>OZ010682.1:9419716-10910132 GCA_963932265.1 Thymelicus lineola | reverse complement strand
TAGGCCGCGGCCTATACGGCCTATTGACAAATCCAGGACTGAGTCAGACTCGAAACCTTTGGGAATACTATTGTGAACTATCAGGTACGCAGGTATGTTTGAAAAGTAAGCAGTCATAACAATGACCACAATAACATTTATAAGTTTTACAGATAGTAAAGGGGGTATCAATCTGTATTTTGTTTTACTTAAAGTTTTAGTATATAAATTCCTAAATTTATGTACTTCAATATAAATTCACCACTGAAAAAAAATCTGCAATAAGTACAAATAAGTGGAAATATAATTTCTGTATACGAAACTGTGGGCAACAGCTAATTGACAAATAAATTTTGATACATACCCAGACTTAGTTACTGAATGAAAGTTTGGCTGTTCAAAAGTATAAGTAGATGATGTATAACTAATTGGTTCTGCATACAATTAAAAAAGTCTAGTATATAAATCCTGTATATTCACGCACACAGGTTGATTGAGCTATTTAAATATAACATTACAAAGGTTTCTAGATAACGTATTTCTCTCTTTATAGTTTAACGGAAAATGTCTATATGAAACAATCAGAAGGTTTTCATGAAAAGGGGCTTTCCCCTTTTTCCCCTGAAGACTATGTGTGTCTACTTAAAGTTAAACGGTCGCTTTACAGGTTAAAGCAAGCCCCTAGAGCATGGAACAACAAGCTGAACAGTGAGTTGTTGCAGCTAAAATTTAAACGATGTAAAAATGAACCATGCATCTACACAAGACCCCAGGGTAAGAAGATCATCATCTTAGCAGTATATGTGGATGATATGCTAATATTTTGGAATGACGCGGAAGAGCTGCGCAGAGTAAAAAGAGAGCTTATGACAAAATTTGAAATGAAAGATCTTGGGAAGGCAGAGGATATTCTGGGAATGCAAAGGTCAAAGTTGACCAAGAGAAGTATGTCAACAAAATTTTGAAGGTTTTTGGGATGGCTGACTGCAAAATTGCTTCAACACCATCAGTTCCTGGTCATAAGCTAGAGAAACCTGGACCGAAACACAAACCTGACTCGACGATTCCATATCAGAATTTAATTGGTTCACTGATGTACTTATCTGTTAGCATGAAGATATTGCACATTCAGTTAATTACCTTAGCCAGTTTAACACCTGCTATGCTGAGGAACACTGGATAGCAGCTTAACGAGTGCCGAGATATTTGAAGGGTACTAAATGAATGTACAAGAGGACAGGAATGAGTAAAGTGCAGGGTTATGCAGATGCGAGTCATGCCAGCTGTTATGATAGGAGATCATACTCGGGTATGGTTTTTCTGCATATGGGAGCTGCAATCTCTTGGGAAAGCAGAAAACAGTTGCTCTATCCACAGTGGAAGCTGAATATGTGACAATGTCTGAAGCTGCTAGGGAAGGAATTTTCCTAAAAAGATTGTACTCAGAAGTCACTGGTCAAGCTGAGGTGACAATGAAAATCTTCAGTGATAGCCAGTCTGCTGTGGCCATTGCGCAGAACCCTGTACACCATCAACATATAAAGCACATAGATGTGCGATACCATTTTATAAGGCAGACCGTCGAGCATGGGCCTATTGTACTTGAGTATGTAGATACAGCTCATATGATTGCAGATGCTTTGACGAAACCATTGTTGAAAGGGAAGTTTAAGTGGTGTGCACTGAATACGGGTGTTGTGTAAGTGTGTGATGGATGAAAGCAGAGAAATGAACTTAAGGAAGAGTGTTAGAATGAAAAGAGTGTTCAGTTTTTGATACAATCTTTTTGTTCTTTATAAGTTTATTTTTCTACTTGTCCATTGTTTTTTGCACTTGTCACTGTGTTTTCAAAAATCTTAGTATTCTGATGTCAACATGAATAAAATCAACTTATAAAGAACAAAAAGATTATATCAAAAACTGAACACTCTTTTCATTCTAACAGTTATGTATGTACCTGATGATGTTGATGGTTGATGAATATTAATAATTTCTTGCAGTGGCTGTCTTTCTTGTGAAGATATAACAGTATTTCTTGAAAATGGACCTGAAACAGAATATATTTACCTGTTAATTTTATAACTTTGAAATTTTTACTTATCCGCATATTAATTATTGGAGTATTCTAGGCCTCCTCAAGTTAAGAGATCCATGCAACGCTTAAGAGATTAAAGTCCAACATTGAAATTTTGTGGTAGTTTAAAGAAGTTTTTTTTTAAAGAAGTCCTTAAATTATAGCTAGTTGGTCGCTGGACACACTGTATATAACTTATCTAACATTGTATAAAATACTTACGAATATTTTCTGTTTCTACATCTTCCTCTATGTTTGCTGAATGTTGCCATAGAAATCGGGGATCTGAAAGAAAAATATTATAAACATATTATAAATTATAGTCCCCACGAACTAAGAATGCATATTTGTCGTTTGTCATCGCAGTGACACTAGAGATGTACAAAAAAAATCGATTCACGAAAGAACCAATTTTTGCAACAAATCGATTCAAAATTGTAAGACTTTCTAATCGATTCAATAATGAAATTGTAAATTCTAAAAACCGAAACATTTAGATATCCACAAGTAACTGGAATGATACTGCCTCCATTGAGCTACTTAAGTTACTTTACCATACCTATACGCTCAATAATTATATATTTACGACTATAATAAAATATTTTTTTCCTAAAAAACTCACTGTTAATTCGTCCGCGCCGCATCCAGCGTATGAAATTTGGGTTTCGGTTGAATAATGAATATTCTAACCGTATTTTAATCAGTTCAAATGGCTGCGGTTAGAGATTATCGTAATAAACACTTTTGGTCATGTTCTTATAGAAGAGAAGAACTTAAATTGTTTAATTGTTAAACACAAAGAAAGAAATAAAATAAATTCATTTTTATTTTAAGTTTCGATTATAGTAATGTATCGATTATTATGGTTTTATAAGTGGATTCATGCCGTTACATCACTTAACGTCAGTGTAGATTTTGTCATCTTCATATAACATTGATTCGACGCCTTATTTTTTTATTCAATTTTGCATAAATTATGATGTGATGGGATTTTTACTAGATTATAACATTTAATATGATTTATAAATAACGTCAATACGAATACGATACAATACGAATGGGGATTTTTAACAAATTTTGCCAAAATCCTTTGTTCGTAAGTATCCAACTATTCATGTCAATTAAATAATTATTCCATTTTGCTCAAAGACGTAAGTACAAGGTTGGTTCATATTAATAAATGGCAGCTATCATTAATGCGTTCTTAGATAATTTTGAGTATAATACAACATGTACTTTTTTCTTATAACAGCTGCATATGCTTCTAACAATCAAATTCACAAATAAATTTTTACACATACTTGAACTTGGTTACTGCATGAAAGTTTAGCCATTCAAAGTTATATGTAGATTATGTATAACTAATTGGTTCTGCATATAATTAAAAAAACTCTAGTATGTAAATGAATAATACTGTTCGTATGTACCTGATGATGTTGATGGTTGATAAATATTAATAATTTCTTGCAGTGGCTGTCTTTCTTGTGAAGATATAACAGTATTTCTTGAAAATGGACCTGAAAAAGAATATATTTACCTGTTAGTTTTATAACTTTGAAATCTTTACTTATCCACATATTAATTACTGGAGTATTCTAGGCCTCCTCAAGTTAAGAGACCCATGGTCATACGTATTGCCATATCCGAAGGAAGGCTAGAATAATAAAACTGTGATAAACTACAAAGAACAAAATTGATTTTATTTCTATTTGTCTTAAATTACTTTCAAAATAATTATTGCATTTTATTTTGGCTTTTCATATTATGAGTGGTGTATTTTGTACAATTGTCGAAATGTGAACACTTCATTCAGACTTCATTTATTTTTCTAAGATAGCATTACACCCTCCATTCAATAAACCCTATTTTAAGAAGGATAGCTTTATTCTGTATGTCGATATTTGAGGATTTTACAATTTCATACAAGCTTTCTAAAAGGGCCCTACACTATGTTACAAAGAAATAATAACACAGAAAGAAAAAAATATACATACCTGGCATATTTAATGTCGGCACTGCATTGGAACTGATCCTATTGTTACGACATAAATATTTGTACTCAAAGTGACTGCGACATACACGTCGGTACTTATATATTTGAAGATTATCCACTGACAAAATGTCTCCACCTATTGCATATAGCCACGTGTTGAATCTTTCTCGGTCCTTGTCTGGATTTGGAAACCCATGAAGCACAGTATGCGTACCTGAAATTAGAAAAACGATAAAATTTTGGTTATGGTACATGTGTTGTTTACAAGAAATGTATCAACATAGATTTATATTATTAGGCTATAATTAGACATACTTCCGCTCCTGATGCATCCAGGGACACAGCAATGCTTGATTGATGCCATGTTATTAGGAGTAACACTAAAAAACTACGTAAAGGTCCTTTCCTAAAACTAAACACTAACTGTTCACGATGGTTTTCGGATTAGAATAATATGAATTCACCGGAGGAACTTCAGCTCAACTCGACGGGAGACAAACACATTAATTAACACGAGTAAACGCACGCAAATAACCACAGAGTACGTCATAACCGAAGGACCATTTTTCTATTGTGTCCATGTTATCTATAGTCCCAGGATATATCATTCAATTAAGAGTTTTCATAATGATATAAAAACATGTAAGGTGAATATTATAAGTAACGTAATTGTGTGGTAGTTTTCAACACTGCGCCAAAAAGTTAAAGCAATTTTTAAGTGTGGCGATTACGGTCATCGGGGATTTGTGTCGTCATTTTTGTTTGTGTTGCTTAAAATGTGGTGTTATACTGTTGTTAATTATCAGTGAGAAAATTACAATAAAAACAATTGCAATTTAGAAGAAATAAAAAAAAATTGAGAGGTGTCAAGGGACACCCGGATGGAACGAAGTTCCTTTATATATATGCACTCTTATTATGTACAGCAGTGTGATTCAGCAATATGAAACTAGATGGCGCTGTACAACTTTCTGAATCACGCTGTTGAGATTCTTTGGCCCTAACATAAGTAAAATAGCAAAAAGTGTCGTAAGAATTTTTTCCGTCTAGCCCCCTTTCACAACGCGCGATAAGGAACTTCGTTCCAAATGTTTTATTTCAATTTTATATTTTCTTACCACGAGAAAAATTACCAGTAGAAAATATTTTAAAGAACCATATCAAAACAGGACATACTTTTTTAAGTGTGGAAACCCTACTATTATGACGGACAACTTCAATCCGGACTGTGATTGGTCGAATAGTCCTTAAGATATGACGTCATCGTCATGAATGATTATTCCCCCTTAATTGCGATGCAGCCGAAAATATTCAAGTATCACAAGCTACATATGTAAAGTCGCATTGTTCAAAACTTACATCCAGAAGATAACTTAAGACGTCTTGATTTTTGCAACTGGTTGAATCAGAAAATTTACATTAATAGTAATTTTTTACGCATATTTTATTCTCTGGTGAAAAATGTTTTTCCAATAATGGCATGTATAACCGAAAAAATAATCATCATGGTCACGCACCATTTCGGATAACCGAAGGACATCGCCAAGTACGTTTTCCATGTTGGTGCGGTATTTTGAAAAACAGTATTTTATTTCAAAATTTATGATGAAACGTCGAGCACTGTTAAATATGTCGAAATTTTAAGTGAGCTGTTTGAAGAGTTGGAAAATTTACCTTTGGCCCAGACCGATCAAGTGTTCTTTCAGCAAGATGGAGCCCCCGCCCATAATAGCCGTATTGTTAACCAAGCAGTTTGGAGAAAATTTTCTTGCAACGCATGGTCCCTTACGATGGCCTGCAACTTGCAAGGTCACCGGATCTTACCCCCTTAGATTATTTTTTCTGGGGGTAGGTATGTAAAAACCGAAATGTACAAAGTTACGTATAATTGTATTAACGACGGAACATGCTCGGATACAAAGCCCATAAATGCTGGCGTCCCACAAGGCTCTGTACTTTCACCCACACTGTTCATCATGCATATCAATGATATGCTGGACATCGGGGATATTCATTGTTATGCTGATGACAGTACCGGTGATGCTCGTTATACAGGCCGAGCAAATCTTTCTCGGGTGCAGATTGAGGAGAAGAGGATAAAACTTGTGTCTGAAGTCGAGACATCTCTGGAGCGGGTCTCGGAATGGGGCAGACTAAATTTAGTCCAGTTCAACCCCGAGAAGACACAAGTTTGCGCGTTAACCGCTAAAAAACCCCATTTGTCATAGCACCACAGTTCCAGAACATTCCTCTAAACATCTCTAAAAGCATTGGGATCCTTGGTGTCGACATTTCGAGTGAAGTTCAGTTTCGGGACCACTTGGTTAGCAAGGCCAAACTGGCCGCAAATAAATTGGGAGTGCTCAATAGAGCTAAGCAGTACTTCACGTCTAAGCACAGGTTGATGCTCTATAAGGCGCAAATTCGACCACACATGGAGTACTGCTCCCACCTTTGGGCCGGAGCCCCAGCTGGCCAAGTGGATCCGTTCAATCGAATTCAACGGCGAGCTATTCGTCTTGTCGACGATCCCAAGCTTACAGACGGATTAGAATCGCTTGAGTTGAGGAGAGAGAGATGTAGGCTCTCTCTGTGTATTCTACCGTCTATACAATGGGGAATGTTCTGAAGAACTGTTTGGCTTAATACCTGCAGTTGATTTTCGTCACCGCACATCACGTACCAGGTTTCACCAACACTACCTGGATACCTGGCGTTCGTCCACAGTCCGGTTCTCACGTCATTTTCTACCTCGCACGTGTAAACTGTGGAACAAGCTACCTGCATCGGTGTTCCCTCTAGGCTATGACATGGGGTCCTTCAAGAAGCGGGTCTATCGTCATCTTCTTGGCCGGCAACGCGTTGATGACGCCTCTGGTGTCACTAATGTCCATGGGCGGCGGTGATCACTTACCATCAGGTGACCCGTCTGCTCGTTTGCCTGCTCAAAGCATAAAAAAAATGAAACAAGCATTGCTGGTGTCCACTTGCCGCTGTATCTTTTTTCCATATGTGCAATGTCTTGGTGGAACCTTTCACCATGTTCATCAGAGAGAGTACCATGATTTTCTGGGAAAAAATCTAAATGCGAATGCAAGAAGTGAATTTTTAAAGACCTATTGCATCCAAGTTGATGATACGGCGAAATTAGTTCATCTATCAGTTCTGTGTAATTTTATTTTTTATTGCCTAGAAAATTGTGACACAAAATCAAAAGCTACCCACGCTCTTCTTTTTTTATCTACCAACTTTGATTTGAACAGTTGGCTGTCAACTAAAGGCTCATTGACGATGTTTTTACTTCCTGGAATCACATGTGACCTTAAGGGGCGATTTTTTGAACATAATGACTCGCTTTTGCCCTACAATCCCACTCGCATAAAAAGCAACAAAATTTTGTGTATCCACACAAATTTTGTGTTGGAATCCTGTCAGTATCACCACTACTTTTAAATCGGCACATAAATTCCATAAATAGCTCTTATATTGAATTTTATCCAGTAAGAACTTCATGTTTTCGTAGGTTTCTTTCATGTTTACTGCATGAGCTAATGGAACTGACGGATATTGATTTCCATTGTGTAGCAACACTGCTTTCAGGCTCAATTTGGATGAGTCGATGAAGAGTCCCCAAGCCGTTGTAGTGTAAACAAAAAGTGGTATTGCGACGAAATTAGACGTGCTAGGTGAATTCTAACTACATATTTGGATTTAACGTATCCATATGTATTACGTCCACATATACATTTTTTTGCTCTTTTTTGATGCCGACCAGTGTAATAGGCGTGTCAGATTACAGGATACACCGGATTAGAAAGAGTTCAAATTACCGCGGGTCCATGGATACGGTACTAAAAATATGAATTTTATTGTAAATAAACATTTTCCTTAAGTTTACCGTATGCCATTACTTCCCAGAATTTTATCCTTTTCAGTGACACTATCGAATGGTGTAATAATACAGGGTGCGTTTTTTTTTCAAAATCAACGGGTTCGATTCCTGGCTAGGAATATTGATTTTTCAAAAATGTAATGATGCAGTTTTAGTTTTAATCAAAATCGGCCCCGAAACTCCTTTGAGCATTTTTCGATATTCCTCATAGTTTCGGATTTGGCCATCCATGCACACTTGAAAAATTCACCCTGTATATTTATGTATATTTGTATGTATCATATTATGTATATTATACGTAGGTATTTGTATGTATGTATTTAATTGACTTTATTAAAAGCCTTTCGCGCTTTTCTCTTTTGTCCAATGGTAAGCTGGTAGAGAAAGCATTAAGCTCGCCATTTGTACCGTAATATTTCTATTGTGGTCAATAAAGGTGAAATAAATAAATAAAAATATAGTAAAGTATGATTGGCAATGATTTCAAAAGGTAAGGTAGGCCCATTAGAACATAGAATAGAATAGAATAGAATACTCTTTATTGTACACACCAAATAGTAGCAATCTACATTAGAACATAATATAAATAGCATGTAGTACAAAAGGCGGTCTTATCGCTATAGAGCGATCTCTTCCAGACAACCTTTGGGCAGAGGACAAAGACATAAGTGTGAAAAGGGTAGGGTGCACATACAATATAATAAATAAGATAAACTACTTAAATAAGAATTACATAATACTTACACATACAAGAAACAACTACAAATATTAATATAATATTATACAAGATTATGAAATTAATTTAAAGTTAATGAAATAATTCAAATTAGCGGTTAGTGTCGAGACTACCAAGATAGAATAATTTTACCTGATTCTTAAAGGATTCAAGGGACTGAGAGCGACGGATAGCTAAGGGAAGGGAATTCCAAAGACGGACAGCAGTTACAGAGAAGGATTTCATGTAGAAGGAGGAAGAGTGGGTAGGAGTACTGAGCAAAAGATTATGAGTGGAGCGAAGGTACCGATCATGAGTAAGGTGTAAATATTGAAAGCGTTCTTTCAGGTAAGGAGGGGAATTGGGTTTGAATAGCACGCAGTATAACGCAAAAAGTATGTGAGAATTCCGGCGAAGGCGAATAGGGAGCCACTTGAGTGAAGATCTGAATTCGGAAATATGGTCATATTTTTTGAGGCCAAATATGAACCTTATACAAACATTTTGGAGGCGCTCAAGTTTATTTAATTGCTCCTCAGTTATGTCCAGATAGCAAATGTCGGCATAGTCAAGGATAGGGTGAAGAAGAGACTGAGCAAGCTGTATTTTTGTCGGAATGGGAAGAACATTACGTAGACGCCTTAGCGATCCCATAGCCCTAAATAATTTATTACTTACCTCCGTTATCTGAGGTGCCCAGGTTAAACAACGGTCCATTGTTAAGCCAAGGTTTTTGACAGTGTTACTCATTGGTACCACAATACCATCAAAAACGACAGGTGGCAGCAATGACCAATCGATCCGAGGCATAAGTCTAGGACTACCTATTGTTATAAGCTGTGTTTTGGCTGCATTCACTACTAGACCGAAGGATTTACAGAAAATTAAAATAGAGGATAGATTCTTATTCATAATCTCAATAGCATCAGACAGCTTATCCAGCGGTGTTTGTACATAAATCTGTAAATCGTCTGCATATAAGTGATAGAAAGAAGTTAGATGGAGACTTATTAAATTGATGAACAATGAAAAAAAGGAGTGGGGATAATACACCACCTTGTGGTACGCCAACTGTGACCGATAACCAGTCTGATAGAGAGTCTTTGAGCCTTACACGCTGCCGGCGTCCATGCAGATAGCTGCGAAACCAATCAATCGCAGTCGAAGATATGTTGAGTGTGCCCATTATGGATAGTAGGATGTCAAAATCAACTGTGTTAAAGGCATTGCTAAAATCTAACAGTGCCAATAATGTGACTTTTCCCTCATCCATGCCATGACGAATATCATCAGTAACTTTTAACAGAACATTTTACACCAATAATCTGCATACAACATACAAGCAAAAATAGCATCATCTATCTATTTTACAAACTACATGAGATCACTGCAAGTGCATTGAATAATATGTACTGAGCATTGGTCCAATTAGACCAACTCATGACCAAGTGCCACTTTTTAAAAGCATGTTGGCTCAGTTCTTATTTATTCAGAAATTTTACATTTTTTCTCTATAGAGCACACTGCAGCCTACCAAATTGCCATAGAACACACACACACACACACACACACACACACACTTCCTTCATAAAATGTGTTGTGTGAATATGACATCATCAATTATAATTGTTCTCAATTAACAATTTCTAATGGACCAATGATTCAATTGAATTTAATTACAAAGATATTCAGTTACATAATTAGCAGAATTCCTTTATTGTATGCTAATGTGACTAAAATAAATTATTAATGAAATTTGCTTTGAAAAAAGGTGTAGAAATAATTCAGAAGACACTTTTTCACTAAGGCTATATTTCAATATAATAAAAATATTACATAAGAAGAAAACATACAAGGCAACAGGTAACCATATAATTGGCACCATCATATCAGCATGATGTTATTGAAGTACTAACCCTATCTTATTAGGGGTTATACTAGGACATCGCCAATTGTATAAATAGTACTGCAAGTTACCATCACCAATACCAAATTTTAAGGGCTCCAAAAATTCTTTATTGTCCATCAAGTCCAATGCATTAAAAACATCAAAACCAGAATTTTTAGCCGATATCAATGCATCAAGCATCAGTTCGATCCAAGGGGTTTTGGTGGATACATTGTAGAAGGAATATGCAGCTTTTAGTGTCTTATGCACTGGGTGATAAACAACTGTAGAGGGTAGTGTATAATAACTGACAAAATCCGTGATGGATCCATCAGATGCTTCTACAACAAAGCTATCTATTATACCTATTTGTGGTATGAACCAGTGTTTAAAATCTTCCTCAGAAAAGATAGGAGCCAAATCAAACTTTTTCAAATACTCATTAAGTAACTTAACAACTTTTTCACTATCTTGAGCTTCCATCTTACGAAAACCAGGGGTTCTAGGTGTATCAGGTAGCTTGAATAATTTAAGAGTTCTTTGCATTGTCATATTCCTGGACAGATGGCTAAATTTAATGTCAATTAACTTTTTAGGATTGAGGGATCTGTGCCAATATCTACAGGTTGCAATAGGTTTAGGTAGAACAATACCAGCTGTATATACACCCTGAAAGATACCAGTTAAATTTACTCTACGTGTTATTTCCCTTATAAGAACTGGAGCAACTCTCTTTGCACGTAACTTTTTATGAACACATAAGAAGTTTATCTCTACAACAGTCTGTGTATGGTCATAAATTCTTAAATCAGCTGGTATTGCCGATATAAATCCCACTAACCTACCAGATTTAACTACTCTCACTCCACAATGCCACTCCATTTGCCAACCGGGAGGTTGTAAAGCCCACTTCAAAAAATCGGTTTGATAGTCGAAGCGGAACATGCAATCATCATCTTCTACATAATTCTCATTAAGCAAAGAATACAGTTCCTTTAGCACTAAAGGCTCATTAAGATTCAAAGTATCCCATTGAAACCCATCTGGTAATGTGTAAGGTTCAGATCGTATTTCTTCCGGTGATTTAGGTGGTTCAATTGGTTCATTAGAAACTATTTTCTCATCCATAGTTGGTACAGGTTGAGTAGACCAAAATTGATAAGATTTATGCAAAGCCTCCTCAGTTGTTTTAGCTGGCTTCTGTTGTAAATTTAATACTTCCATAGCCATTTTAAGGTCTTTTAAAGAAAGATTTTGTGGTATATCACCAGTAGGAATGGTTACAATATCCGTTTTTAGGTCTGACCCCGAACCATCAATGTCCCCGTCTCCGCCACTTCGCTTTTTCTTGTTTTTATTTTTCCTTTTCGGCTGCTTATCTTCATGTGTATTTTGATATCCACTAGCTTGATTTGCCTTATTATCTTCCATTTTGAGGCGAGAAATGCAAGTTACAAGTAAGCCCGAAAGTACAATGAAATGGAAAAATTAAATGATTGAATTCACCCAAGTTCACAGACTAGATTAATGCACAGAGTACTTATTAAGGTTAAATTAAAGCAATGACCACAGAGTACTTAAACACTATGGCAATTGGCATTGACATTTGTGATTTGACAGAGGAACTAAAGAATGTTGCCCTGTTAAAGAGTTCAATGGCCCACGTGCTCTACAAAGTCAGTGATCCAGATAAAGTAATATATCCATGGTCCAGTCCTTCAGAACTATAGAGTATTACATTTTTAACCGACTTCAAAAAAAGGAGGAGGTTCTCAATTCGACTGTATTTTTTTTTTGTTTTTTTTATGTTTGTTACCTCCGTTCTCTGGACTGGGTGAACCGATTTGGATGATTCTTTTTTTAATGGAAAGCTGGTGCTTGTCGTGTGGTCCCACATAAATTTGAACGAGATCTGACTACGGTATCCATGTCAAAAGTACAATGTACTTCATTTGAAGTCGGTTATTTTTTTGTTAAAATGTTAGATTATATATTGAGGATTTGAGTCCTAAAAGTCAATGTTGTAGATTATTTTTCATAGCATGAAAATTTCGTAAAATATAACGTAAGTGCACCAGTAATGGACAAGGCACCAGTAATGGACGAAAAAAAAGAAATCGTCTAGAATATGGTTATGAACCCCTTGTTATGTATTTTTAACACTGTGCCATAGACTGTAGTCATCGAATTGCCTAAGTTTGACATTTTATTCAATTCGGTCTGTTAGAACACAAGTTGGCGCAAACTATAAATTGTTTGTCTTTGTAAATTTATATTTGCGGCTTTTGCGGAAATTGTTAGTGCGGTATCTAAAAAGTTCATCTGTAAAGGACCCCGCAAAATCTCTATGGGAATTGGCTCTCGGCTAAATTAGCTGAAATTTTGCACAGAGGTAGCTTACGTCATGCTGATCAAAAGTCTCAATGGGCGCAACCCCCCAAAATCAAACCCAGACCCACCACTCCCCCCCAAATCTCAAAATACTCCCCAAAGCAAATTGGATGAAAATCAATGCATAAGGGATATATTCATATGAAACTTCGCACAGACGTAGCTTTCATCATGCTGATCAAGAGTCTCAATGGGTGCAATCCCCCAAAAACAAACCCAGACCCACCACTACCCCTAAAAACCACCTGGCGTAAACAGGTCGAGTATCAGTATCACCCAACACCTTGCCTTCATATGCATATTATTAGCCGTATATTTTATTATATTTTAGCCGTATTGGGGCGGCTTAGAATAATAACCCCAATCCCTTGCCGGAAGGGTGTCGTAAGAGGCGACTAAATCCGGCCCGCTTGTGGTAGGGCCCTCGGAGGGATTATATTGGTAGTATTGATTTTAATTGTTAATTAATACCATTATTACTATTATCATTTCTCTAGGGGTTCGCCTGGATAGCTACCACCCTCGAGCATGAGTCAGAAGACTCATCGTTTTCCGGCTGGGGGCTTGAGAGCCAGTTTTTTCTTTCTTTCTCTTCTTTCTTTCTTGGCCGGCAACGCATCAGTGATGCCTTTGGTGTTGCTGATGTTCATGGGCGGCGATAGCCACTTACCATCAAGTGGATCGTCAGCTCGTTTGCCGGCTATTTCCATAAAAAATAAGTATGTCCCTTATGCATTCCATCGTAATGTGCTTTGGGGAGCATTTTGAGATTGGGGGGGGGGTCTGGGTTTTATTTTGGGGGGTTGCGCCCATTCAGACTTTTGATCAACATGATGAAAGCTACCTCTGTGCGAAGTTTCATATGAATATATTCCTTATGCATTGATTTTCATCCAGTTTGCTTTGGGGAGTATTTTGAGATTTGGGGGGGAGTGGTGGGTCTGGGTTTGATTTTGGGGGGTTGCGCCCATTGAGACTTTTGATCAGCATGATGAAAGCTACCTCTGTGCAAAATTTCAGCTAATTTAGCCGAGAGCCAATTCCCATAGAGATTTTGCAGGGTCCTTTGAATTGCTTTATTTAAATAAAAATGTGTTTTGTTTGTTGGGTTAACCATGAAATTCAAGTCAACAACACACAGTGTTGTTACTCCAGAGAAGTTATATTTGTTGATATTTTGTTGGTGTTCATAACTGGTGCACTATAATTGTATAGTTCCAGTAATGGAAAATTTTTATCGAAATTTATCTTTGCTATTTTGTATTCAGAATTTGAACTAATTTTACTCTTAGTATTATTCTTTACTACGAGCTAGTTGCAAATTATGAAAATGTTGGTGTGGATGTGTCCATTATTGGGTACTTTATGTCTGTGGGTAATTTATATTAACATTTGTAACTTAATTTAGTTTAGAACTTTAGATAGTTATAATTAATGCATATCTATATGAAAGGCTGATACCATTTACGTTCGTAAATTACTTATTAATATATAAAAAAGGTGTGTGTGCGATTCACACACGATAGAAGTGAAATTAAACAAAATATAAAAAACCCCGCGACAACAACATGTAAATTATTAAGTGCCATCTAGCAGCCGTCTTACACAAAATTACTGTAGCGCGCCATCTAGCGACTAACTAAGAAACAACAATTGGTCGGTCGATCGACAGATATTAAATAAGCAAGCTTGACAACGAAAATGAAATTCTTATTTTTTGTTGATAAATTCTTTGAAAATATTTAAAAGAGCATTTGAAAGTATTTAAAAACAGTATAAAAATAAAACTAAAAAAAAATATTTAAAAGAGCATTTGAAATTAAACAACGAAAATGAAATTCTTATTTTTTGTTGATAAATTCTTTGAAAATATTTAAAAGAGCATTTGAAAGTATTTAAAAACAGTATAAAAATAAAACTAAAAAAAAGAAATACTGAGAGACGCGAACCTGCGCATCAGGTACTGTGTATCTACGTCCTGACCATTGAGCTACGGAGAAGTTAGGGAACATACCAAAACCACGTAACCCATTTTTTCCAACTTTTTGCCCCCCTCCCCCCCCTTCGTGACCATCCGTAGTATATAAGAAGACCCCGCCCCTCCCCCCTAGTTTTCACGTGGTAATTCATAAATACGGTTTTCAATACTTTTTTTGCAAAAAAGAGAGTTAAAAAAAATATTTTACTTATATTTGACGACTTGTGTGCCGCAATGGTTGCTAAAATATTGACTACGTGACACAAACCTAAACCCCCCCTCCCCTCTGTGACCAATCGTGGTGTTTTGAAGACCCCCCTCCCCCCCCTAAATGGGTCACGTGGTTTTGGTATGTTCCCTTAGATTCAACGACGAAATTAGCAGTTATATTATATGCATGCTTGCCGAGTATATTTCTGTCTCATTCTTTCCTACACACACATTTTTGTATTTGTGTCTCTTACCTGTCGTTTTTTCCGTTGCATCCGGTTTGAAATCACAACGATTCTAAAGAAGTTTCACTTCAAAAAGCTTAATATGAGTACAATTTCAATAATTTTCACTTCTTTAATGCTAAGCTCATTGTCAATTTAGAAAACTTATAAGTAACTAAGTTCCATAATGTGAATGTTTCACGAAAAGTTGATTAAACAAGTGCATGTCAGGCCACGCGCAATGTAGGGTTCTGAAATAGTTAGTTTATCGACTATTACTCATTGACTACTTATGCTAACATAGCCGTGACAGTTTTCTTTGTAAATTCATCATTTAAACTATTTTTGAGAATTTTTTCACTTGTTTAACTCCAACAGTTTAGGCAGCAGGGGGAGGACACTTGACTCTAACCAAAATTAGCACTTTAAAGCCAAATATTTTGCAAACGGACCCCTAATTCCAAAAATGGTCTTCGAAGAAGCATAGTATTTTTGGAAGATCTGTTCAACGATACCCCACACTATAGGGTACGCGACGAATAAAAAAGTCATCTTCACATTACCTGTAGGGGAGGTACCCTGAAAAAAAAATGTTTTTCAGCATTTTATTCCACGATTCTGAAGTTTTAATAAATAAGTATATCTATTGATGCCAAATTACACTTTTCTAGCACTAAGGGTCTCAACGCTTTGCTCCGGACAGACGGACGGACATGACGAAGAAACTATAAGTTCCGATTTTACTTCGGAACCCTAAAAATATATTTTCTAATAATTATTCTTTTGCATTTTCATCATAGATTCGTCGATAACTAGCCTACCTATTAGGTTTAGTATTTATTTTTGAGTAGGTATGTTGTAGCCCTCACTAATGCAATGTAACATACTCAAAAACTCAGAACTATTCCACTGATATCACATGAATGAACTTGGTAGAGGGAGGTTGCCCCTTACGAAAAAAACGCTCATAAAGTTGTTGAAAAAATGTAGTTTTTAAATGAATTAGCTTTGGGGGTTTTTCCTTTCTCCTGGTGGCGGAAATACGTCGCTTGGAGGTTCGTTTCTACAGGGGTTCTTAATTGGCATGGTTAGAACTACAACATACCATAAATTCAGAATCACTCCGCTGAAATCGAATAAATAGACTGGGGGGAGGGGTGGGGTGGGGGGGGGTAAGTGTCCCCTGGTGGAGAAAACACGTAGTATGGGTGGTTGTGCCCATTGGGACTATTGATTGATAGGTACTATTAGGGCTACAATGTATCAAAAATTCAGAATGATTACGCTGAAATCAAATAAATAGACTATGTTTTAGGGCCCCCTGAAGGAGAACATACGCAATATGGGGGTTCGTGCCCATTGGGACTCTTGTTTGCCATGATTAGGACTACAACATACTAAAAATTCAGAATGATTCCGCTGAATTCGAATAAATACACTTTGGGTGGAAAGTGCCCCCTGGAGGAAAAAATACGCATTAGAGGGGGTCGTGCCCATTGGGACTTTTGATCTGTACGGGTAGGGCTACAACATACCAAAAATTCAGACCAATCCGCTGAAACACAATTTTCAAACAATTAGTGCGGGGTCCTTTCTTAAAAAATTACTGAATTTAAAATATTGCAATTGTTTTTATTGTAATTTTTTCACTGATAATTGATAACAGTACAACATCACATTTTAAGCAACATTAACAAAAACGACGACCACAGTCTTCACAAATCCCCGATGACCGTAATCGCCACTCTGAAAAATTGCATTAACTTTTTGGCGCAGTGTTGTAAGCTACCACACAATTACGGTACGGTATATTCATGTTAGATGTTTTTATATCATTATGAAAAATCTTAATCGAATGATATATCCTATAAATAACACTACTATAAATAACATGGACACCACAGAACATCTAATAATTAGTTAGAAAGGAGTTGTGGGCGGGGCAGGCGCACCAATACTTGGGGCAAACGCGCCAATCGCACAAAAACACGCGATAGCGCTGTCTAGTGATTCGCGAACTCCAACGGAGAAAAGTACTGCGAAACACTTCGACTAAATCACGTAAAAATGCCTTCATATGCGGTAATTACTTGGCGTGTAAGAAGCGAAGTGCTTAAAATAAACAAAGGAAGCCTTTGTTTTCATCGGTAAGTAAAAAACTAGGATATTTTAGTTTAAATCTTTCAAAATGTCCTTCAAATGATTCTTTTCTCAAAAAAAAATACATTGCGGGCTGCATGCGCTCGTCATTTTTAACATATCAATTAGAACGCGTAATGTATTACGTAGTCGTAGCTTTAGTGTTGTGCGTAGTAAAAGATGACATGGATATTATAATATATATAAGTTATAATAAAAACAACGTTTTTGAATAATGTAAATGTGACCAGATAAATTTAATATTTTATGCATTGAAATATAGTTTGAAAGAACATTGACGTATTTTACACGTAGTAGCACTGATTTATATTATATTTTTCAGTTAGGTTTTTGGCAGAATGTTGTTGTTTCAAGCAGTTAGTTCTTGTTTATTATTTTGTTAGAATCTATATCTAATTAGAAAGAAGAAGAAAAGAAAAAAAACTTTGTTTTGGCGGCCAGTGATGAAATATAACTCTGTCGACGGAGTAAGTGATTACAATCAAAAAGTATATAATCAATAAGTATACCTTGCGAAAATAAATACCGATAAAAGTTTATCAACAATCAATCCCTAGCTACAAAGTCAAGTCTACTTCAAGCACACATAACGATGCTCGTGCGTATTTGTTAATTTTTCTTAGTAATGGTTAGTAGTTCGTAAATGGTGGGGATCGAAACGGCAACAGCGGTTCGCGTACAAATTACGTGCTATGCCCTTTCTTACTAATTATTAGATATTCTGTGATGGATACAATAGAAAAATGGTCCCTAGGCTATGACGTCATCCGTCCTCAGGTACCTCTACAAAATGACTTATCCAGTTAGAGTATACATCCATGATGGCTGTGAACGCTGTGAACTGTAGACTATAGATATAAAAATAAAATAACAAAATTTTAGTGTCTTTGGAATATAAGACCGGAACTTCCTGAATGGATTTTGATTTGATTAACATTTTTATTGTCTATGGCTAAAATTTTTAATATTCGAAAATAATTTAATTTTTAAGATTCTAAAACTAAATGATAGGAATATTATGTAATACGTTAATGAAATTTGTGTAATTTTCGATTTTCTAGAAATCTATTTTCGCCATAACCTTTTAAGACTCATAATGCAATCAAATTTTATTGCAATACACATATTTCGCCATCTTGTTTTAGGCCTTTCACAAGTCACAATTCACAAACGTCAACCTTCCTTTGATAGGCAAGGTGTGTTCACGTGAGGTTGTGTGGTCCCTCGGAAATAGGTCACACAATCCTCAGAATTTCGTGATATATTCTTGTAAAATAAAAAAAAAAGCACAAAATTAACAAAAACCCAAAAAAAATAGTAAAACATTAAAAAACCAAACGGGAATCACTCGCTTGTAAGTTAGTGAACGTAAGCGTGCAACGTGGTCAAGGAATGCGATAGGTAATCGTAAAGAGAAAGTGAAGTTGCTTTTTGTTAGCACTTTAATGCTCTATATAATATCGTTAAAGTAATTTTTCAATATGAATCCTGGACCACCTAGTTATCCCATGGCATCTTTGTATGTCGGGGATTTGCATTCCGATATTACTGAGGCCATGTTGTTCGAAAAATTTTCTACTGCTGGCCCAGTTTTGTCTATTCGCGTATGCCGCGATATGATAACCCGTCGATCTTTAGGCTACGCTTACGTGAACTTTCAGCAGCCTGCTGATGGTGAGTATAAAAAATCATATTTACTTATATCTCTAATTGCACAACACATGTTAATATTAATCGCCATTGGTAATGTACAAAAAATTTCGCAGTCACGCAATACCATTTATTCTTTTTTTTAATTGCCATTTTATTCTTTACCTGCCTATAACAAGGGAAAGTTGGCAAGCATAATTTTATTTCAATTATATTTCCACATTAAGATCACTCAATTTGTTATAATACCTAGTGGTTCCTATTGGATTAACTTTTGTTTTGCCTATAGTTATGGCATTTTCTACCTTACATTACAATTATTACAGTAAAAAAGTTTCCTTATTGTAAAATGATCAGTAATTACTGTTGGTATTGCTGGAAATCCATTCATTTTATAATGAAAATCTTATCATAACATACCTATATCATCCATCCACCCATCAGCCCTTGGAGGTCCACTGCTGGACATAGGTCCCCCTCCCCTAATGATGGATTAATGATTAATGGATGGATTCTAAAGTTGGATGGTTCTATCTCAATTTGTACTGTTTGCCACTAGAATATTGTAGTCTTAAACACAACTTAGTATATCAAATAGTTTCAGACATTTTTATCATTAATAAAGTCCTTCAAATGTGCTTAATATTATTATCACTACATGTATCAAATGTAAGGGTTATAAAATTTGGCTTCTGAACTACTAGCTATAGAAATTTACAACTTACTAAATCTTGGTGGTTATGTTCTGTCTTAATGAATACCTGGCAGAGTTCATACTATTATGCACATTTGGAACTTACAAAATTTTGAACATGCAGGACCCAACCTTCCTTTTCGGAAACCTAGGATAAAACCACTACAATACCTGACATTTTAATTCAATTAGGATAGATAAATAGTTAATAGTATGATTGTTTGTTATAGCGGAGAGAGCATTGGATACTATGAATTTTGACATGATTAAAGGAAGACCTATTCGAATCATGTGGTCTCAACGTGATCCTTCATTGCGCAAGTCTGGTGTTGGAAATGTTTTCATTAAAAACCTTGACAAAACAATAGATAACAAGGCAATGTATGATACTTTCTCTGCTTTTGGGAATATTTTGAGCTGTAAAGTGGCTCAAGATGAAACAGGAGCCTCTAAGGGATATGGTTTTGTACATTTCGAAACTGAAGAAGCAGCCAATAAATCTATTGAGAAAGTAAATGGAATGTTGCTTAATGGCAAAAAAGTCTATGTTGGACGATTCATTCCCCGCAAGGAACGTGAAAAGGAACTTGGTGAGAAGGCAAAGCTTTTCACCAATGTTTATGTCAAGAACTTTGGTGAAGATTTCTCTGATGAAATGTTAAAAGACATGTTTGAAAAATATGGTCGTATTACAAGTCATAAAGTTATGTATAAGGACGATGGCAACTCTAGAGGCTTTGGATTTGTTGCATTTGAAGATCCTGACGCAGCAGAAAGAGCCTGTATGGAACTTAATGGCAAGGAATTAGTTGAAGGTAAACCTCTGTATGTAGGACGTGCGCAAAAGAAAGCAGAACGTCAAAAAGAACTAAAACGTAAATTTGAACAGTTGAAGTCTGAACGTTTAACACGATATCAAGGTGTTAACTTATATGTCAAGAACTTAGATGATACAATTGATGACGAAAGACTTCGTAAAGAATTCGCTCCATTTGGGACAATTACTTCTGCTAAGGTAATTTTAGGCATTAAATTTTTTTTTGGAATTACAGGTATTTTAAATTCCTTGATGCAATCTCTAGTCATTAGGTAAACCCAAGCAACATTATTGTTTTATTGTTCATCATTTATAATAACAACTTTGAATGTACTCTGACTACAAAATCATTGCTATGCATATTCAATTTAATATTTTCTTTTTTTCAATCAGGTAATGTTGGAAGATGGTCGCAGCAAAGGATTTGGGTTTGTATGTTTTTCGTCTCCTGAAGAAGCTACCAAAGCTGTTACTGAAATGAATGGACGGATTGTTGGAACAAAACCACTATACGTAGCACTTGCGCAACGCAAAGAAGATCGTAAAGCCCATTTGACATCACAATACATGCAGAGAATGGCAAGCATGCGTATGCAGCAGATGGGACAAATATTCCAACCAGGTAGTGCAGGTGGATACTTTGTTCCAACAATTCCTCCTGCACAACGTTTCTACGGCCCCGCGCAAATGACTCAAATGAGACCATCGCCTCGTTGGGCCGCCCAACCACCAGTCAGACCCAGCAGCCAAAGTGCAGCTTCAGGATATCCAAACATGCAAGCACCGTTCCGTCCAACTCCAAGAGGGCCTGCTCAGGCAGCTTTGCGCACATCTCTAGGCGCTAGACCTATAACTGGTCAACAAGGTGTAGCAGCTGCTGCTTCTATTCGTGCGCCTCTTGTCACCAGTGGTCGTCCAGCTGGCTACAAGTATACTGCAAATATGCGCAATCCACCAGCTCCTCAACCAGCTGTGCACATTCAGGGACAGGAACCATTGACTGCAACCATGTTAGCTGCAGCCCCACTTCAGGAACAGAAACAAATGCTTGGAGAACGCCTATTCCCTCTGATTCAACGAATGCACCCAGATTTAGCTGGAAAAATTACTGGAATGCTTTTAGAGATTGATAACTCTGAGTTACTTCATATGTTAGAACATGGAGAATCTCTTAAAGCTAAGGTGGATGAGGCTGTAGCTGTACTGCAAGCTCATCAAGCTAAGCAGCAAGCTACTAAAAAAGATTAAGTTGCTTTGACACTAAAATGTAAACATTAATTTCTTGTATTTTTTACTGTATTGCTTCAACATCTTATATTTACTGTTGGTAACAGTCCCGGTCATAAAAAATATATAAAAAATAAAAATTGAAAAACTACTTTAAAAAAAGTGGATGGCACTGTCCCAAATTATATACCTTTTACTACTTATTGGAAGTGCACATCTACTAACAAAAACAACGCAACTTAAACATTTCTATGAAATATGATAACTACCTAGGATATATCTTATTTTCTTAATGACAAGAATTTAGGTTTCTTTCTTGAAATATCTTTTTAATTTCTCAAAATATGGAGTTGGCTTTTGTTTTTACAATTTCTTTTTTTTCTCGATATCACTTATACATTGGGTATTTGTCTACCTTGTAAGGAAAACTCGGTTGCCAATGTATTACTTGATTTTAATTTGTAATTGTTACAATACATTATATTCTTTCAAATATTCCGAATAAAAATGTTGTTTTATTTCTGTACTGCCGCCCTTTTATTTATAAACATCATTCGCATTTAATTTTAACTTTAGTAAATAGATTTTTTGTATTAAAATATAATAATACATAACAATTTTATCCTCATTCCAAAGCAACTATAAATAATGTTATATAATAATATATAGTTCAAGGATTACTGGAGTCACCGGTTTAACCTGTATGGTAGTTCTTTTGCAATCAACACCGCAATTTGGTTGCGATCAAGGACGAGAAATATTGTTTTCAATTTTTTTCACGTGAGAAAAAATATGTAGTTTAATGAAAATCAGTATAAAATCCGTCTCATAAAATTGAGCATTGTCGTTTTGATTTATGGTGATATTATGACGTGATGTGTCATGAATAATTTTCTAATTATTTCTTTAAATGTAGGTAAATAAATTGCAAGTAATATTCAAATCATAATTAATTAAATTAGGTAAACATTGTAGCAAATCGGAGCTAGCCAAAATGTGAAAATTTAAAATTATTGCATCCTTCAAGGTCACATTTACAAATGTTAGAGAAGTGGTAGTGTCCAGCCACTAATACCGCTCATTTACACGCGCGGCTCGCGGACCATCCCGTGGCTCGTCCGTAAGCCACGCCCCCTACGCGCGCGAGCGCTATCTTGTGTTTAGACGCGCGCGGCGTTCAGATGCGTTCGAACGTTCAAAGATGGAACACGTTGACGTAATACATCGGCATCCAGTCAATGAAACCTTTCTATAATACCATGATTTATAGGCAAAATACTCAATGTAGATTGTACTATGGGTAGATTTCTGTACATTAGGCTTTTTTTAGTGCAATAAGCAACTAAATATTATTTTTAACTAAAATGGGGCAGGCAGGCATTTAATTTCTGTTCTTTTTTTCAGTGTCTGTTTGGTTTGCGTACAGATTCTTATTTTTAAAATAAAAGAGCATCCTAGTTTTGAAATCTTTCCAGTAGTTTTTTCATTACAAACAAAGGAACAAAACATCAAAATTATCTTCTTTATAATATTAGTTTCAATAAACGAAGTCTAATTATTAGTGGTTTAAGGTTCATTATTATTATCATTCAGTACCATATTTTATTATTTCATATAATTTTGCGTAAAAGTTAATACGATTTCGAAAAATACGAATCCAATAGAACACGTACGTATGGCGCTAGTTGCCGTTGTTGAATGAAGCTCGCGCGTATGTGAACACCGCGCGAGCTCTCGCGCGAGCCCCTTTGGCACGCGCCCAAAAAACCGCTCCTGACGCGAGCCCTGCGAGCCACGACACGCGCGCGCGAGCTACCTGTTTACACACTCGGGCTCGCGTGGGTCTCGCGGAAAGTCTCGTGGCTCGCGCGCGCATATAAACGGGGCAATAGGTTTATTTAAATTCTAAGTAGTGGTGAGCGATTATGAGATTTGATTATGATGTCTCGAGATATCTCGATTATAACCGTTAGTAATTACTAATCTGTATCTCTACTAATTCGCTGTCCTCGTTGGCGGATTTCTAATATCTAACTAATTTGTATATCTAAGATTAGTAATACAAATTAGTAACGTTATTCGATTATGAAAATAAAATTAGTTACTAATCAACAATCGATTATCAGTATCAGTAATTATAGTCCCCACGAACTAAGAATGCATATTTGTCGTTTGTCATCGCAGTGACACTAGAGATGTACAAAAAAATCGATTTACGAAAGAACCAATTTTTGCAACAAATCGATTCAAAATTGTAAGACTTTCTAATCGATTCAATACTTAAATTGTAAATTCTAAAAACCGAAACATTTAGATATCCACAAGTAACTGGAATGATACTACCTCCATTGAGCTACTTAAGTTACTTTACCATACCTATACGCTCAATAATTATGTATTTACGACTATAATAAAATATTTTTTTCCTAAAAAACTCACTGTTAATTCGTCCGCGCCGCATCCAGCGTATGAAATTTGGGTTTCGGTTGAATAATGAATATTCTAACCATATTTTAATCAGTTCAAATGGCTGCGGTTAGAGATTATCGTAATAAAGACTTTTGGTCATGTTCTTATAGAAGAGAAGAAATTAAATTGTTTAATTCTTAAACACAAAGAAAGAAATAAAATAAATTCATTTTTATTTTAAGTTTCGATTATAGTAATGTATCGATTATTATGGTTTTATAAGTGGCTTCATGCCGTCACATCACTTAACGTCAGTGTAGATTTTGTCATCTTCATATAACATTGATACGACGCCTTATTTTTTTATTTAATTTTGCATAAATTATGATGTGATGGGATTTTTACTAGATTATAACGTTTAATATGATTTATAAATAACGCCAATACGAATACAATACAATACGAATAGGGATTTTTAACAAATTTTGGCAAAATCCTTTGTTCGTAAGTATCCAACTATTCATGTCAAATAAATAATTATTCCATTTTGCTCAAAGACGTACGTACAAAGTTGGTTCATATTAATAAATGGCAGCTATCATTAATGCGTTCTTAGATAATTTTGAGTATAGTGAATGTTTCGATTATGTAAATCATTCATGATCGCCCACTTTTAAGGGCATAAAATACGTATACGGTGTTTTATCGACAAAAATACCCAGATGTGGGATGTGGAGCCGGAGGTCTAGCCTAGTGGACATAACTAACTTCATTTTATAACTATACAAAGTACTCTGTGGCCGTGGAAATTATATTACCCTAGCTGGATCACCACAGGGGTCGATTTACCAAAAGCACTAATTAAGATATCATTCTCGTTATGTAAATATTAGCATTACTCTAATCGACTACTCCCTTGAGAGCCTATTATAATAACTTGTTATCGCTGTAAATAAAAGAGATATGCCTATAAAACTACCCTATTTCTCATTAGTGTCACTGGTTGCAAAGGCTTATTTTTTTTTATTGCTCTATAAAACAAAAACTTCGTCTTCGTCTCTACGAAGTTTGGTATCTATACACACGGTAGCGTGTCAAGCCATGTTCAAGCTTACAGAACCGGCGAGCAGTAGCGTGTGTAATATTACACGAACCATTTGGAGCCAGTTTTGACCCCCTCATAACACGAAAACTATTCCACATAAACCTGTCAAACTTGGTTCATTTAATGAGACTTACGAAATACATATGTATTCCAAATTTCATAAACACACCTCAAAAAGTTATTTAGATATTAACGTCCAAAAATCGACCTACACTAACCAAGTCAAATGTAGAGCTTGAATTAAATGTTCTTGTGACTAAAATTTTAGGCTTTTCTACATAGAACTTGGCACCCATTTAGATCTTAATTCTTTTTTTGAGCATGGCTCTCATTACACATTTATGTTTTTGATGAGATCCAGTTATACTATAATATCCTTGGTTGAAATCTATTGCAGAAATACAATATTTTACCCTGTCTAATCTGTGATATTTTTTGTTTTCAAACCACAGATTATCAGATGTATTCGCCTTCGGTCGGAAATCGGAATTAGAGATGGGCCATTGCGCATTCGATTGTCGATTTAGTAGTACCTCGCGATAATTATTCGAATAACAATCGACAAACTACTAACTATAATAAATACATAATAACTGTAAGTATAGGTACATTATTTTATTCCCCTTCACGGGAGGGAGGCTGTGAATGCGTTATGCGGGACGTTACGTTATGTTATGTGGGACTCTCACCCATTAAAAAGCCTGATGAAGAGTGGCTTTGGTCTTACGATCTTTAAGCCTTCGTTGGACGATTTGTTGCGCAGCGCCATCGCTGCGCCGACGCGACACCTTTTGTAATTACTTAATTAGTAGTACGAGTATAGTAATCCTCTCCCCCCTGGACCCTCATAAAGAGTAGACGTGCCAATAGTCATTATTTAATATTCCTAGAATTTAATTTTGTTAAATAAAGCAAATGTAAATAATAGGAGTGCATACAGTGACTGGAGTTCGAGTGCACGGCTCAGTGTTAGTGTGTTACGAATCGTTCCGTCCCACTCGCATTCACGCGCGCGCATCGTTACGGTTTTTTATGTTGTGAACGAGTGACTGGCGTGACCGCTCTGTGCTGTGCATTGGGTCGCACTGATACGAGTGCATCACCTCACCGCTACGTGTCTTATGTCCTCCTGGTACTTCTCGACGCTTGTTTTGTCGCCCCACGCAAAAATGCCTCTGCGTAGATCGCCCCCCCCACCCGCTCGGCCTGACTCAAGACCATCCACGCCGCTCGCGCACTGTTCAAGTGAACCAAATTTAAATGACTCACCGGCGACCGTCCAGCTACAGTTTGATGATTATGTTGATGCTTCGAGTGAATACAACGTTTCTCTGCGTAAGCGCAGGCGCGACCGAGAGGAATGGGTCACTTACAAGGATATAAAGGATTTGTTTGCGTCCTTCACTCAGGATCAAGAGTCCAGATTTATTACACTCACGGAAACGATGACGGAAGGCTTCCGCAGCCACAGCGAACAAAATGATGCTTTACGTAAATCTATTGACTTTTTAGGCCAAAAATATGATCAATTGCTCACAAAAGTACAACAACTCGAAGAGGAGCGTTCAGCTGATCGCAAGTACATTCACTCACTTGAGGCTAAAATTGAGCACTTCGAAAGAAGCATGCGAAGTTCGAGCATCGAAATCCGTAACATCCCGAAATCAGTCCCGGAAAACAAAAATGATCTTGTGGAAATTGTTAAAAAAGTAGGCAATACAATCAATGTTCCTTTGGATAGGAAGGAAATACGGGACGTATATCGCATTAATTCACAAAAGGACGTGAACAAAACAATAATTGTTGAGTTTTCGAGTGTATTGACCAGAGACAAATTTATTGATTCCACTAGAACGTTTAATAAGAAGAATATCAATAATAAACTCAGTACAATGCATCTGCAGATAAACGGCCCGCGGCAGCCCGTGTATGTATCCGAGTGCCTTACTTTTCAGACTAAAAAACTATTTCACCATGTTAGGGAATATGCGAAACTGAATAACTATAGGTATTGTTGGACATCTAGATCCAAGGTCTACCTGAGGAAAACTGATGGTGCACAGTTATTAAAAATTAATGACCTTAGTGATCTGGATAACCTTGGCAAATCATGACTAGCTTGCTTTTTCATTTATTTCATTTTCATTTTATGTTTAGTTTTTATGCCTACTGCAACTTTTTGTTTTACTTACAAAATCACTTACAAAACTCAATATAGCGAACACATTAAAACAAACCACACGCACACTACACATGCACATATACTTACACATACGTTATGTACCGAGCAATTTAGTTATAAGCACACTGTCACACTTACACACCTGCACTTACAACTTACCCACATTAATATTTCCGTTTCATTGCGTAATTTCTCTTTAGAACTTAAGAAATTGAATAACTCTTGGAATTTATTAATTCGAGGTAGACTATCACTATTACTTATTTGGTCTGATAATGGATAGTACGTCTATTATAGGTTGTGATCTAGACAATTTAAAGGTTTCAAATTCCTTTAGCTGCGAGCCTGATCAGTGCACAGCTTATGTAACTGACCAGATGCCTCACTTAGACATTATGACACAAAACATCAGGAGTATAGGACATAATTTTGATGATTTTTGTGCGTTTTTACACAGAATTGTTATTGAGCCGGATGTCATATGTCTTACGGAGTGCTGGTTATCCTGCAATCATTATCTGCCACAGTTACCAAATTATATTTGTACGGCAACTACTACATCCCATAATCAAAATGACGGTCTGGTTCTTTATACAAAATCAAATCTTTCGTGTTCAATATATGAGCCTAATCTTCTTGATGCTAATTGTCTCGTAGTAATCGTCAACAATAAGATAGCCATTGTTTTTATCTATAGACCTCCATCATTTGTAAATACTGACAATTTCACAATATCACTGGACACAATTTTAACCCCACTTAAAAAATTTCAATCATTAATTGTGATGGGAGATCTTAATATAGATATAAAAAATGAAACTATTGATCGACACGCTTGTAACTATCTCAATTTAATGGCAACACACGGTCTACTACCCGCTCATACTTTACCGACAAGGAAATCTAATTGCTTGGACCACGTAATGCTAAAGTCTCAACTGCCATCAACAACATTAGTAATCAAAACAAGTATTACGGATCACGATACAATTTTACTGTCTCTTATAATCAAAACTGTTAATAAGGATCTCCAAAATCAACTCATAACTTTTTTTTTCTCATCATAACTTTTTTTTTTTTTTTAATGGGTGATGGATGTATTTTCATACGTTTTGTCGTTTTCATAAGTAAAAGACTAAAAATTCCTTTATCTTTGCTTGTTTTTGTGAATAAGGGAGTGAGACTCTTAGATTTTATTGTTTGTGCTTTGCTCTTTCGAATAAATGCTTTTTCTTTCTTTCTTTCTTTCTTTCAAAATCCTACCTACAAAAAAATTGATTATTTTAATATTAAATCAGAAATTCTAAATGCTAATTTTGACCAGATATTTGAGTGTAATGACTGTGACCTTGCAGCTGGATTATTGGTTGATATTTTGAACAATATAATAGACAGAAATTGCAGGATTATCACACTACCTCGTCGAAAGGCCCCAATCAAACCATGGATTACCCCAGGTCTTGTCCGTTGCATGCGTAACCGTGACAAAATGCATTTTAAACTTAGGAAATCCCCGAATGATGAAACACTGAAAATTACTTACTCAAGATATCGTAACTACTTATCTCGCTTACTCAAACGATTAAAATTACAGTATGAACGCAATGAAATTCAAAATGCTAATAACAGTAAAAAACTTTGGGAAGTTATCAGAAGCGTGAGTAACCTTAAACCTTCCAATCATCATAGTCAAGAACTTTTATATTTACTAGCGACTCCTCAGGAATCCGTTAATATGATAAATAAATATTTTTCGAATGTGGGTAAAACGATTGCGCTTAAAGTACAATCTCGCAGAACCTCTCTGTCCACAAGCAAAACCGTTACCACACCTTCGTCGTTACATTCTTTTTCTTTAGTAGGCCCAGATATATCTGAAATAATTTTAGTGACTAAATCTCTGCGTACTAGCTTTACCTCTGGCACTGATAATATATCTTCAAAACTAGTAAAAGATAACCTTGAACACATTGTTGGTCCTATGACACATATTTGTAACCTTGCTATTGACTCGGGACGATTCCCGACCGTATTTAAAAAATCAATTATTTTACCAATACATAAATCTGGCCCTCAGAACATTATTAGTAACTTCAGGCCAATATCTATTTTATCAACCTTATCTAAAATTTTAGAACGCATTTTAAATAAAAGACTCATGGACTATCTAGAAAATAATAATATCCTATCACTGAATCAATATGGGTTTCGAAAGGGTAAATCCACGTCTGAGGCTCTGGGAGAGTTAACAAATTTTTTAGTCAGAAGTTTGGATGCGGGCAAGAAGTGTCTTGCTATCCTGGTTGACCTGGAAAAAGCATTTGATTCTCTCTCTAATTCCCTTCTCCTTCTAAAGTTGGAAGCGCTAGGAGTTCGTGGACTTCAACTTGATATTTTCAAGGACTACCTAACTAACCGCACACAATGTGTTAAGGTCGGGAACACAATTAGTGAGGAAGAACACGTTAATTATGGAGTACCACAAGGCAGTGTCTTAGGTCCGACCCTCTTCCTGGTCTATATTAACGAGTTGTGAAACCTCAATTTACCGGGTGGCAAAGTTATAGCATTTGCAGATGACACTGCTCTTCTGTTTCAAGGAGAGACTTGGGATGAGGTTTATTCACTAGCCCAAAAAGGTTTTGATAGAGTTGCAAATTGGCTACAGGAGAATCTGCTAAGCCTTAACACTAGCAAAACAAAAGTCCTACCTTTCTCAATCATATCTAAAAATTTACCTCCTGAATCTGACAACTTCACCATAATTGCGCACACTTATGAAAATCATTTAATCTGCACTCGGGGCTTGTGTAATTGTTACAGGCTAGAAACAGTAAATTCTTCAAAGTACTTAGGCGTGACTTTAGATTCTCAATTAAAATTTGACTTACATATAAAAACACTAACTAATAGATGTAGAAAACTTACTGCTTTGTTTAGAAAAATTCGACACGTAGCCGATAGTAAAATAACCAAAACTGTTTATTTAGCCCTGTGCCAGTCGATTTTAACATACTGCATAGATACTTGGGGTGGTGCTGCCAAAACGCATCTTTTACCTCTGGAACGTGCACAACGCACTGTATTAAAAGTCATCAACTTTTTACCATATCGTTACCCCACAACATCTCTGTATGAGGAAAGTGGAGTACTATCTGTACAAAAACTTTTTTTTACTGAACCTAGTCTTAAAACAACACAAAATATTACCGCCTGATCACAAAACCGCTAAACGGCGGTCTGATATAGTATATCCAATAAATTCATTTAGAACTGCTTTTTCACATAGATTTCCCTGCTTTCTAGGTAGCTTCATCTACAATAAAATCTCGAAAAGCCACACAATTAGGGACTTAAACTCATATTCACTGAGGAAAATTGTAACTCGGTTCCTCCTGACTCTTGACTATGATGAGACGGAAAAGTTGCTCTCAATTCTTAAGTAAATAACTTCATTCGTTTCTCCCTAACGTACGATGTCATACACATTTGCACAAATCTTATCAAGTACACACATGCACTCACGAACTTGCACACACGCACACACACACACACACATACACACACACACACACATACACACACACACACACACACACACACACACACTAAGTTGCAGATTTTTCCTTTTTGTTATTAATTTATTGCATGTTAATTTTGGTTACTAAAATTGTTAAACTGTTATTTGTTAACTAAAATGTACATCAAAAACTATGTTTATGTGTCACACATCAAATCTATTAGTTATAGTAAACGGATACCTTTTGGGAGAGTTCAGTTGCCTATATTACAGGTTTACGCCCAGTTTAGGCAGCTGACGAACATTTAAATTGTACCACTTACTATAAAAATGTATTACCCAACACCATGTACATGTAAACATTTTCTTGAATAAATGAATTTGAATAACTGCGCTGTGCTACAAATTAGTAGTTCACACTAATTCACAAGCGTGATAACCGTATCAATTATCATTGTTGCCGCCACCCGCGCGGCAGCAAGTCGATGACAAGCGACTAACAATTGTTATCGACTAAAGTGAACAATCGACTTATTCGATTAATTTAAGTAATAATCGGCCATCGCTAATCGGAATCACACAAACCGCAAACGTAGTGATTATGTGCTCTGTGGAATCACGGACGGTGATTTATACGTAGTGATTAAGTACTCTGTGGGTGATTTGAAACGTATTTTGGGTACCTACTTACCTACTTGTCCCTGTTTTTAGTAGAAAAACAAACGAGCGATATTTTTGAGAAAATAACGAAAATAGTAAGGATACCTGTTAATTTTGTTGGAACTTGAATAGGTACGATAAAAATTGACAAATAAGTTAAATGAACTTGAAATATTTTGTTCACCAACTCAAGTGAAAGGTTTCCGAGACGAGACCTATCTAATTATTGGTGAAACAGTATGATTTCTCTTGCTTACGCTTACAGTATTTTTTATAAGTTGTATCCTCGTAGAAATTTATGCAAATTGGTATTTGTTTTCAGACTGTTGCTTTAGCGAAATGTAAACAGTTTATATTTTGAATATTGCCTCGTTTGGCTGTCTGTATCGGCCTACCTATTGACGACATTACCCAACCTTTTCATAGCGAATATTCGTTGGTGAGTGTTCAATGTAATGCATCAATATTTTCTGGTATTTTGTGTTTGTTTTTAAAAATAGTAAAAAACATCATACGTGATTTAATTGCACCCAATAACTCTTCAGTGAAAACTATTAACAATGATAAAAACTTTGAGTTTAAGTTCATGTTTGGCATCGTAAGTTTATTTATCGCGTGTAGTTTGATGATATTGTTAATTGCATTTAACCCATTTTCCTAAACTAAATACCTGTACTAAATAATTGCATGTGTGGATGAAAATCTTAGGAATTCATAACAAATTTTCTGTCTTAGCTCTAACAAAGTCTAATTTGCAATGTAGTCTTCAATGTTTAAATTAAATATGGCTTCGACCTATTAATGGCCCACTACTGGGCACGGGTCTCTCCTCTTGAGGAGGCCTAGAGAATACTCCACCACGCTGCTCCAGTGCGGATTGGTGGAGGGGTTAGTGGCCAACCCAAAATTCAAACCATTTCATTTTCATTCCATTTCAAACCGTCCGAGGGCCTCCGACATGGCCTAACAACTCTTATCATATGATAACTACCGGGACCGACCACTTTAAGTGCCAAATTAAATATAATTGGATCATATTTTTTGTAGTAGACAATTAATAGGTAATTTTATATAGATATAAAAAATGATTACATTTGATCATTTATTAAAATTTAATATTCTATGTATTTTAGTCACTTTTCTGATGGCGACTGAGAAGGAAGCTGTCATTCAAGCTCTACGAGCAACACTTATTTCGGTCAAAGGAGCATTAACATTAAAGCAATGTAACCGTAAGTAGCAATATTGTTGTTTAAATTATTCTTAAGATTCCTTACTTAACATTTGGGTAGAAAATAATAGGAAAGTAAAATAAAATGGTTTATTAAAAATAATGGCTAATCTTTATTTATTACAAATAATTAAATTTTACAGGTGATTACCGCGAACTGCAGGGAGAATGGATACCTTTTAAGAAATTGGGCTATTCAAGCCTTGTGGAGTTATTTCAGGATGAACCTGGATTTAAAATTAATCAGGCCAATGGAGAATGGGTTGTTGATGCTATAGCCAGTCAAGAAACACAGCATATAGCTTCAATGGTTGCTCGCCAGAAACCTAGCAAGAAATCTGCACTGAAATTGAATTACCCTGTATGTATCTACTCTACATCATCTTGCTATCCCATTTATAGTAACTAGATATTAGTTCTGCAGTCAAAATTCAACCGTAAGTGCCAAAGGGTTACTTCACATAGACATTTGTTTGTATATTATGTGTCTGTGTGAAATGCATGCTATTGTGTGAAATGTTTATTTTTATTAATTAATTATTAATGGAACGAATGTGCCTAATGCATACAAAGGATTTCCCTTCAGATATTAATATATAGATATAATCTGCTGCTTGTTGTTCTTTTCTTATATTAGTGCTAATTAAATAAAAAATAATAATCAACAACATGTTAATGAAATATCAAAGCAATAGACCTAAAATTTTGTCTTACAGAATCGATTTCCTAAGAAGCAGGGCTCATGGCGGAGACCGTCATCATCTAGTTATCCATCAAATTATAATAGCCAATACTCCAACCAGTATTACAGAGCTCAATCACATACTCAGTATGATAACAGTTACAACAAGGTAAGTGTACACTTCCGGCATGTTTAATGACTCATTAGCTTGACTTGTGATTTTATCATAGACAATATCAAATTACTGAAGTACGTTATTTTATTAATGAAATAATAATACTATGTCAGGCATGTCTGCTTAAACTGAAGGTATTGATTAGCAATAAAAAATGTTATAATACAATCCCATGCCTCAGTAATTTGACTCAGGGCCAAAGTCAAATCATTTTATTCATAAAGGTATCTTTGATACAATTATGCAGGTATTTTTTTAATCTACCACCATTTTGGAAAGTTGCTTTGTGAAGGAGGAGAAGAAATGGCAAAAGAAACTTCACAGCACATAATAAAATAATGAAAATAACACGTAATAGATTTTAACATATGTGGAATTAGATGCGGTAATAATTTCTAGGTTTCCTTGTCATTAATATATTCATTTGTATGATTGTGTCCTTTGTCTTTATCTTTGTCCTCAAAGAATTTAAGGATAAATTATCATTTAATGCTTAACTTAATTTCTATTTACTATTAATAATTTTTTTAAACTAATTTTTCAATAAAAACTTGTGCTAAGATTATCTACCAGATAAGAGTCGTCTAAAAAAAGTGGCCAAGTGCAAGTCGGACTCGCCCATGTAGTGTTCCATAGTAGCAAGAGCCAAAATACTTGTATCGTTTTTCGCCAGCAAAAAATAATTTTGTTTTTCAAAGGGTTTGTATAAATAACAAAGTTATACATATTTGCGGTTTTTGAAAATGTTCTATATCTCAAAAACTGCTGACTTTATCTCGTTCAACAAGGTATGTGTAATGCCAAGGTATGTGTATGTGTACAAAACAGTTTTCGTTGAAAGTGTTCATTGAGATCTACAGCATATGTTTTTTTTTTTTAGATTTTTCACTTTTTATGATTATATTAAAAAAGTGTATATTGAGTTTTTTTTTGTTTTAGGCAAATAAATATCAATATAACAAACCAAGTGAAGTAAAAGTTTCAACTGTAAAACAAATAAGCAAGCCAATAACAGAGTACAGTGAAAAAGATAGAAATGGTTCAAATTTAATCAAAGGACCATCACAAGTATCACGAGCGCCAAACACGGCAGACGAAGTACGTAATATGTTTAACATAATAATTATATATGTTGCATTGTTGCAATGAAATTAATTTAATATCACATTTTATAAAAAAATATTATCATACTTCATTTTATTGCAGAAAAAACATTCCGTACGAGACGAAAAAGAGACTGAAATAAGAAGCAGTGCGAAAATTTCTGCATCACAAAGACTGTCTAATTTAAGAGATCGTCTGAGTGCTGTAGATTTGATGATACCCTTGCAGATGCCTGCTCATAATGAATGTCTGGTATGTTGTCTACATGCCTGTATTGTCACATTGTTGGCGCATGTTTGGCTGCAGCATTCATTTCAATTAATTAATTTTAATATATATTTTTCAACTTACCTGTACTATCACTTAGGATCGTAGTGAACCAGTGGAACCCGTAACCCCTGCGTTAAACTTAGAGCCTCCACCAGATTCCAGTTCATCATTCAAGAAATTAGAATGGACCTGTCGGAAACTGGGACTCCCCGAGCCCGTGTGCAAGGTGCATGACTTAAGGCCGAAACGAGGACCCGTCAGCTACGACTGCACCATTAAGGTTTGTAACCTTTGGTTTTTTGTATTTTATAACTATGTCAGTCTGATTACTTTATAACCTGGAAGTTGTTGGCCTCACAATCCAGGTCAATTCCAAGATTATTTGTGAAGTGATATTTGTAGTCATTATACTTGTATTGTAATCAGATTATTATTAATTACGATTACATGATTATTGCCCAACTCTGATTATATCAAAGTGTAAGTGCAATCTATACAGGATGAATTTTTCAAGTGTGCGTGGATGGCCAAATTCGAAACTATGAGGAATAGCGAAAAGTGGCGAGAAGTCTCGGGGCGATTTTGAAGAAAACTAAAACTGCATCATTAGATTTTTGAAAAATTAATAACCCTGGCCAGGAATCGAACCCGTTGATTTTGAAAAAATCCTAACCTGTATAATACACAATTCGATAGCGTCGTTTACAAGGATCGAATTCTGGGAAGTAATGACATACGGAAAACTTCAAAATGTTAATTTTCAAATCCTGGCCAATTGGGGTTCAATTCAATTCTGATTAATATTTCAAAATGCTTTATATAATATTTCAAAATGCTTTATATAAATATTTCAAAATGCGTTTTTGAGCAGGAAAAATTAGAATTTCTAGGTCACGAAGTGTCAGCAGAGGGTATACGGCCGCTTGATGAAAAGGTAAAAGCAATCATCGATTTTCCGCGACCCACGACCGTTGACCAGCTAAGAAGATTTCTAGGTATATTAAATTTTTATAGATCACAGCCCAATGCAGCAGAACAGCAACCCGAATTAGATAAATTTTTAATTAATTCTAAAAAGAAAGATAAGACAAAAAATATTTAGACCGACAAAGCAGTATGTCAATTCGAATTATGCAAGCTTAGTTTATCCCAAGCTGATACGTTATCGCATCCTACAACCGATTCACCCTTAACGCTGATGACAGACGCGAGCGAGACGCTGTATTACAGCAAAAGTTTGGGAACAGCTGGAAACCTTTAGGCGCGGGCCACACAGAAAAGACGCAAGACACGGACCCGTCGCAGTCGCGGCGCCCGTTTAATCTACTTTCATACAAAATGTATGCAGCCGTCGCGACGTAAAACATACAGAAAAGACGGGACGCCCGACACGACGTTTTCTCGTCGGCGCCCTATTGTAAAACATACAGAAAGGACAGGACGCGGGCCTGCGTAGGCGCCAGCGGGGGAGCGGAAAGGACGCGGAGAGCAGGTCTCTTAAAACGTAGTGATTAAGTACTCTGTGGCCGGGAAAAGCCCAGTGTGCACCGACCGTCACGCCCGTTCCTTGTCTTTTCTATATGTTTTAACGGCGCCCTGTCTGCGACGGGTCCGAGCCCCGTCTTCGTCTTACGTCTTTTCTGTGTGGCCCGCGCCTTAGGTTATTATTCAAAAGGGTTGTCCGATGCGCAAAAGAAATACAGTGCATATGATAGAGAGTTTTTAGCTATATACATGGCGATAGCTCACTTTCGTTACATGATAGAAGGTCGCGATGATAGGTTAATTGTTTTAACGGATCATAAGTCTTTAACTTACTTATTTAATAAAATGGGTAGTGACAAAGAGTTACCTAGGAGAGCTAGGCAAATAATATTTATAAGCGAGTTTACTACGAATATTAGTCATATTAATGGTAGTGACACTAGTGACAACGTCGTAGCAGATGCTTTGTTCCGTGTGAAAGAAATTTTTTGTCCCACGGCTATCGACTTCGCAGAACTGGCACGTGTACAAAAAAACGACACAGGGTTCAGTGAGTTGAAAAACAAAATACATTTAAAACGTATTATGATACCAGGTACTGAACATTATGTAGAATGCGAAACTTCAACTAGTAGGGCAAGACCATACCTACCTGAAGTATTTAGGCGTATTGCATTCGACTCAGTTGATAATTTAAGTCACCCCTCTATTCGTATTACTCAAAAGATGATTAGTGATAGATATTTTTGGGTAGGGATGAACAAAGACGTTCGTAGATGGGCTAAGATGTGTATTTATTGCCAGCGTGCTTAGATTTAAAGACATACTATATCCAGTTTAGGGAAATATGAAACGTGCAATCGTTTTGAACACGTCCACATTGATATAATTGGACCTCTAAGTACATTTCCCAATGGATATAGATATTGCGTGTCAATGATAGATCGTTGTAGTCGTTGGCCAGAGTTAATTCCAATAAAGGAAATAACTTCAGAACTAGTTGCCCGAGTCCTATATGAAGGTTGGATCGCTAGATTTGATTGTCCAATAAAACTAACTAGTGACCAAAGACGACAATTTGAAAGTAATCTTTTTTCTCACCTGATGTCAATTATGGGAATAAAAAAATTACGAACAACGCCTTATCACCCTCAAAGTAATCGCATAGTGGAGCGATGGCACAGATTATTAAAAACATCGCTTACCGCACGGTTATCCACACGGTCATGGGTTGAAGAAATAGCTACAGTTCTATTAGGGTTGAGAGCGGCAGTTAGGGTTGACAGTAAACATACTTGTGCAGAAATGATTTATGGTACAAGTATTCGCTTCGCTTACCTGGAGATTTTTATGATAATGGCCCTAATATTACTTTAGATAGTGATAATATGTATCTAAGCTTAAAAAAGTCATAAGTAATATAAAGCCAATGTATTAATATAATAATATGTATTATTTTTTATAGCTACGTGAATGATTTGTTAGTAATTAGTAATATTTGTACTTACACTGTTTTAATACTTAAGATTTCTGTTTACAACTTTTTACACATACCTTTAAAGATTTAACGATTTTTAAACTTGTATCTAAGTGGAATCTACTTAAGACCACAATCTTACAATACTCGTATTTATGCATACTTATGTTCTTAAAACTTCACAAGCATTTATTTTTAACAAATAACTCTGTGTAAAGTTGAGTAGGTATGTTGTGTAAAGTTATTTTTTTCTTTCTGTGTCAAGCAATGTTTAGTTTCACTTGAAAAAGATTTCGAGTCCCAAAACTATTATCCTGATTGATTAATGACCTCTTAACATTTTTAAGGAACAAGAACGTTCACTTCGTTATGAGAGTTATGAAAATTTGAAACTAGTGTGATAAGAAACCCAAACATGTATTCTTTGGAACTATGAGAGCCACTTTACCAAAATTTATTATGTTAACCTGAATGTTGAGTGTTAAACGATTTATTTTTGCATTGGACCTTTTCTTGTTTTGTTATTTTAAGTGGGGTTCAACTTGGGACTTGGTGGTTCCCATATTATTTTGTTCAATGCTTTATTTGTACCTAATTAGAAAGAAAACTTTTGTACTTACCTAAGTAATTACCTTATTTTTTTATAAGGGGGGAATATTGTGGTGACATGCCATGGTAATTTATTAGGTGACGACTGAAATATGTGAAGTGGCGTTTGGGGTTTTCTAACGAAACCCTACCTGCTCTCACAAGTCAGTCGTCCTAATTCTGCGTTCGGAGCACATTGTGCTATACTCGCGATAGTTTATTATTTAGGAGTAATATAAATAATAGTTTGTGAAAAGTACAATACTTGTATTATTTTAATTTACCTAAATACTTCGATAAAATTAAAATTTTATCGTCTTCCATACACCTGCAATAGAACACGTAACAATAACAAATTATACATATATTATATCCAAAACTTCTATAGGTACTGGCTAAAAATCGAATGATGCAGTTTTAGTTTCATCAAAATCGGCCTCGAGACTCCCTTAACCATTTTTCGTTATTCCTCATAGTTTCGAATTTGGCCATCCACGCACACTTGAAAAATTCACGCTGTATATAAAATTTCTAAATACATATGTCGTTGAAAAACGACACACTGATTAAACAATAAATCTCAGAAACTACCGAACCGATTAAGATGTGGTACGGAGATATGCTAAGGAGACGTCAGCTTAGAACGGATTTTTGAAAATTCAGGGGTAAAAATAGGAATTGGAATTCAATTTTAGAGTTATAAGCATGAAAAGTTTATAGTTATGAATAAAAATTTAAATAAAATTTTTGGAACATCATCCTTTAAAGTTAATCCCTTTTTAGAGGATGGAACTTAGTTTGTGCTACCTAATGTTAAAAAAGTCAGCAAATCTCTTAAACTAAATAACGAAACATTGCATATGGAGGAATCGACGGTCTTTTTAGGGGTGACCTTAGATAGTAAACTTCAATGGGGCCCACATATAACAAATCTCGCGACAAAACTCGGTAGGGCTGCTTTTGCTGTCAGGAAAATAAGGCAGTATACAGACGTCGAAACTGCTAGGATAGTCTATTTTGCTTATTTCCACAGTGTTATGTCTTATGCCATCTTGCTGTGGGGCAAAGCAGCCAATATAAAACAAATTTTCATACTCCAGAAACGGGCAGTTAGGGCTATTTATAAACTTAGGTCTCGGGAATCTTTGCGTGAAAAGTTCAAGGAAATAGGTATACTTACAGTAGCTTCCCAGTATATCTTTAACAATGTAGTTTTTATACGGAAGAATATAAACGCGTATAAACAAAATTTTGATATTAATAATCGCCATACGAAAAGAATGCATCAATTAGTTACGCCTTCGTTCCGCCTAAGTAAAGTGCAGCGATCTTTCATAGGGCTTGGTATACATTTTTATAATAAAATCCCAAAATTAATACGTGACTTGCCAATAGAAACTTTCAAAAAACGTGTAAAGACACAATTGTTAGGCAAGGGATATTATAGTGTAGACGAGTATTTAAATGACAAAGACGCATGGAAATGACCAGCTCTGCAACCAGTTCCGCTCAGAATAGTAAATACTTTTGTATTATTATCTTTTTTTGTAATATTTTTTTAAAAGATGTGCTGAGGAGTTTCTTTAGGCTTTTCTTCTCCTCCACGATAAAGCACCTTCCGAAAAGCCAAAAAATGACGTGCATAAGTGTATCAGTGATACCTATATGAATAAAATATTTTGACTTTGACTTTGACTTAGTATACGTACGTAACTTCGTCATTTTTGAAATTAAAAACATGAAAATTTATATATTAGCTCAAGATTAGAAACAAAATTTAAAAGTAATGCGTTTTTTGGAAAATCATCCCCTAAAGGGTTAATTAAGGGGGTGCAAGTTTGTATGAAAACTTCGTCAGTTTTGAAGTGAAATGGTTGGCCGCGCAGCGAGCCAAACCATGTCGGTAAACGACCGCGCTCAAGGGCGCCTCAATTTGAGCCGCGTGTTCAGTGGAGACGGTTGCACTAAACTGAGAGGACTGTGTCTCAGGTTGAGGCTTGTTGCTTTTATGTGGCTCATGTGGAGACTTTCCGCAGCCTGCGGCACGATAGGACAGCAAGGTAGACAACAGATATGAATTATAAAAAAAAATCATTGCCTCAAAACTCTTGTACTCCAAAGCAGACGAAAAACTTTATTATCCTTGCAGGTGGGCAGTAAGTACTCATGCTCGTCGTACCCCGACTCGTCGCCGTCGGAGGAGCTGGCCAAGGAGGTGGCGGCGGTGAAGATTCTGGCCGCCATCGAAAGTTCTGAGTCTGGCGGGCTGCCCACCGCGCGCGCCAGCACCGCGCTGACCGCGCTCGCCGACCTGGTGGCCGAGCACGAGGCGGGGCTCTGGGCGAACACTGTGCCGCATTTGTATAGGTCTGCAGTCTACTCATATTATTTCATCACTGTCGTATCCAGATTCAGAAAATAATCATGCACGTCACCCGGGACTCTGAGAGAGAATTGTGAGAATAATATAGACATAGAGAATGGACTGAGCATTCCCTGTCCAGCTTTAAAGTAAATACGGGCAGTAAAGTGTGAGAGAGATGGAGCGATCGTGCGGTGCGGTCTTTTTCTAGAATTCCGATTCGTCCACGTCATAGCCTTGCAGGAGCGGATGAATCGTAAGTATACTATGTGGAAAGAGCCTATTAGCCTATAGCCTATTAGCCGCACGATCACTTTCTTTCTAGAGAATGGTCAATTTCATGCGGATATTGCTCAGTTCATTCTCTTATGTCTGTGGCAAGGACCTTTTAACCTATGGAGAATAATAATCTTTACATTAAAATATCACCCTACACACTAGGTACCTCTGGCGGTCTATTATGAACTCTTAATTCCAGCCAAGTTCCAGTGTAAACGTCAAATTCGAGTTACGAAAGCAGTCACGTGACACTTTTTAGCCAATCATACGTCGCGTTAAAGCCCGAGAAATGAACTGCCTGGAATATGAATGGTTTTATAAAAGTTCATAATAGGCCCGCTTGATCTAAAACACAAAAGTATTTACATTTATAACACAAAAGTATGAAATTATTTATTTTAAGTTTTTAATTAGTACATCTAAGTACCAAATATCTTTTATAATGTGACAGATCTCCTTTCAAGTTTCAGTAAGAACTATAATAATATATTTCAAAATAGTGATCTTATCATTTCACACCGATTAGACAAAGATAGCAATAAAAAATGTTACTTTCTTACTTATTTTACAATTAGTAACCTTTGTAACACTTGGTACCTTAAATACGCGTACAGCACGTATATGTACGTATACGCGAAGTCTTAATTATGATTTGTTTTTTCGTTTCAGAGAAAAATACGGCGAAAATCTGCCAAGCGATTGGCAAGATCTCATTGAAAGTTGTCCCCGAATTAAAAAAGATCGTGTTGTAAATGGTCTACTTGTACTTTTGCCAAACACTGAGGTACGTATCGTACAGTTTTAGTTTAATATCATATAATGAATATTCAATGTTAAAATAATGTTGTAATTTTTGTAGGAGGCGACATCACCATACATAGAAAGTACCATTGTCGATGATACTATTGACAGCGATCTACCGCCGCTGCAGTTCCCAGAAGAAGACTTTTGGAATGTGTTTATCACTGTTGCTAATTCTACACTTGAGATCTGGCTTAGGATAATTGGCCCACAATATAGCGTAAGTCAAGCTTTTATTAAACGTTATATCAACATCTATCATCATATAAAATGATATTAATTTTGTTGGCTAACCCAGTAATTACTAAAATTTTGATCGATTTCAGGATCAGTTTGAGGTACTCTTGGCAGACATGGCTCAGTATTATGAGCACGCCGGTACGACGGTCGATAAGTCTATGATTATCATAAATGCCTGGTGAGAGTACAACAATTGTTAGTAATTACTTTTCGTAATATTTATAGCTTCAGCTTTGCAACTTCGCAACTTGGTGTGAACAATCCATAATAACCACTAGTGTACATGTGTGCGTGTGGTTGTATCTACTTAACTGGTGTGTATTTTATTTAAATATACAGTGTGAATGCGAATATTGTACTAATAACATTGTTATCAAACTATTTTATATATTTTTTTGTAATTAGCTGGTAGACGAGCTGAGGACCTGATGGTAAGTGGCCACTTTCGCCCATGGACATGAAAGGCATCACCGATGCGTTGCTAACTAAAAAAGAAGAGAAAGACAATGCTGGTCCCAGTGGAGTCGAGGCGGCTGACTCAGACAAGAGGGTGGTATCCAGACAAGCTCCACGGAAACATAAGAATACCATTAAACATAATAACACCTGTTAAAATAGTATTCCAACTTAATGATTCTGTAGTAATTAGGGGCAGACTGGCAAATAATGCTTTTAGCATTAAGTCTGCATTTGTTGCTTTTTTTTTGTAAGGTTCAAAAGTTTTAATAAATAAATAATGATTGGTTGACTCATTAGTTAGTTATGATCTTCCTGGCATAGCAGAGCAACGCTTTCGACTTGATGTGGTTAAGAAAGTCGCAAACATCAGGTTCACCTCTAGTCTCCCATCCCTGCTGTTATAGATGGTATAAATACAGAGTGGACTTAACTTGTTTACAAACGAACCAAAAGTAGCAACCGAAAATAAAACAAATCAAAATTATAGTCCAAAATACTTGCAATTTCTTATTCCCATGGGAACATCGATATAAAATGTATTAAAACACTCTTCCATTAAAATACTATCGTTTATAAAAATTTTAAGTCAATTAATCGACTACTTGTCGAGTTTTGCTGCCAGAAAAATATTTTATAGAGCTGAAATATTGGGACTAGCATACGGTTATCCAGCTAGACGATGGATACGTGAGCGATCCGTTTTTTCATTGCATGTGTAACATGTACGTAAACACATAATAAGTACTATGTATATTGTTGTAATAAGTGATTTTACTAACTTAGTTGCTTTACTCAGGTATGCAGTCAATTTAGACGACGGCGGGTGGCAGCGCGCTAAGATTCTAGAACTAGAAGAAGAGACGGCAACAGTTTTTCTCGGCGACCATGGCGACGACGATACAGTGTCTATAGGGAAGATAAAAATATTGGAACCACAGTTCAGAAGACTGCCAGCACAGGTGAAATGCACTTTTTTAGCTAACTGTAAAAAACAGACACGTATCTATTCATGTGTCTGCGTCGCTGTATACGCGTCAGTTTGCTTGTTCATACATTACAAATTTTACTTTATATCGCGTTGCAAAAACTTAAGGCCGCAATTACACATATTCAAAATTTACGTAAGTGACTTACGGAAGTATACACAAGTATGAAGAAATATCGATACACTTCCTATAAGGAACTTATGTATATAAGATTGTTTCCAAACCGGATCGCCGCGCGTCCGGAGTTCGTTTCCCAGCGAGGCGGAATTTGAATGATGAGTTTCAATTTTTGTTCTCGGTCTGGGTGTGAGTGTTATTGTCTTTGTGTGTTGTCCATGTAAGTAGGAAGCGTTTAATTTAGTGTTTACATTAATTAGCAAATGTAGGGTAAGTTGATAAGGTGTGTGTCGTCACGTAGGCGATCTTGTGCCGGCTGGAGGGCGCGGAGGAGCTGGGGGCCAGCGCGACGGGCGCGGTGCTGACGCAGCGGCGGCTGGCAGGCGAGGTGCTGGTGGCGGCGCCGGGCCCGCGCCACGACCCCGCCGACCCCGCCGTGGCTGTCGTGCTCTACGACACCTCCACGCAGCGCGACCTCAACCTCAACAAGGAGCTCGTGCACGACTTCTGCATCGCCGGCGCCTTCAACATCACGCAGGTACACCATCCATACACCATCACAACCCTCTTCGCTCTACTATATTTTTAACCGACTTCAAAAAAAGGAGGAGGTTCTCAATTTCGACTGTATTTTTTTATGTTTGTTACCTCAGAACTTTGGACTGGGTGAACCGATTTGGATGATTCTTTTTTTAATCGAAAGCTGGTGCTTGTCGTGTGGTCCCACATAAATTTGAACGAGATCTGACAATGGTATCCATGTCAAAATCATATAAGTCTTAAATTTGCCTTAAGTATGTGCGCGATAAATGGACGAATAACTCAATATCGCGCCAACCGATTTCGATGATTCTTTTTTTAATTAAAAGCTGGTGCTTGTAGTGTAGTCCCATATAAATTTGAGCGAGATCTGACAATGGTATCCATGTCAAAAGTACAATGTACTTCATTTGAAGTTGGTTATTTTTTTGTTAAAATGTTAGATTATATCCTATATGAACCGTGTTAAAAAATATTTTTTCAATAATTTTAACATGCTATCCCGCTTCAAGTGCGGTGATTAACACTGATTAAAACAGCAACGTTAAAATTATTCGCTACTAAATTTCTTGAAAAAATGTTGTATGACCTGGGAGGGACTATAGAAATGTCAGTGTCTCAAATTTTTTTAAGTATAAGATTAGCCTAGGGTATTATGACATACCATTTGGGTTGGGTGGTAGATAGTAGTGGTGTGGTGACATGGTGGTGTAGTAGGGTGTTGATGTGTGTGTGTGTGTGTGTGTGCAGAAGCTGTGCGAGGTGGAGGTGGGGTGCGTGTCGGAGGAGGGGCGCGTGTGGGTGGCGCGCGCGGGCGGCGCGGCGGAGGTGCGCGCGGCGCTGGCGCTGCTGACGGCGGGCCCGTACCGCCGGCCGCTGCCCGCCGCGCCGCCCGCGCCGCCCGCCGCGCCGCACCTCTACATCGTACGCACGCTCGCCGGCGACTGGTCAGTGTACATTATAATACATTCATGTTATGTGTACTTTTGTATCCTTTTATTTTATAGTGCTCAATAAAGGTTCAATAAATACATGTGGCAATTTAAGTATTGATGCGTATGGTCGCGTACATTTTCATAAAATTTTATTGGCCATGCAATCAAACATTACAATGAAATAAAAAATGTAAAGTATAAAATACATAATACTTATTTTCACTATAAATTCTTTGTTTTTTGTTTGAGCTGGAGTCTCTAGACTTGTCTCTATGTTTGAAGTTCAAATGGTGATAGCTGAGATCTATTAACAAAAACAGAGAGTGACTGGTTAAAAGGTTGGTTCACCGACACGTACTGTGGGCTACGTCCAGTAGTGAACAGTTAGTGCTTCTACCACTAGCGGATAACCGCGGGGGCGGCTAACCGCGCGGCTAGCTGCTTTCCCAGTTTAATATGCAATCGCTTGTGATTATACGCACTTAACCGCCACAAATTTCAACCGCCGCGGTCTGTGCCGCGGTTGAACGCAACTTGGCGGCCCGCTCCGCGGCTCAATACTGTAGTAGAACATGTCATGCGGTTGGACCACTTGACCAACTACCCTGGCGGTTGGCCGCTAGTGTGTGGGAGGAGCACTAAGTGTGTGTGTGTGTGTGTGTGTGTGCGTGCAGGGTGCGGTGCAGCATCATCAGCGGGCTGGACGGCGAGGGCACGGTGCGCACGCTGCTGGTGGACAGCGGGCTGGTGCTGCGCGCGCCGCTCTCCTCGCTCGTGCCGCTGCAGACCTTCTCGCCCGCGCTCAACGCCTACCCCTACCAGGTACCGCACCGCACCGCACCTCTACTGCGCATTCACTTTTATATTCTTTTTTATGTTATTAGGAATCCTAATTTAATCATTTTAAGTAATTAGTATTGTGCATATTTTCTCGGGCTACCCAATGTAGTTATGAATTGTGTATGATCTCAATGCTATTTGCATCGAGTCAATAGAAGAGTCCGAACATAGGGTGTTTGACGAAATGACAGTGAACAACCAGTAGTTGCCAACTACAGTGGAGTTGGACACAGTACAGTTAACTGGGATGGCTGAACCACCCTCGTGTGAGTGTGATACATGGAAGTTTGCGTGTGTAAGATGTCGTAGTCGTGTCGTCCTGTGAAGAGGCGGCCCTAAAAGTGGTGTGCCATACGCAGGCGATGCAAGTGCGGCTGGGGCCGGCGGAGCGCGCGGCCAGCAGCATGGCGGCGCGCCTGCGCGAGCTGCTGCTGGGCGAGCGCGTGCTGTGCCGCGCGCTGCCCGCCGCGCCGCTCGCCGAGCAGAACGCCGCGCCGCACGTCGAGCTGTTCGTGCGCACCGGCCCGCAGAAGATCCTCGCCTCCGTCAACAACAATATCCTACTGGAGCACGATTTGCTCGAGAAGTGAGTGCCGTAGGCTTTTACACAACACATTCATGAATCAACATAATGTTATGTAAAGGCTTATTATACATTTTTAAAGTACATAATATAACAAAGTATATTAGATAGTTTTTAAGTACCAGTATTTTGAAAAGTCATGCTGTCCAGGTTTTGGTAAAAGTAAGCGATAGCGCGCGTGAGATATTGCGTGAAAGCGGTTCTAATACGTGTTGATACTCTCTGTACAGAAATAGGGTAAGCACTGTAGTAATCTTGGCCCCCTTACAATTAATTAACCCTTTGATTTCAAATTTATTTATTAAAAGTTGTAGTAAGCAACCAGATGATTAGCCATGCTATACTGCCCCCATATGGTGAAAGGCCGTAACTACGAAAAAGCAGTTTTGAGATAATTGCACTTTTGTCTGAAGCAAAGTTTTAAGCACTATCTACAGGCTTGTTTATGATTTTAATCTTTGATAATTCGTATAATAATTCCTTTTTTCTATTACATTTGGTTTTAATTATAAACTGAAACACAGTTTTTTTTTAAATTCAATTTTCCCTTTCATTTTAGAAAAAAATATAAGGAAAATTATGCAACACTAAACAGAAAAGCCTCAACTAGATAGTTAGGTCTTTTCTTGTTATGATTTCAGTTAACGTCTTTTCTCGCTAGAATCGAAGATTTTATACTGTTATTCCTTTTAAATAGAAAAGCCTTAATTAAAACATTACGCCTTTTATCATTAGTATCTTCATAAGATTTGGTGACATAAAACTTATTTATTATTATCAGTCTTTGACAAAATGTCTTTTTTTATATCCTGAAGGACTGACGAAAAAGCAGACAGGCCACCTGATGGTAAGTGGTCATTGGTTGATTAGAAGTAAAACTACTCGTTTACTCAGTAGGTACTTGTAGTGAATTTAAATGATATGTTACAATTTCTTATAATAATTATGTGCTGCTGGTGCACTAGGCCGCGATTCATGAGTGCACGCGTTAAGGGTCGCCACCCTTAACGTCGGTAGCCCGTCTGTTGCTGGTCAGTGGTCGTGCCGCGACCAGCATGCCATGCGCGGCCTCGGCACGCCCCCCTTCCCCCTCATACGCTGCGCGACCATTCATCGTTGCCTATGGATATGACCAATACCAGAGGAATCGCCAATGCATCGCCGGCCTTAAAGGAGAACTCTTTTTACATCTTTTTTGAATAACCCCATGTCATAGCGCTCCGGGAATACCCCAGAAGGAAGCTCATTCGATAGCTTGCAAGTACGAGGCAATGATCATGAGAATCAGACGAAGTTTTTCGAAGTTTCTCCACGAATACAATTTGTGTGGATGAAACTTCAATCTTCGTCGAATGGTGCAGTGATGGAAAGGTGAAATAGGCATCAAGTCAAACAATTCCTCGGAGCATTCACCGTAGTGAAGTAAACACACAGAGAGAACCAATATCTCTTCTGAAGCTCAGGTGTTCTAACTTGTGGCTGTGAGTGACTCGTGGGTCGTTGACAACTTGGACCTCGCGTTTCTGTATGGTGCCAAATGGATTAAGCTGGTAATGCGGCGCCCCTGCCCAGAGGTGGGAGCAGTACTCCATGTGAGGCCTGACTTGAATTTTATATAGCATAAGTAGGTGCCTCGCAGTGAAGTACTGCTTAGCCCGGTTCAGGACACCAAGCTTCTTAGAGGCCAGCTTAGCCTTGGCCTCTAATTGAGGCCGATACTGCACATCTCTCGAGATGTCAACTCCCAGAACCCAACACTTTCTATTACGGTAAGCGCGGTACCCTGGAATTGAAGCGCTATGACAAATGGGGTTTTCTTAGTGGTAAACGCGCAAACTTGTATCTTAGTGGGGTTAAACTCGACCAAATTAACCTACCCTATTCCGGGACTTGCTCCAGAGAGTTCTCGACTTCAGGCACAAGTTTTATTCTGCTATCTGCCATTTGCATCTGAGAGGCATTAGCCGGGGCTGTGTAGTAGGCGCCCCTGTAGTATCATCTGAATAGCAATAGATGCCACTCGTATGCTGCAGCATGTCATTGATATTCAGAATGAATAGTGTGGTAGATAACACAGACCCTTGGGGAACACCAGCATTTATAGGCTTCATATCTGAGCAAGAACCGTCGACTACGACCTTAATATGTCGCATAGATAGAAAACTGCCTACCCAACTGCATAACCTCTCAGGGAGACCGCAAGATGGTAACTTCATGAGAAGGCCCTTGTGCCAGACCCGATCGAAGGCCTTAGCGACATCTAGGCTTACTGCCACAGCTTCCCCGTTGTGGTCAAGAGCCTGAGTCCACCGGTGCGTAAGATAAACTAGAAGATCACCAGCCGAGCGACCGTGGCGAAAACCGTATTGTCGATAATTGATCAGCTGATGATCTTCCAGATACCTTAGCAGCTGCGTGTTAATCACGCGCTCTATTTCCTTCGCAAGCACGGAAGTTATCGCTATAGGCCTGTAGTTAGCCGGGTCCCTGAGATCGCCCTTTTTGGAGATGGGATGAACGAGGGCAACCTTTCACGAAGACGGTACGCGGAACGCGTACGGGAAGCGCGTTAAGACGGGAGACAACTCGGGTACCGTCTGGTCCGCTCGACTTCTTGGTATCGTGGGATTCTAGAGCCCACTTATCTGTATGTCTTCTTTAATTAATATATAATAGTACCGATTAAACAAGAAAAAACAAAAAAGGCTATATTTACTGTAAGAGTAGAAAAATAATTGAATAACAAACAAAAATAAAACCTCACTATTCTTACAAATTTACATATCACAAGTGAAAAAAAATTAACATTCTCGTTTTCATTAACTCAAAATATGTAAATTATTTGAAAATTAACAGTAAAGTTCGGCGAGAATACAATAATTAAAAGCCCTAACGTCTATTAGGGTTTTTGATTGTAGGATATCGAATCATTGCTGGTGAATTATGCTAATTTGAAAAGGCCTAAAAATGAAATTACGGCTTTTCAAACATGAGAATTGCTTTTACTAATAAAGAAAGGGCTTAAAAACGAATTTATGGCTATTCATCCTAGATAACAACGTTTTTGGGACTAAGTTACGCCTTTTTATCTACTTGTAACTCGGGCTACGATTGAGTTAGAGCTATATCACCTACACAGAAAGGTTGGAAATTTCTTGGTGATTCCAAATCTATATTTAACTCATTTTTGTCAAAAATTGAGTTACGGCCTTTCACCGTATGACGGCAGTATATATTTGTTATACTTTTACCTATGCCAATTATTTGTACCAAGATATCTCGGAAAATTTAGTTATGTATGATACCGTTACTTAAATCTTATAATAATATTTATTAGTATTTTATTCAAATCTATCACGATGATTGTACGGAATCGTACATGCTATATAATCACCTATTATCATTGATTTGAAGAGAGTGCACTATTGACAACCGCACGAGGCGGACACGGCGAGCGCGAGTCGTCTAACTGGATGACCGCAATAAAAATACCTACAACTCAACGACTACTTATTCATCGCCGTGAACTACAACTTACTTAAAGACGTACAGGACTAACTGGTACTGTACATTTTGGTCCTTCGAACCTTACACTCAGTGTGTTTGTGACCTTAAGTTGCGATAGCAAATCGGTTACCTGGCCTCCCACAAGCGGGTCTCCCCAGGATAATTGAGAAGGTGCCTATTTCGTAGCGGCGGGTTGCCGATGCATTGAGTGCCACGGACCTTCAAGAGTCAATCGAACACAATCGTAACTGCGAGCTGTGACGAAGAACGCTTGAAGCAAAGAAGATTAAGGAAAACTGCCTGTCTTCGTGTCCCGAACCAACACCTAACTACAACTTACAATGGAAGTACTTACGGAACAAGTGCAGTGCTTCGAAAGTATTAAAACATTGTGCACCAACTACAAGAAAGACAGCATCACTAGAAAAACGGTAGATTACTTAAACTCGCGTCTTTTATCCCTCGAACAACAATGGATAGACTTTCATGAACGAAATGAAGTGTTAGTGCGTATAATTGAAGAAAAAGACAACATCAGTTACTTTACAACCAATGTTTACGGAAAAACAAAACAACTATACGAAACAACTAAGGCTAACATGATGGATTTATTGATATCTCACCGACAAAAGAACGAAGAAGAGAAACTGGAATTAAGCGTGGACTTCGATCTGTCTGGAATATTTGAGGATGAACCAAATGAAAAGATACAACTGCTGGTAAGTCGCCAGAGATGTAACTTCAAAGCGCTGGAAAGAGCAATGTCAAAAATAAATATTGACTTAATAACGGATAAATGGGAACTAGAAGATCATCTTACAACCTTGAGAGGGAAGTGGGAGCCCATTGACAAATTACACTGGGAGTTGGAGGATATCCTGAAGACTTCGAGTTTGCACGCAGACTACTCATTAAAATTTGACAACTTAGAAAGAAAATACGACCACTTGCGGAAGCAACTTAACACAAAAATGTGGTCGAATATTCACTATCAACAAGCAACCCCTAAAATTGATATACCAGATTTTTTTGGTGACTATATACACTGGATCTCGTTTAAAAATTTATTTTTGGAAACCATACACAAAAACCCTACGATTACAAAATCGCAAAAAATGCAGCACCTGAAAACAAAACTGAAGGGCGAAGCGGAACGTTTAGTACAACATCTTACAGTTAGTGCTGAAAACTATGACTCATGTTGGGAAATTCTATCCCATCGATATGATAATCGCCGCCTTCAATTCACATCGTTCATAAACGCCATGCAGCAGCTACCTGTAATTCAACAGCCCACTACGCATAATTTAAAGAAATTGCATGACGTCATTACCGAAAGTCTGAATGGATTAACTAACATGGAAGTGGATGTGACAAGCTGGGGTCCAATCATAGTACATTACATGTCACAAAAATTAGACGCCGCTACTTTCAACGAGTACTCAAAAGAAATTCAAAACAATCGAGACTTGCCCGACTTAACAGAGTTCCTATCGTTTTTGGAAAGCAAATTTATGGCCCTCGAAACCATGAAAAATCGTCCTAATAATGTTATTAATAATCCTCAAAAACAGATTAGTAACACGCAGTTCAATAAACCAACAAACAAGTTTCGTCATAACTACAACTATCGTACCTACGATGAGAAAAACTTTACGAAAAAATCAACCTTATTCAAAGACAATAAAGATCACTCGAACGCTTTCTTTACGGCATTTGGAAATTGTCCATTATGTGACGGCAATCACGTTCTTATGCAATGTGCAAAATTCATTGACATGAGCATTTCACAACGTAACAATACTGTTGCAAAACTGAAAGTCTGCAAAAACTGTTTATACAGTCACAAAAATATGGAATGTAATTCATCAAAGACTTGTAAACAATGTAATTTAAAACATCACACATTATTGCACATTACTAAAAAGTCTTATGAGCCGTCTTTAAAAACTCAGCCTTCGACCTCAGCGCAACAAGGTTCTCATCACTTAACTACGAAGAACGTGGAAGTACTACTCACTACAGTGAAGATAAAGGTCAAAGCCCAGGACGGGACCTTCGTTACTCTGCGAGCCCTCCTGGACCAGGGTTCACAAGTTAATTTGATAACGGAAAATGCTGCACAACTACTTCGGCTACCACGAGATAAACTAAATGCTACAGTATCTGGAATAGGATCCGTATCTGGAGACTGCAAGGGACGCGTTCGACTCACGTGTCAGTCAATACATAACGACTACACATTTTGTACTCAGGCGTTAATACTAAGAAAACTAACAAACAACATACCTAACTGTACCTTTTCGAAATTAGATTGGCCGCATCTTCAGAACTTGAAACTTGGGGACCCTGACTACAACGTCAGTGGCTCCATTGACATACTCTTCTCAGCTGATGTTTATGCTGAGATTATAATGGACGGCGTCTTGAAAGGAGATAAGCACTCTCCAGTTGCGCAACAGACTCAGTTGGGTTGGATTCTGTGCGGAAGACTACAAAATTTTAATTGTCATTTAACCATCATCGATATCTCTGAGTTATCGAAATACTGGGAAAACGAAGACATAATTCAAGGAACTGAGGACATCACTATGGAAGACCAGTGCGAAAGATATTACAATGAAACTACGACGCGCAGTTCTGACGGAAAGTACATAGTAAAAATGCCCATAAAAACCAACATTATGGCAGAACTCGGAAAATCAAGGCCAACTGCCGTCTCACAATTTTTACAACTGGAAAAACGCTTGGAAAGGAATGAAAAACTATGTATTATGTACAAAGAATTTATTAACGAGTACTCGGAATTAAAACACATGAAGCGGTCCTCTCAAATACCTACAAATGGTCCAGAGTGTTATTTGCCCCATCACGGAGTCCTACGAGAAAACTCTGTTACTACTAAACTGAGAGTAGTCTTCAACGCGTCAAGCAAAACTTCAAGTGGATATAGTTTAAATGATTTAATGGAAAAGGGCCCTAATCTACAGAAAGACATTCAAACTTTAATTTTGAAGTGGAGGACGTATAAATACGCCTTCACGGCTGATATAGAGAAGATGTACAGATGTATCTGGATTTCAGAAGATCAACAACAACTTCAAAAAATTATATGGCGTTCTTCTCCGAAAGAAACACTGAAAGAATACACCTTATGTACATTAACATACGGTACAAAATGTGCACCGTGGCTAGCAATGCGAACACTCAAACAGCTAGCATTGGAAGATGGTCATAAGTTTCCGGACGCGGCTAGAACATTGCAAAATGAATTCTACGTCGATGACTTAATAAGTGGCAGTAATTCCCTAGAAGGCGCCAAAGAATTACAAATTACTTTAATCGAATTACTGAAAGGCGGAGGTTTCAATTTGAGGAAATGGTCATCTAACTGCTTGGAATTACTGGAACAATTAAACAAAGATCAAATTTCCACGAGCAATACTTTCGACTTCAAACAAGAAAACTCTACGAAAACGCTAGGCCTATGGTGGAATGGGCCAGCGATATTAAACACTTTCATGGGATCTATCGAAAAAGAACCTATTAACTGCCTTTTTACAACCGATATTGACATGAAACATAAAGCGACAACCCTACAATCGCATAATAATAATGATAACTTCATTACTGACCTAGTTAACAAATGCAGTTCATTCACACGTATTAAACGCATAGTGGCATGGATTATGCGATTTATTTCAATAATTCGATACACGAAAACAGCTGTGAAATCTGACACTGCGCATTGTAAAACAATCTTACCTACTTACTTGACTACAAGAGAATTACTTACATCAAATAAACTAATCGTGTATTTTATGCAAAGAAAGGAGTTTGAAATGGAATATAACATGTTGACTAAAAAACAACCCCTGAGTATTAAAAGTCCAATGTACAAATTAAACCCTTACCTGGATGAAGAAGGAATCATACGTGTAGGTGGCCGCCTGAATAAAACTAACCTACCTGTTGGTATGAAGAATCCGGTAGTTTTGCCACGGAAGAGCAGACTGACCCAACTTGTAATTGAAGAGGCCCACACTGCTACCCTTCACGGCGGGGCGAGACTGACATTAGCTTACATTCGTCAACGTTACTGGATCATAGGCGGCAACCGAGCAGTAAAGACGCAACTGCGCCAGTGTGTGCGCTGTCTACGATTTAAACCAGCAAACAATTACCAACTTATGGCAGACTTACCACCGCAGCGAGTCATCCCCTCGCGCCCGTTTACTCACTGCGGGGTTGATTTTAGCGGCTGCGTGGATGTCAAATTGAACAAAGGAAGAGGAGTGAAGACCTCAAAGGGATACATTGCCATTTTCGTGTGCATGGCTACGAAAGCCGTGCACATTGAACTTGTATCAGACTTGAGCACTGAAACTTTCCTCGCCGCTTTCCAGAGAATGTGTGCTAGACGTGGAACACCAAAACACGTTTATTCAGACTGTGGTACCAACTTCATTGGGGCCTCCAGAGTATTAAAAAACGAGTATGACCTATTTAAAATAGAATTAACGCCAGAATTTTTCGAGGAAATTGGGAAATTTGAAGTAGAATGGCATTTCAATTGCCCAGCGTGGCCCAGCGCTGGGGGGCTCTGGGAAGCTGCAGTTCGTTCAATGAAACACCATTTACGTCGAATTTTGGGAGAACAAAAACTTACTTATGAGGAGTTTGCGACGCTACTTACCAAAATAGAAGCATGCATGAACTCGAGGCCTATATGCCCACTCACCGAGGACCCTGAAGAATTTTATAGTTATTTGAGCCCAGGGCACTTTTTAACTGGTAGCCCTACGTTGACGTTGCCGCTGTCAAACTATGAAGACGAAAGGGGCTTAGACTTACGAAAAAGATGGCAGCTAACTGAGCATATGCTACATCAATTTTGGAAATTATGGTCGAACGACTACCTAGCTCAACTCCAAGCAAGGAGCAAATGGCAAAAGCCAACAAAGAACATGGCAATAGGTGATATTGTCCTGGTGAAGGAAAATAATCTTCCACCGGGAAAGTGGGCAATGGGAAAGGTGATCGACGTACACCCCGGAGAAGACGGTCACGTGAGAGTCACCAGTGTTAAAACTCAAGCTGGCATTATTAAGAGACCCGTCGTAAAACTATCAAAATTATTACCATCCGATCATGACGAGCAACAAGGAGAAAATAAGCCCTCGACCTCCAATAAGAGATGCATCTTGCCGAAAAAACAAAGTTTATTTAGCATGTTGCTTTCATTTCTAACAATATTTTCATTAATAACTGGATTGCACTGCGCTAACAGCGACGTCACTGGGAATATAACAACGAACGCACAGATCACTGACCTCGGCCGCGAGCGCCCAATTTACTACGACACCATCGGAAAAGTACAACTTATTCACGATGAATGGATTCTACTTGCATACTATAACTTAACTGCGTATTGGACAGCTACTCAAGAACTTGCAAACTATTTGGAAGAGGTTAAAATACTGTGTCAAAAATTGGACCGAAGATATTGTGAGAGTACTATACAACAACTGTTTCATGACATGGAACTACTAAACTACTACAATGCTATCCTGCTCGCTCCACACAAACACTTATCTGATCGTAAGAAACGCGGTCTTGTTGATGGCGTGGGTTACGTCGCTAACAGCCTTTTCGGATTATTAGATCAACGATTTGCAGATAAATACCAGCAAGATATTCAATCCATTCAAAAAAATGAGAAATACATTTTAGAACTTACGAGAAACCAAACCACTGTTGTTGAGTTGGAAAATAACATCATCAAGAAAAGTGAAAAAAAACATCCAAGATCAATTTAAAATAATTAACCAATTTATGAATGACACAAACATGAGATTGGCTAACATTGAATCCCGCATTGGAACGGTGATGGCCACGAACTACTACAATTCTGTGGCGCTCACAGCACACTTACTATTAACCAATTTAAGAAACATCCAAGAAATGCTTTTCAACGCTTTGGTCGATATCTACAAAGGTCACATAGACGTCCATCTCCTCACGCCGGTCAACTTAATCCGACAGCTGAATGAAATCTCGGGAAAATTGCCGAAAACTTTAGCTTTTCCCGTAGAAAATATTCAAGATCAAATAAAAGATGTATACAAGTTACTGTACATGAAGGCTCGAGCGACTAACTATTATTTTATGTTTGAAATTCATATTCCGTTAACCAGTGATGAAGAGTTTACTCTTTATCGACCCATCCCTTTGCCTCTGAAAACGGCAGAAGGTGATACTGTTAAATATGTGTTTGTGTCCAACAAATACATCGCTGTCAACTTCAGAAAGAACACTTTTATTAGCTTGAGCGAAGATAGAATGAAACAATGCATTCAAAGGAGCACCGACAATTTTGTATGCAGTCTTAATTTGCCAATCAGAAATCTAGAAAGCAAAGCTGCACCCTGCGAAGCGAAACTTTTAAGTCACCTAACGTCATCGCCATGCATTATACGTAGAACTAAATGCGAAGAGACTTGGATCGAGTTACACTCCACGAACACATGGCTCGCGACGTGTTGCAACTCATGCGTACTCCGCACTGTCTGCGCCGGCGAGATTGCGTCTCACCAGATCAACATATCTGCACTCGTCGCACTGAAACAAGGATGTGTGATACAAAACAGCGACTTGAGTATCTACGCTCATAACCTTTACCAAAGTGATTCGAGAGTAGACTTGTACCTGGCGAAAGCACCGAAAGTAAAAAATTCTATTAATAACATCTTCAGCTCTCAACGGACACAGCTACTCCTACACCTGTCGGAAGATGGAACACAGGAAGGCATTGAAAAGCGGCTCACAGAATTGAAACAGAGTGAAATTCAACTACCGGCAACAATCACCCAGCACGACATCCATCAGTATACGCTGTGCTACACCATCCTAGCAGTGGTTATTATAATCGTGGTGGTGTGGGTTGTTAAGAAGCGGGGCGTGTGCAGAAAGTACACGACAGAGACACGCCCACAAGAAGAAAGTTTTGATCTGGAGCGTTACGATGCAAGGGAGAAACCTGAAACCGTAATGTCCAACCAGCACCAGACTGAAAATAAACCAGATGCAGCAGCGACGGCAGCTCCGCGCCATCGACCACAGCCTCGACGGGAGCAAAAAGATGTTGTTTTTAATTTTAATTAATTTATATTTAATCTTTTTACTTTATTTGCTTATTGTATTTACTTTTTACTTTAATTGCTCATTGTGTTTTGTATTTACCTTTTTTATGTACTTTACTTGCTATGTTTACATTTTACTTATTTACCTAATCTGTATTATTTACTTAATTTGACGACTCTCTCTCGTGCGATCATCTTCTTTGGGGTTGGCAATATGTACGGAATCGTACATGCTATATAATCACCTATTATCATTGATTTGAAGAGAGTGCACTATTGACAACCGCACGAGGCGGACACGGCGAGCGCGAGTCGTCTAACTGGATGACCGCAATAAAAATACCTACAACTCAACGACTACTTATTCATCGCCGTGAACTACAACTTACTTAAAGACGTACAGGACTAACTGGTACTGTACAATGATAATCTTTGAAATAAAATTTCCATAGTGTCGTCTATAACAAAATATGAAATATTTTTGAAAGGTGCCATTTGTTTTCCGTCCAAACTCACTCTTATACTATAATAAAAGAAGAAAAATAACCCGTCATGTAAATAAGCTTTGTAGTTTCCTGAGTGCGTAAATAAATTATTATTGTATCAAAAGTGCAACGCTGCAAATCAGCGCGCTTACGCGTCTTTTTATCAACTTTATATCAAATAAATCAGTGTATGAGCAGCACTCGCTGCGGGATGTTTTATTTAGCATCTAACAACCCATACATAAAGTTTTTGGTCCTTCGAGCCGGATTTGAACCAGCGACCTATGGATCTTATCCATTATTTTTAATTGTTTTACAGTAATAACAACTTAACTCGAATAGTGGATTTGATACACAAATTGTTATATTTCTTACGTGTTACTTATAAAATAATAAGTAATTTGCCGTATTGAGGCTGCTTAAAATATTAACCCCGAGCCCATGCCAGGTGTCGTATTGGGTAAATAAACTATAATTTTACTTTAAATTCTTATTTTTTTTTGTCTTAAAAAATATAACAAACTGATCTGTTTTTCATTATAATATAAAAATCTTCGCATTGCCTAGAATTCGTTAAATTACACACTATATACTGCACATCACTATCGGTAAATTTTGTTAATTTGTATAAAGATTGGCACCTACAGAGCATAAACATTAGCCGGGCCAATACACTCAAAGTACAATGATTAGAAATGCCATTTATTAATTATACTTTGGGTATGCCAATCTTCATACAATAAGGGCCAATCATTGTACTTTTGATCCCTTTATGTTATTGCATTAAAGTTAATTGAATGAAATATGATTATAGTTATAATCAATTTAAATTGCCAGCTTCCCAAGGATCAACTGGGATAATAAAATAAAACTGTAAGCATAAAATGTTTCATAATTAGGGACCTTATTTTGTAACAAGAAATTGTCAAAGTTGATGATCACAATAAAGGGACATACACATTACACACATTATAATTACACACACATTATAATAAAAAGAAATAATTAACTTGTATGTTTATTTCAGATTTTTAGTGAAGGTAGTCATATAAATTTAATGTTTAATTTTGCCTCGCGGGATAAATAATTAGGAGAGTTGATCCATAACTTACAAAACCAAAAATGTAATACGCCTCAAAATAAATTGTATTGGCAACAAAAGGTGTCATTCTACAATGTAGAGAAGTTTAAAAGGTTGAAATTTTTATTAAAATTCTCACAGGATAAGTAATATAGACGATTTACAAAGACTTTAAACTTAACATAATAGATGTGGTGGTATGAATACGTTCAGCTTATTTAGTACAACAATCAGAATATTTTAAGTATAATACGGGTACTCACGATATATATATTTTATATTATACGCCGATATTTCGACCCCGTTACAGGGATCGTGGTCACGGCTAGACTGCGGTGGTCGTGAGTACCCGTATTATACTTAAAATGTTTCAAGTCCGCGATGATTTAAGTCTAAAATCAACAATCAGAATAATTAAACTGTATTTGGCTTTGCAACGAAGTAACCAGAGCGGAACTGTGCAACTTTCTCCTTTTAAACGCACGCGAATTCAGCTCGCATTGATTGCATGCAAATTGAATACCTGCTTGGGTTTCTTTATGGATACAACTAATATTAATTAAAAATAGATTTATTTAATGAAGTAACTACAAATCCGTACCTCGTTATAACATCATTATGCTAGAGTTATAATATAATATGTTAAGAATACGTTGTCTACAATTTTGAATGCCGTTGAATAGTAATTTATCATATCATTATGCAGTAGAACTGGATAGAAACATGCTGGTGTTTACATTAAATGTAATAATAAATTTAATGTTTTTAGGTTAATCTTAAAATAACTGGCGTTCTGTGGATTAAACTTATTTACTTAAATAAGTTATCTTTAAACCATAACCATATTAAAAGTTATAATTTTGTCTGTAGTCCTTTTTCAGATGTCTTTAACAACATCTGTTGCATAATCCTGGGTTCCCTAGCAACTATTCAAACTGTACTTAGTATTTGTTATTATTTTGCCTACTAACTTATCCAGGCTTTATGGATAGACAAGCCATCTGTAATAATTTTCGTTGTCTCGCAAATTCGACAAGGGGTTATATCACCAACAATGGGCATGAATTTTGAAATTAACTTTTAATTGCAGCGGCAAGTTGCGGGAGGAGAAGGGCACGGAGCGTGCAGACCCTGTGGAGGCGCTCCTCCGCAAGAAGGAGCGCATCTTCCGCAGCGCGTCCAGCGGGGGCGCGGCGGGTGCGGGGGGCACCGCGGAGGAAACGCGGGGGGCGCTGCCGCCGCCCGCGCTGCCCGCGCCCGGCCGCTGCTTCGACGTCTACATCGCCATGGCGGCCAACCCCTGGAACTTTGTGGTTGGTCTACAGTACCACAGAATATACAACGTTATTCTTTCTTGATAGAAAAACCTATACACGTGTCAAATATTTTCGCCTAAATAATCTACATAAAAATTTTCAAAGGTGTATCTTGAAAACTCACAAAGTTACAAGCTTGTTGTGTTTCTCCATTGTCCCCGCATAAACATGGTCACCGAGCGTGCGGCCCGCGTCGATTCGCGACCGCCGCAGTTAACTGTCAACCATCTTGACGTGTTTATATTAATCCCCATTATTTACAATAATGTATTTAATAATTTTTCATAGTGAATCATTCACACATGTCATACATAATTGTTCAGTGTCCCCCATTTTGCCTTATGCACAAACAAGCACATGTGTTGTGCTGCTCTCGGGATTGTCGGCTATGTAGTCCAAAATCCCTTGTTGTACTGCCGTCAGAATGCGATTCACACCTCGATTAACGGCGATAGGAGGTAGGAACTACCCGTAGTCCCTTAAGCGTTGTGTGCCGGAAAGCATGGTGTTCTACGACACTCTTACACCAAATTGCTCCTCGTACCGTCGCACTGCCATGGACACATTATCACCTTACACCACTTCGAGTACCATTTCTGTGTACTGCTCATTACTGTATTGAAAACTCATTTTCCAAATTTTTTACGACACGATAATAATTTTATTATGAGAGCTCAAGCAAAACGCCAGACTTGACAATCTTAATCAATCTCAGTTGTCAACGCAACCGAATAACAGTTTATGTATAAGTTAACAAAATTGAGATGTTAGTAGTAGTTCTCCCATGCCATATGTTTATGTGAAATCTTATTTTGTTGTTATTATAACCAACAAAGTTGAAACTATCCACCAAGGCTTAAGATGGTCGGTAATAACGATGTTTTGCATTGGTGTCCAACTTGTAACATTTTTAAAATATTTTTAGGACAAAATGTAACATGGTGTAAAAATTATTGCGATCGATTCAGCAACTGATTCTGATCAAAATACATTCAGCTTTCGCATATACTAAAAATAACGCTGTATACACAGAAAAACATAACACCATACAAGCGCACTCGAGCAATGCACACAAACACACCGTTCATGGAAACGAAAAATAAGAGTGATCTGCGCATTACTGCTGCTATTAGCGCTTACGTAAAACGCACACAGCGTTGCTCGAGCGCGTTGTGTGTGGAGTTTTAATCTGTGACATTTTTTCTACTTAACGAAGGTACCGCCATATTATACATGTATACAAAACCATATTTTTCACGTGCTAAAGATTTTTTATGTTATAATAGTTTTTTCATTACTTGTATTTTCACTTAGCAAACAATGTTTTAGGTTCAACCAAATAGTACCAGACATACCTTGCTGGCGATGATGGCGTCTTTGCAGACGGAGTGTCCGAAATTATCCGAACAAGAAGCTCCTAAGAGCCCAGCGAGTGGCGAACTATATACAGGATTTTACGAAAAGGACTCGTCGTGGTATAGGTATGGTTTAAATTCATAAATCGAGATGGCCCTACAGCCAACAAAAACGGAAGAGATATCATTTGATGAATTATATAAATTCCTCTAAAATTCACTGGGTGCTTGATAGCCAGACAAGAAAGACTAAAATCTTTCTTTTTCTTCTGTCTTTTTTGGTCGGCAAAGCAACACTGGTTTTTGGTGTTGTTGATGTCCATGGGTGACAATAGCCACTTACCGTCAGTACGTTTGCCGGCTATTTCCATAAAAAAACACCGATTGCATTTCAGACCTTACAGCCTCTTCCATGTAGACTATAACTATGCCAAATATATTCGTCGATCCGCGTAATTGTCCTAAAAATAGGTATCAAGTTGTACGAGTGTCGTACATTGTGCTTAGCGTAGCGTCCTAGTTCCAAGCACGTGGTGGCCTAGCTGGGCGCGCTGAGTCCGTCAACACGTACAAGACGTGATTTAGTACTCATCTGACACCAATAAAAACATGTCAACTCGCAACTAAAATCAGTGCAATAAACATCTAGAACCAGCTTGGTCACGCTTTTTACTCCTGAACCCCCCGCTGACACACTGTGGCCACGCTGCTCCTGCACTCACATCACCTGATTGTACGAGTTACGCCGTACATCATTTTGGTCCTTCGAGCCTTCGAGAACCATTCATTTTGGTCCTTCGAGCCGGATGAACTAGCAACCTATGGAGATTTTGTTTCACGTATCAATATAATAGTTGTGTTATAATAATGCAGAGTGATAATCGCGGGCGCGGTGTCAGCGGACATGGTGTCGGTGTATTTCTGCGACTACGGCGACCTGGCGCTGTTCCCCGCGCGCGCGCTGCGCCCCGCGCCCGCCGCCGTGCCGCTGGCGCGCTCGCTGCCGCCGCAGGCCATCAAGGCACGCCTCTACGGTAATTCATAATTCATTTATTTCCAGAATGTAGTTTTATAGATATGATAAATGAATAAATTATAAAATGTTACATTATTGCAGCTTCCTCTACTTATATGTCAAATATTCCTTTATATCATAAAAACAAATTTCCGCGAGCCAATACGTAATTTTATTTTTAAAAGCATTTATCGTAAGGTCTTTAAATGTGTTCAGTAGTTTGGTATGGTAGTTTGGTATGAATCACTAGCAGACCTATACAACATGCTGACACAGATCGTCTCCTTTGAAAATTAACGTGCCCCCACTAAGTATTATTGTTACAACCTCTAACTGGAAATGTGTAGATCAATTTATTTATAAAGACATTGAAGTGGAAATGTTTACATAATTATTATCTACTCATCATTAGCAAACTCTATATGCCGGGAAGTATAAAGGGAAATATGTATTATGATAATAAATAGATATAATATGTCCTAGGAAATATATATTATGCAGTGTATGGATGGACACTGCATAATCGCAAAATTATTATAACTACGTTAAATGGAACAGCAAGCACCTATCTCTGGTGCAAATACATTTCAAACCTATCTTTCAACTTTACCTATTGTTTTCAGATGTGTGTCCACTTCATCAAGACTGGACCGTGGAAGACTGCATAAGATTCCAAGAGCTCTGTGTTGAACAGCAGTTTGTAGGTGTATGCAAAGATGTTGGCAAGGATCCCCTTAATCCTAGCGAACCTTTGATTACTCTAGATTTGATTGACACTTCAACGGATGAAGACATTTACCTAAATAAGCAATTAGTCACAGAGGGTAGGGCACGCCTAGCCTCTGCTTCATAATTTCCATTTTAATCTCTTAGTTGTTTAATCTCATAAACTAAAAAGTATTTTTCACAGAGATTCATTTTAGCTTATGATGGTAGACAGTTTACTATATTTATTTCACTTGTATAGTGGATTTTATGATGTTTTCTCTGTTTGTTACATGTTATATAGGTTTTGTAATTTTCGCATCTCATCAGAATCGATTTTTGTTTCCTGTAGAACTGTTATTTTCCTTTTAGAGTGATTTACTAAGATATAATATAACTACTTTAAGAGTGATGTGTCTGTAAACACTTATTTGTATTTGGAATTGTTAATGGCTGTTGTAATATCTGCATTCTACTTGTTTTAGTCCCCAAGTATATCTTATAAATTCCCACATTATATTGTGTTAATAATGGGGATTATAACAACTCATATAACCTTTTCGAGCTCTATGCGTAGATAAAAAAAGTGCAGACAATAGAGACAAACCGAGAAAAATACCGCATCCAGTAACGCAATAAGAATATCTTTCTAATAATATATTTTTTAGTGTGATAACTCCATTATTAATATTAGGAGAAAGAGGCATAATTATTCCTGAAATGACATTTTGAGCTGTTTATTATGGAGAAACGCAAACATTGTATTATATTTACTGTCATTTATGTCCTGACAAGTAGTTAAGTCTAGTAGTTTTTTAATTGACAAAAATGGTTTGTATGTTGAAAATTCGTATTGTCTCTATTGCCACACTCGCATAACGGACTGTAACAATCGTAGTAGCGACACTGGTAGCTGTAGCCGGCGACCACCAACTATAGAGTTTGTTTTCCATAGACTGATGTGTTGTCGAGCGAGATTAGGGCAGCAAGTTAGTGGTTGTTATACAATTTATTGTAAGATGTTTATCAAAGTTTTATTTAGCAGCTTTCAATAACTTCCGACGTGTATCCAATATTGTTTCTTCAGATAGAGTAATATAACAACATATTGTGAGCCAGACAAGATATATAAGATCATTGAAGTCAGTTAATCAATTAATAATTTTACAGAAATAGTCATATCATAAGATTATGATTAACAAAAATACTCTTAATATAGGTTGTAATCGTAATGCATCACCGGGTGATTATAACATACTCAATTCTAAATTTATCATAACATTAGAAAGGATTTCACAACGAAACTATTTTATTTCTCTACAGTACATTTTATAATAAAACCAAGTTATTGAAATAATATTTTGGTGTAACATACTCTGTATTAGAAAACGTCTTGCTTAAATGTTTTTTCACAAGACACAAAAGTACCCGGTCGCACTAAACGATTACATCCCGTACTCAATAATTACATTATGCTTATTTATGGTTACATTATGAGGGTAAATATCAGCTATATCATAGAGGCACATTAGAGGCATTACCATAATCCTGTTTACATGTTTAAAACGCGGGCCATATTACCATTACTGACACTAGACCTTATATTGAATATTGGTATATCCAAAATATAACAATTATCTACTAATGTAATGCTAGGGGCGAGGTTTCCGCAAAACAATAGCTTATCAACGAAACTGTAATCTTCATGCACCCGCAAAAATAAAACCAAAATGTATTTCAGTATGTGTTTTTTTTAGCACCTATTACTTGTTTCTCTAGATTTTGTTTTAGCTAACGACCTGATAAGTGGTCAATGTCGCCCATACTCATTGGTCAAAAAAGGCACCAGCGCTGCGTTGCCAATCCCAAGCTGGAAATTGTTTGGTGGCCGATTGAAGCAAGAGGGTGGTAGCTTACCAGGCTTCACGGAAATGTAATAATATCAGTAATAATGTTAATGAAGCCCTACCACCCACAGAGTATTTAAACACTGCTACAACCAAGCGAGCCACATTCTGTGATTAGTAACAGAGTAGGGATAAGATAACTAGTTAAAGTAGCCAGAAAATTAAAGACATTATATATTACAATCTTCATTTATTAAATAATTAAGCTTACATTACTTCCTAAGATCATCAGTTGATATTCCATACTTCTTTTTCAATGTGTCCAATTCTTCTTGTTTTTTCTCAATATCCATACCTTTGAAAGCTTTATTGGATCTGTAGTATAGAACTACTAAATATCTATTACAAACATTGAAACCAGATAAATGGTCACATGCATTTTTTGCATCAAATATATCTTCATACACAACAAATGCAGTTCCTCTTGTATCAGGTGTGTTACCTCTGAAATCATTATTACACAAATATAAGTAAAGTTACAAGAATCCTAATAATTATTTTTTCTTCCAATTAAAAATATGTAGATTTAGGGGTGGAAATGGTGCTGGCTAAAATACTTGTAATTATTATGTATCAAACATAATAATTATAACATATGGGTATTTAACTTGTAAAACAGTATTATTGTATAAAGATATAATTAAGATAAAAATAGAAAAAAATTCATGGTCCATAGCCAGTCTACATTACCTTCATAATTTTTTAAATGCTTGTGACCTGGTGTGATGGTGATTTTATAGAACAATGTTGATGTCAAAGGCTTTGAAAATATATGAAAAATTGTTAAACTTACACACGGATTTGTCGAATAGCTCCATATTTCCCAAAGATATCATACATCTCTTCTGCTGAGATTTTATATGGTAAATTACGAATGTACAATATTCTGTTGACTTCTGGTGGCAAACGGACCTATGGATTGAAAAAGAAAACATTTTAAATGGAAAAATCAAATAGAAAAATATTTTATATATATAAAATTTATGCTGTTCAGCTGGAAATATACAGGATGTTCGAGGTTCCATCCACCTTGACTCCAAGCTGACCCTGCTGAACAATGGATGAGGTCTCCTGGCTCCAGGTCTATCCCGATGAAAGTCATGAATGGTGGTAAACATTTTATAGCCAACTAGTTAGCTAACTAACATCTTCCTTTTATGAAACATCAAATGTACTTCATATTTTATGTTAGCCATGTTGCAGTTGGTGAACTAGTAAAAATGAAGATCTATTGCATTCTTTTTGGTTGACGATATTGGTAAGACCTTTGATGTCACTAATATCCATTTTTGATAGTGACTACTCACCATTAGCGGGCTTGTCCGCTTGTTTGAAAATTATAGACATACAAAAATATCAAGATTAGCCTCACTTGATGATTATTCAATAATTATGAAATGCATAAAATAATACAACAATATGCTTACAATATTCATTACTTGAGGCAAAGTATGAAATATTATTCTCGCCATTCAATCGAAGTGGGTAATTCATGTTTTATATACATTCAGCTATAAAATATTTTTGACAGTCAATATTTTGTTTTTTTCTCGTCATAAAGAAGAAAAGAAGGAAAACGTGCAAACCAACATGCATGTTTTTGCAAATCTTAGCAAAGCCCTGAGAAGTAGAATAGATTTAGACGAAACGAACCTAACCTAATAAGGTTTTATTTTACTATCATGTTCCAGTAACTCATTTGAGGTTTCACTTTATAAATGTACTGCAGGTTCCACTTTGTAAATTTTTATTATACCTGATAATCTTATCTATTTAACATTATAAAATGCAAACTTTTTAACTTACGTTTGCTCGTCGTTGGAGAGCTAAAGCCATTTTTTTCTGCAGAAATAATTACCGAAAATATTATTTTCAGTTTCTCCTTTTTAAACAACACGTTCAAATCCAAATAATAAAATACTTTATAGGTAATGCTTTATAAATTTATTTTTCACGAAACAACAAAATAATACATTTATTAATTTCAACTTCAATTAAATATCAAACCATAAACAAAACAAATTGGTAATTTTGACACAAACAATACAAGTGACAATGACAAATGTCATTCCAATACCATTCTCACAGCCATGGATGTATACTCTAACTGGATAGGTAATTTTGTAGAAGGACCTGAGGACGGATGACGTCATAGCCTAAGGACCATTTTTCTATTGTGTCCATGTTATCTATAGTCCCAGGATATATCCTGGGACCACAGTCCGGATTGAGGTTGTCCTTCATAATTGTAGGGTGTCCACACTTCGAAAAATTAAGCCTATCCCTCTCCATCGGCAAAGTTAAAAAAAATTGATATTTTCAAAAACCGTTAAAATCTGTGCAAAGTTGCAACAGTTTACGTTTAGTAGCAAAATATAAGATTTAATTTTACGTATGCTTATAAGCTTAAGCTGTAAAATCTAAAATCTGTAATCATATAAATCAATAAAATCAACACTTTCAATTTAGTTCCTTGTAGATTAACTTAGCTTGGTATGATGAATGATCGAGACTTTGAATTTTTGACCCGTATTCCCGAGCTTTTAGAAGGAAAATAAATTAAAGAAAAATAAATTTTCAAGAACATTTATTGTCAAGTTTAATTTAATATCAAAATAATAATTATCACAAGTAGCAAAAAATCTATGATTGAATTTTTATTTTGTGTCAGATGCTTTCAAAACGGAACCTTTAAGTTTTGCCATGTCCGTCCATCCATTCATCCGTCCACATCCACAGCATAGCGAAGAGACGTTTAGTTCAAGAAAGCTGTAATTTCGCATTGATATACCTACCTACTATTTTATACGTTAACAAAAGAAAGTGGTAGAATAAAATTTCAAAAAATAAACAGGTGTAGGAACTACCGGTAAAGTCAGGATGATTTTTTTCTCGATAACCTCATCCCAATTCAATTGTCCAGAGTCCACCCCACGTCCCCCATATGCCAGATAAATGATAGGTGTTAGACAGGTGAAAAATTCATAGCAGCAGTTTATATTATGGAAGGCAGGTATTTTAAAGATAGATATTATATTATAAAAGTAAAATGCATCTTCCCCAATAGTGAGTTAACGCGCCATCTACTGACTGGATATTTTTCTAAACATAAAGGTACGCGGTACGCCTGACCTGACACAAATCCTTTCCAATTAATATAATATTTGATTATATAAAAGGGGTATAAGTTACAAATATTTTAACAGTAGGACCACGAGAAATTGCATAATATGGAAATCTCCGTGGTTCTGACAAAATAGCAAGTCCACGTAAAAACCGTCTTGTCTGAGCCTGTGACTGAGCTTTTCCCAATTTGGAAATGTGACAATAATACAATCTGACCAAATAAATTAATAATGCTCCTTGTTTTATAGATGAGTACCATCTTCAGTAATAGACGCACGATAAGTCCTTCCTCTATGTAGTAAAATCATACTTATACATAATAACAATAGTAAGGTAACAGAAACGCCACACATTGCCAACACACCACCTCGCAGTCGAGTTTCATCTGCAACAAGATTAAAATTTGAATAGGAATAACTAAAATATGCCATATATTTTTTTCGGTTAAATCGATATCAAACGTACCTTCAGCAGTTTGAAATTCTGATTGTTCAGTTTTGAATACAGAATTAATAAGTTGTGGTAAATATTGCAACCAGAATATCATATCCCTGTTAATACTACGTTCATTACAATTGACATTAGCTTCATTACTGATGCAAATTTCGTGAACATTCGGATATTCTAAAACATATCGTGGCCATTCATCTTCATTTCCAGGTGATCTGTAACAAATTGGTTAATGAATTTCATAGATGCGTACAATATTTCTTAATAATGACTTCACTTCGTACCCAAATTTTACAAAATTTACGATGTATTTTCGGAATATGGATGAAATTCTCTTTTCATTTTTCGAAGCCGGCCTTCTTGCTACTTGTAACATTAACGCATCTCCAAGTAAGGCAAGTAAATCTGCTCCATGAACTGCACCTGTAAAAATAATTTTATAAATAACTACATTACTTTACCTAGGCACATATACTGTCAAATTAAGCTTACGTAAAAGTTAAGTATTCAGTGGAACAGTGGGGTATTAACAGTTTGTCTACTATTGTTAGTTGCTGACAATCGTGACAGTTACACAATACAGAGCTAGAACCAGCGACTCTTGGGTTAATTTAATAGTCGCGAATTTATAAATTTCCATCAAAAATTCCTGTACCTACGTTACGTACCAGTAAAATTAAAATGTCGTCCTGTTAAATCGACTGCACTTGGCTGCCCGTAACGATAAACATATAGACGAGAAATTCGATAGGCTAGTTTTCCGGCAACCACAGCTTCTCCTGCACTCCATTTTCCTGAAGATTCCATTCTAGCTACATACTCTACGGCTTCTTTATTCCCAGTTATTAAATTTGAATTCAAATATTCCCATCCAATAGCTTGCGTAAGCTAAAATCCAACACAATTTTTAAATTGTTCTGGTAAGGTTCATAGGGCTGACATGAGCCTTAAATAATTTTGATAGATGTATGAAAATATGCAAAATATAATGTAGTATTTTACCATCATTAAAGCTTCAGAACGATCAAGTGATAGCATTTGTAAAAGGGCCGGGATTATTTTAGATGTAGCATATTCATAGACAGTTTTTGGATTCTGTTGCATGAGTTTACTGTATTTCGTTTTACCTATAACAACGTTTAATTACTTATTTTGGTAAGTACATATATTATAAGTATAGTGGTTATTTCCAAACCATTCATGAGGAAACTTAATTACCTATGAAATTGATAGCTTCTAGATTTGTACTTCCTATGAGCAGATCCAATTGTATCTTTGGATATGATGTCGATAGTATTTTTGAAGGCAAAGATGGTAAGTACTGCTCAGATTCAGGTAAAAAATCATCTGGAATTGGCTGAAAGTAGTCTTCTAGTATATCTTCGCCCTACAACAGTTTTCAACTATTATGTTCCGCAAGAAAACATTAAAATAACAATCAAATAATATACTTACCACCATAAAAATATATCTTACCAATTTAACATCCAAAATATCTGAAACAGAATGAATGCGCATGCACTGCAAAATTTCCCGATCTGATTTAGTTGAGCATCCCAGAAATTTCGCAACTTCACGACTTATTCTATCAACTCTAGACGAATTGAACTGTTTATCTAACAACTTCCACGTATCTCGCGGAGACATTATGATAGCTCGATGGAACAGGCCTAGGACAAACAAACATAGTGAAATACGTACATAGGTATGGCACTAAAAAATCAAAACATTTACTTTTTAGTCACTTTCAATACGAATAGATTTTTTTATATAGACACATTACCAAGTAGGTATTCATAATTTCCAATTCTTCCAAAGTTCCAATAATTAAATAAGTCTGTAACTATGTGATTCGACTACATTTCGTTCGAATCTCATCTGCATTACGTAGATAGTTGAGATTTAAATAAAGAATAGTAATTCAAATGTTCGTTATTATTACCAACTGGACGAGGAGACAATATGTGATGGAGTACACTGTTTGCTCCAGCAGAATGACCTGCAAGTGTGACTGAAGATGGGTCGCCGCCAAAAGCTGCTATATTTTCCCGTATCCATACCAGTGCCAAATATTGATCAAGTATAGCAAGATTGCCACGAGCTGTGATGGACTTCAAAGTAAAGAAGGAAAGTAAATGTAGACGGTAAGCAATTGTTATTACAACAAGACCTTCTGCGGCTAGTTCCTGGCAAGGCAGACTTATTCCTCCATTGGACCATGATTCATTATACAGTATTATAAGTACAGGTTGTAATTTTCCGTCCACTCGCTATCTGAAAAACAAACAATTATTTTATGTTTTTATTAACATGTTTATAGGTTCTACATTCAATTGGTTACGTAGCAATCGTAACAACAACAACAACCAAACTAGTCCAAATATAAATGTCTAAAACACCAAAAAAAGTATAGCTTAAAATTATACAAAAAAAACGATATGTTGATAAAGAAGTACCTACTACATGTCAACGTATCTTAAACTCATTATGTATTATTACAGTCTTACCCTTGACGTCCATATGTTAAGAAAAAGACAATCTTCGCTAAAGTCCGTGCTATTAATGCCAGGTTGAGGGCATCTTAAGGGCATCCGGCGTGCATAAAATGTTCGTCGCCATCCAACGTGTTTTTCTGGAGGCTTAAAAATTTTATGTACCACATATATCAAAATATTAATCTAAGATCTAAATATAATAATTATATAATTAATAAAAGTACGTTATGAAAGTATAAATGTATCAAAATCTGGCTGTTTACACCTGGCTGCGAAGAGGTGCGGCCGATTGCGCAACGGCAACCGTGATTTTTTAGAATTTTTATATAAATGGCCGTGATATAGACGAGATTTTATTTAAAAAACAAGTGAACGAAATTTTTTCCCACGAATTAGAAATAATTTTATTTAAAAATAATAGCTGCCAAATTTTGATAGGCAACCTGGTAATTATACATAATAAATATTCTCCTAATTATAAATATGCATAAAAATTTGGTTTTTAGCAAAACACAGATGAGTGCACTAATCCTGCGGCCGGAACTTAGGCTATTAGTCATGAATTTTCGCACCGTGTAAAAAAGGGCTACATAATTATGTACTTTGCGCACGGAAAAGCGTGACCTAAAAATCTAAGTGCGTGTTTAGCTCACAGTGTGTTATAAAAGAATTAACTAAAAGCCAAATAAGTACCGATCATTTCTTTCTCCTTAGTGCTTAGTTTCGATGAAAATTGTGTATTAAATTCCCTTGTGGTGCCAACAACCATTCCAGGTTAGTGTAGCGCCCTTAGGGGGTTCAAGCAAGGGGTTCAAAACTTCAAATGGAATGCATGCCAAAAAAAATCATTCGATTCGTTATCTTTACGGTTACTGCGACTACTGCGAGTACTTTATACGGTTACTACAGCCACGGATATAACGATTACTACGGGTACTACGGATACTACGGTTACTATGGGTACTGCAGATACTACAGTGTACTTTACGGGTTCCTAACCAATTAACTAAGTTAAATATTTTATAGACTTACTGAAAATCTTAATCTTCCAGTCGGGGCCATAGCGTATGGTATTCCAAAAAATATTTCGATGGGAGCCACGGAATTTTCCATATACACCTTGATCTAAAATTTTAATAGATCATTGAATATATTTAATAGTGAATGTTCAGGTGCTTACAGCCTAGTTACTAGCTAGTACCTACATATATGGCTGTAAGCTAAATACTAACTAGTATACTTATTAAAAGATTAGGTACTTACCCCAACTATACGACCCTGTGGTAGATCGACGACAGGGTCTTGTCCAGATACAAAATATAACGTTAAACTAAGCAAATATACAAAATTCCAAATAAGCATTTTAACATTTATAAATTCCCAAATTTAGTACTTAATTCACTTCGTATTTTTAACTACAGTAGCGTGGAACGTTTGATGTGCGAGCGACAAATCTGATGTATGGTGTGGGCTTTGTTTGGACATGTTGGTAGGTATAAGTACCTTTATTCAACACAATAAAAATTTGATCGAACAATGATTATGCTCTAGCCCATGACGCGAAACGCGAATAGCGAAACGGCCAAATCATTGTTCTAAGTCCAGTCATTTTAACGATTTTGACGGCGCTCTGTATAAAAATTTCGGCATTATGATTTAAATAAAACTAAAAGTACCTACCTATCGGTATGGTGAAATTTCCGCTACACCAATTCCACTGTAATTAAATAGTTCTAATTTTTTTTATACTTTAGTGGAGAGACACGAACAAATCCGGCAATTTTACAAATTTTGAAGGAAAGTAACATACATATTTGGGAAACCATTTTTATTTTATTTTCCAATCTGAATGTTTGTATTCGAAATGATTGTACTCCCAATGGATTATGCACATTTTACTCATCACGGTTACTCACGTTATGCATATGTATTTACATTGTGCGCTGATATTTCGTTCCAATTACCCCGTGACATATACATGATACATTGATACATATGTATATACCGACATGTATATTTTATGTAGGACCAGTATCGCGATAAAATTTTATCTTCTCTTTTTCTTCTTGATCGCTATGGCATCGGTCATGTCTCATGTCTTTCACGTCGTGGAATGTATTGGTGGTGACAGAGTCCGCAATGTCCGCAACACATGGCTTGTATGCTCATTTGTCGACTATTTACATTGAAGACACTATTGAAGACAAACTTAAAATCTGGTAACAATTCACCTTTAAACGGTATGTAAAAATCCGCCGAATTAGTAAAACGGTCAGTGAAAGCAACAATAAAATGTGTTATAATTGTGCAATATTTATTAGACATGACTAATTTTGGGAACAAAACGAATATAAATGGTAAAATCAGATAAACAATAACACGAAGACAAGAGCACCCAGCTATACTTTTACGGTATTAAAAGCAATGTCAAATTTCTTCATTATAATTTTGTAATAGTAATGAATCGGTTGGTTATTTGCTAATCCTATTGTTGCTAACATAAGTCCGTAGCCGAGAAGTATGGAGAATAACTTATGTCTGGAAAGCCATTGCCAAAGTCCACCAGCTGAAAGTGTTAACATTATTAAATTAAATATGTCTATTTGGTATAGAAAATTGAATAAGAAGGTAGTTACACAGGTTAAATTCGCAAGTTATTGGATAAAAAAGCAAAAAGTACCGTTTCTATTGGGGTTTGGTGTAATGAACCGCATTGATACTGGCTGCTTAGCATACACGAGCAAGTATCGGACCCTGACCAAGTCACAGTTGGTAACAATATAGTGGGTCATTTGAGTTTCACTTTTCTCTTCGTTACTATTTTTATTCTTTTCGTCATCATGAATACCGTCACCTTAAATTGAAATATTTTTTATAAAACATACTACATACTTCTATACTAATATTATCATCTATACTAATAATATAAATTTTTCCTGATTTGATTGTTTGTTTGCTTATTCAATATTGAATAGGCTCCGAAACTACCGAACCGAAAAATTCATTCACTGTTGGGAAGCTACACTATCCCCGGGTGAGATAGGCTATAGTATATATTTTTTTTTATTATTTTTCCCGAAGCGAAGCGAGGGCGATTTCCTAGTGTATCATAAAATACATTAAATAGGTATTATTTTTTTATTAAAGAAATAATTATTAATTTAGAAAAAAATAAATACCTTTAGTTCCATGGCCATTAAAGGTGATCGCACATTAATCTTATCAGCATCTGACAAATGTGCGATCACCTAAACGTACACAAACATAAATTACAAAAAATCAAATTAATAAAAAAACATATACGTGTACTTATGTACACGCGTGATAAGTTATACTTCTTTGGCATGAAAAAATAACAATTTAAAAAAAACATTAAAAAAACAAAAAGACACAGAAAAGATATAGAAAAAAAATCGAAATAATTTTTCAAAATAAAATTCAAAAAATTCAACATTAAACAATATTAAAAAAAATATTAAAAAAACATTCAAAAAACTATATAAAAAAAAAATATCCGAAAAAAAACAATATTAAAAAAAACAATACTAAAAACCGGTACAGCACCGGTGCGGAGGTTTACAAATTGCCTTTGCATGATATGTGTAACGTCGCGTCGGGACGTCCCGGCATGCGGCATGCCTCCGGATTCTGTGCGTAGTTGTTTAAACTAAGGCACACTGGCTTCATTTGACGAAGGCATGTAAGCTACAATAACAAGCATAATACAGAAACATAATTATGTAAAATCCAACGCGACAAAGCCGCACCTTGGACAGATTCTGTAATTTTTTTTCTACGCAAGGCAAAGTGCAAGCAAACGTCAGTTATACGATAGAGTGGGTATGACGTGCGGTTTACGTGGACAGTAGGCCTAATTCGGTAGACTGCGACATGTCTCCGGAATGTTTGTGTGTGGACGTGGACACTTTACCTCCGCTTGTAACGGGTTTCTGGTAATTAATTCCTTCAGGGGCGTCTATTACTTCGCACATTGCTACACAGGACAAGTGTCCGCCGATGCAACTGGCGCCCCAACCGAATCCTCCGTGACTGTACGGTAAACTTAGGTTTAAGTCTGGCGACAGGTAAACGCCGTTACCTAGCAAAGTGGTCTGAAAAACAATATTTAGATATTGCTAACACTTGTTTGAATAATTTAAAGATTTTAATTTATCATTAACACTTGACTCTAACCAAAATTAGCACTTTAAAGCCAAATATTTCGCAAAGGGACCCCTAATTCAAAAAATGGTTTCAGAAGACCCATAATATTTTTGGAAGACTTTTCCAACGATACTCCACACTGTGTAAGTATGCGACGAACCCATAATATTTTTGGAAGACTTTTCCAACGATACTCCACACTGTGTAAGTATGCGACGAATAAAAAAATCATGTTCACGTTACCTGTAGCCTGTAGGGGAGGTACCCTGGAAAAAATATTTTTCAATGTTTTATTCTACGAATTCTAAATCCATACCTTGTTTAAATGTTGTTGTAAACCAAAGTTCAGTATGGTGTAAAAATTTTCTAATCGATTTCCGTGATAAGCGTAAAATATTCTTTGGCCTTTGGAGAGTTCCTTCCATTTCATTTCTGCACTCGACTTGCAAGTACTAACTACTTGGAAAATGTACTGTGGTTTAGGTGCTAATACCAAAGAGCGGGCATTAAAAAGAACTGCATCATGCTGAAAAGTTATAAAAATATGAACATGCTTATAAAAGCCAAGTTAAAAATATGGTTGGTGAATTTGTACGCACTAATAATATAATTTCTTCGTCTTTGATTAAATAATTTCCTAAAGACCAAAGAATTTAAATTACATCTAAGACAGTATATTATGCAATCTTACCGATTCTTCAGGCACGGTCTTTAAGCTGGGTTCTTTTAACCGAACTAGTACATAAAATAGCAAATCGATTATTTCGCTTATATTAGCCAAATTATCAAGGTTATCAAGTTGTTGTAAAACTAAATCTAATGCTGGCACGTCGGTAATTATGCTGAGCTGAAAAAGAAGATTTTATAAAGTTGATTTCGTTTAGCCAGACGAAGTTACCTACTCTTTATTTCTTTGCTTACAAGATTCGGTAATGTATCAGACTACGTATAGTACGTATACCCTTATAATACAGGGATGAGGGAATACCCCTATAACGCGTTTTCCTATAACGCGGAACCAATCTACCGCGTTAAAGAGGGGATTACCTAATACATAAACAGAGGTGTCGGTTCAGTGTTGCCAATTTAGCCCTTTCGGGGCTAGATCTAGCCCTTTTTACGGGTTTTCAGCCCCTGAAATAATTTTTTAGCACCTAGCCCAATTTCTAGCCCCAAAATCATTTTCCGCCATCTTGAAAAAAAAGGGATAAATTCAGGATTTCCACGAAGTTTTTGGATGCAATCGATCAAAAAAAAACGATAAAATGTAGTGAAAGATGTCGAAAAAAATTATTTTTTTAATTATTTTTTTTTCGCCGTCACCTCTGATAATATAATAGCCAATAGTAGGGGCAATAGCCCCTATTTTCAATGTATTGGACGAATCTAGCCCTTTTTTAAGCTGTGTTTAGCCCCCAAACCTGATACCGAGTTGGCAACACTGTGTCGGTTACGGTAATATCCAGTGTCACAAGTTCAATGGTTTTTTCCCATCTCAAAAATGCCCAACGCGTCTAAAGAAGTTATCACTTCAAAAATCTTTTTCAATATTTTATTCTGTGATTTTGGAGTTTTAATAAACATGTATGTACTATATCCTTGCCAAATTACAGCTTTCTAGCACTAAGGGTTTCGGCGCTATGCTTAGAACAGACGGATGGACGGACGGATATGAAGAAACTATAAGATATTCCTTCGGAACCCTAAAAACCTAACCGGTACCTAACTACCTTTGAAATACAATAAATCGTTATTCACTCTAAAAACAAAAATTACGATAAAGTTTTTAACGATAAAAAAATGTTTTCGATACCAATTCATCCATATCTTTAATGCCATTCTTGATGAAAGCTGGTGGAAAAGGTCTTAAACAACTTTCATATCTAAAACTGAAAGCAGCTGCCACAAAAAGGCTCCATTTAATATCTGCCGATTTAAAGTCCTTTTCGAGGACTAGTCTGTAAATAATATTCATATAAATACAATTAAACTACAAGAACAGCCATTTGAAAGCATTTGGTAAGCTTCTGTGTGTAGAACTAAACTAGTTACATGGAACCATATCGATAGTGTGAGATCGTTCGGTAGATATAGTAAGAGAGAAATCGAGAAGAAGGTCAATATAGCATAATTATGTATGTTTGAAATTACGAAAAATACAATACAACGTAAAACTCTATCGCCCACCCTACCTAAAATAAAATATCTTCTTTATTATTTCAATTCTAATTATTTATTTATGCAAGTTGAGGTTTTGTCATTTGTGATGCTACTATATATAATATAACTTAAACTCCTTACTGCTAACTAATCAGAATTGGATTAATAAATACCTAATTCATTAAAACATCCATATTATGTTAAAATATTTTGTTAAGTATATTTTACCTCAAGTGAATAGCTTTCTTCTCCAAAGAATCTAATTTTATTTGATTATTATCTGAAAGTGTTTCTGATGCAGATGCCAAATTGCAATTAGTAGCGGTATCAGACAAAGTTTCTGGTTCACCATCCATAATTTTAGTTGTTTTGTTTCAATTAAAAATCATAATTTTGAACATCTATGAATTAATTCTTGATTGTGTAATAAAGACAAGAGATGTAAAAATTTAAAATAAAATTAAATGGCCAGTAAAATACTTGAACGCACAGACAAATAAACACACGGAATAAACAGGTTGAACGTGACATTGTATGGACCTACAAGTGACTTATCTATATTTTAAAGACTTGATTTAATTAATTATAATTATGACTTGATAATGGCACAGTTTCTGTTATTCACCGATATTTCGCTAATATTATGTAGATAGGTATTAGCGGCTCTACACTTTGTTACGACTTTACGAGTGAACAAGGGATTCCACTTTTATCACTTTGAACTTCTTTTCCTTACGTTTCCCCTGAGGCAGTGCCAGATTTATATTTTTTATCAGTATAGGCCAATTTATTTCCGCCGCCCCATGTATCTTTCTAAAATAATAATTTTCCATTCATAGTAAGGAAGAAATTTAATTAGTCACTAAGAAAGTGCATAAAAAAACAAGAATTACACGTATTTACGGCACTTTTTAATAGCATAATCATCTTTAATATCATCTTCTGAAATCTGCCGCCCCTAGGACGCTGTCGCCCCTAGGTCGCGGCCTATACGGCCTATTGACAAATCTGGGACTGCCCTGAGGTAAACGTAAAACTTACAAAATCCTTTGAAAAAACCTATATATTTTGTCTGAAGTCCTAAAACACGTTTCTCTACAAATTGACAGCTGTATTTTATATTTTTCTTTATTTTTTACTAGATGATCTGGCAGACAGGGGAGGCACCGGTGCGTTCATGAGAGATCCCGGAGCCTCACCATATGCAGCGGACGGCTGACGTGGGGGTTTTAGTGGGTAAAAATCCCACATAACCCGTAACCTCGGGTTCGGGTATCTTATCGAAGATTTCCCCTTCGAAAAAAAAGGTGACCTGGCAGACGTTCTGCAACATGTTTTTTATTTATAGTTTATAATACTGTATATTGTGTCCCGTTTGTTTCCGATAGATAGCCTTACTGGTACACAGCTGACTGTAAAATTAATTATTTTTGATCTCAGATTAGTTACTGACACTGTTATATATACTTTATAGATTTTGTTGAAAGTAGTGAAAAATAGTATTTGTTTTTGTGTTTTTCAAGGAAGTTAGTAAATACAAAATGAATATTTTATCGCCGATCTTTCAAATTACTTTAATAAAGCGAAACTTTTTTCGAGACAAGTTTTGAGTTGTTTGACACTGGTATTTTAAAGACGTTACCCGTACAATTATCAATAACTATGAGGAATATCAGATTGAACAGCAGTGATAGCCTAGTGGTTAGAACGTTGGTCTCCCGAACGCGGGGGCCCGGGTTCAAATCCTGGCACGCACCTCTAATTTTCAAATATTATGTGCGTATTACAAGTTAATTATCACTTGCTTCGGTGAAGGAAAACATCGTGAGGAAACCTGCACACCTGAGAGTTCTCCATAATGTTCTCAAAGGTGTGTGAAGTCTACCAATCCGCACTTGGCCAGCGTGGTAGACTATGGCCTGTACCTCTCACATTGTGAGAGGAGACCCCGAGCCCAGCAGTGGGACAATTATGGGTTGTTGCTTTGCTGCTTTTTATGAGGAATATCGAAAAATGGTCAAAGGAGTCTCGGGGGCCGATTTTGATGAAAACTAAAACTGCATCATTAGATTTTAGAAAAATTAATATTCCTGGCCAAGAATCGAACCCGTTGATTTTGAGAAAAAAAACTCAGCCTGTATTATTACACTATTCGATAGTGTAGAAATCGGCCCCGAGACTCCTTTGAGCATTTTTCGATATTCCTCGTAGTTTTGGATTTGGACCTCCACGAACACTTAGAAAATTCACCCTGTATACTAGTGTGGTGGGTGGGTATTGATCCGTTTTCAAGCGTGCCTTTTCAAAGCGTAGTCTCCAGATTGGTATAAGCTTCTTGGTCTGTTATATTCAAAACTCTATGACAGAACTCAGCCTATAGATCTGTGCTTGTCTATAGTCAATGCTCCGTCGACTGTCAGTTTGATATGCTCATCATCGCTCGTCTGCTGTCATTCATAAAATAAAAATGGCGCTTGTGTTGTGTTGAAGTGAAGAAACTACGATAAACATACGTGTGTTTTTTTATGTTTTATACGTTACATGAAATTGTGTTTAATTGAATAATTTCTTTTTTTATCATCTAAAGTTAACTTACTGTGGACTAATGAGTTTATTGACCGATGTCTACCGTGGCTCCCACTATCCCCGGTAGGTATTATTTTATTACTTGTTGCAGAATATTGTCTTAATTTTAATGAAATGTATCATCCATTCATTATTTATAAATTAGCGGTCTCGTGATAGAGGTTAGATGATACTTTCAGTTCTTGCTAGTGAGATACAAGTAAATAGCGACCTATTTTTCTACTGACGTTGCCGCGTGACGCGTTGTTACTTGCAAGTTAGACAGTAAATGACCTATTGGTTAAGCTTGTGAGGCCTTTAACATCAGCAGATGTATTTATTTAGTTTTTAGCTGAAAATCATTGGCAACGATCTATTCAGTACTTTAAAAAAATACTAATGTAAGTTTTCATAATTACAATATAAGTAATACTTTCTTTATTGTTTTGTAGTTATAACAGTTCAAACCATCAAGGTTATTAATAATTGTAGTAAATAGATAGTTTTAATAATTAGAAATATTGCATAGCACCATTTGAAAAGCCCTGTTTGTTTTGATTAAAAAGAATAACTTATTACTTATTATTATTAGTTTTCATAATCTTTAATTATTATTGTAGGTTCATACTAAACACCATAAAAAGTATTTTATTGAAAACATTTATTCTAATTACTTTTAATGTTTTTGCAGGGGTTGACCCTACTAAAGACATACAAAAACGTCGTGCTGGTAGTGTTGGGTAAGTTTATGTCCAGGAATATTTTAAATTGCTTATAAATACACTCACTTTTATAAATCTAAAAGCTGTGTTCAAGTTTATATTATGATTAAAATAATGTAATTAGAAAAAACTTAAAAAAGGAAACTACAATTTATTTATAATTCTAAAATCTCTTGATTTATATTTTTGCAATTGTGTATATCATATTTATTAAAATTTATCTGTTTAAAAGATTATAGGTATACAATCTTAATATATATAAATAATTATGTGTTACGTTGTTTGTCCGCGATGGACTCCTAAACTACTTAACCAATTTTAATCAAATTTGCACACTGTGTGCAGTTTGATCCAACTTGAAAGATAGGATAGCTTACATATCTATTTATAATCACAATATTATTTATCATAGGCATAACTTCTGCGTGCGAAGCTGCGGGCAGCAGCTAGTTAAACTATATATTATAGAAAATAATTGCTTGAAGAGGTTATAAAAGCTAGTTTCATTGTTTTCATTTGATTTTATTTATTTTGTAATTACAAAATAAATAAAATCATGTCTTCACGTCACTTCAATAATATTATTACCTATTTAAAAATAAAATTAAATGTTCAGATGGTTTACACTATTATCAATGATGATTAACATTATTATCCTCAATGTATTATATTAATATTGTGAAGGGAAATTCTTTGTTCCCCTTTTTAAGAATAATGGATTTTTCAGGGTGGTTAATGTTTATGTAAAAAAAAGTGAAGAAAGCTTTGTATTTTGAATAATATGTGTTAAAAAATTTATTAAAATTGCATTGAAAAACTTCATTGTTAAGTAACCTTTGACAGATTGAATTACAGTCTTTAATGGAAATAACAGGCAAACGAGCTGACGATATCAGACTCAATAATGAAATGGTAATATCATTTTAATCTTATTTTATCTGTAAAGCATTCTAGCTTCAGTTAAGTTACCCTTTCGTCATTGACGATAGACGATTTCTCCCATTTCACTCCTGCTGCAAGCGACGTTAAGAATTGCTTCATTGCAAAAAGTCGAAATTTCCCTCTGAATTGTATCAAAAATTATGCTGATATTCAAATCTTGTGATTTAGCCGCACTTCGGCTTTTAGCCATAACATATGTATGTAACAAAAAATGTAGTCAAACAACAGCTACAGCTGTCCTTTGGTCTATGTACTTCTGTTGTCTACACATTTTAAGAAAATATACACAATTAATTGTTGTAATTTCTTTTGAATAATTTTCGATTCATCCTATTTATCATAATTGAACTCATAATGTAGGAAGTTCAGTTTTTCTTTAAATTAGTTATACCTTTTTCAGGTTTGAAGGCGGTTCGATTTTTTTTATTTAAAAGTTTTTATTTGCTTGCAATTTATAAATAGTTTTATTAACATTTTAAAATTAATGTTTCTTATTTTGTTGATTGTCATTTTTTCTTTTTAAAAATGCCTTATAGAAAATTTTGGAGCCAACAGGTTTTAATTAAGTGCAATTTACATTTATATCTGCTCGCCTTTATTAGGCAGTCAATCAGAATTGATTTAAAACTAAAATGTTATTTATGGAGTGAAAGAAAAAAATGTATAAAGTCTCTAAGAGTTTCTTGTATCCATCAGGTCAGATGAAGACGACGCAAGTGGCAGCAAATACACAAGGATGGAGGAGGACAATATTCAAGACAAGGAGAGATTTGCAAGGTAATTTGTACCTTGTGTTTTATGTTTTAGTTTGATTGGGTGTATCTCTGAAAATAGATACTTATTTAATTATATCAATTCTCTACAATCTTCATTTCTCTCATTTAATGACATCAATACTAACTATTCATGCATTTAAAAAAAGTTTATTAATTAGATATTAAGGTACCATACAATTTATTATTAAAACAATATAACAACTAGTATAAATTTAAAAATAAAAAAAACCCGCCTGCTGTCAAAAAACCTATCATGATATATCTTTTTGAAATGTTTAATTGAACTCTTTAATTTTATACTCTTTAATATTATAATTTCTTTATTTATTGTAAATTATTTATAATTTTTTTAATTTTATACCCATACTACGTTCAGCGGTTTAAAAATATGAAGTAATAAAGAATATTACACAACATACAAACATACATACATAAATACAAGATACGCGCGAAAAACATAACCCTTCCTTGGCAGTCAGGTAAAAATAATTTTGCCATCGCATAATATGATCAGCTCTATGCAGCGAAGTCTTATTAATTTACTAAACAATAGCTAATACTAAATGTATAAGTACATTTTAATTACAAGAAAAACGTATGTACAATGACTTCACAGACAAGTGGTCATGGACTAAATTCTGAGACCTTCATGAATATAATTTTAAACATTCACCTCCCACAGCACCTGTTATTGACTGCTGTGTGATGATTGAAAACGTGTCTTATCACGCGACATCTTCATAGTTATTAGAATATATTGCCCTTTTTTAAGAAATGAGACACTTGTTAAGATATGATAATTTTATGAGACTATTACTTTACATAAAAGTAAACTATACATAATTACTAGCTGTCCCGGCGAATTTTGTACCGCCTAACAAATCAATGTCATGTAACTTTTAACTAAACGATTTGTGTGCATGTCTCCCTCTCCCTCACACATAGATACAAAACTTATAACTCGTAAATGACTTAACTGATTTTAATTATCTTTGATTTATTGGATTCGTCTCCGCCGGAATAGCAGAATAACTATTAAAATATCATAAAATCAAATGACAACCGTCAAAACAAATGACAATCGTCAAACAAATGACAATCGTCAAACAAATGACAATCGTCAAAACAAATTATAATTGTCAGAACAAATGACAATCGTCAAAACAAAATATGACAACCGTCAAATCAAATGACATCCGTGAAAAAAAATACCATCGTCAAAACAAATTACAATCGTCAAGTCAAAACAAACGACGAACGTCAAAACAAACGACAACCGTCAAAGCAAATGACAACCGTCAAATCAAATACCTAACATCCGTCAAAAAAAAATACCATCGTCAAAACAAATGGCAACCGTCAAAACAAATGACCATCGTCAAATTAAATGACAATCATCAAAACAAATGACAATCGTCAAGTCAAAACAAACGACGAGCGTCAAAACAAACGACAACCGTCAAAGCAAATGACAACCGTCGAAACAAATGTATCGTCAAAACAAATGACAATCGTCAAAACAAATGAAAAACGTCGAAACAAATGACAATCGTCAAAAAATTACCGCTGCCAAAACAAATGACAATAGTCAAAACAAATATTAATCGTTAAAACAATGACAATCGTCAAAAAAATTACAGTTGTCAAAACAAACGACAATCGACAAAACAAATGAAAATCGTGAAAACAAACTGTCAAAACAAATAAAAATCGTGAAAATAAATTAAAATCGTCAAAAAAAAGATAAATGTCAAAACAAATGAAAATCGTCAGAGGCACGTTATTTGTTTTCACAGCTGTCATGTGTTTTCACAGTTATCATTTGTTCTCATATTAAGTTTTATGTTTCTTATGTTCGCGAACTGAAACAACGAAATCAGTTCACTGTTTCAGCAGCTTACATGCAATCGTCATTTGAAAACCTTAATATTAAATTTTATGCCTTTTCAGTCGCGAGAATCATTGTGAAATCGAACGTAGGAGAAGAAACAAGATGACGGCATATATTACGGAGCTATCTGATATGGTTCCAACATGTTCAGCTCTCGCTCGCAAACCCGACAAACTTACTATTCTACGAATGGCCGTAGCTCATATGAAAGCTTTGCGAGGTATTTAAATATATTATAATATTTGACGAAATAGATAATAGGGAGATTAAACTAACTTTTTAATAATTTACAATATCGTTACAGGCACTGGAAATACTTCAACGGATGGCACATATAAGCCGTCATTTTTAACAGACCAAGAACTAAAACATTTAATTCTAGAAGCCGCTGATGGATTTTTATTTGTCGTGAGTTGCGACACAGGACGTATCATATATGTTAGTGATAGTATAGCTCCAGTACTTAACTACTCTCAGGTAGGTGATAATCCTACATAACATTGATTTGCTTATCGTTTGACATCTATGATGTTCTGATATCGAGGATTGTTTCAGGGAGAATGGTATTCGTCGTGTCTGTACGATCAAGTACATCCGGATGACGTCGAAAAAGTTCGAGAGCAACTAAGCACCCAGGAACCACAAAACACGGGTCGCATTTTAGATTTAAAGACGGGAACCGTAAAAAAGGAAGGGCATCAATGTAAGGAAATCTTAGATTGTACAAAATTTCTACTTTTTGATAAATACAGGAATTTTGAAAAATGCATTTTAATTGTCAGCATCGATGCGACAAGTGATGGGGTCGCGGCGCGGCTTCATATGTCGCATGCGCGTGGGCGGGTCGGCCGAGAGCGCGCAGCTGGGCCGACTGCGTGCGCGCAACTCACTGGGGCCCTCGCACGACGGACACAATTATGCCGTTGTACATTGTACTGGATACATTAAAAATTGGCCACCTACAGGTAAATTGTATTACAGGGCAAGCGTTTACTTTTTTTACTTTAACTGCAATAATTAAGGCTAAATATTTATGTATTGCTTACTTTGTTTATTTATATTTGACCACGACGTGTTACAGGGCTATCCATATTACTCATCAAAGCAATTAATGAAACAAATTATGACAAAACATTTTAAATGCAATGTTTTAAGTATTTTGGGACATCAGACTTGTTTCCAGGTATGCAGATGGACCGTCCTGTCGAAGATGAGCTTCACGCTTCACATTGTTGTCTTGTCGCTATTGGACGATTACAGGTAAATTGTACAAATTTTTATGTTGTTGAAACCTATAAATAAGTAATTTCAGCTATTCAGTCATTTCGTTTTATTATGATATACTAACTATATAAAAGGTTTAAATTAATCTTCAGCATAATTTTCAAAAGCAGTACATACATACACTACTGACGTCATCTACGCTGCTTTGAAAAAAATTGTATCGCAATCAATATATCGTCCTAGTCTATAAATATGGGGTGTAATTGCAAAATGGCAACTTTTAAGGAGTCTCTTTTTTAAATCTTATCTAAAATTTTCAAAAACGTCTAAGTATTCCAGGGTCCTTAACTCCTTATGAAATTATAAATAGGGCTATTTGTTTGAAAATAAAAAGCCACGTTGGCAATAGCACCTCTATTCGTAGGATAGGGCGCGACTGTTGCTTCCATGTTATTTAAAACCTTCAAAAACTATTCTTTCAGGTAACATCGACCCCCAATGCATCTGAAAATAGTTTATGTAGCGGTGGGGTTGAGTTTGTGTCACGGCACTCGGTCGACGGCCGCTTCACGTTTGCAGACCAGCGCGCCACTCAGGTGGTGGGCTACGCCCCTGCCGACTTGCTCGGGAAAATGTGCTATGAGTTCTATCACCCAGAAGATCAACAGCATATGAGAGATAATTTTGACCAAGGTGAGATTTATTATGTTTAATTTAAATTAAGTTTTTACAGTACCACATAAATAGTGTCTGCGATATGTTTGCCTCAAATATAAATATTATCTATTTTGTTTTCAGTACTCAAATTGAAAGGGCAGATTATATCGCTTATGTACCGGTTTCGCACAAAAAATAGAGAGTGGATATGGTTAAGGACTTCTGCTTTCGCCTTTCTAAATCCCTATAACGATGACGTTGAATACATTGTTTGTACAAATACTTTAGCAAAGTGAGTTTCGAGTTTTTATTTTATTCCTATTTTAATCACCCAAAAAGAATTTGATATATTTTATTTATTTGTTTTGTGAATGTTTCAGTCGATCGCTAGGAAGTACTACCGGGGAACCTGTACCTGAGGAAAATTATGATTATCATCTTCGTCAACGTGATGTATACCAAGCGGCTCCACCCGCTATACACCAACAGCATCACGCACCGCCAGGTCTGCAGACAATATTCTACAATATATATTTTTTTCTTAGTTTTTAGCTGGTTTACCGATGTATTATCTGTAGTTACGTATATATTCAGTACAATACACTTGTTTATGCAATCGTACCAGAGGAAACGTCTTGAGTCACGAATAAATGGATTTTTCGGTTTTTTCCTTAATTTAAAAAATAAAATCGTGTAACAATCGCTATAGGTATCCTAATATGATAATATTGAGACTTCTAAAACCATTCTGTATTAGTTTCCAATAAGCACATAAATAATCTATTATATATATAAAAGAGGACGTGTGTGTCCCTATATTTCACTTTGCAGCCAATACTGCACGTTGCAAGCGCATAGTGTGTATATGTCGCAATAAGTACGAGGCTCAAATCTCAGATAAGGGTGGTTGCAAGTTGATACCTATAAGGGTGTAGAAGATACGGGGTTGAAACGTGTTGAAACTGAAACGCCTACTTTTTCGTGGGAGCAACGTTTTTTAGAGCCGCGTGTTGCTGGTAGATGACCAGGATGCTACCCACGCAAAATTATGATTTGTTATCTGTCGACCGTCGCTTGAATTTGAATGCATTCATTCTCTCTGTGTTTTTCTTACAGAAATTAAATGTGTGCTCTCGAAAAAGTTTTAATGATTCGCTGCAACAACCAGTTATTCCTCTAAAGAATTAACAGCATGTGAATTCTAGAAATGTGTGAATAAGAAAGAAAGAAAGAAAGAAAGAAAGAAAGAATTCTAGAAATGTGTGAATAACATTAATATAAAAACATTTTAATTGTTCTAGATTTTAGAATGACCTAGAAATTTCTTAAATGATCTAGATTGTATGCCAATTTTCTGTTCAATATAAAATGTTCTAGAAATTCCTCCAATAATCCAGAAAGCTCCAAAATTAGGCAATGGAACTTATTACGCATCTTCGTCATTTTTTAAGTTAAAAACATAAAAATTTAATATTAGGTCCAGATTAGAAACAAAATTTGGAAGTATTAAGTTTTTTTGGAATTTCATCCCTTAAAGTTTTGAAGTTAAAGTGAAACTTTTATTACATCGTCTCAAACTTTTTGGTATGTGTGTCGCATGTCGCGTGACGGTCGGTTCTTAACTTATCGGTTCTCAGTAACGGAAGTACTTAGGATGACCTAGCTTTCAACATTTATCTGATTGAGTACGGGTGCTACTACATGATACATTCTGAAGGTCTGATGATGACCAGGTATATACTTATCGGTTCTCAGTAACGGAAGTACTTAGGATGACCTAGCTTTCAACATTTATCTGATTGAGTACGGGTGCTACTACATGATACATTCTGAAGGTCTGATGATGACCAGGTATATACTTATCGGTTCTCAGTAACGAAAGTACTTAGGATGACCTAGCTTTCAACATTTATCTGATTGAGTACGGGTGCTACTACATGATACATTCTGAAGGTCTGATGATGACCAGGTATATACTTATCGGTTCTCAGTAACGAAAGTACTTAGGATAACCTAGCTTTCAACATTTATCTGATTGAATACGGGTGCTACTACATGATACATTCTGAAGGTCTGATGATGACCAGGTATATACTTATCGGTTCTCAGTAACGGAAGTACTTAGGATGACCTAGCTTTCAACATTTATCTGATTGAATACGGATGCTACTACATGATACATTCTGAAGGTCTGATGATGACCAGGTACATACTTATCGGTTCTCAGTAACAAAAGTACTTAGGGTGACCTAGCTTTCAACATTTATCTGATTGAGTACGGGTGCTACTACATGATACATTCTGAAGGTCTGATGATGACCAGGTATATACTTATCGGTTCTCAGTAACGGAAGTACTTAGGATGATCTAGCTTTCAACATTTATCTGATTGAGTACAGGTGCTACTACATGATACATTCTGAAGGTCTGATGATGACCAGGTATATACTTATCGGTTCTCAGTAACGGAAGTACTTAGGATGACCTAGCTTTCAACATTTATCTGATTGAGTACGGGTGCTACTACATGATACATTCTGAAGGTCTAATGATGACCAGGTATATACTTATCGGTTCTCAGTAACGAAAGTACTTAGGATAACCTAGCTTTCAACATTTATCTGATTGAATACGGGTGCTACTACATGATACATTCTGAAGGTCTGATGATGACCAGGTATATACTTATCGGTTCTCAGTAACGGAAGTACTTAGGATGACCTAGCTTTCAACATACATATATCTGATTGAGTACGGGTGCTACTACATGATACATTCTGAAGGTCTGATGATGCCCAGGTATATACTTATGTTGCTATTTCTTGCTTTTGATAAACAACGACACAGTTAGTCAGTCCGAAAAACTGATCAACGAGGATGATGCCATTTTAATACCCTAAATCGAATATTTATCCAAAAATTTTTAGTTAAATGTCTACAATACGAAAAAAAGTTTCACTTATACCGTGGTTTCATAAAACCACACAATCTTTTTTTTGTGTAAGCTAAAAAATTATAGTAATTTATAGCTTTCACAAAAAAAAAAGAAACGTATACTTATGTACGCGCGTGAGAAGTTATACTTCTTTGGCATCATTAAATAAATATTTAACACTAGCTGTCTTGGCGAACTTCGTATCGCCTAATATAATCAGTGAATGTACTTTGTTGGTACTTTTAACTTATAGTTTTAGGTTTAGGTTTTTTAGGGGGGCGGAGTGGGAGGGGAGGGGAGACTGAGGGGAGGGGTAGGGGGAGGGGAGCGGAGTGGAGGGGGAGGGTGAAGGGGAGGGGAGGGAAGGGATAGCGTGAGGGGGGAGGGCTAACGGAGGGGAGGGGGAGGGCTAACGGAGGGGTGGGAAGGGGAGAGGAGTGGAAGGGATGGGGGACGGGAAGGATAATGGAGGAGAGGGGAAGGGGAGGGGGAGGGAGAGGGACCGGGAGCGGGAGAGGGGGATGGCACTTTAATAACGTGTTAGAGCACCAACAAAATTTTGTTTTAATTTGTTTGTCTATCTATCTGTTTCTCTGATATCGGCATCACATGAAAACCTTTAAACTGATTTCGACGGAAATTAGTTAAGTTGTTCCTTATACTTTGGGTCATATTTTAGAAACCTTTCTTCCCGAAAAAAATAAAAGTTTTCCCCGGAAACAAGATGAAACTTTGTATGGAAAATTATTAATTAATATTTAATTATTATTTAATTAATATTTCCTTTAAATTTGCAAAAAACGTTCCTCCTTTAATTGAAGGAAATCATTTTTCGAATTTTTTGAATTTTTTCATGAAAAAGAAAAAACAAATTATATAATATTAATGTTGTATTTTTTCAAAACCCGCTCCCGCCCGGATGAATGATTTGTTATTGTATCGTAGATTTCAGTATATAAATTCCTAAATATAAGTAGTTCAATATAAATTAACCTGTTTTTAAATTTTCTTCTGTAAGGGGTACAAATATGATTAGCATAATTTCCGCGTGCGAAGCTGCGGGCAACACAGCTAGTTTTTATATAAAAGTTCTATGCCTATGAAACGCCATTTTCGTCCTACTGTGCCGCATTGGACGTAGTTTTGCAATTGAAAATAGCGATTTCATCAGTACATATGAGTTCAGAGTAGAATGAAATAAATGCCTCTATTGAACTAGAATAAAATTGAGAGAGTAGTAACCGGTTGTTACGTTGCGTGTTGTGTTGTTGTGTGGGTGCAGGCAACGGCGGCAGCGCGCGGTCGCCGGGCGAAGCGGTGGCGGGCGCGGGTGCGGGGTACGCGCACTACGCGCCGGACTACTCGCCGCACCGGCCCGCCAACACGCCGCCGCACACCACCTGGACCACGCTCCGTCCGGTTAGTACACGTTACACAATATATCTTACTATTACTATACACTTTTATATCAATATCGTCTCGGTAAAAGTTGCACTGGTCGCCCCCCCTCCCAGAAATAATATTAAATAAATTGTAACTACTGTAACGCTCAGTAGCTCTGTAGCTCAGAGTCATTAGTTCGCAGAGTTTTTGTGATGAGGGCTGGCACTGGGTGTGTGGTATATAAAGCGGTGTCGTCAGCGAATAGGGCATGTTGCACCAGTGTCCACTGGTGCCTGGTACCTGGGCATGTCGCTTTTGTACAGCGTATTGTACCTTAGTATGAGAACTTCGTCATTTTTGAATTTAAAAACCTGAAAATTTATATATTAGCTCCAGATTAGAAACAAAATTTGGGTGTTACGTTTATTTTTGGAAAATCGTCCCCTAAAGGGTTAATTAAGGGGGTACAAGGTAGCATGGAAACTTTAAAAGGGTGAAAATTTATATATAAGCTTATACACAAAAAATAACTGTATCACGGTTTTCTAGAAATTCATCCCCTATGGGGTAAAACTAAGGGGTTGTAAGTTTGTAAGAAACTTCGTCATTTTCGTATTCAGAAATGTGGTAATTAATATGTAAGCTTATAGTTAGAAACAAAACAATTGTAACACGGGGAGGGGGAGGGAGAGGGAAAGCAGAGGGAGAGGAGTTAGGGACACACAAACTATAACGGCTAAGAACAGCTGTACCAATTTAAATGATATCTGATTTGTTAAACCAACCAAAACTATAAACGTTAAGTTAAAAGTATCACTACATTTATTGATTGTTAGGCCATACGAAGTTCGGCGGGTCAGCTAGTTATAACATAAAACCTATATTGCAGAGTGGCGGCGGCGGTGCAGGCGGCGGCGCGGCGGCGGGCGAGGGCTACGCGTACAGCGGCGAGGCGGCGGCGGGTGGCGGCAGCCCCGCGCGCTCGCCACCCGCGCCCGCCTATCTGCCGCCCGCGCACTACCACCACAACCACCACGCGCACCCCACGCACCCCACGCACCCCGCGCACCCGACGCACCCGACGCACCCCTCGCACCCCTCGCATCCCGCTCACGGTAACGTATTTCATTATAGTAAACAAGAAATTAATTCCATATTGAAAATACATGATAGAGCCATGTTTCGTTGAATGACTTACTAGCTCCCTTAACAATATTGTTGGAAAATACTTTGACTAGAATATGGAAATGACAAGGTTGTATGGATTAACCCAATTATACCATTTTGTACGGCGGACAGATGGACCGCTGTACCATACGGGGACACAAGCTTGTCCGTAATTGTTTAACAAAGCGTGTTATTTTAGTTTTTTGTAGATTATGGTTTTGTGTGGACAGGGATGTGGTCGTGGCAGGGCGGTGCCGTGAGCGCGGCCGGCGCACCGGGCGTGGCGGGGGCGGCGGGGGAGGGCGCGCACGCCCCGCACGAGCTGTCCGACATGCTACAGATCCTGGATCAGGGCGGCGCCGCCACCTTCGAGGACCTCAACATCAACATGTTTCATTCAAATTTCGAATAGTGACCTCCGAGACCCTGTCCTAGGTGTTGACGAAACAAGCCCAGCGAGCGGCCTCTCATTCCATAATATCGAGTTTATGCTTGCACCAACAGAGGAAGATCATTGGGTCTTACATCGCAACAATATGTAACGTACTTCGTTCCGCTGATAAAGGATGGAAGTCAACGGAAGTAACCACGTCGAACCTACTGATAAGTAGTAGCGCTGTTAACTTCAATGACTGACAGGGTGACAAATTTTGTTGGAAAATTTTTACCTATTAAATATTGAAGTTACCAGAATTAACCATAAACTGAGTGTAAGCCGGTTTATGGGTATGTATGCAGATATTTCGAGTATAGGTTGTATGCAGCTGCCATCTGGCTCTGTTATCTTTATAATTATAACATTATTGCATAATTAATACTCTATTTCGAAATAAGCTGTATATGAACTATTTTTATAGTTAATAAAATCTAATATTAAATCGAAACTCAGTTTGAGGCCTTAACGCCGATAAAGACAACTGATATTTTTATAAATCTTATCTCGTGATTATTAAAAATATCAATTGTATTAGTGTTATTTTAATTTTAGGAAATCATTATTAGGTTCATAAACTTTATTGTTTATCCAAAATAGTATTAATTTGTCTAACATGCGGCAAACAGTGTCATTAAAATCAGAGTAAGCGAGCTGGATTCGCTCGTACCTAGAAACAGTAAAATTTAAACAACATCATTGTATTAATGGGGAAAATTTCGCCCATGTTAATAGCTTATCTGACTTAAACTTAGAAAATGTTTTATAGCATATTATTTTTTAATCTTTTTCTATTAGTTATGGTGACCTTTATTCTGTGGAATTACATTATATTATATTTACTCAAAAATGTGGTCCTCGACAATGCTTTTCGGAGAGAGAATTCTTCAGAGGCGACCAAATAAATAATTGACACCATCTAAAATTTATATGTATAAAGTAAAGAGAAGAAGGAAATATCTAATTATGTTATATATATTATACATACATACGTATCTGCGCCTTGGTCCTTGTTATTTTTATTGAATGTTACTTACAAATTTTAAGCTTGGCCAGTAAAATGACCCTGTGATAAAAGCGCCACATTCGTTCTCTGTTCAATGTTCAATGACATTTGTTATCGATTTCACGTATATATGAAAAAGAGATCGTCTGTATTAAATATAACAGACAAAATATACAGACTCGAAAGTAAATAATAGTATACAGTCTATCTGTGTAATTGCGAATTTTACCAGACGCATTTTATTAAAACATTAAATCATTTGAATAGGTTGAGATGGTGGGGATTCAAAGCTTCAAAGCATCAATTTGTAGCTTTCTACAAGAATCGATGAACAATAATAATAATCAGTGACATCGTTTCAATGTCAACCTGTTTATCAAATATGGCACAATAATATAATTAAATTACTGACCAGTGTTGTTGAGGGTTATTTGAAAAATTGTTTAGTTTTAATAAGATACATTTTATGGGTTTGCTGGCACGCTATAGTAATACATATTATTCACTGCAACTTGAATTCAATTTAGGGAGTTATTTTAATTATTCTTTATATAAACTTTTATCAGGAATATTATTTTAAGCATAAAATCATTTTATTTTTTATTGTATAATTAATTACTTAAAAGTATTTAATTCTGATTCTTAATAATATTATAATTATCCCAGACCACCTTGATTATAATTGTGCATTAATATATGCAATCCATCTGAAGATTCTGTTCAAAGAATAATGGAATGGATTTTGTAATTTCGTCCCGCTTTGATAATAATCATATGGGCCAAGATTTCAAAACTGAAAGGTTCCAGTTGGCTGGACAACAAAGCAATATAAAGATACATTGGTGGAATTGATAACATTCCCATTTAAAATTGCTTGTGCATTGCATTGCATTCATTGCACACTGCATGTCTGCATTACAAAGCATAGTTGTATAATTATTGTAATACTGATAATATTTCCAGTATTAAGAAATGATTTATATAAATTGTTGTTTGAAATACATTAGTTTTCAATTTTTAAGTTTATATTCACATAATATAGTATTTTATGTTAGTAATGCATTTACGAGAATTTTCATGATAAAAATATTATTTGTAACAATCAAAATTAGGTATACCTGAATTTTTGTAAGATTTTTCATTAAATATAAGGTTTTTTTTTGTGTATTCAAGTTTTTAACTTTTTCATCCTATAATCGAAAAAAAGCCTGAATGACGGGTTTATTCTGTTTGAGCAACGCCTTTCAATGGCTGAATTTGGAATCTATTTCGGGCTGTGCCTAGTATATCCTATAAACTGGTCAAACCACATACATAATAGTCACGCCGATTTGTATACTAACATAGTTGACATAATGTATCGTATAATATCTCTCATGTAGTGTATAATATCTCTCTCTTCAGTCAGGCCTCATTACTGAGGATCGTGACCGATATAAATGGTGTGTGTATATATATATAGTGAATAATATAAAGCTATCAAAATTCAAAACTTCATCTTTCTAAAATAAAAAAGTAGTGAATTGATTTTTTTATCAATCGGAATTTCGCTTGATAGGACTCGCGAATTGACCCAATACATTTCTCTTGTAGAGTCAATGGTTTGGGAAAAAATTGCGAAAATTATATAAAATTCGATAGTGAAGATGGAGTTAGATGTTGAAAGTATTTTTTTTTAATTTCTGTGGAATTTTTTGCATACACACCGGTCTAAATACAATATAGGTTTCTATGAGTACCTTTTCGAATATTGGCATATTGGCATCCAGTTACACTATAATAACGTTGGTTTGCTTCATGGATATATTACTCTATCTGGATTACTGGTTTTTATATCATTATAAAAAATCATAATCGAATGATATATCCTGGGACTATAGATAACATGGACACAATAGAACAAAGGTTCTTTGGTTATGACGTCATCCGTCCACAGGTACATTTACAAAGTTACTTATCCAGTTAGAGTAAAACATTCATGGTTTGCTCGGAGATCTTATGACTTTTAATTGTCACTTTGACAACATCAAGCAAATCGATTTTCGTCTGTCATTCGCTGGAAAAAAAATATACATTGAAACTTTATAAATTGTTTTCACGATTAAAATAATATATTTTCGCAATCCTGCAATAATGATTTCGTTTTATTGAAATGTCTGTTCTTATTGTCGAACAGTATTATTCATTTATCGACTATCGTATGTACAAAAGTGGTCATACTCTTTAAAATTACAATACCTATTATCTACTTTATGTACTGTATTTACTGAGTGTTTTCTTTATTTTAGATATAAATTAGTGAGATAATCTCTCCCTTAAACAATGACTAAAACACCACAAGAATTTATTCAAAGTTCATTTTCTCCTATTATTGCCACCCTATGCAGTGCTAAGGTGGATAATATTGTGTCTAAAAACAATTTGACATTTTGTGAATTGCTGCAACCGTTTACAAGCTTGGATTTTGAAGGTAAACTCATTGTACACATTATCTCTTTACATGTTTATAGTTTTTGAAAGGCATAGTATGAATTTAATGATCAGGAATTTAATGATGTCAACAGATAGTTAATGGTAACTTTTTACGAGTAGGTTTGTATTCAGCCAAGAGGGTTAAAAGTCCTATCACCATCCATGATTGCTGTCAGGGTTAGATGAGTACAGAGTCCAACAACCACCAACAGGAAGGATCTGGTGCTGCCTGCTAACTACTAATATCCATATGTTTTGGACTTTGGGTATTTTCTAAACTGTGACGGCTGTCTAATGCAATATCAAACTTTGTAATAACAGGCCTGGCATCCTCTGCACTTTTGGTATGAAGTTACAAGTACACACTGCGTTCAACGTGTTGGGCTAATTCAGAAAATTCATAAGGGCTGTCACAAGTTTGTAATCTATCACACGTGACATCATCACACATGTCACACGTTAGTTCAATACAACACGCTGTGTTGGGCTAAACTGTATTAACTAAAATGAAGGCAAAAGCATATTGCATCGCATTCCGCTACACAAACAATAAATAGAAATCGAATCCCACATTTTTTGTCGTATGTCATTCCAGATTTGATATCCATACCTGCTTAAAAACCTAAAAGATAATATTTGTTTCATAGACAAAGGTAAGTACATACCAACATAATGCCGTATGGCCATCTTCTTAGGTTAAAGTACCTATACAGACATTGTAAAATAAAATAGTTTTTTAATCTACGTACTATTAAGTAAAAACCTACTTACTTAGCCTAGATTTATTAGAAATGGCATTTATTCATAAGACTAGCATGGGCATATAGCTGGTAATTAAAATTTCAGATTAATTTTATTCTTCCAAAAAGACAACCCTGACATTGCTAGATAGGATAAGAGATAACGTAAGAAAGGAAGGCAACTCATTACATGTTTTTGATTAGCTCTGTGCAACCTGAATTACACTTTATTGTGTCAGAGTTAGAGTCACTATTTATGTAAATGATTTTGCGGAATGTGTCTTCTGTACTATTATGTCTTTTGTGGTAATAATGTATGTTCGTGCTTTAGGGAGCTTGTCGTTAAATCGAGTGCCGTTAATAATAAATACCTAAAGTAATAAATACCTATAATCAAAGTTGTAATCTGTAAATAGTATATTACAATTTTGATTAATAAAAATTAATATGAAGGTCTTTATCTTGAGAATTTAAGATTCATTTGTTTTATAATATTCGGTAATTATTCTGCAAATTAACTGAACATTCGGCCAGTAAAACCGTTGATGTGTTCCCCTACTGTTTAAGATGATCTCCATGCCCGATGCAACATACATATTCAATTTCTCTTTCCAAATCCAACCCACATCCTGTATCTTGCATAAAGTTTTGTTTTAGTGTTATTTGAAATTTAAAACCTAAAATAATTGCAGGTCAATTCCGCGAGCCTGGTGGAAGTGTTTGCATTGTTAAAAATTTGAAGTTAATTGTTAGAGATATTAATTGGAAGCCTCTACAACCTACTGAAGCTAGGAGACAGTTGAACAATGCTGTTTTGCATAATTATGACGAAAAATATATTTCTATTGACATAGGTATGTTAATTTATAAATAAACATTTGTCACAATGTTATACAGACAATTTTTTTTCATTTGGTTTATGGATATCTATTTATTTCAGCTGGTCATAAGTTTGATGTGCCTCAGACAACTCCTTGGTTTGACGCTTGGAGAGAGACATATTTTGAAGTACAGTTTCCATCTGATCATGAATTTACAAAACACTTTTTGTCGTGCATAATTGTGGCTACAACTTCTGAAGACAATATAATAGATGCATACAATGCATTAAATCAGCAATATGCACAGTATCAAAATGTAACTCCTCCTAAATTACCAAAATGGTTTAATAGTAGTGTAGTCAAATCATATCTTCTTCTACATGACGTTTCATTAGTGGCTAAAGAGAAGTGAGTACATTTATTTAATGTTGATACAAAATATAATTTACATGACTGCAACATATTGAAATTAATATATTGAATATCTCCTTGCAGAGCAGATGCAGCTTTTGAAATTGTGAAGCAAACTTTTGGTGCTGCTAATTGTTTCATGCTGGCTATAAACTCTAAAGGCTCTGGAGATAGTAAAGTAAATGATCTGTGGGCTCCTTTCATTAAGAGAACAACTGATATAAATGTAATAAAATCCTTTAATTGATAAATTTATTACTTATGATTTCTTAAAATTAAACTGTGGCTACTTGCTAATAACGAAAATTCTTTATTTTCAGAGTGACATCTCATCATCCTTAACTAATTTATCTACTTCTCCAGTTGAATCCCAAGTTACATTTAATCCACCAAATGTTTTTGTATCTGGTATGTTTATTGAGCTATCCAACTTTTTAAAGTCATTAATTGCTTAGCTAACTATATTTTTATACCTATTTGGCAGTCTCTTGTAAATTAAGATTTTATGTTTTAGAAGAAAGGCAAAATACTCTTACAACTTCCGTACAACATGAAGGCTCACATCCTTTGACAAATGAAAATGAAGTTTATGATAATGCTAATAGCCTACAGGTAAAAGGATTTATATCTGGGATATTTATGTAAAGCATTATGTAAATTCTTATGCGTCGTCCTAATTGGCAGCGATCATACGAGCGAAGGACGCGATTTAGTCGCACGACGAAAACACACACTGAATAAGTGTGTCCTAATTAAAGCTCGCAAGTCATCGCACGAGCATAATAATCATTTTTATCGCACGACGATGAACGCATCGTTTGCTCGTACGATCGCTGCCAATTAGGACGACGCCTTATACATATTTTCATATAATGAATATAAACTTTTTCAGACTCATTCATTTTCTGGCAGTTCGGAAAGTGTTTACATGGCTGGAAAAGCAAGTGAAAATTCAAGTGAAGTTCATGGTGCAGCTTTAAATAGCAGTGACGTAGAGGCTATTAGCAAGTTCATACAAGAATATGCATCAAAAGCTTTTCTTCCTTATTTGGAGAAACAAATAGCGCAACTGTCGGAAATGGTAGTTTTAACAAATTATTATTTTAATATCCTCCTGTTATGTTACTTTGCACAGTATTCATGAAAACTTATGCTATAAATGTAATATTATTTAAGGTTGCAAACAGAAAAGGAGTAAGCAGATCTTTACTCTCAGCAACAAAGAGATGGTTTACGACAGGAAAATCAGGAAGCACCACTATTAATAATACTGTTATGTAAGTTAATACTTTCATGCTCGACTTATTGAAATCTTATATTTTCAGAATTTGAATTCTAATATGATAAATCAGTATTAAGATTTGCAGTTTTTCACAGAAACTTGTACAAGTTGTACTTGTACAAGTCAAGCATGTAAAGCTTAAAGGCCAAAATCGCTCATTTCGTGTTGTTTTATCTGTAAAATTTCGGTCACTACGCGTTGTGACAATCACAGAAAAACATAATAGCGAAATGAGCATATTAGCTGACTTTTAATTTGAGTTATGATTTTTTTTGGTGGAGGGCTTCGCCTAACCTTGTACCTACCCTGCTTTTGACTGCTTCGCACAATTCGCATTTATTTAATTAAATGATTTTGCGGAATTCGCCATCTATACTTATTATGAGTACTATTATTTCTTCTGTGGTTTAACATACTTATTATATAATATGAAACAAGTATGTAATATAACTTTTAACTTTACATTTACAGATATCCCACTGATTGCCCAGAGCTACAGCTTCGGCGTTTAGGAGATCTTTGGTTTATGTGTGGACAGTGGCAAAGGGCTTTTGATGCCTATCACACAGCCAAACGAGAATTTTATGCTGACAGCGCTTGGCTCTGTTATGCTGGCGCGCTTGAAATGGCTGCTATTAGTGCATTCATGGCGGGAGAGGCCAACCGAAAAACTCATAGCTATATGGAAGAAAGTATAGTAACATACCTAAATACCTGTAGGTAAGTAGAAGCGCAGCCGTTAAATATTATTATTACTGATTGAGCTCTTAACATAGTAGTACAATAACATTAGGTACTACTATATAATTGTAGAGTATGGATGTTTTTGATTTATTATTTTTAACAATAATCATCATCCATCTATCTATCCATTAATTATCCATTAATTAATGAAGGTAGATAAATAAATTATATTCAAAATCAATTGATATATATTTAAGGATGGTCCAGTATGCTGTCAGAGCCACACTGTTGTCAGCTCTGTGTTGTCTTAACTCGGGGCTGTACGGGGAAGCGGCGAAACAACTGATTCGTATGACATCAGAGGACAGTGACCTGCGGAGTGCGATGCTCCTCGAGCAGGCCGCTATGTGTTTCCTTCAAGGGCCGGGCACACGAGCCATGTGTAGGAAATACGCATTCCATATGGTTCTCGCAGGCCATAGATTTTCTAAGGCTGGACAAAAGAAGCATGCATACAGATGTTACAAACAAGCTTATCAGGTATGTTAGCAATTGTTTAGAATTTTAAAGATTTTCTCATTATGTATTGTCTGGTCTTATTTTACTTATTAACTTAATTAATAGTCTGTTTATAGGAATAATAATTTTAATTTTTGACTTTTTTCCGCATTAGTGACAAAGAGTACACGATACTTGTGACTTGAATTTCTCTATCACTGAACAGCGTTTAGCTTACTACATGTAAAGTTAAAGGCTGTGCAGTATAGTCCACCTTAGTCACTGTATCGTAACGTGTAACCAATGATATTATATACAAGATATGCCAAGATGGCGCTGAAATTATGTCAGTCGAATTTAGACAAGTGTAGCGATTTTAATTCAGACAGTTGATAGCTGCCTCTGAGTGAGGCCGTCTAGCTGTCTTTTTCACTATTATGGTTTTAGTAGTGCCATCCCTTTTACATAATTTACCAATGTAATAAGGATTGGTGTAGTGAAACAAAAGATAAACGTGTGTTTGTTGTAGCTCGAACGGAACAGATTTTTTGGTTGATTTGTAAGGGCATAACGTATCTATAGTTTAATATCATTGCGTGTAACAAGGTGTACGCGGAGAGCGGGTGGCGGCTGTCCACGGACCACGTGCAGTTCGCGCTGGGCCGGCTGGCGGGCGCGCTGCGGCTGCCGCGCGACGCCGCGCGCTGGCTGGCCGCGCCCCTCGCCCCCGCGCCCGGCGCCCCCGCCGCGTCCGCCGCCCGCGCCGCGTACCAGCGACACCAGCAGGACGCCTTCCTCAGAGAGTTCATGCTGGCGCATCAGGTGACACCTTACCACTGAATACAAAAAGACACATGATAACTATACAAGCGCGCTGGAACAACGCACACGCGGTCGATACGCTTGAAACAAATTAATAAAGGGAGTAACCCTTTATTCATTTGTTTCGTGCCGTTCACTAAAACTATAAATAATTTGTTTACTGCATAGGAGTTCCCTCATCTGGAGTCAACCCTGAGTGTAGTATTAGGTTATGCTTATCATAAAAATGCATTATCCTAAGAACTATAGCAATATGCCAAATTTCAAATCCGTAGGATGAGAGGAAGTAGTTCTATTTCAGATTGCAAGATTTGACTCATCAAACTTTCAAGGCTAGTTAAATTTTATTAAAGTTTGTAAAAGGAACAAAATGTAAATTAAATCAGGATGAATTAATTTTAGATTAAAATGTGAGTTAACTAGGTTACCCAAAAAGCTTTACAGTTTAGTTTATTTAGTTTGTGCTATCTTGAGCACAAGTTTGCGTAATTCTTAATCCAATTCCAATAATAATTGTGGAATAAAAAAGCAAGAAGAAGCTCGAACTAAAGAAACTTCATCAGATCAGAATTTTTGAAACAAAACTCGGTTGTGTAAGTACATTTCATCGTATATTATTCAATAAATAGCGTATTTAATGAGTAATGTATTAGTAATTATTACCACTTAAAATGCTGGAAAATGTATGATTTCTTCTTTGATTCAGGAACAATTTACAAATTTTTTGTAATAGAAGCATCAGTGCAGACCCTTGTAATATGAATGTAAATTGAAGAAAAGATTAAAACGGATTGGTAAGAGTTTCCTTAAACTGTATGGGATACTGGAATATATTATTTACTTTATTTATGCGAAGACTTCATAGAATGAATTTTAAATTTTAAGACAACCTCAAGGTAATATCAAACAATAATTATATCTATAGAGATTGTAGTATTTGAATGGTATTTACTACAGGTATTTACAATTATAAATTTTATGAGCTATTCAAATTATACACTGTAATGTATTGGGGCTAAATGTACAATAATTTACCTATTTCGTATATGGAATAACTTGATAGTCATAGACTTCGTTGTCAAAAATTATAAATATTTTTTGATCATCAGCAATCTAACACGAGATCTATATTCAGTTTGTTATAGTTTTTGCCTTTCGGGTTTGATGTAGATAATGAATCTTGAGATAGATACTAGGTAGATATAGGTACGAGTATAATTAATCTTGACTCTTCCACCACTCGGTATAATAAGGTCCTATAAAATTTAGTCCATATATTTGTCAACAAAGAGGAAATGACAAGCTCTATCAGAAAACGGTATAAGTGGTGAGATTGATAGATGGCATACGTCCACACCGTTCACAGCAATGGGTGGACAGCTCGGAGGAGTTCAAGGAGCAGTTGGCGGTGCTGGCGGTGCCCCTGGCGCTGGCGGCCAGCACCGCGGTGTGGTGCGCGGGCGTGGCGCCGCTGTCCGCGCCGGGGCGCCGCGCCGCCGCCGCGCCCCCCCTGCCCGCCGACGACGCCTACTGGCACCGGCTAGAGGAAACGCTGCTGCACGTCGCACAAGGCAGCCCGCCCATGATCTTCAAGCCTACTACAGACCTGTACACGGCTAAAAATGATGCGCACCCCATCGTGCCGCAAGGAGGTAATTTTGTCAAAAAATTGTGTATAGACTTACCGAAGTCATGACGCTCGCGCTGTTATCTTTCGTCCCTTTAGCTTTGTGACTAACAGCGACGCTTTATAAACCAGCGTAAAGTAATAGAAGCAGGCTGCTTTAGGGAAGAATTATGTCTGAAGGAGGAAGGTACTTCTAATTAATCCATTACACAAATTCTTTTTCCAGAGCCGATACAAATTTCTATAACACTCCACAACCCGCTCAAAGTGGCATTGCTCTTGAAAGACGTTGAGTTGCTGTGGGAGTTTGTCCCGAGCGATGACGCAGATGGTGTGAAGGGGAAGACGGTAAACAACGAGCCGTGGCTGGCCGCTGGGCAAGTCGTCGAATGTGAATTCATTCACAGTCAGAAAATTAAAACTTTTCTTTTGGAAGGGGAATGTGAAAAAACGCTAACATTTTCTATCACAGCACTTAATACTGGTCAGCTAAATATACATGGACTGGCTTATAAGTGAGTTTTGTTTGATTTAAATACATTTATACTTAGTGTTATTAATTTTCTGTGAATGTTATGTTTATACCGAACTCTATTTGTGGCACTTAATTGGCTTAATTGGTTGCTATACATTTATTAAGAGTTTACTTAATGTTCTCTTTCTTCCAGACTAAATAATGTGGCAGAAGACAACATCACTGAAGGTGGGGTAACAGTGACGGGTAAAATAGATATCCGGTCGGGATCTAACGCACCTGATAAGCGATTACAAATACACGTCATCACGCATGCGCCTTGTTTACAAGTAAGTTATGTTATATTATGTGTTGTTATACTGAACTGAGGGTCACCAACTTATGATGAGGAGGTTGCGATGAAATTAAAGTCCGAAATGTTGACTCGTTTTTTTACTGAATTAACTTGCCAATTACATTACCGGTACCGGTACAATTTAGATTAGATACGAGTTATGGTCATAGCACACATATCAACTCGTAAACGGAACGTAAACGTATCAACTCTTGCATGTCAGTATTCTTTGTATGAAACTCCCTACTGTAAAGCACACTTATCGGATTCGTAACGTAATCGCCTCGCCTCGGGACAAGCTCACGAACCGCGGTACGGTGCGTGGACGACTTGCCGTACCCGCGCTTACGTCTCACCGTACGCTATCCGTCGACTTTCCGTTTCCTCGTGCGCGCGCCGCGCCGCGGCTACCGCTGCGTCGGCGAACTGCTGTCATTCATTCCGTCAACCAGCGGCCGGCGAGCCGTAAGCGCGGCGTCGCCTAGCCGTAAGCGCGGCGTCGCCTAGCCGTAGCCGAGCTTACGTTAGGTTGACGGCGAGGCGATCCGGTGCCGATCCCTTTCCGAGTTGATATGTGCGCTACGACCATTAGCCAAACGGGTGTTAGGGAACGACTGGAGAGACGTGCGGCTTGCGCGGGTGCATACGTTTAGGATTTCATCTTGTCAGCAAATAGGTCACGTCCCAACAAGTTACATAATTTTTCTATTTCCATGGTAGATAATATAAATAAAAAAACTGACTTCAAAGGACTAGCCTTTGAAAACATATGAAATATTTGGGGAGTTCCCTCAATTTCTTCAAGAATCTCATCATCTGAAAAATATGAAAATAATATGAGACCACAGACATATATCAAGAATAGACGACGCATGTACCTCGAATTGTATGAAAACCAAGCGTGTCACTTTTTTTTGACACATTGTGCTGTCACAAGAATATTTAGTGCTGAAATTCCCCATCCTAGCGATATCAATTCGAAACTGATTCGTTACCGATTCTCGACAACGATTAATGATTCTCAAAATCGATTACCGATAATAATTAGGTAAATAGAAAATCGTATGATCGTTTGTAGGCGTAGAATATGTAAAACATAAAAAATGCCTTTGGTTGGTTGTACATAATAATATAGTATAGTGCTTGAATATGACCGAATAAATAGTTTTGTGTTTTATTTAACTTGATTATTTGTTAATTATAAACACAAGCTTCAAAAATGTAAAGATAAATAAAGAGATCATAAATATTATGATTGTTTATTATTTGATTTCAAGAAATTAAATAAATGAAAATTAAAAAAATATTTATAAACATTTCTTTTATGAAAATCAAAACATCGGACACATTTAAACTTACCTAAAGTTAAACGAATATTTTTTTCTAATTAAAAATTCAAAATAAAAAAACAGTACATCAATATTCGGTATTGCGCTTGAAATCAGCCTTCGTTTCTTTTTGGAACGAAGTTCCTTATCGCGCGTTCTGAAAGGGGGCTAGACGGAAAATTTCGACACTTTTTGATTTTACGAATGACGACACTTTTTTTGAAGTGATTCAGTAAGTTTTACAGAGATGGCGCTGTACTGTACAACTTTCTGAATCACGCTATTTTTTTTTGTGAAGAATTTTAACTTTACACAAATTTTTAATGAAGTACTAGGACATCATGAGCGACTAGGAGGTTCGACTGAACGTATTCACTGAACACAGTCGCATTTAGTTGAACCTCCTAGTCGCTCGTTGTCCTAGTAACTTCATTAAAATTTTTGTGAAGAATTTTAACTTCACACAAATTTTTAATGAAGTACTAGGACATCATGAGCGACTAGGAGGTTCGACTGAACGTATTCACTGAACACAGTCGCATTTAGTCGAACCTCCTAGTCGCTCGTGATGTCCTAGTAACTTCATTAAAATTTTTGTGAAGAATTTTAACTTCACACAAATTTTTAATGAAGTACTAGGACATCATGAGCGACGAGGAGGTTCGACTGAATCACGCTAGCGTGATTCAGAGAGTTTTACAGTACAGCGCCATCTCTGTAAAACTCATGGCGCTGTACTGTATGCTCTGTATAATGTATACATGGCGCTAGCGTGATTCAGAAAGTTGTACAGAGATGGCGCTGTACAACAAAACTTAAATCGCAAGGAACTTCGTTCCATCCGGGTGTCCCTTGACACCTCTCATGTTTTTTCGAATCCGTAAAACAGTCATCATTGAAATGAATAGAACATATACGGCTATGTTTTGTTGGAAACCAATATCTATGCCCCGTCGCTATAATTCATTTTGCTTTAATATTGGGGTCACTTGAAAACCTTTAATTATAATGTTATCATGAATAAAATCACTACACAGAAACATTAATATTGTAATGAAAAATAATTTGCCTGTTAAAAACTGTCTCTATGTAAATATTATTATTCATTGGTTTTCAAAATCGATTAACATCGAGACCACACCGAGTAAATGAACAACACTATATGCTATATTTTACAGAAACACGACAATATTCACCGTACTACGAAGCTAAGCGACGATTTATAGTAACGATTGTTTTACTTTCATTGCGTGTTCCAGTAAACAAGCCGTATAAATTTTGCTACCAAAATCAGCAATGTATTGAGTAGTATGCAGTACACAGTAAGTTAGTGCTTTTCGTTGTAAAACGTGGTAGAAATAAATAAATATGAAAAAAATTATTTTAAAATAAATTACTACACAATTTTATAAATAAATTACTTAACGATGAAAAGAAATATTTCTTTTACCTCTGCTAACTGTATTTGTAGAATTCCTATAGTTTAAAACGTTACAATTAGGCATTTTTCGTTATTTCAGTTGACATCTATTGCCAATAGCAGTAAAACGCCAACTAAATGACACGGCGCTCAAATAGGATTTAAAATCCTTTCTGTTACACGTGAAATGTATGAACATGCGGCATCTACTCTAGGTATACATGTCTGTGTATGAGACCAATCTGGTAGCATATCCTTTCTAGTAAAAAAATAACAATCTTCCAAATCGGTTGCTAAATGTTCTGTAGTTCTGTGGTAACAAAGATTAAAAAAGAAAGGAAATCTAATAGAAGTCTTCTTCCTTTTTTGAATAAATTATTTAAATTTTTATGAATACTTTTTGGGGCCGAGAAATTAACTCGGATTCCTTTTCTTGGCTTTGAGAATCATGGCGGACAATCGGATATGCAGGTAGGGATTTGTTGAAGCGATGGTGTTGAGTGATTTTCAAAAAGTGTTTGTAACAAACCTACTTCGAATAAAACTTATTTCATTTCATTTGCATGTTTCCTTACCTTTTCGTTCACATAAGAACATAGGCAAATAACTTTTCGAATTGCATAATCTGGAGGTGCGTGAAAGATTCGAACTTATAGGTCGCCTTGTGCGGGGTCTACTATAGTAGACAACAACATAGTTATAACTATGTTGGATTCAACTCATTAATAGCCCACTACTGTGTACGGATTTCTCCTCTTGAGGAGGCCTGGAGAATACTCCACCACGCTGCTCCAGTAATCATTATGATGTATTTCTCCGCAGATGACCTTCTCGGACACAAGCACTAGCGTGATAAGCGGGGAGCTGCGGCGGGTGGACGTGGAGCTGCGTAACGCGGGCCCGGTGGCCTGGCGCAACCTGCACGTCGCCATCTCACATCCCGAGTGCATGTGCCTCGTCAACGCGGACGACCAGCATGACGACTTTCAAGTTCTCTACGATGAAAAGTATCGGGAGCAGCCCACGTTTCAAGGTAAATTGTCGCATTCAACGGAGCTGTTCGGAGGTAGGACATCCACTGTATCCCCAGTAAAGGTAAATGAAAAAATAAAAATGACGAAACTAACAATGAGCAAAATGAAATTGGTGGCCGGTCAAAGCGAAAACGGGTGTGCGTGGTACATCTACTGATCGGCAATGATCTAATGGCAAATTTTCGGAAAAGAGTTATATGTTACAGTGTTCAGCAATGTTTACATTACAGTGCAAACTCTTTATAACGAAACTCAAGGGAACGAGCATCTCGTTGTTATCGTTATATGGAGTGAAGAAAGAAAACAATATTTTTTAATCTGAACAGTTTCAAAGTTGGTTTACGATAGATAATACGATAGGTATAATACTGTGTTTGGTTCAAGACCATCACTTCCAAGAAAATAAGTGTAATGATGCACATGTTACGTGCCCTACATGGAGGAGGACCGCTGATTCCGCACGCCACCGCGAGTGACCGATTACACGTGTAGCCTAATTTCACAATTCTCAGATCAGCATTTCCATATTTCATTTTATTTTAATTTTATAATAATTGTCATTCATTGTTAGCTCTCAGCATTAGGCAGCAGTGTTTCTTTAGAATAATTATTAAATGTAATAATTTTAACTTTAATTAAATTAGTTTAAAAGTCTTTGGTTTTTTTTGAGTCCTCCGGCTGTCGTTAACATAATTCACATGGTTAAGGCATTAAAGAATAACAAAAACAAAAGGGCTGTTTACGACCTCAAAAGTTTCGGAGCCTCAGTCTTTTGTAATCTGATAAGATAACATAAATAACAATACCGATAATTAATATTTTACTGTTTAAGTATGAACACATTTCGCACGCTCAGTGGAAAAAAGGCATAAGATGAAAATTGCAATCTTACAGGAGAGCAAAAAAACTGTTAAAATATCAGTAAGTATGTACTCAAAGGAAATTACATTATGATTTCTTGCATAAAACCGTCAAGATTAATGATAAAAATTTGAAAAAAATTGAGCATATGCAGCTTTTGTCCCTTTCCAATCATATTAATAACGCTTAATGACGCTTAATAACGACTTATGCTTTTTTTCCACTTAGGGTGCGATTTTATCGTAATATAGAATGACTGTATCGCTATAAAGAGTTTACAATATAAATAAAAATAATAATAATAATAAACAGTTTAAACTGTATTTAGGTTTACATTTAACCTTGATTTCTAAAACTTTATTTTCTATCTGCAGTGTAGCATAGCCACTTGAATTATAAAGCACGTTCGTTTTCGTGTCATTCAATGAAAAAGCACCCTAGCATGTAATGTATTACGAGTGTTGTGTCGTCAGAGGAGCGTGCGGCGCGCGCGGCGGTGCGGGCGGCGGCGGCAGGGCGGCTGGCGCGGCGTGTGGGCGCGGCGGAGGGGGCGCCCGGCAGCTCGGCGCGCGCCCTGCTGCTGCTGCGCCCACACGCGCGCGCCCCCGCCCTCTACCTGCTCGCCTACTACGAGACCGGGGTACCCGCCCGCCCCTACCGCCTGCTGAGACACGTGTTCCGATTCAATGTTACTGTGAGTGTTTGGTGCATTATTTAACTATTAAGAGATCAGTCAGGCTCAATACATGGACTTAGTACATTTTTTTATGGAAATAGCCGGCAAATGAGCTGACGATCCACCTGATGGTAAGTGGCTATCGTCGCTCATAGACATCAGCAACACCAAAGACATCACTGATGCGTTGCCGGCCAAGAAAGAGAGAAGAAAAAGAAAGAAATAACTGGCTCTCAAGCCCCCAGCTGGAACACGACGAGTCGTTTGGCTATACAGGCGAACCCCATGGAGAAACAATTATAGCAATAATTATATTAATTAACAATTAAAATCAATACTACCAATACAATTCCTCGAAGGGCCCTGTACGGGTTGTTAGATGCTAAATAAAACAGCCCGCGGCGAGTGCTGCTCATACACTGATTTATTTGATATAAAATTGATACAAAGACGCGTAAGCGCGCTGATGTGCAGCGTTGCACTTTTGATACTCTATATGTTACATACATATAATTCTGTACGGTTTGTCCCGTACAGGCCCTACCACCAGCGGGCTGGATTTAGTCGCCTCTTACAACACCCATCGGGCGCGCGATTGGGATTAGTATTCTAAGCCGCCCCAATGCGGCTGAACACATTACCTATGTACTGTTGTCTATTACGTAAGAATCTATAGTAAGAGTACATGGCTGGCTCCATGTGGTGTATAAATGACAAGTTTTGTGTCATATATCTGGTTCTTAGGGTTCGAAAACGAAAAACGGAACCCTTATAGGACACAGACACTTGTGTCTCTGTCTGCCTTTTATAGCTAATTTACTCCGGAACTACTGGACTAAATTAGTTAAAATTTGGTACTCATGTGCTTTATTTATTCTGTTTTTTTTTCTGTTCTTTGTATGTGTTAGTGGCCTTGTAAATAAACTTCTATTCTATTCTTTTTTGTGACCCAAAGACGAAGGCTAACCGCATCGTGTGGCGTGTTTTATTTGATGAAAGGGCTTGTTGTAAGGATCTTAAATATATTTTTGCTATAGTTCTACAATGGATAGTTTAAAATTATTCAAGAAAGAACGAAAATTGAAGGCGAAAATTGATCATTCCCTCCCCCCATATCTTTAACTATTATATAATACTAAAATTACAGAAAACAGTTCTTTACTTACATATTACAGGAAAATCTATATGAATTGTGTCTTAAAAAACGGCAAAAATAAAGAAAATATAAAATTAACGGTAAATACATGATCAACGTACGGAACCCTCGCCACGTGAGTTTAACTTGCACTTTCTTTCTGAGCCGGCAACGCATCGGTGATGCCTTTGGTGTTGCTGATGTCCATGGGCGACGATAGCCACTCAACATCAGGTGGATCGTTAGCTCGTTTGCCGGCTATTTCCATAAAAAAAACTTATCGGCTTTTTAATTTATTGAGTATTTAAGTTTAAAATATTTGAAAACGGCAGATGCTTGAAGCGCATACTTAGTGTTGAATACTTGAAGGGACTGGCAATTACTATCAAATGTGCCACTACTATTATTTATCTAGTACTCATATCACGCAGCAGTTGCTAACTAGCTTCATTATGAGGTCTGAGAGATACCACCGCCATATCCACATATTCAATTCCATCGATGGATGGATGGATCGATGGATGCATCCATCCATCCATCCATCCATCAGTCCTTGGAAGTCCAGAAGGCTCAGGACCGGTCAGAGTGGCGCAAATTAGGGGAGGCCTATGTCCAGCATATTCAATACAGCTTCCTCCAAATCTTATTTATGTAATTGTAAGTGGTACGAATGGTACGAATGTCACCAACAGCATATTTATTTGTTAACAGGAAGCAATCGAGGTCGGAGTAACTCCGCGTCGGAGTCTCAGCGCTACGGGCGAGGACGTGAGCGAAAGCTTGAGACTGGCCGTTGAGGTTAAGAATATTTGCAACGAAAAGGATGAAAACGTTTCTGTAGAAGTCCTCGAGGCTTCCCTACTTAGCCGGCAGTGGAAGTTCGTCGACCTCACCGCGGCCATTGCTGCCAACGATCGCTTAGTCTCGCGTGAGAGAGTTCACTTCATATTCAAGGCTAAAAGGTTCACTGAGGAACCTCCAGATGGTCGCGTGGAGTATTCTTCTCTAAAAATAACCAAAGACCATCCAGAAAGTGTGGATGACGTCAACGTTCCGCCTTATTCCAAGTTTGTGTCGGATTTCCTGCCATCAGTGATCAACTCCATCGAACCCAATTCTGAAAATACCGACAAAAAGAGAACGGGATTGATCAGATCCATGTTCGTGTTGCGGTGGAAAGCGCACGATGCCGTGAAAGGAACGACTGCGGTCGGCCAGCATTGTGTTTGGCTGGAATGTTTTGCGAAAGTTACTTCACGGGAAAGAGACCAATTGAAAGGCGATGTAACCTCTATTCCAATTGACGAGTTTGATAATAAACCCAAGCTTGAAATTAAGGAACAGAATGAAAATAACAATGCTGTTATATTGAAATTGGAACATGCCAGAAATATTGATCATAATTTCAAAGCGAGGAAGTTGTGCTTGATACCGATAGTAATTAATATAGTAAACTGTTATAACGTGCCAGTGAAAGTATTTATCGACATAACAAAACAACAGAATAGGTAATAAACCTTATTGTTTCACTTAAATATATATAGTAAAATGTTTCAAACACTTGACTTGAACAAGTGACAATTAGATTTTCATATTAACAAGTTAATGTAGGAAAATAATGATGAACAAACCATTCGACTGTACTCTTATTAATTTTCAGTAAACAATTCTGTTATAAAACAATATAACTACTAATTGTAGTTCACATGTACAAACTAGAATTCATTGAAATATCGAAAAGAATTAGGTACAAACTACTCTTTAGCTACTTTTGAAGTGAAAACTTATTTAGCATCGTTGTGATTTGAAAGCCGATGAAACGAAAAAGCGACGGTAAAAGGAGACTGACACATAAATTCATAAGATTTAACGTCCGAGAAAATGAGATAGGAAGCATTGCACAGTGTTTCTTATATTCGTGGTTCTCTTTGAGTACAATGAGCAGCTAGCGCCATCTATCTAGCAGTAAAACGAATCTCCTATCTTGTTCCTCGCGCCATCTATGAATACAACTTAACACTTTTACTGTCGCGATGATGACGCTTTTTCATCATCATTTCATCGACTTTCAAATCACATCGTGGCTAAAGAAGTTTTCACTTTAAATTTTTTTTGAAGGCTTTACTTCTACCACGCACATTTTAATATTTGAAAAAATTGAAATCCAACTAATTGTAATGTCTCTTTTTTCAGAGAAACTGCGAGCGAATTAGGTTGGGCTGGAGCCCTAAGCTGCGGAGCAAATACTGATTCTAAGGAATTAGGGTTAAATGTATCTCTAGAGAAGTTCGAAAGTCGACGTGTGCAAGTGCGAGCGTTGTGTGCCGCGCCGGGCACGTACCCTGTGGGGGCCGCGTTCGCTGCTACCACCACGTGGGGGAAAGATAATCAAGCAACTACCCACTTCACAAATAACACTTCCCTCTTAATTGTTAGACAGGCCGCTTAACTAAAAACGAGAACGATGTTTTCCGTTAAGTCTATCTTTATTTAAATTTTGTTATAAATGCTTGTTGTAAAAAAATGTTTAGTCACATTATTTTTAAATTTGTGGTAGAACCCTTATACTCTATATTCTATACTAATATATCTATATATACTCTATGCTAATGTATAAAGCTGTATAGTTTGTTTGTTTGGTTGAACGCGCTAATTTCAGGAACTACTTGTTCAAATTGAAAAATTCTTTTTGTATTTGATAGTCCATTTTTCGAGGATGGCTATAAGCTATCGGAGTTTTGGAAATTCATCCCCTAAGGGGTTAAAATAGGGGTTTGAAGTCGCTTTCACACAAATCAACTTCTTCAGTTTTAGAGTATTAAACATAAATTTTTTTATGTAAGTTTATAGTTATTAACAAAAATAATTTTAACATATTTTTTTTGGAAAATCATCCCTTCAAGGGTTAATTTAGGGGATGGAACTTCTCCTCTTCACTAGGCCCAGAGCATATTCCACCACGCTACTCCATTGCGGATTGGTGGAGCGGTTAGTGGCCAACTCGAGTGTCGGAAGTTTACAAACCGCCCTAATCGAAATTTAATAATAAAATTATTTACTTGTATTTGAATTTAAAATTAGGTATGCAAGAATTGGATGTTAACAAAGGGCATTTTCGATTATGTATGAGTACTTCGCTATGGACAGTAACTGCAGATAATATAAGATAAAAGTAATTATGTTACTAAGGTTAAACCTTTTTGCAGTAAAGTTTTTTTTCAACAAAATACATGTATACATTAATGTGTCTTACGAAATAAACAAGAATTAATTCACTGTATATGAAACTGAGCGTGTGAGCTTTCTTTTTCTTCTCTTTCTTGGCCGGCAACGCATCAGTGATGCTTTTTGGTGTTGCTGATGATCATGGGCGACCATAGCCACTTAGCATCAGGTGGATCGTCAGCTCGTTTGCCAGCTATTTCCATAAAAAAATATATACCTATCAGCTTGAGTGTTAGGAAGAAACAATAAAAGAATATTTTATTGGAGTTGCAAAAACAAATAAAATTGAGAATACGTGGTACGAGATAGCTCAATCGAGGTAGTAGGCAGGTACCAAAATATTACGGTTTTTAGAGATCGAATCGATTAAAAAGTCTTACAGTTTTGAATCATTTGTTGCAAAAATTGGTTTCTTTCGTGAATCGATTTTTTTTTTATATAGTGTCACTGTGACGACAAACGACAAATCGGGCCTCTTGGTTCTTAGTTCCCGATGTCTATAGTTGAAAATATTTAAGTATATTTATTGTTAGTAGAAAACATGACAGATTGATGATTCCTTAAATTTAATCCTTATAATACCTACATATTATAAAACTTAAAACTTTTATTGATTTGATATTATTAAAACTTGTTAACTGCCTCAAAATAACTTTTTTTATTCAATAATAGCCTCTGTTAGATATCTACTCTGTACTCAATACGATTATGTAGGTATAAGCAGCGCCATTAAAGAAACGAATCTAAAATGGCGGAAATTATCATTCCCCCCCTCATTCGCACGCTAAAGACAGGAATAACGTGCGAGTAAGGGGGAATGATAATTTCCGCCATTTTAGATTCGTTTCTTTAATGGCGCGGGTTATAGGTACATAGTAATGAAACGAAACGTGGTAAAACGTGGTAAACGTGTGTACTGACCTGGGTTAGTCCTTTCCTTTTTGTGCGGTATTACAAATTTATATCCTGTTATTGGCTAATTTGTAAAAATCACGTAAAAGTCGAAGACATTTTTTATTGCAATTAGACTCGTCTGAAGAATCTTATATATGTCGTGCTGCAGCTGCGTCAATACCGTATTTTAATGAAGATGATTTTGATAACAAAATGTTTTAAACTTGACTTGTTTATGTATTTCGTCTCGTAGGCTTTCATGGATTCACTATAATTATCCAGTGATAAAAACGCAGGTAAATTTTCCTTACATCACTTAATGAAATGCTACATTTTATTACTTTACGTTTGATTTTATTACCCATAACATCGAAATGTAAATTTTAATGCCTGCTATTCAAAGTCCGTTTCATTTCTACCGCTCTATGACTTGAGAGTTTCAGTTTTCCTAGCTTTATAAATTAGAAACGTATATATTTTTATTGTTCACAAACTAGCTTTTAATTCCTATTTTGTGGGAACAGATCTCTAACAGGAACAAATCTTTTCCGAGATGAAAGGTCATTGAGTTCACTGATTGATTGAGTCCCAATGATTTCATGATATACTAACATTTTCACGGGATTAATGGGACTGCTCCTTCTGAAATACCGTTATAGATAAAAGTTAACTATTATGGCTTATTTCGTTATATAAGGTCAAAAGAAAACTCATCTTTATTTCTCATACCTACCTAGTTTTATTTCATTCGAGTTTAGTAGTCCCGTGTATACTCTCAGAAACATAAAAAGCAATAAGATTAGTGTTTTTAATTTTAAAATAGGTAGAAGTTCAAATAGATCTTAGAGTAGTGTTTGTAAAATTTTAGACAAATAAAGAGTAGAAAGATATGGCATATTCGTCTTCAGCTTGTATTTATTGTTATTTAACAGGTAAGAAAATACAAAATGAAGCTTGTAAGTATTGTTTGCTAAAAGATCAGATGATGAAGAGGTGTTATAAAATCATATTTATAATATTTTTACATGCATTAAGCAAATTCAATTCAAGTGCAAGGCGCACCACGATCATGGAACCTTGATATGGCGCCTTTGGTTCAAAAATGGATAGAACCCAAGAGCAGTGGCGTAGCTTACCCTGACATCAATATTTTTGTTGAAAAACCCCGCGCCAACTTTAGCTGTCCAATTCAAGGATAAAAAGGGGGCGTCAACAATAGAAAATATGTGACCGTTTCCACCAATACTAAGCTATTATGTAGCTGTGCGAGGAAAGATGCGATGCTCGAGCTATGCTATGTATCGATAGTGGGGAAGCTGCGAGGGCGGCGCAGTGAGGGGAGATCCACTCGGGGCGGCCCATAGCACGCATCCTTCCATATAAAAAAACATATCTTAGTTGAATCCGTTTCCACCAGTGCTAAGCTATGTGCACCAATGAATATGATTGGTGGATATCAAACGCATCCATAGCAACGTAACATAGCACACCTCTGGTGGAAAAGCAGCCTTAGGCCGGCACTTTTTGAAATGTAGCGAAGTATGTCGATAAAAGGGCGCTTGGCTGGTCCCTAAAGGAAGCACTATTGAGCTGAGTCGGGACCTCGAACCCTCTGTAGGCTAGGGCCCCCGTTACAAAAAACGAATATAAAGCTATAGTTACCGTTATTAATACCGTTAATTGTTACTTCGTGATACTTATTTAATCTGTATTACAATTTTGTTTATGGTTTGTTTTCATTCGACATTCAACAGACTATAGAGCCTTATTTCCGTCCGAATACTTCCGTCCGAAAAATAATCTCAGTTACTCTCAAGTAACACCTTTTTTTTTCTGGGGGGAAAATGCATTACGCATACCACTCGAGCGCAGGGGGCACCCGAGTGGTTATGTGGGACTCCCGTATAGGCTAATGAGACCTACGGTATACCCACTAAAACCCCCCCCCATCTTCCTCCTCGCCGCCTAGTGACGGGGTTACGGGAACGCTTTCGCACACATCCGCGACCCCGCCAGCGGCAGCCGACCACAAGCGGCTCCATCGCGAAAGCCCGAAGGCCCTCCACGATGGGCGCACCAGATGGTAAGGTGCACCTCCCTCCTCGGCCTCCACTAGTACTGTAGCAAACTCCCCCTGAGTCTGCTACTAGGAGGCCATAGATACCAGATGACTGGTACCCGGTGGAGGATCAGGTCTGTGGTTCCTCCACCGACCACACCTCGGCCGCAGAGGATAGGGCAAGCGGCGTACCGTAATACCGACATGCCTCTTCCTCTGCGGCCCCACCTATGCCGTTTTTGCGGAACGGCCCCGCCAGCTCGCAGGGGGTAGGGAGAGTGGCGCACCGTAATACCAACACGCCTCTCCCCCTGCGATCCCTCCACGGCCGCAGAAGATAGGGAGAACGGCGCACCGTAATACCGGCACTCCTCTTCTTCTGCGGTCCCACCTCGGCGCGCGTCCGCAGCGGACTTATTCAGCCCGCTGGGAGCGCCGTCCTCGGGCCAGCCGGCAGCCCAAACAGGCCGGCCCTGGTTGCCTCTTGGCTTCACCGTGGGTGACCAGTCCACGGTTACTAAGCCCCCCCGCCACGACAAGGCGAGCAACCCCCGTCCGAAAAATAATCTGAGTTACTCTCAAGTTACACCTAAAGAGATTTTACTTCAAAAATAAAATGTATTTAGTTGCCTTATATACAAAAAGCCTAATGTACAGAAATCTACCCATTTTTTAGTATTTTGTCTATGAATCATGGTAGATAAGGTGTCATTGATTGGATAACGATATACATATTACGTCAACGTACTCCATTCTTGAACGTTCCAACGCAACGGAACATATTACATATATAATATTAATCTATGCAACTGAACGCATTCACAATGCGTTTATCACGTCATAAATTCATAAAACGTTATGTATCCGCCATACGTCCGCGACGGATTCGCTGCCCCTCCGCGGCGAATTCGCCGCGCCTCCGCTCCGCTTTGAATCCGCTCGGAATCCGTCAGTGTGATACGGCCCTAAGTCATAGATTTAGTACTAAATCTATGGTTTAAGTACTCTGTACGTTCATGTGCGTGCATAGATGCGTGTCAAGTGCGAGTCGAACTCTATATCCATCAATATGATCCACTATCCTATCTAGTCTATGCCACAGAGTGTGGTCTGTAATGACCGTTTCATACTCGATATTAACGTCTATTGGGCGAAAACTTTTATACCGGAACCGGTTACCGGACCAAGTTTACCTATATAGACTGTGATACCGGATAAACATTTCGAGCTCGTGTGACAGACTTTTTATTTATTGTGTGTTTAACATTTTAGAGTTTGTTCTATTTTAATCGGATCACATTTAAAAAATATTATGTAATTTTAAAGACTACCATCCATATATACATAATATAAACAGTGCCGGATTTATTTTTTATAAGTATATGCCAATTTATTTTCGCCACCCCATGACCCTATGTACCTTTCTAAAATAATAATTTTCCATTCATTCATAGTAAGGAAGGCACTGAAGTAGTCACTAAGAAAGTGCGTAAAAAAACATGAATTACAAATTTTTTACAACACTTTTTAATTGCAAAATCATCTATATTATATCGTCTTCTGAAATCTGCCGACCCTAGGCCGCGGCCTATACAGCCTATTAACAAATCCAGGACTGCATAATATACGAATATGGGCATATCAAAAGCCTCAAAAGGTTTACCGAAGCGAAGCATCACAACTACACACCTTAGGCTTTAGATCTTACAATAATAAAAATATAAAGATTCTCATTTATTTATTGATAAAATATTAAAAATGTAAAAGTAAAAATATTATTGTATTGTAACTGAATATATTGAGAATGATAAAATGTCTTCTGGAGGTCTGCGGATTTATTATAAATACCACAGAGCACAATAATACATTCTGAAAGCAAGCACGAAGATAAAGGTAATTTTTGTAGTATGCCGGGTAGGGTGGGACCAGTCAACCGGTGGGACAGAGTGAGACCGAGCGAGACTAGTGGTAGATAGATAGATGGATGGATAGGCGTCCATCTTGAATTTCGCTGAATTTGTGCCGGTTATGTGATAAAAGTGTATTTTATAGATCGTACTAAACGTTATTTGTTAATTTTCAAGAAGTTTATGTATGATTGAAGTATTTATTGTTTGAGATAAGATTAACTACAGTAATGTGTTAGGTATGGATTTGGTCTTGTTTCATTTGATCATTTGACGAATAATGGCGTGCGTTTTTCTCTTGAATACTTTCAAATTTTGTTTCATGTCATTATGCCTTGTTTAAATGCATTTAGTTCATATTTTCAATATCAGTAAACATTATAGTAACGTTATGCGTAGTTGTGACTCCACATAAATTGATTTAGTGTATTATTGGATCATTGAGTTGGATGTCGTTTTTAGGTTATACATCAATACAAGTGACTCGTAATCGTTCATAATCGCCAGTAATGAATTCAAGTGACAAACCAAATGGTCAAAATTGTAATAGTACAATGGTGATAAGTGAATGCTGAAAGTGACGTCGAAAATATTTTTATTCACAGTATCGTTACTCAAGACATATGCGATTTCCGGTAAGAGTATCGTCGATAAAAACTTAGGTTGGCAAAGGTTTAATACGATGGCAGTACCTAGTAGAGCCAGGGTATATGCCGACGTAAACTCACAGAAACCACGGGAATATTGGGACTATGAAAGCTATGTGGTGGACTGGGGTAATCAAGAAGATTATCAGTTAGTCCGCAAGCTTGGCCGCGGGAAATACAGTGAAGTATTTGAAGCAATAAATATCACAAATAATGAGAAATGTGTAGTAAAAATATTGAAGGTAAGTAAAATTTTGTCACACCTAGGGTTACCATCCATGTCAGGGAGGAAGCCTGTTGAGGATACACAAAATGCTGATTTTTTAGAAAAATGCCTGTCTATAGTAAAAAAATAAACTATGTTTTAAAATAAATAATACACAATGGATTATTTTAAAGATTGACATTTATTGAAAATGAAAAGAATGAACAATGTACGACTATTGAACTAATTTAGAATAATACGAACTTGCTACACTGGGTGATATTTTTCCGAAGACATAATTTTTTTGTACTTATTTTTAAAGCCCTCTTGCATGAGTGGAGTGTGTATTTGAGCTATTGAGACCTGCGAAATTCAGAAATGCCTATCTCAGCTTAGCGCGGGCCACTACCCTGTCTAAACCGTAACATGCCTGTCAAATTTCATTTCAAATGCGACAAACTCCTGTCAGATGGTAACCCTAGTCACACCTAACATTGTTCATAAAGCTGATCAAAGCATTTTGACCCTCTGTTGAGAATTGAACAGATGCTTATATTATTTATGATAAAGAAACAAGGGATAGTTTTGTTACATTATGTTTCATGCCATATTCCTTTTTCAGCCTGTTAAAAAGAAGAAGATAAAAAGAGAAATAAAAATATTAGAAAACTTAAGAGGAGGCACAAATATTATCACTTTACAAGCTGTAGTGAAAGATCCTGTATCTCGCACTCCAGCCCTTATTTTCGAACATGTTAACAACACTGATTTTAAACAACTTTATCAAACTTTGTCAGATTATGATATAAGGTACATATCTTTATCTGTTATTTATTTAACATAAATAAAATACTTAACTTTGAGATATATGGCAAAAGTACTAGAATTATTTAAGTTAATTGTTACTTTTATTACAGGTATTATTTGTATGAACTTCTGAAGGCATTAGATTACTGCCACAGTATGGGCATCATGCATAGAGATGTTAAGCCTCATAATGTAATGATTGATCATGATAACAGAAAGTTGCGCCTCATTGACTGGGGATTAGCAGAATTTTATCATCCAGGTCAAGAGTATAATGTTCGTGTCGCATCTAGGTACTTTAAGGTCAGTATACTGTTATAGCACTATCCACTATTACTCATATTGGAAATCTATATTAATTAAGTTACACAGATTTAACAAAATTGATAATATTTTAGGGTCCTGAGCTCTTGGTGGACTATCAAATGTATGACTACTCATTGGATATGTGGTCATTAGGGTGTATGCTAGCATCCATGATCTTCCGTAAAGAGCCATTTTTCCATGGTCATGATAATTATGATCAGCTTGTACGTATAGCTAAAGTGCTGGGCACTGAAGAACTGTTTGAATACTTGGATAAATACCATATAGAATTGGATCCCCGGTTTAATGACATTCTTGGAAGGTAAGAAACATATTTTATTTTGTAGAAAAACTAATATTGTATTGGTTTTTATTGGAATCTTAGTGTATCTTTATATAATCAACATTGAAGTTGTCCAACTTAAGTAATTCTAATATTTTGAAATATCATTTAAATAACATAGCAACAATTTTGTGAAATATGTAGGTATTTCATGATCAAGACAGTTGCATGTGATGTTGTTACTACATCTATAGATTAGATTAAGAAAATGCAGCATCTGTGACATCTGTGCTTTTTGAGGTGTTATCAAAGTTATTATTGTTTTTTGATTTATTATAATTATATGATACAATAGCAGCTCCTGGTAATGATGCATGCATATCACTGAACATAATGAGTAATTTTTGTCAATATTCATAATTTGAAAAATTTTTTTTTTTTAAATGTTTACTGTTAATTAACTAGTCTCAAATTTACATATATTTCAGGCATTCACGTAAACGATGGGAGCGTTTTGTACATTCAGAAAATCAGCATCTGGTGTCAACAGAAGCATTAGACTTTCTTGATCGCCTGCTACGCTACGATCACTATGAGCGTTACACTGCACGTGAAGCGATGGATCATCCATATTTTTGTAAGTAATTAATAGTATCAGGCATTACTTTGTGAAAATCCATTGTTATTAAGTTAGTATTAGTCTACTTTGCAACAATCCACGGTTAACATGTATGATGGTATATACTTTAAGACATGCACGGCACTTCCCTCCTTCTTACAATGGAAACATGCACTACAATAATTGAAAGTATATACCAACATACATACCAGCACCAACACGTGTTTCATGTTCTTTTGTTAGTAATATTTTCTAGTATTTAATATGATCATATTGTATTCTATTCTATAATTATAATTATTCCAACAGATGATGAGTCATATAGTATGTTGTCTGTTTGCCAATTTATACTAATAGCTTTTAAAATATAAATTATTATGACCAGCAAAAAATATATTAGTGTTTGGTGTACCGCTTAAATTTTTTGAGAAGTTTGTCTCCTGAAATCTTATATCATTTCCATTTACTTATTGCACATCACTTTTGACATAAAGAAGGGTGATTTTTCTTTAATTTGTAAATTTTTACTATTCTTAATTTCCAACCATTTCTGACAAACATCAATACTTCCACACTGTGTGTCGCGATAATAATTTTTACATATTTTAGTTGATAATATACTAATTTAAAAGGATAATATTAAACAGACATTATTTTTATCATTAAAATGATGATTTTATTCTTAAATTCTGTTTATTGTCTTTTTTTAAAATTGCATCGATAAAAATACGTTAAGATTGTTTACTAAATAAGAGTAGTCTAAAACGAGTTAACACTAAATACATACAGGCTATAGTGTCAACATCATCCAACCATCCATCCATCAGCCCTTGGAGGTCCACTGCTGGACATAGGCCTTCCCTAACTTGAGCCACTCTGACCGGAACATACAAAAACAATATTTTTTGTGACAGTTGTTGACTGTTCAGGAGTTCCCTAGTCTCGAGCCAAACCTGAATGTAGTATCAGGTTAGAAAATAGTTTCTAGTTTTTGAAGTGTAATTAAAATAATATTTTTGTTTTTGCAGACCCAATTGTCAAAGAACAAGGCCGAATGGTGTCCTCTAACTCGCCAACACCAAATGCACTACAAGGACCAATTAATGCAGCAGAATAACTGTTACTATGTTCAGTAATGCTATTTAAAGCACTATATATGAATATTTACTTGTACAAGATTCAGGAAGAGATCCGTACGAATGAAAGGTGACAAAACAATAGAGTAATCAGTCCATTGGCAGTAGCTATGCAGGGGACATGAGAAAGAGAATGATAATCTCCGTTCAGCCGAATCATCTAATGCCACAATGATAAATAACTGGAAGTATCATTTGGAAAGACAATATATTTTAGTGTTTAATGTTAGCAAAATCCGGTTTGTTCATTGTTTTAAAAGTGTTATATCTCTGCTAAAAGTCCGTGAAGATGTATTCAAACTGTTACTTTCTAGTATCTTATGGTGGGTTTGGAATTTTAACATAAAAATTCAGCATCCATCTTTTTATGTGAAGTTCAATATTAATTATTGAGATAAAAACATTTCGAGTTTCATTGCACTTAATCGTTTGCATTTATTAACCTATGGTATTGATATTGTAATTACTTGTATGATATAATACTGATAACACCTGCATACCATGTGCGCAATCTGGTTTGCGAGTTTCGTTGGTACATTGATTAAAATTTTGTATTTATGTATTAAAAGTGTAGATATGTTCTGATAAATACAAAATTTTAAGATGTTATTGTTTCTTTTCTTATTTGATTTGTTAAGAAGACCAGATAAATTTAATTACTAGAAATGTCAAATAAAAATATTGCTTCTATTAGTATATTTTAGTAAGTTATGTTAGTTGTCCTTTATCCATTTAATATAGTTGAAATCAAGTCAATCTTCATTATTAAAGGTGGGCCCTCATTACTATTTATTTTTAATATAATAACTCCCAAGTTGTTGCATCAAAACTTTCATAATAAATAGACTTAATTTGCCTGGAAATTTTGAATCATTTGTGTTAAAATTAAACTGCTTATTTTGCGCAAGTGACGTGGCATTAAAAAAACTAAAATGTATTTTTCGAGTTAACTAATTTAAAGAATAATAATGTATTACAAAGTTCTAATGTACTATAGTTTTCAAAATCCATTCCTATGACCTACCATCTATATAGAAAGGAGGAAAATGTTTTTATGAAAGCAATAACATAATAAATAAAGGCCTCGATTGTCTTGACGGATGGGTGGCTGTTAGTCCATCTAGCTAATTAACTAATTTAGATAAAATTCAATATAATATTATGTTGGATTAAATTTTTTAGAAAGTTTTTCTTTAATTTTTTACTGAAGAAACGTTGAACAACCCAAACATATAAATATTTTTTTTGTTATTCTGGTACAATGATACAGACGTGATGCAGATGGTACATTGTTATCTCTAGTTCATTTTTATTTTCGAAAACTAGGTACATTCTTATGTATTTAAAATATTAGGACTTTCACGGATAAATATTAATAAAGTGATTGGGGATGTCTATAACTATTTATTTAATTTTGTTGTATTATTGGCAATGAAATGAAAACTCTACCTGAGTTGTATGAAATACATTTTTAACATGCAAATTACAAATCAACTGTTAATACTGGACATCCGTAACTACTTTCGAATGAATTGTAGTCTTTTGACAATCAAAATAAAGATCCGTGGCCATGTTTAATATATTTGTCATTGATTTTAAAGGATCCTTTTTTTTCAACCCTATAAGGCGTCGTCCTTATTGGCTGCGATCGTACGAGCAAACGATGCGTTCATCGTCGTGCGATGAAAATGATTATTATGCTCGTGCGATGACTTGCGAGCTTTAATTAGGATACGCTTATTTAGTGTCTGTGTTTAATTTCGTCGTGCGACTAAATCGCATCGTTTGCTCGTACGATCGCTGCCAATTAGGACGACGCCTTATGCTTCTTGAACTACATACTCGATATAGTAATAAATATCGATTGATATTAAAAAACTAAAAAACACGCTTTTATAGAAAATCCAATTGAAAATAGAAAATAAATTTGAATTAAGAATCGTGTAATAGGCTTGTTTCCACTAAGAATAAATCGAATGGCTTAGAGTTTCTAATGATTAACCATGATAATTAGTAAACAAAAATGCAGCTTTTCTATTAAAATAATAAAAGATTAATAATATTTTTGGAAAATAAAATCGACAAATTGAGGCGTTTAATCACGTGACATTAAACATCAATCAGTGAAGCGCATGGAAGCGTGACGTCACACCTCACGAAACACTACGTTGTAGCTGTCATTTTCGTATAAAATGAACAGGTTATTTGGAGTTTTCAGCAATTCTCGTTAAATTAATACAGTTCGTTTTTAGTTTAATCTTGAAAGACAGATATAATTTGCTATGGAATCAGGATTTAACAAAGCAAACAGCAGTAATTTGCCCAAAATTGACGCCGTTATGCTTGCAAATTTTTTGCAATAAACACCGACTTTTGTTCATCGGAATTCCGCAACTTTACCCATAATATGATACTCTGTATAATTAATCATATCGTTTGGCAACTAAAAAAATAAGAAGAGTATGAATTATTACATTTTATAAAACGAAAATAATATTTTAACACCGTGTCCTACGTGGGCGACTCAATGCGAACGCGATCGCGAAGCGATCCGGTGCGATTTCAGTGCGATGCGGTGCGATGCGGCGGCTCTGTCCTACGTGCACGCGAATCGTCCCTTCACTGCCACTGACATCCGCCGCGCCGCTGAAGTTCGCGCGAAAATATCAAACCAACTGATCGCGTTCGCGTCAAATCGCGCCGCGCCGCAACGCACTCTACGTGCGTTTTGTAACGTAGGACACTTCAACACATTTCAACTGTTTGTTGTTTTCGCATCGCGCCGCGTCGCTTCGCGTTCGCGTTGAGTCGCCCACGTAGGACACCGCGTAACTCAAATAAATCATAAAACCCTACTCAAGTCATAACATTTTATACCTAGGTTATGTGTGGTATATTATGGTAGATTTTGCAAAATTCATTTCTTTTACTATACATTTATAAATAGATACATCAAGTTGTGTTTATTACTTACATCAAAATGATCTTCACAGAAATAAATTGTGGAATCAGTTGATAAAGTAAGAGCATCTTGCCTCCTTGCCATATTTAACCACTTTTTACGTATTTGTTTATTGTTTGGAACGTATATGAATAATTTGTTTGACGTTTTTATCGTTGTACTTTTACATTGGGGCACTATACAGTATTTATAATACGAGGAATTCATTATTTATTAAAAAACACAATTGACTGTCATACACAAACACGGCTGTTTCGCGAGGTGTGACGTCATTCAAAACGCCATGACAGTCTTGGCCTTTTTCGCGGTCAATTTCAAGTTCATTTCTAAAAACTCAAAATACTAATGTAAAAGACTTATTTTTCTTAGAATAATATATTTTTGGGGTGAAATAGATGCTAAGCTATAGTTTTAAACTAATTTCCAAATTTTGTCAACTAGCCTATTGTAATAAAAGCGTGGGGTGCTTTTTAACATATCGAAATGATAATCTTTCTACTCATTGACATCATGCACCCCACGCTTTTATTACAATTACACGATTCTTAATTCAAATTTATTTTATAATTTTTAATTGGATTTTTTATAAAAGCGTGTTTCTTAGTTTTTTTTAACTAGTATTTTTTTCATTTATTAAGTTTGATTTTTTTAAATGAAATTTAGGTTTTCTTTCTTTCTTTTTTCTTTAAATAATGAATTGTCATCGGTCCTCGATAAGTTTACGAAGATTGAAAGAAATCTGACCGTTTGAAGTGAGTCAAAATCAAGTCCAAAGGAGTCGGTTACAAGTTACAAACAAACATACAGGGGAAGCTAATATAAAGCGTGTAAAAACCGACAGATCGTACATTATTCATGACCCTTGTCAGAGTGGCACAAAAAGGCGCCAGCGATCAGGAGCGCATGGTACTCCACACAATTCTTCTTTATTGCATTGGTGGAGGGAATGGCAAAGTTATATACTACCTATATTCCAATCCCGTGATTGTTTTATACATTGTCACGGTTATAAATTCTCACCTCAATCCTAACCTAATGCGTGTCGTAAGGAACCGCTTGGTGGTAAGGCTTCACGTAATAATATAATCAGTACCCGGATGATCGTTGCTTAACAACGCCATCTACTGAAAAAGCCTTAGTGTTGCTACTCGCCAATAGATCTCAGGAAGAGTATTGTAGCAGTTCTTGAAAATATTGCCTACGTGTAGGTTGTAGGTACGTGAAAACTAACCAAGTCAAATGCAGAACTTGAATTATACAGGGTGAGCCAAAAGTATGGAAACCCCTGAATAACTCCTCAGGAATGCATTTTTGAGGAAAATGTTTCGTACAAATTTTTCCGATTTTTCCACGACTAACTGATGATGACCTTGACCATGGTTTGGAAGGTCAAATCAAGCTCAATATCATTCTTTTAAATTGTAACCCCTATTTTTTATTCCGGATTCGGAAAGGGCAGAAAATTTTACGCCAAAAACGACCTTGACCCTGACCTTGAATGCTTAATCGAGGTCATTTTTCGAACGGGTGACTCCCATTTTTTATTCTGGATCTGGGAAAGGCAGAAAATTTTACCGAAAAAAATGACGACCATGACCTTAAATGTTAAATCAAGGTCAAGGTCATTTTCGAACGGGAGACTCCTATTTCTACTCCGGATCTAGGAAGGGCAGCAAATTTTACGTCAAGGAAGATCTTGACCCTGACCTTGGTTTTCGTCATGGTCAAGGTTTTTTGACATAAAATTTTCTGCCTTTCCCAGATCCGGAATAAAAAATGGGAGTCTCCCGTTCGAAAAATGACCTTGATTAAGCATTCAAGGTCATTGTTAAGGACAGGGTCAAGGTCGGTTTTTGGCGTGAAATTTTCTGCTCTTTCCGAATCCGGAATAAAAAATAGGGGTTATAATTTGAAAAAATGAAGTTGACCTTGATTTGACCTTCAGTCACGGTCAAGGTCATCATCGGTTAGTCGAGAAAAAATCTGAAAACTTTTGTATGAAACATTTACCTCCAAAATGCATTCCTAAGGAGTTATTCAGGGGTTTCCATACTTTTGGCTCACCCTGTATGTTCTTGTGACTAAAATTTTAGGCTTTTCTACACAGAACTTAGCACCCATTTAGATCTCAATTCTTTTTTTGAACATGGCTCTCATTTCACATTTATGTTTATGATGAGATTTTGTTCTAGAGGTGTAGCTAATAATTAAATAAATGGTAACACACATACACTAGGATGCCGGGTTGCGGGTGGCGGACACAGAAAACGACACAATTTAACACCCAAGACCAGAGAACAAACATTCATCAGCCAAATAAATATCTGCCCCAGCCGGGAATCGAACCCGGAACCGACGGCGCTTGTTTATTTATTATAGTTTATATAAGGAACCAGTGACACTTATGAGATATAGGGTAGTTTTACAGGCATACGAGTATCTCTTTCATTTACGGTGATAAGAAATTCATTGTACGATTGTAACAGGCCCTTTAGCGTCTCAAGGGTTGATTAGAGTAATTTGAGCAACGTTAATATTTGGTTTATTCCGTTCTACCGTAGAACTAGTGGGATTTTTTTTCTCACTAGTTCTACCGTCGGACTAGTGGGAACAAAAGCCGTATTCACTGCTTTGTTCTCACCAGTTCTACTCGTTAGTCCGATCGTCGAATTAACATAGGACATAACGTCGGAGAGTGTGGGGAATCGTTGAAAAGGTTTTTCAAAAATATTGTCTGCCTTTTTTCCTTTCAGGGATCCTTTTGCGAAATATTTGGCTGGTTAGAGTCGAGTGCAGTGTTTCCCAACCTTTTTTAGGCCATGCCCCACCTTAAAATTTCTAAAATTTTTATGCTCCCCATACATAATTTTCTTACCGATATCTAGCATTGCATTTAAATAATGAAAAGCGAAAGGTTTAAAGTCGTGTCGAGACCATTTTTACATTGCCCCCCTTAACTATCAAATTGCCCCCCTGTGGGGCGTGGGCCCCACGTTGGGAAACACTGGTCTAGTGTCTCCTCCTCCCTGACAACTAAATAGTAGGGTAGATAGATATATAGATAACTCTTTATTGTTTGCACACCACATATTATAAATAATCGTACAGTCGGCCGCTAAAGTAGCTTAACAGAATCAAAAGTGCAAAACAACTGAACACCCAACGAACCATAAGTCTTTGTCGTGACACGAACGCAAATTAAGCTTAACTTACAGACGTTCATAATAAGCATAACACAACTGTTTCATAAGTTGCTAAACGCTTTCATTCCAAAAGTCGCTGAACATCATCAATGTCAAAAGTAGATTAACAAACTATAATATTCAATGTTACTGCGGAAAAAAAAGTAATAAAAGTAGGTAGTTGTTTTAGGTTTTACCCTCAGTTTATGAATATTCTGATTGTTATTATGATGTTCTCAGGTACTTTAGATCAAATTATATTATCGTTAAATTACTTTTTTAATACAGTTGCTCAAAAAGTGGCATATTGCAGGGACGTATAGCGTTCGGGATGTAGGCTATTACATACTCGTGCTTTTTCTTTACCTTTTCCGAACTTGATAGATTAGTATAAATATATACGATAAATATTACTTATTGAAAAGTAATATTGTGATTTTATTATTCTATTAAACTGGTTCATTTTTTTGCAACTGTATTAAAAATAGTTGTTCAGTACACGTGCGGAACCGTCATTGCAACTTGTTCCGAATGTATCGAGTTTAGTTATACAGTATAAAGGTAAAGGTAAAGAAAAAGCACGAGTATGTAATAGCCCACATCCCGAACGCTATACGTCCCTGCAATATGCCACTTTTTGAGCAACTGTATTAAAAAAGTAATTTAACGATAATATAATTTGGTCTAAAGTACCTGAGAACATCATAATAACAATCAGAATATTCATAAACTGAGGGTAAAACCTAAAACAACTACCTACTTTTATTACTTTTTTTTCCGCAGTAACATTGAATATAGTTTGTTAATCTACTTTTGACATTGATGATGTTCAGCGACTTTTGGAATGAAAGCGTTTAGCAACTTATGAAACAGTTGTGTTATGCTTATTATGAACGCCTGTAAGTTAAGCTTAATTTGCGTTCGTGTCACGACAAAGACTTATGGTTCGTTGGGTGTTCAGTTGTTTTGCACTTTTGATTCTGTTAAGCTACTTTAGCGGCCGACTGTACAAGAATAACAGTTAGGGGTTGCTTGTGTGAAAAAATTCACGGCAGTAGTTTAATCACGGCCGAAGGCAGCTCCGTTTTTTACGGCGAGTCATATTTAGTAAACAAACTTACACTGTCTTTTTATTATAGTTATTTGTAATTTAAAAATAAGGCTGACGCAAAACAAATTAAAAAAAGATAAATAATCATATAATACCAAAACTAATTTATTTTTACTATCTTCTAATCATATTACATATTAATTTTCAATAAAGAATAATGCCCCAATTGTTTACCAATTAAAACTAATCTATAAAAACTGCCTATACACCTACTTAGTGGGAATTATATACAAATTACACTAGCTTAAAAATTACATTTATTTTTGTTTATTATCCTTGAACTCCTAGAAGATGATTTCGCAAAACAGGGTCATCTGTTTCAGCATACATTCTGCTACAACTGTAACATAGACGTTCATGTATAAAAGGTAACATTGTATGTTCATTAATTTCTTCATTTGTATTTTCTATGTGCTCCATTTGAACTTCATACTGCTTATTCATACATGACACCATCCTTGAAAACATTATTGCTTGAATGGAAGTTAGTTTCTTAGCATCCTTATCCAGTTTTCCCTAAAGAAAATGATGAAATTAGAATTAGCTTCATACAGTACAAAACTACAAATCGTCTATTCATAAGAGGCTATTGTTATTCATAGTCATCTGTAACCAAACTCAGTAATCATAATCGGAACTCACTGCCTGCTAGGCACTTTTATTTTGCCTCAATAAAAGCAGGGAGGTTCACCCTTTCAAGAGTCGATGAAGCGACAACAAGGCGGGGGCACGCTGTGCCGCAACTGTTTTCTTTAAAGTAATTTCATTCCTAATATTAGTAATTATATACTTCATGGGAAACAGACCTTACAAAATATGCAATTATTTTCACTGTCATTGCTCTCATCCGAGCCAATCTTATCTGCTGTTTTACAAATGGTAGATATTGTTGATGGCGACTCTTTCTCTAAAGTGGCCACAAAACCATCAATTACTGCTTGTAAATTGTTGTATTTTGCTTGGTTCGAAGCTGGAACTAAACCTTTGATTTGGATGTAATATTGTAATTCTTCCTTAGTTATATCACGTAGAGGTCTTAGGATTTTGACATTTTCATGTCTACTGTCTACAAATCCCTGAAAATATTAAATACAAAGATTTATATAATTACAATTAAATTATATTGAGATGAGAGACACCAGTTTGTACATTTTCATGCAGTTTTTACTACATAGTGATTACTAACAAAGTTTGAAATGTCCATTTGTAAATTTATGTAAATAATTATTACAATGTTGTATAAGCACTAAGATGTTTTAATTTTGATTGAATTATAAACTCAAATTCATACTTACAATATCATTCTCAACTTGGGATCCGCGGCCAATCACAATATCTGACAGCAATTTGGCAGCAAGATCAGTTGCAGGTTCAGCCGTAAATATTAATCTGCATGTTAGTTCCCTTGCAACACTCGCTAATACATTTTGTATTATTCTAGCAATAAAATCATTACTTGTTGTTCTAGGAGTGGCAGTCAGGTCACTCAACAAGAAATTGTTATGTGTACAGTAGTTTGATATATTGTTTAACTGGACATCAAACCCATAACTCCTGCACTGTTCCACAATTAAATCTGTATTGCAGTCTTTATCTGTTCCTAAAATAATACAAATTAAAAAAACAACATCTAAATAATGTTATAAATTGATATTTAAGTACAATTTGTTACTAAAGTGGACACGAATAACTTAACCTACCTGTCAAATGAACAAACTGTGGCGTAATTCTTAACTTTTTGTGTGTATTTAATGTGATTCCAGTGTGAATTAAATCAAGCAACGCAGTAGAACCTATTCCACCAGAAAGAGCTATTAGAACTTTTTCGTTGGGGTGAATAACTTTATTTTTTCCAATGCATGCCCTGAACTTATGATTTAAATAAACAAGATAGCAGCTCTCACAGTAAATGTAATCATTTTTAATAACAATTGTTCCTTCTTCATGGCACTTTCTGCAAATCATATTTATATTTTGTAATAAATTAATTAAAGAATATTTTTTTGACAAAAACTATCGAATATCTCGAATAAAACAAATTATTGGGCTCAGCTTTAGAACAGGGAATGTTGAAAATTTGGTTCAAATATTTTTTTTTCGGTAGATTATATTATTAAATGTCGATTACCAAAGTTTCACTTTACGGAAATTTATAGTTTAAGAGATATGAATTTTTAAAATATCAAATTATTCCGAATTAATTGCTTACATTTATGACTTAATATGTCAAAATGCAACAGCCATCTTGAATATCATGTCAATTCAAGGGGCTATCTGTCAATTAAGCTTCAATTTCTGACAGTAGCTGTCATAAATCGGCCATGACAGTCGTCAAATATGTCAAATAATCTCATCATTCATTCATTGTCTATACTCGCGATTGAGAACATCATTGTGATCGCGCTTGAGAATTTTCGTTGAATACAACAACTATCGTTAAAGTCAAATTATTTTGATTCCCAGACATCAGGTCACTAAAGCGAGGTCACTAAAGCTTGTCTCAGGAAAAACAACTGAACTCAAATCGAAAGAAGGATAGGTTAGGTTATGGTTGTCTGATTTTATTTAGGAGAAAAATAGGAACCCCGCAAAGCGGGGTTCCGTCGACATATATGGCGAAGCCCCTCGCCATGAAAAAACAACTGAACTCAAACCAAAAAAAGGATAGGTTAGGTTATGGTTGTCTGATTTTATTTAAGAGAAAAATAGGAACCCCGCCAAGCGGGGTTCCGTCGACATATATGGCGAAGCCCCTCGCCATGAAAAAACAACTGAACTCAAACCAAAAAAAGGATAGGTTAGGTTATGGTTGTCTGATTTTATTTAAGAGAAAAATAGGAACCCCGCGAAGCGGGGTTCCGTCGACATCTAAGGCGAAGCCCCTCGCCATGAAAAACCAACTGAAATCGAAAGAAGGATAAGTTACATATTTGTGACCGATACAAACAGTTTAATGTACCTTTTTGTCATTTCTGGCGTTTGATTATCAATATTTTAGTACTGAGGTTAGAAAAGTTATTTTCCATTTTCTCGGAAATGGTGCATCGCTGAGAGTTGCGAGTGGTATCGTTGTAATCAGGAGCGAATCCTTTATATACGTATGATTAATAAACAATGAAATAGCCAAGAAATAGCTTAATAAATTATCTTGATATTTTTTTTTTCAAAATTTTTTTTCTCGAAAACTAAAAGTTTCCGTAGATTGCGGTATTCAAAAACGTGTTGTACACCCCCCCTCCTCCCCCCAAAAAAAATTTCATCGAAATTGGCGTCATTCCCTGTTCTAAAGTGCTTCCAATTATTGTAAGCATTTAAAACACAAAGTTCATAAACACCACGTTTATTAAATGAGATATGATATGACTAAGTTTAACAATGCTACTCTATTCAAATAAAATTAAAACATTGTTTTCATTGTTAATGACAGAGAATATCAATCAAAGACAAGTTGAATGAAATGACAACATTGACAACGCCACAATGACATAATAAAAAGAGTCATTGCAACGCCACGAAGCCCACGAGGCATATATTTTTTTTCTTCCATTCATGGCATTGGCATAAATACGCTCAGCCAAAGGCAAGTAAAACACGGGGAACAGAATTAGGAAAGAAAAACAAGCCATAGATTTAGTACTTTATTATTTTTATAATATTTTTTTCGTGAATATTGAGGTTCTATCTATAAAATAAAATTAAATCCTAAAATTAGTCAATATCCCTATTAAGCTACACCGTGCCGGGCACGAGCCATGCCGCGGACGAGGCACGGCCGCGGCACTAATATTTTATATGACGCGAACATCGAGTATTTATGCTACACCGTGCGACGTTCGTGTCCGGGCCGAGTTTAATATAAATATAAATGTTAGTGAAAATGCTCATGCCTGGCACGGTGTAGAAGTGGTGTAGAATAATTCATCCCTTTTTTTCGTGGGGAAACCCTTATGGATACCACTATATCACGGGGAATACAGTGGTTATGTCGGACTTCATCTCCCACCGACTGAAACCAAAAGGTGTTCCACCTTGTTGCTTTTAGTGGCTGGGTCCCGAGAACGCTTTCGCACACATCCGCAACCCAGCCAGCGATGCCTGTTAAGTGCCAGGGCTCTGGCACTCTGGGACTCTGACATGTCCTTTACCCCTTCGTAGACGCACCAGGAACGACCACCGGAACCGACCACAGGATCGAGGACCTTTGTTCCACGGATGATGGACTCTCCAGGCCCATCTTCCGGAGGTCCTTCTCAGGGAGGCAAGCGCCGGTCATGAGCTAGCCACCTGCGCCCGACTCGCCTGCGGCGGAGTGGATGAGAGTCTACATCATTCTCCCTTACTCGCTCCGCCGCTGGAGAGCGGGCCAAATCGTCTCTACGGTCAGGTGACCTGCCCTGGGTGCCTCGAGTCTCACCCACCATTGGCGAAAGAGTTCAACCTGCGCTGTTTGCCGCCACACAGTGATTTCCGCGGGTATAGGATGTTCCCCTCTCAATCGGGCGTCCGTCTTTTTCTGGTATAAGCTAGCTAGAATCTCTGCGTCCAAATCTCACGGAGGGCTTCCAGCCAGCACACAGGCAGCTTCACACGAGATTGTGCGGTAACCTCTCACAGCTCTGACGGCCATAACTCTTTGCGGCCTCCTCAGCAACGCCCGATTGCGGGCATTCAAAGAGCTTGCCCAAATACGTGCCCCGTATAGGGCCATGGATCGCACTAGTCCCGAATACAGGCGGCGACTGTAATATGATATTTATTTTAACTAACTTTAATTTTTTTTGGTAATACGTGTCAACAACGTCAAAGAAGTTTAACTTCAAGATTACACGAATACTTTTTTTTGTAAATGGGAATGATTTTGTGTAAATGGTAATGACGATTGGAGATTTTGAAACCAGTTTGTGACCTAGCAATTTCTTTTTCAACGATTGATTTTTTATATGATAGGACGACAGAAAACAAAATACCATGAAATAAGAGTAGCAAATCATATAGAAAAAAGTAAGGAATAAGCTTATACTTAATTCCCGAAGAATTGGTCCTTGAAGCATGAGATAACAAAAAAATTAAATGGAAGTAGATCTTTAGATCCTATTCTTATTCCCAAATCTCAGCAAACCTGTAGATATAAAGATAATAAAAAAATATACATAGAACAGAAGAAGAAAAAAACCAAGAAAATCAGAAATTAAGGAGAAAATAAAGAATAACGCCCCAACTCAGAGTTGGTTACTTTAATCATTACACACACTTAAATCAGTTTACACATGCATCACTACTTAGCTTTCCGGAGTGAACAGAGCGACTGTGCAGTCAGTGCATGTAACGCAGCGGAATCACGGACGGCACGCACGGAGCGCATATTTGTACATAAATACCTGACGCTTCAGCCACCCGAAGTTGCTGCGTAAATAGCAGACGTGTCGGACTGACGCGTCTGCTATTTACAAGACCCTGAAATTCCTTGTAAACAGGCTAACGGGTCAGTTATCTTGTTAACATAATAATGGAACCATAATAATAGAAAATACAAATGGCGAAGCCACCAGGAAAAAAATCTCTGAACTGAAATGGAATCGGTTAGGTTGAATGATTTCATTTTACGAGAAAAATAAGGACTGCGCGAAGCGACAGCCGAAACGTCCAGAGTGGCTGAAGTGTCGGGTATTTACAAATACGCGCACGGTTCGGAACGTGCTAAACATCGACGCCGACGATGTTTTTCCCGTCCCGTCAGTGCCTTCGTGACGTATGCTCTATCTATCGTTTACATATTCTATGAATATTTCCAAAACTTCACGTCCCGTTCCGTACGGGTAAAACACTTTACGTATGAAGCGACCTTTAATGTCTTGTGTCAGTTTTCGAGAATTTGACCTTTGTTTACCTTTTCGAAACAGCTCCATTACCCTATTTTTAGGGTTCCGTAGTCAAAACGGAACCCGTATATAATGTCATGTCATGTCCTCATGTCTGTCCCATTTTTTTGGCATTAATGTACTTACTTATTAAAACTACAAAATCGTAGAATATGAAAAAAATTTTTCCAGGGTATCTCCCCTATTGGTAACTTGGAGATAAATTTTATTTCCTAGTCTACCTCATATTATTGGGTATCATTGAAAAGGTCTTTCAAAAATACGGGTGCCCAAAGCGCATTTTTCGATTTAGGGGCCCGTTTACGAAATATTAGGCTTTATTGCTAATTTTGGCTAGTCAAGTGTCCCCCTTCCCTCCCCGCCTGCCAGAGCTAAGCGGTTGGAGTTGAACATGTGAAAAAATTCACAAAAATAGGTTAATCCAAAAATGAAAGACCTTTTCAACGATACCCCACCACGATAGGGTACGCGATGAATAAAAAATTCATCGTTACGTTACCTGTAGGAGAAGTACCTTGAAAATAAATGTTTTTCAATATTTTATTCTACGATTTATGAGTTTAAAAATATATATATATCCATTCTAAATTACAGCTTTCTAGCACTAAGGGTGTCGGCACTATGCTTCGGACAGACAGACGGACGGACATGACGAAACTATAAGGTTTCAATTTTACTTCTGAATAAAATACTACTATTTGCATGCTTAATGTCCATCCAGGTAAAATAAAGAATCCATCACAGGAATATATAAATAAAAAAATACATGAAAAAATGATGAATATTAAAATTTTAAACTTTATTAAACATTTTAAATCAAATTAAACCTTGTTAAATGCTGCGATATCAACACTCTGGACCTGAAACGAAAATGAAAAGAAGTTTAAAAAATGAGAGGTGTCAAAGGATATCCGGATGGAACGAAGTTCCTTTCGATTTAAGTATTGTTTTGTTGTACAGCGCCATTGTAGAAACTTGGAATGTCAAATATGATTTGAATTCAAATAATAAAGAATACTTTGTAAATAGAACATAATATATCATTTTAACAAATAATAATAGATGTCGCTACAAAAATGTACTCTGAATCACGCTGTTGAGATTCTTTGTAAAACATATAAGTAATCGACCTAATGACATGAATGTCGGTTCGGGTTTATTCAGTCATCTCTGTAAAACTGTCTGAATCACTTCGAAAAGAGGTGTGGGTCATTCTTAAAATCAAAAAGTGTCGAAATTTTCCGTCTAGCCCTCTTTCACAACGCGCGATAAGGAACTTCGTTCCAATAAATAGCTTAGAAGTATTTTATTAAAATTTCAAGGACTTTAGTTGAATTACCATTGTTTTACAGGGTACATGGAAAAAGTATTGCAAATATTTTCAGACATTATTTTTTATGTGAAATGAAATGACTTACTACATTAAAACAAATTCTAAACTTATAAAACAGAACCTCGATTTGTATTAGTCAATTTAATTATTCAATATTATTTTAGTAAAAAAAAATTTGGAGCTTAAAATGTTTTTTTACATGTCAAGATGTCAAACTATTAACAAATATGCCAAAAATGGTTTATAAGATACTTACAAAATCTTCATTTTTTTCTATTTCCTCAGTAAGCCAGTCAATAGATACTTTGTCATCTTCCACAACACAGGAAATCTGTAGTTTGTGAATACCAAAAGCAAGCGGGACAAGTTTGGCAGCACCCCACAGGAGACCATCAGTGGTAATAGATCTTACTGCATCTTCCATGGCTTTCATATCGGTTTCATCATCCCAAGGCTTTACATCTAATATGATGTTAGATTTTGCTATGAGAACTGGTTCTGTAACATAACATACACATCATGAACTCCTTGAATCATTAACTGAATTATGGCCATTTCTATGGACTATCTATCCATAATCTCTTCATAAAGTACCAACAGCTAACTCTATAATGTTGACATTTTGATAGATAAATAGTTAGATTATTGAAAACAACTATTATTGTAAATGGATGGTCTGTACTCAGAATGTTATAATAAATTAATACTTACTTTTAGCCTTCTTTGCATTATAAGCGGCAAGACGCGCCTCTCTTACTTTAGCAGCCTCAGCACTCTCTTCTTCATCATCTGACCCAAACAGATCTACTCCATCATCGGAGTCTTGTGCTGCATCAGTACCCTGAGATCATTTTACAGATTCACTTTTTTATAATACTTTTAACTGGGTAAGTACTAACAGTATACATGAGTGCCTGCTCAATATAAAGTCATATAGTTCATACATTATCTATAGACTTTATCTATACTAATATTATAAAGAGGAAAGATTTGATTGTTTGTTTGCATTGAATAGGCCCCTAAACTACTGAACCGATTGAAAATTTTCTTCACTGTTGGGAAGCTACACTATTGCAGGATGACATAGGCTATATTATTATAGTATCAAAAAAATTAGGGATCTTTAATAAAACTCCAATAATGTAACCCAAGGTGTAAAAAATAAAGAAAACTGAAGCAAAGCGAGGGCGGTTACTCCTTTGTCATAATTAGATTATTGCAAACATGGTGAATTGAACAACTTGAATTTGAATTAAGCTACTATCTTCTCAAGCTATGTGTAAAAGCTATGGGTAAGCTGCCACTGCCGTTCCCCACAGAGATTGTTTGTAGGTAAGATGGTATAGAGCAAATAGGTGTTCAAATATCAGAAATATAACGGATGAGATGTTGTAAGTATTTAATATGGCATGTACACACAAATTTTTATTGGGCACATAAATGGCTGTTATGGTCAGGACTTTAATCCAGAGTTCTTCATTAGATTATTACTAGTAACTAACTGGTAACAATGTGATAAACCTAGTTAGGTTGACGGGTTGTATGAATATTTTAAAGTCAAATAAATTTTAATTGTATGTGTATTAATGATTATTTATTGACCTTCAGATGACCTCTCCTCATGACCTGATTATTGATATAATATTTGCTTACCTTAGGTTGTTCAGGTTTGGGAGTATTTGTGGTGGTTTGTTTTGAACTGCCTGCTTCCAAAGTAGAAACTCTAGCTTGTAAGCTGATGACCAAGTTGCGCAGATCTCCAATAGCTTTCTTCAGCTCAACATTCTCTTTTTCCAAACTGTTTAGCTTGTTGTTTATTTCATTGTTAGGAACTCCAGCCAGGGAAGCAACACTATCCATCTAAAATATAAGACAAAATATTAATTGAATATGAAACCTTTAACTTTCTTTATTAATACCTCATTACTCATTCATACACATTAGCCTCTCTTACACAGTGTTAAATTATAAATAATTTTTTCATTGATTTGATCTTAACATAAAGGTTTTATTAACATAATATCTATTTCTACTAAATCTTAATTTATCTCTTGGATCAAAACAACACAACATAACTTACACACTCAAGAGAGTTTTTGATTAATAGCCTGGCTTTAGCAACTTCACTAGCCAGTGAGGACACTGGACCACCCGGACCACTTGCTCCCTGAAATATTTTGTTTATTTTTTTATCAAGCATACCACAAGGGATTGGAATGAATTGCCAGCATTAGTTCCCATTTAATTATAAATTATTAATATAGGTGTATTGAAGGCTAGATTTTAATAGGTAAGAAAGTGTTTTACCATCTAAGACTACATTGCTACTTAATCAGGTGGGTTTGTAGTTAAGCATTAACTTATAATAAAATTTTATTATAACTTATAATTAAATTTCATTTATACAAATTCTGCAAAATTATCTTTTAAAAACAATACAGTATAAAATAAAAATACTTCCAAGAATACTACCGTATGTACACACATTACTTACTTTCGATAATGTTTCATAATAGTTCTTTTCAGCATCATTATAGACAGTCTTGTCTAGCCAGACTTTTTCGTGGATTAGAGAAGTCATTTTCTGAAACATAAGGAGACCATTTTTAAAGCCCCCTTTATAAATTATGTAACAAATTACCTACAGCTTACGTTTCAATCATTCTCAGTGCAGTATCAAAGAGGTCAACGAAACTGGCGCTCTTTGATTTTAAAATAGCATATACTGTTGTCATCTGTGGTTAAAAAAAAACCCGATTGAATACTATAATACAATGCATTAATTTGTACAAGATATTTGCTTCAAGGATATAATTATTATGTCCGAAGGTGCTTCAATAAGTATTATTTTAAAAATACCGCCGCCTCGTCGCGCCGGTCCGTATGGAATAGGTTAAATTGCCCCTACGAAAACTAAGTTTTGTTAGATTCGAATTTATAGATATGCACTTTAGCTTTGCTTATAAGTTGAAGATGGTACAATTAGACTTATTTATCTCTCAAGTTCTTTGATTATAAAGACTATAAAAATTTTGAAAGTCAGTTCTAACTTACTTTTTACTTTTCAAACAACCACCACGTATTCCCTCGTTGACAGTCCGATAGTAAAGAATGAAATATGAATGACAATGTCAATGTTTGAAAGAGATAAACGACAACGACGATAGCAAAAATTCATTCAAGTTCAAAAAAATACCACAGAGTATCTACGCGAAACATCGGAGAACCTTGTTTGGAGTACCATGGAGTATAGAGGAGAATTCACGTTTTTGATTTATTTTCTTGGTTTTATTACAAAGTACGTGGAAATGCGTCCAAAACCTTGAAAAAAATTAGCACATAAAATTTCCTTTCTAAGCCTACAAAAGTCCTCAAAATTCGCTAAGCAATGGTAATGATACGAGCAATCTGATAAGGACTTTTATTTAACGGTAATGATTTTTTGTAAATGAAAATGACGAATAGTTTTTTAATTCCGTAAAGCAAATTGACATTTCCGGTATTGCAAGTTTTTATTGTTTTATTTATAGCGATGTTTATATAAAAGTCATTACCACGCTACTTAAATTCCGAAGTTAACAAATGTCAAAACTTAACCTTTTATTAAAATTTGACATTTATTAACTTCGGAATTTAGTAATAAGTGCTTTAAATTATCAATAAATTTTGACTTGAAAATTAGGGGGAAAGTAACAAAGCTGACGGTAACAAAATTGTTATGAAGCATTTACACTAGGTTGCTACATTGCTATTGGCGTTTAAATCCTTATTTTTTAATATGGGCAATAACAAGTAAATCATTGTTTTATACATTTATGTGAAAATAAAAGTGTATCTACACTTCTTTTTATAATCATAGTATCTATACTGTGACATAATTACCTCCTTATAGACCACGTTGGTAAAGTAACATGTGTAAACTTCTTAACACTTAGTTTTGTTACTTTGCTTGTCAGGCCTCTATGTTACCACACAAACTGACGTAACGTTAGCTTACATTATTTGCCCGATTTATATTAAATTTAAATAGGTACAATTGCAGTGTTTCGTCAGTAACTATTTATTTATGGAGCTAAATGTTAAAGCTTTCAATAACTACCACAATCACGCGGTCTACATATTAAATTATTAAACATTTTGGTAACTTACCTTGACAGAATTTTTCAACCAAGCGATGAGTGCTACTGCGCACGTGGACTTCTCACAGTTCTAGGGAAAAACTGACGAAATTCAAAATAGTGGATGACTTAAAGCTTCTGGTATTACTAATAAGATACAATTAAATCTACCAAAAAATTTAGTATTCATGGAAAAAATACGGTAACAAACTTGAGTGTCAGGTTGCTCACAATTTGACCTATTTAATTAAATTCTTATAATTTAACAAATTCAAAATATAATATTTGAATTACGCTTCCTGCAGTCAATTCTAAGGATAAAACACAATGTATATTCAATATAGCTGCACCGTCTAGGGACAAGTCAAAATGTTATCTCCCTATCACTTAAATATTAATATTTAATTTAAATAATAGAGGATTTGGGGAATTAAGTTATTAATGGAATAATAACTAGATGTCTATTAAAACTAACGGTAGGTACTTCGTTTTTGTTGATAATGGTAATATAAGAAAAGAAAAACGACATTATTTTCGAGGGACAGGACTAAACACACACAGTGCATTTTTGTAAAAATCCTCATCTGCCATATTTTGCCCCGACCTACCATATTACCATATAGAAAGAATAGACTAGAGTTGTCATCGGGCGTCTGCGGGTGGATTCGCGAGGTTTCGATTGATAAAAAAGATAATTAACTATTTTTTATTTTAGAAACTGCTTTTATACACAGTTTTACATAAAGGTCCCACATATTGGGTTACATTATTTCAAGTAATTTATATAAAAAAATTGAATACCACGCTCGAAACATCATAATGGAAAAATGCTGATTTGTATACTCAAAATATTTTTTTTGAAAATCTGCCTTACACATTGGAATTTTAATTCTATATTCTGAAACACTATAGGGTTAGGAATATTATAACATATAATATTATGGATTCAGTACTGCAAATTATACAGTAAAAAAGATCACTTAAAATTTTGGTACCTACAAAAATTCGTCAACCCCATTTTAGTAGTCAAAAACTATATTTCTTAAGAGCCATTTCGCAAAACTCGGTTGATAAACTATAGGTATTTGAAGCGGCTCCGCGGCGTGATATTGCCTCGCGCGGCTCGCGTCGCGCTTGACCTCAGTTCTGTGCGAGTAATCTTCTTGATACTTTCAAACGTAAAAATTTTAAAATTATGAACATATAATTTTAATTATACACTTTGTGACCACATACATGTATCTGGTTTGTGACAATATAAGTTTATATAACAATTAAGAGTACAATGTAACGTAAGTGCACCAGTAATGGACAAGGCACCAGTAATGGACGAAAAAAAAAGAAATCGTCTAGAATATGGTTATGAACCCTTTGTTATGTATTTTTAACACTGTGTCATAGACTGTAGTCATCGAACTGCCTAAGTTTGACATTTTATTCATTTCGGTCTGTTAGAACACAAGTTGGCGCGAACTATAAATTGTTTGTCATTGTAAATTTATATTAGCGGCTTTTCTTAAGGAAATTGTTAGTGCGGTAACTAAAAAGTTTCATCTGTAAATTTGTATTGCTTTATTTAAATAAAAATGTGTTTTGTTTGTTGGGTTAACCATGAAACTTAAGTCAACAACACACAGTGTTGTTACTCCGAGAAGTTATATTTGTTGATATTTTGTTGGTGTTCATTACTGGTGCACTATAATTGTATAGTTCCAGTAATGGACATAATTTTATCCAAATTTATCTTTGCTATTGTGTATTCAGAATTTGAACCAATTTTACTCCTAGTATTGTTCTTTACCATGAGCTAGTTGCAAATTATGAAAATGTTGGTGTGGATGTGTACTATTGGGTACTTTAAATTAATATTTGTACCTTCATTTAGTTCAGGTAGTTATAATTAATGCATACCTATATAAAAGGCTGATAACGTTTACGTTCGTAAATTACTTATTAATATATAAAAAGCTTAATTTGAGTACAATTTTAAAAAAGCAATTGTGTGGTTTTATGAAACCACGGTAGGTATAAGTGAAACTTTTTTTCGTATTGTAGACATTTAACTAAAAATTTTTGGATAAATATTCTATTTAGGGTATTAAAAGATTTAGGGTATTAAAGGCGCTCGACAGAGCAGCCGAGGCCAATATGGCGGCGCCATATTCACCATAGCGCCTTTCACTTTACCCCCACTCCGCGGCCGACCGTCACGCGACATGCGACACACAGACCAAAAAGTTTGAGACGATGTAATAAAAGTTTCACTTAAATAATTTTCACTTCTTTAATACTAACCTCATTGTCAATTTAGAAAATTTATAAGTAACTAAGTTCCTTAATGTGAATGTTTCATGAAAAGTTGATTAAACAAGTGCATGTCAGGCCACGCGCTATGTAGGGTTCTGAAGTAGTTAGTTTATCGACTATTACTCATTGACCTTATGCTAACATAGCCGTGATAGTTTTTCTTGTAAATTCATCATATGTTGAGAATTCATTCATCATCTATGTTTGAGAATTTTTTCAATTGTTCAACTCCTACCGTTTAGTCAGCTAAGTAGGACACTTGACTCTAACCAAAATTAGCACTTTAAAGTCAAATATTTTGCAATCGGACCCCCAATTCTAAAAATGGTCTTAGAAGAAGCATAATATTTTTGAAAGACCTATTCAACGATACCCCACACTATAGGGTACGCGACGAATAAAAAAATCATCCTCACGTTACCTGTAGGGCAGGGCACGGTACCCTAAAAAATGTTTTTCAGCATTTTATTTCATGACTCTGAAGATTTAATAAATAAGTAAGTATATTCATGCCAAATTACAGCTTTCTAGCACTAAGCACTAAAATCTATAAGAGTTCCGATTTTACTTCGAAACCCTAAAAAGATATTATCTAATAATTATTCTTTTGCATTTTCATCATAGATTCGTCGATAACTAGCCTACCTATTAGGTTTATATGATTAGATTCATGTCCATTACTGGATGTCCATGACTGGGTTACATATGTCCATTACTGGGTGTCCATGACTGGATTCTTGGTGTCCATAACTGGGTAAAAAAGTTATAATTTTTATTTGTTAATTAAATTTAAACCAATTGCAGTATCTGACGCGTAACACACCAGAAATGTTGAATAAGCATAGGACTTTACACTTTAAGTACGTTCAGCACCCTAACTTTCACCATATAGGTAAATTTTCACAAATACCACAAATTTGTTGTTAAACTGTCCATAATTGGGGTGTTTACCTTAGTAGTACCATTATCGGTAACTTATTTACATAATACATTTTAGGTACCTACTTAGGTACATCACAATAAAGATGTCCAATAGATGCATATTGCAAAAATCAATATTTTGGCAAATCAACGTGAAAAATTAAAAATCACGTTTTTTCAAGGTGATCTATAAAATGCAATATGCGTCCATTTTGCCTGCGATATTCGCAGCGCGTCGAAATACATAGGTATACCTAAATTCAAATCAATCGGAGGGTATAGAACCGGGAAATCCCGGAACCGAAAATCCCGGGATTTACAAAGGAATACGGTACTTTTCAAAAGAACCAGGAAACAAAATAAAAGAACCGGGAAACAAAATAAAAGAACCGGGATTTTCTGAACTTTTGGGAAATAAAAATATGTCGCGTCGTGATACAAAAGATAACGTATAAATAAAGGTAAATACAATCCATACACAAAAATGATTACAGCTTTAAAAAGAAGATATTCAGAACGTCGGCTACATGAAGCAGCTATACTAATATAATATTATTTACACAACCCAGATCGATATTTTTCTAATATAAATGAAGATGATTTAACTCTTTTTTCTCCTCCAAGCAGTGCTGAATTGTGCAATACAATTGTGTTGCTTTCATACAATTAATACGAAACTTATGTTTGCATGTAAGGTATAATAGTATGATGGTTACTCAATCACGGCAAACGACTATACGGATTTGGGTAGAAAACAGTTTTTCCCTATTTAATGCTCCTGAGAGATAAAATAGGAAACGCGATACTAACTATTTTCACGCGGGGAAAGCCGTGGTAAAATAATCCCGAAAGAACTGAAAATCCCGGGAATCCCGGTTCCAGCATAGGCGAGTACCGAAAATCCCGGTAATTTAAAACAGGATCGGTTTTCGATACCCTAATCATTACCGTGATACAAAAGATAACGTAAAAATAAAGGTAAATACAATCCATACACAAAAATGATTACAGCTTTAAAAAGAAGATATTCAGAACACTATTCTTTGAATGTTAAAAACGAATTCTTTATTGTTTTCTGTTGGTTTACAAAACAAAATATTGACAATAGTCTAGTATAATAAATTATGAGAAACGAAATTCGCACTTTCCTCCCAAACCACTTGCTCTACAAGAAAAATGTATGGCACATAAAATGTCAATCTTTTTATGGGCTACAACTTTTACTCGATCCTTTCGGAAATCGTCTAGGACGCACCGATTAGGAGATATAAGGAGTTTTCGGAAAATTTGGGAGGGGGGGGGGTTAAGGTTGGGCCCAATAAGATTGGGTAATGTTGCAAGTATGAGTTCCACAGGGCGGATGGAAATTCAGTAGGAAATCGTCTAGGACGTACCGTTTAGGAGATATATGGTATTTTAGGAAAATTTGGGGAGGGGGGGGGGGTAAAAGTGGGTTCAGTAAGATTTAGCAATAAGGTTTGGAGGTTTACTAAAGGGGGTTGAAATTTCCGTCTAAACTTGTCTAGGACGCACCGTCTCCGAGATATCCGGGATTTCCGGTTTTCCAAAAATCTATATCCCGATATCCTGATCTGCCGATCTGCGCCTACCTGATGAGTGCGGTATTTGCCCGGATGCCTCCCAGATTATCACGACGCAAAATTCCACTTTTGGGTGAAGAACTGAGGGGGGGGGGGGTATAGGGAGAGGCGAGGGGTTGTGAAGGGAAAAAATGAGAGGGTGATTTGTATTTGTGTTGTGTATTTGAGATACGTGAGTTTTGGGGAGTTGACGGAACTTGGGTGTACGAGAGTTTCCAAACAACGAATGTATTATCTTTGACTAATAATAAGTGACTATAGCTGACTAATGTCGGAGCTTCTATCATTCCAACATTTTGGCTTAGCAATAGGGTCCCGTTGACACCGTTTGGGTACGGAACTCTATAAAGTACAGATTGATCTAAAAGTTGTATAAATAAAGGGTATGTGTATACAAGTTATAATTATTTTTTTTTTTTTCTATGTAAATATGTAATTTACACATATAACAAAAAACCTAAATACTGTAAACAGTAACTAATGTCTAAAAACGGACAATGTTTTATTTCAAATTACAGCAGTGACTTCCAACCCAATAGGGGTTGAATTTCCAAAAATCCGATAGCCTAAAGCCTTCTTCGATAAATGAACTATCCAATACAAAAATAATTTTTCAATTCAAACCAGTAGTTCCTGAGATTAGCGCGTTCAACCAAACAAACAAACAAACTTTTCAGCTTTATAATATTACAATAGTAATAGTATAGATTAGTATAGATATAGTTATATTTTGTACATATTATGTATGTTCGTGATTTTCTCCGTTACTACTTACACTACATAAATTGGAAAGAAATAGTTACTTAATTTCTATTGTTTTCTTCAAACCAAAGATGTTTAAAGCAGAATATTACGCAAACGGACCCCTGAATTGAAAAATGGTCTTTTGAAACCTATAATATTTTTGAAAGACCTTTTCAACGATACCCCACATTAAGGGGTAGACGAAGAAAAAATCATACGGAACGGACAGACGGACGGACGGAAGGACGGACGGCCGGACGGGCTAGCCGGCCGGTTGAAATAACGAACGGACTAGACATGATTCCGATTTGACTACAAAACCCTGAAAATTATAGAATTCTAAAAATAATACAATTGACTGTAACTAAAAATTCTCACGTGATCAAGACTGTTCAATGGCAATATAATTACGTTACTTTTACGAAATCTATTCCTTAGATGGCTAAAGCAAAAATTGACATAGGTCCGACGTCCAAGAGTGCTGCCGCACGACTGATTTGATTTCGCGCCAGTTCGTATCTTTATATGGTAAAGTAAATTCGTTTTAATAAATTATTTTTTGCAGTAAGATAAAAAAAAATTACGTGTCATATTCGACAAAGATCATATTTTATTACTACATACATTTTTGATGGGAAATACGCTTTATTGAATACAAAAATCGATGGTAAAGTCATGGCATAAACCATGAAAATTGGTAATGTTATTGAATTAATTTTGAAACGAATATTATAGTAATCGTATATCCCTTGTAATAAATGCAAAATATAATATATGAGTGTTCTCTAGACATTTTTTTTTACTCAATTTAATAAAACTTAATAAAGAAAATCAGTGTATGAAATTGACTCTGTCGTCCTTTTGCTGAAAAATAGTTATGCTAGATTGACAGTTACGCAGAAACAAATTAATATTTTCAAAATTCCGGTAAATGAAGATCCAAGATGAAGGATTGATCTATTTTATGAGTTCATTTGCCAGCATTAATATCTTTCTTATGATACTAATTTTTGACATCAAATTCTTCATTCCGCGCGTCTAACCGCGAAATGGCTCTTAAGTTTTTTGGGCTCCGCTAAAAGTACAAGTCGTTTCTCCTCGTCAGTCTACTGTAAAAAACGACCATTTTTTAAGGCCCATGGAGAAACAACTTTTATTCACGAAAAACCACGACGTTCAATACTTATTCACCTTTTTCTAACTTACACTCATTCACTTAACAACTTATCCACTAATTTCCTTTTCAACGATTAATTTATGATGTGTGTTGTAAATTTCGCTAGAGTTCATGGCAAAGAACCTACAAAACTTTTTAATTTTCTTAATCTTTTTAGTCAAATAAATTATAAACGAAAATCTAATGCAAATAAAGGCAAAATCTGTTTAGAGAAACAAAAAATTGCTAGACGGACGGAGGAGATACAGACAGAGGCGATCGTGCATTGTATAAAGAGGAGAACAAAGAAAGAGATAAGAAGAAAAGTATTAAAAAAAAGAATATAAAGAAAATTTCTGACGAAAATTCTCTGAAAAGAGAAAAAAAATTAAACAAAAGTGTCTTCGCAACAAAGAGGAAAAGAAAACGCGAAGCTACCAAAATTATAGACAGACAGAAAGGAATACGATAGATAATTAATAAGCTTATAATTACTAAACCCTTTGAATCTCCACAAAACTGCAAATTTAAAGGTACATAGAAAACAAGAAAAGATACATAGAACAACAGAAATCAAAATAGATTCAGGAATTATAGGCTAATAAGCCTTTAATGGAGCATGAGCTTGGTCCTTGAAGCACGAGATAACAAAAAAGCTTGACAAGTGCGAGTTAAACTCGCTTGGAGAGGATTCCGTACGGTGATTAGGTACCTATGTGTTTACTTTATTTTCCTATTTTATTTATTTTTGTCGTTTTTTTAAGACCATAGACTTATAGGTGTATTTATAATAAGTCAGTAGTTTCAGAGATAAATGGGCAGGGGAATGGTAATTTTTTGGCTTGATATTTCATTCTTTCTTGAATAATTTTAAAACTATCCATTGTAGAACTATAACAAAAATATATTTGAGATCCTTACAATAAGTCCTTAATTTCATTTGTCTTACCACACAGTACGGTTTGCAGAACAGTTATTGTTTAATTTTGATTTCGTTAATTTTTTTTCAAAATTCAGTTGTTTACTTTATACCTACATCTTTGGGTCACAAAAAAGTACACGAATACCAAATTTCAACTCATTTGGTCCAGTAGTTTCAGAGTAAATTGACTGTGAACGGCGGTTATTCAGACGCACGAGTGATCCTATAAGGGCTCCGTTATTCGTTTCTTCGTACGGAACCCTAAAAAATTACAAGACTTCGAAAGAGTAGTTTAACTAAAAACTTTACAACGGTGTGTGCTCCGAGGAATTGTTTGACTTGATGCCTACTTCACTTTTCCATACTTGCGAAGGTAATAGAGCGCGTCACGCGTGATTAACATGCAGCTCCTGAGTTACCTGGAATATACAATACGGTTTTCACCACGGTCGTTCAGCTGATGATCTTCTAATTTATCTGACGCACCGGTGGGCGCCGTCAGACTCTTGATCGTATCGGGGATGCACTAGCAATCAGCCTAGATATCGCTAAGGCCTTTGACCGGGTCTGGCACAGGGGACTTCTCACGAATTTACCATCTTATTTTCACTCTGTAGGTTATGGCGTTGGTAGTCAGCTTTCTATCTGAGCGACATATCAAGGTCGTAGCGTAGTCGACGGTTGTTGCTCAGATATGAAACCTATAAAAATGCTGGTGTTCCCGTTTATGCTATCTTAGGACTTAGGAGATATGCAGACAGACATCAATGACAGGCTGCAGCACACGAGTTACATCCATTGCTTTGCAGATGACAGCACAGGGGATGCCTACTACACAGCCTCCGCTAATTTCTTTCAGTTCAAGTGGCGAAAAGCAGAATTAAACTTGAGTCTGAAGTCGAGAAATCTCTGGTGCAAGTTTAGGAATACTCGACTTATCTTAGTCGAGTATAACCCCACGACGACACAAGTTGGCGCGTTTACCGTTGACAAAACCCCATTTGTCATAGCGCGTCAATTTCAGGGTACCGCGCTCACCATGAGTAAAAGTGTTGAGTAAAAGTAAGATTCTGGGAGTTGACATCTCGAGTGATCTGCAGCATCGGCTTCATTTGGAAGTCAAGGCTAAGTTGGCTTCCAAAAAGCTTGGTGTCCTAAACCGGGCTAAAGAGTACTTTACTGCAAGGCACCTGCTCATGCCTTACAAAGCTCATGTCAGGCTTCACATGGAGCTTCACCTGAGAACACCTGAGTTCCAGAAGAGATTTAAGTTCTCACTGCACGTTCTACCGACTTGAAAACGGTGAGTGCTCAGATGAATTGTTCAATTTGATGCCTACTTTACCTTTTCATCATTGCACCACTCGCCGAAAATTGAAGTTTCATTCACACCGATAAGACTCGTGGAGAACATCCACATTTATGAGACTCGTGGAGATCTTCGACGTAGAGCATCAACAGTCGTACGACGCAAGTGATAATTAACTTATAATACGAACATAATATTTGAAAAATTGAGGTGCGTGCCCCTGCGTTCGGGAGATCAACGTTCTAACCATTAGGTTATCACTGCTTCGATTTTCCTTGCCTGCCTTTTAAAGGAAAAAACTAAGCTTCAGGGGTATGAGCCAAGGCCTGAGCGTTGATATGTCAGTAGGTAAGTGAAGACTTTGGCTTTTACATACCTATTTATTTTATATTTATACATAGATCATTATTTATCTTGATTAGTTTTACTACTTGATTAGATTTATTTAAAGGTTTTCACGGATACGGTGTAGAGTGTAGACGTTGGTTGACTACGCCTTTCTTTATTTGTTTTTTTACTAATATGGGTTCCAAATGTATTTTTTCTTTCCATTTGGAGGTAAACGAATTAAACAAATTATACATAAATTAAACCTACAGGATTCGAAAATAGACCTCCTTGCACTTTGCAGAGTAACTTTAACGTATCATTGTTTTTTAAACAGGAGTTAAATGAAGACAGTTCGATATGCTGTGCGGTGCAGAGCCAACAATTAAAAGTTACAGGATCTTTCGAGTGATTCGCATGTCCCAAAGATTTTAAGGCTTTTGCCAAATGAACCCTCTTTTCGGATCGAATTACATTATGGTTCCTATCATCCGGTGATAGGGAATTTTATGTATATGGGTTCCAAAATTTATTCGGTTTTATTTCAATGAAAGTTTCTTACCTGGTTGAGACCAGTTTTCGTCATGCAATTTTTATAAATAAGCTAATTCAGACTGTGTTCGTGAGTTTTTTTTACTAAATCTCTTTGAAGAAGACAATTTTGTTTTTCTTAAAATTAAATAAAGTATCATGATGAAAAAATTGTGTGTGTCAGCACCGACGCACGACTGGAGTTTACTCCTTATGAACCATTATAAAATATATAGATTAGTAAATGAGGGTAAATGAACGCATTTTTTATACTACTGAAAGTATCAAGCATTCTTTCAGTAGTATACATTTCGACGCCCCCGGGGAATAAAATGGTAATCGACGGTTACCGAAAAAACTTGTTTTTTCATTTTTGGCATCTACGAGTCAATATACACCTGCTAAATATTATTTAGATTTTTATCTTTGAATTTCATAAAATTAGAGCCATTTTATTTTTATTCCTTGGAAGTCATGTACAAATTATAGCCCATAATAAAGTCGTAATCATATATTACTGAACAACTACTAGTCTCTTTAGATCAGTAAGTAAGACGCTTATACCATTTTATTCTTCCGTAAATAAAATTGTTACATTTCAATACTTCAAAGATGAGTATTAACTTTGACCGGAAGAAAATTGTACCTAATAGTTTAATACATTTACAATTAATTTATAAAAGTACAATAAAAGTGTATCGTAAGTGATAAAAACTGTCGATATATCGTATAATTAAAAGATACCCAATCATTATACTACGTAGGATAAAACAAAACTGGTTTTTTGCTTCTCCTGTAAAATTAACTTTTCTCTATTACCATTTTATTCCCCGGGGGCGTCGATTTATTTACATTAATATATTAACTATATAATAATTTAACGTGACGTTTTCATTTACATGAATTTACAATGTGTTACGAATTACAAACATAACGCATAACGCACATAACGCATAACGTAACGGAATAAGTTTGATTTTACTCCTTATAAATTTTCATACTGTGGGCTTAAATATGAAAATCGATTCTAAAAGAGAAACTCCAAAAACCGTTAAGTAAGTATCAAATTAGTGCGGAGACTTATTATAAAATAGTCGAAAAAAACACACCAAGCACCTAATGCTATAATGCTGCCACCCATGGATTTCAGTAACACCAAAAGATTTAAGTGAAACCGTCGCATTGCTAGTCAAGGAGAAGCAGATATTAGGTACTGTTTCTCCAACATTACAGCTTATAACCTTAACGTCCTTAACGTTGTGGACGTTGTGATGTAAAAAACCAACGTGATATTGCAATAAATAGGTACTGCATAAGGTTGTGGTAGGCCGCCAGGTAGCATCAACAGGCGGGAATGGCTGTTCGCATAGCCTCTTCAGCCTCGTCTGTTGTTCAGCTGAGTGAATGCGAGTAGGGGAGGTTGGTTTCAGCTCAAGCTCAAGGATGGATGGAGCTATGTTACTACGAGTATATGTTACAGATATCAAATGAATCGATAAATATGTTTTTGCTACACTTTCCTGATTTCATTACATTTTAATATTAAAGTATGTAACAATCCACTAAGAATAAGTTGCATTTTGATAGCTTTAAACCATTACTGATTTATTCGTTTTTAGGATTCTGTAGTCAAAACGGAACCCTTATAGTTTCGTCATGTCCATCCGTCCTTACGTCCGCCCGTTCATCCGCAGCATAGCGCCGATTTATTATTTAGTTATTTACTTAAACTACAAGTCGTACTCGTAGAATAAAATGTGATATAATTTTTTTTATATATTTAATGTGTGTGATTTAGTTATTTTCTGCAGTTTAAATGACCCTGATTGCGAAATGCAGGTTTGTGATTTCAATCCCGGCTTTGAGAGAGAATATTGGCAAGATATATAAAAGTAGTTACAAGATATAGGTATACAAATAGAAAATATGGAAACAATTCCAAATCCCTTATTGTATTTGATATTAATCGCTTCTCTCCTCACCACAAGACTCACCTCATCTCACAACTCACCTCACCTCACTTTACCTCATCTTATCATTTACTGCCTGTCTCTATTGTTTTTACTTGAAGTATAAAGTTTCTCTGTACTGTATAATAAATTTATTTGTTGTTATTGTATACTTAAATGGTTGTTTGTTTTTGACGAACGATCCAGGTGATAGTGAGTGGCGATCGTCGCCCACGGACATCACTGACACCAAAAGCATCACTGATGCGTTGCCGGCTAAGAAAGAGAGAAGAAAAAGAAAGAATGAACTGGCTCTCAAGCTTCCAGCCGGAACACGACGAGTGGTTTGGCGGCTGATTCAAGCAAGAGAGTGGTAGCTATCCAAGCATACCCCACGGAGAAATAATAATAGCAATACTGCTATTAATGTGAACTATTAAATCAATATTACAAATACAATACCTTCGAGGGGCCGTATCCCCAGTACAGGTTTTAGTCGCCTCATACGACACTCATTGATTGATTGGTTAAGCAAACTATGAAGGGATTGAAATATTTGCTTTCACACTTACTATTTGAAGATGGATATAAAATTAAATATAATACAATAGCTGACCCAGTTGTTCTGTAACATAACTAACCAAAGTCGCAGATAAGTTACTGATGCGAAAAAATAAAAACCACCCTTGAAGTGTAATCCTAAATTGTATTAAAATTTGAGCTCGATCGGTGAAGAACTTTTCGAGTTTTTGAACCAACGTAATTATTATTACTTAACTTAATTGTTATTAACTTAATTATTAACGTTATTATTATATAAAAATGTTACTAAAAACTTTTCTGATGAGAATGACAGATCTATGTTTTTGTGTTTACGTTGACGTTGATGCGCCATCTTTACATTATTATGTTTAAATTGTTGTATGGGCAAAGTGGAAAATCGACTTTTCAATGGACCGAATGTGCATAATAATATGCATTGTTTTAATGGTCGCAAACCACCTTCGGATTGTTGCCTTTCAAATGAAACCATTTTGAGGCATATTAGTTGGATGGTTTTTGAGTCTATAAAGGATATCCGTACAAACATTTTTTTTGTGTTTTATATACATAGAAAAGCTGACCGGACGAGCTTCGTATCGCCTAACAATTAATAAATGTAGTGAGTGATACTTTAACCTAAGCTTTTATATATAACAGTTTTAGTTGGTTTAACAACAGAGATCAAGCCGTTCTTAGCCTCTCCTCCCTCTCCCTTTCCCTCTCCCTCTCCCTCTCTCTCTTCATTACAATAAGCTTATATATTATTTTCACATTTCTAAGTTCTGCCGAGAGTAGAAAATAATTAAAGTACTAATACCGCTATTAAAAAATACGGGTTGGTGGTAGAAGGGTGAAAATTAAGGGTTGTATATATTTTTAATGCCAAATCATAAAAAAGTTGTCCAAAAAATAAAAATAAAAATTTTGGCGTAGATCACCCTTATCACTTAGAGGTATGAAAAATAGTTTACGTTCCATTCTCAGACCTACTGAATATACACACAAAATTTCATAAAAATCGGTCAAGCCGTTTCGGTAGAGTTTTGTGAGTTCTGTTGTGACTAATACTGTGACACGAGAATTTTATATATTAGAGATAGATAGATTTCATGTTGAATAAGCTGCAGCCTATGAACACTTTGTATGTTGTGGACTACTATTTATACAAAATTGGACATAATACTAAGTTACTATCGTTATTCGACACTATTGTCGGAGCATTCTTTTTAAATACCTAAGCTGAAAACTAACAGCTAACAGTTCCTCCTACTTCGAAGTTTATCACAGATGTCCATGGGTGAGAAGAGAAGGTGGCACTGCAAACTCGTTTTCTATCCACATTAGATAAAAAAATCAAGAAAAGTAAATAAACACTTATTCTAACGATAAACCACTTAGAGGCGATAGCTCATCACCAAAGCTCGGATCTGCAACTGAAGAAGAATCACGTCCATTATCAGACAAGTAGAAAGCATGTATCCGCTTGAATTAATTATTCGTCTTTGCAATCGACATAATTATGTACCAAAAATACCGGAGGGTGGCGAAAATCATATTACTATGCAAGAGTGCCGTTTATATTTCATCCATTTCAATAGCCTTAGCCAACATAGTATTAAACGTGTTACAGTAATTACAGGACCAACTAGATTATTGTGTGAGTCTGCAAATAACAAATGATTTCAAATGTTTTGAAATGTATATACATGTATTTATTTTATTTCCCTTTGCAATTAATAATATAGAGCTTTTTAATTGTCACACAAAGTAACAGTATATTTTTACTTTTATGTAACCTTAAATTATTCATATAAGGAAACTTGTATGGGTTGAGTAACCAGATTGCCACGGATTGCGTATTTTGTAACGACTGGTGCTGTCGACGACTGCTATCGGCCAGTCCAGTCGTAGAGGGTAGTGATAATTAAACCGCAACTGAAGATTTTAGTCCATGCATAGCTTCATAGTGCTCAATATTAATTTTATATGAAATAGGTACAAGTTATTCATATAAAATTATTTAATAGAAGTAAAATATTTAAACATATATGGGCACTGAAGACGTTGATATCCTTCTTATTCGATTTAAAATAAGGATATAACAAAGATCGGGTCCGCTGAGACTCCCTGGGCAACGTCCTCGGCTAGGAGGGCCAGCATGCGCGGAAGATAAATTCGTCGTTTTGGTGCGTGCGAGAGATGGCGCGGGTGGCGCGGGGAGGTGCGGAGGGCGGCGGCGTCGGTGCGCGGAGGCTGTTGGGCTCAGAGCACCTGCGTCCGCGCTCCGAAGCGCCGCACGTCGTGTGCTCGTGTACCCGCGCCCGCGCCCGCGCCTGCGCCCGCGCACCGGCCTGCGCCGCTCGCAGCGTCGTGACGCCGCCCACGGTACGTGTCAAGCCGGTGGCGCGTCGGGGTCGGGCGACAGCGCGTTCGTCACTGCGGCACTGCGCCCGCCGCCCAGCCAGAGCCGCTTGCTGCCAGTCTGGCACACTGGTTGAGCTGCCTGGCCGGTTTTGTAATTTCGCCGGGCGGGCCGTGACGTCACGAGACTAGTTTGACGCGCGTGTGTGACGGCCCGCGCCTGGACGCCCGCGATGCGACGTCGCTGCGCCGCCCCCGACCTTAGTATCAGTGCAATGACGTGCTCGTTTGTCTACCACCTCTGATGATAACGACAAGTTCAACTGCAGTTCGCATCGTTTTCCTGCGATGTGTACGGAGAAACGAATTTAGTTTCGATTCCTTTGTTTGATGTTGGTACCTACATGTTTTTAAGTTTGTTTAGAATGTGAGTAAAGCAAATGTCTAAAGTTATGATAGTGTGAAAACCAATTTATACGTCCTGTTCGTACGAATAGTTAGCACACGGAGCTACGGGCTCCTGTATGTGTGAGTGAATTACGTGCGCTTATTTCTTGTATCGATATGTTCGCCGAGCTTCATATGTCGATGTGTGCGAGCGTACACTTCGACATCCCAGCTTCGCGGCGCGGCAGAGCCTTTTTGTAATTTTATTTTTCCTCCTGCAGCGAGGGAATAGCGCTCTCCGGCATGTAGTAACTAACACAGACGTCATTTAGGTATTTCATCTGGAAATGAAATAACTTCTACCAACATAATTTAACAATATTTGTAGAAGTTCAAAAACGTATTGCACAATACGGAAGTATGTGATAATACTATCTTAATATAACTGTTAATTATTGTCTGACTATGAATGATTTTATGCGTCAAGTAATTATTTTTTTAATGACTAATTGATGCGGTTGCGACTAATTGTAAGATAAAAGTAAAAGCTGTTTGTCTGTTTTTAATTTTCTACTTTAAAAAAACATGTTAACAACATTTTAGCAACGATATTTATAAACGGTGATGACTATATACATAAGACCTTAAATATGAAAAATGATAACTATCCTATCTATCTACTGGTAATCTTTTGTACTAACAAAGAAAAACTGAAATTTTGTGCTTGCGTTGCCTTATACTGGAAAATTATCAGAGAAATTATATCTGTCCAGCTCTTACTTATAAGTCACTTTACAAGCGGTATCGAATTCCGTCTCGTTCTTTCCGTCCTTTCTCCCTTGATTGCCTAAATTGAGAGACCTTTCGAAGCATGATAACGCTTTCTGAAAACATTGACTTTACTGATACATATGAATTGAGCTTGGTTTACTTTCGTGGCTCGTTTGACATTTCAAACATATCTCTATAGATGATTGCGTCATTCTTTCTTTTCGGATGTAGGTACCTATTGTTTGGTTGTGTTGGGTAGTTGTTCAGTCGGTGTGTTCGGACAAGTCGAACCAGCACGTGGTTGCCATAGCGACCAGTTTTACCGTTCGGTGGTGGTGTCCGCGCAGCGCCAGCGCCATGCGCCAGCCGGAGCAGTTCCTGAACAAGTTCGGGCGCTTCTCGGGCATCAGGTGCCACTTGATACCTGTTGTGTTCTAACTGGATTCGTATCAGCTGTTGCTCTATACCCTTTGGCCAATCATTGTTTATGTACAAAAGTTGCTCGGTTTCACGTGCTTTTTATAGTGAGAAAGGTTCAAAGAAAATTTGGTTTAGATTGTTAGTCAACTACGCATGCAGTTATTCATAATTTTTGATAGTTCTTGTTTAAATGTTGGTAGACACTTATGTGATGATTTACCTGGGTATACCTACACGGGCCTTGAGCGAATCTTATTTACACATTATTATCATTTAAATTGTCTAATGTAAATCATATGTATACTTACCTACTTTTTCTGTGACGAAAATGTGGAAATTATACAGAAATAATATAATTCGTTAATAATTTAGATGCATAATTATGCCACAAAAATAAGTAGTAGTACCTACAATGTCAGACAAACAGATTTTATAATTAGTTAGTGGCTAATTCAGACTATGTAGTTTAGTTGTAGGAGAAGCTATTGATTAACTGAATAGTTTTATGTAGATGTGTCGCAGGAAAATTATGAAAACAGAGATTTGATCAAATCCCACAGTGCTTTAGTGAAATGATGAAATCTCGTCTTGAAATCCCTTGCGCCAAGCGTAGCCACCAGATAATAATAATTTATAATTTAGTTTTATATTTATTTAATTTATTAGACAGAAAAGAGGAAAAAAACACTCTTTTCTACCCATAACTACTAAAATTTATTATGTGTTTGTGCACCATTCCTACCTGATAGATTATACTATTTATACGGAGAAGATAGATGACCGAGCTATTGTCACACAGGCCAGACTGAAAATCGGTGTCGTCTCAAACGACATAAGCCGAGTCTGGACCATTTCGAAGGTCTTGCTGCAGCACAGACTTCATTTATCAGTGTATTTTTTTCTATTTTTAAGATTAAAGTTCTTACTTCTTTATTCATAAAAGCTTAATAAACCTATTTTAGTTACTGCACTAATGCAATATGTATAAATTTTATAGTTTTCCATATTAATTCAGAAAGTGACTAAATATTTTACAAGCCTTCTATAACTTTGCTTGTTTTTATGAATCAGGGGGTGAGACTCTCAGATTTTAGTTTTTGTTTGTGCTTTGCTCCTTTGAATAAATGTCTTTTCTTTCTTTCTTTCTTTCAAATCTTTTGAGTTGGCCAACGGTTAACAGTATATTTTGTTCTGTCCACACTAAAGTCATGTCATTATGATGTCAACGGTACCCCGATTAGCGGGGTTACTTTTTCAGCGTTAATAAAATCCTATAGGGATTTGATCAAATGTCAGTTTTACTCAATAAAAAATTAACTATTTCTTGTAATGGATAGAGCTTTATCTTCACGGATGCATAAACAACTTAACAATATAAGGTAACAAACATTAAAATAAAATAAAATCTGTTGAACCAGACGAGCACGTTGTTGACTGTTACGCCACAATATTATCAAAAATGAGCTCAGCAATATTAGGGGATAGCCAATTTGTAATACAAGAATTTTTTGCAGAAAATAAAGTTGGGGCTGGTAGGTGTTGAGCGGGGCGCTCCTAAGTGGCGCCTCCGCCTGCACGAAGTGGCTACGTGTGGTCCACGTAGCGTCATGTCCGCGTCGCCGCAGCCCGCGCCCGGCTGCGAGGAGCGCGCGCGGACCCCCCGGGCCGTGGGCTCCCCAGCCTCCACGCCGCGTTCACCGGCGCCCGCGCACGCCGTACTTGCCACAATGACGCCCGTGCAGCCCGCGCACGACTACTATCCTCATAAAGTCGAGATGGACTCCGACGATGGTTACCCGCCCGAAGCGCACTCCTACCGACATTCCCCGCACGAACTGGCGGCGTACGCCCCAGACAGCAAGGTACCCGTTCAGCCTGACGTTTACGATCAGGGAATGGAGTCGATCGACGAAAAAACTCCCATAGATCTCATATACGAAGACGATAAACAGACTGTAATATATACGACGACTCCAGATCAAAAGCGAGTCGAGATGATTAGCGGCCAGCTGGAAGATGGACAGTTGGTGAGCGGAGGGGGCCAGCTAGTGGACGGCGGAGTGTCAGTGGTGGTGGGGGCCCCCGGACAGGGCACCGTCCTCGTGTTAGCCGATGAACTTGGACAAGTTATAACAATACCCAGGTGAGTCTATTTTTTGTTCACTACAACTGTTGATTAGATGTTTGTTTTTAGCTCGCCAGATCGTGTTGGTTGAATGTGATGATCATTTATGGTTTATTGTTCTTCTTTTCTATTCATATGATTTATTTTATGCTGAAGATGTAAGTTTTTTCGTTCGATTTTAAAGAAGCATTAAAATAATAAATGATAATAAATAACACTCAAAGCCCCATGCTAGGATTCCTTGTCACTATACCGTGGGAATGGTGGGTGCCATGGACTACACACAATGGTTAGAAATGTCTGTGTGTTTTTGAACCCTTACCCGAACCCAGAACAGAAATGAAATGTTTGCTTCAATGTGAATTGAACGGCGCGGAAAGACGCGGTGCGGTGCGGCGCGGTGGTTTGAGATGGTGAGGGTAAAAATTGCGCCACACGGATCTTCAAATTTGTGCCATTATGGTACCTATACCACAATATACTATGTATTGTCATCTGATTTGTTCCTTCTCTGATTCTATTTTTCTGGTTCTCCGTTAGAACAAACAGAAGTTAAGTAACTAACTATGAGTTGTTTGGTATAATAGTCTCTATTATCAGAATAATTTATTTCAATTATGTTGTAATTTTTTAGAACTTTGATAATTAGATAGTGTGTGTACAACTGCGTAGGAACGTTTAATGAATTTTCTTAATTTAGGGTTTGGGAGTTTTAAATTGAACAAGCTGGTGGAATATTACAATGTTAACTCTTCTGTTGTACCAATTTGTTAACAAGTACTTGTATTTTTTATTTCAAAATTAAATAATTCAGTTTGTTTCTTTTTCTATTAAACCATTAGGAATTTTCAATGAATATATTTAAAACAATCATAATATCACATAAATAATATTCAAATGAATATTAAAATGATTGGTCACTTAGTATTATAATGTCTATCTTGTTGATTTTTTACAACTATCTGGGTCATCGTGTTTTTAATTAAAGCACTTGCATCATGCAGTGTGAGATAACTGGGTTTTGTGAATAATTTGATCAGAATAAACGTGACAGCATTAAGATTTATTTGCTTGTTTACTGTGGACAACATCTATTTTTAAAGCTATTGATAGTAATATAATTCTAATATTTTATAAATTGTGAAAGTTTTTGAGGATGTTTATTACTCTTTCATGCAAAAGCTATTGAACGGATTATTATGAAACTATGCATACAGGTTACAACTATGCATTACTATTACTATGCATTACAACTATGCATGGTTTAGAATAGAATACTTAGAATAGGTACTTATTATTCCGGAAAATGTGGGAAAAGCCGCGGGTAGAACACTTTTTACAAGCTTTTATTTAACTTGCAATGTTAGTATTGTCCGGGCAGAATCTTGCAACAGAATTTTAAATCAGTTATTTTTAACCGATTGAGCTGAAATTTGATATAGACGCTGACAATGCATGCTTAGCTATGTGACGTCATTCCAATTCCAATATGGCGAATCATCCAAGATGGCGGACTAGGTTTTTTTTTTGCACTACTACAGTATGGGTACCAAATGAAAGGGCTTGCTGAGGACAACACGAAAAGCTTGTTTTTAAAAAGTTTTTTAACATTAATTTATTTAAACTAATAATAATAATATGTTATCGTAAAGCTACAGCACCTTCAAAACATGAGCGTCCCATTTTAGGGTTCAAGGTAGGTATAATCACTATTAACGTGGACACCGTGGTAATAATAGTTCAAGGCTATATGGATCATTATCATAATTTAAGGGCCTTCTAATGTGTACCTACCTACTATTGAAGAATTTGGAGGCTATCTCAATGTTTGGAAGTTTTTATAGGATAGTCTTATTAGCCACAAAATATAATAACATTTAATTATTATAATATAATAACCACAGTTTCCCACTTAAAAAGCGTTGTGTAAAATATGCCACTTTTTGTCTAAGCCTAGTCATGGTTATCGTTTTAATGAATTACATAATACTAAGCATAAAAATATAAAACATAAGCAAAATTTATTGAAAATATATGTCGATTAAACCGATCTGATTGACTAATGACTACAAACGAGTATCTAACTTATGAATAGTAGACATTTGATGAGCGCTAGACAGATTAATTTGTAATTAGTAGTTCGTGCGTCGCCGCCGTCGGTTGTTCGAGTATGCTAAGAAACAAATGATTATTTGTGCAAGTGAGTGGTGTGTAGTCTGAGCTCGAGAATGAGGTGTTCGTGTCGGAGGTCCAGTGTAACGGTTGTACGTTAGGAGCGGCGGCGCGTGTGGGCGGAGCGACGTGCTCACCTTGAACTTGCCGCGAGTGTGTCCGCGGCCCGACTACCACCATCCGACCACAATTCGATGGTGCTGCTTATATTCATTTGCCATCAAAACTGACTCATCAATAGCAAATTCGAAACAAAGATGACTAAAAACCTCGTTGTGGATGTTATTCAATAAATATTCTGAAACGTTAGCGTTCTGTGAAGGACAAGACGGTTTCTGCCATTTATCCACCATATTTAAATTGCAGGTTGAAACCTCATTTTAGTCACAAATTTTCGTACTAAGTTATAAGTTATTAGACAAAGCTGTAACTTATTAGGTTTCCACTCACGGTGTCGCACGTGGCCGCAAGAATATTAAGCATCTTAAAAATATAGTCACAAGCCGAAGTTACCTTAAAGACCAACTTAGGCAAACTTCTAAAAATGTGTTCAAAAATGGAACTGACATCGAAACTGGTCTGTTACCAAAGTAAGTATTTCTGTATAAATAAAATTATACTTGAATATGAAGTGTATAGAAGTTGATTTGCATATTTACCGTAACTATATAATAGTTACAATAAATAGCAGGTAGTTGTTACAAGTACACGTAATGGTCGCCGCAAAAAGATGCCACGTGCATGTCATTCATAATCTAAGGTTGATATCTCGTACGTTGACGTAATGTAAACGTTAGATTAGGCGTTTACTGCTTCGTGAATATTTAAAATCACCTGTTACTTAATACTTACGAGTATATAACGTTGGATCTGTAATTTGCTTCATTAATGAAGAAATGTTTAAAACTTTTTGCGATATTGTAACAGATTATATTTTCGACACGCAACAAAGACTTCGAATTCGAATATCGCTTTAAAATACAAAGATCAAGTGGTACAATAAAAACTCATAAAGCTGCGTGTAGTCTCGTTTGATTATTTAAATTTTAAAAGATATGACGCTAATTTATTTGACATCACACTAGCAAGAGTAGCAAGCCTTTAGGTATCCTCCTCTCATAACTCCTCTCATTCTAAGAAGAAACCATTGCTACCAAATTTAAATAATTGACAAAATAAAACGTGGATTTGACATTAGTAAGTATAGTGTTGTGATTCGATCTGGATCTGGATAAGTCATGCGAAATGAATTGTAAAAAACGGCTTGGTTGATAAAACCCAGTATAAATGATTGAATTTGTTATTGGCATCCAGCGCTTAATGATAACACGCAGTTGTATTGATAAGGATGAATAAATGAAAAAGGTTTAACTTAAATGTATAAATAAGCTTGATATGGATTGGTTGGTACTGTTGGTAGGTAGGTAAGTGATAAAAACTCGGCTGAATCGTTTAGGACGCAGGCTGAGAGGCTGCCCTCACCCGCCGCGCCTCTCAGACTTTAATGATGACTTTTTGTTGCAACGCGGTGCATGCCAAAGGCGCTACGCGAACGTCTATACGGCTAAATGTCAAATATACGTGGCCATGTTCAAAACAATAAAATTACCAGTACATATTTATATTGGTAATTTTTATTTGTCATGTAAAATATTGCGTTAAGCCTGTCAATTATAGTTTTTGCTTGCATGAAAATTTTGTTCTTATTAAATAAATCAATTTCAAAATAATCTGGAAGTTCAATCAACTCTGTATTGGGTTAACATTATAATGCACTTTTGACCTTTAGGGACAAACTTGTTTTTTGTATCAAAATTATGAACTTCAATGCACTTAAAACTTTACAAAAATATAAATGTTATGTTTGAAAAAGATTATGAGTCATTATTATAGAATAACATAGCATACCTATCAGAACTAACTTGACGACAGTTTAATATTGTCCTTTTACATGCACTGACAAATGTTACGCTCAAGTATTGTCTGTAATCGGATCCTAAATCAGATGGTGTATGTATCTTACTAATAAATTCAAAAGTAATTAAGGTGATGCCAATCCCATCCAGCTAAGAGCTTCGCTGGCGTCTGTGTCCTGAGCATATCCTTAAAAGGCGACAGGCTGCGCCCCCCGTCCCCCCGCTCCCTCCCTCTCCCCCCTCGCCGGCCGTCTTATTTTATTGCCTCGCACTCACTGCAGCGAGCCCTCGAGATGAGCGTACCATCGCTTGGGTTCTCGCCCCACTCATTATTTAGTGTAATTATTTGGCCAGTAAACTTCTTTTTTTGGAAATCATAACAGTTATTTTACATTTTTTATCGGCAGGCTTCAACTTTAGCTGACAACTCGTGATGCGATCGTCGCCTCGTTTCGACCAAATATTTTTTTCGCAAAGTGATGGTGTAGAACATTTTTCACGTTGTAAAAAATTGTAATTGTAATAATATGCGGAAGATAATTGAGATTTTTGTGTTTAAAATTAATTACAAGAATTGGGAATCTTATCAAAGCATCCTACTAAAAGCAAATTATAATAAAGAGTAATGAGATTTAAAACCGCTTTCATTATCACGGCAAAATTACTTAAAATTATGGGGTCATTAACCGGGAGCAGGAATCTTGAGCGTTGGGAGTAAAAGACTTCAACGGGGTCTTGTATCATGTCATTGCGATTTCATTGTTCCAGGGATTATTCGTGTAGTTTACAAACGCTTATTCCGATTAATTAATGTAAATGTTTGCTTTAATTGACGAAATTTCCGAACTTTTGAGTAATATGAACCAGTGGCCACGAGTCCACAAAATGTTATTGTTATTCAAACCGCGTCTCGCTGTCAATGGTGGCTGAGTTTATAAACACAAAGTTCAGTGTGTCCTTTAAAAATTAACGATCATCCTTTCTACCTGATGCCGCTGTCCGAGTGCAAATAAAAAACGGTTTCCCCACGTAAAGGGTTCACTTCCCATCACATGGAGGTTGTAGATAGCAGCACACACGGGCCTCGCACGCACACATGCACATAGCGACGGTACTTTGGGCATCGAGGCAGCGTCCGACAGAAATCTCGACGGGGGATAAAATTTCTTTGAGCGAAAGAGTAACATGGATCGCCCGTTAAATAAATTTTAATTTATGAGACTGTACAATTTTTTAACGCTTACGCAAGTCGCATAAGTAAGCAGAAAATATTCAATAGAATTAATAATTTTTTTTGCGTAGAAAAATACCTAATTGAAACTACGTACTAATTTATCTACTAATACGATTATAGCTATAATATTTAATTAATAGTGGCTGCTAATAGTTCATTTAAAAATATTAAGTTGTAGGTTATATTATAATATTCCAATCATTTAAATGTTTACAGAGGTTTTTGGTGGTATTTGGCCGTTAACGCGTCGGTGTTATTGTGAATATTTATAAAATCCATTAATCTATGAACTGCAATGAACCACTTATCATCAGGTGGCTTCAAAACTAGATTGTTTCTTTGAGATATAAAAATAAATGTGTAAAGTTATAACTATGTTTACATAGTTATAGCATATCTTACTTTCAGAATTAGTCATGTTTTAATTATTACTACTTGGTAATATTTTTCTTGTATTTTGACCTTTAGACAAGTTAAATATAAGCGTGCGAGTAGAAGTTTATATTTCAACGATCCTTTTTTCCTCACATTAAAGCCACAAACATTCGAGAGCAAATCCATTATAAGGTTTTATTATCTCATATCGGTTCGGGATTGTAAGGTAGGTATCACCATTTTATAGGATCGTTGCCCCGTTAAAGTTTAACTAAATTGGACTTTAACGTAGAAGAAATACGGTCGAATTTCAAAATAACGCTCTTTAATTATTCATAGAGATATGCAACATTTTTTATACCGTTCGGAGTTTCTTTGTGGTCAAAACTTTATCCGTAGTCGGCAGTTGTTTCTCTTCAAGCGCATTTCATTAAATAACAACAAGCACTTAGCACTAGTTTTAATTAAATTTCAACGTTGAGGAAATAATTATAACATTATTTAAGGAATCAAAAATACTGACGGCAATGATTGAATACTATTTTTTACGCCATGTCGGTGCCTTAATTTTTATTAATACTTATTTATTATTATTATTGAGCGAGAAATTTCGAAATATACGGCAATACTGTAATTGAAACAGTTTTAACGTCAATATTTCTCCAGCAAAATATCTAAATGAGAGGCGTTTGCCTTGTAGCCAAACTGCACCAGACTGCTGTTAACTGATTTAAGTATTTATAATTTAAACTTTACTAAAGATAAATATGAAATTTACAGTAAATACTTAGCTAACACGTGTTCGATGCAGTTCTGATTTGATAACGAACAAATATTTGAACAAAATGTTTTAATAATACATATAAACTTTATGACACCCCCTATTCGTATTTTGTGAGTTTCATAACATCACTTAAGTATTTTGAAATCATTAACCAACTTTGCATAGATAGGTATCTAAATCTATCTTTAAATAATCATTGAATCGTAAAATCGGTGAAACTGTTTATTCATCACATTGACGTCGTCGGCACACATATGCAGTTTATATTTGTTTGTGTAAGGTATAAGTGTGTATTGTAGCTTATTAGTGTGATAAAGACAGCACACGGCATCCATCTGAGTGACCGAGAGGAACAGCGGACAAGGCTAGCTTTACCATATATGTGTTCGAATGTACGATTTTATTAACATGATTCGTTTTACGGTTCGACATTATAATAATATATGGAAACGCGATAAACGAATTTTAAGATGAAGGCCTCTCTATATAAATATAAAACCATACTCATATACCTAGGTATATATAGTATGGTTTTATATTTATATAGTGAGGTCTTAAGGTTTTTGATATGTACCTACATATTTTTATGGTTTTTGTACAAAAATGTGAAAGTCGTTTTTATTGATTCGTTGCTGTGTTCGCCTATATAAAAGAGAAAATGTGTGTGTAAGGTGTGCGCCTGCCTGTGTAAGCATATAAGACGATAAAGATATCAAGGAACACAATGAAGTAACGATAGTACATATATTTTTTATTGGCACTCCAAAAAATTACTAAGTAGCTTATAAGAATACAATCCACCCGATGGTAAGTGTGACCATGTTATTGTAAGGCTTGTATCTTGACGCAATATGTTAGTAAATCTTTTTGAGCGAAATATTCAAATGAATCACGGGGAAGGATGAATGACTTCAAATAGAGGTAAAAAGTACCTACCTAATTCGAAATTGATAATTTTCATATTAAGTATACCTGTACCAGAAAATTTCGAAATAGGCTTCGGCCAGTAGCAAAAAAATAGTTTTTAAATCGGCGAAATATAGTTCAGTAAAATAATATTATAAGTCAAATAATGCACATAGTAAAAAATACGTCGATCAATAATTTTCGGTAAAATGAAATTCGAACAAAAAAATTTTGGAAATGTGAGGATGCCCCCAACTGCTATTACTAGTTAAGCTATTATTTTCTCAACATCATTCTCCTAAATAAAAAAGTTGTAATGCTTCTAAAAAATATTTTTTATTATCAAGTTTCTATTGTTTGTATGTGTTCATTGATTGTCTATATCAATGCAATTAGTATTGTATTACCTTTGTGGTTATACTACAGATATGTAAAACATAATTTAATTGCATCACACACATATTAAATGAAAAGGCTCGTTTAAAAGGGGAAATGTTTTTATGACTTCAAAACTAGTAATTACACTTAGTGTTCGACACTACATAACTAAAATTAAAGAAATATGGAATTTAGGTTCCCTTACTTGTAGTTTCAACATCAAATTCCAAAATATTCCTTAATAAACTGCGGAACCCATGCCTTCTGAGTCCGATCGGAAATTACTTATTTTTTATGGAATGCAAGAAGTAATTCGATGATTGGTCCATCTTCAGCCAATTACAGACAAGACCATAGTTTCAGTCAAAGTTAACATTGAATAATCTGTCAAAGTTAATGATAGTTGCTACTCCCCTGGACTGTATGGTAATTATCGAATCTCACAGTTGAAAATCAATCTAAATTTTCATTATAATTTTAATATAAGGTTTATTTCATTAAAAATGGATACACTACCTAATACACGATAAACTTTTTACAATTATGGGTAAGCAGACTTTTCAAACGATACTTTTTTTTGTATAAATATGTGAGTCTGTTATTTAGTTTATAGAAATTTTTTATTAACTTCGCTAAGCATGCTAAGTCTTATTGTATCTTTTAGAATGTGGCCTTGATGGCAGAGGGCATAGAACTCTAACAAAGTCGCTGACATAAAGTTTCATTATAATCACATTTTCCATATCGAAAATATGTTATGGAAAATTTCTTGTTACTAGAGATAAACATTTGTAAAAAACTTTTAAATAAAAAGTCGAACCGCCTACTAACTTGAAAAGTGAAAAATAATTTAATGAAAAACTTAACTTTCTACTTTTTGTAATCAAAGTTTTATTTTATACGCTATCTATTCAAATATTGTAAAACGGTGCCAAGCTCGATATAAAATTAAGTACTAAAATATTTTGTGTAAGATGTACAATGCGTTGTTGTGTAAATAGTTAAATGAAATTTATTAAGACTCGTTCAAATTTTTAGTTATTAAATTTTATACATTGTTTTTCTAAAGGACCTTAAAATGTTTTGTATAAAACTGATGGACCTACAAAATATAATATTTCTGTGCATTTGATATTTGATAACTTGACGCGGAGTAGTGATGAATCATTGATAAAGTAACCTTGCTATTTTATTTTGTTTATTTAGTTGCTATTTCCAATGCGATATTCGAATATTACAAGATATGTTACGGGGTTAAATAAAAATAGAAATAATGTTTCGCTCTAGTACCTATTCAAGTATACGCCCCAACTCAAAATCAGTAATGGTTACTTTAATCGCTCCTTAGTACAGAATCGAAATACCAATTCTGTACTAAGAAGCGATTTAAGTAACAGTTTGTGACTCTGAGTCGGGGTGTAAGCTTTAAATTTTTGTAGATATATGGAAACAAACATAAGCAATGTTTAATGCAAATGATTTAATTTTCTCTTACTAGGTAGGGAGACAGGAGAAGTGTTTTACTGTGGCAAATAATTCTAGTAACCTATCATAGTTGCATAAACATTACTTTGAAAATTCATCACTCTAGCGTTAGCATAAATATTACTTTGAAAATTCGTCACTTTTTCCCGTTAAATGTTTGGAAGTAATTTATGATTTTTTCCTATATTTTGACAGTAATTGAGTAATTGGAGTGTCATAATTGTTGTGTGATGTTAATACCATTTATGTCCATCTTAAGGCTGTACAGTGTACATTCACTCGCGTGCTTGCCGCCAGGGTGCGTGGACAGTGGACAGGGGCCGAAATCAACGACATTGTGGCAAGGACTGTAGTACAAGGGCGTGCCTCTCACTCACGTTACACCAGTGTTTTCGGATGCCAATGTAATTATTGGAGTTAATCGATATCAGGTACCCGAATCGCAACAACAATACTTTAATGAAAGCTTTAATTATCTTTAAACCAACAACCAGGGAGCGTGCCCTCTTTCGGGTCGACGGCATTTTAAATACCTACCTGAAGTTCCAATTTACGCAATTAAAAATAATTTGTATTATTTTAGTGGAGGTTCGTGGTTAAGTATGTCATCAGAGTTTACTCCGTGGATACTGCAGAACCGTTATACAATATTTATGATACTCGTTATTTCAATATCCCCGTATAAAGTCATCTTTGGTATATAATCGAGATCGATGTCAAACTAGAGATCCGACGGGATAGTCATCTTGGCTGACGCACTTTTAATCAGCTGTCAAAACAAAATAGCCTCATAAATTTTAATGAAAAACGCAGTCGGAGAGTAAAAACTTGTATCTATTATTATTGTTCACAAACTTTTGAATAGTAAAAAAGTAATTGGATTTTCTGCGCCCACTTACAGGTATATCAAAATACAGATAAGTATTTTAATATAATTATGTAAAATCTGTTTTTTAATTCCGCAAAATGAACTGACACATGCTAATGTCAAGTGCAAAAATAATGTTGCCTGTTTTTTTTTTTGCTAGTGATGTTTTCATGATTCCGATTATATGAATCGTATGATTTTAATTTGTTTAACCGGTAAATTTTATTGTCTTAATTTTTTTAATCAAGATTACTGATGAATTAAATTTTCCATAAAATTTAATAGATGTTACGTAACGTAAGGAGAGACTCCTAGGATGGCGGACTTTTCCGAAAAATATTTCTACTAAATTATTCGAAAAATTTATAATTGATAGAAATTGGTAGCGATACCATTATATTGCAACCAGTTCCGCTCAAAATAGTAAATACTTTTGTATTATTATCTTTTTTTGTAATATTTTTTTTAAAAGATGTGCTGAGGAGTTTCTTTAGGCTTTTCTTCTCCTCCACGACAAAGCATCTTCCGAAAAGCCAAAAAATGACATGCATAAGTGTATCAGTGATACCTATATGAATAAACTTTTTTGACTTTGACTTTGACTTTGTATTTGAATTTCTGGGTCGGGGCATATGAAGTAAATTGCGTTTTAATTTTAATTACCATGGTATTAGTTTTGAACACAAAAACCAGAAAATATTGATTACGTTTTACCGATTGTGGCACATCGCTATTTAGAAAACAATAAAAACTTGCAATACTAGAAATGTCAATTTGCTTTGCGGATTTAAAACACAGAGTTAAGATGTTAATCTGGTAGTAAAAATATATTTAGACAAATCAAATGCATATCTATGGATCCTTTTTTGCCTGATATTTGGTGAAAATACAATTTCAGATTTCCATTTACTTGATTAGATTTGTCGATTCGCATTTAGTAGCTCTTTTGAGACAACAAATTATTATACACGAAAACGACAACTGGCCGGGTACTGTGATTATAGGTAGCCGTGTGTTGCTAGTTTACGAGGCTTGCGTTTTGTAAGCGTTCTCCGGGATGAGCTTACGGAACATGACAAAAGAGAGGCGCTGCCGTTCACACGAGATACCTTCCTTCGGGCTACATCGTGACCTGCGATCAGCATGGTGCATGGTGGTATTGAACTTGAAATTGATAGCACACAGGTATCTTAAAAAGACACAAAACCACATATAAGATTAATAGTGAATAAGATTTCTTGAACAAGTTTACAGTTTTCATTGTTTAAACTAAAATACCAACTATTAAAAAATACCATGAATTCACAGCGTTATACTCCGAAGCATTGTTATAATGTATTGTTATTCATTTGTTGCGATAAACGTGCTCATTAAAGTTTTTGTTTTTAAATTGTTACAATAAATGGGATGTAAACTGTTTCTCAGCGTACATATCTGTTGGTGGAATTCACTTGTCCACATATGTAGGTTTAAAAAAGAAAGACTGAGAGGGGCGATATGGCGTGTTTTTTGCGTGGTACAGTGAGTGCCGAGCGCGCCACCGTACATACATGGAGACACAATCCGCCACGTCTCCGCCGCACCGCGATGTAAATGATCCCTTTGAATAATGTATCCCATTCTTGGTCATCTCCTCTACCTTCATATAAGGTACAAGGCAATTAACCGTTACTTCAAACTGCTTTCTATCTACATAAACTCGCAAGGAAATACGCTAATTGTTGTCAAAGACGTTCTTGGGATTCCATTCGTTTATCTAAAATCGAGGAAGTATAATATCCAATCCAAACAAAATTATATAGTGAGCAAGTACCTCCTTAATATTTAATGACAGATACATAATATGCTTGCTGTTGTCGCCGATAAAAGTTCCTTCAGAGATAAATATAGTAAACAAACAGCGCTCTTCGCGCATAAGGAGATTTTATATGTAAGGTGGGTGGACCATGGAAGGCCACTCTAACGATTAAACAGTCATTACTTCGTTATTTACTGCTTAAATGAATCAAACAAATCATTAAGTAACGCTTTGTTTTATTATGTGTTATATAAAACTTTTTTTTTTATAAAAGGTTTAACCATTATTTAATAAACTTAAGTTTAAATAACCTCTGCCAAATGGCCTTGCAAGGAACAAGGCTCCATACAAGGCCAATATAATAAATCAGTCGTTTAACTTAAAACTAACATTGTGACAATCAAAATATCTACATATACATAAACTACATAAAAAGGTCTTTCATTAAAACGGAATATTAAATGCCTACCATAACATATTCAGATAAAAAATAATCAACGAACATTACTAGAACTCTATCGTAAAACTAAGAATGTATTTGTGTAATTGTTTTAAAAATAATATAAATGAGTAATAAATCGAAATCAAATAAGTTGCCAATAACCTTTATAGTAAAATAATAAAAATATAAAACTGATTAAAATGGCCTTCTTAAGGGTCTGTTCCTTGTAAGGCCAAAATGTTAGAACACCTCGGAATTGGGGGCCTTTACCTAAGTGGTAGCAATTATATTAACTTGCACATTGTTTTAAATTTCCAGATATTTATTTACAAGCAAAAACTAAGTGTTAATATTTTCATAGTTTCTAGATGTTCCTAGAAAGACCCTTGTGCCCTAGCAAGGCCAAACTGTCAACTTTTTGATCGGCCTTACAAGGAACCATTGGCTTTCCTAGGAAAACTACCAATATTTTAATTGTATTGGAAATAAAGTAATATTTTTTTCTTCAGTGCTGTAGCAAATCCTTATATTATCAATTTAGAGTAAAAAAAATAAAGAAAACAATAGTTTATTTACTTGGAAACTTACATTTTACTAAGAGCAAAAATAAGAATTTTAACATCGATGACCGAAGTCAACAAAGAGAGGACCCGCATTGATAAAATAGCGGTGCGAGGGACTCGCCGCCACGTCTGTGTACTTGAATTCGATGGATGTTAGTGTAAGTGGAAGGAAATTGTCATTGGATGGCAATAAATACGACTTTTAAATAATTGGCCTTACAAGGAGCATGGCCTTCCATGGTCCACCCACCTTAATATGTTTCTTCTTTAGTGACAAAGTTGATAAAAAGATTCGTTAATTAAGTAAGGTGTAGTTGTAATATTTTTTTAGTTTAAATAGGCCGGTGGATGGACATAGCGAAACTATAAGGTTCTCTTTTCGACTACGAAATTTTTAAAACAGGACGAATGGCTCAGCGTGCCTCTTGTAAAAATTATTAATTTGTGACGTTAATATCTTTTTAAAAAGGAGCAGACCTTAATAGATAAAAAATTACATGTATGAATAAATGATCAACAATGGAAAAAATACGATAAAGGAGCGTCGTTAAATAAATATGTTCTACAAAACTTTGTGCGGCCCACGTTACTAATGACTTAAATCACCTTCTATGCTGCAATATAATTTTCAAGCTTTGTATAAATTAAGCTTCAATATAAGGCACTTGGTTGGACTGCACAGTTCTCTGACAAAAGTGAGTATGATCTCAGCGTGTCGCTATTCAGTGCTAGCGCCATAATGTTATCGACCTAATGTACGATAGATGTTGTATAAACCTACATTTAAATAAAAGGTATTCGCATAAAATCAAATCGCGTCGTAAGATTATTACTTATATACTACTAGCACAGCATGCTTATATATCGTTAACGTAATACAGTAAAGAAACGTTAAATGACAAAATGTGCAAATAAATCTGAGCTCTGTTGCTGTTGGTTTTGGTATAAATTGGTTAGAGTGGTGTCGTGGACAGGGCGCGCGAGCGGGTCACGACTGACGCGCACGCGCGTTCGTGACCTTGCCGTGCGCGCTGCGCAGAGGTCGCACTCTTGGTTGTGGGTGATGCGCTTGCGACCCGCGAACTCTGAAGCTTTCCTTGGACTTGGTCTTTCCATTTATACTAATATACTAGTACTAGTACATATAGTAATATATGTAAATACCAATAATATTATAAAGAGGAAACTTTGTATTTTTGTATGTTTGTAACGAATAAACTCAAAAACTACTGATCCGGTTTTAAAATTTGTTACCATTAGAATGCTGCATTATTCTTGAGTAACATAAGCTATCGGATTTTCGGAAATTCGTCCCTTAAGGTTTAAAAATAGCGGTTGGAAGTCACTTTCATAAAACCAACTTCGTCAGTTTTAGAGTTATAAACATGAATTTTTTTATGTAAGTTCATAGTTATAAACAAAAGTTAATTTTAACACATTTTGTTGGAAATAATTCCCTTAAAGGGTTGATTTACTAATACTGCTGAAGATAATATTCCCAAAATAATCATCACTAAAACATAGACAGTATAAAGTAGGTTTTTAGAATTATAATTATAATAATTACAGCGGTACCTGCAGACTGAGAAAGAAGAAGTTTGTCGCTTGACCTATTTATTTATTTACTCTTTATTGTAAACCTATAAACAAGATCACAATGGGCGGACTTAATGCCTGTTTATTTCCTAGATAAATATAAATTTGTACATACATACATATTTCAAACGCACATATTATGCATAATAATTGTTTTAAGAAACTTTAGGGCACGATTTCTGAAGAAGACAGTTTGACACTTGTGTGCGTAAAATAAATATTTGTTTGGGTCTAGCTCCAAAGGTGAGAAGATTGCTTGCTTAAATAAAAGGCAATTTTATAAGGAGTTACTTATTTGTGCTTCATATTCCTATTACGGTAAGCATTTACTTTTCAACGTTAAATAAAGTTTATTATTCCAGATGACATTTTTTTCTGATATTCTTTGCTTCCGTAAGAGAGAAGTGTAAAATTCTTTAGTACTAATGTAATTCCGTAAGTTCAAGTTGGGAGACATTTAAACATGTAACAAGAGGAAAAGGCTCAGAGGAATGAGAAATGCCGGCATAACAGGGCGTTGCAGACTTTCTCCGGTGGTGACTCTCGCCCAGTCGTAAATGAACTGAGTAGAAACTTTAAATTTATGTAACCAACTCATACTTAATAATTTACAGTTACAATTTTATCCTGCTGAGATATATCAAGCTGTAAAATGTTATTTGAAATTATTAAAGTTTAACTAAAGCATCATTAATTTCCTAGTGTCGTATCAGTTCGTTTTAACGTGGTTTATTTTATTGTATTACTGTTTTGTTTGTTGGAATTGTTAGATATTTTTATATAACTTTATGTTTTATAAATTGTATAATAACATCGTGTGTTTCTGTTTGGCCTAATGGTTAGCTGGTAGAGAATGCAAAAGCATTAAGCTCGCCATTTGTACCTCCTGTATTGTGGTCAATAAAGATTAAATAAATAAATAAATAATATAATGATATCTTTAAATCGTTCTTTATACTAAAATTTGCGCAAATATTTACTACTTGAATAATTTTAACAGACTTCATATTGACCTAAGATGCCCATTATTCAATTTCAAGATTATTTCTTAAATACTGACTTACGCTTTTTACTTAATTAGGTATATTAAGGAAAAAGTTCTAAATGCTGACTCGCTAAATTCCATTTTCAGCGGCTTTACAAATGTAGGTAAAAAGTGACGCGTATTTTTGGTTGATCTTTCAATGTGTGACATTGCAAAATATATTTCAAATAATGCTATTCTTATTATCCCAGTTGACAGGGAATTCGTTTAGGTGGGTTAAAATTTAATCAGTCTGAATCTGGTGGCTTTCAGCCTAAACTAATTTGGCAGTAACCCTGTCTGTCGCGGGTTCGAATCCCATTCAGGTATCTTTTCTTTTCTATGGAAATAGCCAGCAAACGAGCTGACGATCCACCTGATGGTAAGTGGCTATCGTTGCCCATGGACACCAGCAACACCAAAAGCATCACTGATGCGTTGCCGGTCTGGAAAGAAGACGTCGGTTCCTGGTTCCTTGTGCATGTCTAATGTGTGATGAACGTCTGACTAAGAGAAGTAGTTTTTAGAAATAAATGAAATTATTTTTGAGTGGAACGAAAATATTTTTGAGTGTAGATGGATAAAGTTTTTGATACATACATTTCAAGTGCTCTGTCCGATGGATGCCTTTTTATTAAATAGGTGTAAGAAGTAGATATCTACTTAGATAGTAACTTGATACTTAGAAGATACGTCAGTTTGCGGTTGACTGATAAAATGCTTCGTTGGGAGTCGAAATACGTGTTAGTAGAAATTGTATTGTGGCTATTCTTATTAAGGTTTTGTGTACTAATTATGTATATTGTGAATTATGTATTTTGTGAAATTGAACTTTGTTGTAAATTTATCTCTTTCACACATATTTTTATAATACATATTTTTAAATTCTTTTATGTGTCCGTTTGTTGTTTTCTTGTTGTTAGTTTGACTTTTGACCAAGAAAAAATACATGAAAATATAAAATATAAAAATTTAGTTACTATCTATAAATTACTTACAAAGTTTCAAAATATTTTTGCATAATATTACAAACTAGTCAGTGTCATACATAATGAATAATTGTTATTACCACTTAATCTGTAAGTGAAACTATTGAAGAATCCGTTCACTGACACTACACACTAGGTTGCGCTTAGGCACATAGTTAAAGGTCACATTGTTCTCGTATTAATTAGCTATCTATACTATATTACGCTTAACAATATCGTTACATAATGTGGATAGGTATTACTTATTAACTATTATTTAACCTTTATAGACCACAATTAATCCTCAGCTTAAATAGCTCACTAAATACTCTTAATAGTTCTTAATAGTAGCGGGCTTTCGCAATGACGATTGAATGAATGTAGACGATTACAGCTTCCGATCTTACATTTAATTAGATAATCCTCAATTGTTAATTAGATAATCCTCAATTGTCACATTTTGAATATTACCTATAATTATTACTTAAGGACTAGTCACAAGATCACAAGGCACTTGAACTAGGTGTAGTTCTTCACAAAATTCTTTGACTATTTATACTTGTACTTGGCAAGTCTATGTAATCTGTATTCTCTTTATAATACATCGCCTACATGGTTACGGGTCATTAGGAGGATTAATAACACTCTTTAAATCGCGATGACCGTTGAGAACATTCACTTCTGCAGATTGTATCACACAATTTACGTATATTTTGTGGCCTTAGTGATGATTGAGATCAGTGAAAATCACGTAAACCTAAAATACCTTTTTGGTTAAATAATTATATCTTCTGACGTAATTTTTATACCTAACGCGTGCTATAGTATTATTGTAATTGCAAAACTAAGCCTCTTTTTAATAGGAATGCAAAATTTGATATCGGTTAAGGTCAATATGAAACATTGAATGCAAGCACATTATTTAAATATTTAGCATTGAAATTGAACGGATATGTAGATATATAATTATATTTTAACTCGCTGGCTTGACTATTCCGCTATTTTATTAATCGCACGAATATAATAATAAAATGAATAGGTATAATAATTATCTGTAGCTTTGTCTGTGTAGAATTTAAGATTTGATCTATATAGAATGTGAGACTAATTAAAATAAGGGAAAAAATATCACTAAGAACACTTAACTACACCTTTTTTCTTTTTTTAAACTTTCTATCACTTTTAGTTATCAAGACTTTAACTTGTAATACTTTTGGCCGTATTGGGCGAGAATAGGGTGCCGTAAATTTTACTTTTATACTTTTATATAATTAAAGGTAAGAGAAGCCAGTCCTTGGCTTGCAGGTAGTGTGTAAGAATTATATTATTATTGTAAAGCCTTCGATCAGTACCTAATAGGAAATATTAGTATAAATCATCAGCCGTCAAGCGTCTACTTGTATTCCAGCTGGGAGATGGGGGAGCCAGTTTTTTCTCTTTGTTCTCTCTTTTTTCTAAATCGGAAACAAATCAGTGATACTTTTGCCGATGCTGATGTCATTGGGTGACTTTGAAAACCCGTCATCGGAGGCTTATTGTCAAGTATTCGTTTTTAGTAATGAATGAATCTTTCATCTCCTAGTTTTTCCTGCAAAGGGATGAAATTATAAAAAAATCATGCTACCGTTAACATTTGTTTTTATTCATGATTTCGGAGATACAACTAACTACGAAAAAACCGGCGAAGTACGTGTCACATTAATTATTTAAGCTAACTTAGCCTTTGATCTCACAGTATTTTCTATTTTAATATATTTTTAAATTTGTCCCATTTTGGTGCCGTATTTTTGTGAGCTGTTGTATACAGTTGCAACTTCTAAGCTTCTCAGTTTCGTCGTATCGACATATTATTTAGGATAAATAATCTTGAAAGTTTTATTTCCAGAAATTCAATTTATATGCAAAATTTATATTTAACGACCAATAAAAATTTTAACATTGGATAAATCACCACCATCTTAGTATCTGTCCATTATATATTTCATAACATAAAATTTATAGCATTGTATGAAACAATCTTAAAGTACTTGAGTGTAAAAATATAATTTCACATTCTACCTATTACATTACACACCCCTACTTGGTTACAGTCGTTATAAGTGCCACAGATGGAAGAGTACAAGTGGCCAGACCACTGCTTGATCATGCAAATGTTCTTCATTACAATGTTCAATAAACATGACACCAATTTGTATTTTCCTTTGAGTTATCGGTTTGTAAAAACATTAACAAGCTGATTAATTGTACAAAAATGTATTAGGAAATGGGTATTCAGGAATATTTTGTGTTTTTAGGACTCTACATTAATCATTGTTGTTACACCAACATTTATTTTACTTGGTAAAATTAAGCAATTTAATAGACTAAGGTGCTATGATGACAAGTGAGTCATCTGCTTATAATATTATGATATTATATCGGCTTTTAGAGTATAAACGGATTTCATTTACTAATTGGTTAGATTACGTTAGGTATCACTATTACCTTTTACAAAAATTGTAAAAGATTTTTTTTATTTTGTGTAACTAAATATACAAGACGTCAGTTATTGAACCTGGTCAGTCACAACTCATTTTACCCTACATTTTATTGTTTTAAGAGGAGAGTTCTAACCATCATTTTAAATTTAATTTGAGTACATTTACTTCTTCACTGCACTGTGCAGCCTGCAGTTAACTTAAATTGGTAGTCATTATAAATTTAAAGTTAAATCATGAGTTACAAGGATTACCCAAAAGAAGTCTCCATTTACTATCATGGTAATACTGATTGAACGCATTCTTCCATTTCCATCGCTCGATGGACACATGTACTGCTCCTAACATAGGCTTATTAAGGATAACGGATTCTAGCTAAATCTTGTCGTTTCCTTAGCATAATGAACAATATTATGAGGCACTAAGTGCACGTAATTGGAACCTAAGTATAAGGTTGTCACTTTCACGAAAGAAACGGATTTTATAAAGCGTTTACATTAAAAGAATTTTCGAACATATAATGTTTGGATGCGTAATAAAATAAAGTAATAAAAAGGGGTAGTTTGATTGGAACGACTTAATATTTTTTTTTAAAGTTTTAAAACATCGGAGCTATTATAAATTATATGAGTTGAATTAATATTATAAAAAGAAAAAATATAGAAAACTTTCTCAACATTATGTTTGTTATTAGGTTTTTTTCAGCAGGAATACTAACGTCACGGTGGAAATAACTGTGCTTCATAAAGACGTAGAGGCATGAGTGTGGTAGCCCTAAATGAACAGCGAAATGCTCGGTATAAGCGGCCACATAATTATATATAATAGGCGACTTTTGCAACGCACGCGTATTCAGAATGTTTAACTCCTTGAGACAGAAGTTTTGAAAGAGTATCTATATACCTGTATAATTATAAAATGTAAGGTGTACATTAAATTATTAACTTTTAATACTTTTAACATTGTAATGGGACTTTATGTTAACAATCTTACGGTAAGCGAGATCGAGGTATTTTATAGATATTTGCAACGCAGTTTTGTGAAATAAAAAAATCTTTGTTTTAGGCAGAACACTAATGATATTTTTAAAATTATATTTCATCAAAATATACATAGAGAATTTAGAATACCTATCACTTAAGCTATTTTGCAGATTTTTTTATTAACATTCATTTATATAACAAGTACACAAAATTTACCAAAATCGTAACAAGTAGATTAGGTCGTGAAAAGTCCAAGTCAAAATTATTATTATTAAGGTATCACTAATGCACTTACGCATGTCATTTATTTTAATGTACCTACCACCATTTTGAAAAGGTGTTTTGTTATGTAGGAGTAGAAATGGCGAAAGAAACTCCTTAGGCCGCGAGGCGTAGCTAACATTGCGCTATAAATAATGTAGTAAAAGAACATTGAATATAAACTTTTTGGATCGTTAATTATACTGTGCATATGCGTAGTGCACAATTTTATTGAATTATGACATTTGAATTAAAACCGTTAATATTTATACATTAAATACGAAGTGGCCGCTTTTTATTTATTAAACTATCACTGTATCTATCTTATCAATCTTATCTTCATTATATCTTTTTTATGCCGTTGAATGTGTTCGCATTCAATATCTCAAATGCTATGCGGATATGAATGGCTTCCATCTATTTTAAACAAACGTATACAGACTTCAAATTAAGACTATTGTTAGAGTAGAAGTAGGTCCGATAATGTGTTTGAGCTACATTGGAGTCGGACAAAATTAACAACCCGCTCTGCAGTTAAAATTCGACCCTATTACAAATTAACGGTTACTTTACATTTCACATTTGAATGTTCTATTATATTTATATTTAATTAATGTAGTTTTTAATATAATATATTATACCTATATAAAATAAGCATTCTGCACTTTATCTATTACAATAACGAACTAAATATTTTTGTTTTAATTTCACGTTTTAATATTTAAATTACTTACCGTAAGCCAGTAAACAATACTCAAAATGAGCAACTAAGTAATGGTTACTTACAATATAAGTAACGGGAATGATAAAGCTCACTATTGATTGGTGTGTCAGACAGGCAGGACAAGCCTGTCGCAGCCACCGGCGTATGCCGTATGCCAGCCACGTCCACTATTGTTTTAAATAAAATGCAATCCAAGTATAATAAACGAGAGAGCTGACATGGACCGCTTGCCATCTCGTTAGCCGTGAGTTTTTCTCGCTCCATTCACAAGCTATGAGGATGCTTCATCCCTTCAATTAAATCGATAAAATGTTTTTTTGTCCGTCGCTATAACGTTAATTAGGAATTCGTCTTTGATGATATATTTTCCTTATACGTATCTATGTACTTAATACTAAATTTATCATCGACGCATCGATTATGTTGTCGTTTAAAAAATAAAATTAATCAAGGAAAAACAAAAATCAAAACAAACTCGACCAAAATATGGGTGACCTTTTAGTATTTTGTCTATAAATCATGATGGATTCCGACCTTCCCTTAGCCCTTGTGTAATGCTTACGGGTCTACACTAATATCTGTAATATTCTCAGCGATAATCCTAGTGTTACTTTTTCTAAGACTTTCTTTGAAGTCTGTTATTTTGTCGTTATACTTAAACTAAATCCCTATCCCTAACTTTGAAATTCTGTCAATTTCAAAGTTGAGAAAAATCACGCAGTACTAGTCAGACTGGACATTCCTATTAAAATTTGATAACTCTTATAATGACAGAAATAATATATTATAATATCTACACCCTCCTAACGCTCGTCAAATGCTGTGTAATCGCGTACCTACGTTTATAGTATTAACTTAATACGTTTATGCGGTAAATAATAGCATCCACAAGACGCTGCAGGTACAGAATATTATTTACGTACAGGAACAGGATACACGTACAATAAATATTGTGTAATTTCAATACTTCTAATTATGATAGACTAGGAGTTGCCCGCAGCTTCGTATTCGGAAATTATGTTTTACCACAGTTGTACCTCTTATAGAACAAAATTTTCAAAAAGATAAATGTATGTTAAAGTAGATAAATCCACGATAAAATCACACAGGATTTCTCAGGGAGCGGCTTTTGAAAAATGAAAAATATTTTAAGTCAAACCGGAACCCTTATAGTTTCGTGTTATCCGTCCATCCGTCTGGCCGTCCATCTACAACCAACTGCTATTATGGAATAAAATGTTTAAAGAATTTTTTTTAAGGTACCTTCCCTAAATGTAACGTAGGGATAATTCTTTTCCTCGTCTAACTACCCCATAGGGTATCGTTGAAAAGGTCTTTTAAAAATATTATGGATCTGCAAAGATCATTTTTAGATTCAAGGGTCCGTTTTGAAGTGCCCATTTTGATTAGAGGCAAGTGTCCCTCCCCCCGCCATCTAAATGGTAGGAGTTGGAAAGTATCGTAATCATGATGAATTTAAAAGAAAAACTATCACGGTTACGTTAGCATAAGTAGTGAATGAGTAATAGTCGATAAACGAACATCTTCTGAACATCGGGCCGGTTTTTTCTTTTTCATGCAAATCCTGTTCCCAGGTCTTCTTAAATACGGTTCAGGTTTTTTAAATACAACCAAGAGTATAAGTAACAACTTTAACAATTTTCAACGATATACAATGCAAGCTTAATATAACGAGCCTCAATATAACGATTTCCTTGATTTAGTCCAAATCCCCTAGGACTGCCCGTAAGAGCCAATACAAAATATATCTTTACATTACGAAAAAATTTCTCAAAAACCTTTTTAAAGCGAATTTTATATCATTCTAGATCTAGAATACAAACAGAAAGTATTATTTACCTCTAATTAACGATTTTTGGCAACTTATTATGTAACCTTTACATAACGTATCTTATCAATTAATCAGACAAAATTTTACAATAATTCGTGTCTCGATAGGTTCGGAAATGTAAATTTTTTTGTACGACAATCATTGTTATTTGATGTTAAGTAATATAAACACTGCCGTTCGTCATTATTATTAGTTTTAAATTTTGCAATGGCTTATTTTTTTACCTTGATAAAACGAATCGCAGACTAACCTAACCTCTACTTATATAGCAAACTTCATCATAACAAATTACTTGATATAACGATTTTTTTCTAATCCCCTTTAGTTTCGTTATATAGAGGTTGCACTGTATTATGGTATAGATAGATTGACAAACTTAACTTCGCTGTCGAAAACCTGCGATCCCTATACATCAATGAACATTAAATTTTTTTTTGTGATGTTACTAAAAATATCAGTTTTCAGACTTTTTCTTTATTTGTGCTCTAAGACATTGCTTCTTGCCAGATTTCATGATTATAGGTCAACGGAAAGTATCCGGTTTTGATTCACTTGCAAGTGCAGAAATATCTAAAAAATACGACACAAACGGCCGTATCTTTCAATTGCGTTGACTTGATTTCTTTACAAATCAAAGAGATTGTACACTTTATTATTACATATTAATTTCAACTTAATGCCTCCACACGTTTCTGAGAAAAAGTGGGTTCACAGATATACGAACAGACACACGGACAACGAAGTGTATCTTTGAGGGTTCCTTTTTTCTTTTGATGTATAAAACACTAAAAAATATACAAAATTATATGTTAGTGGCACATACAAAAAAGCAGTCGAAATATTAATAGAATTGTAACCTGTAATCAAAACTTCTTTATTAAATTGTACCCATTATCTAGAAGGAACAGATCCATCCTTGACGTAACATGCATCCTTTTCTTTGAGCGGGATGTGAATTATTTATGAACTAAATTTCATCTTAAAAATCCGTTTAGCCGTTTTACCCAGAATAAAATAATCCAAATTAATATTATTATTGCCACCCGTCCAGGAGTTACATATTTTGTCTCCAAATACACCACCAGACCCTAAATGGGTTAATGATGGATTGGTTTTACAATGCAACGTGAACAACAACAAATATGTTTAAGAACGGTTCCGTTAATTGGATTCCTTCAGGAGTTACATATTTGGTCTCCAAAATACGTCATGAGAACCTTAGGGGGACAGTGATGATCCGGTTTTTCAGTGTCAATTATAACGACAGTAAATGTCTTTAATCACGGTTCAGTTATTCTCTACCGTTGTGGAGTTCCACTCTTTATCTCCAGAATCTATCATCAGATCCTCACTGTATTTTTAAATAGGATCAACATGACGAAACTCCCAACATTTAAAAAAATAATCATTAAAGTTTCTTCTTACAACAAATCTATCTACTAAAACTAAATTTTATCTCTTACCGCTCAGGAATATTTCTATTTCCTGGTTTAAAAAGAATCCTATTCAGTAATTCAGGTCAAAAACTAGTCATGTGCCAAACTCTATCCATATCCGTTTAGCCAAAATTTCACATTTAAAATATTAGTAGGATATTAGGATAGGTTTAGTAGGAATAAATATGTCACTGATCACAATCAAATGTAGCCTATGTTACTCAAAAATTATGTGGCTTTCTACTGGTGAAAGAATTTTTGATATCGGGTCAGTATTTTTTGAGTTTATCTACTACAGACAAAAAAAAAATCAAAACATTCTTCTTTATATAGTTTAGATTAATTATGGATATCATTTCTAGGAACACATTTAATAAGTCTACACTTGAAGTAGGAGCCCACAACATTATAGCGAAGTACAGACTTCATACTGATGACATCCATCATAAATCTATCATAATTTGAAGTATTGAAATATTACAATATTTATTGTACGTGTAACTCACACACGATAAACAATAAACATTAGTACCAACTTTTGCCGCACGGTCGTGCTGTTGATCAATCCTAATTCTACCCGAGCAACGAGAGATGTCTCTAGTAACGACGTTCTTGTTATGTTAATTTAATTCAGTGCTAACAGGTGGCGTTCGTAATGTGTCTGGTGTACAACAATACTTATTTGATGTTAAATTTTATTCAATATTTGTCGTAATCGTTTCATTCTAATTGTTTTTATAAACAAATAACTTATATTACAATATATTATAATAATATTATTGCTATGGTGGTTTTTGTAGTAATGTAAGTAATAATGTTGACGATCTGTGTGGCGCTGGCGCAATGGTTAGGTATTAATACCATGCCAGAACGGAGCCGTTCGACTCGTCCTGGGTTCGATACCCATCGAGGCAGAAATTTGAATGATGAGTTTAAATTTATGTTCTCGTTCTGGGTGTGTATTCTTATCTTTGTGTGCTGTCCATGGCAGTAACACCCAACAAGACACAGGGAACCCTTGTTTGGAGCTATGAGTATGTAACGTTACAAAAAATGCAATAGAGGTCAGATAAACACATTTCAATTGTAGATAATATTCGATATTTTGAATTGATAACATTTCGTAATTAATTTAATGTGAACAAGTTACCATTTATTTTTTACTCGACTACGGCGAAGCCAAAAGTAGGTAGCTGTCTGTTTGACTGGAATGTAACTATGTAGTACGTAAGTATGTATGTTCATCTTTTCCTTGGAATTTCTAAACTATTATCTACTTATCATAATTTAACAAATGAGGTATTGTTTAAAGTATCTTGATCGACCGCGTGTTATCCGCGTCACACTAAATTAAACCGACCTTATAGAATGTAAAATCATGAACTTATTTTTTTAAGTGCCGTGTTGGATATTAAATGAAAGGGCTTAAATAGATTAAAAAATGCATATGGTTAGTTTTTTACTTGCGGGTTTACTTGCACGTGATAATACATAATTGGAAATAATTTTTAAAATCGCGCCTCAGATGTGTTCCAAACGTATAATTCTCACAGTTCTATAAATATTTTAGCACGATTTTTTTAATAATTTCAATTAAAATTATTTTCAAAACAAAGCTCGTTAAAATCATACTCTAAAAAGTATGAAACAAGAAAATATTGTCTTCTGAAATTATTCCGAACAAACTAATCAATATTGTCGTCAACTAAATAAACAACTTTATTAAATTTATCATCCAACGACATTTAATTATCTTAACTTTCAATTTCTTCTATTTTTAGGACTTTAAAAAAACCGGGCAAGTGCGTGTCAAGCCACGCGCAAAGTAGAGTTCCAAAGTAATAATCATTAATTACTTATGCTGCCATAGCCGTGATAGTTTTCCTTGTAAATTCATCATTCAATTCATCTGAAACTTGAAAATTTTAAATACTATTTTTTGTAATATAAATTAGGTAGATTTACGAAACATACCTATATATTAACACAAAAAATCTAAAGCAAGTTTTGTATAATATTAGTTCAATAACAAAAGCAAAGGTAATAAAAATAAAACAATAAAATAAATACGATATGGTTCTCTACGTTCATTAGTAAAAGAAAACTAACCGGCATCTCCGAATGTAGTGGGTATCGCCTCATTTAGGTATCAAAGTAATTGCAGGTACTTTACGTTTTCTTAGCAGTTATCATATCCATCGCGTTATTGACCTTAATCTTTATAATTTATGGTCATTCAGTACAGGCTTCCATAAACGTTTTATTGACAGTCGTTATTTGAACCTGTGGATATAACCATTTTAACGCGAATTGCAATTCATGTAAGTGTTTTATTTACGATTTTATAATTTTTTACAAACAGAATGAATCATACTTGCTAAGATATAGTTATGTAATAAATAATAGTTTACGAAAACTATAATAAAAACACGCTTTTATATAAAATCTGACTAAAAAATAGAAAATAAAGAATTAGGAATCGTGTACCTAATTGTAATAAAAGCGTGGGTTGCATGGTGTGGAAGGAATGCGAATGAGTAGAAGGATTTTCATTTTGATGATATCTTAAAAAACTCCCCGCGCTTTTTTTACAATTACACGATTCTTAATTCAAATTTATTTTCTATTTTTTAGTTGGATTTTCTATATATCTAAGCGTGTTTTAAAACTATTATTTGTTTTTTAATTTTTTAGTTTGATTTTTTGAAATGAAATTTAGGTTTTTGAAGTTATACTTCTTTTGGCGCGATGGTGAAAAATGATGAGAGTGAATTTCTACGATGCGCGCGCACACCGACACCTAAATTCTGCATCGTGAAGTTAGCTCAATTCTGTATTTTTTCTGTATGCAAAAAAGTTTTCACTGTATTTACCTCATTACAAACGATTTTATAATCGATTGAATTGATTCATAATAATCGATTGATGGAATATAATAATATATTTTATGTATTATTTGTTAATTATAATTATAATATTAATTTATTTCTTACATGTTTTCGTATTCCATACATATTAAAACTATGTAATATATTTAGAATTACCATTCAATCGTTACGCTAATTTTATTAAATTACATTTCGAATATTTTGACATCGATTAATCGATTGACAACAAAGATGATGTAATCCCTAATAATGTCATTTTGGTAACCATAGTATTTATAAATAACACCACTGTACTGTCATATTTGTCATCGATCTTTCATGTTTCTACGCGTGGTTTTTTGTATTTTTCTATTAAATATTTTCAGCGTACCTATTTGGAGTCCTATTTACTATTGAAACTCATCGACACGCACACAGTTATTTTAATTTACTGTTGTATTCGATTTCGTACTTGTGTTTTGGTGAATGTGTTTTCGCAGTTTCGCTACAATTTCTGGCAAACCAATACTATATGAATATGGACTACTTAATCGCCTGTTTTGTGACTGACAAAGGTTCAGAATAAGTCCTGAACACTGGATAACGTACCCTATACATCTTTAGAAGATCAGTAGTTTGCTGTGGCCATACTTACAATGAGTATGTTATGGTATCTTGATTGGGCAAGGTACCAACGAAATATAGCGCCTCCTGCACAACTAGACGAACTATTAATATAAATGATAACTAATAAAATCTCTTGAAATATGCAATAGCTTTTATTATACAACCTTTTTATGACATTCGTTTTGGGTAAAAACCATTTAAGTAGTAGATAGTATAATAGACACCCGCCAACTTAGTTTTAACCATTAAACTTGTAGATTCTATTGGCAAGTCACGTATTAATTTTGGGATTTTATTATAGAAATGTACACCAAGCCCTATGAAAGATCGTTGCACTTTACTTTGGCGGAACGAAGGCGTAATTAATTGATACATTCTTTTTGTTTGGCGATTATTAATATCAAAATTTTGTTTATACGCGTTTATATTCTTCCTTATAAAAACTACATTATTAATTTATTAAGTAAAGTTGGTTAACCTTAGCTGTGTGTTGTAATGTTTAGTTTGTACGATTCCCTAACATGAAATATTACATGTTTCTTCTGATGTATATAAATATTATTTACTAGGTTGATCCAAAAGTAACGATAGTAAAAATGATACACGTTCAAATAAAATAATGTATTATTTTACAGTCTCCTAACTAATCAGTTCACATTTTCGGTAGTTATATTAAAATTACAACAAATTGAATTGCTTTAAATTGGGTTGGCATACGAATGATCCAAACGCACGCCTAATGATAAATAATCACTATCGGACGAACATGAATCATCAAAACTGCTCTCAGATTCCGTATCACACTCGTCTTTCAATTCTATAATAAATTTATCAATTTCCGCGTCTAAGCTTCCATCCATTTTACAAAACTTATCCTGAATATGTCGCACATGTTTTATACGCAGTCGGGTTTTTTGTATTTTTTAATTTTTGAAGTGAAACTTCTTTAGAATCGTTAGTGATTTGAAACCGGATGCAACGACAGGTAAGATAATATAACCGCTAATTTCGTCATTCCATTTAACTTGTCCGCAGCTCAATGGTCAGGACGTAGATACACAATACTTAATGCGCAGGTTCGCGTCTCACAATATTTCTTTTTTTTTAGTTTTATTTTTATACTGTTTTTAAATACTTTCAAATGCTTTTTTAAATATTTTCAAAGAATTTATCAACAAAAAATAAGAATTTCATTCTTTCATTCTGTCGATCGACCAGCCGATTATACAGACAGTAAAAATGCTAAGTTGTATTCATAGATGGCGTGAGGAGTAAGATAGAACATTCGTTTTATTGCTAGATAGATTTTTAAAAAGTGCTAAGTTGTATTCATAGATGGCGCTTCGATTTATTGCTTTAAGATTCGATTTATTGCTTTTTCATATTTGAAACCAAAATTTTGGAAAGTTTCACTTCTACCACGTGTGAATTGCACACATTTTGTTTTTTTTTGTGTGTAATAGACCTATAATTGATTCAGTTGGAAAAAATATTAGAACACGATTTCGTGAGCCATGACCACGTTTTATGCTATAATATGTACCTACATTTGCCCAAAATTCTTCTGTATTTTCATTGAGCGACTCAGTTTCTTTTGTTTTTTGTATTTATAACACTATTTTCTATTTTAATTTTCAATATTATATTACATTGGTAGAAAATGCAAAAAATCGGGAGAAACGGTCGCTAAAACGGGATATCGGGAGACGATAACCAAAATCAGTAGATCTCCCGATAAATCAGGAACTTTTACAACACTCGTCACTTGACAGCAAGTAATGCTAATCTAATGGGAAGGTAATAACAGCTTGTCAGAGGTAAAATAACTGTGAACGGACTGTAGTAGTAAATAGTAATCGATACTTGTCTTTGGGACTAGGAGCACATTCTTTTTCTCTCCTTAATCTGTATTAAAGTTTAATGCCTGTCGGAAAATAAATTATTCTTCAACTGAACTGAATAAAATCTTTCTTTCCCTCCCCCCCACAAAAACTGGTTTTACAGCATGGTATCGTAATAGTTCTCGTAATATAACATAGATGGTGTTTTTACAATTGTAAAAACAGAAAAAAAAAAGATTTACAATTGATTTGTTTTTGCAATTCTAAAAACACCATCTATGTTCTATTACGAGAACTATTACGATACGTAGCAAAGTAATATTAGAATATACTACAAAATTAATCATAGATGGTGCTTAACACATATAGTTTGGCTATAGAGATTCGTAAATTAAATTATTTCAAAATATTATTTCATTTTTATTTTTAGTATTGCTGTTTTTGAATATTGTATTTTGAACAATTTTTTTTAATATTGTTTTTTGATTTTTTTTTTCATGTCAAAGAAGTATAACTTCTCACGCGCGTACAAAAGTACACGCACCCTTTTTTTCTTTTTTTTAGATATTGAATTGTCATCGGTCCTCGATAAGTCTACGAAGTTTAAATGAAATCGACCGTTTGAAGTGGGTCAAAATCAAGTCCAAAAGAGTCGGTTACAAACAATGCAAGTGAAGCTAAATATACCTAAAGCGTGTAAAAAGCACTGTCAATATTTGATGCATCGTAATATCGAATCAATTATAAAATAATGAGGAAAATTATACCTGTATGATGATAAATATTACTAAAATGATAAGTTTCTAAACGGTTTTATTTAGCTTACCCTGTGTGGGTCAAATCTTGCAAGCCTTGTTTTCTTTGGTATGGTTATGTTTTGTAAGATTGTTTTAAAGTTTTGTTTTAAAGTTTTAAGTTAAATTATTTGTTAATTACGCCTAGCGGCATACCATTGTATATTAATAAGTATCTATATATTATTTCTCTGTAAGTGAATTGTAAAATTCTTTTGAGAAATAAAAATCTTAAACCGTAAGCCTAATTAGAACTACTTCCACTTAGCACTTGAAATTTTACACATTGCTTTAGTTCTGATGACAAGGCATTTTTGTGACAAGCTTGACCTGATACTACGTCCACGTTTGGCTCCAGCCAACTCCAGCTAACAGAGGGAACTCCTTAATGGTTAACAGAACAGTCCCATTTTTTTCAGTATCTACATTGACAATATAAAACCGTGTATTTAATTTTTTAAACTATTACTTGTTTATTGTTATTCGGAACCCAGTGTTCTTGATCGTCAGCTTTTTGTTCTCAAAATAATCTTTAAAAGTATTGAATAAGCAAAAATAATATTGATTAATAAAATTAAGTATGAATAATCAAGTATTATTTGCACTCCAGATTAAAACCGATCAATCCGTCCTAATACTGATTAAATCCTTACCTATCGTTCAATAGAGGTTTAGTAAACATGTCCGTCAGATAGCTTATCAGCAATGAGTCGTATTGCGAAAGCTTATGATTTTGCATTTTCAGACGGTAACAAACTGTACATAGATACTTAGGTATTTCGATAAGCGATCGGCGCCGACGTAATCACGGTTGTAAATACAGAATGCGCCTGCGCACGCCGCGTGCTGCAATATTGTTGAAGTTTTAAAGAATTCCTTTTACGACTCGTTTAAAGGAATACAATTTTACATATTACAGCTTTGCAATTTACTTATCGTGACTATTAGGAAATGTATTCGGGATATTAGACAATGAATTTGTTGTTTGCTAAATGGTATGCGCGTTCAGCGAAGAAGATGATGTGGACTCGTGAACTCGACTTAGCTCGCGTTGGAATCGTTAGTTCGGTCACGTTCCCATTGTTCATATGAAGATAAAAAAGATCTCCATTCTCATAGAACAAATAATTAGTATCAGAGACGATAGCGAGCGGGCTCGCAAAACAAGAAGCTTAATTGGCACTCATAAGCTTCCACAAGAGATTCGTGGAACACTTCGGAATGTGATTCATAGTGCATATGGGTACTCGCGTTGTAGAAATACTTAAAATATCAAGTCAAATATTCGGTAATTCATAAAGTCTCTTAAAACATACTATAAAGTATCTTATAAAGTCTCATATAAAGCATCTTATAACGTACTCTAATACAACGTTAGCGACAATACTATTGATATACAGGGTGTCCTGTATCTTATGGACCAACGGGATGTATGTGATACAGGAACTTATTCCGCATCAGAATGGGGAAACTGGAATTAATTATTTCATCAGGATATTCACAGCTAACTTCCCTCTGTATAAAAATATTACGTTTAAATTACATAATAGTCAATATAATGAATTCATAATATTGTGCTAAATTAGTTGCCCGAAATCTCACCCTTTCTAATTTCTCAAAAACTTACTTCTTATTGTAATTCATACATGTAAGAAAATCTGTAACTTGGAAGCGTATGAAACGCACTATTTTATATTTTCTTAATTATAATACATTATTAAATGAATATAATTGTGTCACTAATAAAATTTTATAGACAAATTGCTGACATAAATTGCGTGCTACCACTTGTGTGCGATATGGTAGGCAAAGGGCTAAATTAAATTTGTTCAATGACAAACAAGGCACGGTTTTGAATTTATACGAGTCAATAACAGAATAAACCGGCCGGGTTTCGCGAGCGCTTGCCGCATGCCGCGATGCCGCATGCCGGCTCATGCGGCGCCCGGTCGGCTTGGCCGATCAGCATTTTCATTGATATTTACAGTTAATTAAATGTAAACTTTACCCAAACTTAAACATGATAAGTAGCTTTGAAGTTTACGTTTTCAAACTCGTAAAGTACCTACTGATTAAATTTCACAAAGTTTAGATTAAGTATAAAATAATACAATTATTCAATTGTACCTTACATTTCTTAATGCAATTTAATATGACTTACAGCTACAACAGTCCCTCTGTAAATCAAAACCGAGTCAGTTGCAAATTACCGACACATTTTATAATGAGCAATTTATAATGCGTAAATGCGGCGCTTTCGATGCCTATCGCTTCTACGATATACATACTGCTTGGGGTCCAATGCGAGTTTGTGGGAGGTGCCATTTTGTAATGTGAAACACAAAGTGCATGCGCTCGCGCATGTTGCGTATCAAACAGATCGGTGGAATGATAGGTCACCGCGGCACGCGAGCTGTGTTCGTCTATGGCTCTATGCATTTCACTTATCCACGCTCCGCCCTTCGCGCTAATTTACTTAAGCATAAATCTTGTTTCACGACCGATCTGTCTTGTCGCCGTCCATCGTCGTCGTACTGGGCCAACTGAAAAACGAACGTGATTCGGATATTACAAAGTAATAAACGATCCACTTTGATGCATCATTAAACAAATTATTTTTGTTAAGTTGTAATTCGATACGATCTGATCGCAACTGCGCTATGTACGTACAAACAATAATGATCATCTGGTGAATGCGTAGTTAATTAGTTGCTCTTACGGAGTTATATCATGTTATATAATGTCACCACCTGCCCATGGACATTTGTGACAAATCTCTAATAGGACTAGGAGGGACTATAGGTGGTAATGGTTATTAATTTAAAAATATTTAGCTTACCTCTACCTAGGTAGCTTTTGATATGAAGTTATCGATTACTAGTTATTAACAGGCAACTATTATCGTAATTAATGTAATCTTTCTCTGTTCGTTAGTAATTCTATTTTAAACGCCAAATGTTAGATACTGATTTTAATAAGATTTTATTATTATAAGACTAGTGCATCCGGTTGCGTAATTATGGATTTAATAACCACGCTTTTATTAATTATATATCCTTACTATATTAGCACATTTTTATATAATAAAAGATTTCTTGAATGGATTTCAATAATGTATTTATTTTACCACTGCGTAAGTTTTATCGCTCTCTCACGGTCGAGCTTTCTTAATGGGCATCACTATTTTAATTAGCTACAAAATAGTGGCTCCATAAATTTTATAGCAATAGCAGAGTCAATACGACGTCGATACAGACCAGGTGTTGCCTTATGTTTATTCGTTTGGTCATTCTATACGAAACAACGTGAAAATATTTTCGATGCAGAATACTTAAACTAGCTTCACTTTTTCGTCTGGAAGGTTTGTAAATGAATAAGTATATACAAATAAAAATATTTTTTTATTTCTTTCTTTTCGTCTGATAGTGCTTAATTTGTTGAACTAGATTTCTTTATGTTACCTACTTTTTAATGTGCAATAAAATATATATCTGGTGAAATCAGTTCTTTACATAAAATAACTTTTAGAAAAATTTACTGTTTGTAATAACTCAGGTTGAAGCATCATTATTTATGTTATTTATGAGATCTCATGTGGAAGGTCCATGTTTTTAATTGCTGCAAATATCTATAATGAGCAGTCATTTGTCGCATTAACTTCTAGAGTCGACGTCCAGGTGGGAGGAATGTTCCGTGGGAAGAACCGAGACGCTGCTGTAGTCATTATTATAAGTTAATAATTACCGCACTTACGAGAGTGTACCTAGCTAGGAGAGAGGGATGGGGACAAAGTACATACGTTCACAGGAAGATAAAATAAATATTAAGTAAGTATTATGATGTATTGAAAAGTATTATATTAGATGACTTACGGATTTGATTCCCAGACGGCGCAGGTATAAGTGATAGACGAATGTTTGTTATATTGGGTTGTGAGTTTTTGTAATTTTTCTTTGCATTTTTTCATTACATTATTCACAAGGGAATAAATTAATATTAAACTTGGCAAAGGTATTTTATACCAAAATTCTATAATAGTTAACTATTCAAGGCATTCTGAAAAAATCTCAAAAAAATAACACATTTACGGCTGTAATCATACCACTGTAGATTAAATGGTATTAGTATGAAATTCCAAGTGATTTAAGTTTCAAGTTGCTTACGAAATATTTAAAACGGCTAGAGTTGACTCAATGTCAACAATATTCCTGCGATTTCTTGGAAAGCTTAGTTGTCTGATACACGTTGAATGTTAGGCATTGCGTTGTGTACCTCGACAATTTTCTTTGACCCTCTGCTCGGTAACTTTCATGGATATAAATTATATAGTAAGAAAACGTTGGTATCACTCTCGCATCAGTCCGTATAATACTGCAATAGCCATTACGGATATACCGTAGCATCTCTAAAGTACCTCGTAAACGTGTGTTACACGGCTACTAGAAATGTAATTTAGCGGTACTGAGAAAGAAATGATAACTATCTCCAGATGAATGATCCACTGTTTGTGCTGGTGTTACATTTTTCTGCTTAAGGTGTCGCAAAGAGTTATTATTCCTATAATAAAACATATTATTCATGACACTCGATGATTTAAAAATTCAGGTGTTTATGTTTATCAGGTAAACATTCAATAACTGGTATTAACTTAGGGTACCGGTTTGTTAAAACCTGTTCACATCTATAAATAATGTTCGTGTCCATACATAATTATATTCAGAGGGTATTCACGCACAATTTCAAAGTGTCCGCTATTATTAACTTTTTATAGCCAAGGAAACCTGAAATTCAGTCACTTTCTTTATCGATTTCTGTATTTATGCGTATGCAGAATAGAAGTAGCATGTTCTAAATAATATCGTCGAATTTTTCCAGTCCACTCTTGACAATTGTATTTGACATCGGATTAAGTCTCATATGAAAGAGTCATACTGATAGCATATTTAATTCAAGCTATAGAGTTAATAGTCGTAGTAGCTTTATGCCTATTATGAAATGCTGACTTAGTTGAGATGAGAATGAAGTGTAAAATAAATTAATTAATTTAGGTCGCTATCTATGAAGTAAATATATCTATAAACACTAATATGCAAATATTGCAGTTTATTTTATTCATTGTAGATTTATACCTTCCTAATGTAAGCATGTTTTATGTGATTTTTGTCAAATAGTTTTAAAGAAAAAAAAAATTGCCTCTTCGCAAATTATGACCAAATATATACCTAATATATATATTTAGTTGAGTAGGCTTTAGATTTCTAGCGGGAAAGAAGATATATTAATAATACTTTAGAAGCGTTACTACACACAGCCATACTTTACTAAATTAACTGGTGCAGGCGAGAGTGACATTCGAGGTTGTCAGATTTAAGTCGTGTTCAAGGTGATAGTCTCTCTTAGGATCGAACTAAAATGGCGACCGAGCTGGCATTTAAATGCCATGCATTTTTAAATTCATTCGACGTACGCAATTAACAATTCAGCTTCGATTACTTTGTCATAAACGCGCGCCTGTTTATCGGCGGTGTCCGTTAGGAAGCTAGTTAAGAATTCATGGCACTATTAGCGTGTAATTAAACTTTATGATTTCTGTGGATATCAGAAACATTAGCGGAGAAATAACTTATATTGTTTATGTGAAAGATATTTCCACTAAAGATAAAAAGTATCTAGTTATATTAGTGGAGGCAATTAATGCCATTGATTTCGGAGTTACGTATAATGTGGGTCGTATTACTCGGCCTTATATTACGATATATGAATTAATGTGGTCGAAAAAATAACGTAATCTATTTATTATAGATTTCGTTCGTTTATTGATAGATATTTTTATAAATTACGTATTTAAAGTCGTCATTTGAAGATACAGTAAAATCCTTTCAGAGGAAAGGGTTCCTGATAGTGTTACCATTAAAAAAAATACGAAACAGGTATTTTACATTACAACGGAAAACCTATTATTGTAAATCTTGTCTTATTATTTTTAACAGGAAACGGAATTATGTTACTCCAATTCGAGTTTGACTTGGGATTTACATGTGGGACACTTTTTTAATTTTCAATGCCTCTTGGTAACGTTTTGTAATAGAATTAAGTATATTATACAATATTGTACTGTACATTGTAACAACTGCACGTCTACATAATATATTTTTTTACCAAGGTACAAAGGTTTGATAGAAGAAGAAAAGCTCGCTTGATTAAAACGACCTTTATCTACCTATATCATGCTCATTTTACAGTGAGTAAATAATCTTTAAATAAAGCTTCCTTTGATTTATATTTTCCATCTGTTTATCAAAAATGTATAGAAGTAGTAGGCACTCACCGAGTTAAATTACTATGGGCTTTATAGGATGTATATTGATACATAATACATATAAGAATATTTTAAGTGTTAGATATTTGTTTCATCCAAGTTACACTTTTTACAGTGGGGTGTACATTTTATGAATACTTTTTGTATTGCGAGAGCAAGTGTTCACATTAAAAAGCAGCAAGATTATTACAATGTAGCCTAAATGTTGCCATCTTCTTTAAATTTATATCTATAACGCAGTTCAATAACTGCCAGTAACAACATCGTTGTATTTCCTATCTAAATAAAATATTTTATTATACACGTAGGAATAAAATATTCACACGTATATTCACCTGGAGATCAAATCATAGATTATGGGAGCTGGTTTAAAAATACATAAAGATAGATCTTATTATGATTCTCTGAATCACGCTAGTATCTGTGAATTCTTGTTAAAGTATATTCAAGTCAAATTTTAACATTACTTATCTGAAGATTTTGTTAAAAAGAACCATGTTATGTAGTTAGATTTATTGCCAATAATTGCGTTGATAGTAAAACAACTAACGTCTTATATTGATAATAATAAATTGATCCATCTGATAGGAACTTTTTTTAATTTATTCTATATTAATGCCACTTTATTCATACAACATGGAAATTAAAATATATTAAGCACTGTCAGATCGTGGCTTTGATCGTCTATACAAATTAATCACAAATAAGTGAGTATTTATATTCCAAGTTGAAACTAGCATTAAGATTCCATTCTCAGATACCACGTTTAGCTTATTAAGTATTTAACAAATTCGAATGGCAGCTTACAGGCGACATTAAGAGTTGTTACTTACTACATTGACGTATTCCATTTATTTGTTGAAGTTTCTACATAGATTAGTAGTTGACGCAATTTTGCACTCAACGAGGATCGCCATACTGCATCATGTAGTCGCAGTCAATTACATTCAGTCCTAAACAAACAGTTTTCCGCAAAGAAGATCTTGGTATTCGGCAAAAAATGAATCTGATAGGATTTGGGTAAAAATATATCTAGGTAATTCTTTTTATTCTAGCGACCGGTCCTGGCATCGCATAGGTAGCACTAATCAACTACTAAGAGCTACTAAGTAATCAACAAAAAAATGTTGATCCGATCACTGCCTTCACAGAATTTCAAACTTCACAGAAGCAAAATGGGCTAATATTATGTTTATCTGAAAATGACTTCAAGTGAAAAACAGAGAGGGAACAGAGATACATACATCAGTATTTACCTGGTATATATTGCACTTCCATCTATGTAAGGTATATACCTTACATAGATGGAAGTGCAATAGAATTTAATGAATACAGTGCACACTTAGAGCTTTAGATTTTTCAGCCCAGTATAGTTTAGTATATATAGGTAGCCATACCGTACGTAACACGTACGTAAAACGTACGTAAAACGTACCTAATAGTAATGTAAAACATGTTATTATAAATTAATAATAATAACACAATATATAAGTGGAGTGAAATAAGTTCCACGTTCGTTCCATTTTGTTTCTCTCATAAATTCATTTAGATTTTAGAATCAATATGATGTCATGAAATTTGTAAATTTTTCAAAGAAATGAACCTAGTGTTCCTTAAACAATGGTACAATCGGTTGAGCCGTTTATGACTTCGTCTGGTGAAAGATTAACGTCATGCAAAGGGAGTCTTTTTGATAAATCATTGAAAAGAAACAAAGGGCGCATAAATTTATCGTTGGAGCGCGGCTTATCATGATCACGTCTACTTTCTCCCAGTGTCGATGTAACTACTGTTTCTTTAAAGTACAATCGTATACCTTTGAACGTTATGTGCATTATGATATGCACTATAATTCTCTTATCATTTTTGGTTTTTGTTAGTGTTCTATGCTCATTTTTCAATTTCAATTATCTATTCATCCCAAAATCTCTGAATAAGTTAGTGGGAAAAATGATAACAACTTAACTTTTAATGTTCTGACATTTTGATAGTTGCTAGGTATCAGTCATGATACATGGATGGATAGAACATTGAGAAAAGCCGTAAGTGAAATTGATACGTAAAGAAAATTGCGCATGTCGTCTGAATTTTGAAAACTTGCTATACCAAATGAATCGTTGATGACTCGAGCTGAACCGAGTTTCATATAAACTTATTCCAATTAGTAACTATATTTGAATCGAAGCAAGTGCCAGGAGCCATCTTTGAATGGCAGGTTTCCTTGGAATGTAATAAAGACGGAATTGGTTCAGGAATTGGAGTATTTGGAATGAAAAGCGACAAAAATTTAAACCCAAAAAAATTAAAATCGTTAGGTAAGTCACAATAAACTATATTCGTAATATTAGTTTTCATACAAGGAATTGTTTTTGAATTTCTTATGCTGTGTGATTTCAAGGCAAGGTGATGACTGAGATTTGTATGAATTGGTTTTAATCACGTAACAACGTATTCGACAAGGCCGTCAGATTATTTATAGCGTGCGTCCGTATTGGTTTCTTTGTAGGTACCCGAATTTATATGGGTGTTATTTACAACGTATGAAGTTTGACTTTCACTGCTACATAAGATTAATTAAAGGACTTTAGGAAGGAGGAAGTTCAGTTCAACGCCTTGATTTTAATTAATCTTAATTTGATAGCTTTCTCCTTGTGCTCACATTATATAAGTATTTTATAATTGAATTAAAGACTGTAAATACTTATCATGCTAGTGCGCCCTGCGTTGTGGTGTTGGAAACCGTTGCTGAAAAGCAAGTAACTGTTTCTATAGTATCACAAGCCATCCCTTACAGACAAAGACATTGTGAAAATTTGAGGCGAGTCTGTCAAGTTTTTGTAATGTTCTTGTTGGCAGAACGGCCTCAAATTATTCACTTAATTTGACCATCAATTGTCATCATCTTTTGTATCCTACGCAGTGCTATCTGTCATTTGTCGTACCTACTCTACTTTACTCTCCTTTTTTAGCTATATTATGCAGGTGTAATATGAGTATAAATAAACTTGACAAGTGTGAGTTAAACTCGCTTGGAGAGGGTTCCGTACGTTGATTATGTATTTACCGTTATTTTTCTATTTTATTTATTTTCGATCTCTTTTTTTCAGTTGTTTACTTTATACCCTTCAACTTTGTGTCACAAAAAAGTACATAAGTAGCAAAGTTCAACTCATTTGGTCCAGTAGTTTCGGAGTAAAGTGGCTGTGAACGGCGGTTGTCCCGACGCACGAGTGATCATAATATAAGGGTTCCGTTTTTCGTTTTTCGTACGGAACCCTAAAAAAACATCCGTGTTATATTCAAAACTCTTGTCATAAAACTATTACCAATTATTACATAATATCATGGTTGTGCCGCCACATTAGTTTATACCTAGACGCTAACGGATTTTTTTATAATAAGTAGTTAAAATCCTTTCTTTTATTTTTTACAACGCATGAGTAGCGAGACACGAACACCTGTGTACGTGCTATTTATTACTTTAACGTGCTGAATAGTAACCGTTTGATATTCAGAGGGGTGTCACACATCTAAGTATCTACTAGTCGTTTTCAAAGCCATGAACATTGAACAGCCAAGGGGTTGTTTTTTATTTGGAGACAACGAAATCCAAACAAAGAGTTTGATGACCGTCCGATGACCAGTACCGGCGGATAACTGACCAGTGTGGGAAGAAATATTTTTACTTTGTGAAAGCTTGACCCCTTCTTTGTACTCTTATAGATATCTTTGTATTATTAAAATAAAGGGTGATGGACAAAGAATGGACACACAGTAGTGTGATTATTCATTTTTTTGCGCGATGTGAACGGTTAGGCAAAATAATAACGATAAAAATCTCCTCGTACGAAATTCCCATGAATTTATTTTTCTACCTATAATTAAGTGCACTCGGCATGGACTCCTCGAGATATTTCGTGCGCACGACGTGAAGGGCTTGCACAAGAACTGTTCAGGCATTTCGGAGAACAGCAATGTGATAAATCGGACCCTCCAATTATTATTTCATTCTGTACGCGAAAGTACTCACTATACTTATGGCGATTATTGACCAAAATCGGTACCTGTGCTCGTTACGCCAATCATACACTCACTGCCAGCCTGATTCGTTATTTCATACCTACCTCATTACATGCTCTGTATATTTACGTATAATATATTATCTGCCGGGTATATTGTTACTGGAGGTTTTAATCAATTTTTGGTCTTGTGTTTTGAAAGGTTTGCTAATGCTTTTCAGTGATGTTCTGTTTGTTTAATTTTTGATAATAATTTATCATTGTTTTGAAAGATAATAGGGATGTTGACACTAATTATAAATTAATATAAATTTATGTCTAAAATATTAGTGGTAACATTTAAAAGCCTAAAATATGATTCTTTTACTGAAATCAATCACAATAAATTAAATATCATTAATTTAAAATGTTAAAAATTGTACTTACTGTCACGTGACCTCAAACGCCATTTTGAGAATATGACGTCATTGGAACAATTTTATATGGAAATTCAACAAACTTCAGTAGACAGATAGTATTGAATATCGTTTAATGACGTCACGTGACGTTTATGATGGGAAATTTGATAATGAATTTTATTTATCAATTTTTGTTTTTAAATTGAAGATTATTATTTTTATAATATTTTTTTCGTGAATATTGAGGTTCTATCTATAAAATAAAATTGAATCCTAAAATTAGTCAACATCCCTATTATGTGAAGTCAGCTAAACTGCACTAAAAGCTAACCATTACTGTGTTAAGTTTTCATGACGAATACTTCCGGTATAAAAATAAATAACTGAGCTTTATTTTTTTTTATTCACAATTTAGTAACATAAACTTATGTTTTTGATTTTTTATGAATAGTTCGCACGTATAAGACATAGGTATACGGAAATGAAAAACACTAATCTGAGAAAAACGAATAACAATGTAGGATTTTTTTTATAAGTATGCTTTAACACGTAAAGCTGTCCGCTGGGGATTTTCGTGATTGTAGCTTTAATGTATTTGCCTACTTAAATAATAACATGACACATTATCTCTGACAATCAATCTCGCTCGAATGCGCTTCTCTAATTCTCTTATTAGCCGCTTGTGAGTGGGCGCGCCGACCGGTACCTTGCCACTATACATGTTCTTTTCTACACACTTTTCAATATAAGGCATAATTGCGTAATTATGTAAAACGGTTAAAAACTAAATCGCTCGCTATCTGTAACGCAATATACTTTAATGATCGTTATAATAAAAGTTGAAGACGGCAAATCTTTAAAGCTGTTTTGGTACCAATCAATTTACGTAAGTGTTCTACTTTTATTACCTATACAATTAAACTTAGATGAAATGAGATTTATGTAGCTATGTACATATACATGCTCGGATCAAGGAAACATGTTATGACAAGTAATTTGGAGAATTCATTACCGAATTAGTGTTAGGTAAAATGTAAAGTAGGCCAAGCGGCAAGGCTCCGTGTTCAATCATTAGTTTAATTATTGCAAAAAATATTGGTATTGATTTAAGTATGCAGCAGTCTCATGTGAATTTAATAAATATACCTGCGTGTCAGAGCTGAGGCTGTGGACATTATGTTATAACTCTAATGGGTATATTATCATAAGAATTTTGTTTTGGAAATATGTACGTATGTTGCTGTAGATGCGTGGGATGGACGTCGTAGAGCAGTGTCGTAGTGTGTCCAATCTTTTGCGTTTGCCCATGCGCGTTAAGCGTGACGTGATACACACTTCATGAATAATTTAAAAATATTTATTACCTACATAATTCACAATTTTTAGTTGGATCATTTGAATTGGAACTAGCTTAACCCAATGAAACTGGATATCATCATCCTCCGATATGCATATAATATCCATCCTATAATATCCTCCTCCATCCAACAGGATAATTTTCTAATATGATGTTATGTACAGTTTTATCTAAAGCTTTACCAGTCTATAATAAAGCTCGATCAAGAGCGGCATAGGATTCCTCAGTCCTTGATGTTGCTTTTAATTGGCTAATGTAATATGTCATGTATGACTGCTATAAAATTATTAAATGTGAAAAAGGAAATCAATTATTTTTGTTCAGAGCATAGTTGTTAAAATATTTCGTTAAAGCTTTTCATTGGGTGTCCTGTTTATTTATTGTCCTATTCGTAGTTTACGTAGCGTCAAAACAATATTTTCCCTCTACGTTAATTTATAACTAGATACTTGTGCAGGTATGTAGAAAATCGTTGTAAGCGTCTCCGATAAAGTTTAATAGAAAATCGGTGCATGGGCAATTTTATCTTCTCGGCTCAATATATAATGGCAGCCGTTAATTATCTATGCGTTAGGAGCAGTGGGCGACTTCCGTCTCACCGCTTTGAGCTACACCTTCACTAAAACTTAACTTCTAATTACAGCAAGCCGACGTTTTATGTTTCCTTCAACCATTATTTTAATTAATTATTACATCGCCACACTTTTCTCACGCCACATTATTGTATCAAAATAACTTTTGGAAGATGTCAAAGTTCATGCGATAGATGTGTAAGGTACATTTAACTGCTTGGTTATTAATTATTACCTATCTATCTATATATTTTTTATTGTCATAAAATAGATATGACTTACGACTAACTTGAAGTTAAGTATATATGTAATGACCGATAGTTCTTATTGGTATAATTGCATTGTTGGTTATGTGTTATAATTATATGGCTACATTTATTTTAATTAATTTTACTTTTAAGTATTTATTTTAATATTTCACCTAGTTAGGTAGTTATAAAATGTTTGTTATAATTAATGAGAATATTTTATTAAATACAATAAATGTATATCAAATCAAATCAAATACTTAAAATGAAAGTTATGAATTTATCAGTCGCGTTGCAAGTTGGAAAATGTACCAAAAAACGCGCAAGAATCTCGGCACACACACAAACGCTTCCTCTTCAGTATTAAGTAATTGTAAATAATTTGATGTACAAAAGTATTCGCTTATTGTAATTTTAATAATAAATTAATCAAACTTAATACATGAACAACATACACCAAAAGGAAAGATAAAGCTACTAATATGACAAAAAAAATCTGTCATTGTACATAACTGTGAATGTACATATCTTATTTACAATCTAGAGGTGTGTACATTTTTGATGCCAGACCTCCGATAAGATTTATAAAATCGGCTTCAATGTTATGGAAGTACTTTGAATTACAACCCAACTTTTAGTTTATTTCGTTTAGGGATTAACAAAAAAAATTAATAAAAGCAAAACTACATTAATTCAAAACTTATATAAAGATGTATTTATGTTAATATTTTTTGATTATGTACAATAAATAAATGCGATAACTAAATATAACGCGTGTTTGAAAGATTTTTTGTTAATTTTTTCTAATTACTACAAAAACTATTATGAATGCGAGCTTCTCCGCTTTAGGAAACTTTCATTTCTTAATTTTTTTTTGTATTAAATATACAGGGTGAATTTTTTTAGTGTGTGTGGATGGCCAAATTCGAAACTATGAGAAATACTCAAAAATGCTCAAAGGAGTCTTAGGACCTTTTGATGAAAACTAGAACTGCATCATTAGATATTTGAAAAACTAATATTCCTGGCCAGGAATTGAACCTGTTGATTTTGAAAAAAAATACTCGTCTTATATTATTACACCGTACGATAGTGTTGCCAAGGATTAAATTCTGCAAAGCAATGACATACGGCAAACTTAAGGAAAATGTTGAATTCTTAGAAACTGCTGCATTTTAAACGTTTTATTGACATTTTTGTTATAAATGTGTGTAGTAACTATGGCAAAGTTATAAACGTATTTTATAAAATGTATTGTCAAAACTTAAAGCTTCAACCTTTGCAATTTCAGCTCGGTGTTAATTAATCAGATAAAGCTTTAATATAAGATAGTGATAGTTATCGCTAAAAAAGCTAAAAAAGTTTATGTGGGTTTATTTTATAGAATTTGTGTAACTTTTTTAGCCCTATTGGGGTGGCTTACAATAATAACTTCAATCCCACTCCGGATGGGTGTCATATGAGGCGACTTAATCCGGCCCGCTGGAGGTAGGTAAGTCCCCTTATAGGGATTATATAGGTAATATTGATTTTAATTGTTCATTAACATTAATTTTGTCTCTCTTTTTTGGCCGGCAACGCATCAGTGATGCCTTTGGTGTCGCTGATGTCTATGGGTGACGATAGTCATTTACAATTATCAGGAGGATCGTCAGCTCGTTTGTCGGCTATTTCCATTAAAATAAAACGTTTACATAATTAGAGATTATATTCATCGTACTCGTTACTCGTACATTGACCTTATAAAATGGTGATAAAGCTTACTTGATCCTTTGTAGATAGTAGACGGAAGTATTTGATTTATATTCATCACAAACTATTTAAACTGTCCCACTGTTGAGCTTGGGTCTGACGTTGACCATATTTCACCACGCTGGCCCAGTGCGGATTTACAGATTTCACATACGGTACGTAGATTCAAACTCAGTTATAACAATGAGCTATAGCTATTTATAATACTAATAATGTTACGTTTATTATAAATTTATTTCGGTGACGACATCATAATATCTACATGCTGATTTCCATAACGTGAACAGGGTACCTATTTATGTATTTTTTGTTGACTAACCGACAGTTATTTCGCAGTAACGAATACATAACACTGGGTAATTAATATACGTTATTATGGATAATTGAATTTGTTGAGATGTTTATACCTACCTTGCGAGTGCGAAAACACTATAAAACAACATGGTAATTACGGCATAAATAATGTATTGTTGATATTGTTTTGGCGCGGCCTTTACAAAAACAGTTATAGGAATTTTTCATTGGCTTGTTTGATCTGCCTTCCTGTTGTTATAATGTCAATCTTGAATTTATACTTCCTGTTTACGATACATAAAGATGTTTTTGTTAAATTAGTTTATATTTTAGACAATTAACGACGTATTCGATTATATAAATTACAAGTAATATGTAGAGTATAATATTCTTAATGGATACCATATTTTTGTATGTTTTTTGGAACAAGTGTCTCGTTGATTGAAGTATCAAAACTCGGTTAAGATTTTGAATAAAGTATGTATTAATTAAACAAGATTGAATTAATTCCTTTCTGCTTGACCTTGTCTTACAATTATACACAAAGTAGTTTGCGCAACTAAAAGGTGTAAAAGTTGCGTAGTAGGTAGGTAGTAAAAGTTGGTATCCTTATCAAACAAATATTTGAATGTGTGTCTTAACGGTCCGCAACCCTTTCTATGAACAATAAGGATGAGCTACGATATCACCCTTCTCCGAGTGGGTTGGACGGTTCGCGTGTGGGGCCAGCGGCCGCCGCAGTAGCGAGCTACGCCGCACCCGGACCGCACCGTCACTAGCCTCACACTGAGCCATCGGCCCATCGCCGATACAAACCTGTTTCGATCACAAATTCTAACCCCCTTCGGGGTGGACCGGACATCTTTTTGTGCAAAGTGACCCCTATCGGACAAAACTGACCGGTGTCCGCTGACGACATGCGAAACGCCCTCGATCGGTGATTCAGGGGTTGCCCAGTTTCCCCTCAGTAACCAGTTTCAACCAGTTCCACAGGTATTTTCATTTTTTTAGTTCAACCCGTTTATTACAAATCATTTCGGACATGGAACTGTTTGTTTTCTACTTCTCTTGTCGGTCTTCCGATAAACTTCTTTATGAATCCAAAGATCAATAAATTATAATATTATAGTATATCATTTATATTCAAGATATTGTATACATTTTGTGTAAGGCATTGCACATTTGTACTGATATTCGCTTAGTACATTGAAGGCTTAATTTTATGATTACAATATATGCATATGTTACATCATGGTCGAATTGGGCGATACAGACTCAACAACTTATCCCAATATATACGTACATTTTGTTATGAAACTCTGATCCCTTTCAAATGAACCGCAAACTTGCGCTTACATACGTAACTTATTATTAACTTTAATACAATTCAAGTATGTATGATGTTGTACCTACGTATGTGTATTTATTGCAATTATTGTTTATGTATTTTTACTGTATTCAGTATGTATTTTTTTCTTTTTTATTATGTGGAGACATTTTCTATTATTCGTTGTGACTGCTTACCAAAAATTGCACTTTATAGTTAGTGAAAGATACGAAACCTGCAAGACCGGCTCCACGTAGTCTTGTATGCCCTACCCCTAGAGTAGGCGGGGAGGGGTGAAGCGGCTCGCGAGCTGAGGAACTGGGGGTTGTAACGTTCGCCACAGAAGCTCAGGCTGGCTGGGGAGGGCAGCCAGCAAGCCGAAGCTGCGGTGGTAAGCATTAAAAGCACCTACGAAGATAAGCTCGCGTAGGACCGCCGGAGCCCCGAGTGAAAGAAACTTGTGCTGTCCCGGCAAAAACTGAACTGAAATGTCGCATGTACGTGTGTGTGTGTGTGTGTGTGTGTGTGTGTGTGTGTGTGTGTGTGTGTGTGTGTGTGTGTGTGTGTGTGTGTGTGTGTGTGTGTGTGTGTGTGTGTGTGTGTGTGAAACCACTGGCTCTACAAGAAAAATGTCTCTTTATCGACTACAACTTTTATTGGAAATATTTTTTGTATCATAAAATCAATATTTTGCCAAATGATCAAAAAAAGTTAAAAATCATGTTTTTCAAAGTTACCTTGAAAATAAAATATGCGGGCATTTTGGTTATAATATTCGTTATAAGCCCATTGAAATGCATAGGTACACCAAAATTTAGATCAATGGGAGGTATGGGCTAAAAGGAAGTTTATCCATAATTTCCATATAGTAAATAATATATAATGTAGAAACTTGATGTAAGCGCCACCCATTCAATTCTACTATTGTTTTAACAAAACAAATATTATTTAAATAATAGAATCTCAGTCGGTAGAGTCATTCAAAAGTAGGTACACGAATACTAACTGACGCATCGACCATAACGATTAACATATACAATATGTTAGTATATCATCTATTATACGTATACTTTATAAGATTACCATTTAAAGCTTATAATTAGGTAGGCATAGACAACGTTTCCGTGTTCGCGCACACTCAGCGCTCGTCAACAAATTTATTGCGAGTTTGACCGTGAGACCTCAACCGTAGCTGTTTTTTGCTTAATGAGCTATTTATTAAAATTTTATCATAAAAAATCGAAGTTAATGCCGTGTGCCCGTGTTCTGGTCTAATGTAAAGTGTTCTGCCTTTTTATCTCTTAAATTAAGCAGATAGCGATATTTATGACTTGGTCACTGCATTATTGACATTATCGTAGTTTGAGCGAAATTTATATTTTAAAGCACTGCACACTCAATATTATGATTATGTATATATATTTATACATATATATGTATATATATTTACATAATATGATTTTATTAGGAGTTCAACCGAAACATATTTTCCTCTCAAAATTTTTATTATGTCTCTTTTTTATCACATTGAGTATTTCCTAAGACGGTATCACAACTTCAGTATCTTTAATTGTTTGGTATTAAATAGTAATAAATACCGGAAGCTTCCAAATCAGGTATAGGTGTATTTATGTTACGTAATATTCTAAGCGTAAGCTAAGCTGCTATATCAAATCCTATATAGTATTTAATTTCTTTAATTTATACAGTTTAAAGGAATATTATAATTTGTACGATAGGTTTTTTTAGTGTACAAAACAGCTTTTTTCTTTATACCTACAGACTACTACAATATGAACTGCTCATTGTTGTATCAAAAATACCAATGGATATTACAATATGTCCACTAGTTTAAGTATATCGGAGCGCCTTGGTAATTGGACAAAGACCAAAAGAGCCGCTAAAGTGTCAAATACTCGGAGTCAGGTAGATACTCAGGTGGGTACTTCGACAATTTTCGATTCTCAAATATTGGTTATGGCGGCGGACGTTGTGTACACTATTAATGTTTATTTCTCTAAAATCGTTGACATCCACTGGGGCCACTCACATTTTTGTTTAGCTAATAATTATTTTTTTATTTATTCTTCTGGTGTAGCTGTATAGAGACAACGGCAAATAGATTTTTCTCACATAACGTCCACACACGGACAAATAAGTTTTTAAATAATTTAAGCGCATTGCCTAAGAGAAATCTCATGCGGGATATAGGTACGGTGTCGTGTTATGTCAGATCGAATACAAGAGATAAAATTAAAAACTAATGTTCACTCAAAACTTTTCACAATCACTGGTGAGGGCAATAAATAAAGCTTCGGCAAAGAACGGGAGCAATTAATGTGGGTGCGGCGGAGTCGTGAAAGTAGCCGCCACGCGGGCCGTGTGTGGACGCAGACCGGAGTGGACCGGCCACGTGCGTTGCTCGTATGTGTACACTTGTACACTGTACAGACACACAACCACGTCACGTCACTCCACAAATTTATAGATATATGATCTTATATAATTTCAACTCTTGATCTCTGTGCGCCGCGCAGGACACAATTTTAAATGCCAATAGTTTTGTTTATTACATACCGACTATCGATTGCATTAAATGTGGAAAATAGCTACATCACGTAAACGTTCAGTGCATTTAGTGGAAGGAAACTGCAGATTTATGACCATTTGTGAGACTCTTAAAATATTGATACGTCTACATACCCGTAGTTATTTATATTTCCTGAGAGTTACAACTTAAGCTGTCTGCGGTATCACATAGGATTAAAGGTCATTAGGGGCACACCATTCCAAAGCTAAGGGCCTGATATGTTATGAATTTTATGTGTTGACAATATTGGTTTTACTATTGCATTAAGATACTAGATAGTAGTTGGAGCTTGGTTCATTCTACAATATTATGCTGGTGTTTACTGTTAGGCAAACATTTATTCACGGGGCTAACTATAAGTGCGCCAACTGTATTGGTTGCTTATTTTATTTGTATAAATAAGTTATCCCATGACTTATTCCTGAGAAATGAATTGCTAATTTGCAACGGATGTATGGATTGTTGTTCATAAGACCTTATAGACAGTATTCCATATACGAGTAACACGTTAAATACCTTTTCCTTTCGCGCTGTGTATAAATCTTCATAATCACACAGTGAATTGGCAGATTTATGAAGTTAGGATGAACTACTGGTAAACATACGCAAAGAGTGGAATGGAAGGGGTGCCTCTGAATGTATTGTGGCTACGGGCTACGCGCCGTAGATCATAATCGGACGAGTATTTATGGTGCGCGAGCTTTCTAAAGCTCTGCTTGTGGCTCGTTTAAGCTGAATACTCACGAATGTCAAGTGACACGCAATGTTATGCGACGTACTTTATTGCGTCTCCAAACTGTGATAATGAATTTTACGAGGGAATAAAAATAAGAATTACGTTCGTTTTATTACATGATGTTGTCAATTTGGCTCATGTTTTGATATTTTTATAATTTGAAGTATAACAAAACAAAAGTAGGTATTATGACTAGATCCGATTAGGTTGGCTTGATATACTATTGTATATACCGAGTTATTATAGTTCGTTGGGAGAGGTATGATTTGAATTTTATTTGTATCTGATATTAATTTTATTCTGACATTTTATACCTATCACAGGTAGGACATAGCGATCTGCATTGTATTACCAATGATCCACAATAAATTATCTTTGACTTTGACTTTGCTTTTTTGTAAAATCTAAAGACGTAGCTTAACAAAAAATTATCACTGCCAAAAAGATCGTATCTAAATAGTATAGAAAAATGTTTTAAATAGTAGTCGAATAAAGTATGAGCTTAATGACATGGAAAGTTAAATTAATGAATTTATAGATTCTTTAAAATGTTTTTAATTTAAACATTCATGCCATTAAGTCTTTTGAATATCTCTAATGGTTAAATGTGCATCGTTTGGGCATAAAGTCTTGAATTAATTAACAGTCACATACGAGTACGTCCACATAGGTGGATAGTCATAAAATTAGAAGGTTCTTTTGAATTGTTGTATTGTCAAGTATTTAGTCACACTTAAGCAGTGCTAATACACACGAATTAACGTTAGCGTTTCTTTACAGAATTGTGTAACTTAATAAAATATTTTTATAACTGCTAGCAAACTTACACAAATATTAAACGGTTCCAGTGCTCATTCGAATGAATCACGATTACTTTATCAAAATTAGTATTTAATTTGTTTCGATTTACAATATAAGTCGGCAACAATATTCGTATTATTAGCAATCACCGTGTACGAACAATGCTTAATGCGTCCATCAACGAGCCGACCTAACAAATCTTGACACTTGCGTTCCGTGACGGTTACTAATATGATGCGTCGTGACAAACTCAGAGAAGTGTAATACACAAACTCGGTTAAGTATACGTCTACGTGTTAAACCGAATCAAAATTAGATGGTTGAATATGATTGGTGAGTAACTAAGTTTCTATAATGACTTTACTGTTACTTAACCTCATTGTTAAATGAGTTCTCTCCATAAGGTTTAACACAAAATCAATATTAATATAGGTACGTGAATAAAAGACATTTGGAATTCACCTCTCTCTTTTTTCTCGTTTTTTCTTGAGTAAGAAAAACGGCTTATATATTCTTTCGTTAATAGTTGACGATTTAAATGAGTGGGATAGGGATGTAGGTAAGTCTGCAATAAAAAAATATAAATTGGAGCTTAAGGGTGTTCGTACATTTTTAACCGCAGCTAACTTTAACTGAGGTAAATTTAACCGATTTAAAATACGAAACTGTTAAGTTTTGACCAATAAATTTTAGTGAAATCTAAACTTTAGTCAAAACTAAAGTTTATTAGTCAAAACTTATAAAGCCAAAAAAAATTAAACCAAATCGTAACACTGACTTATGCAACCCAATTTCGTATTTTAAATAGGTTAAATTTAACGTAAAGTTAGCTGCGGTTAAAAATGTACGAACGATCAACCCACAACCCACCCGATGAAGTCTCAATCTGAAACGCTTCATGAAAATCATGGATTACATTAGCGGCGAATCGAAGTTAAGGCTCGGTTAAGTATAAACGTTGATATAATACGAGTATAATCCTCTATACAGAAATAAGTTGTATACTTATTAGACATAGGCTGATATGTCTTGTAACACAAGTAATCTATTCTAATAGGTAATTTCGTTATATAACGGAGTAAAATCTGCACTTAAATTAACCTACAATCCTGAAATGCCTGAAAAACGAATAGAAATTGTGTCGGTGTGGGTACTAAAGGATAGGTTTATTGAAACGAAGTGAAAAAGTTTCCTGCTTTGCAAAGAATGAATGTCAATACAAACAAAAAAAATAGTGAGAAATAATTAAGTGAACAGTTAACTTCAATACTCATAAATTCAATTAAATTTTAATTGATTATTTGAAGTCTGTAGATACACTTTTTTTAAGTCATTTAAAAATGAGCTAGTGTCAAAGTGAGTCGGTCGCAGTAGTTGGCAGTGGAAGGGAGTACCTGCCGGGACACGGGACGCCGGGATGCCGGGAGCGTGTGAAGTCCGGCGCAGGCAGGGGGCTCGGGACACAAAACCATATTCAAATGCCCTCTGGACGCGGCTCGCATGAATGTACATTACCCTATGACCATATTATTTTTAACATGCCAAGATAATAGCTCATCGGGTAATTCTTAATTTTTTGTCGCTTTCTTACGTGCAACCCTTTATTACAGTTTGCAATGCTTTAGGGCTTTTGTTCAACCGACATGTGTTGTCATTAATAAAATTTTATAAAGATATTTTTATCGCAGGTAAAATTGGTTTGTATTTATGTTATGTATGAACTTAAGCACTAAGTAGTTTAATGTGAGTAGATTTACTTAATAAACAGAGTAACAAAACTAACAAACAACAAAAGATAAATATTTAGAACTGATTATACAAAAAAATATCTACGCTTAAGATTACTCAAAGTTTCTTTACAGAAAACTTTTATAGTGGGAAATAATCGATGTTTGAGCTTCAATTTTCGGATTTTAAATTAAATTCTTTAATTTAAAAATTAATATTAATAAAAAATAAAATTAATATATATATGTATAAATTCTAGTAAAATTTAATAAAAAAACATAACTTTATTCACTTCACACGTATTAGACAAGAACAAACGACAATGATGTTTAGTGACGCTTCACCCAGAGGCGCCACCGCAACCGGTGCTTATGATACGTAACCCTGTAATTTGGCAATCAGCTTTTTACCACCGACTGTACAGCCGGTGGTATGTGTATAGCTATTGTGACCCGAGTGTACGTAGAGCGCAGCTAGCCCGCTGCGTCTGGGAGCCTGTAATTTTGCGGTTATTTGCAAGTGTTTATTACATTATAGCGTTGGCATTACCTCCATGTAATTATTGGGAGTATTTTACACGAGGATACGTTTACGGTTATTCTAAAGCGAAGTGTTTTAGTATAAACGGGTTAATCGTTTCTTATACCGCGATATTATCTTGTACTGCGATGATTTCAATATTGTTTGAGTAGTAGAGTTTTATTCTGTAATATTATAAATTGATTTTACTTACGCATCGTTTTGTTTCACACGGTTAACACTTGACCGTTTGTCTCTCAGACTCCGAGTAATTATAAAAGATATTCGCAACCCCACTTCTTTTATTATGTCTTCAGCTTCACCCTTTTGGCCTCTGTCCATAAGCGTTATACCGGCCCATGACAATGTCTTACCGTTTCAATGGGGAGATACGTATTATTTCGCAGCCTCCGAGGGTCCTGCCGCGAATTTATGCTCGCCTGTCATAACAGAATGAATTTACGCATTGTGAATCAATACAACGATTTCATCTATAGCCCGCCATTGTTTCTGGGCGTCGAACTTACGCAACGAATTGGGATATGACAGTAAACATACAGTGAGTTACTTTTTATTTGAGACAATGGAACATTTAACATTAATAGTTGTATTTACGCAATATTTGGTTTGGTAAAAAAATGTTTTATGGGTGTAAGATGATATTAATACATAATAACATATTTAAGATCTATGATCGAATTTATATGACTAAATATAATATTAGGACTACAGTAGCCGCTTGACGCCAGGTAGACTGCATACCCATGTGTTACTTAACCGATATTCTTTTCTCAATAAAACCTCCAGAAACGTATTTTCTATCGAGTTTAAATTTTGTTTTCTTGTGTAGATATTTTTCATTATGTCTTAGAAAATATTAATTACAATTTATTTAATTATTTCGGGTGTGCAATAAAATAATTGTATGTTATTATGGAATAATCAAAAAGATGAGGAAGGGACAGGAAGCATTTTATAAGAGCGCTATTTAGCGTCCAATAGGCTGGTATTTACACTCGATACTGTAATTTCATAATTCAAGCGTTTAAATGCATAGCTTTCCGTGAGCGCTTCGAAAAAAAAATACGAAGGCTTGCGGAGCGGCCATTACGGTCCTTAAAATAACATCGTACGTTTAAGTTAATGACAGACACGCCGACAAAATGCAATTATAATTGCTTATACAAAGAATTTTGGTAAAAATTGTTATGTTCATGACTTCGTAGCTTTTATCCCACAGGATGCAATGTGTAAAGCGCTGAATAATGTTTGGAAAATATACTGTGACAATTTGGTTTTAATTATTCAATTGATGCAAATGTATTATATCCATGTAGTAGAAAAAGTATGTAGGTACATATGTTGTTTCAAAAATAACACTGATATTATTAAAAGCGATGAGTCAGCAAAAATGATTGATATTTAATAAACAAATAATCTAGAGCTTTTTTTCAACTAAGGAGGAGTGTTTATGCTCTATACATACCTACATTAAACATTTTTATTATACCCTATTAAGACCCCGTTGTTATCGACGTGACGTGAGGGAGCTGGCAGGTCCAATCAAGATGCAGATACAGCGGTTTTGATGCAACTTTGTAAACTGATAATCTAAGTAGTTTTATACGAGTATATGCATGGTTATGAGTAGTTCAGTGACTAGTTGAGTGTAAAACTTGTTAGATTTTCCATGAAAAAGTGAATTTAATGTAGATCTAACTTTAACCAAAGTCATAAAATAAATATTTAAGGACAACCGATGCATGAATGGGCCTGATGTAGGTAACCCTTTGTATGAGTAAATTAGACTCCATTGTAATTAATTAATTTGCCTCAACTGTTTTTAACAATTAAAACTTTAAAATTAAAAACTTTCAATAATCTTACTTTTGAGATAGTAACAAGAAGCAATAATGCATGTTTTTTTTCGAATGGACAGTTTGCTGTTGACCCTAGTGGCCTTTACGCGGGCAGAAAAATTAAAGTGCAAAAGTGTATCGGTGAATAAAAAAAATTAAAATTCCCGTAGCAAAAATGTCTATACGAATTTCTTTATTCCGATTACTTAGCTGATCGTTGTATTAAACCTACTTACTTTATTATAATTTAACTAATTTAGGTGTAAATATTTGCAATTAGCTTATAATTTAAAGTACAAGAAGTAATTAACAGCTCTATTTGAGCGCATGAAGTAAGTGAGTAATATATCTATAAATTCTTGTAACTAATAAGTGGATAGTAGGCCATAATCGCCGTTGCATATTTGCATAATTGTATGCACTAAGTGTTCTTATCTACATAAAATTGCGTCTTTTTCATAAGTCCTCCATATTTAAATACAGTTAAAAATTACTTTAATCAAACTCGGTTTTACTTTGAGAACTATTTACGTAGGTAAATAATTGATTACTAAACAAAATAAATAGTTTATTACTAAATAGTTTATTAATTATTTTTTAATACTATATTAACATTTTATTTGATGAAATGTTCATCATTCAAAACTAGAGCCTCTGAAAAATATTAAAATGGACCTCTATGGATGCGTGTGCATCTATGTATGTTTTTATGCATGTGATATAACGTATACGTGTATATAGGATATACGTTGTATATGTACGTACGTATGTACGGAATTTCTCTGTGTTTAGATATAAGTTAAAATTATCATTAATGGAAATGCATCTAATGATGAATTCCATCTAATTCCCCTTATAAACCTAAAACAATAAATAACGCAATCAGTAAAGCTTTAATATACTTAGTATTAAATCTTCTATGATTAATGCATGAAAGAGGGTAATTAATGAAGAAAATTATCTTAATTTGATTACGTGCGACTGCTTTCTCAATGCCCAAGCCGAAGTCTCGGATAAAGGTTACAGGGTGCAATCATTGTTATACCTACATATCATAATGTTATTCAAGCGTTGGGTAGGTGTTTTAATTTAAATACGTATCTACACCGTTATTGGCACAAAGATAAACCCGACGCTGAATGAATATTTATAATGAACAGAATTGAGATGTAAATAAATGTATAGATCCATTAACGAGCATTCGCTCTATATTATAGCCAACTTTATAACATGCAAACGTAATTCCTTTCGTATTTTGATTAGCTAAGTAAGTGTCTGTCAATTATCTTCGCGAATAAGACTCTTAGTAAGCTTACTGTGCACAGAAATATTGCCTAGTTTGAAAGAAAAAAAAATATTGGTAATAATAATATTCTTTGCAATTTACAATAGATTTCATTCAGTCAGTCAGATCAGTTGATCAGACTGGACAAGGACTGGACTAACAATTTCTTTCATTCCTTTCATTTAGAGCTACCGCGTATTCATTTGGCTACTGAAGACACTTGAACAATATAATATCATTGTCGGATTAGTTTACTTAGTTACATTTAGACTTTAGAGTAATAAATCATTTATAGGATCGAAAAAAAATGCTAAAGACAGATTCCACTTCACCTGTATACAATGTTGGCTTTAATTGGGCGCGGTGGGATGCCAACTTTGGAGGAGGAGTAAAAAAAAGGAAATATTAAATTCTTGATAAACGTTCCCGTTGGTTCAAGAAAAAATTTTTCGAGCAAAAAAAATCGATTTTGATTTTATTGTGTGGGCGCCACAATATTCTTGCCTGGGGTGTTAGTAACTGTCTATCCGAGAGCAAATCGTATTATTGTATATTATCAATTGTTTGCCATATATTGCGTTTGAATATTACAAGAATCCGACAAAATGCATATAAAATATTGAGCTGCTTTTTACAAATATTAATATATTTTGTTTTCTTACATGTAAACATTCGTAAACTTTGGACTAACAATCAACGAAAAACGAAGACACAATAAATAACGAATATCTGAGATTAAAACCGACGAGTAAAATTAGTAGATAATTATTCTATCGAATATAGTATGATACTTAGCGGAATCTGGCTTAAGTATAATATTATAGAAAATTCATAATTTATTTATTTAATTGATTCGATTTACATGGTTTTTACCGGCTTGAGCCTACTAATCTAATAAGATTCTAACTGGTAGGTATCTACAGATACCACGTGCACATAAGAACGGGTACGGTCGGCACAGGCATGTCGATCGGGCAACAATTATGTCTCACTATGAGATTGCTACCCTATTTCAAGATTTATTGAGCAGGGGAATAGTAATTGACTTGACCGTGATGCCTAGAACATTGTTACTTAGTAGCAAGAGGCGTGAATTTATTAAACCTGTTGATATATTTTTGTTTAGCAATTAAGTAACTGAGAAATAACTTAGCAAAGAGAGTAACTTAAGTACCCTTACTTGTTTGTTAAATATTTTATTAACATATTAAAAAAAAACATATAAAAAAACCGGGCAAGTGCGTGTCAGGCCACGCGTAATGTATGGTTCCGAAGTAGTAAGTTTATCGACCACTTATTACTTATTAACTACTTATGATAACATAGCCGTGATAGTTGTCCTTGTAAATTCATCATAAAACCTATTTTTGAGAATTTCTTCACTTGTCCAATCGTTTAGCCAGCAGGGTTGTAGACACGTGACTCTAACCAAAATTAGCACTTTAAAACCAAATATTTTGTAAACGGACCTCTAATTTCAAAAATGATCTTAGAAGACCCATAATATTTATGAACGACCTTTTCTTTGGAATAATAACATTTATTTATATAGCGAGCTTTAATGTAGCTTGTAGGTTTTTATTTTTACAATACAGCAAACTTATATATTTTAGTTGGTTCGTGGTTACCGAGTCCCTGCGTGGGAGTTAGAGTGAAATATCGACATAAAATTAGATAAACACGAGTACTTGTTGCATTCAAAATTAGATAAAATTGAGTAAACATACATTGATTTGGATAAGCAATTTGTAGCTTAGTTTCAAAGCGTAAAAATAAGTTAAACAGATAGCTAGTTCTATGATAAAGTTCTAATAAGAATGAATGTGTCAAATATTACAATATTATAAAACAACATTTATGAATAAATCGAAACAAATGTAATAAATGTATGTATATGTGTAATGTATATGTCCTTTAGGCGTGTCACATGAGGACACGAGCTATGCATGAGGCTATGTATTTTGTATATCTACTGATAGTTTTCTATTTTGATACCACTGGTGTGCATAGTTACTTTAAACGAGCTTAACAAGTTAGTCAAATCAGAATAATTAAGATAAATTTATTGATGCTAATAAGAGTTAATGAGTTTATTATAGGTGTTATTTATTTGAACTTATTTTTAATCCATTAAGGAATTATTCACCATTAAGGATTAATTCTTAAGGAAATTATTTTAATGAAAGCTCCGTTAGCCGTGCTGTTTGAAGTAAGTTTATACAGGATTTGGATTATGTTGCAGATAGTAACAGGTTTGACTATCTAATCTTATCACAGTCTGCAGTCCGGTCCAAGATATAAATAAACGTCAACGAGGAATAAATACTTCACTTATAGAACCCAGTTGCTGCGAATGAGATGTGAACAGTTGGACACACATACCGACCATCGCATCACTGGAGCCAGTTGAATTGCTGTCCGGTTCTAGTAGATAGTGGTCGTCTAGTAAGATTTTAACGGATGTCTACTCACTATCGCCGCGGAAGGTGGTTGTCGTCCGGAGTGGACAAGTTGACGTCGGCAACGCATTTATATGTATGTGGCATGTTTTGTGCCCAAGGGCGAGCTTGAGCATCGGCGTTGGATAACGGTGTAGTGCGCGGGCAGAGAGGTTGATTTATAGTGGACATCCACCGAACCTATCCGATTTGCATTTAGATAGCGTGGCTGCGGTGTAGGGCGCTGCCGAGGCGTCCACGCCGCACCGCCACGCCACATCACTCTATCATGCGTAAATTGGCTATAAAATTATTCGCAAGCAAAAAATAGCCCTCCGTTCCCACTATGATTAAATTTCCTAATAAGAAATTTTATCTAAGTACCATTAACTTTTTTCCAATAATAATATTTTCAACAAAATGCTACTTGATGGGTACCTATAGATAAATCTGAATGGAAATAAATACTTGGCTCGGATAACGCTACGAAAATTATTGCTTTTTTAAATATAAATCTGATTGGATTACAGATAAATCTTTCATATATCTAATAATTTTCCTTGTGTATTCTCCTTAGGGGAGAAACCTGCCTCTAGCCGAAGACTAAAATTTTTTTATTTGGTATTATTAAATTAATTCTCAGAACTTTGAGTTAATTATCTAAAAAACGAAATAAAAACCTCGTTATTTTACACATACAAATGAGCTACATTAGTAAGATACTTAGATAAAACATACACATATAGGTATTCATCTTATTAATTAAGATGAAATCGAAATAATAATATTATCAAAAGAGCAGAAGTGATGTTTGTAATAAATCTGGTCGAAAACCAATTAATGAGAGTAATTCGTGTAGGGCGGTTACGCAGCGACGGAAGGCTGATGGTGGCAGCGGCTATTCAGGCTGCTCGTAAATTATCAACCTCCGCAATTAGCGGGCGCCGATTTGGCGCATTATGTTTCCTACGGACAGCCTCCGAGACGTACTAAATAAACTTTTAATATAGTCTAGAAATCGCAATATTAATTTGAGAGCTTAATGCAGGCAATTGTTAACCATGCAAAACTTTAGGTTGTTTAGGTACAATTCCTTTTGCTATTTATTCAGTTATTCAGAAAGTCTGGGCTATGAATTCCACTTTTTACGCTTATAGTAATGTCATTAAAATAATAAAATATGGTCCCCATGCATTTATAATCCGACTAGTTATTAACTTGACATCTTTGCAACTAATTGGCAAGATTATTAGGTATGATTAACCTTACATACTCAATAACTACTGATTATAAAGATTATAAAGAAAAAAATCACCTATATCATTCAATTTTCAGTGCCTTAAAAAAATTAGAATTTCTCCGATGACTTTCATGAAAAATTAAATATAAATTATATATAATTTTATAAAATTGATTGCTTTTAACCCTATTATATTTAATTCTTCAAACTATTACAGTTATATCGAATACAATTTTCTAATGAAGAATTAGGAACTATGGTTTAGCGGCTGATACCTACATCTATCACTCCTTTACATACGTCACATATATTAATAGGTTTCTTAATATTATGGTTTCAATATGTTTAGATATATTGTTTAATATGAACGTCTGAATCTTAAATAAAACGAAACATGTTTTATAAAATATTACCAGCATTAAGTTACTAATTTGCAAGTCGAATGTTTACATGCAAATTTAATCCCAAGATAGGTTAATTTATGAGCTATATGCAGCCTATAACAGATGGTACCGATGTGTATTGGTTAATAACCTACTAAATGGAAGTCGTAGACACGTCAAGCTTTTATACTCAGAGGTTGCAAATTTTCCTGCCTGGTCTGTTTAATCTCGGCTTCACATAGATGTTATCCAATGCTACATCGAGGCATAAAAGGAAGAAGCATACGCCCCTAATTGCGAGATATCCGTCAGTATCTCCTACAATATGTAAATAGGCGTCGGAGGTAATTAAATCTTATCTCGCGCCATGCCATCGCAGCCCTGCCATTCTAGCATCGAAGCTGATTGCTTCGTAAAATGATTGACACGCTATTTTAATAGCAAACCGATAATGAAAACATCCCGACACGATTAATTCATACTTTATTTATTGTTGACAATTACTATTTGCGCGAGATAATTGATCGTGTTCTCACAATCGTCAACCCGCTGATGAGTTGTTCGCAATTTTTGCACCATTAAAAAATCGCGTAGTTACTTGCAAGGCGCCGCTGCCGCGCTGGCCGGTCACATGCATTACTTGTTTACAAATAAAATTCTTCACATTCGTTTTCGTCGTATAGTTGAATTCGATAAATTATCTCAATGCAACAAAATATTTGTAAATGATGGATAGCCATTTCTGAACTTTTCTCATAATTGTTGTGTATAATTTTTAATGCTGTTGTTAGAACGGTTAAGAGTCAAATGGCGTTATTTGTGTAACGGTACGCACATTCCGAAGGAAAGATTTTGATTGCGTTTTGCTTAGACAAGAAAGTGGTAAACATTTTAGTGTCGTTCACCGAATACTCGTAAATCTTTTGTTAGCTAAATTACTGCGCCGCGTCAACGAGTAAGGCAGTTTATCTCGAGGTGCTCAGTTAAACAATGCAGTATCACAGCTGAGTGCACTAAATCAACTTTATTCATTTCCGTGGGTTGTGTCGCAGATCTTTTGGGCCTACCTAATAGCTTCGCGTTTTAATTATAGCCGGAGCATAACATAATCGGTCATAAATCACGTTATATAGATACCTGCCAGACGCAACCTGTTTCAATTCGCACGGCACAATGCTTGCTGCGACCCGCTCCGTATTGTATGCCGGCGCAGGCGACATACCTTTTAATTTATATCGTCATGCTCATTTACAGACAGCACCCGAATCTACCGAAAATTGTAACGTATCAACATTTTTACTGTCCTAATACTAAAGAATTGCAAATTCATTTTATGTGGCAGTTATGAATTCTCTTTTATTTATCATATAATTTATAGGTAATCTTGTCATTGTCGCGTAGCGTAGCATACAATCGGAATTTACATGTATATGGCGGCATCTGCGCCAAGAGGCAAAAAACGAAAAGTAAATCTACTAGGTATAAAAACATCCTTTTAAGTATAATATAACTTTTATTTTTGCAAAATGATATGTGTTTGGGCTCCAGATCCGCAATATTTATTTAGCAACCTAATGTTCTTGAAATATATATTTTCACAGAAATGATAGGTAAATTCTTCCCGATGTTTGTATTAAAAAGTGGTATCTGTGACATTTAAACATAATTGCTTCTATTAAAGATTTAGTAATGAGCTCAAGATGGACGGACAGTCGGACGAACACGACGGGGCTATTCAGATTTGATATATATAGATAACTTATATAAACATACTTTTACGTAAATATAGCTCGTTTTAGGGTTACATAGCTAAAACGGAACCCTTAGGTACAGTTTCGTCATATCTCCGCAGAGATCCTTAATTTTAGAAAAAGCTTAAACGTTTTACGTAACAATTTAAAACGTAATAAATATTTTTACTTTTTGTTAAATAAAATTAATTGATATAATGTACAAGCATCGTATCTAATATTTCTTTGGTAATACAACAAGCTATTAAGTCACGCCCTATCAAAAGCGTGGACCACACACGAGTTTTCGAATTGGAAAAGTCAGACAAAACGGAAATGATGAATTTACTAAGGTTTTAGTGGACATACAGTTAGCGCCGCGGGCGTCCCCTTCTTGTAAGCTCGTAACTCTTTTAATAAGACACTTTACACTATCCTATCTGTAGTTCAATAAACAGCGTCGGTAATAATACTCATTTATTTTGATTTGTTTAGAAACATAACGATTCGGCAGCATTGGTGACTACTCATATTTTTAAAGATAAATATAAATATGAGCATGCGCGGATAATAAGTTATTAAATTTCGTTATTGGTACACATGTACTCACGTACATTTAGCTATGATCATAAAAGAAATAATAGTACATATAAAATAGTACTATAACTTAGTGCGTTTTACATTCCTATGTGTGAATCATAAGTATCTAACATTAATGCAAATAGGATCATTGAGGAGTCATAGTTTTTTTTTTCAGTGAAGCCGCAGGGGTAGTGAGAAATACAGCAAATTACTTTTTTAAGTTCTCATTTTGTATTTAGTTGCAGTGTTGCCAACTCGGTATCAGGTTTTGGGGCTAAACACAGTTTAAAAAAGGGCTAGATTCGTCCAATACATGGAAAATAGGGGCTATTGCTTAAATATCAGAGGTGACGGCGAAAAAAAAAAAAAAAAAGGTCGTCAGATGCTGTACAAGTATGATAATGGTAATTTTCTCGACATCTTTCACTATGTTTTATCGGTCGATTGCATCAAAAAGTTCATGGAAAACCTGAATTTATCCCTTTTTTCTCAAGACGGCGGAAAATGATTTCGGGGCTAGAAATGGGGCTAGGTGCTAAAAAATTATTTCGGGGGCTGAAAACCCGTAAAAAGGGCTAGATCTGGCCCTGAAAGGGCTAAATTGGCAACACTGTTTAGTTGTTTGGGCTCAGATCTTATACCTGACGCGGAGTTTCTTATTTTCATAAATTATGAGTACGAGTACATTAATGAACAACAAATGATTCAGCACTCATCCAAATAAATAAACAAGACCAAAGTTGTTGTATCACTGCGTGAGACAAAATATGATTATATTTTTTTCGTCAATTTATTTAACATGATTTTACTAGTATTTTGCGCGCTATTTAAGTTATGCTTATCTTGTCCTTTTTATGAGACAGAATTTTTTTAGTTAATAAAAATCATCAATAAGTAGGTAGGTATGTACATTATTTATGAAAAATCAATTTTTTGTACATTTGTAATATTTTGTACATTAAATAACTGGATTAACGTAATTGCATTAATCGGTTTGAAAGCGTGTTGTAATATCATATTGATTATCAATTGTATTTAGAATTGGTAATATGTAATTCAGTTTCATGTATGTGGGTCGCGGTGATATAGCTTACTTACGAGACAAGCAGCCGATGTCACGACATCGAGCACAATGACACAAAGAAAAGCATCATGCAACAGACCACACGATTCAAGGAACATTCATTGATTTCATGACATGCCCGAGAGTCCTGTCATTCAATGGTCAACCGTTTTTATAGAAAAAAGATGAGGGATGTTAAGTGCTATTTAAGTTTAACTTTTATGTTCCTGTCAAATGTCACTTTTGTAATAAAATTCGTCAGAAACTAACTTTGATACACTCGTCGTTTGATACACAACGTTGGGAACAAAGTAATAAAAAAAAACGTTAAAATGATGAAATTTTTTAAGCTTAAATGTACCTCATGGTGGTAAGTGGTCGCCGTCCCCCATGGACGTCAGGTACACTAAAGGCGTCAACGATGCGTTGCCACCTTAAAAGTAATCGGCATTCCAGACTTTATTTAAGTAGGTCTGAAAATTTAGTTTTCATTGAAACTTTAGTGTACAATGATTTACCATCAGAAAATTTTGAGATCACTAGAGGGCTACTAGTTACGCAGGCAGGAGACATGACTTATTTAGTGCCCATGTTGCGTTTCCATCTTTAATCTGCGTGGGCGCATATTTCCGAGAAAACATTTCTTGTTGAGCGTACATAATGCTGCTAAGAACACAGAAGTAATAATGTTAGCCATACTTATACGGCGAAGAACTCCGTAAATGAATCATCGCATATGCGTTCCTCGTCAAGGCACAAAAAGAGGTTTGTCGAAAATGCTTCTCGTTCGGTTAGTTCTGTGTTGGCTCGGTGCTGGCGAGCTGTACTCATCCCTTATTTATTTATACTGGTATGAAGAATGTATCTTTTTTGTAGAGCCATAACAGTGTGCGTCCCGCGCGGCCACAATCCGAGACTGCGAATTCTTTAATTGACGAAATGCAGCGGCGCTGCATTCCATTTCAGATCGTTAGGCTCAATGCGAGAATAGATTAATAATGGCACATTTTCACTATTGCTAAATATGGTTATTATCGTCTTCGTGCCTTTAATCGCCTTCAAACGTTTTAAATCTTTTTTTTTGCATTTTAAATATGAGTTTATTTTAGTAACGATGAGATAAAGTATGTCGTCTTACCGTCATATTCGTTGTAGAATAAAAATAAGCGACAAAATCTTGTCTGATTCTTATCTTTCTTAATTGGTTATCCTTTTTATACTCATTTAAAACATTGCGAGCAATATTTGCATGAAAGAACGAATGACCTTTAAGCCGGCATTATCTTAAAATATTATACTAGGTATATAAAAAATATTCTTGTAGGTTTACCACTCTCCAGGTTGTTATAATATATGTATTTTGAATTAAGTAGAAACCAGTAAATAAAATGATAACTTTTAAAGTACATTTAGTTTTCAACGAAAGCTCAGCCTAATGAGTCATTAGAGGTATCGATACTAGTTTCTCTTATCACTGATGATAAAACATGCGTAGATTTAGCCGCTCCCTGTACTTTCCCCGCAAGCCACCGCACCTGTCGGGTGAGAGAGGTGAAGCTGCGTAGCCTGTTTCCACGCTAACGTGCACTTCGATAGAGCATGCCTCCGTGCAATGCGATTTAAACGTTACACCGATATGTACCGATGTAATTACGTAGCTGTGAGAATACTGCATTCTTCACAAGAGATTACTATGGTGAAAGTCGGCCTTGAAGGAATACATATAAATTATTTTAATAAGTTTAAATTAATTTACTTTAAACCATGCAAGAGATTCGGCATCGACTACTTTTAATCGCCGCGAATAATTACATTTCGATTGCCGTAAATAATAATTAGCGGTGCTAGTGATCAGGACGAGATACCTAAAGAAGCTATTAATTTGTTTTGTGGCTGTTTTATTTTAATTAAAGCACATAATGAAGCAATGAAGTGGAGTGGCAACGACCGAGAAGGATAAGCGCGGCAGGCGGGCACACGCAACCCTACGAGACATGCGTGCCGCTCCGTTACGACACCTACACCAAATTTTTCCACATGCCCGAACAGCCGAGATAAGCGTCGAACGACGCCAACGTGTTATTTATTAACGAACCGAATGATCGATAGTTGGACGCGACACCGGACGTGGACGTGGACGAGCGCCTTTCGAAACTCGCCGCCGCCGACACTTTTCTGTACACTCGCCGCGACCTCAGATAAATCTCCATCCGAACAGTCACTCAGCTTCAATCGAACTCAAAATTTTTATTTTTCTCATTGCGCGCTGTCTGGAGCATTTCGATTCCGCGAATCAATTTCAATTTTTAACCAGCCCGGATGTGCCACTCAAATTGATAATATTCATCAGATCGATACTGACATTGATGTATTTCATGTAATATAATATAATCTATCTAACTGTGACCTAAAGGTAATGTGTATTCTTTACGACACATCTGACGCAACAGCATAGTCGTGAAACGTATCGGCGAAGTTATATGGCAAACGGTGGTAGATGAATAGCCGAATCGAATGCATTATTTGTGTTTCAGAGACTCCTTCAACCCTTTGCTCGAAGCCATCCGTTCCGCTCTAGCATACGTCACGTCTTCGTGACAGCTGTGCGCGATACTTTCTAATCGCTCTATTGAATGCGAACGCCAAACAAACAGACGCAGAGTAGGTATCTTGCGAAACGTGAATGCCATGAACAATTGACAATAACGAAAGAGTAATCAATTAATCCTTATGTAAAAGATTGATCAAGTGATACACAAGTCTCTCGTTCGTAAAAGCTCGTTAATGTGCTGAAATGCGATATTTTATTGTTTAAAAGCACTAGTTGTTGTTATACTACCTAAGCTAAGCTTGTATGTTTACATATCGAAGCGAACGTGATATCAAACAGTCGGAAATTCGAGGTTCAGCTGCACAGGGCAGGTTAGACCAGTCCCAATGGCCTCGCAAGGACCCCAGCAAACCTGTTAGATTCGTTGCACGATTTTTACGTGCGCACCTACCGGAATCTCATTCACGTGGTGCACCCGCGCCGCCCGCGCCCCTGCGCTACCGCCTGCCAGTTAACTCGTCAAATGACTCACGCTTCGGCTGGTTAAATGCCAGAAGCTGGCTTTTCCAGTTTTCTAATCCAATTCGCATATTCTATTCTCGTTTGACACTAACAAGGCATTCCCAAACAACGTTATTTCTTGATTGAGGACATTGAAGATTGCTCTTAACTAGCGACTATTAACAAAATACTGATTTTCGTGTGGGTTATAGAGCTGAACGAGTTCATTAACATTTATACGATTTAAGAATTACGTTTTTTGGGATTCCTGACTATAATTTACGGTATTATTAAGTGAAATGAACAATATCTTCACAATATGGTTACCGTCACTAAAATCTAAAATATATATACTCGTAGTAAACAAGTATGTAGTTAAATTAAACAAAAAGCTCATTGCAGTGGTTATCGCCGGAGGTTATGATCTTGCATCTTCAACAACAACAATAAGTAATGACCTTTCTTGATAACAACAAACACCAGGAACAGGAATCAGGTAGAACTACGATCCGGTCAAACTCGTCCGACGCGTGCTTCCAACATTTTTTATTTATTTGTCTGCATCGTCGGATACCGCTGGGCGTGACGTCAGGCGACCTAAACTGGTTGGCGAGGGAACAGGGATTTGCCTCGTATCCTTCCGGTTCTGCAAGTGGTTTGGACCTGTTCTACATTCAGGTTGCGCGGCACCAAGCGACCCTGTCGGTGACGTATGGCCATCCGTCCAATGATCTCTCGACACGACCAATCGTCTACATTAGACATAGATCCTTACCAAAACGGTTATCTCCAGGTCCCATTTACCTCTGATAATACTTGTTCACTTGAACTGGCCACTTGTTTCGCTGACTCACGATATGTTGTGTACAACAATTAACGTACGTATTATATCGTCACGTTACACGCTGATGGTACCATCAAAGGTCAGTATTCGTACCAAAATGGTCACGCCTAATAACTGGTTCGTAAGTTGTAGTCGATCCAGTCATAAAACAACCAGCTTGGAATACCAGTATCTTACGCTATGTTTACTCCATTGATTCGCCGGAGTCAATGAAATTTGATTAAATGTTAAGAAGCATAAGATGGACGGATTGTAGATTTTGTAAAATGCATAAACACAATCAAAGTATTGATTGTGTTTATGCATTTTACAAAATACTTATGGAATTACTTTAATCATACTAAGCTTATAGTTAGAAAACTTACTAACTAATATATTGTTAAAACTATGTCAAGGTTGTGTTCATAAAAATATTTTGATAGTAAGATTTTGGCACAGATAGATTGGGTGTAGATCATAATTCGTGATAAAGCTGCCTGTCATGAGGTCTTAATTTGTAAACTTTTACCGTATTTTATCATGTAGTGCCTATACATTATATAAAAATAGTATTGACCAATACATTATTGAATATTCCGTCTAAGAAGTAAGTGGGCCCATCGCTTAATTGTCATATTCTTTGTCAACAGGAGACGTAAGGAGGTGATGGAAGTGAGTGGCGAGTCCTGGCGCGCGTACTACTCGAGCGGGGCCGAGCACCCGCTGAGTGCCGCCACGTCGGCCGTGCTGGGGGTGGACGACCAGCAGCCACAGTCCCTCGTCACAGACTACTACAAGCTACCGCCGTTAGCACAAGACACTCATCTCAGCCTACACAAGGAAGTCTGGCAGTAAGTTCAGTATTGGTTGTTAATGTTAAAATCCTGTATTTTGTTCAGTTCCGGGTGATGCTCATAAATTTTTATTTTTATGTTCATTTACGAAGATTTTGAGATACACGAAGTTTTTCTGTTCGTGTATAGGTATTCTGTTAAAGTATTAATGTTTATCCACAAAGTTATAAAAAGTTAACAATATTTTATTATTTTCCTTATGATTAATAGGAATCATAAATTCTGTTTTATGGCAAACAATTTTCGGTTCTGAAGGCTGCTTCTCTTTTTTTTAAATTAATTATGGTAGAGACCTACCTAATGGCCGGGAATAATAGAATATATCATTGTCAATGACGTAAAATAATTTATTACCTTAAAGTATATGAGTTATAGTTTATTATGATTATGCACAAGTTAAATTTTATCTATTGCTTCAAAATCGAACGATAGAAATACATTTACTACAAATTATATACAAATATAAGTAGATAACGGTCAATGTTCTTTCACAGTAATCCGGAAAATCGGCCAAATTCTCACGGCCGTACATCAAATCGAACGTTCGTGTATCGGAGCAATTCTCATTATAATATCCGATCTGTTAGGTGCAGTGAATACGGAATGATTTTGCGTAAAATTTATATGTAAACTATGATAATATGCAATCTTTTGTATAGTAATAGGTAGACGCGTTTTTATGCGCGTTCAGTTACAGGCGGGGTCGTACTTGTCGCGACTCTCACGGGCGAATAAACTGAGACAGAGGCCGCGTGGCTTCCGGCCCCAACGAAAGGTGTAAGAATAACAAATAATAAAAATGTTAATGTTCCACTCAATAAATCATAAGCACTCATTTGAATACCTATAGCGGGATTATCGAAATAAGAGTTCGCAACTGCGAAGGATCAAGGATCTCTCATACCCCTCGGTCTTCCAACGTATATCATTGAAAATTACCATATCCTTTCGCTGTTTGAACGCCATTTTTTACCAATATTTTTTACTTTTGATTTAGTATAGGTGTTGTTGAAGAATCAATACTTCATGCTTAGAGCTTTAAATTATCTTGGTACAAAAGCACAATTTATACTGGAATCAAAATTGTTTAAGTACTCTTAAATTTATTAAAAATACATACTCATAAAAGTTATTGGTGGATTGATAACTAAAATTCATTTACTCGTAATTTCAACTTTTAATTCAAATCTGTTACATGATACCTTAAACTCTTTAAACATAATTTAGTTCAAAATAGAATAAAATAATTGTTTAGAGAATAATTTGGTAAGTATGTTTGTGCATTTAACGGTGTTCCCATAGAAATGCGACCCCGATCAAATTATGCTCGCTTTTTGAAAGAGGTTGTTAACAGCATCCTTTGAATGGTGACACAAAAATGATCAAATGTATCTTATTATTTACGTCAAAAGGAGTACAGTAATGTATTACTTCAACATTACATTAATTCTAAAAATGTATTTTTTATCTATGTTATTTCCAGCTTCACACGTGTGGTTTTTTAACACAAATATTTTATTTTTTGTTTATTTTCTACTTTCTAAATATTGTATTACCAATATCACTCTCGAACATTAGTCAATTGATCGAGTGGTCTTTGCAATTACTTACAACTGACACGCAGACTTACATTGATTAATGTGCGAAGGATTTGGCTATTGGTAATTTAGAAATTAAACGTCATTTCAAAGTAGTTGCTTACTGGGAAAATTGATTTTCTAGGTACAGGAATATTGCCTGAATTATTAGTTGAAAGGTATTCAAACAGTGTGGGCTCTCGCCTCACACAATGTCTGTGCTTAGCGTGAGGTATGCCACACACATCTCCTGTGATCTTTGTCCGCGTTGAAGATGGAGCTTGACTTGACGGTGAACCGTTTATTTCGGCGTGTCATCCTCGTCACATTTTACGGGAGTGCATAAATACAAATAATGACAATAGACGGATGTGGCTGGAAGCGGCTCACATTGACAAGGACGCCCAGGAACGAACGAACTTGTCTCGGCTCATTGTCGGCACGCGTCCCACGCGCTCGGTTCGACGCGCGCTATTTCTCATTCATACATTCAAAATTATAACGAATGCTCCAACTCGCCCGCACCCATCCGCGTTCGCTGTGTCGCCGCATGCGTTTGTATGCTAATCCGTTATATAGTTCAGTGCCAGACCATCGTCAATTTCGGAGCGCTGCATTTGTTGTTTAAATAGCTCGTAGGTAATATTTGAATTGAATACTCTATAGATGTAGAAATTAACTAGTTCAATCTGTTTATTATATTCCTTCTAGGCTCGTAGGCGGTAGTGTTTCGTAAACGCATTGCGCAGTGCGCTAGCGCAGCTCGGCCGGTAGCAGGACCTCGGATAATTTTAGAACTATTAAGAGAAAACGTCGGCCGTAACTATTAATAGTTGTCTGTGGTTCTCGAATGCTCACGCTAGATTAGCATAGAAACACGCGATGGGATGGCTCCGGGAGGGCTTGACCCTGTCACTGTAGGCTCTTGCAGCTAACGGGAAATCAATTTCTCCGCGTAAAGACGCGTAATGTATTGTTTTGACTTAGGCGAAAGATTGTAAAAGGAAATGTTAAATTTACATAAATTGAGTTTAAGGAAAAATCATTCTTGTTTTTTTTACCGTTGAGAAATCGAAGCAGGTATAAAATTGTTTGTTTGTACACACGATTGTAGCCGTTTTTATCTACAATGGCTAAACCTATGTAGATTCGGTTTTCTGTAGATAAAAGATTTGTGTTTCATCGGCAATTGTTCTAAGATAAGTGGTGTATAACTCACTGGAAGGCGCTGGAGTTGCGTTTTCAAAAATAATTTTCTCATTTACCTCCAAAACAAGATGACCGTTAGATATAGATATGGCGAGTGTTATGGTGTGAACCCCTACTCGTGAAGTGGGGATAATATAATATTTTTCCTTCGTTAACCTCTTAGTGTTTGGGATATCATTATAAAGGTCTTTTAAAAATATTATGAGTTTACTGAAAATAATATTAAGCTTTAGAGTGAAAATTTTTATAACGGCACTCTACATTTGTCCTTTTTCGATTACATTTTCATCCATCGTAGGCTTTTACAAATTTTTTAATTAGCTTTTTGTTTGTACAATTTATCCAATTTGTTGTCTTGCTAATAGCCACATCAATTCTTGTAATGTAATTATAAAATTAGTAATAGGTATTGGATAATTAAACATTACCTTTTATAATATACATTCATTCAAGTAATTATACAACAAGCGATTGAAAAACTCTGGTGTAGGTATATGTTTTAATATAAAATGTATGGCAGGTATATGTTTAAAGAATGAAGAATGAACATACAATTTAGCAAGTATCCGAGTTGCGAAGTCGCGGTGGCTTCACAAAAACTCGGGAGCTGGAACCGTGTGACCCATTAAAGTCTGAAACCGGTTTCTTCTTGAAGACACGGCTGTATTGTTAATGTCATAGCAGTTAATGCCATTCAATTCCCCTGGAAACACCCGACCCTCTTATAAAGATAATGCGTAAAAAGTGTAGAAACATCGTTACGTCCCCCACTGGTCATCGCGTAGCAAAATATGAAATGGAGGCTTGACCGATTCTTCTTGACCATCCTTTAATATATCCCTATTCAAACGACGGGTTGGGAAATCCAACTGTGTCTGTGTAACTGTAAAGTTACCTACGCGAATTATTTGCTGCAGCTGCTGTCTGTTGGTTTTATTATTCGTTGTTATCGGGCATGTTTGATGTTGTAAATAAATACATAGTTACAACCAACGCTCACAAATTCAAATTGTAAGACAGTGTCGTTTTTGTAAGACAGTGTCCAGGTTTATGGAAGCTATGCGGCGAAATCGTTTTCATTAAATACTTTGATAATACATTAGTTCCGTGAGAAAAGTAGCAATAAACCTACATTTAGTCGAATGATGTATTCAAATAGAATGGAATTACGTTAGTCGCATCCGCTGCAAGCGCCTTCTTCATCTCACTTTATCGCCCAATAGATTTTAATCTATTCGTCAACGATATATTATGCTGTACTCGCGTTTGATTTTAATCGAGATTGCTTAAGTTGAGTGTAAGCGACATTTCCATAATTGGGTTCCGCATAAAAAAGTACTAAAGATTTAATTTAATAAGTACAAATTTTAGTATTAAACAAAAAGTTGTTGCCATTTACGTGGATAAACAATCTGCAACCTATAGTCATTTGTGTGTCTTAATAAGATTATAATTATTGTCAGTGACTCTAGGAAATAAATTATCTATATTATTACTATCGTTACAATGTTTAATTAAAGCGATATCGTATTAATTTACATAAACACGTTGGTGGGACTTTGGGAGCGGTTGTGATATATTTTTATTATTATTAGAAACGCAATTGAAACTAAAAGCGATTCGTTACATTATCACAATCGGTTATATTATTCATAAGATGAGATATGTGATAAGTGTGCAGTAGTGTGGCGCGTCGCACACACTCAAGGGTTACCTACCCCTAAACATTGCATTGTCGATGTCACGTCATCTGTGAAAGGGTGTTAAGTAAACATTGCAAATAATTATAAAGGCGAATTCATCTCGACGGTACGCATTGGATCTCTGCATTCATAGAAAAACTTACATTTGCATGTAAAATACCGTACACAGTTGCCAAAGAAGGTGTTCATTCTTCATCTTTTATTACAAATAGTGTTATGCTAATTTAGTGCAACACGATACCGATATCAGATTATTATCTGCGTTTGGGAAAGTTCCCGGGCTCATGTTATCATAGCTATTTAAAAAATGCAAAATTTTTTCCAATATATTTGTATCTAGGTGGTACTAATATTAATGCTATCTAAAATTAAATACCAAGTACCTACCTCTACATTATACACTAATTGTCTCCTATTACTTTAAAAATTAAAAGGTATTAAAAATCGTGATTATAATGACCTTAGACAATAATGTGACTTGCGTGTTCGGTATATCGAGATAAGTATAATAATAAATGTGAAATATTGGAAAACTAACAGAAAATGATTGCTCTTCACTAAATTAATTGGCTTGGCTTATACTTACCTACTTGAGATGGAATAAAAATAAATAACATTGAATTGAATAGTTGAAAATTTCAGTGAATGTGCTTAATGGGAATCAAAATTCCATCGAGTCGTACATTAGAAGTGATTGTCTAGCTGTGAGACGTTGCTCAGCTGTCAGCACGACGCGCGACGCGGCGACGCTCGCTCCATCCCTCGAGGCGCAAGCATTGACGAGCAAACAATGCATTGTGCCTCGAATCCATGAATAACGATCTTACGCCACCGCCATCGGCGCAACGAACCCAAACTTAACCCTACAGCGCATACAGTGCCTTATCTGGTACAAGCAATTATATTATACAGTGCCATATGTGGTACAAACTATAGCTATCAATATGCAAAATATTGTGACACCTGTTGGCCTCAAATCGAATCTTTAAAAACCTAGCAAATATTTAGTACCAGCAAATATGATTAGATGATGTCAGTTATCGACTGGCAAAGTAACACCTGTGGTTAATACGTTCAAAATTTTGGTAGTTAATGAAAACTCATTGTTTATGTAAATTCAAAATTATAATAAAAAAAAAAATTAAATGATTTAGACTGGAGAAAAATATCATTAAAAATTCAAAAATTCAAATTTCGTTTTCATTTTAAAATAAGTATTAAAATAGTGTATACTAAACAGAGGTAACTACGTGGTTTTTTGAAATATGATTATATTTATATTCTAAAATATCGACTTTTTTTATTGTTCCAGTTATGGCACACCATGCATTAGTTTATATTTTGCATGTTAAAACTGTTTTTGATTTTATTTCAGATTATGGCAAAGAAGTTGTCTGTCATGGAGATAGAGCTGTCTTTAGGTATATATTCTAGGAGCGAAGATGATCAGGACTTTTTGAACGCAGAAAGTAGCGATGACGTTGTAAAAATTGGATCGTGAACCACTAGATCATCAGGATAAGACCATCAGGGCTTATCCATCAGGGTCAACTTGCGCGTTGCGGCTTCTTTCTGAAGAAGTTCTTCGGCTTCTTCCTTGTCCATGAAGTTTGCCAGCAAGTGGCCTCGGTGGTTTTGTCGTCCTACTCTAAAGAATCCCAATTTCATCTCCCTGCCATTTCATGTGCCTATTCTTGCGTTAAAGTCTTGTGATGGGGAAATCACAAGTGTCATGTGAGTTTTTGGAATATGTATGGCTCTACTAATATCCTCATATACAACCTCATCCTAGTCATCGGGATGTGTCGCAGGGGCGCGTATAACTGCATAACCCCAACGTATACCGTTTCGATATTACATATAAGTGCAAGGTGCATGGCCGATATGCTCCCAATTTATACAATGTTATTTTCAAATTCAAATTCAGAATAATTTATTCATATAAGTTGATGAATAAAATACAAGGAGAACATAAAGAAAATGTATTTCATATCAACTTATTAAACATTTCACGTAGAGCACATATTGTTGAATGATTATGACATAACCATATAGAAAGAATACAGAGCAATAGGGACAAGCGCTATTCTAAATTTAAACTCTGTTTAGGGTTGTGTCCAATATCTTAACATCCTCTCCTGGACACAAACCTATTAGCCTAGTGAACGCTGCATTCTTAGAGCGATGTGTCTTTTGTAAGCACATCTTCAATCTGTGATTGAATCTGCTTAGCATGTTAACTACATACTATTCCCTTGAGACAAGACAAGTATAGAAAACAATCAATTGCCTCTTGATACGGTTTGTCTTTTTGTATTTCTTCTTCCATCTTTGCTTTCACAATTTCTACATTTACATCACACGGTGTCCATACAATTGAATGCAATCATTCATATTAAATCTGGCAATGCAATCATTCATATTAAAATACTGATCTAGTACCTAATATATTATTTTCTTTTCTTGCTATCCGAAAACCAATAAATTCCTTTGCTTTTCCTATGTCCTTCATATAAAGGATTTCTTTTAATTTATTCTTTATCATTTCTCGTATACTAATGTTATTTAAATGTTATTTATTTTTTATTCTTCATATTATTATCTTTCTTTTTTTTCACCTTGGTCTTATAAGCCCATTTACATGGTATAACCTTATTGGCTTTCATTGCTTCTTCTACATTTTCATTACTATCTTCATAGTTTACCTGTAAGCGACGTGGCCTTTTTATTGTAAATTCATCAGGCATGTAAGTTTCATCTAAGTTGTCATATTTTGTTGCAGTTGGACTGGAATCAACAGAAACTTCTTCATCTCTTTCTTTAACATTCTCAATTATAGATGTTTCTTCATTTTTATTGTCTTTATTTTTATTCATTGTATTTTTATTTTCTTTATTTTTATTTTCAATATCATTAATTTCTGTTTTTGTTTCAGATAGAGTAGTGCAGATCATATCTCTTTTAATATTTTGTTCAAGAAACACTACATCTCTACTCATGATACACTTCTTACTCTTCGGATCAATAAATCTATATCCTTTTGTACACTTTATCCTTTTATCACTTGCCCGGGATCCACTCGCTGGACACGGTTGTCTGGTTTGTTTTCCTTCGAGACAAGAAATACATATACATCTTTCCTTCTGCTGTGGCAATTTTATTCCAGTAGCACAGTTTGGTATTTTATTAACATCTTTAAAATTCAAATGACCCATACGTTGGTGCCACAAGTAGGTATCAGTCTCTGTTACGGATGTCATTGCTAATATTGTTTTGGTGTTGGCATTTAATCTATATGTATCATTTATAAGACTTGCATTGGCTATTTTTTGTCCATTAAGCTTATTTATTGAGCAGCCATTTTTGTCAAACTTTACTCTATAGCCATTTTTTATTATTTTACTAACTGACAGTAAATTAGTTGATAGTTCTGGAATGAAAAGAACATTCCTCACCTGTATAAATTTGTGACCGCCATCCGGAGTGGGTACTTGTATTGTTACATTACCACAGCTTTCGACATTTAACACTTTGCTGTCGGCAATCCTTATATTTCGTACAGGTGGAGGAGTTTCATCTTCTAGCCACTCTCTATGCATGGTCATGTGTGCTGAAGCGCCAGAATCAACATACCAATGTGTACTATCATCCAACTTCTTTGCTGAAAAAGCTGCTATAAAACCGTTATCGTCATTTTTGTTTTCTTCATTGTTATTATTTTTATACCAACAATTTTTGCTCATATGGCCAAATTTATTACAGTGAAAACATCGTTTCCCTGTGAAATTCGACTGATGTTGATAATTTCTTACAGGATATTTCCTAGAATTTGAGTAAAATGCAGTGTTTTCAGGTTGTTTAACCTCTTGCAATAATTTCGTTTTAATTAGATCAGCACTGATTTTAACTCCGGAACTCTCAATACCCATGATCATCGGCTTGTAATCGCTGGGTAATCCTGCCAACATCAATGTCCCGAGCCACTCATCATCGACTTTGAATGAAATGTTTCTTAATTTATGAGCAGCCGACAATATTTTATTGACATAGTCTTCAACGCTTGTACTCTCTTCTAATGTAGAATTTATTAAATCTTTTAGTAATCCTACCTTACGAAGTAATCCAGAATCTTGAAAGGCTTGTGACAAATTATTCCATACCTCTTTTGCCGATGTAGCATCTTGGATATGAACATAGTTAATTGGGTCCACTAATAGTATTAACTTCGACTTAGCCTTCAAATCTTTCTTTAAATCTATTACTTTACTTTCTACATTTTCGATACACTCCCAAAGTTCCTCATGTTGTAAGTAGGCTTTTACTGCGAAACTCCAACTCGTCCAATTATCACGGCCAGTAAGCTTTTCAATGGGAACCATCGCATTATTTGCCATTTTGAAGCTGAAAAAATTTTCTGAAAAACCGAAATATGTCGACCAAACAATGGTTACTAAGCAACCATTTTTATAATTTTATTTCGAAGAAAACTTTTCAACAATTTATTGGGCCCATAACCTGATGAATAAAATACAAGGAGAACATAAAGAAAATGTATTTCATATCAACTTATTAAACATTTCACGTAGAGCACATATTGTTGAATGATTATGACATAACCATATAGAAAGAATACAGAGCAATAGGGACAAGCGCTATTCTAAATTTAAACTCTGTTTAGGGTTGTGTCCAATATCTTAACAATCACTGATACACTTATGCGCGTCATTTTTTGGCTTTTCGGAAAGGTGCTTTGTCGTGGAAGAGAATGATATTGATGAGGAACCTGTGGACGAGACACCCAACACCACCTTGGGACTGGTGTTCGCCCTCCTGGTGATAACTATAACAAAGAACAAGTTTCTAGATTTGAATATTATCGTGTCCTTGCCCTGTCTTCTGACTTCAGATAAACCCACGATATTGCAGTTTACCTTCTCTATCTCTTCTTTCAGCTCTTATACCTTCTCATCGATCCTGTGTCCTGATATTGTATACTGGCAGGTGCAGAAGTCTTCGTTTTGATAGGTAGTTGGTCTCTAATGGTTATATTTAGCACCTGCCGTAGCTAGGAATAATAGGGCTGCTGGAGACTGGGGGACGTGGCTTAGATTTGAATGTCATAAAGAGGGTTTAGCCGAAGCCTCGGGAGACGCTGCTACTCGTTGCATTTTACGACATCCAAGAAAGAAATGGAAGTGATGCTATTCTCCTTAGTAGACCCGACCTCACGGGAATACTTGAATAAAGACAACATTAGTTAGTAGGTCAAATACTGGTTAAGTGCATGGTGTACCATATGTGGTTTGCCATAAAAAAATGAAATATCTACTTATATAAGTACTGGATTTTGATTTTTTTATTATTTTTCCAGGTGTCTAGACTATAAACATTATAGAATCACATATATTTTTTAGACAATAATAATAAATCATGCATTGTAGGGTTAATTCGCATGCTTTGAAAAAGTGGCTTGTCGCGTCGTAATGTCATGACATCTCCGTTCAGGACTGCTCATAATTACAAATTAGTTGCGCCCTGCGCGAGTTAGTCACGCCTCGGAAAATTTGCCGATACCTCCTGAAATATTTTATTAAGTCGAACTTTATCTTATCGTACGCGCGATTTCACACTCGTCGTGTTCCTCTTACAAATCGTATGCATAAATCGTGAGGAATGAGCAAAGCGAGAATTGCAATCGGACACGGCCGACGAAGCGCCGAGCTCGCGGGAGGTCGCGCATCCCGGCCAATTCGGACGCATGAAATAGTGCCACGAGAGGTTCTTATCTAAAATAAACATCTGAACGCCAATGAAACATGTCTTCAATTATCATAAATCGGCGCGCACTGACATCGCCGGACGAAAGCCGCACCCCGCACCTCTCGTAGAGGTGACTGTGCATACTTACATACGAACAAATCTACATGATTTAATGTAACTGTCTCTGCAGTATTTGTAATAATCTTAAATGAACAGCGAAATAATCAACAGTCGTTATCTTTCCTCAGACAATTATAAATAAGAATCGTAGGCACAAGAACTACGCACAACTAAAGACCATCCACTGCACATAAAATACGTATACGGTAAAGGTCGATCATATTTATGGTTTTTAACTATCGCTTTTTGCCGTCATTAAATATTTATGTGATTATTCGAGTAGTAGTATCTTTAATCTATCTTTGATCTAAGTATTAAGACTTCAGTAGGTTTTAGGAGGGAACTACTTTTCACTAAGGAATGTCAACAGTGTAATTTTAAATTTCACACAATGGTGATCTTGGATGGATAAATAAAAAAATATTAGCTGGATTACGATTTTAAACTTAACCTTAGACAAATAATAAAAAAGTTTGGTATACCTAGACCTACCTAGATAGAATACCGACTATACGTCCTTCTCATATAAAGTTTCAACCCTTATTATAATGCTGGTACACGCATTTCCCTATCTACAAATATATATATATATATATATGTTTATATCTTTATAATATAAAGATACGTTTTTTAAAAAGCACCAAGTAACAGTTAAATATTTGGTATCGTTAAAGTTTATATGGACTTCTATATAAATAACAGAACGCCAAAGTTAAATTTTAAGAAAATAAAACATAATATTAACTATTTCAACCTTTATCAACCTTTCGATGAAATGAATTACGATCGAATTCCGATCGCAGAGCGGGTCTCAGTTTTACATAAAGAGTACAAAATTACTTATTACTCGTAGTACAGAATTAAAATTTAAGAGCAATAATGTTTAAACACTACCTTCTTACCAAACCTTCAAGTACCATATTAGGTACACCATTCAGGTTGAATTTCACAAAATATTTTCGTATTGCTAGCCCAGACCGTAAATGAAATCCACTGTCTACATAGTGATAGTGATAGCATCAGCACTCTCGGCTGATTAATGAATCAAATGATTATGATAATTCATAAATCAAAAATATTTTATAGAAAAAAGGTGGCTAATGCTCCCAAGCTCATAATGCTTTCATCGTTAAAAAGTTATCAGTTCTCATAAAGAGCCAAGCCTTTAACTCTACAAGGCTCTATGAGCTCTTAGTTTACAAACTTTACATCTTGTTCAAAAAGTATGGTTCTAGGAAACGGCCAACATGTAAAAGAATTTTACTTCCATAACCTTTTACTATGTCCATCCATCCATCCATCAGCCTTTGGAGGTCCACTGCTGGACATAGGCCTCCCCTAACTTGCGCCACTCTGACCGGTCCTGAGCCCTCTGAATCCAGCGGATACCCGCTGTCTTCTTCAGGTCGTCAGTCCACCTGGTCGGGGGGCGTCCTATGCTCCTTTTTCCGAGACGTGGGCGCCATTCAAGGACCTTTCTTCCCCAACGGTTATCGGTCCTTCGCACTATGTGGCCAGCCCATTGCCACTTCAGCCGGCTAATCCTTTGAGCTATGTCGGTTACCCTTGTTCGTCTACGGATCTCCTCATTTCTGATTCGATCACGTAGAGAAATACCTAATGTTGCCTATGTGGACTATGAGAAAGCCTTTGATTCTATTGAGACCTGGGCGGTACTAAATTCTCTCCAGCGGTGCCGGATCGACTACCGGTATATCGAGGTGTTGAAATGTTTGTACTCATCTGCCACCATGTCCGTCAGAGTACACGACGCGGCAACGAACCCCATCCAACTGCAGAGAGGTGTCAGACAAGGGGATGTCATATCCCCAAAACTGTTCACCGCTGCGTTGGAAGACGTGTTCAAGCTGATGGAGTGGAAATGACGTGGCATTAACATCAATGGCGAATACATCACACACCTGCGATATGCCGATGATATAGTCATCCTGGCGAGTTCCCTGGAAGAACTTGGTACAATGCTCGAGGACTTGTACAGCGCCTCACAACGGGTGGGTCTTAAGATGAACATGGACAAGACGAAAATCATGTCGAATGTCCATGTCACACCCGTACCGGTTGTTGTTGACGGCGCTGCTCTCGAAGTTGTAGACGAATACAATTACCTGGGAACCTACAACTGGCTACAACCTACCTTTTACTATGTACCTATGTACAAATAAGGCACATTAGTATATAGGTATATAGAGGGTGTTCCAGCGCGAAGTGACCGCTCGGCGTCTATTGATTATTTGGACAAAACTATCGACAAATACCGTTAAAGTACAGGTCTTATCGGTTTGGTTTTTTATTAACTATTTTGTGTTTTTGTAGAGAAACCTGACCTATTTTCAAAATATTTTTTTTTGTTTTTACATTTATTTTCATTATGTTTTTTTTATTTACCAGTTGTTTTCATAGTTTATCTATTCGAGGTATAAAATTTAGCCAAAACGTAATAGGATGTTTTTTTTTAAATAACTAATTTTTTTTTTAAATTATACCCTTTTTATTTATTTTCGCTGAAAAGTTGAAAAAATGCCCTATGAATATTATTATTTTATCATTTATTATTAAATTACATGAACAACCTACAAAATCTCATAAAAATGTTTGTAGTTATCTCAGTCATTTACTTATCGGACTACAAACTCTTGAAGTATGCACCCCATTTTCGATAATAAGAAGAGATACTTTTAAAACCAGGCTAGTGGAACATTCAAGTATCTTACTATCAAAAATACCTCTTGCCATTTCATAGAATAATTTTAAATGCAAGAGAACAATGAAAACAAGTGTAAATTTAAATCACTTAATTAAAAAAAACGGTAATTAATTCATAACGTTCTCGAAATGACAAATGAAATGTGGTAGGTATATGTGCAGGACATGTTGGTGTGTTACATCACTGGGAATCAAAATTATAAAATATACTAAATTGGAATATGATGCAGTTCATGCATGTCTGTCACTGGAATAGACTGAAGCAATATTTAGTTTAATATTTAATTTTCATTAAATTAATACGTAAATACCATTACCACGTAATGTCCATTTTTATTGTAAGATATAGATAAAAAATTAAAGCTGGATTGCTTTGTTGAAGTGTCTATTACTCCCAGATCTCAGTTTTCATAACATATTTTCTTTGACATACGAGTATTCCAACTTCACATTTTATTCTTTTGCCTGTCAAAATACGTATTAAATAAATATTAAAAATACGGAACCAAATAGGAATTTTCCACGTTGATTTCAAAAATGTAATTGGCACTTTATAGTAAATATTTATTAGGTACGCGGTACGCGTAATTTCGACATAAGACTATGGCGAGGGGCAATGGGACGACACTTATCTAACTCTATCAAAAATTGGCACTTTCAAGCTTGATATTTCGTAAATGAATTCCTAAATCAAAATATGGTTTATAAACATTCCTATTATTTAAAGTGATCTGTCCAACGATACCTCACACAATGGGAAAAACGACAAAGTCCCCACTTTACATGTAGGGTGTAGTAGGGTGGTATTCAAAAATGTTTTTAGATTTAATTTTCAACTTTGTCGGCGTTATTATTGTGCCTACCCATGTAACTTAAACTATGTATACATAAATTATTGAATAAAGAGTAAGGCTTCCTATCTAATTCTTTTGCTGTTCAAGCCGCTCGGCTTTGGAATGCGCTACCTGAAAATCTTCGAAAGCCTGTCAGTAAATTAACTTTTAAAAAGAATCTCTTCAGACATTGCATAGGTGCGTGATTTGGTGTCTCTGTGAAGTGTTTCTTTATCATCCCATCCTGTATTATATATATTTATATATATATTAATTGTATATATTTATTTATTTATTTGTATTATATACTTATATATATATTTTATATATATATATATCATATATATTTTATTTTATGTTTTTTAAGTACCCTTTTAGTTCATGTTATTTTGTTTTTCTCTTCATTATTTTCACAATACCGCCTTTGATGTTTCTCATACTTCCCGAAGGTTGACTGGTAGAGAATGCTTTTAGCATTAAGTCCGCCTTTGTACCTCTTACTTTGTTTTGTGGTTCAGAAGTTTAAATAAATAAATAAAAAAAAAAAAAAATGAATCAGCTAATAGTTTGGTGGAATATATCTTATGGTGATCAATCAATGAATGTGAAGGGGCAGACATAATGGGTGATATTGCTTTTGTTCTGCTACACGTGTGAGGATGAACAGAAAGTCTAGAATAGATTGATAGTAGGAAAATGGATGGAAAATTTATATACCATATAGGTATAATAGCTAAACACACTGCGTTTGTGAATTTTGTGGGCTCTGCTGTTTCGTGCTAATGACCAGTTTATTCCCATTTCGGTTCGATTGATCCTTCAAGTACGAATAATTGACACAATAACGTAGTATAGTTGGATTAGTGACATTTTAAAGAAATAATCATATGTAGATGTCTGATTAACTAGCGACCCTCTTTACAGTCTAAATCCAACCGTAATTCAGCTTCGCTAAGGACTACTTTACCTTGACTCTATTGAATATTAAATTTTTCTTTAAATAATGTGTGAAGTAGGTATGTGTGTAGCTTTCTATAATTATTCTCCATGTAAATTTTAATAAAGGGAGTACCTATACTCAATCTCAGACACTTAGATGTGTTTGAGCTATGTAGGTTGGTAAAACATGTTTCCCCTCACGTATTAATACGAAGCTTTTTCTGATACATTTATAATTAGGTACTCATCTAAATTTATCAAAACATAATATGGAGAAATATAGGTACAAAATAGAAAATATGATCCAATCTTATTGGAAAGTTATAATAATAAGTGAAGATAAGGTATAATTTTCTAAAATTACGTATACATAGTGAACAAATTTAAAGGTGTATATTAACTATTATATTTTATTTTGTTTAAAAGTGCAATCTTCCATGGTTTTAATATACTAATGTTAAATTTTAATAAAATATCTTAATGAAAAATACCTGGTAATAAAATCCTATGATTAAAAATTTTTAATTAAATAAAATTAATTCGTTATTGCAGATATCATATTATCGTAGTTGTATTTAAAATTTAGCCTTTTTATTAATTAATGAAAAAAAATTGATTTGCATTATAAAGTTTTTCTTTGAAAAAAAAAAATATTTGCCTAAAAAAAAGGAAATGTATAAAATACATTTCTGAAATATATGTATTTTCATTGCGTGGTTACACCTAATAATAAAAATTCCCAATTTTAAAAAGATATTGGTTTAAAAAAACTAAAATCTGATAAATAGTACGTAACAGATGACGAGATATTATAATATACACTTATATGTATATACTTATTATAATTAAAGAATGTACAAAAATCCAGTTTACTGTGGAAAATATGAAAATTAGAATAATTTAGATTATGTCAGTGTGACGATTCTGCGCGTGTTCTACGAGGTCGGTCGTAGAAATAGCGGCGCGCGCGCACTGACGCCAATCACGCCTGTCTCCCCTCCGCAGGGCCGGCGGCACACTGAAAGCAGCCAATGGCGCGCACGGGGCGGAGCTGGGCGAGCTCTCGGGCCTGCTCCACGCGGGGCTCGTGAAGCGCGAGCCCGAGGATCTCAGCCGCAAGGTGGTCGACGAGCCCGAGCCGCACGCGCTCAACAAGCCGCCGCGACACAAGGTGCGTCACACGTCCGTACGCCGCCGTCGCGCGCGCACGCACTCACACACTTCCCTTACCGGTTAACTCATGTATTATTTGTTGCGGTCAGCATACGATGCGCCGAGCACCTCGCTCGAGTCGCACTAGCCGCGCCCGCCCGCGCCCCCATCAGGCCGGCCAGCGCCGCCCGCCCGGTGCACGCCGACGTAGGTGAACCCGAAGGACCGTTGAACTATCCCGGGATTTTTGTAATTCTTCTGTGAGCGTGTTGAGATCGAACGATCCTAGTATACGTGGCTGTGAACTGTGATAAGACGCGGCATGTACGCGTCTACGCTAAGGAGCGGACAATTGTCGTGGGAGAACGCGTGTAATAGGCGCGTGTGTCCGCAGGTGGCGGTGGGCGACCCTGGCGAAGCGGCGTCGCCGTCCCCGGTGCCGTCGCGGGCCTCCTCCGCCGGCTCTCTCCTGCCGGATGCCGCAATGTATGCAGCGCAGATGTTTGCGCCGCCCGGCACGCCGAGTCCCACCCCCTATGGCGACCAGTACCCGCGCCAATCCACCACCTTCGCTGGCGAACCTTACTATAGAGAGTACTTCGTCGGGGAAGGTTACCAGCAAAGGGCAGCACCTCCCTACGACACGGAGTCGGCTTCAGCGTCGGCTTTCGGCGACCGATACGCTGCCCCTCGCTATCATAGCAAAAGTGTGATTGCGGCTGCTGGTCTCACCGTGGACCTGCCGTCGCCGGACAGCGGCATCGGAGCTGATGCCGTCACTCCTCGCGACCATACCGCCGTTCAGCAGGTCGGTGCTACGACGGACAGGGGCGCGGGCAGGCGGGCCACTCACACACACACACGTACTGACGTTATCATACCATTCACTGCTTCAGTGCGGACATTATCACTACAGTTATTCTCATATTGTATTTACATTTATTATACACGTATTGTTGGGCACGGCTTGAACTGTCATGATTCCTTGACTTTTAATATTGCTTTTGTATTTTATGAAATTGGGATTAAAGTAGCAGTTTGACTAAAGAGTAATCAGTTATGACGTAATGCCCTGCAATATGACATGCCCTCCCGCGCTCTTTGTCTATTTATAATAAGTTCATATTAGTAGATACAGATCATTGTAAAACAGACGTAGATAGGTAGGTACTGAACTACCTGAATTACTACTTGAAAAAATTTCGACAATTTATCTTTCAAGTTTCAGAAAGGTTTTATTTGAGTAGGTACTGTACACATAAAAAAGATACCTTATACATTTACAAGGTTATATGTCCTCTACCAATATTTGAAATACCCCTATAATTATATACCGAAAAGTCACCCTAATGAATGAACTCGAAATACAATACAATTAATTAGGAACTTGATGCAACGAAATCATTATCAAGAACATGGCATATTGCTAGTAACATGTTTTGTGACTAAAAATAATTATATTGAATTAAATAAAGTGTAATAAGGTGGTAAGCAATGCGGAAAGTAAACAACAGGCGAGTCATGTAAAGTTTTACAGTTTTTTTTTTCACAATTTTTTCCGAACTTTGCACAAAAAGTGTACAGTGGGTTAAATAACTGAATTCTAATTAAGATTGTAATAAAATAATCTTATCAGTTAAAATATTCTTATAATAAATAATATTGTTATTGTTTACTAGAATCGGTAACAGTTAGATTTGACAGAAACTAGAATGCATTTTTTATTATCTGCGACATTAGACTTAATTCTTTATTTGATTCTACATTATATAGGTAATGACACCTAACCTACCATTTGCTACTTTCTATGAACTTATTTTTCAGTAGTTCACTTTCATTATTGACTAAACATATCTACTTAATTAGACTGATATTCTACTTCAAATGTTTTGAATTACTATTAATTATTATCGCAATTCAAAAAACTCATACAATAGTCATTGCCTACCTAACATTGTCTGCAAGTAATGTCATTAGAGATCTTATACGAAAATCTTGATAGGAAAAGAAAGAAAAATTTAATTTCTAATCACATATGCATTGCAACACTGACTTTCTTAGGTTATAAGTATAATTCAGATGCAAGTCGCCCTTAAATCTTAGAATGATAATTTAAAGCTTAGAATGATGAATTTAAGCTTAGAATGATTCTCAAATTCTCAAACTCGAGAGATTAATAGTATATTTTATTGACTAGTTTTGGAAACTATTATTATATTCTGTACATAGTAAACTAGCCAAAAATTACTGGTAGATAAATTAACAATGGAATTTTGCATACTTACAACGTATCATGAACATTATATGTATTATTGTTTATTTATTGTATACTATTACATTCTGCAGTGTGAAATTTAAATATTAGTCCAGGTTATATTAACTGCATGACAGATCTTTGCATAGAACAATAACAGTTTGCATTGACTTTCAATTTATGACTATGTATAATACAAAAACAAATTGACATGACTATGCGTATAATCAGCTTGAGCATTTACAACTAAGTGCTTTTGAAGGACTCCGAGGTTCCTAGGTGTGTCGCTCACGAACCACGATATAGAAACTGGAATCTAGATCAGACATTACCTACTATTGTATTGAGTAAATAAAACGATGGCTAATGGGCATTCAGATTTTAACACAGCTGTCCATTTTCTATGCAGGAATAATTAATTTATAGTGGTACTTACTGCTGCTTTAATTGTAAAATGGTAACCCATCCTCGTTTCTCTGATAAAAGCTTACAAATTAATATTAGTGCATCAGAAATTTATTCTTTATTATTCTTTTCACTAGGAATTTTATACCTAAGTAACATGTTTATCACACTTTATCTTTTTTACTAGTGCTTTTTAGTCCTAGATAATGTTTTTATTTAATTACTGAAACCAGTATAAAAACGTACTCAAACACATTTACACCTCAAAACCATTAAAAATCTTCCATTCTATACGTACTAAAAGTGGTTGACCGATAATATAACAGTTTCCTTCTTTTGCAATAACAGACAAACACATCTTATATTAATGTGTTGTACTCTCAATACAGATAACACAATCTTAATAAGGTAATCATAATAATAAAATTATATAATGTATGTTATTCTGTCATAAGAGTGACGTAATTTCATGTTTACTCATAGGGCCGAAGCTATAAGTGACGTAGCCATTACAATATTTAATTAGTAATCATTATCATAATCTAATAGCTATTTAAATGCTAATTTATTACTGAATAATGTGCAAAAAATCCCATGTTATATCACATTTTGGTCATTAGGAAGTACCTGTAATGTAATGTACTATTGAGAATTATAAATTATTTAAATCATATAGGTTTAATACTTAAATGAGGTTCACATGTACCTTAATGTTGATTTTTACATCGTATTGATAATTTGCTTCTCAAACAACATCGTACTCATTTCGACTTGTACTACGATGAACTCTATGTTTTCTATTACATTTTACGGTAAAATAATATTAGTTCCACTTAATTTCATACATTCCAGTTATATGTACGCACGGAATTGTACAATGGGCTTTTTAACAAGTACCGACGCTTATTCAAATATCAACATAAAATTTCGAACCTGCAGTTATTCCCTGTAATGTAATTTTGAAAAAACACCGAAATGTCGAGTGCTAACTTGTAGCGGAGTGCTTATACAAAATTCACCCATTGGCTGCCAATGGCCTCCGACAACGTCGAAACATTATAAAATTTACACTACTGTAATCATTTACATAATATTATTATTGTTTGCAAATTGCTACAAGTCTTAATCTTGCTACTGTACTATAATTATTTTATTAATGATAAATTGATAACATATGAATCATGAATAAAAATATATTTAGATATTGGTAGAGGTATTGAAATAACAGATAAATTATGAATAATTAATAGCTCGAATTTTTTATAATGTTTTTGATATAAAATGTAGTATATTATTCACGTAAACACATAAATATTATAGCATACAGTTAGATCGTGACAATCCGGTTACCATTTATCTTTGTCTTGTCTCGGTTGAAATGCTTGACACCGATCCATAGTAGTACATGGTTCTTCAATATTCCTGAATCCTTGTAGACCTTAAAACAAATGCTCCGGTAGCGACTGCTATCTAATGCACTCATAAACTTTGCATAATCGGTCATCCACTTATCTGAAGCTAAGCTTATACTTAGGAAATACAAAATGCTTCATGTTTATGGTTCGTTAAACTCAAACGGTGCATCCTACCGATTAAGGCTATTTAAAAATTAATACCCAAAGGTTGTCTGCTGTGTATTGCTGCTTAGTGATAAGACCGGCTTTTATGTTATCTTGCCTACTGTATATCATAAATTGTAGTATCCTGTGTATCATTCATCCATCCATCAGCCTTTGGAGGTCTACTGCTAGACATAGGCGTCGCTTAACTTGCGCCATCCTGTGTATAATAAAAAATATTAGTATTATGTTGTAAACGGTAGTTTTATCGGTGATACAGTCGTTCGAGTACACGGTGATCTGCCAGCAACCCGGCGTGGGCGAGGACGGTCGCGGCACCCCCTCAGCGCACCACTCCCCCGCGCAGGCCCCCCGCACGCGCCCCTGGCATGACTTCGGACGACAGAACGATGCTGACAAAATACAAATCGCCAAACTGTGAGTAACCTATTTTTGGTGTATAAACACCTGATCCATAACATGACTTATGTGAGAGTAGCCATGCTGGTCTGCTTTTTAAAGAGACCTAGGTTGGATTGCCAGATAGGCAAAAAATTGAATGATGATTCAGTGATGGCCGTGGCATACACGAAAGAAGGAATTCTACATATAAGGAGTGTATAACTTTGTTTATTATTATTGAATCTTTTAACTTGTTCTATTAGTTTTGAACCCAGCCTAAGAGACTACCTCTAGAGCAATTTTTCTTGATGACGCGTTTGCGTCTTGTTATTTCTGTTGTCAATTCATTAGTTGATTTCGCACACTGGCATTTACGTTAAGACGTTTGGGGTCGGAAATTTCCGATCATACTTCACCTGAAACATGAGAGGTCAACTGCCCTCTGGTGTTTAATTATCGAGCGAGTATTTACTTTGTCGTAATACACAGATGTGCAGATGGGAACAGAAAATCAGATATTCTATTTCAGTGTAAAGAAGTAATCCTTTTATGAGCATGTCAAAAATACTGTAACTTTAGTTCGATTTGTGAACTCTGTGGCCCAATATTTATATTTATATAAAATAATACTACTACTGTCAGGTTTCATTTCCGCCCAAAAAACATTTCTATGGCCGATAAAAGTGTTAGGACTCAGCTTGGGTGTAAGTGATTGTCAGTTGTATAAGCATTCATTAGATATGTATTATTGTATAGATGTGTATGGACTGCATTCGTACCCTAATACCTAATAGTTTGCAGGTCCGAAAATCTATAATGTGAAAATGAAGTATATGTGAAGTCAACAAGATACATTTATACGCTTTTGGCAAGTGTCATAAAATGTAGCTTTATCTTCAGTAATTTTTTCAATAGTGAACCACAGTTAATGGGGTTTAATGTTAGGAATTCAATCATAAACATAAAAATATGTAATTATGTATTTTATTTGTCGATGGTGTAAACAACGTTATAACTCACGTAAAGTTTTTGTTAAATTTGTTTATCAAATACAACCTTTGAGGCTCCTAATGAAACCTGACACGTACCAGATACCGTATAAATTAACATATTTATTGTGATTATAAATTAATCACCATAATGCGCTACACTGGCTGCTCTACACAAACTTAAACGAGCGAAAACCGAAAAATATAAAGTGACTGATATAGTACGAGGATTTGTTCTTTTATGAATTTCTTTTTTGTTCTCTGACAGACTTGTGTTGGAATATACAACTTAATAATTTACTATTAATTGGAAAAGTATTCTATTTCATGCTTTGATGATGGCAATTCGCGTAATAAACATCAAAATTAAATTCAGAATTTATGTTATAGTATTCGTTAAGCCTTGCTTAACCATTAGGTAGATAAAACTTTTTGAATATTAAGATGAGGAAGATTCTAAAATAATATATTGTAATATATTGATGATGAAATATTAAGATTAATTATAACACGATTCCAACATTTAATATAATATACAAAATTCATTCAATGGTTTACAGTTTGTAATAATAGCAAATTTTCAGAATGTACCAAACAATAAAGTAAAATCCATTTGAAATATAAAATTTATATAAAAAGAAACATACACTATAAAAGCAGAAATAAAAGATAAATAAATTTATTAAGATATGACTCATATAAATTGTTAGTACAAAATTCCCGGGGTTTCCCATACAAAAGACTTTAACGGGTTTACCAAGTTACATAACATGCTGCTTGAAAAATGGATGTATTGAAATAAATTGTTTTCCGATCAACCTATATCAATAATTATTCCACTACTCAAATGTGTCATAAGGATAAAAGTAAGACAGAATTTCTACAGTTTGAGAGATTTCTTTCAACATGTTGAGTTTTCAAAAGTGACATAATATTTTATCAATATTTTCGATTCCGCAGGTATCTAACTTTCCTTCTGCTGTTAAATAATGAAATTTAAAATAAGAACTATTTTTATATCGTTGTATTTCTAATCAAATATTTGTGTTTGCGAATAATGCCACATGATTGTGCTGCGTAGTATGCATGTCGTGAGAAAGCTACGGCCCTCACATTGATAGGAAACACGCGTTATTCTATTGTTATACACTTAGCAGTTATTGCCCCGCCATCAAGAGGTGTTAACTTTAACTTCGTGATCACTGAATACAGCAGTAAAAGTGTGTAAATTGATAATTTCCTAATTTCTTCTCCGAAGCTAATTGTCTTGTAACTATTTAATTTTATGGAGATTGCTTGATAAATTCTTTGTTTTTCTTTACTTGTGGTAAAACCATTATGACGAATGAAAGTTTATGTGTTTTAAATATATAAAATGCAAACCGTATCTACAGTACGTACCAAATGTACTTTTTAAACGCTAATAATTTATAAAGCAATAAGCTATCATTTAATTCTCTCCAGACTGTTCTTATTACTTATGTAACTCATTACCGTAGACGAATAATGAATATTTACCTAGCACGCAACTGTTAAGTAATAAACTGTACTTTGTTTTCATGCAACTTTTTATTGGATACTCGGATTACGTAAGTATACTTTAAAGTCCTTTCGACGTCGCCTTTTTAGCTTGAATCGGAATTTTGGTTATTATAACAATTACCGAATATGAACTAGGAATCGTAAGAGACATAACTTTGAAAATAAATCGTTGTATTAGCGGTGCGAGGCAAGACGGAAACAGTCGTCAACACGATAAGTGCATTAGCATTATTATCTCGATAATTACTTGCTTGCATTTGGCCCAAATAACTCGGTCGCTTCTATCGTCTTAAATTACCTTCGGTTCCGATACGCTCGTTCCTCGGCTGATTACAAGTCCTCGCCTCAACACCGAAGTATTTCAACGCCCTCACAAATGTTTGGTCTATTACTTACCGTCCAGTACTCTGCGCCCGTCTGGCCGTCTGTCAATGCCCGCAATCTCTACTTTATTTACTCGTCCAATATTCAACACCGGAACGAGGTTTTTAAAGGTTGTAACTTAATCAAAACTTGTATGCTTACGTGATTATCGCCACAAAGATGAGTAATGGAGTTTTAGAAACAATTTTAGTATATCCTCAAGTGAGTAACAACAAGCTACTAATACGAATAAATTCAGAAGCTAGGCAGCAACATCTTCCTGTGTTTGATGATCATCGGTCATGTACACTGCGGTCACCAATTCGCAATAGCCAAGCAGTGACTATGGCTATTACCCTCTATGGCAGACACGGAAAATCACAGTCCCCGGCAGCCCCATTATTCCTGACTACGGTAGCGGCCACGGTAACAGTGGGGCAGGGGTACGAAAAATCGCCGAAAAAGATGGCTACTACCACATGCAAGAACGACCTCTGTGCCTGGTAATATTCAATACCAGGACACTGAGGACTGATGACAAGATATACGAGCTGGAAGCTGAGATGAACAGATTGAACTTAAGCATTTTGGAATTATCCGAAGTCCGAAGATAGGGGAAGGACATGATAATACTCAAATCCAGCAACCTGTTCTATCACCGTGAGGGCAAAAAACTGTCCTAAGGTGGTATCGGGTTCCTCGTCCACAAGTCCCTCGTCAACAACGTAGTGCAAGTTGGGAACGTGTCGCCCAGGGTAGTGTACCTACCTTACACTCAGAATATCCAAACGGTATTCGTTTAAGGTTTAAAAGTTCTGGCAGAAGTTGTGATGTACTACAGACGTTTGTTTATGGAACAAACAAAAGCGGAATTTATATGCAATTAAATTTAATTTACTGGGGCAATTTATTCAGTGCTTTTTGAAATTAAATGAAAAAGTAAGTGCGTATGTCATGAGGTGCGCAAGCGATCTACTTGTCAATTCGTGATTTAGTAACGCCATGAAAAATTGGTAGCAGTATCCATCTAAGTAATATTTTGAAAATGAAGGAGAAGTAGCAAAGAATTAGTTCTGACTACCATAATAAGGTATTAGCATAATCGTTAGCAGCGTTCGTGGCAGCGCATGATTTGACGGTACAGTGAGTGATGGCAGCGCCGCGGCGTGTCGCTGCCGGCAGCCAGCAATCAGTCTGCTATTACGCTACCTAAACATTCTCATTAAACTACCGCAGCGCTTACCATGATGCCTCGTCGCCCAGTTTTCCTTCTACTAATACGCTACACATAAATTTTATGTCAACGCGAACTAGACTTAACCGTGGCGTTTCTAGAAACGGAATAATTAATGACAAAATATATGTAACCCATATGTGAAGCTGAGTATTGTAGGTACAAAATTCTTCAGGGCGTTTTTTTACTTTGATGATTTATCAGATAGGAGAACACAACTTTTACCAGTTGATGTATGTTAAAGTTGGTCGTTATAGGGTAATCGTAGCACAGGACTTCGAGATCGGTGCGTGGTGAAATTTAAGTGGACCTGATTTATGCGCATCTAATTTGGCGGTGCAGCGCACAGGCTCTGCGGGACGCCGCACGCCGCTCGGTGACTCTTATCGCGGCATGCGTTTTTATTGCGAGCACTTTGTTGTTGCTGCGTTCCGAGACTTTTTGTTCACTCATCAATTTCCGCGCCTCACCGATTGATTTATTCATGAAAGGGCCTCGCCTTCACGCAGGAAGTGTCTTTTTTCGGGCTCTGCGCTGTTGAAATTTGTAATGAAGCTTATTCGAAAACAATGCGTTATTTATAACAGAACTCGGCCGGATCAATTGCTCCCAGAAGATAATGTATCAGATCGCCGCTGCGCTTATGTGAGTTGCATAAGCGTAGCGCGCTCTCCACTACACCATATCGATAAACGTAGCTAATTGATGGCATAAGATGCTTTATTTGTATTGTCTGTCGATTATTCGTTAGGAAAGGATAAGAATAGTTTAAATGACAATGGAGAGTCATGACACAAATGGAAATTGCCGGTTGGAATAACTTAAAGAGAATCAGATAGGCGAGCACCGCTGCGACCGATCCGTCAATGTCGGCCTGCGTTTGCATTACACAGCCTTTATCTGCGCGAGCTCAGTTTAAATCGCAAACATCAGCGGGGTTGTTTACCAAATTGTTTTCAATAAGCTTTAAGTAATGGTGTAATCGCGTCAAAACTTGGTCCGATGCAGACCGGCTAAACATCTCGACAAGTGATTTATTAGTAGATAGAACAATTCGTAACGATTTATAGCTTTTTATCGGTTTATATAAGCAAACGCGCAATACAATAGAGCCGGTCGATAATGACATCGGCAAGTGTCGTTTCCTAGTTAGTTGTGTCGTCCAGGCGTGGCGTGGCGTGGCGTGGCGTGGGCCGAGATCGCGACAAGCGGCCGCGGAGAGACGCGTGTGGCGGCTGTCGCGATGTCGTGCGGCTCACGCGTGGCCGCTAACGAGTGGCTGCACGCGATCACTGCTAAATTAGCGGGGTTTTCCTTCCGCTGATCCCGAGCGCAGGAAATCGCGAGAAAACATAGTTTTTCATTACGTACTACGAACTGGATCTCCACGCCTTTATGTAACGACGCCGCTGACAAGCTTTACTGGCGAGGCAATTAAGATTTCCACTTTTTGCTCACTTTTATTGCTTTACTTCATGGAAACTTTATTGTCGTGAATTGTAGATAAGTATCTCAAAGAAGAAATCGCACTTTTTCTAAACGGTACAGAAACCAGCTCTCATTGTGCATTTCATATTCCAGCAAGTGTTGCAGCATGCGAAGAAACTGTACTACGCAGTAATGTGCAACTTGTTGAAACTTATCTCGATCTTAAAAACATAAGAAAGCGTCATGTCTCGCTTGTTTATCTAATATAATGTGCTAATGTTTGTTTTTTATATCTTTTGTTCAGGTTTTCACCGTACGGCTTCAAGTATCACCTAGAAACGGCCAGCAGTAGTTCGCAGCGGCGCGAAGATGATCGCATTACGTACATCAACAAGGGTCAATTCTACGGCATCACGCTCGAATACATTCACGACCCGGACAAGCCCCTTAAAAATCAAACTGTTAAGGTGAGTAACGCATTTTTACTTTCCACTATAGGTATCTCTATGAAAACCTGCTTACGAAATTATTATCTATATTTAGATATACAATGGAATAAACATCCGACATATTTGTTATGTTAATTAAAGTACTGATAGATAGCTTTTGTTATTTTCATCATTACATTTTCATTTTGATAAGAATTTTAGGTGTTATGTGGAGGTATAGAAAAGGACATTATCAAGTAGTTAAATTGATATTTGAAGTAAGTACGTATATTAATTGAATTCTACTTTGGCGCCGAAGCGGAAAGATAACAAATTTACACGCTCACGGTATTAGCGGAACGTTGTACAGAATCGTTTCAATGACTTATTGTTGCATTATGTAAACTACCCATAAATCAATATTATATGTTTATCGAAATTTACTCTACAGCATAAAGTAGCTATTGAACTAGAATTCGAAATATGTATCGATAGATCTATCATATCATCTATCTATCATCTATCATCTACCTGGACTTAATATAAACACCTGTAAATTTGCAGTAAATCTGTAAATTTGTATAAATAAAGCCATAATCACAGAAACAAATTACAAAAATGTATGATCTAATGTAATCAATCCAGCCTTCGATAACTTATGATCATTTATTTGTATTTTGAGGCACCGTCGTCGTTGAGAGAAAAAATAAAAAACTCATAATCGACAAATGTATGTAAATACCAAAAATATGTACAATGCGAAATCTTTACATTGAGTTAACTTCGTCCATATATTTCGATCTATATGCTCATCATTCTATGCCTAGATACTGTAGTATACATGGGCTATAAATATGTTTTAAATAAAGTATGTAAATGTTTAAGAGTTACGTTTATATAATCACAATTATTCTTCTCAGTATCGTAACACTAATTCGTACAAAAATTTATATTGAGTTTATTAATACGTATCTGTTAAATATCAACATATAAAAATAAATATTTATTTGTCTTTTAGCTCCGTCGATATTTCTGTGTAAACATTTTACTACACCAAGAGTTCTGTACCTCTAACTTTCTTCGCATTGTGAACTTCTGTTTGATGCCGAGTAATTGTCACTTTAGACTATATAATAATGGGAAATCGCCCTCGCTTCGCTTTGGGAAAAATAGTAAAAAAATATATACATAATATAGCCTATATCACCCGCGGATAGTGTAGCTTTCCAACAGTGAAAGAATTTTTCAAATCGGTTCAGTAGTTTCGGAGCCTATTCAATGCAAACAAACAATCATATCTTTCCTCTTTATAATATAAGTATAGATATTTTGTGCATATTTTGTCTTTCAGTTGTGCTTACATCTCTGTGCTTATTAGATCTGTGCTTTACATCATTTGCCTTGCAATGTGTGTACCAGCAATTTCCTCACTGTATTACCCAGGGTTAGTAGAAAAAGCCGTCAAGCATTAAGTCCGCCCATTGTATTCCTTTATAATAAGGTTTTCACTATAAAAGCTACGTAAATATATGTATCTAAAACATTATTGCATAGTAATCACTGACTTCTTTGTCTGTACAAGTTCAACGAAGGTGTTTCCTATGCGCACAATTGATCGTATGACGGTAATTAATGTCTATTAATCTTTACGGTAAACAACTTAATACACAATTACCTTACATTGTATAATATTATAGCTCCGATTATAAAACTAGATATTGTTATCATCAATTAGAAATACCTACTCCTTAACTATCTTTATAGGTTTATTTTTGATACTAGGAAATCGCCCTCGCTTCGCTTCGGGAAAAATAGTAAAAAAATATAATATTGCCTATGTCACCCGGAGAGAGTGTTGCTTCCCAACAGTGAAAGAAATCGGTTCGGTAGTTTCGGAGCCTAAACAATGCAAATAAACAATCAAATCTTTCCTCTTTATAATATTAGTATAGATTAATATTATGTATTATACTGTTCAAAAATTTGAATCAGCTAAATAAAAAAACATAAAAATATTACACGAGATTATCAATATTTTCCGGTACAAAATCGTTACATCTCAAGTTATCTGAATTACTTACAACAGAGCAGGCTAACAAGATGGCCAATATCATTTTAGTAGTATCCAAATAGAAACAAGGAATTTGTAGTTATGTGAGCGGCCGAGTCCCTTAACGGTGAGCCGGCCGGATGTTTACCTCTCTCGGATCTTAGAAAGCTTAACCACGCACTTTAGAGGCATGAGCAATCGTAAAACATGACCGCAGCCGAGCGTTTAACATCTCTATTTAATTTTGAATTTCCTCCCTCTTGAGAATAAACTATATGACATTATTCCTCTTGTGCAAACGGTTAATTAATCGACGTTTTCTAGTAGTGTGGCTAGCAACATTGTATTGTAGCGTGTTAGTTGGACGTAGTGCTTGTATTTGCATAAATGTGTGAAATTTGTTAGTTGCAACAGATTTTATCCTAAATGCATCGGCCCGATTAAGATTAAAGTTATTACGTTTTTCGATTACTGCTTATTTTATCTATACCACTATAAAAGTCTGAATACGTTGTATCTAAAGTAATTAAAAACCCTTGAAATACCTACGATAAACGGAGTACTGTCTACAAATTATTTTTCTGATCATAGTTTTTATTTAAACATCACGAAAAATAGGGAATAATTATAAGGAATTGTTTAATCAAAAGTCTATTCATTATTTTAAGGAGGTATAAAAATTACATTAAAAAGTATTAGGTTACGTTTTGTTTTGTTTAATCTCTGCCGTAGTTATGTCGTGGTTGTAAACATTTTTTACTATTAATAATAATGTTTTAAGATTGCTTGTTGGTATTATTTTCCGGCCGTGTCTCCTCCAGGTCTTCTGACCGCAAGCAACGTGTCAGTTTCACCCCAAGCAACTCCCGGTTCTCGATTCACGGACACCGTCGCAAAAGTCACTTTCAAAACCACTATTTATCCTTACTTTTAGAGAATGTTGCATGTAACTCTGCTTATGAAATGGATATTTGTTTTGCCGTGATATTAACAAAATAAGATATTAATATCCTTAACGTAGGCATTGAAAACCTTATCAATGTTGCACTGCAAAGTGTTGTAATGTCTGAATAATTTATTATACTTACAATTAGCTGAAAATGTGTAACTAATGCCTCAACTCAGAGTCACTAATCGTTACTTAAATCGCTCCTTAGTACATAATTTTTATGGTGATTTTTTTACTAAGCAGCGATTAAAGTAACCGTTAGTGACTCTGAGTTGGGGCGTAAATGTTGTACCTTAAATTAATGATATTATAATGTAAAAAACCGGGCAAGTGCGTGTCAGGCCACGGGCAATGTAGGGTTCCGAAGTAGTAAGTTTATCGACTATTACTCATTAACTACTTATGCTAACATAGCCGTAATAGTTTTTGTTCATCTATAACCTATTTATTTGAATTTTTTCTATGTGCAATTCCAACCGTTTATTTATTTTCATTTGTTTATAAATTAGCACTTTAAAGCCAAATATTTCGCAAACAGATCCCTTTAGGGATCTTTTTGGATTTATCCAAAAATGGTCTTTGCGGACCCATAATATTTTTGAAAAACCTTTTGAACGATACACCACACTATGGTACGTGAAGAAAAAAAATCATCCTCACGTTACTTCTAGGGGAGGTGCCCTGAAAAAAAATATTTTGCAATATTTTAGTCTACGATTTTGAAGATTTAATAAATATGTCAAACCATACCAAATTACAGCTTTCTAGCACTAAGAGTCTCGGCGCTATGCTTCAGACAGACGGACGGACGGACAGACATGACGAAAGTATAAGGTTCCAATTAAGCTCCGATTTAACTTCGGAACCCTGAAACACAAAATATCTTTGCTTAAAATAAATATTACGTTCGTAAATACGTGACAAACTTTCAAGTGTAGTCTGATAAGCAAACAGGTTTCCAGCCTAAAATCTTACTTTCAATACTAACTGTATGTACCTATCTCGCCATTGACTAATCAATCATCTAAATTCAGTAACTCCCCAACATGATAAATAGATTTGCGTCTGCGTCGATTATTATGTAGATAAAAGTGTATGTGAAGAATACGCAATAGTAATCGTTTTAATCGAGTAGCCTATTAAGATGACGTGTACAGCATAACAATGGTTGGGCATTATGCCGTGAGAAATGTTTCTTCAATAAGCAAAAAATCATTGCCAATGATGGATGCTTGCGAGTTTTTCCGTGGAAATCGGAAATCCCCTGTCGTTATTGTTTCTACCGCTTCCCTAGAAAATGAGAGTAAATATAGCAATGGGACAATTTAATTACTGACTTTCAAGTTTTCTTGAAAAACCTGAAAATCAGGTTAGATTAAGCGGGTTAATCTTGTTTTGGTATTGATACAAAAAAACTGCATTTTTTATTGTGTGTAAACAAAGATCTTAGTACAAGTACGTAATTGTAATATACATTCATTAGGTACGAGTAGTATATTCATAAATTACGTTATAATTGCAATTGTACTATAAATTTTTTCTAGGTAAGTAGAATAATATTAGGTTTCCTCTTTATCCTTCTTCAGTTTTTTAATTACGTAATTATGGTCTTACTATTTGGGAGGGACACTGTTGAACCATCAGTAGTTATCCGGAATGATAATAAGTTAACTCATTTATTTAAATTGGATATTATAAGAATAATTGTATAACAAGTATATGAAATCACTTAACAACAATAAATATTAAATAAGATAAGAAAAAAATATGATTATTGTGATACAATAATAATATAATTATTGTTGCAATAAGGTAATCCTCAATGGTAATTATATGACAATGGTGTATGACATAAAAGTCTATCGATGAGAAGTATTATCCAGCCTTTCAGACGTTGTTCTCGCATTGGAAACTAATTTAATAAAAATATAACTAAGGATGATTGTAATACCTAAGTATACCTAACTAATCATGTGCAAGGGAGGTAGTTGCCACGAAACAATAGATGAGATCCGTACTCGTTCACTCGTTTCATATCAGTAAAAGGTATTCTGCGCCATGGGTTCCAAGCTTTAAAACCACAACATATCAATAGGAAACTTGAATTTTCTTTCGGACAGCGAGAGCATATTCAAACACGCTTTATCTGTATTCAATGGGCTTAGATCGAATAATCAGAGATACAATGCGACATACGTTTGAAGTTATTATTAAGGCAGTAAGTGGGCCGAGAGTCCGGCCGCGCATTCAATACGAACTTGGATAGATATAGAGCGCTTATCGCGGTGCAATCGAGTCCGCATTGTGTAGCCGCGCCCGATAATTAAGACGAAACTTTTGACATTCGCCATATAGGAATACAATGACCGCCCCGGGAGCCGCCCGCTCGGATAATATCGCTGCCTTTAAACAATAACCTTACCGTATTATGATAAAATAATTTCGACGCGGCAAACATCGTGTTTCCTTAACGAGCGTCGATGCCATTTCAATGAGAAAATAAAAGCCCTGAGACATTCTTATGCATATTAGCCGCATACATTAGTTAAAATGATTTATATTATATCTTCTTATAGAGTTTCTTTCACATCATCTAATAGGCAATGCGCCAAATACACGCAATTTACTGGACTGCAATTAAGAGCGAAGTTAAAATGTTTACGTAAATAAATGGAACTATCAAATTGTGTCGTGTTTCCGTACCATGACTGGATTTATTTTAAAACTTTAAACAAATAATTACCATACATGTCTACGAGAGCAATTATAGTCATTAGTTATATACCGTGGCTGACAGTTAAAAATTCACACGCGATGTGAATATGTTTTGCGTGTCGAAAAGCGGTTAGGGATATCAGAAAATTTAGTAAAAAGAGAGATTTGGCTGATGCGGAGCGTGCGTGGCGGGATTGTAATTACGGTCGGGCACCGCCTTGTTTCGGCGGAGCTTTGCCTTCGCTCGATATCATCAGACCTGCGATTTCCGCTGAACTTCCAGTACAATGCGTATTCGAGAGTTCGAGATGTTGCACTTAATTAAATAATCTGTAGAACTATATTTATCGTATCTCTACAATGCCTGTCGACCTCATTTAAGTTATAAAAATCTTAATGTCTCTACACTTGCACGTGTTTATTTATGTACTTAACAGATTTGACTTAAAATTTGGCGATTTTTTATCTAAGACTATGAGATACATTTTCATTCCAAGAATAAGAGAATACTTCTTGTTCATAAAATTACCTACATACATATACCGCTCATCGTGGATATCTTTTTGGCTTAATGGTTAGCTGGTAGAGAATGCATTAAGCATTAAGCTCGCCAATTGTACTCTGATTTTGTAGTTAGTAAAATCTGAATAGTAAATAAATAAATAAAACTAGTAAAACCGAACATTAAAACTATAAAATAAGTATTTTAAACTATAAAATAAGAATATGAGATAAATTTTCATTCTTGATAAGGGAACTATGCTTCTTATTCATAGAACTAGGAAAACTGAACACTAAAACTATAAAATACTTATTCTTAGATATTATAAATATTATTCTTAATAAGATAAGAAATCGCCACTCAAATCTGTTTAGTACTTTCCATGTGATTAATGGCTGTCTATTAACTATCAAAAGACTACATGCGTACATAGGATGTTATTTTCATAAATATTAAAAAAAATTGTGTGAGGTTCCATCGCAGGTTTATTATTAGTAAATATACATATAGAATCATTGAATATTTTAAACTTTTTTTACTTTCATGTCTGTTGGTCTACTTATAATATAATACGCAAGTCACTACAAGGTATGGGCAATATTCACACGCTGAAGTGATCCTCAGGGTGCTATTTACATTTAATTTAAATTTGACAAATCGAAATTTAAAATGATGACATTAAATTTGCATGGGTGAAGGGTTTGGCTCTTAAACGTTTTATGCAAAGATATTAATCGATCAGTCACAAAATGGGGCAATTAATCATCGTCTTTGGAAAGAAAGAGGTCTGAATATTCTATATGAAAGGTGATTTGATACGATTATGGTTTGTCTAGTAAAAAATTTATTAAAAGTGTTTATCTTTATTTTCATTAAATACCTATATGTGATTTTGTTTTTTTAGCATTTAAAGTTAAATTGAAACATAATTTGCCTTTATGGCCGATAAAATTTTAGCTGGTAATATATTTGATTAATTTGAGCAATTTATGTATCCATTTAATAATAATGGAAGTATATAACTAAATAAATGAGAATACATTGAGCAGCACATGTAAATACATTAATTAAGGCTTAAGGTAATTTACATATGAATGTCATATAATACCTTTTAAGCGCCACTAATAAACTTCCGCTTGTCTACTCCAACGAAGCAAGATTTACTTTACCCGTTTTTATTTACAAGTATGACTTCATCGAGGAAATGTTTTCATTGACGCATATTGATGAAAATGTACCTGATCTAGATCTGTACTTTTGAAGTAAGAAAGTTAAAAAAACATATTTGTAACCTTTCTTTAAGTTCGTCAAGTTACTGAACATACATATATCGATAGTAGTTCGCTTGTATTAAACAGTATCTCGGATTTTAAGCATGCTCGCTTATTCAGGACACTTTTTGCTCTAGTTTTTATCACTTCACTGACATCATTGTGTCGGCTCTTGCTAATCCGACGAAACTAGGGGCTGGCTCTTGCTATAGATGATAGTGAAATAAAAGATAACTCCCTTGTTTAAATATTATTTTATGCACCACTTTCAAACACTGTTACACTTATACACTATTACAATATTGTCGAGCTTCTTGCTCGACGTCCCAAGACTAACTGCCGAGCGGGCAGCGTTGTCACCTCGGGGAAAATCCCCACTCCACGAGTACCCTCTCCACAAGAGCTTGTGATTGGTCGAGAAAGCTGCCCGCTCATTGGCCGTTGTTGTCAGTGAAATCAAGTTAAGTACTAATTTAACAATGACGTGACGGTAATTTATCTAATGATGCTTACAGTCGGCCATCCAATTTGGTCGTTCGACCTCGAGCGACTGATGATAAAACATGTGTAGCTTATATGTGTAGATTACAGTTATAATACTAATGTAATCCCTATTACTATTTTACATGTTGACCATAATTTTCTTTTAACTAAGGGTCTAAACTAAAATAAGCTAAACATAAATAAGGAAGCACATCAATGGTATATCAAAAAGCAAGCACATCAATGGCTACTCAAAAAGTGTTATTATAGTTTAAAAGAGTTTATGGACGAACAAATTAATAGCAATAAGTAATCTATGTAAAATAACTCGCTTAATAATCAACTAAATCAATTCTGTACTCACATTTTAACTTGACTGAATCCGATAAAACTGACATCTGAATTTATTCTTATAATTTAAACTTAATTAAGATTGTGACATTAATAAGTAATTAATTCATATTATTCAATGTAAATAGGTATGTGCATGACCTTCAATCAATTAAAATGTATAATGATAAACTTTATAGATTCGAACTCTTAATATCATTGCTAGTTGATAATAACTAATTATTTTAAGAAATAATTTGTATGCCTCTATTCTTGGCAAATGTGAGCGATATTCGACATCCAGCCAACACCTTCTGTAACCACATTTTTGCAAATAAATATCTTTTCATTTCATTTAATTTCATTTCAAGGAACCAGGGTAGTCCCAAAATCTAATAAAGAACCAGGGAAGTCTTAGAAATAATGAACCAGGGATGTCCAACATAGTAACAGGACCAGGAAAGTCCTAGAAATAATGGACCAGGGATGTACAACATAGTAACAGGACCAGGAAAGTCCTAGAAATAATGGACCAGGGATGTACAACATAGTAACAGGACCAGGAATGTCCTAGATATAATGGACCAGGGACGTCCCGAAATATTACAATCAAGGACCAGGGAAATCCTTGAACGTAATATATATTTATTATATTATTATTAATTTAATAAATATATATTATTACGTATATCAAGGTGTTGAAGTGTGTGTACTCATCTGCAGTCAGAGTACATGACACAGCAACGAACCCCATCCAACAGCAGAGAGGTGTCAGACAAGGGGATGTCATATCCCCAAAACTGTTCACCGCTGCGTTGGAAGACGTGTTCAGGCTGATGGAGTGGAAACGACGTGGCATTAACATCAATGGCGAATACATCACACACCTGCGATATGCCGATGCTATAGTCATCCTGGCGAGTTCCCTGGAAGAACTTGGTACAATGCTCGGGGACTTGAACAGCGCCTCACAACGGGTAGGTCTTAAGATGAACATGGACAAGACGAAAATCATGTCGAATGTCTATGTCACACCCTTACCGGTTGTTGTTGATGACACTGCTCTCGAAGTTGTAGACGAATACAATTACCTGGGACAAGTGATCCAGGTGGGTAAGTCCAACCTCGAGAAAGAAGTCACTCGTAGAATCCATCTCGGATGGGCTGCGTTGGAAAACTGCGTCATATCTTGTCGTCCAAAACACTACCTCAGTGCCTGAAGTCGAAGGTGTTCGAGCAGTGTGTGTTGCCAGTGATGACATACGGATCCGAGACGTCGTGCTTTACTATTTGCCTAATCCACAAGCTCAGAGTAGCGCAGCGGGCTATGGAAAGGGCTATGCTCGGTATTTCTCTACGTGATCGAATCAGAAATGAGGAGATCCGTAGACGAACAAGGGTAACCGACACAACTCAAAGAATTAGCTGGCTGAAGTGGTAATGGGCTGGCCACATAGTGCGAAGGACCGATAACCGTTGGGGAAGAAAGGTCCTCAAATGGCGCCCACGTCTCGGAAAAAGGAGCATAGGACGCCTCCCGACCAGGTGGACTGACGACCTGAAGAAGACAGCGGGCATCCGTTGGATTCAGAAGGCTCAGGACCGGTCAGTGGCGCAAGTTAGGGGAGGCCTATGTCCAGCAGTGGACCTACAAGGGCTGATGGATGGATGGATGGAATATATATTTATTATTATTTATTTATATTTACATATTAATAATATCTCTCATCATATTATTAGGATCAATCATACTTTATGACGTTGCGTGTAATTAATATTATTCACTATAATATGATCACAATATAATTATTTATTATATATGTAAAAGTTACGTCAAACTCTCATAAGAGGTCAAAGCACGGGCCGAAGCCAAGTGCCTATTTACTAATGCAGAAATTTCCTAACTATTCGACATGTATTTAGTATTGTAGCCTTTTGCATCAGTGCGACTATGGATGAGTGTATATCTAATGTATTGAGACTAGTGTGTGAAGTCTTAGGTGTAATGCCAGTAGAAGAAATAATGATTGGAACAGTTTTAACAGTTTTAATCCCCCAATGGATTTTTAATTCTATTTGGAGATCCATGTATTTAACCAACTTTTCGGTATGTATGTGTGTATTACAAACCGCAATATACATATATAAGGAATGCTATATCTTTTTTTTAATTTTATCGAATACAGTTATATCTGGGCTATTAAAGTGTATTTTTTTTTTTGTTATTATATCATAGTATACTCTAAAGTTTCTGTTTTCTAGTATGGTTTCGGAGGCACTATGGCAACGTCGGCAGGAGTCGGTTGGTAAGTTAGGTATGTGACAGAGAAACTTTTGGTAGTTGCGCGTTTCGATGACTTGATCTTGGATTGCTATCATAAATCCCTCCGTTTCGGGGAGAAGTCCGCCATATCGCAGCCAAGCTTTCAACGCTTTCTTATCGACATGCAGAAGATCCTGACGATGTCTTCCATGAAGAGACTTATGTTCCAGGCTGCAATTTTTTTTTCTTCCCGTTTGTCACTTGCTCATTTCTCTGTATATTGTTATTACGTAGATTAAGAAGGGTCGGTCGTTTATCCATCTGTACAGTTGCTTTGTGTAGTCAAGATTTTTCAGCACGTTTGTGGAAATAAAACCTAAGCAAGGTGATCTGTTTATTGTGTAAGTTATTTATGTCTATAATTCCCCTACCTCGTTCATCACGAGGTAGACTCAGTCTCTGTACGCAAGAGCGGGGTGGTGTTTGCGTTGTCCAGCAATAGAAAATATTAACTATTCTTTGGAGGGCTTTTAGTTCCGATTGTGACTAAGATATAATACTTACTAAAAGAATAGGTAAGAATAGGGAGTATGTATTCATTGCCTTTATGATGATACTTCAGCTTAATTGTGTTCGGAGTATAGCATTGAGACGATGTCTGAATTTTTTCTTAAGGTCTGTCTTGGTTTGCTTCTGGTAAATTTTTCCCAGTTTGCTCGAACCCTAAATACTTGTATGAACTTCTGTGATCAGGTGGCTTGATTTGGTTTCCAGTAGCTAGTTGTATAGTTATTATTTACTACGTTACCATTATTGATTGTGAATGTTTTGCATTTTTCGATCTCAAATTACATATGAATCACATATGAATGCCCTGAGAAAATGTGTATGTGATGTTAGCAAGGTTGTGAAGTGATTGGGAACTGTTACTATATAACTTAATGTCGTCCGTGTACATAAGATGTGTTAATGAAGTGAGTGTATGTCCGTAGGTAACAGTGACTCCTTGGTCAGATGAACTTAATATATTAGATAGAGGGTTGAGAGCGAGACAAAACCATAAGGAACTAAGCGCATATCCTTGAAATATCTCTCTTCGTATAGGAATTTCATCAGATTCATCCGCATCTGAGCTCATTAATTTGAGTTTCGTTCGCCAGTGTCGCATGGAGTATTCTAAAAATGTTATTAGTGATGGGTGAATATTGTAATGGTGCAATATGTATATTAGCCAGCTATGTGATTCTGATAATCTATATACATAGTGGCTATGTCCGCTTTTCTTTTTAGGGCCTGCTTGATTGTCGCCGTATCTATAATGCGTTGCTCTTTACAGTCTTTGCTCATTTTAAGACATCATTTGTGCTCTCCAGCTAATATGTTGTTGTGTTTATCTTTGTGCGCTGCTATGCACGATGTGATGATTTGATAAATGTTTCAAGGCAAGTAATTGGTCAATAATTAGCAGGGTTTTGGGTGTCATTATTCTTTGGTATCATATACCTATGTTGTTCCCTGTGTAACAAAATGTGGCATCATGTTAGATGTTTCAATAAAATCGCGTTAGTATGTTTGTGTAACATTGGGTGGAAAGTTGTGAGTTTCTTATACCAGAAACTATATAATATATTGTCGTTAGTCGGTATTACAGTGTCGGGAGCTTTCCAGTTATGGGTTTTACTGAGAACTTTGATAAATGTGTCCATTGTTATTGTGTTAAATTCCATTTCTGGCAAAAGAGTATTTTTCACACCCTCTCTGTATCCAATCAGCACGATATGTATGTTGTACAGGTTTCGCCCAGATGTTTACCCAGAAATGATGTAATACATCAGGAGGTGGAGCCTTGTTTGTGTTTTGTATGACCTGTACCCTAATTCACGTAACTTTAAGACGCATCGATTAAGTTGCAGTGACGCTGCAATCAAGTTGGAGTGACGCTACAATCAAGTTGAAGTTTGGCGTCTAAACCGTATTGTCATAATTTTTTGACTGCGCGTCAACTGCACGCAAACTGCATGTGAACTTCACTTCTCCTGCACGCATCCTGCGCGCCTGTCAAACTTTATGAGACTTCAAACTTCAAAAGTTTATGAGAATACCAATCAAACTGCGATCGGGAACACGCTATCTTGACGCGCATTATCAGAATACCTTTTTGTGGCGTGAGCGCGCTTGAGACGCGCTCGCGTGACGTGAGCGTGTTTGACAGCGCAAGAGAATACGGAAAGTGTCATTTTGATCGGAACGTCGCTGCAACTGCACTGCAATCGAACTTCTTAAGTTACGTGAATTACCCTGCTGGGTGTTTTGAATATATTTTTTTTGTAAGTGTACTATAAAATTGACATTCATTATTTTTGAATTGTGTATTTTTTTTTTCTTAGTACAGTTTAAATATCTTTTAAGCCTATTAGAGGCAGTGTTTAGTTTTTGTTATAGGATATCTAAAAATTGCTCAGGTTTGGTTCTTCATGTTTTGAATGAGTTTTGTGTGTGCTGTTTATTTGGTCTATGTATCTGGCAATATCTCTCCTAAGATTTGCAATTTTATTTTGCCATCTATCCATTTATCTCTTTTGCCAACCTGGGATACGATTTCTATTAGTGTGTGGGGGTGTACCTAATTAATTTGGATAACTTTAGCTCCATTGCAAATAGCCGCAGTATACAGTGAGTAACTTTGAAATTGTCATCTTTTGTGACACGTTTTTTTTTAGTATGTGTGAATTTATGTAATCTACTATGTTATAGAATTTCTTGGAGGTTTTTTTGTTTGGGTACGTAAAGTCGGGTTGTTGGGTGTGAGTTGAAAAATAAGTAACATTTTATGCGGATGGGATATACTCTGTCGCGTGTCTTGCATGGTATGTGTTGTGTGTGTATGATTGGACTGATTAGGTGTCTTCGGGACATTTACTCGTTGAAACACGGCTTGTTGTTTGTCGTTGTTACAGCTTTGATTTCTAATCTCTTCAAGAGAAATCCTCCTGTATGGTCTGAAGTCTAACGTTACTAATAAATATACTCTGCATTATAACCCTTCTTTGGTCTGATAGGTATGCTAGACTTTTCCTGTAGGCTGTCAGGTGGGTCTCTATTTTTGTGACTTTATAATAACATCTTATCACGGATTCGTTTCATTCGGTTGTCCAAGACATTCTCTGATCTACTGTTTGAACCGCATTTATGCATTGTGTGTTGGGATCTGTGATTGGTGTAGTGAAACAAAAGACAAATGCGCGTGTGTTGTTGCTGTTTTCGGAACAGATTTTTTTTTGTTGAGCTATAAGGGCATGGCGTATCTGTTTTTTTTTATCATTGAAAGCATCTTACAGTTTTAAAAGTATTAGTCGTGATACATCACCCTTCACCTGGCTGTCTCTACTGCGCGAGTGGCGGCTGTTGGCGCGGCTACGCGAGCGGTGGGTGGCCCGACTATGCAAGCGGCGGCTGCGCGTGCGGTGGCTGCACGAGCGGCGAGTGGCTCGACTGTGCGAGCGGCTGCATGAGCGGCGAGTGGCCCGACCGTGCGAGCGGCTGCACGAACGGCGAGTGGCCCGACTGTGCGTGCGGCGAGTGGCCCGACTGTGTGAGCGGCTGCACGAGCGGCGAGTGGCCCGACTGTGCGAGCGGCTGCACGAGCGGCGAGTGGCCCGACTGCGCGAGCGGCTGCACGAGTGGCGAGTGGCCCGACTGTGCGAGCGGTTGCATAAGCGGCGAATGGCCCGATTATGCGAGCGGCTGCACGAGCGGCGAGTGGCCCGACTGTGCGAGCGGCTGCACGAGCAGCGAGTGGCCCGACTGTGCGAGCGGCAGCTGGTTTGGCCGCTCGTGTCAAGGCGAGTTGCACCTCCTTCCTCGTGGCCACTTTGCATCCCCGTCGGACGGGACGGAGAATATCCTTGTTCGGGAGGATTCACTGAAAGCATTTTCAAACAGAAGGCAATAAAGGTTCAACAAGTACAATAAAGTTTATTATTATTAATCATTTATTTATTTAGAATATAAGTATTAAGATTCAGCGGGTCCCATAATATAAAAAACTAAACGGAACAAAACTTAATTGTGGTACCTATACAAAAATTTGAAGTGTTTCGCTTAGTTAGGTATAGCAATGCACATAGATGGCATTTATTTCAAATTTTATGATTAGAAGATCATTCAGTTATTTTTACAATATTTTATAATCAGTGACTGAGAGAGTAACACAAATATAATTACTCGTAGAGCTTACTTGAAAAACAAACGTTATTGATTAATTTGTTTCAGCTACAAATACATGCATAAATTATCGCCTGGAATAAACATGGCACCACAAATTTAGGCAATATTAGCAGAATAAAAACTTAAAAGTAGGTAGCCTGCTTTAAATTTAAGAACCGAAGGAGTAATGCGAATCAGAACGAATAACAGACTGGCCCATTTAAAATATTAATAAGTAACGAGGGTGCGCTTTCCCCCTTTTTTTTAAAGAGTGATATTATTTATATATATTTATTTATAATCTACACTACTAACGTGGCTGTCAGCAGTCCTACTGGCCACTAAGGTTCTGGATAGATTTCCAGCTTGACCACTAATTTATTTTCAAGGTGACATTCATTCGTAACACCGACTTATTATAAAGTTATCAAAAATAAAAGAAAGAAAAGAAAAGAAAAAATGAAATAAAATATAATAATAATAAGCTGCCTGTACGCTTAAAGTACTGTATGTTCTTCATAATAAAGTTAGATGGCATGCGGTCTACCCTTAATGTTATCAGTGTATTCGTAATCGTGTAATGTGATCGTAAAAAAAATAGATTAATTTATATTACTTATCTTTGTGGATTTTGCGTCCGATCGCACTTCTGAAATGTCGGCTCTTGCTAATCCGACGAAACTAGGGGCTGGCTCTTGCTATAGATGATAGTGAAATAAAAGATAACTCCCTTGTTTAAATATTATTTTATGCACCACTTTCAAACACTGTTACACTTATACACTATTACAATATTGTCGAGCTTCTTGCTCGACGTCCCAAGACTAACTGCCGAGCGGGCAGCGTTGTCACCTCGGGGAAAATCCCCACTCCACGAGTACCCTCTCCACAAGAGCTTGTGATTGGTCGAGAAAGCTGCCCGCTCATTGGCCGTTGTTGTCAGTGAAATCAAGTTAAGTACTAATTTAACAATGACGTGACGGTAATTTATCTAATGATGCTTACAATTGTATTCACTTTCGTAGCAACGGAAACTCGCTTAACGAGACACGTCATTGTTTTTATACTCTTTTTGCATTATTTTACGATTTTAATGATTGCTCCATTTTGCCTTTTTAAGGAAATCGTTAATGATGCCTTTTACACTCCACATGCTATGCTTGATGAGGGATTATAACGGTCGACATTCGGACCGCGCAGTTCCTACAAGGCACCTTTCGGCCGCGTCCAAGCCGCGCGTCGCCGCGTCGCTTCGACGTCGACCAGTGAAGGGCTGTCACTTGAGACCGATCGAATATTCACACAGAAAGCACTCGCGTGGAATGAAGTTTTAGAACTTGAGTCGACAAGAAAATATTATTCCTTCTTATAACAATACAAAATGTAAAAGGAAAATATTAACATATCCACTGTTGATAGTCGCAAGATGCCAATCATGTTCGCAATCAATCACGTGTTGAGATATCTCAATTTAGCTTCACCCTTGCGCCGCGCCGCTCACCCTGAGCAACGCAGCGCTTCTTTCTGTCTCAGAAAAACGCTAATGATTATAAATTGCTGAATTATGCATCCGAAATCTCGTTATAACGACTTTTTTAAGTAACTTAAATAATATTCTGTTGGTAGGTACACCGAGACATGAGAACAGTCATTTAATTTATGTAATCTCTTGGTAAGAGCAATGTTCTTGCGAGTTTACAAAAAAAAAGTATAATTAGATTTTTAGCAAAATTCAACAGTTCAGAGATGAATCTCTTTATATTCACACATTAGGCACATAAACCAATATGCATACATTAGTATGCGGAATAATTTGTGATAAAATATTTCTGTTAAGAAATTGTAATCAAAAACAAAATATGTAACAATAACCCTGAGTTTGACCACAAATCCCGAACAGTAACTCTATACCTATATCCCTTTTTATGACAATGGTGTGGACAGGGGAGTACGAAATTTGGCACAATAAACGAATCGTGAATACCGTGTACATTAAAAATATCCCTGATGATACAAGTTTAAAGTCATAAATTTTAATGTCTCATATATCAATAACTAAATATTTAATTGGGCTGTAAAATTACTAAATGAGTAGTTAAATGTAGAGTTAGGTAAAGTAATGGAATTTGTCAGTAACTTGATTACTTCGAAACTAAAACATAAAACGCACGTTACGTAGATGATCACAATATTATTATCTCCCCAAATCTTTAAAATTTACAGCAACGAAAATTATTTCCCAATGAAAATATTCACTTCGACCACAGACGTGTAATTTGTATGGCTTCATGTATGTAAGTATTAATTGCTTGAATTAGTTAACATTTTCTGTTCGAATTATACTTACATTTAATTTGCGTTGTATCGTAAATAAATTATTATGAGTCAATACAAGGTAGTATACAAAGCTACATGTGTGTAACTACATATTATTTATTATGCATACAGCATAGGGAGATCTCTAGTCATATTTTAAATGTTGCTGTTAAAGTAATCACAAAAAGATACTTTATGAATCATGTAGGTATCTGTAACAAAGTTAGGTAATTAACTTTTGCCGATATATTAAAAATGTATTTATTATAGTCCCCACGAACTAAGAATGCATATTTGTCGTTTGTCATCGCAGTGACACTAGAGATGTACAAAAAAAATCGATTCACGAAAGAACCAATTCTTGCAACAAATCGATTCAAAATTGTAAGACTTTCTAATCGATTCAATAATTAAATTGTAAATTCTAAAAACCGAAACATTTAGATATCCACAAGTAACTGGAATGATACTGCCTCCATTGAGCTACTTAAGTTACTTTACCATACCTATACGCTCAATAATTATGTATTTACGACTATAATAAAATATTTTTTTCCTAAAAAACTCGCTGTTAATTTGTCCGCGCCGCATCCAGCGTATGTTTGGGTTTCGGTTGAATAATGAATATTCTAACCGTATTTTAATCAGTTCAAATGGCTGCGGTTAGAGATTATCGTAATAAACACTTTTGGTCATGATCTTACAGAAGAGAAGAAATTAAATTGTTTAATTGTTAAACACAAAGAAAGAAATAAAATAAATTCATTTTTATTTTAAGTTTCGATTATAGTAATGTATCGATTATTATGGTTTTATAAGTGATTTCATGCCGTCACATCACTTAACGTCAGTGTAGATTTTGTCATCTTCATATAACATTGATTCGACGCCTTATTTTTTTATTCAATTTTGCATAAATTATGATGTGATGGGATTTTTACTAGATTATAACGTTTAATATGATTTATAAATAACGTCAATACGAATACGATACAATACGAATAGGGATTTTTAACAAATTTTGCCAAAATCATTTGTTCGTAAGTATCCAACTATTCATGTCAATTAAATAATTATTCCATTTTGCTCAAAGACGTACGTACAAGGTTGGTTCATATTAATAAATGGCAGCTATCATTAATGCGTTCTTAGATAATTTTGAGTATAGGTGGGTAGTCATCTGAGACTATAAGACCAATATAATATGTTTTTTTTTCATTCTTTATTTTTCTTCATTTTTTCTTTATTTTACCTAATTTGAGTTAAATTAATGTGGTCGAGTTTTTATAAAATTCTTCCTTTAATAAAATCACCAAGTTGATGACAAGAATTGCTATTGTATATCCTAAGATATATTTTATTTAATGAAAATTTAATTAATGTTACCTAATTTAGGTAAAGTTTACGTAAGAATTGAGGAAAGAGCCAACCGCTAAAGTAACTTATACCTTTAACACTGATAACTTCGTGTCGTTGATGTGTGTTGTGTCTACCTACTTGAGCCGTTGAAAAAGGAACGCGCGCCGCTTCACAGAGCGTGAATTTTCCACGTTCGATTTCAGGTTCGCGTAACTTCATTCGATAACTATTACACTTTCGAAATATTACGTATTATTCGGTAATTTTCATGTAACCACTGAAACGCGCAATTAATCGCTAGTCTCGTTATTTGAATGAATATTTATATCACTCATAACTCATGTAGTCTCAAAATTCTAATCGTATTGTAATATATTTTAAATATTTAAATGAACTTTCACTCGTTTTTAATTCGAGCAGTGAGTGACAGTAAACCTGGAGGTAAATGGCGTTACGCAATGTGCAGTTCGTCATTGTTTCGGTATTGGAGCTGTCACGGCGCGCGCGTATTTAGCGTCAATCCTTGATAGCATCAGCGGCGGACAACTGGCCGCAATCAGCGACATTAGGAGATCTAAGGTTCAATTATGCAACTGCGACATGACTCGTAAGTCGTACTCCAGCCAGACTTACTGTATTATTCCTTTCCTATTGTTACTGGAATGTGGATAACGTTCCTAAACTCTTAATCTTCATGAAAATATACGACTTTTCCTTTTTATGTTTACTGTGGAATATGGTAACTGATATAAAATAATCAGATTTGTCATATTTTCCATAAACTATTTAGCTAGTACCTTCCTTGGTAGGTAAGTCTAGGCTTAGAACTAGACTAGTTGACTACGTATACTTTGAATATTCAAGTTATTTTGTGTAAATTGATGACCTAAAGTTAAATAACTTTCTCTACCGTTCAACCTGACATAACAACATCTCTGGTCTCTCCAGTAGTCCAGGAGTTGGTACCTAATTGTATTCCGTGGGTAGATGACATCACTATCTACATCAATGTCAAAATTAAGATATGATAATAAGCCATGTCACTATAACACGAACAGGGCAGTAAACTATATTAATTCATAGATTATTTACATATGGATAAAGAATAAGTAATATTTACATGCCACTGGTACCTACTGAAAAAGTAATAACATGAAAGCTGCGCTCTTAGCGGTAGGTACGTGCTTAAGCCGCATCACGCTCCTCTTAAAGCCCTGCACTTTACAATCTGACATTTCCTTTCGACATTTAAGCAGATTAGTGTTACAACGCAACTTCGGATGTTAATCCGACGCTGGACGGATCGCGGGCTGTGTTCCGATTCCATCACTTTTCTACGGTAATTGCCCCCTCAACTAACAGTCAATTGGCGATAGTCATTTCGACATGTGACTATTTGTAATGTATTTTGATGACATCTTGGAATAACTGCATAATATACAAAGTACCGACATATGCCCGTGTTGATTGATTTGATTGTTCTTTTGTTTCCTTTTTCAAAAGATCGTTATTTAAGCAAATTAGGTTTGTCTTCTTCTGGACATGCAGACAAATGCTAATTCACTACATGGATAGTATAGATACCTACTAATATCATGTTGCACCGGATATGACGAATCTACATCTAGATAATTTATACATATATCAGCTTTTGCTCTACTTGTGAGCAACATACCGTTACGTACAGACACAGGGCGTCTACACCGACTTTCCTTAGTTATGCGAATTTTACAGTTCTCATTTTTTTTCAAACTAACAATACCTTTTATGGGCAAGCAATTAGGCTTCACTGCCCTCAAGCATTCTATAATCTCTGACTATTAACCCATTCAAAAGGAGAATCAAAGAGTGCTGTATTTTATTTTAACAATAATAAGCGAGTATTACCATTTATTATTACATTAATTATGTATTTATATGTACTTATAATTTGTATAATAATATATGTAATACGATTATGAACATGTTTTATATTAGAATGTCTTATTTAATGTATGTAGAGGCATATATGTAGATATATGTACATTATATATGCTTATTTATGGGTGTGTATTTCCTTCCTTGCATACTAAATCGACTCTCTTTCATTGAGGTTAACTATGTGCGCCGCCCTGGTAAAAGCCAAAGTGGGTTCAGGTTCCTCGTCCGTACGTCCTTCTTCAACAACATAGCAGTTGGGAGCATGTTGGCCAGAGTAGCGTACCTTACACTTATAATATCTAAACGCTATTCGTTGAAAGCCGTACAAGCATAGGCGCACAGCTGTCACAAAGCATTTTTCTCTCACCCCGTCCTCCAACAGACGACGTCTATGTCTTTGTCTACGAGCTACCATTCCCACCTCGTAAATATGTCTCGACTTAGTCTCTCCAGTTTCACCCACCTGTCCACATGAAGCTGTAAAGATTACTAGGGCCAGCAGCAAATATAAATTCGAAAATAAATATGCGCCAACTTTGACACATCATGTCGTTGATGTTGAGGTTATGTTTGAGAATATTAGTAGAGACACAAAAATAGGGGTGTTATTAATTTGAAGTGTCTATGTCTGTCTTTGGCATCGTAGCTCTTAAACGAAAGGACCGATTATGATATGGTTTTTTGTTTGAAAGCTGATGTGATCGAGATGGTTTTTAGCTACAATTTATGAAGATCTGTTCAAGGGTAGGTAATATCAAGGTTAAAGTTAAGGTGTGATGGGGGACTACAACGTGACACTTCGCGAAACGCGAAACGGTGACGAAAACATATGAAGTTTTTTTCCATTTGGCGTCGGAATGTTCCATAGCATTAAACAACAAACATAACATTAAATTACAATTTTAGATATATCTAAAGTGTTGGATTTTGAACTATAATAATAACACGGAACCAACAAGGCCACTTGCTGGCCATCTTTCTGGAGAAGAGAACCAATATATCATAAACTCTTTCAAGAAGCCCCAGCGTAAGTGGATCAAAATAAAGCTCGAATCTGTTGAAATCTACTCTCCGCTCAACATTTCTGTCCTAATCAAAGGCTTTGAGAGCTTTCAGTTGGAGCTGAGAAATCGTTTCGCGTGTTTACATGCTTGTGGTACAGTGGACGAATACAATAAATAGAACGTTAGCAACAGTCCTAAAAGTAGGGTTCTTTATTTAAGAATTAAGTTCTTTAAGGTTTTGAAGCCCCCATAGTAGCTTTAAAACGCCCCACGACACTCGATCTTATGAAGGATATTTGAAATCTATATTTCAAATATTTCCACGAAAACAACTTTGGCATAGTAAAATATTTTGTTTGTTTCCTATTATAAATATACAGTGTACATGAACAATAAAATAAATGAATAAATAATACAATGAATATATTATACATACTCAAAGAAATCGCTATTTCCCGTGAATAAGAAACTATTTATGGAACAAAAAAGCTCACTGATAATATATTTCACTTGATGTAAAATAAATAGTGACAAGTACACTGTAAGCAACCGCACGGCAGTTACACCCACAGTTCCGCTCAGAATTTATGTCGAAACCGACATTCACTACGGAGAACATTCGCAGCAAATAACCTAGGCGTTAAAACAACTAGCACAACAACTAGCGCACTTAACAAACAGACGTATCCGTATCAGATATAGCGTATCGAGACGGCAGGACATTACTTCTGCGCTATCGATAAAGCTCAACGGTAAGCGAAATAGTTTTGCCACGCAGTGAACATAAATAATTGTCATAAAGTAGATAGGGTCTGATGGATGGGCGCCGCGCCCTGCGACTAACGAGGAAGCGGCCGAGACGAACAAAAAGCGAGCGGACGCAGAAAACTCGAGCATCGAACACCAGGAATCCTTCATGTCGCTGCATAACCGAGTTACTTAACTATTTGCACGCATCGTTCACATAAACCCGTAGATAAACAGATGATGCGAACGCACATAACGCCGTTCCGCTATTTATTTTCACGCACTACTTGCACACAGATTCATAAAAGCGGAACGTTATATTGTGTCTGAATTACAAAGTCTTTTGCAGGACTTGTTTACTTGCTTATGTGACAAATACTTTATCTATTATGCATGATCAAGTTATCACATCAATTTATTTATACACAAGCGCGCTGCACAGATGTTATTACTACAGAGCATGATGCTATTTTGTTCTGTTTGAATATATGGTACTTATTCCTAATCAGCAGAATCACTTGAAGAGATTGGAAAACATTACCTAACTGTTCACTCCATTTGTGCATTATTTGTATGGCGTTATGTACGACGGCCAAGACACAGAAGAGAAATGAATTCGATATAGAAATAAAGTGAGAACACGCTCGGGCAAATGGCTTAATTAAATCGCTACAATTTAAATTATATTGTATTCTATGTAAACCCAGTTAGTATAATGACTTTCAAAAACAATGCACTGACTAGGAAGTGTTAGTTAGCATGCAATCTTTTATTGCTAATTGAAAACACAAGGTACGACTTAATATTGGTGATTTCTAAATAAACTTTATGGGTCTCTAACTTGTGTTTTGACGTAAACGAATAACTGCTAGATAAATGGAAATAACTGAAAATTAATAAACCAGTCTAAATTTTATAAACGATTTCTCATAAGTTTACTTAAATATGTATTGATTGCGTTGTCATGTGTAGTTTTGTATAACGAATGCTGTTTTATTTAAATAGAGTGACGAAATGAACGTAGAGCGGTTGTCAGATCTTATTCGGTCGGCGACACATAGCCACATGGGTACTACACATGCAAAGCCGGGGCGGCTGCGTGTGTGATACGCGCGAGAGAAAGCGTGCTTAATCAGATAACTCAGATTGTCAACCGAACTCGGGCTCCTGAAATCGGGTCGAATGTCGATATACTCGATTAATTAATTGACGGTCCGAAAAGTTGGAAGTAAGTGGTCCGAGAAGGTAAAACTGTTGTGAAACAAGCGCATTGTGGATATGCTGAGGCTATTTTTATACGTATACGTTTATTAAGTTAATACATCTTATATGTCTTACATATAGATTGAGAACTATGTAAAATAACAGCTAAGATTAAAAAGCCCTTACTACCTCTATTGTTTTGGTATTGTAAACCAACGTTTACCCCCTAGTTTGTTAAAAGTTAACTATATATCCTTCGCACTTCATTATAAAAATATATATTCACATATTATACATACAACTTGTATACTCGTACGCACGCCTGAAATTAAGTTTTACGATAAAATCAACTTAAATGTAATCTTTACGCATCAGGTTTTAAATTACGTCACATCAACTTTAATGGACAACAAAAATGGCTGCGACATCTGAGTATTAAACTGTATAGTTTCCTTATATAATGTTGTCGGGTGTAAAAGATGTAAGGAACTGCACCCTGGATTCACTTTACATTTACGTTTGTATATAGTTCGTGTTATTTTCCTAAGCCTGAGAAAATTAGAAATGCGCTTAGATGAAATTAAAAGCAAGTTTGGTCTTTGATATCTTGCGTAATTTAGATATTTATAACAATGTATCTCTGTCATGACACAATGGCTACATTGTTCGTTATCAATTGCAATTGCAACTTTAAAATAGGTACTAAATTACGTAAAGCATTAGCCGTTGCCCGTTGGAGTCTAAATTAGTTGCTAAATGTTTATGAATCACTTATTCCTACGCAACGCAATTATTATAATAAATAAAACATTGTCTCTGTTTATGTCTAAATTACTTAGACAAATATAAAGTAGAGAAATAAATAAGCTATAAAAATGTATTAAACCGATAAACCTCGATTATGACCATTTCGTGTATCGGGCGGAGCGATATATCTGCTCATTTGATTTTACAGTTACGCATGCATTATGTATTTTGATAAATACCTTTGGCTTTGGGGAATTCTAATAAAGCAGTATAATGTTTATATTTATTAACAACTTTGAGAACGTTCGGTAGAGGTGGTGGGCACCGTTACAATTTTATATGTAGAATATCTATTAGTGTAGTCGGTTCCATTGACTTTACGCGCCATCCGGAGAAAGGCCATGTCCCGGTCATTGAAACGCTGACTTATTCATAGATAAAAATGACTAATAAACTGAATCACTGATAAACTTAAATTTTACAGCTCATAGAGAATATTAATGCAGGATATCCTTGCTATTTCACTGTTACCACATTGCTATAACATTGCTGTTAAATATGACATCAGCCAAAGCATGGTTAATCTCAACACTATAAAGTTTTAGTAATCTATTCGATCGAAAATGTTTTGTTTTACAGTATTATGAATAAAACCAAAGCAAAAATTTGCTATCTCTCTATGCTCTATCTCCCTCTTATGGCTACGGGATTTATTTCTATTAGATCGAAGTTAATGAGGAAGTGTTTGTACATCGATTTACCTCTTTTCATAAAACTATGTTAGTAAAGTTGATTAGTTTAAAATATTAGAACACAAAGATAGGTTTCGGTAGTGCGTTCGCTTGATGCTGGGTGCGGCTGTCGGCAGTCGGCAAGCCACGTGATCCAGCGATCCATCAATCAGAGGCGACGATCGGAGGTGCTTTCTCGTCGTTAGCCCTATATGGCCGGGACAGCCACCGCGCCTGGCGCGAGCCACTTCTTTTTCATTTTATTTTCTAACTCGTCCATAGAAATCGTCCTAACTGCATATTTTTCATTTATGTATGAGAAGTGAAATCATAAGAAAATTTCAGATGGTAGAGCCGAATAGAAATCGTTTATTATACGCAAATAAACTAATACGCAAAAAGTTTAACTTATACCTTTTTGGAACTCATTTATTCAATTTTACTTGTATATTTTTCCTTTGTTCAATAAGCTTACAAGAAATTGTTTTTGTTGCAGAGCGTCGTTATGTTAATGTTCCGAGAAGAAAAGTCCCCAGAAGATGAAATTAAAGCATGGCAGTTTTGGCACGGCAGACAGCATTCTGTTAAACAGCGTATATTGGATGCAGGTGAGTTATTATCGTGAACAAGGAATCTCGTTAAAATAATTTTGCATGTGATAAAGTAATTAGGTAGTATAATGAATTTATGATTCGGTAGAGACAAAGAAACTGCATTTTTTGCGAAAATGATCAGACGGTAGCTCATACAGCGGCTCGAGACACGATATTTTACTACACAAAAACAAGGTTGGTCGTGCTCGAGGCGACACAGAAACATGGCGTAGTTGCGTGCGGTGAAGGCGGCGGCGGCGACGCGCGCTCGGCACGCAGGACCTAATTACCGTGCTGCAGGCAGATAGCCGCTGAGACGCTCCCGCGTACCCCGCGTACCCCGCCAGCCCCCAGCCCGCTACCCACCATTATATGTCGTTAGGACATTTGCATAAATAACGCGCACATCGTCCGCGGCCCACACCGACCGGCGAACCTATCAATCGCCCCGACTAAAAATAAACGCCGGTGGCGCCACCATCTAGCATCCTCCCGCTGCTCGTCCTCCTCGCTTCATATTACACATTATGCATACTCGTAATGACACATTCCACTTTGAGTAAATTAGAGATATAAACCCCGACTAGTGCTTCTACGAGGCGAGGTAAATGAAATGATTTAATAGAGATATCCGAGTTACACGAACTCCACTCCGATGACTAACAGGAAATCGTAAAAATTCGTGAGAAATCTTCGTTCTATTAACGACGTCGAAGCAGCTGTCGGCGTGGCGGTTGTATTTTAAAACATTGATTGTATGATACGTAAGTACATAATAGTTTAATACGATGAGTAGAATTGTAAGCAAGTGTACAATATAGTCGCGCGCGGACATAATTACCGCGATGATATCAGGGAGCGCGTTCATTAGCATGTTAATTGCGCGATGAGCCTCCGTCCGCCCGCTCCCGCTCCCCGCTCTTCGCTCTATGCCTTCAACCTATGAAATTTATTTTCTTTGATAGGGCCATCGTATGTTCTTACTTTACTGTATAATCCTCAGGTGGCAATAAAATTGCAAACTTACGGTTCGCTATCAGAAGTCTGATACGACAAAACACGAATAAGTATAAAATTTTCAGAGGGTTTTGTTGTAATATTGTCAAAAGAGACCGAATAGAAGCTTGCGTCATCAATGGAATGCCTGTTTATTAATCGCTTTGGTTGCTTGTACAAGTAAACAGGCAAACAGCGCTGATATATGACACTTTATACATTCTAACATTACTTAACTGAGACTTTGAACATTTGTAATGAGTGACGCTGGCCACAAGCAGTGTCTATAAATTTAATCTCAAGGAAAATAAAAACATGGAAGCCATTAATTCGCGCGGCCGGGCCAAGTTTAATGTCAAGGTTTTAGCTTATCTCGATGTTAGTCAAGTTTTATTTTTTACTTTGTTGTTATTTTATAGAATGAAGTAATATCTAAGCATGGAGGAATGAAGTTTAGAAAATAGACTACTCATATTACTAGCCTCCGTAATAAATCAGGGTCGATTTTGATATTTAACATTTTTATGATGTTTTTCCACTACTTGTGTTCCACTATTTCATAAATAAAACGTTAGTGAGTCTTAATGGTGGAACCATTAAAATAAATGATACAACTTTGTGTAGTACCAAATTTAATGTATTACAGAGTATTATAGATACGATTAGGCACTGCCGCATTAGCGATACCGCGATGTTGACATCATAACTTGCAATTAGTGTAGAATGCTCTAGTTGGTCATTGTGACTGAGTGATAGGAGATACTAAAGTGGAATATGCATCGCACGATATGCACAAAACGAACTTGGAAGCAGCGTCAAGGGCGACACCGGACACCTGTGCGCAGGCGTGTGAAAGCGCGGAGGGAGAGGCGTAGGGCGCGCGGGGGGCCGGGGGGCGAAGCCGCGGCGGGAGCCGCAACGCACTGCGCTTCTACACAATGGCTTCTCCGATTACGTACGTCTTCTTGTATCGCGTGTCCAACGGCTGTTTTAGAACTGTACAGCGCTCTTTCGCTTCCCTGTTTATTTCTTTTGACAGTTTTACATACACTGCACCTGATTGAGCCACTTGAACACTTCTATGTTTGGTTTTAACAACCGCTATAATAGACTTATTCATCAAAAATTGTAATTTACATAAACGCTATGTTTTTTTAGGAAAAAAACTTAATGGACAATTAAAGCTAATAATTATAACCTTCATCCAATTTAGATATCAATCCTACTTCATGTATATGGATTACCTTCAATTAACAGCGAAATCTAGTTCGAGCATTAGTTTCTTAAATGTCAATTAAATCTGTTTCGAGTAGGTGTGAAGTTGCGACGTGTACAATGGCGGTCACGTTACGTTGTCTCGTAAATCCCTGCGAGGCTGTTAAACAATATGGTGAGGGAGGGCGGGCGGCTCTCGTAAACACGTCAGCGGGGCGCGCGCCCGCACAGATTGCAGAGCGGCCGATATGGCGACCCACGCGTCCACCGCGACCGATTACTCACTAACGACCTCCGCCTGTATGCTAATGCACTCCTGGTACATCAGTGCATATCATCAGCAGTATCTATGTATGTTTTGTGTCCGGAAAATTCGTTCAGGAAGTGCTTTTATTAAATGCGCTCTATCATTCAAAAATATATCGTGGGATGACAGACATTAAAGAAAATTTTAAGTTTTACTAAGGTAACTTTATGGAACTTAAACAGAAAGCAGGAACAAATACGACACATCAAGCATGATATCACAAAAGCATTACACGTAGTTTAATTAAATTGAAATAAAAAAACCTGACAGTTTTATTTACACTAAACAGCTAAGAATACTCGATTGTCATCTTTCAGACAAAAAAAACTAGATCAAAATCTGTTCATCCGTTTGGGAGTTATGATGCTACAGAAAAACATACAAATCCACAGATACACAAACACACAGATACACAAATACACAGACACATCTAACTCATAACATGCCTCCATTTTCGTCGGGGGTTAAGAAGAAAGGCTGGGTGTAAGACGGAAAATTATAATAAAGATTGCTTGGATTGATTAGTAGGATGAGAATTCAACAAAAGTACTTCGACCAATCCAAATCCTTGCTTAGTTTCTTTTACTATTCACCACCTAACTGTAATGAAAATTAAATGCACCAAATTAAATTAAATAGTTACTATCATGTCATTAATTACGTTGGGGCCATTAAAAGATTAGAAGCTTCCAGCGATGGTTTCGGTAGGGGAACTTTGAAGTAATTTTAGGTCATGGATCGAGGAACGTTGAAAAATATCGTATTCAAGTATTCAAGTATCGTATTCAAGTCACTTGCATTTGCTAGTAGTCAAGTTTACTATTAATTGTACGTCGTTATTAGATTATTTACCCGAGACAACGATTTGATCACGCAGACAACATAATTTGTTTTGCCATTGGTTGACTACGAGTCGGAATGTAGGTTCAAGCCTACTAATTATCATACACTTTAACTTAGTTACAGAAATGGAAAAGGCAATAGTTGATGAATCGATGTTATCAGTGAATATTCACGCCCCGTAAATAAATTTCCGTCGCCGATGACGTATTGTGTGTTGATATCTTAATCGAAATCTCCGCAGGTATTACTGCACAGTTACTGAAGACAAGATTAATGACAATCGCTTGTTTTGTTGCAGACACGAAGAACAGCATCGGGCTGGCCAGCTGCATCGAGGAGGTGGCGCACAACGCCATCGCCGTCTACTGGAACCCCCTCGAAAGTGCCGCTAAAGTAAGTTAACATACCTATGCCTCTGTGAAATTGTCACTCTCGACTTTAATTCTCAATTTATTTACAATTTATTTATTTATTTATTTACATGTTTATGTCACTTCTTAAAAAATAAAATAATGAATAAATAAATAAATAAATAAATAAATAACGCTTCACACTCATAGCCCCACACTAGGATTCCCTGTGTTGTGGGTGCCATGGACAACACACAAGACAAGGACACTCACACCCAGACCGAGAACAGAAATTCAAACTCACCATTCAAATTTCCGCCTCGCTGGGAGTCGAACCCAGGACCCTTGGCGCGGCGATCCGGCATGGTAACCATTGCGCCACACGGGTCGTCAAAAAGAAGAAACAAAGGGCAAACTTAATGCCTAATGGCATTGTCCACCAGTCAACCCTGGGCGGATGTGGAAATAGCTGATGACAGGTGTTAACATGAGATATAGATATATTATATGATTATTAAAATCTGCAGATTAATTAATTACATAACAAGAATACATACAAATACACAGACATACATTTCATAAAATATCTATACTAATATTATAAAGAGGACAGATTTGATTGTTTGTTTGCATTGAATAGGCTCCGAAACTATCGAACCGATTTGAAAAATTCTTTCACTGTTGGGAAGCTACACTATCCCCGGGTGACATAGGCTATAATATATTTTTTCCTATTTTTCCCAAAGCGAAGCGAGGGTGATTTCCTAGTATTCAATAAAGACTGTAAAACCGCACTGTAACCCGTGAAATCAGGACACCACACCTTTCCTGTTTTAAATTTTCCATCCAATGGATTGGAAATCGAATGAGATGGGGATATGAAATACGGGGGAAACGGATACCTCAAAGGTTCCGTTTATCATAGAATGTCCATGACCCTAACACTAATTAACTGTTATTCTTATATTTACTACAATTAATTATATAGATAATGTGGCCTAAATAAAAAAAGTGTGGGTAGATAACATTTAAGTCACGTACGAGGGTATAATTACAGCAGGTACGCGTATCGGACTCGGCCAGATCATGATTTTATTACATATAGCAAGGGGTAATTAAATAAAGTCCCGTAACCTTATTTGGCCGAAAGCCTTTAGCAAATGAAGCAAAAAACTATTTATGACTTTCGGACCGCTGCCGCTGGGAGCCAAGTCCAACCGTGTCAAAGCATCCGCCGACAACAAGTATTGTATTACACATTATTATTATCAGGTACTACCCGTTTTATATTTCAAAATAACGTCGATCTTTTTAAGTTCTAAAATTAATGTAGCATTTATCTTGGCAATCTTTTTTAGCTAATTCAGCATTGATTCATTTCATAGGTAAACTCTACCTAGAGAAAAAAAATATTTGGAAAGTTACATATGTAATTATAAATCTAATCTTATCTTTATCACATGGGTAACTTAGTAATATTATTTACCTTACTCCTATGTATTATAGGAGTATGTAATGCCTGAGATTATTACCTTAATATCATAGGAAGGTCTTTTATTTCGCAATCCCATTGACACGTAGGGCCATCTTTCCAACAAAAACATTTAATGAGATAGGATGAATTCCTTGCCTGCGTGAGTTTATTATATCTTCACAGTAATTACTTTACCTCCGTCATAGTAAAACTTTTCGTATGTAATTTTCATATTCACAGAGGCGCACTGCATTCTTAACAAAAAGTTATTAATATTTAAATAGTGCAAAACAATGATGCAATTTCATTCGGTGCATATCTGCACTTTGATGTGGTTTTTACAATCATTTTATAGAATTCCTTCCGGAAGGTATACAATATACATATATGCGTATTGTAATTAGTAGTCATAATATTTACATTTAATGATTAAATATTTGTAGAGAAACTTACTTACCTATTGTCTGAATTTAATGTGATAAACTTGTATTATATTTTGGTAAAATATTACTTTTTAAGTAAGTTACATTTACAATTTAAAATGCAATCTATGGTGATGAAATAAGTAGTGTCTATAAACGTATCATAAATTGATATTTTCGCGTTAAAACTCGGAGATTGCCTTAATAGCTAAATTATTTTCTATTGGCTTGTAAAATCGTAACGGATGTAAGTTGTTTGAAGCTGTAATACATGTTCTGACAGTGATCGGTGGCAATGTCGGCGGCAAATAAAAATGCGAGGGGGTCATTTGCATAGATCGTGGTAATGAGCAGTCTGCGTCAACTGGCGCCCTCTTGCTGCGTTCACACAGACGACACAAAAACTATACTTTATTAAGCATACACGAGATATTCAACGAACCCTTCATTCATTTTATTTAATTTATCCTGCCATGTTATTGGCATTGACAATCCGTGTTGATAATTAATTATTTTTATCCTATAACGATTTGCAAGTCGGATGAGTTGCGTGTATGTAAATAATGTAGTAACGATTTAAGCTAATTAATCTTTTCTCTTTTTCAGATCAACATTGCCGTGCAGTGTTTAAGTACAGACTTCAGTAGTCAAAAGGGTGTTAAGGTTAGTACTATAATTTACAGCACACTACTTCTTTATATAATTCGTATAATATACTTCGTTGTACAGTCTCAAAGTTAGAATTCTTATCAATATGATTATTATTATTTAATTTTGATACATCTAAGTAATAAGCCCTATGTATATTAAAGAAAAATATTTATATCAAAGTATCTGCTAATAACGCTTTAACTCTAGCGAGTGACTAGTTCCTTAAGTTCTACATATCCACTTAACTCGAATAATGAGTTGTGCGTGACTGCACTGTGACTGAATGTGACTGAATAGTGAACTATGGCTGAAGTACAAAATTTTAATCTGAACAGTAGCACATTGCAAAATACAAAAGTCTGTAAATTGAAGTTACGTTACATCGTGTAGCTGTAGAGACATGGGGTCGGTAACCGCGTTGTCACCGGAGGCAGCTTCGATAACTACAGGCGGCGGTGGGACAGGCGGGCGGTAGCGTACCACACTACCACACTATCACCCTACCACCCTACCACCCTACCACCCTACACCACCGACATTGTTGTAAACGTGTATAGGAATTAACTCTTAAAATTTAACACGAATTTAATTGTTGTTATTTATTATCAAGAAATAGAAATGTATGAAAAAAATAGATACGGAAATATTTTTAAAACTCTACAATTAATGTTTCCGGATAAGATTTCGTAATCCAAGTATTAAAAGAGAACTTATGTCTCAGTTTCCATATGTATTGGTTGGATACGTTTCTAGACTTGCGGGTGTATAATATCGAGAAAGATATAGGATGATGTTCTATATAACTATAATGATGTCAGTACGCAACTGTTTCTCCGCCACTCCGCCGAGCTCTCTTCGCTCGCGCCGCCACCCATGTTCGATATCGAACCAGTCCTCTATCAGCCTCTCAATTACCCATCCAATGCGCAGTGACGCCGTCGCATCGACGACCTCGAACCGACGCAATTAAGACGTTTTAACGCGATTCGATTCAGAACGTGCATATTTTTTCCTTGTTCGTAAATTTAACGCAATTATCCCTTACGAGCGATTATTATAACTGTGTTTTTTGTTACAATCCAAAGACAAGCACAGATTTTAAGCGTGAAATTGCTTGGTAATTTGTTTATTGTTGTTAGCTTATGCACGGTGTATTTAAGAATAATTATTATTAGTATATTATTTTAGTACCTAGTTGGATGATCAATGTAACAGGAATCAGTTACTCATAGAAATGTTACTTTTACAGGGTTTACCACTTCACATACAGATCGACACATTTGAAGACCCTCGCGACAGTCAAGTATATCACAGGGGTTATTGTCAAATCAAAGTGTTTTGTGATAAGGTAAGATTTATTAATGAAAAAATAAATAAACTGCAATTTATTGCATTAAATTTACGATAAAAACACATTGATTTAACTAACTTACAGGGCGCGGAAAGAAAGACTAGAGATGAAGAAAGAAGAGCAGCAAAAAGAAAAATGTCGGCGACCAACAGAAAGAAGCTTGATGAGATCTACCACCCGGTGACAGAACGCAGCGAGTTCTACTCGATGGCGGATCTGTCGAAACCGCCGGTGTTGTTTAGCCCGGCGGAGGACATTGACAAGTTGACCGGAATGGACATTCAAGGGTTCTACGGACACGATGAATCGGCACTAGCGGAAGCGCATCTTAAGGGTGCTTCTCCATTCCTCCTTCACGCCGCGAAACCTCAAGCGCCGGCTCTCAAGTTCCACAACCACTTCCCTCCAGATGCGCCTGCGTAAGTTATTATTAATTTATTACTTCCAATAACACGTTAGGAACAATTTTCCATCTTGGATTAAATTGTTTGTTTTATTGCCACTGACAATGTATAGTTCCTTCTATAACGTACCACATCCCACGCACACTCGTAAAGACACACAATATACTTAAAAATGATAGTGTCTAAGTAATAGAAATTTCAATTGTAAATCACTGTACGTATTATTGTTCAACTTTTTTATTCAATAAATATAGACGACTGTGTGATGATTAGCTAATTAAGTAGTATTTCAATAAAATTTTGATTATTGTAGTATCGTCATTTCATTATCAATTTTTATTCTATATACCTACCAACTTAGATGTGAACAGGAAATTGACGTGGGAATTCGACTCTGGGACTCTCACTTCGCAGGCCTTTTACTTCTACCACTTAAGCTGCAGGCAAATAACAAAAGACGATTTGTATTCCAGGTATCGATCAGATGTGGGTGGGCTGTCTCCGTACAGCGACCGCAAGGACTCGCTGGAGTTGGAGGGCGTGTTGGGAAAGCGTGCGCGAACCGCCACGCCGCCGCTCAGCGAACGCGTCATGCTGTACGTGCGGCAAGACACCGATGACGTGTACACGCCGCTCCACGTCGCGCCACCCACCACGCAGGGCCTCCTCCACGCTGTAAGTCACAACACACAGGATAACTCCGTACACAGCGCGCTGTGGCAACACACACATAGACTCACATATTTTTTGAGTCCCGGTGTCTATGTGTGCATTGCCGCACAGAAGGACATCTTCATACAAGCGCGCTCAAGCAACGCACACATAGATGCCGTTTACTGACACGTAAAACATTATGCCTCTGTGTGCGTTCCTCAAGCGCGCTGTGTATGCAGTTATACTTCTGTTGACTTACTATTTTGTGCCCACTACCCAAATGGGCTCATACCATACCTCACCAATAAGCGAAATCGCTGGCTCCAGCCAAATGTTTTGTATTGTAAATGCCAAGTTAGTTAAGTCACCATATTGTGAAATGTTTGGCTTTAGCTGGCGACGTCGTCATGTTCCGGAGAAGTATGCGCCTAACGGTAGCGTCAATTTAATTTTTTTCGCTGGCCAATTCATTGCTTTGAAGTAACAATGATTAACCAGGAAAGTAGGCCCCACCCAGTACTTGGGTGTTTGAACTGACTTACTTTGCTGATTATTTGTTGCTTATTTGCTACTAAAAGTAAGTATTGGTCAACGTAAAGACACTACCTAAAGTGCAACGCATCCTTTACTACCTTATACTGCACCGCACGCTTGATACGTCACATTGACCGCGAAGACGAGTCGAAGTCAAAGTAACGTATCAAGGACGAGCACGAGAATAACCTTGGTGATGTCAGCTAACCGCAGCGAGCGAGCGAGACGGACTTCACAGTTTTCTCGGTTTCTCGTTACATCGATGTTCGTTTATGAAGGAGTTTTGTGTTGGAATACGTAAACGAAAGAAATCGAGACGCTTCGTCCGCGCCGCGGGCGCCGGCCGGCTAGCGTGCGGCTGCCGCCCGGGGCGCCGCTGTAACCGATGTGGCGCTTCATAACCCCGTCTAATATATACACAGATCATCATAACTGCATGTTGTAATTAACACCCGCGCGGCCGGCCGCTGCACTCGACCTACCCTAGCTAGTGCTCTAGCGCTCGCGAGTTTGACTGTTGTCCTAGTAAACCACTAGACCGGTTACTCAGTTCAATCCGTGAAGACGAGACGTCTCGGTTTAAAGAAACAAAGGCCCATTGTAATTTTTCTTTTTTTTGCTCATTTTCAGATTGAGAATAAGTACAAAATTTCAAGTTCGGCAATTAATAATCTTTATCGAAAGAACAAGAAAGGGTAAGTGGTTTGATTGGCCTTCGATAGTTCTCTCAGCAGTTAGTAAATATATACCGGCCGCCTCGCGTTAATACGACCTCGCTTGTTTGGAGGGCGCGCCACTAACTTCACAATGCTTTACGAGTTTGTCCCCTTGGTTGTCCCGAGTAATATGCTTTGTAACAGAAATTCATCTCCTCCCCACCCGTTTTGGAAAACATTGCCAAGTTCCCAACATGATATTAATAAAATGCTCAATTAATTAATAATTTAATAAAATTCGACAGAAATATCGACGTGGCTTCACAGTGGCGGAAATAAAATGTGATGTGCTTATTTTAGGATTACGGCCAAAATTGACGACGAGATGCTGGCATACTATTGTAACGAGGATCTGTTCCTGCTGGAGGTGCGGCCGGCGGGCGCCAGCGAGGATGAGCCCCTCTACGACATCACCTTCGTCGAGCTGCCCCTCGACCACTAGCGCCCCCTCCCCACATTGCTCAACACATTCGCTGCGTTCCACTGCGCTCTACACGATTACATCACGCGAACCGTTTTACGTTTTACGTCAACATGAACAAACCTTTTTCTCTTTGGTATTTATTTTCCGTAGCGTATATCGAAAATTTTGTATCCAGACGCTCACACAGGTTTTATTTATGGATAAGGTTGTCTCAAAAAGTGTCGATCTCAGATTGAAATTAACTTTTAAGGGAATCATCAACGGAATAGATTTTGATGAAACCGAATGTCACAAATTGGCTCATCGTTTGAGGAACGGTAGTCAACAGAGACCATTTTGTATATAGATGTAACTTCTTTAGTGCCTTATAAGCGTTATGCGACATTATGGTGATGGCAAATGTAACTGTGTTTAGTAGTTTGAAAATTGGATTCTTTACTGTAAAAGGAAGCGATTCTCTTACATATGTCTACGTAAGAACCAACGTATCTCGTAAAGGACTAATGATCTGCTGCTGAATTAAGCGTGTGTGCCATTCACTCGGTTATCGTATTAGATGTATGTAGTTATCATTTCAACAGGTACCTTTAATTCTTGCCATGATGATAAAGTAAGAAATTCTTGTCACAATTTGTAGATATTTTATCTACTGTGATTAAAAGCATAAAGTGCCTTTGTCATAATTTTATTACATTTTATCTTAATGTAAGTGAGTTAAGTCAAATTAAATGCCATCCACTTTGTTAAGTTTTATTTACGTAAGTTTGCTTTATAAGCTCGCTCAATCCATTCAATTTAGACAAGTTGATATTAGTTTTAAGACGAAGCCAATGTTCGTTGTTTTCATTAATGACATGTCTGATAATACAATCACTTCCATTTATTAACAAATAATTATTTAATGTTGTAGGTCGTCTCCCATATCGGTCCGAATTAATTAACGATTTATCACGATTCTAATGAAATAATAAACTGGCAATAGAACCTTATTATAATTTCAAATGAGGAACTGCCGCCATTCGATAGAACGAGCTATACCTACCTAAGTCATATCAATATAGTCACAAAATCGTTCATCAGAACAACATTAACATATATTAGTTTCATCGACGGCAGTGGTTTGTACAATATTAGATGTTTATTTTAATACAATTTTGTTATTTTATGTTTTCGGTACGTAAGTGATCGGGCCATGACAATGTGAGTTTATTGTGAAAAGAGTTTTTGAGCGAGAATGTAATCGCCTTCAATAGTTATTATTAATGTTTGAATGTCAATTAATTGAATTGTTGTTTCCATAATTTCTTACCCAATGAAATCGTTATTTATAAAGACAATGCTGCATATCAACACTTTCTCTTATCTCAATTTTAAAACGGATAATTCTTTTATTTTTTTATTGTCATATTGTATCACAGAAAATATTTTATTGTTTAGTTATTTCCACCGATTAATTTGAAATTCAGAACCAGGTTCTGTATCCTGATGATTGGTTGCAGACAAAGTCGCCCAAGATGTTTATGTTAAGAGATGTGCCTAGTGCGGACGGTTCGATTAACTGCCATATTATGACATAATTTAGAGTACTTAATGATATTAGTTGTAGATTTTATAATATAGTTCGTTTATGTCACAAGTCTTGCAGATAAGCATAGAATTTTAATTAAGGTAACGCTATTTACGTATTTTTATATATTTGTATTGTATTTTTATCGTTTTATGCGTCGGACCGAGGAGTCCTTCGAAAAATTTTCATTCCATTAATTGTATGTACACTCGTTATTTTTCCTCAATTATATTTAAGTAACTCGAAATCTCTCTATAAAATGTAAGTCGACTACGCATTTCATTGCTCAAAGTCTGCATTTACCTTTTACGCGGAGCGGACTCTAATTACATTGTTTATTATTACTACTTATACGTATCGAAGTAATATTTATTTATGTACTTATGATTATAAATTGTGCAGCTTTAATGTTTACTTACAATGATGTTAGATCGTGATTCTGAATCTCGTCATAAGTCACAAACGTCAGTAGCAATAAAATACGTAAAGCAGTTAGTAGGATAAAAATGGGTGCGCCCGCGGCGTCGCCGGCCGCCCACTCGGCGTCGTTGTGCAATGTCGACCAGGTGTCAAGCGAATAGCGGAATATCACTTCTATCTATATTATAAACACATTAAATAGACCGCGCCATCTTGCGAGATTTCCAACGAACAATTTTTATAGACAAAAAAGCATATAAACTTTCATCACAACTCCAAAGTAAATTTTCACGGACCTCACAGAGAGCTCTCACCGCCCCGGATCTAGGGGGGAAGGCAAACAGGTGTACTCGCCCCGGGCGGCAGTTTCACGGGTGCGCGAAAATCATAATATAGTATGATTAAAAATAAAAAACTTTCTTCACAAAGCGCCTAGCATACGGAAGCCTGGTTGGCTCAACCGTCGACTTGTATGAAAAAGGCGACACAGGCCCACACTTCAAGTGAGCTTGCGGACTCGAGATGGCGATTTGAGATTTGCCGTGTCAACAATTGATGTATTTTTACTGGAATAGACGTCATTTAGCTATTAAAAAATTCATTTCGAACATTTTATTTGAACTAATTACATTAATTACTCTATTACTTATAATTAAAAATAATTCGGATACAATTAAAGACTAGTAATGAGTTTTTTTTAAGAACGCTGGAGAGGGGGGCGCCAATATTAAGTTTCTGCCCCGGTTCGAAAAAATCCTAGATCCGGGGGTAGTGAGGTCTTCACTCACGCCTTTTGCGATGGGCGCCTAAAGCTATTTAGGTTATGTTATGTTTACAAACAGAGTTGTTGATGTTGATGATGGCCTATTTACTGTATTTTATAATATATCAATGGTATATGAGCTATAATATATACGATATAAGGAATAAATGGTAAGAGTGGAGTAATAGATCTGGTAGAGGTATGTGTAGATGGGTGGGCCGTGGACGAGCCGGAGCGACGCCGCGGGCCGCCGCCTCGAGGAGGTAGTCACACTAGTTATACACATCCCGAAAGTGGTAGCACATTTTCGTTATTAAATTCTACTGTACTTAAGATAAAATTGAATAGATGTTACGTTATTCTTTTATATGAATATTTGTAAGTTGTCATAAAATATTATTAATATAATTATTTTTATCAAAGTTTATAATCTAAATAAAAATGTTTTTCTTCAAAACATTATCAGAGTTTTTTTTCTTAGGATTTTTGTAATAAAGTTTTTGTTGTAACACTTCAAACTTTTCTATTTCTATTTTTATTTCTAAATAATGAGCTATTAATGTGTCAAAAACCTTGCATCTTATTCCAAGTAATAGAACAATATAAAAAAGGTGTCATCAGGAAACGTGGTCACCCGTGGGTATCAGTGACACATAAAGGCATCCTTGATGTGTTGCCTGACAAGAAAGAGAGAAGAAAAAAAAAGTGAAAAAGAACTGGCTCTCATAACCCCAGCCGGAACTGTAGTGTCTGGCGGCTGACTCAATCAAATCAATCAGGTGGTAGCTGTCCAAGCGGAATACTCTTATGAAAAAACAGTAATAGTAATAATATCATTAATGAACTATTAACACCAATATTACCGAAATAATCCCTCCCAGGGGCCTTAACACCAACGGGCCTGACTTAGTGGCCTCTAACGACACTCATCCGGCGTGGGATTGGGATTAATATTATTAGCCGCCCTGATGCTGCAAAAGCACTTCTGACATTGAACCATTTTGTAGTCCTAAGATGATAGAAATTACCTTTTTTAAATAAAATAATAATAAATTAGTCAAATACAATCCCTTAATTAGAAAATGACGTAAGCCTTTTTAATGCCGAGGTCACTGGCTATATAAAACTCTCTTGTACTTAAATAAGTTTAATATTAATTATACTATGTATAATAACAAGAAGAATTAACCACATATTTACACTGAAAGCGTTATTTATGTAAACCACAAAAGCATATTGGTATACAATAACAATAATAACAAGACATTACTACGTTAGAGAGAAACATTGAGAAATTAGAAAACAATTTATATGTAGAAGAACTAGTAAATATGACATAATCATAGTAGATTTACAGTAGACGAAGAAAGTTGAAGATTTAAAAGCTTGAACACTAACAAGCCCTATTATTAACATACAAGCACATAAATATCTACAGACAGAATGACTTTAATGAAATATTCATATTAAGTATAATAAAAATTATTTTATAGCATTAAATAAGTATAACTTGTCGTCGCTAAACTCTAAAAATGTAAAAGTCTTTACTAAAAATAAAATCATCTAGAATATTGACTATATAAAATGGCAAAATACGAAACCGACTCTCAGCAAAAATAGAAAATGATTTGTATATATTGTGCTAGCTAGTAAATTTTATTTTATTTGGCAAAAGTTTGACTACGTCTAATCACGATGGCACAAAGGTTTTCTTTTTAATTTTCAATATAATAAAATTGTAAAGAAGAATGGGCAAACCAACAACTATCTTGAATGAAAGTTATAATATACGAGAATATTATAATACATTATTTAGTTTTTTAGAAATTCAATTTCGCTTGAGTAAAAATACTTACATTATTTTGGAGACAAAAACAACTATGACCCTGTTGACAGGTTGAGCCACTGATCACAGGAAAATGCCCATCCTCCTTTATTATATTACCAAATCTAGACAATCCTTGAATACCTTGATCATAGATGACTATAAAAATAATTCAAAACACTTCTACCACCACATCCAATAACTTATCACTTTGTCTGTAGACAGTCTTTTCCCAACATTCACATTCATTTATGCACGTCAGTGGCGTTACTCTATGGGATACACCAGGGAGGTGTACTGCGACCGCTAGTTTTTATGCGCATTTGTTTCAAAAATGTATTTTGAACCGTTCTCCTTCGGAGAGGTTCTGAAGTGATGGCTATTGTATGAGGGGGGAGCTCTGGCTGTCGCTGAAGTCGAGGGTGTAGTACATGTCGGTGGTGTCGAGGGAGGCGGAGGGTGGCGGGAAGGGCGCGGGGGTGGGCGCGCGCTTGTCCTGCAGCCAGTGGTGCGGGGGCCCGGATTCCGTCACCCGGGACAAACGGGACAGCAGCCGGGAGTACGTCTTGTTCACCCGACAGTGGCATGCTGTCACCTGAAAACATGATTTGAGTTAATCAGTCAAAATTATTTTATGCTCTCTTACACAACCTTTAGCATTAGCACCTAGTACCTATTACCGACAATAGTGGACGAAGTTATGGCAGTTGCATTGGTATTTTTTTTATTGATAACAATTAAAATATATGGATTCCTTGGTACACAAACACATCAAAAATAAATCCTCTCAACTCGTGTATCATCGCTACAATCAGGATTAATCTAAATATATTTCACTTCACTTGGGATTCCACTGAACATCTCTACAGAAAAGATTGCTCTCATTTGTTGTAATCTTATATTGTACTATGCTAAACGGGATGTCCACCTTAAAACATCTCTCTCGGGAACGTTCATTCTTGCCAATACTACAGAATAGAAACCACGAATAGGATCATTGTTCAACAGATCACTGTTATTTCGTATCTGTGAACGGTGTATGTCTGCGTTGATGGAGCGCATTTGTAACTTAATCCTTCGGTGTGTTCTTGTACATCTTTTTAGCAACAATAGGTACTTACAACAACTCCCACAATGAGTATAGCGGCACCGAGCGTGCCGACCGCTATATACACGTTGTGCAGCCGGTCGTGATACAGCCCGAGCGGTAGTCGCATCTCCCGCACAGCACCTCCCATCTCCCTCTCTCTATCCTCTTCTCCCTCACCATCTACCACTGACTCCAGGATAAAGTCCTCTGAAATATCAAACATTCAGCGTGAGCCTTTTTCAGTTACTTGAAAATTGGCATCACCAAATCGCTATCTTACTAGCTACTAGGTACTTTCTGGCTACTAAAGTACCTTCTTTCTTTCTTTATTATCTTTCATATTTTCTCATCTTTTTTGGCCGGCAATTAATCGCTTTTGGCGTTACTGGTCCATTTGACGCTAAATATTTTGATGTTAACAGATCACTTAACATAAAAAAAAATTGTTTAAGATGTGAAACAAGAAAAGTTCGTAGCCGAGAGATGAGAAGCATTCGTGCCAAAAAGATTCCTAGATAATCTCATAGAAATACACTTCATCAAATACTGCATTGCTTTGCGATTAAAATTTTCTCATTCCAAACAAAACTAACTATGTAACTGTATGAAATATAATTAAAGTTATTGAAATAAATAAAATAAATAAATAAAGTTATTAAGTTATTAAAATAAAATTTCTAATAAATAATTTGTCCAAAATCCTTATCCTCATTAGTAAAAGTCAAACCAAATAATTGGAAGTTTTTTTTTTATATTTGAAAATAATTCAAAATTTTTACTGATACTTCCTACCCAAAATAACGTAAAGTAAATAAGGACATACCTAATATATAACATCCATATATCATATAACTTTAACTCATTCCTCTCGAACCATCAGTATTAACTAATAATAGTAATCCATTATACAATTTTCCTCTCTACAAGATAAATCGTATGACGTACCTACTTGTAATTACCAATCACCCCAAGTACCTATAAGTTATAGCAAGCAAGCAACAACCCATAATTGTCCCACTGCTGGGCTCGGGGTCTCCTCTCACAATGTGAGGTGTATAGGCCATAGTCTACCACGCTAGCCAAGTGCGGATTGGTAGACTTCACACACCTTCGAGAACTTTATGGAGAACTCTCCGGTGTGCGGGTTTCGTCACGATGTTTTCCTTTACCGAAGCAAGTGATAATAAACTTCTAATAACCTAACCTATAAGTTATAGGCTATAACACAATCAGCTTACCTTCGCAAAGTCTGCCCGTGTATCCGGGTCGACAGGAGCAGTAGAAAGAGTCGATGCCACTCCAGCACGTGCCGCCATGCGCGCATGGGTTGTTGTCGCACGCCTGCAAACAATGCCGCACTACTCCAGCCGCTGTCATGCACTTAGCTAACTAACCCTCAGTAAACAATACGGTCACATAGTTGATTGGTCCTTGAATTTTGTAAAAGACAGTCATCTCTTGATAAATACAATAAGATAACTCATATATGCTTAATATTTATTTTAACTTAACTAAGCCTTTACTGGATCATATGAACGTCTGAATTGAATATACTAAAAATAGAGAAATGTACCTTCGTCGCAAAGATAAATTGTCTGAAAAATAATTTCTAGTGAATGTAGAGAAATCTCTTACAGAAGTAGCTGGTATGTGGCATTCTTCGCCGACGTAACCCCGCGGGCAGTCGCACGAGTAGCTAGTCCCGTGGTCCACGCAGTACCGCTGTGACGGACACGGATCCGGTGAGCACAAGTTCACCTAAAATTGTTTTTATGTTGAAAAAAATTACAAAAAGAATTATGACGCTTTGTAACTATCGGTAAGTATTTACGTAAAGCATATCATTAAGGCCGTTGGTTTTCACGATGCCCCAATACCAAAATGTACTACAATACCATCTTAATATTAAATGTTATAGGATATGTGTAATGTTCTAATGTAATTAATAATTTATTATACCTTATGAATAATGGCTTGCAGATTGTAGTAATAGCTTATCAGTTACAGATATAAAAGTGCTACGTTATGGCACGTGTATCACGAGCATGGAATTAAATTATATAGATTTAGTTGGACCTGTACGGTTCTATATTTACTCGATATTTAGGCTTATTCATAAGTGCTATAAGATTTAGATAAATTCAGTGTCAGATAATATCTACCAAAGAAGATTGAAACGCGTCATTAGTAAGCATTTCTTGTTCAACACCCTTCAAATTTAATTACAAAGTTGCTTGAAACAATTTACTTTTACAGCAAAATTTATAATTAATCACAGTATTGCTGTACTAAGAAAGATTTTAACAAGATTTTTATTTTTTGTAATGGAAATAGCTGGCCAAACGAGCTGAAGATCAACATCTAAGGCATCACTGCAAAGGCATAACTGGCTCTCAAGCCCTGGAAGCCGGAGCACGACGAGTTGGTTGGCGGCTGACACGTGTTCAAGAGTGGTAGCTATCCAGGCGAACCCCATGGAGAAATAATAATAGTAATAATGGTATTAATTAATAATTAAAATCAATATTATCAATATAATCCTTCCGAGGGGCCCTACCACGGCCCTGATCCTGCGTGGAATTGGGGTCCCAAGCCGCCCCAAATCCGTATTGGGGCGGCTTGGAGTTTGTATCCACAAACATAATGATTTTTAAACTTTTTGACATCAGAGAATGCTGATATGTAGGTTCTCATGATGATAGCAAAATTTAAAGCCTTTTATGTTTCAATTTACGTGCATGGTATATTTGATAATCCAGATTGTTTTTGTATGTAGGTAAATATATGGTATGTTGTTGATAGTAGCATATTGCAGCATTGGTTAGAATTTTTGCTTTCAGGCGATATGCACAGCTACATTACATATGTATAATTATATAATGTATCATTCTAAAAAAATATTTTTAATATTGTTCGTCTCTCATGTGTAGCTCTTCGTCTTTTTCCTTATATACCGGGCTTACTTACACTTAGAGGATCACTACAACCGATTAGAAAATCTATTTTACGCAAGCGAAGCTGCATGAAAAATTTTGCTACAAGAACAGCTTGGTCAGTTCTATATTTTATATTTTAATTACGTAAATGGAAAATTGCACCATCTTCCCAGAATAAACGGGCGCCCGGAAATGGATTGAACCCTACCTACATGAAATTGAAATAATATTGAACACTCAAGTTTGTATTGCGAGAGTATGTATTGCTCATAAAATATTGAACTATGGCAGTCCCTACTCTGGCAGATATAGATTCTAACTTTGCGCACCATAATTTAAAAATACATTTACCTTTCAGATAAACAGTACGGTTTTCGCTCGAAGTCAAACACACTAGCTGCAACTATTGATCTTATCACAAATTTAAAAAAGAATATCGATGAAAAACGTGTTGGTCTTGGTATTTTTATCGACTTGAAAAAAGCGTTCGACACGATAAGTCATGAATTGCTTCTCCAAAAGTTGTACAATATTGGGATCAGGGAAAAAGCTTACGATATCATCCAATCATATCTCTCTAATAGATGTCAGGTAGTTCGAATTGGTGAAGTACAAAGCACTCGTGAAACCCTAACCTACGGTGTGCCACAAGGATCCATTCTTGGTCCCCTATTGTTTCTCATCTACATAAATGATGTTCACGATTTACCCTTGAATGGTAACATTACATTGTACGCGGATGATACAAGTTTATTCTACTTCGGCAATAAAATTGGACCCATTATGAAAGAAGCACAGCAAGATTTAAACTTGTTGTACAAATGGTTCCAAGAAAACTTATTGACTGTTAATATCTCGAAAACAAATTACATAATATTTAGTGCAAAAAACAAGAAAATTGAAAATTATCAACCGTTATCTTTTAATGATGAAAATTTAAGCAGAGTAAATTCAGAAAAATACTTAGGCCTCTATTTGGATAATCGTCTTACATGGCAAACTCACTTAGATAAACTACGCTCAAAACTTTCTTCAGTGATGGGTAGGCTGCGAAGTATTGTTCGCTGCTTTCCAAAATCGGTTAAATACATAATATATAATACGATGGTCAAACCACATCTTGATTACCTCATAGAAGTGTGGGGGACAGCTGCTAAAACCAATTTGAAAACTATACAGATTGCGCAAAATAAAATTATTAAACTACTTTTCCATTACGATTACCTTACCTCGACAGAAAAAGTGTTCAAGGAAACGAAATTAATGACATTATCTCAAATATATCAGTTCAATACGTGCTTATTAGTACGCAAAATATTGGATAAAAATATTCACTCTAACATTTCATTTACCAAAAAAGGACAGACACAAAAAAGATTAACTAGGCGTAATAGCGACATTATATTGCGGGATCCACGTACTAACTACGGAAAGAAAAATATACTGTTTGAAGGAGCAAGGATATATAATAAATTACCAAAAACAATAAAAGAAATTCAATCATTTACCCTTTACAAAAAAGCTTTGAAGCACCACATACTTAATGTATATTCCAGATTTTAATTTTTCAATATATTACTACATACTTATATGTGAAAAACTTGTATAACTGCCTAAACCGACTTACTATTGTACCATGAATAGGATTGTAATTGCCATCTAATTGCCATCAGCTAACTGATATGTAATTAAACACCTTGTTTCTCTAAATACCCTCAAAGATTCAAATTTTTTCGAAGACAAGTCGTACATGTTGAATTGTTATTCTTCTTTGTACACCGAATGTTTTTTAAGACAAATGTTTTATGCACACCGTCCTTCTTTGCTCAAACTAGTTTTAAGAACAATGTATTTCTCATGCAAGTGAATTGTATATATTCTTTTTGAGAAATAAATATCTTAACCAAAAAAAAAAAAAAAAAATTTATTTTTAGTGTTACATAGCGTAAAGATGTATTGAACACTATTTTGTATTTTGTTAGTTATGTTCCTTAAGTAAGTATAGGAATACAGTAGGTAATACTCATGTACTGAAACTCCTTTAAAATTTCTTAGTTAAAAAATAAGACTACTTCAATGTGTAATTGTTTGAAAGAAAACACTACAAAATACACGTAGGTACTTATAAGCTAGGCAAACTGTCAATATTTTGGTGCCGTCGACTTTATTCACCTGAGTTAATTCACCCAGGTGTCTTAAGTCTACTTTTAGTGTACTTTATTCACCTATGCACCCAGGTGATTTAAATCTACTTATCGAGGTGAATTCACTGAGCGCTGCCGTAAGTAGTTTAAAAAACAAAAGATGTTGCTTGCTTTGAAAGCTCCTAAGTAAAAACTTGTTCAGCGCGTAGGTAATTTAACTTTGACTCGACGAGGTAGAGACTTATTTATTTAATCTGAGTAGTCAATAAAACATATTTAAATAATAAATTATATATATGAGTTTGAATTTCTGTTCCCTAAAATATGTAGTTAGCTATATAGTCTGTATGACGATTCGCTTTTCGCGTAGCACGTAACAGGGTCATAGACAAAGCAGTCAAAAAGAGTCGAGACATCGAGACTTACGGCGGCGACTCGCACTCTACTGTCACATTTCATTCTGTACCCTGTAGTGCACAATTACCTTCAGCTGGCAAGTGTTGCCAGTGTACCCGCGGCTGCAGGCGCACTGGAAGCCGCCCACGCGATCGGTGCATGTGCCGCCGTTCGCACACGGCGAGGATTCGCACTCGTTGTACTCCAACTCACACTTCTCGCCGGTGTAACCTTTTGGAGGAAACAGTTCATTTTATGTCCATGCTACATCTGCGGTAACGTTAATGTTGATTGCGCCTCGGCACGTTAGGCCACAGATTAATCGTAAATTTTATCGCGTTAAAATTCTTTGATGTATTGAAAAGCTGCCACCCGAGTTATACGTTAAACCTGAGTTATCGTGTGATACGTTAACAAAGACATGCCCTTTTAGCGCGCTAACTGTTGTCTACACCTGCGTAATGTCATTCTTAACGTATTAGGATGCAAGTGTAACAGGGGCATTATAATTTTTGCTGGTCTTACAGGTTATGTCCACTACCACCCGCTCTCCAGAATACTACGAATCTTACTAGATATTAAATGAAATTTAAGATTAGATTTAAAACTGATACATAATTTTAATCTCGATATTAGGAATCCGGAAATATATGTCAGAATATTCTGCGCCATACGAAGTTACGTCACTGTTCAACAGACTTGAAACATTTCTCCCCACCTACGAGGAGTAGGTATGCTGAAAGGTTGCATAAAAATACACAAGTTTCGAGTTTCGTCGGTGAAAGACAATCCGCCCCTGGAGAGTGTTTGTTCGCATTCTCTTCGAATTTCTTATTCTATCAGAAAAACAACTTTCTTGATTAATTCAACCGCTTTATTTATGAATGGAAATCCCTTTTATGTTTGGATACCTATTGCGAAACCACGTTATTTATTTGTATTATTTTGTAAAATAGTTGGTGCTTTATTAAACCATAGCGAATAGAGGAAAAACCGAATAAGTGCGTGTCAGGTCACGTGTTCCAAAGTAGTAAGTTTATCGACTATTACTCATTAACTACTTATTTAGCATAATAGTTTTCTTTATTTTTGAGAATTTTTTCACTTGTCCAACTTCAAAGTTCCGATTTTACTTCGAAACCCTAAAATAGGTGGAAGATTGATCATCGTATTGGTTTATACCTTAAATATTTTCTCGGATAATAATTTACCGACTTTATAAAATTTTCTAATTAAGTAACTATCTGCCAAAATCACTTGAGTAAAAATAAACAACATTAATTTAAAATTAGGATAATATTTGGTCGGCGTTAACTACGTAAACGACTACGCCGAAGGACTACATTATAACAAAAGAAACGGTTGTAAACCAAAATGAACATAATAAAACAGATTACATAAATTATCTTAAATGAAAAGCTCAGGTCGAATAAAGGAACTGCGGAAACTGCGGGCAACGTTCCAATTTCAAATAAATCACTCTCCAACATTTCCTTGCCTAATATTCGCAAACAAGATTGTTTCGGCATAATTAAGTAGGTATTAAAGTTTTAAACTATTTACCGACTCAAGCAATATTATGCAGTAAGAATAATATTTCTACACCATTATTAGATATACTTATTTTATTTTGTTTAAGTACCTACAAGAAGAAAAAGACAAGTTGCTTAATCATTGCATAATAACTAATCAAAACCTGAAAAAATTGTTGGGAACGCATGGGCGATGCCAGCTAAACCAAAACATTTTTATTGTAAGTACCAGATTTCGTAAATACAGAGTGACAGTAACCAGATACTGAGGGACAAGTGACCACAAATTATCGTCTTGGATAGTTTTTTAAGAAAAAAGAATGGTTCGATTCCGTGGTTGTATGTTGGTCGCACTTTCAAGGTTTAGTTTCGCTTATTTGACTCTACTTTCGATTTACATGCTAGAGTTAAAATTTTAATTAAAGAAGTGTACAAAGTATAAATACTTTTTTTATGCTAAATTAGCAAATAAATTACTTAGCATCATACATTTTATGACTTGACATTGTAAAATCAAATACCTATCGAAATTAAGAAGAAAGGAAACAAGCTCAATTATTGAAGAAGTCGATCACACAATGGAATATTTATGTAACTATGTTTACATAAAAGTGTACCTACTTATTAAAATTATTCTATCATATTATTCTGGTTAGTGGTTAAGCAAAAAAATGTTAAAAATGTCGTAAAGTGGGGATTTTTACTTACCAGGCTCACAAAAGCAGCGATATTTTTGTTCGTCCTCATCGCTATCAGTTTGTTCAAGGCATATTCCTTTGACGCAGGGTTTAGTTGCGCAGGCGCCACCGGTGGTGGGTAGCTCGCAGTGTGCGCCTGTCCACCCGTCAGCGCATGCGCAGTGGAAAGTCGTGGAGCCATTCATCGCCATGCTCATACAGGAGCCGCCGTTCAAACATGGCGCCCAGTAGCAAGGGTCCTTCTCACATTTTGTTCCCGTGAATCCTACATAATGATTTTAGTAAGTTACCAAAGTTACGTTTTCAATTATTCAATCCCATAAATATACTTTAAAGGAATAATTTAGATGAGATAAAAATCAAATGATGCAATTCAAATATTCACATAAGATCTAGATTAGGTAATCATTAATATTCTGAGACAGATTACACGTGGGTGCGCAAGCGGGTATGTGTGGGTGGTGACATTTTGCTACAATCTCTGTTCCTAGGTTCCACGTATAGATAGCTATAAGCAAGCTTTCCCAATCACGATAAAATTAATAAAACCCTAAGGCCAATAAAATTAAATTTTCAATATACCAGATGGACAAAGACAACGATAGTTGAATCCGTTGGAAGGTTTAGCGAGGTCGATACATATCCCATTATTCAAGCACGGTGATGGATTGCATGCGTCCCTCTCCTCGCAGTGCGGGCCGGCGTATCCGCCGCAACACTGACACTCATAGCCCTCCTGCGAACACAACGCATTAATAAACCCGACACTCCATTACCGCTAATGGGTTATCAATTTAAATGTCTAATGCATTACCATAGACACGTTGGTGTAGCACACGCCTTTTCCTGAACAATCTTGCGCCTCGCCGCAATTATCTGACTTCACTGTTACTTTCAAACGAACACATTGTGAACCCCAACTCTCTGATACCACTGTGGAATCAATTGGTTTGTTTTACATAGGTGTATGTATTACATTTGTAAGTAACCTACAGTTTTAGTATATATCAGTATTTTGTCAAAATCGATAAAATTGAAGTCAAATTATACTTTGTTACTTTGTAATAAGAAAATGGCTCAGCTTATAGTGGATATGGAAATTGGATAGATCGTAATTTGAATACATCATAATACGCTACCATAATACCTATATGATAGTAGCGTAGATATCTCCGTAACATTATGAATATTTAAATAACTCTCATCAGATATTCTATATATCCTGAAATAATCTCTGCATAATCCTAATAATAATAATAATAATAATAAGAACCTGCAATAATCTCGTTAACATTGATTACATTAATGCCACGGGAGGATTATTAGGACGTATTCATATCTCTCGTTACCTATTAGAAGATTTTCCCCCTCGGTGAGATCTTTATCATACAGTGTAAAGAGCTTTGTTCCACGGTCGTCCAATGGAGTGATGTCAAGGAGAGTTCCGTCTGCCGTGTCACAGTGCTCGTGTCCTTGCCGAGTCACCTCATACACAGCCGGTTGAAATACCGCATGATGGTTCCTGCAAATTGACGCATTATCCCGCATATAGATCCCACATAATTGATCCAATGAAGCTTGTAAGCAATAATACGTGTTGAATGACTATTCGGGTCACTGCTCGAGAGTCAAGTAGGTCACAGCACTTCTATAAATAAAAACATAAGCACACCTTTCCGCTTCATTGCGTGATGAGTTTGTGTCGAGTGTTGTGTTGTTCGGATCGAGAAGAGCGGGGTTGTCGAGCAGGGAGAACCCGCTGATGCGAACGATAAGGATGTCTCCGCTCTGAATGTCTGCAGCGCCCTCCCAAGAGACGATGACGGGGGGACAATCCTCCTCAGCCGGTCCCGTGGTGGAGCCCCCGCCGCGGCCGCCCGCACACTCCTCCGTCATCCATACCGCAAGTCACACACATATTAATTTATGAAGGGAACCTTAACGCAAATTAATACGAATTCTACGCTTTAATTAAAATTTATTGGAATATTAAATTAAAGTTTCATACGCAATACATGTTAGGTTCTACGCTGTCCTAACTAAATACCACTTGTTTATTAATATGTTTAATGTGGTTAAAATATTTCAGTTGGTATATTTATGAGTTATTTTACAGGCAGGTTGACTACCAGCTTCCTTCACTACCGGCAACGTGTTGCTGACGCTTATTTAACTTATGTTCATGGACGGCTTTTACCATCATCAGTCCGTCTTTTCGTTTGCTACAAGCCAAAATATACTTACACGAGGCAAAGGTATAGTATCGATTTGTATTTAATTCAGTAATACAGATATTGGTATGAAGATTTATAAGTTCGTTCATGAAACTGTTAAAAGAGGTATACGAGAAAGCGAATAACTAAAAACAAAAGATTATATTTTCAAATGTACTTAGGACAACTTAATATACAATGTTGCTTGTCAGAAGAGAATATCCGTGTGTGAAGCAATCGCCTTGGGCAAGATCCATATCCTAGTCGGTACGTCGATAACGCTTTTGCTTATCGGTCCCATCGTTGGGCAGACACGTACGTGATAGTCAAATGTAACAAATATTCAGGTCTTTATAGTCTAGTCGTTGTTACGTAAATGTGAATTTGCATTATTCTGTCCTCTATGCAAAAAATCCTTATAACTAAATAAATGTGAATTTTCTATATATTTTATGCTCAAACTTTTTTTTAGATAAAAATTTGAGAGTCAATATTTCACGGCACCTCAAAAAAACTAAGATCAAAATTTACTTCGCAATATTACACAGAATACACAAGGCATCCTAATGTAACTGGCTCTACGTATTCCCTACATAGTAAGAATTTTCCTTTTACAATAGTAATGTAGAGCAGTGCTGAAAAAAGATTTTCCTCCACATTTCTCCTGAGCTAAGACGATTTATGGTTTATGTATTTGACCTCGCAGTGCTCCTTACTGTTGTCACGATAAAACTTATGTATGTGAACGGGAATATTATAGTAGTCAGATATTGCTCTACACATTTATAGTGCTGATACTTGGCGTATTTTCCATTACCCTAAGTAATTTTATGTCCCTACATGACAATAATTTCGGTGTGATAATTTATACAGCACGTAAAAACATTTGTTAATTGGAATTTGGAACCATTTCGTTACCTATACATGCTAGGTTGGAGCTCTACCTACGTAACAGCCTATAAATATTGTATTTGTTTGCATTAATTACATAAAATATTCAAAAGAAATATCCTCATGTTTTAGGTAACATTTAAGTTCAATATAACAATAGTCATCATATCATATTATACTATCATCATCATCATGAGTAGGTACATACATACATATAGTAAAACAATTAAGTATCAATCCATTCATCAGCCTTTGGAGTGGAGATCCACTGCTGCACATAGGCCTCCCCTAACTTTCGTTACTCTGACCGGTCCTGAGCCTTCTGAATCCAGCAGATGCCCGCTGTATTCTTCAGGTCATCAGTCCACTTTTTTTGGGGCATCCTGTACTCCGTCTTCCAGGACGTGGGCGCCATTCAAGTACCTTTCTTCCCAATGGTTATTGGTCCTTCGAGCCATTTCATTCGGCCAGCCCATTGCCACTTCAGCCGGCTTATTCGTTTGGCTATGTCAGTTAACCTTGTTTGCCTACGGATCTCATCATTTCTGACGCAATCACGTTGAGAAATACCAAGCATAACCCCCCCTCTCCATAGCTCGCTGTGTGACTTTGAACTTGTGACCGACAGTAAATCACCACGTCTCGGAGCCGTATGTCATCACTGGCAACACACGGCAGTGTTTTGGAAGACAAGATAAGAGTTATGACGCAGTTTCCCGAACGCAGCCCTTCCGAGTTGGATTCTACGAGTGACTTCTTTCTCGAAGTTGGACTTACCCATCGCTGGATTATTTGTCTTAGGTTTGTAGAAGAATACATAGGTCTTAGGTATTCTTCTACAACTTCGAGAGCAGCGCCGTCAACAACAACGATGTGACATGGACATTCGACATGATTTTCGTCTTGTCCATGTTTATCTTAAAATCCACCCGTTGTGAGGCGCTGTTCAAGTCCCCGAGCATTGTATCAAGTTCTTCCAGGGATCCCGCCGGGATGATTATATCATCGGCATATTGCAGGTGTGTGATGTATTCGCCATTGATATTAATGCCACGCCATTTCCTCTCCACAGCTTGAATACGTCTTCCAATGCAGCGGTGAACAGTTTTGGGGATATAGCGTCCTCTTGCCTGATACCTCTCTGCAGTTGGATGGGATTCGTGGCTGTGTCGTGTGGCTGACGTACATGGTGGCTGATCATATGTATACATGGATGAATGTGTGTATACATTGAAGATATTTCAGATTTTTTTTAGTCTAGGTATAGTTAATAAACACAGTGGATCCCATAACAATGATTTATAATTGTACTAAATGTACTTAGTCTATTTGTTATGTGTATGATTTGTCGGTTTGTCTGTGTCTCAGATTAAAGAAATAAAAAGCTGCTAGTTATCAATATGGTTGTCATGCACTGCACACATTGTGGAAAAGCGACTTCACGTCATTCGATGCATTTCTTTGCGAAAGTTATATCTGCCTTTTATTATTTAATCTGAGGTCTGTGTGTATGTTTTCGCTAATCTCTCAATCAATCTTTCTACATATTCATTCGAGAGTGGATAGGATCTATCCTCTAAGGTATTAAGATAAGATATAAGTTTTCTGTTACGTAGATGGTTACTAGATCTCCATAAACTGAAGCGCTTATCATCGTAGCTAATGGAGTTAAGCAACTATGAGCGCAGATGGTAGTTTCTTGGGTGACTGTTAGTGGCAAAACTTTTTAAGCGATTCCGAGCTTCGGTAACAACTTCAGATTGTTTCTTTGGATAGCAGTAATAATTTATAACCATTTATAATATATTTTTTGTAATAATTTACGCTTTCGAATGAGCAGCGTAAGTACTTCCTATGCTTTAGACGGCCACTATCCTCTTCACTAATCAACGCGGGTAAATACACTATAAGCCCCTTTAAGGAGAGGATTTACCCTGTAGTAGACCAATAGTGGTGTGAAATCATATTGATATTTAAGCCAGTAGTATTATATTATAACATAAAATAAAACTGGGCAAGTGCTCAGCTAGACCACGCGCAATGTAGAGTTCAGAAGTAGTAGGTAAGTTTATCGACTATTACTCATTAACTACTTATGTTAACATAGCCGTGATAGTTCTTTGTCAATTTTTTCACTTGACCAACTCCAACCGTTTAGCCAACAGGGGGGGACACTTGACACTAAGCAAAATTAACATCTTAAAGCAAAATATTTCGCAGACGAACCCCTAAATCCAAATATGGTATTACGAGACCCATCATATTTTTAAAAGACCTTTTCAATCACACCCCACACTATGGGGTAAGCAAGGAAAAAAAAATCCTCATGTTAACTGTAGGGGGCGTACCCTGAAAAAAAAATTTCAATATTTAATTCTACGATTTTCTAGTTTTAATTTTGTATGTAGATACCTAATTACAGCTTTCTAGCACTAAGGGTTCCGGCGCTATGCCTCGGACAGACGGACGAACGGAAGGTCGGACGGACGGACATGACGAAACTATACTTTCGGGATTTTACTTCGGAACCCTAAAAATGAAAGAATTTTCTGCAGTAAACTGTAATGTATCGCGATTTGCGGGAAACATTCCATTTGTTCAGAACCGTAGTATATGGATGTTTCGCATCATTTGACCTAATGTATAGGTCTATATTTCTTACTTTGTTTTATGTTATGGTGTAAGGCGATTTTAGGTTATGAAGTATGTACGTTTGTCCTACATTTACAGATTAATAGTATGCCCATTGAAGAAAGGTCCCCGAATGGCGCCCACGTCTCTGAAAACGGAGTATAGGACGCCCCCCCGATCAGATGGACCGACGATCTGAAGAAGACAGTGTGTATCCGCTGGATTCAGAAGGCTGGTCAGAGTGGCGCAAGTTAAGGGAGGCCTATGTCGTGCAGTGGACCTCCAAGGGCTGTTGGATGGATGGATGGATGGTATGCCCATTCTCCTACAGCAACATTTTGGTCTTCAACATTCAACATTAGCAACATTAAAGCTTGCAAAGCAGACAGAAACGTCGATGGGTAATTAATAATATTCATAGATTAGAAACCCTTCTGGTAATCATCGCCAATGGACGCCGGGCAAGGCAACTCTGTTTATGTACATCTTTAAGAACTCCATAAAGTAACACGAATCAAAAAATCTTATTCTGAGAAAAATCTTGGCCTACAATAATTTGCATTAGTGAGTGGTTGTTTTATGAAAGAATGACGTGAAAACCTATTAGACGATCCCTTAAACCACTCATCGTTATAAAGTAAATGCTTTAAGTACTTCAAATTTGAATAACAAACTCAAATTCAAACTCCTCTGAATAATTAAACCTAATGTAGTGTAGATATGAGAGTATGGTTGAGGAAACACGAATAATATTACCTACCGTGACTGGCAGATTCAACTCATGCGTTTCATTGCCTCGCCACAGGCGGGATTCTCGAGGCAGGACCGGTAGATCGCAATCTACAACCCCCAGACGATCTTGAAACCGAGTCGAAGAATGTGAGCCTTTACCGAGCGCACTGACGCTTGTGTTTAACTTTTGCTTCCTTGCACTTTTCACAAAAGCTTTTGTGCTTGTGTAAACTTCAGTCGTGAAATTGCTTGCCGTCGTCGGGCTTTCAGTAACAGAGTACGCTTTTGTTGTTTTAACTGTTTCCTTTGTTGCTATAGACGCAGTAGTCAAAGGTATTGTGAATTTTGATGGATTTACCGTCGACTCTGTTGAGAGGTTAAACTCTGCAGCTATCGGCATTTGAGTACTTAATGCCGCTTTCATCCCATCCTTGAATGTCGGAGTCGATTTGCAAGCGCAGTCGCGTACGAATGGAAGAAGAAGTACTGCCGCTATTGGCAAAAATAAAAGCTGTCTAAAAGCTCTCACTTTAGTGTGTAAATGTGTTTTCGCCATTGTGATTTTATATGTTACCTGCAGAACAATTACAAATTCAGTAAGAAGTCAGTCCTTGGTATACCAAGATAAGATATAAAATAAAATAAAACATCAATGAGTGAGCAGTTATAAATACGACCCCAAAACACTTTTAAAGCTATAAGAGTGACCCCTTTCTATTGAAACATCCATAAAATTAATTGGACAATCTTAGTTAGCTCTCACCTAGAGATATGACTCTCTTCAAATCGAAGTATGCACTTCAAAAACAAAACTTTGCTTAGCTTTAACTTTTTTTTATTAAATCAGACTTTCGTTTATTACCATATTTTGTTTTATTAAGCAGGTAAATAAGACGAGAACTGCAAAACAAAATGTATCCAAATATCAACAATTAATTACATTATATTGTTTAATTTAAAAATATGATTACCCTTAACCTAATTTTGTTAAATAATTATAAATAGAAGCACAAACCATTTTGAAATAAAAATAATAATAAGTTGTTTTTGAATAGAATTGAGTACCTAAGTGAAATGAGTGATTAACGTGAATTGTAATTTTTTCGTTTCTTAAAAAATATTTTCAATACACAGTTTTTAAGAAATGAAAAGAAAATAAAAGTTTTATAAAACAATTTTAGCTTTACAGATGTAACTAATTCATGTAAATAATACTTACGTAAGGATTCGTACTCGGTTAAATGTCTATTGTCCGAGTGGACAGCCAAGGCTCATGTTATACTAACACTAAAATGGAAAAAGGATAATCTAACCTTTTTCGTTAAACTAATAATACTGAAAGAGCGATCGCCACTCACACATTCCAGAACCGTCCGAGCATGTGATTTAAAACTGTATATTGTGTTAATTTAAGTTTATACAAATATACGTTTAGATAATGTGGCAATGTTTTGCTAGTAAGTTAGGGCGGTACAGGGCGGGCGGCATCGTCAGCCGCAGCCTCCGTGACACTGGGGGCTCCGAGCGCCCCGTAACCGCACCCCCCGTCCCCCACCCCCGCTCACCCTTGCGCACCCCCTACGCCTCTGTCTTTACTTAATTTTACTTCATGTCTGTAATACTAAACGATTCCCCAAGGATGATTTGTATTAAAGCTGCGATTTTCTCCGTTATTTCCATAGAATGTTTTTTTCCCTCCCGCGCTTTCATTATAGCCTTTTAGAATTTTAGGTACAACGTAAAGACTGTAGCGTGCTAATCATTTTACAGGATTAAGATTTCTTGATGAGATATTTATAATGTATAATCATACTGTTGAAATTGTAAATGTAAAAAACTGATTCAAAATCCTCAATTTTTTGCCTTATTGCAAATCAACTTAAATTATTGTCGAAAAGATTGTTGGAGAAAAAAACAGAAACGCCGGGTAAATATCTACTTAACTATTTTCAAGATTTCCTGCCCGGTAAAAACTGATTCTTTGTTTTATAATGCGTTTAATGCAATGAAAAATAAACTTCCATTACCTACTTACATTTAAAATCTGGTTAGACGTCGGGGCGATGTATCGTAGGTAGATGCTATAGGTACGACAGTTTAAATCCTAAAAGACGAAAAGAAAGACTGCGTTGCTTATAAATCGCTCCCCCGAGCGATCCTGTCAGCTATTAAATTACGTTATTTAGACACAAAATGATAATATTCTAACTTTTTTTCTAACTTTAATATTATAACTTAAGGTATCAAATACATTTAAGATATAATAATTATGTACTTATGTAATTATGTACGATCCTTGGTGAATTACTTATAATTAAGAAGAAGATAAACTCTGTTCTAATAGGTTGTAATACCTATTACCTACTCCACTTTCTACATATACCTACGTTGCTACGTTGCGAAATTTCCCTGAGTCTTTCTCTTATATTGGGTTAACCCATAGTGAGAGAATAAAGTTGGTTTATTGTTGAGTTCTGAACAATACTGAACTTTCGTGTAACCCGCATTCCGCAAAATAAAGGTTTATTACATGAGGGAGTACACCACAGAACATCTAATATTTATCTACTAATTATTAGATGTTCTGTGGAGTACACTTACGAGTAAATACTACTACACTACGTGCTTTTATCGCTTATCACGTGTGTTATCTAATGTAACATTTATTGTTCTAGTCATGTACAGCTACTATACTGCAACACGGTTTGTATTGACATTGTACTAAATGTCTGTAACATTGTAAAAATCTGTGATGTAATAAATAGGTACCATTTGTTTGCTATAAAACTACTTTTACTCAGTTTAGGCCTTCCTAGTCTGTAAATAGATACTTAATACTTAATATAAATACATACTTATTTTAATTATGCTTTAAAGCCTTTAACATGCTTCTAAAATAATTATGTGACGTAGCTATGTATTTTACGTTTTGATATTTTGGCTCGAGTAGGAAAAAGCTCTTTAGACATTTATAATCGCTGTATAATGTTGAAATAGCATCAGGTTATGACATACTATGTGTTATGTAATAAAGTATTAAATGTTACCGGGGAGGGGGAGGGGGGGGGGGGAGGGGGAGGGGGGAGGGGGAGTGGGAGGTGGAGGTTGCCGTCAGCCACACTGGCAGAGGTTGGCTGCGCGCCAGCCGCTGACGGCTGACGACGACCCTTATCTCCGCATGGATCTACCACCAGTATCCACTAGTTCGCAAAACTTGAAGTTCCTATTCAGATCGCTCGCTACGTCACACGCCTGGCTCAAATTAGCGATGGGCGATTATTACTAAAATTTATCGAATTAGTCGATTGTTCAGTTTATTCGATAAAATTCGATAACAATTGATGTTAGTCGATTGTCATCGACTGGCTGGCGCGCGGTAACTACTAACGCGTAACGCGTGTAACTACTAATGTGTGCGAACTACTAATTCGTACCGCAGCGCCGCGCTGATATGTGAACTACTAATCTGTAGCGCAGCGCAGGTATTACTATACCCGTACTACTAATTTAGTAGTACGCGCGATAAATCGACGCGTGTAACTACTAATGTGTGCGAACTACTAATTCGTACCGCAGCGCTGCGCTGTTATGTGAACTACTAATTTGTAGCGCAGCGCAGGTATTACTATACCAATTTAGTAGTACGCGCGACCAATCGTCAGTTAAAAAGACCGTGCGTAAGTAAGGAGTTATAGTCCAAAGACTAAAAGACTGGAATAAAAAAGTAAAAAAGTTATAATTATTCCTTTTTAACAATATACTTAAAGTTAGCCCTGGGTTTGGTAGAACTAAATTAACTAAAACAAAACTTAAATACTCTTCACAAATTAAATTAACTGGCTAATAAACAAAACAAAAAATAAAATATGAGACAATAAACAATTATTTTCTTACATTTATCAATGAGTAGTATAGTGATCGTAAACAGTATTTACTTATTAGTCTATATTAAGTTCAACTTTTTTTTAAATATAATTTCGTCCAGCTTTTTCGGCGCCGGTCTGTTTCGTCTTTTTAAATGGTCCTTTAAGTTAGTCGTATTTTTATGATATGTTACAGAATGTGAACACAAAGTACACTTAACTTTTTCGATATTTCCTTCTTTGATTTTTTCAAAAAAATCCCACACTAACGATCTTTTAGGCATCGCGTCAAGAGGTTGTAACCCGCACGCCTGACCTTGCTGTAATAAAGTCAAAAACCAACTAATTTCCCATGTATTAAATTACTCTTTGCCAACTAACAACAAATTGAAGTAATAGGTACTTGAAAACAATCGACGCAACATCGTCCCGCCGCACGCAGTACCTAAGCACTACGCACAGCGCAAGGCAATTGAATATACCTACAGTTAGTATTTAGTAGTTCAGTTAGTAGTTCGTCGATTGTTATTCGAATAATCAACGCGAGGAACTACTAAATCGACAATCGAATGCGCAATGGCACAATTTTCGATTTAGTCGATTGTTTTTCTAGCAACAATCGCCCATCGCTAGCTCAAATCCAATACATTACGAGTTACGACCACCTCATTCTTGATCGGCCTTCAGACGTGTCACGAAACAGCAAGAGGGGAAACACATTTCTCAATAAAATGAATATCTCGTGGAAAATTTGGCTAGGAATTGATCGAGTTCGAGCAACACGTTAAAGCAATTTCCGGTTACAGGTAATACCTACGGCCTACCTATCTAGAATTTAAATAGACTGATGGAACCCAACTGTAAAATTTAAAAATAACTTTGGATCGATTTTTTGTACCTACCTATTTATATGTAGGTACTTGAAGCATTTTTTGCGAGGAAATATATTAGGTAAGTAGGTACCTATATATTTTATGAAGCAATGGCGCGCACTATATCATATGTATTGTACATAGATTTAAGTCTATGATATCATACATACATATACATATTATTATACATACTTACTGTATCTTTTAGGTATATTTGCAAGTATTCCTGAAATAATTATTTTTGATGTCATAGACGCAGAAAAGAGAAAGATCACATTTTCTATAATATAATATTATAGATGAACATACTTATCTACATCCAATATCAATGTTACATAGGCACGTTGGTAACAACTTTATGTCATACGGCATACGGATACCCAATATTCATAGATATCTATGCGGATACCACGCCAAATCACTCAAAAACGACACATGAACTCTAAATTGCATTAAGTTACCTACATTCGTGTATGTAGACATTTCAAAAGAGAAAATTATTGGGATAGTTATGTTGACAACATTTGTGATAGCATCTCGATTCTCCATTAACCCCCATCCGCACATAAATTGTAATCAATGAAACTTGACACTTGATGCGCAGTTAGTACCTACCTATCTGACTCGGTAGGTACCTGTAAGATTCTGGGTTCGTCTAGGACCCCATTTTCCACCCCTAGAGTCTACTTGGCGAATTAATTCGCCAATAATTCGTGCGCCCTTCGTGCATAGGTACCTACGATCTTTTTTTCGAATGGACAGTTGCTGTGGGCCCTAGCGGCCTTTAAAGCTTCACGTGGACAGACGAGATCATACGATCACGTTTACACAGTTAGGTATACCTTCTATTCTTACTGGCGCGTGCTTGATTAGATCCTCGTCTTTACTTGCCGAGTACCTAAACTAAACGGGTTGTAAGGAGATCTTTCATGTGACAGACTAGATACAATGTTTATTCCCAGTCAATGTCCTTGGTATTTGGTTATTTTGTACAATAAATCACTTGTACCTATTGTGTATACCTCTCGACTCGGAGAACTTCAATGCGGGGCTAGGTATGATTGGGCATTTATTTACGCTCGTGCGCTATTTTCTATATTTCCTACAACACTTAAACAGGTCTTTGACTTAAACATACATAAAATCAAATAATCGATACAATATTCTATACTACTATTATAAATAAATAAATAAATACAGAAATGGTTATTATTATTTTTCCTTTGTTATTTATGGATTTCAGGCTGAAACAATTAACAGAATGGTTGTCGCGTGAAAGGTTAACTCAATAGCACTTGAAACATGCGATTTCACAAAGCACATGAGCTTCACAACTTTTTTATGTTTTATATCATCCAATTTACTTTATTTACTATCAAATTCTTTGATAATAAATAATTAACCAACAGCACGCCAATAAAGCGACAAATTGTGTAATTTTGTCCGAGGACGTCATGATCCATCCTACTTGCTTAATCCAACCTATGCCGTTAGCCAATGGATCAAGATAATGTCTCTGTCACACACGCCCCTCAAAACAGAGACGTTTAGGTCCGGTATCAAAATCGGTGATTTATGTTGCCATAACGAAAGATGCCATGATAGAGTTACCTATGATCAGTGGCGGCCTTAGGGGGTGGCGAACGGGGCAACCGCCCGGGGCCTCGCGCTTGCAGGGGCCTCGCGCTGTCATCCGAGTTAAAAAAAAAAACTTTATAAAGCAAAACAAAAATATAATTGCATAACTACGAACGGAATACTATGAAATATAGTCTTCGATCAGGTGTATTATAGATTGATGTATACAGTAAAATAACAATAAAAATACATAACAATGTTTATTTTTTGTTATTTGTCTGTATATATAACAAAACCGAAACCTTTACAATATGCACCTATGTCGTACCTCTAGTATTCATTTTAATTTATCTCTGGTTTTATGTCGTGATTGTAATAGGTTTTTTTGTGAATCTTACGTATTAAAATTACAAAAGCGTGTTTAATGTATGTGCGCATTAAAAGTAATAAAATGATTATTTACGTGATCATGATTCTGGAAGAAAATTTGAATCGGGCAGTTTGAAAAGAAAACTAGCTCTCAAAGGAAAAGGGTAATACGAGCGAGTTCAAGGTCAAATTAAAGGTGTTAAAAAAACTGAATTATTATTAATTACTACTGAAATACTAAGTGGACAGACTGTGGGCGACTACAAGTATTAAAAACGGTGACTTGAAAATACTTTGTGTAGTTTGTATCTATTGAAATTTTGACAACTCATATTATTTTCAAAATTTTGCATAATATATTTAATCTGACTACGTTTTGCGGGATACCTCCCAATTTCGTGCGTAAAATAAAATAAGTTGAATCCTAAAAAAATTTTTTTTTTAAACGCTTTTATTTCAATAATGTTTAGTTTATAAAATTAGCTACAAGTTGTGAAAATTTCAAGTCTCTACGTAAAATAGAACATAGAGAATTATGCGTCTAAAGTCTGAAAATCGTTTTTTTTAATTTAACAACAAATAAACAATGAAAATTAGTTTAAAATATGATTTTCGTGTATTGTCATCGGAAATACACATGTCTGCCAAATTTCATCAATTTTCATTAAAGGGAAGTCATTCAAATTAACGTTACAAGATTTGATCCTTTGATGCTTTGATGCTCCGAAGTGAAGCTAAATAAAAGCGTTTAATTATTCAATGTAACTTAACATTGAGTTCAGTGTTTTTTCATGGTAGGGGGCATCGCTCCCTAAACCTCCCTTTTAAATTTTAATGCTAGTTGACAGTAATTTTTTCACACTCAGAAGTGAATTTTCTTTTTTCTAGTTTTTATGAACGAATATTCATTATCTCCAGTTAAGATATTTTTTCGCAAATAGATAATTTCCCTGCTTGGCTGAGTATACATACTTATAACCTACCTTTAAGAGTCGCCCCTTTTTTATTATGCTTGAACATGACCTACGTGAGTCCGCGTTTTAATATCTGAAAAATGTTGATCGGGAAACCTTAAAAAACCTAACACAGACTAAAAGTGACATCGCAATCCAATTCTCATTAATACACTTGGCGTGCGGGGTTCGAAAAAGCATGTGCACATGCAGTAGTAATGTGGGCGATTATCGCGGCATTAGGTACTCCTGGCGTTCACCCATGCTTGGAATGCACTGTCCGCTTTCTATCAGGTGATGGAGTCATTGTAGTTGGCCAAAATAAAAATAAAAACTCTCAGATCAAATCTAAACACATACATTTTTGTAGATTGATTGGATAGAGGCACGCAAGCTTGAAGGCTCCGACTTACATCAACTGAAGAAGAAATTTAATGCTACCTACTGGTCCTCAAAGAAGCAAATCGCCAAGGGAAAGTTCAAGCACATACACAGAACCGGCAAGAGACTGCTGAGCTATCCGTGTGGTAGCCGAGCGTTTTGGTCTCTAGCAAAGCCATTCAAGGCAATTTCTATGCATCGTCCCTTCCTCCTTTGCGCAGAGCAGATAATACCCTGGCCCACACCGCAAAACAGAAAGCCGAGGTACTGGGCACACTCTGCGTCGAATTCGACTGTTGATGACGGGGGTAACACACCGCCTACCGTCCCGCAGTGTGGTGAGCTGATGCCTGACGTACATTTTACTCAGTGTCGTGCGTCAAGCTCTTTTTTCCCTTGACATCAACAAGTCGAATGGGCCAGATGGTATACCTGCTGTTGTGCTAAATCGTGCGCTCCGGAGTTGACCCCGGTTAACGCGTCTATTCCAACTCTTCTACTCTGCCGGCATCGTGCCGTCTTCATGGAAGGTAGCTTTGGTCTACCCTATTCCCAAAAAAGGAGACAGGTCAAATCCATCCAATTACAGACCAATTGCCATAACATCTCTGCTCTCCAAGCTAATGGAGCGAATAATAAACACCCAACTGCTCCGGTATCTAGAAGATCGCCAGCTGATTAGTGACCGTCAATACGGTTTCCGCCACGGAAGATCAGCTGGCGATCTTTTAGTATACCTTACTCATTGCTGGGCAGAAGCAATTGAGAGCAAGGGAGAAGCATTGGCTGTAAGTTTGGATGTTGCAAAGGCCTTCGACAGGTTTTGGCAGAAGGCATTACTGTCTAAGCTGCCTTCCTACGGAGTACCCGAGAAATTGTGCAAATAGATTGCCAGTTTTTTATCGGAGCGGAGCATCAAGGTTGATGGAACATGCTCGAATACGAAGCCCATAAATGCTGGCGTCCCACAAGACTCTGTACTTTCACCGACACTGTTCATCATGCATATCAATGATATGCTGGACATCGGGGATATCCATTGCTATGCTGATGACAGTACCGGTGACGCCCGTTATACAGATCTTTCTCGGGTGCAGATTGATGAGAAGAGGATAAAACTTGTGTCTGAAGTCGAGACATCTCTGGAGCGGGTCTCGGAATGGGGCAGACTAAATTTAGTCCAGTTCAACCCCGAGAAGACACAAGTTTGCGCGTTAACCGCTAAAAAACCCCATTTGCCATAGCACCACAGTTTCAGAACATTCCTCTTAACATCTCTAAAAGCATTGGGATCCTTGGTGTCGACATTTCGAAACTGGGAGTGCTCAATAGAGCTAAGCAGTACTTCATGCCTAAGCACAGGTTGATGCTCTATAAGGCGCAAATTCGACCACACATGGAGTACTGCTCCCACCTTTGGGCCGGAGCTCCAGCTGGCCAAGTGGATCCGTTCAACCGAATTCAACGGCGAGCTATTCGTCTTGTCGACGATCCCAAGCTTACAGACGGATTAGAATCGCTTGAGTTGAGGAGAGATGTTGGCTCTCTCTGCATATTCTACCGTCTGTATAATGGGGAATGTTCTGAAGAACTGTTTGGCTTAATACCTGCAGGTAATTTTCGTCACCGCCCATCACGTACCAGGTTCCACCAACACTACCTGGATACATGGCATTCGTCCACTGTTCGGTTTTCACATCATTTTCTACCTCGCACGTGTAAACTGTGGAACAAACTACCTGCATCGGTGTTCCTTCTAAGCTATACCATGGGGTCCTTCAAGAAGCGGGTCTATCGTCATTTTCTTGGCTGGAAACGCGTTGGTGTCGCCCCTGGTGTTGTTTATGTCCATGGGCGACGGTGATCACTTACCATCAGGTGACCCGTCTGCTCGTTTGCATGCTTTAAGCATAAAAAAACTATTTTTACGGAACGGAAAAGGGCCTCGCAAGGATCTGCCGCCCTGGGCCTCGCATTGACTAAGGCCGCCACTGCCTATGATATTGTATATCTAGGGCTTTTTGACCTGTAGATCAAAAAGTTTTCAGTTGGTTTATCATCGAAACCAGCTATAGGTACTCAACGGAACGAAAAAGGAAGAAGCCCTGTTGTAAGCTTAAACATCTCTAAAGCCTTTGATCGGGTATGGCATAGTCTATGGAATAGTGTACTGTGGAATTCTACGGATTCCGAGTTTGTGCTAGTGGATTGCCAATTTTTTTATCAGGGCATTAAAGTCGTTGTTGACGGATCTTGCTCGGATATTAAGCCCACAAACGCCGGCGTTTCACAAGGATCTGTTTTGTCACCTACTCAGTTTACCGTGCATATCAATTACATGCTCGAAACCAGGAGCATACATTGCTATGCTGACGAGGATGACTGCTAACCATCACGTTGCATCCACAAAAAATATTAATAATGTTATTATATAGCTCCATTTATTGACCTTGTAGGGCAAAACGTAATCATACATTTATGAGATTTTTAATAATATACAGTAAACACTTTTCCGACACGCACACAAAAGTATGCAAGCCAAGGAAAGGGGATTCGCTAATCCTAACATTTGCCGTATTTACGAAAATATAAGGCTTATTGCCGTGATACAATCAAGACGTCTGGTGTAAATAAAAAATAATAATGAATAAATAGCCGAATGTTACGGCAAATTACGGTATCTATAATAGCACTGCACACCGCGGCGCGGTTGTTATGTAGGACCTTTTTACTCAGCACGCTCTCAATTTTTCTAGTGGGCGCAAAATTCAAAATGGTTTGAAATAAAGTAAGACCCGATGGGCTAAAGTAACAAAAGCCCGGCGGGCCGCACGTTGATTGAGTATAGCTGATGTAAGGTATGTAGGGAATGTAATTAAATAACCATAGTACATGATATTACTCCTTTTATTAAGTAAACATAACTACATCAATTATGTCAATAAAATATGTAAAACTTATCTTCTGATAATAATTCATCAGACAATGAATAACTTATTATTGTTAAGGGTGTTTATATTTGCTAGCTTAACTACTTACTCTACGTATTGTTTACACTACTGTTATTTTGTTGTCTATTATTATAGCCTCCACTTCATTCTTCGTAACACTTACATTGGGCGTGACATCGTTCTTCATGTTATAGCTCTGCAACAAATTTACATTGCTTATTATTTATATTAAATTACATCAAACTTGTCTTTCAGGAACTTTAATAGTATAGGGTAAAATCCATAACAATTCTATAGCTTTCATTTTTATAATTCGTTAGAAGGCAAAGAAACGATATAAATATTTTTATCGTAAATTCTACGACCTGGCGGTCTATTATGAACTCTTAATTCCAGCCAAGTTCCAGTGTAAACGTCAAATTCGTGTTACGAAAGCGGTCACGTGACACTTTTAGCCAATCATACGTCGTTTAAGGGCCGAGAAATTATTGTCTGGAACTTGAATGGTTTTAGAAAAGTTCATAATAGGCCCCCAGGTCAGGAACGCATTCCTTCAATGGCGGATCTATTGCTTTGCGAAATAACTTACTCCGACTTTTGATAGATATAGGTAAAAAACTACCAATAAAGATATAATTGGGATGTTTTATTTCATAGAACCTTAATATTCACGAAAAATATTATAAAAATAATAATGTTCAATTTAAAAACAAAAACTGATAAATAAAAATCATTATCTTTCCCACCAAAAACGTCACGTGACGTCACTAAACTACATATATTCAATACTATCTGTCTACTAAGTTTGTTGAACTTCCATATAAAATACGAGCAATGACGTCATAAGCTCAAAATGGCGTTTGAGGTCACGTGACAGTGAATACTATTTTTAACATTTTAAATTAATTATATTTAATTTATTGGGATTGATTACGACAAAAGAATAATATTATAGGTGTTTGAATGTTTCCCTCAATACTTTAAAAGCAACAACCCATAATTGTCCCACTGCTGGGCTCGGGGTCTCCTCTCACAATGTGAGGGGTACAGGCCATAGTCTACCACGCTGGCCAAGTGCGGATTGGTAGACTTCACACACCTTTGAGAACATTATGGAGAACTCTCAGGTGTGCAGGTTTCCTCACGATGTTTTCCTTCACCGAAGCAAGTGATAATTAACTTGTAATACGCACATAATATTTGAAAATTAGAGGTGCGTGCCAGGATTTGAACCCGGGCCCCCGCGTTCGGGATACCAACGTTCTAACCACTAGGCTATCACTGCTTATCACTAGGCTATCACTGCTTATATACTACTTTAAACATAAATTTATATTAATTTCCAGTTAGTGTCCACCTCCACCAATCCACACTGGAGCAGCGTGGTGGAGTATGCTCTAGGCCTCCTCAAAAGGAGAGACCCGTGCCCAGTAGTGGGCCATTAATGGGTTGAAGCCACAGTTAGTGTCAACATGTGTATTACCTGGTGCATAACGAGATGCGGGTGTTGTTGCGAGTGCTGGTGTTGGTACGCGGAGTAGGCGTGGTGCTGCGCCGCCATCTTGTCGGGGTGGCAGCGCAGCCGGTGCGAGCGCAGCGTGGACGCGTACGCGAACCGCTCCTCGCACCACTTGCACGTCAGCGGCTTGTCGCCCGTGTGCGTGTACATGTGCACCTGGACGGACAAATTATATTTTTCAGCTATTTTTTACAATTATTTTTACCGGTTTTGGAATCCTCCTGCAAATTGCTTATCTTTTATAATTTTATGTTTTGTTATTCGCTCATGTATTACTGCATGTAGTCATTACCCGTAATTGTACTGCCACAGTGTCATGGTGTTTATTATAATCGCTTAAATTATTTGGGTGTACAATATGTGGCGTGGTCCAATAAATAAATATACATAACCGTTGCTCCCGTAAAACTTACTTCCTAACTTTCGGAAGTACATATACACAAGGGTAATAAAAAATCACGTACTTATTATTAGAAACGTAAACCCTCAATAGCTCAGTTTAACTGACTGGTCTAACTGATACTATCGACCAATCAGTACTGCTGCAGCAGTGTAAGGGTGTTTTTCCACCAGAGATGTGCTATGTTACGTTGCTATGGATGCGTTTGATATTCACCAATCATATTCATTGGTGGAAATCAATCAATTTATTGAACCAATCATATTTATTGGATTTCACATCTTCGCAGCATAGCTGCATAGCACATCTCTGGTGGAAAAGCACCCTATATGTTACGCTCTGGGCCTTCTCAATAGAAGAGACTCATACTCAAGACCCGTCAATGTGTTGAAGCCAAAGCTATACCTTGAGCGTCTGCCTCCTCTTAAACGCCTTGTTGCAGTAGGAGCAGATGTGGCGGCACTTGTCCTCGTGCACGAGCAGGTGTTTGCGCAGCGTGCGCCGGCTGTTGAGTACGCGGCTGCACACGTAGCACGCGTACGACGTGTCCTCATGCGTGTCCATGTGCGTCTTCAGGTTCGAGTACGTCTTGAACCTGCACAATATATAGTATTAATGGACACATCGACGGTTAAGAATAAAGTCTATCTCAAAAAAGTCAACTTTTCAAGAGATGAAAAAAAATTTTTAGTGTTCAATGATATATAAGGTTATTTTATTTAAATAGACATTATTGGTTCTTAAACATCGATATTTTTGTGTAAATATCCGACCAACAGCGTGGTGGAGTTTGCTGTCTTCTCAACAGGCCGTTAATGGGTTGAAGCCAGTTGAAAAGCGAGCAGACGAGCCAACTGACGGTAAGTAATCGTCACTCACGGACGTCTGTGACGACGTTTTCTCACGATGTTTTGCTACACGGAACTTCACGGAAGCTATAGCCAAATCTAGTTTAGTAAACAATCTTACTGAGAAATTTTATTGAAATTAGTCATTTAAAACTAAGCAGACTCATAATCAACACATTAAGAAGAAACTATAATTTAATGCTAAAATTAATTTTAGACTAACATAATTTAATACTTAAGTAGTGCCTCGATTATTTACCAAATAAGACTAGTCTTAAAACAGGCTTTATTAATAATTTAATATAATAGTATAAAACTTTGAAAATGAGACATGACAGATTGAACCAGACAAGCAATACAGAGTAGAGTAGAGTAGAGGTAGAGTACATACGGCTTGGAGCAAGTCCTGCAGACGAAGGGCTTGTCGTCGCTGTGTATGGCGCGGTGTTGGCGCAGCTCGCCGTTGGTGCCGCACGCGTACCCGCACAGGTCGCACACGTAGCTCTTGATCTTCTCGTGCACCACGCGCCTGTGAGACGCCGCTGACGAACGCGTCGTGAACCTTGGGGGGAATTGGGATGTTGACTAATAGGATTCAATTTTATTTCATAAATATAATATTAGTGTTCACGAAAAAAATATTATAAAAATAATAATGTTCAATTTAAAATCAAAAACTGATAAATAAAAATCATTGTTGAACTTCCATATAAAATACGAGCAATGACGTCATAAGCTCAAAATGGCGTTTGAGGTCACGTCGGTCGATTTTGAAATATAACCTCCCGGCGGGACACACATTTTTTTCTAGATGGCTTTTCTATGACATTGTACTACTATTATACATATAATTATGTACTATTATTTCTTCTGTGATTATACTTCAATGTCTTGCTTAAGCATTTCATATATTTCACGGGAGTGTTTATTCCAAATTCTATGAGACCGGTCTTCGCTCCGGATTTAATGTATATTCCTTCAAAAAATTAGGAACAAAACTAAAAAAAAAGACCATGTTCCCGTACTGTGTGTAAACAATATTAATTAATGCACTACAATTCGTATGACTAAAGCGCAATGCCCGGAAACGCCGTGCATTAATAGAGAAAGTCAGACACGAGTTTTCACATGGTGTAAAAACAGGCCTTTAGATCAAGCTTTACAAGCTGTCACTTACTTTAAGTCGCAAATATCACAATGATATATTTTTCGTTCCTCAATGGGTATGTGTGATCTTTCGTGTGATTTCAACGTATCTTTAGTATTGAATATCTTATCACATGATGAACAACAAAACTTTCTCTCCGCCTTTGGTATGTGTCTCATTTTATGTTTGTTCAAGGCAGCTAATGTTTTTGTGATTCTTGGGCACTTGTCGCATCTGGAAAGATTATAATGGTTCATTAAAAAAAGTTAAATTCTTTCTTCAGTTTAGCAGCTCAAATATGTATTAATTACTACATTAACAATATGTTTGCAATACCGTCATCAAGAAGGAACATGAATATGACTGAACATTTTTAAAAACTTAAGGTATACTCACGCTAGGATATCAGGATTTTTATGATCCTGGACATGCTTATATAATACAGATTTTGATTTTAAAGTGATGCCACAAATACAGTGCACGACGGGACGAATCTTGTGAATTTTCTCACAGTGCGATCTTAAAGTGTACCAGCTCGAAAATTGTTTATTACACACGGAACAGGTGAAACTGCAATGTAAGCATAACTATGAGGAAATACAATATTTATTTTTTATCAATAAAACTGATCAAGCAATAAACGGTATATCTTCTTTGTGAGGAGTCATTTAAACATACAGGGTGTGGCGTAATGAATGGATAATACGGTACCTGCGAGTAGAAGACGTTGGGGCGGTTCAGAAAAACATGTTTTATGTTTAGTAAAAGTTCCTCGGTTTTCCAGATATTCGACATTTTCTAAAATTCAAAAAATTTACACCCTTTGCCACACTTTTTGGTGGCAAGACTCCAAATGAAGGAATTTTTTCAATCTGTTTTTTGAATAGTATGGCTGGATAGATGCGCTATCGAATATTGTACTATGATTTTTGGAGCGCATGCATAGTTTTTTTTTAAACAAAGATGTAACTCAAATTTCTTGTTTTGCTTATTTTTTTTCCTAAGTTTAACGTAACGTGGTGAAAAAAAAAGTATGGTCACCTGAGTGCCAAGTTAAGAAAAAACATGCTTATTTCATTGAGATTCCGAAATGGTATCACTCTCTGTATTAAAGCATTCAAAACTTAATAAATTCCTATTACAATGAGTCAAGAGCTTAATCAATTCATAATTACAAAAGTGTTAAAATTTACTTCATTACTCGAAATTAGCTTAAAAATATTGATTTCATAACTGTGGGATTAAATAGTGAAAGAAAACGAGATAAAATAATAATTTTAAAATATCTTTTATTAAATTAAATTTTACAAAAGGTGTTCAAAGTGCCCACCATGAGCTCTAATACATGCTCTACATCAGATTCCGAAATGATATAACTCTATTTATTTCCAGCATTCAAAACATAATAAATTCCTATTACAATGAGGCAAGGCCTAGTTTAATGTAAACCTTGTTTTGTAAAACAATGTAATGATAATGCAATGTAAGGACAATGGCAGGTAGAGAATAATAATTCTTGGAATCGGTTATTGCACTAACGACAATAAGCCTATCCTGCTCTTTCATGCCATGAGTGAAAAAGAAAGAGGATTTAGTGACCCACTCGTGTAACAGACATCCTTTTCCTGTTTGTGGGCTAAGCGCTTTTTTAAGTCAGTGTGCTATCATACTACTCCCGTGCAACATCGTTTTACCCTGCTTTGGATTGAAATTCATTGATTTGTGCTGTGATCTCGGACTTGATTTTGCCTAGCGATTTGGACTTTCTAATTTGGTGTAACGACATTGTGCTGTGACTTCGGACTTGATTTGCTTCGTGATTTGGATTTTCTGTTAACTGCAATGCCTCAATTATACACTTGTTCTGACTATGCTCAAATGCATTTAATCTACGGCGAGTGTGGTGGTAACACCAATCGAGCTGCAGCACTGTATCGGGAAAGATTTCCTACTGCACGCCATCCCGACTATCGAGTGTTTATTCGCGTGCATAATGCATTCATGGAAGGCCGAATACCTGGAACTAATATCGGCGGAATGAGCTCTGGGAGGCCACGAGTACACAATGAAGAGGATGTGCTTGATGAAATCGCAACTGATCCGACCACCTCTGTGCGTACCATAGCAAGACACACAGGCATATCGGCTAGAACAGTGCATAGAATATTAAAACGAGAGAAGTTACACCCGTTTCATTATCAGCGCGTTCAATGTTTGCTGCCAAGAGACTATCCTGCAAGAATTGAATTTTGTGAAAAGATGCTAAGAAAATTGAACAATGATCCCGAATTCTTCAATAAAATTCTGTGGAGCGACGAGTCCACGTGCAAAAAAGATGGGTATTTTAATATGCACAATCTGCACAGTTGGCAGCTCACCAACCCACATTTAGTGAGAGAAGATAGGTCTCAATATCAATTTAAAATAAACCTTTGGACTGGAATCCTTAACGGAAAGATCATCGGTCCGTTCGAATTGCCAGAAACATTGACAACACAGAACTATTTGCATTTTTTGAGACACGATCTCCCTACATTGTTGGAAAACGTTTCGTTGGAAGAGCGAAGAAGAATGTGGCTGCAGCACGATGGTTGCCTCGCCCATTACGCCCGTAGCGTTCGAGACTATCTCAACGAAATGTATCCCAGAAGATGGATGGGGCGATTAGGGACAATTTCGTGGCCCCCACGATCACCGGATCTGAACCCACTCGACTTTTTTTACTGGGGATGCCTTAAAGAGAAGGTCTACAAAGATCCCATTACCTCAGTGGATCAGCTACGGGAGCGTGTGCAAATGGCTGCACAAAACATTACAGAAATGAGATATGCAAGCAGATTAAAGCAATCATTTATTAGAAGATGTAGAGCATGTATTAGAGCTCATGGTGGGCACTTTGAATACCTTTTGTAAAATTTAATTTAATAAAAGATATTTTAAAATTGTTATTTTATCTCGTTTTCTTTCACTATTAAATCCCACAGTTATGAAATCAATATTTTTAAGCTAATTTCGAGTAATGAAGTAAATTTTAACACTTGTAATTATGAATTGATTAAGCTCTTGACTCATTGTAATAGGAATTTATTAAGTTTTGAATGCTTTAATACAGAGAGTTATACCATTTCGGAATCTCAATGAAATAAGCATGTTTTTTCTTAACTTGGCACTCAGGTGACCATACTTTTTTTTCACCACGTTACGTTAAACTTAGGAAAAAAAATAAGCAAAACAAGAAATTTGAGTTAGATCTTTGTTTAAAAAAAAAACTATGCATGCGCTCCAAAAATCATAGTACAATATTCGATAGCGCATCTATCCAGCCATACTATCCAAAAAACAAATTGAATAAATTCCTTCATTTGGAGTCTTGCCACCAAAAAGTGTGGCAAAGGGTGTAAATTTTTTGAATTTTCGAAAATGTCGAATATCTCGAAAACCGAGGAACTTTTACTAAACATAAAACATGTTTTTCTGAACCGCCCCTACGTCTTCTACCCGCAGGTACCGTATTATCCATTCATTACGCCACACCCTGTATATGGAACACTTTCCTAACAAATTAAATCACCAAAAATATCAAGATGAAACAGACTGATAAAAAGTAAGTATATTATAATAGCTTTGTACAAAAAATAAAATAAAACATACTTTACAAAATCTTTAACATGAAGGCTCGAGTACTTTGAGTCCTGTTGCTTATTGTCCGAATTCTCTTCTTTTCTATATTTTCTGCTCTCCACTTTGTGATCAGATACATGCTTGTAAAGCACGCTCTTGGATCTAATAAGGAAACCACATATACAATACACCACAGGTTTCGTTTTATGAACTTTTGCATAGTGCACTCTTAGACCACTCCATGATTTTACCCCTTCCTCACAAATGTTACATTTTAATCTGAAAAGTAATTTAAATCTTTAAATTGCATTACAATATATATTAATTACAACAAAAAATGATAGCAACACAACTAGTATGATATGTGATTAATTACAAAAAAGAAAATAAGTTGTGATATAAAGTAGGAAACCATGGAGAGAGAAAAATAATGCATAATTACTTGTAAATTTAATTATTTATTTACTAATGTACTATTTTTGTATTTTTAAGCAAAACAAGTAACCAACGGAAAAGGTACATAAAATTATAATTAAAATACTTTATCCAGACTACAAAATGAGATCCTGAATTACTTGATGATTTTGTATCAAATATGGAATCATAGATTTACTTCCCCAAGTCATGGGTCTAAAGCCCAATCAGTCTTTCGTCAGTCTTGAATCATAAGGCTTAAGAAAATAAAATTGATGACTACAGACCACACTAATTAGCCTCATCATTAGCAAATCATAATCCTCAGTGATGCAACCAATAATAATTTCAAAATTTCATACTACCAAAAATAAAATAATATTATTTTAAGAATACCGGACTTACTTGACAAAATCCTTTACTTTAAAGTTTGTTTCTTTTAAAACCTTCTGAAATTTCTCAGTTTCTTCCTCTGTTAATACTTTCCTTTTTACATGTTTCTTCTTTGCTTCTTTTAATTGTGCAAGAGAGAGGTCAGCATACTCATCGTCATCATCATCATCATCATCATCATCGTCGACATCATCATGATAAGAGGTATCATCATTATGGAAATCATCTCTGTTGAATTCTGATAATGTAGCTTCATTGTTTATTGCACCTATTCAAGTGTACCAACTTGGTTAATTACAATATTTTAAAGTACAATGTTTGAAACAATGTGCACAAATAACAATGAAAATTGTAAAATATACAATGAAAAAAATCTCCTGCTTTTTTGATAACATATTGGTTACATATAGTTATATAAAATACAATAACTTTAAGCAAATAAATGCCTAGTACAATTTTTTAAAATAAAAAGAACCGCCTGCTATCAAAAAGCTAAAATGATATACCTTTTTGAAATCCTTATGGTGAGCTCCTTAATTTGATATATTATTTTGATACATTATTCAATTTATTTTTAACATATCCCCTAACATAACCATTTTTGCCAGTCGGGTAAAAACTTGCTAAGAACCTATTTTTTAACCTACTAAAGAGCATGGATCTCTCTATGAAATAGAAAACGCCTAAATCATTATCCACCATATCACGCCAATGTGGACTAGTAGGTGTAAAAAGACAAATCATCATAACACTATTTTATTACATTAAAGGCATCATTGATGCAGGACTTTTTGCAAGGCTAGGTAATTAAGACTCTCTCATAGGCACTCTCAAAAGACCCATTAAAACATTTAAGTATTATATTTTGTAAAAGTTTCAAAAATTCGTATTAAATGTGTGGTGTAAAACACATTTTGGTGTACTTAAATAAAAAAAATTGTTATTTAAATGTCTAATAGAATACTTACAGACAATATCTTCTGCTGTTAACTCATCTTTGACCTATAAAATGAAGAAGCAAAAATGATGTTTAAAAAATATACTTAATATGTCAAAAAAAGATTTTTGTGCAATTTGTGTTGATTGTATGTACCAAATAAAAAAAAGAATAAAGTTGCTTTATAGAATATTTTCTTTAGGCTTTAAACAATTTAAGATCTGCAAAACATTAGTATGACAATAGTATACGGGAGGCTGTCTTTACAGAGATACTGTATACCCCAAAGTTTATCAAATTTTAATATTTTTAACTACTTTTCACCCAATACATCCCATATTTTCAATCTGAACTTTAAAATTTACTACTTTAGATTGAAGAAGATAAGTAGGTATTCATTTATATATCTTAGGCGCCGGCCCCACTGCCGGCGGCCTAGCGGTCAGAGTTCCGCGTTCTGCGTTCCGCGTTCACTGTAATGTATGCGGTGTCTTAGAATCCTACACACACAAAAGCGATCAGACCGCGGCGGTCAAAGTGAACGCGCGTTCTGTCGGAGTTCCATTTTTTGTCAAGAGCTAGAAGGTCACGATGTCCGAAAATTAAAACAATTGAATTAGTGCGAGACAAACGTTTTTTTTACAACTTGAGACACGAGGAATATTAAAATCGTCAAAAAAAGGCAAATACTTGGACAGAAATCGCCCAAGAAATGGTTACCACTGGTAAGTATTACTGAACTACAGATTTCTAGACCGCTCGCTATGTGGGCATCTGTGAACGCTGAACGCAGAACTCGACGGCAGAACTCGACGGCAGAACTCAGACCGCCGGGGTGATGTGTTCGGCGCCTTATTCTCACATTTAGATTTTATACTTATTATATTTTGGTACACCTATCAGTGAAGAAAACTAGACGCAGCAAATTCCAGTTTAAAATCTAAAGATAGCAGTAACATTGACATAATAAGATGAGGTTCTGTTAGTTCTGTCACTATTTATGTGCATCCTGTCTTCTGGTAGAATAGTCCATTTTCATTTGGGGTTTAGATATCCTTAGTTCACTTGTTACAAGATGTAATGCGATTTTCATACAAATAAAACAAATTTACCGTTAAACTTATCAATATGATTATGCATATACAGTTGAATCTCGATAATTTGATACTCGATAATTTGAATCTCTCGATAATTTGAAACTTTTTTCCGGTCCCTTAAAAAATACTCGACTGAATAAAATCAATGTTAATTGGTCCCTTTGATAATTTAAATATGAAAGAATAATATGTTGCTCACCAACATGCGATAACTTGAAGTCCGGGCTTCCCTACTTTCTTTAATTTGAACTCTCACCATTATAGAAAATTCTTTGGACAATGATAGACTAAAGTCGCTCACTCAAAAAATGATTAATAATAATAATAATTTAGCCTTTTATTTACCGAACAGTTTAACATAACAGTCATAAGTTACTGAACTTTTTTTTTTTAAGAAAAAATTTAAACAAAAAAATTAAACTACTACATAAACTTATTTTTTTTTAAAGAATGTCCCTGTGCTCGGTGTGCCTTGTGGCAAAGGCCTCCTCCAACTCCTTCCACTGTTTCCTGTCAGCTGCAACTCTCATCCACTTTGGTCCTAGGGTTAGCTTCAGCTCATCCTCCCACCTCCTTATTTGGCGACCTCGACTCCTAGCACCATCTCTAGGATACCAGACTGTAACCTGTTTGCTCCACTTCTCAATTTTGCAGCGGAGCATATGCCCCGTCCACCTCCATTTGAGCTGATCTATCCGTGCCAGAATATCAGTTAGTTTCGTTTTGCTTCTGATGTCTATGCTTCTGACTCTGTCCCTCAGGTTTAGACCTAACATGCTCCTTTCCATACCTTTCTGGCATCGTGCTAGTTTGTCCCTGTGATATCTTGTTAAGGCCCAGGTTTCACAGCCATATGTGATGCAGGGTAGGATGCAGGTGTCAAATGTTTTCTTCTTTATCTTTATACTCAATTCTTTGCTTTTCATGACTTCTTTCAGAGCCCAATATTTTTTCCACCCAGTCGCAATCCTTTTCTCTATTTCCTTCGACATTTGGTCATTCGGCGATATTATATTGCCCAGATATACGTATTCCTCCACATATTCGAGTTTCTGACCGTTGATGGTTATATCGACGGGTATTGAATTTGTCATCATTTTAGTCTTGGTCGAGTTCATCTCTAGACCTACTTCTCTACTTCTGTCTGCTAGGGCTTGTATCATTATTTATTTATTTATGTAAACTTTATTGACCACAATATAAAATATTATAGTACAAATGGCGAGCTTAATGCTAACTGCATTCTCTACCAGCTAACCATTAGGCCAAACCGAAATACACGAGGAGCGGTATGATAGATAGGTGGTAAGCTAAAAAGTAGATATATTTACAATTACTGTTCTTTTAAGAATAAGTATTATACATGCATACACAAATACTAAAATTATATATATATATATATATATATATATACAGAAACATATATATAATATATAAATATACAAATAATACATATAAAAAAAATATTATAATAATATATAACTAAAGTAGCTTTAAAGACATAAGTGAATAACTATGATGATTCAATTTATAAGCGTTGTTTTAACAAGTAGGTGTGTACCCTTTTTTTAAAAGTAAATTTACTAGCTGGCCTTCTGATTTCGTCTGGAAGCGCGTTCCAGAGGCGAATAGCCTGAATAGCAAAAGAATCAGAGACAAAACTGGATCGATGGATGGGGAAGGATAGGAGACAGGATTCTGTGGAGCGGAGTTGGCGATCGTGGGAAGAACATAAATATTGAAACAATGTTTTGAGATAATCTGGCACTAGAGGGTCGAAGAGGATAGAGGACAGTGAGCAGAGGGCTCTTAGGTGCCGACGTTCACGGATAGTTAGCCATTTGAGCTTAGAACGGTAGATGGAAATATGGTCGTATTTTCGAAGACAGAAAACAAAACGAACGGCACTGTTTATGAGTCGGTCCAGCTTGTCCAGTTGAGCCTCAGTAAGGTCCAAACAGCACACGTCACCATAATCGATGATAGGAAATATTAGCGCTTGTACCTTGTTGTATCATTGATTTTAGTATTAATGGGTCCTCTTGGGAGAACCTTAACTTGGAAAATAAACAATTAAAAGAAGATTTATCGCATTACAAGAAGACAGTAGATACATATAAAAGGATCTGTCGTTCAGATAATATTACTCCAGCTAGACATACCAATGCTATTTCAAAAACAAACTCAAGATCTGACCATTTATCAAAGACACCCTTGGATTCTAGGAAAAAAAATAATATCTCGTTGTTACCTAAAAAATTAACATACGATACAGACAGTGCTACTAAAAACTCAACTTCGATAGAAGAAAATAAAACTGATAGCATCAACGGTACAGGAGCGCAACATGAAAATGAAACAGTCCACAAAATCTCAAAGAAGACACAAAATACAGAAATCCATCAATATCAATCAGTACAGAATAAAGTATTAATATTTGCTGATGAAGAAGGAAAAGGAATGCGTAAACTACTGCAATCTTTACTTGGACCCAAATTTATTGTCACTTCAGTTACCATGCCTGGAGCTAAAATTAATCAAATTCTACAGACATGTTTGAAGCAATGTATAAATTTCACAAAATCTGATTATGTCATTATAATAGGTGGTTCGAATGATAAAAATCCGTATTGTGTACACTCTCATCTATATTATCATTTATGTAATTTAAAACACACGAATGTTATTTTATCTGAGGTATTCAATAATGTATATATGAATGTCAGAAAACAAAATCAAACATATCGACACCTTTGCATGCAATTTCAATGGGCTACCTTGACTCGCTACACATTAGACAGATATCACGCTTCACGTCGTTTGACAGATTTAGGCAGAAATATATTAAGGGACATTTTACGCATAGAATACAAATATAAATATGAAAACTACCATAATAATTCTACTACTACTACTATAATAACAAAACAAGATACATTTACTCAAACTAATATTAGTTACTTGAACAGCTCTAATGATATAGGAGTACAAACAGAAACAGATGAGTTTTTTCGTAAATAATGAAAAGTATTTTAAAATATTCCATCAAAATATTATGAGTATTAGATCGAAAAGAGATGACATTGAAATATATTTAAATGACTTGAAATTTAAAATTGACATTTTATGTTTTAGTGAAAGCTTCACTAAACAGACGGATATGAATATCTTATCAAATTATATACTTGGGGATCAATTTTGTAGAAAACATAGTAGAGGGGGTGGTGTATGTATTTATTTAAAAACAGGTTTAAGTTACAATAAACTGCATTGGATGAAAGATATATCTTTAGAAAAGCATTTCGAATGTTGTGGTGTATATCTTCCTGATGTAAATCACACAGTGGCATGCATATATAGGCCACCGAACAGTAATTTAGATATATTTTTTGCAAAATTGGACACCTTGCTTGCTAAACTAACTCGTAAATCAAGAAATTTGAACAAAAAAGTAACATTAGTGGGTGACTTCAATATAGACTTCATAAGTAAAACAAATATTTCCAAGCAGTTCACTGACACATTAAAAACCTATAATATGAAATGTACTATCTCAGAGCCAACTCGTGTAACAGAGCATTCTAAAACATGTATAGACAATATTATAACTAACGCCAAGTCATACAAAACTGAAGTGTTACACAACGGCCTCTCTGACCATACTGGACAACTAATAAATATACCATGCGTATCAAATAGCTGTCCCAAATATTGGTACGTTTATAAAAGAAATATTGACTCATTCTTACCAATTTTTGTAAAATACTTGTCACAAATTAATTTCCAGGATGTATTTGACAAAACTGAAGTCAATGAAGCATACGACACTTTTTTTACCACATTTGACATGATTTATAACTTATGTATTCCCGTAAAAAAATTCAAAGTTACCAAATCTAAGAAAGCTAACTGGAAAACTAAGGGCATATTACTATCGAGTAGAAAGAAAAGACGACTACATCTCAAACTTTTAAAAAAGAGGAGTAAAATAAATAAAGCCAGGTACAATTTATTCAAAAAAATACTTAAGTCTGTCATCAGGCACTCAAAAAGACTGTCAAATTCTAAATTTATAGAAAATAGCACAAACAGAGGCAAAGCTACGTGGGGATTAATAAAAAAATTGACTACACCTATAAACGAAATAAAACAAACAATACAAAATATACAAATAGGAACGGACACTATCACAAATATGACAGAAATAGCAAATATTTTTAACAACTTTTATATAACCCAAAACATTGACGAAAGCTTTAAAGACGATAAATATGAACCCAGCTCTGACCGCGTATGCAACAGCATTTACCTAAAACCAGTAGACGACCTAGAAATCATCAGAATTGTAAATCAAATGAAAAATAAAAAAAGCTGTGGCCATGACGGAATTTCAATACAAATAATCAAAGCATCTATTTCGAAAATTGTTAAGCCTCTAGTGCACATAATTAATATAATGCTTGAAACCGGTAGTTTCCCTGAAAAATTAAAAGTAACTATTGTTAAGCCTCTACATAAGAAAGGCCCAAAAAATGACATTTGTAACTATAGGCCCATAGCTCTGCTCCCATGTTTTTCCAAAATATTCGAAAAGGTAATTTATAGCAGAATAGAAAACTATCTAGACAAACATCAAATTCTAAACAAACTACAGTACGGTTTTCGAAAGAATCTTTCTACTTCAACAGCGATATATACCATGCTTAGCAGAGTATGGGAACACTTGAATTGCAAGGAACAATGCTCTGCACTTTTTCTAGACATGTCCAGAGCATTTGACTGTGTCGTACATAGCATACTTTTAAGGCAAATGGAAACAATTGGTATACGTGGAACTGCATTGCAATTAATAGAATCTTATCTGTCTAACAGACAACAATCTGTAGTCTTAACTAATTTCAATAAAATTCATAACGTACAAGAGGATATCCAATCTAAATTTAGAAAATGTCTAATTGGCGTCCCTCAAGGAAGTATATTAGGTCCATTACTTTTTTTAATATACGTCAACGAAATGCCTAACAAAACTAAACATCTGTGCGTTATGTTTGCAGATGATGCTACCATCTTATTTTCTAAGAATGGACTACTGCAAGACGATTACGAAAATGAAATAAAAAGAACACTTCATACACTTAAAAGTTGGCTAGATACAATTAACCTTAAAGTTAATCTGTCCAAAACTAAAATAATGCAATTTAGGAACTATAAACAGAACAATCAAGAATTAATGATCTCTTTAGATAACACTTCTGTTGAAGAAGTAACACAAATAAGATTTTTAGGGGTATCACTTGACAGTAACCTAAATTGGAAAAGCCATATTGAGAAAATTAATACTAAAATATCAAGCTCTTGTTTTGCCCTATCTGTGCTTGTTGACTCTTCGACAATCGAGGTAGCTAAAAGCTTTTACTATGGCAATATATACCCTTACCTTCTTTATGGTGTAATTTACTGGGGAAACTCTGTTGACGTACAAAGAACTTTCATCCTTCAAAAACGTACCCTGCGAATTATTTACAGTAAACCAAGACTTGAATCATTACGAAAGATTTTTTCAGAAGAAAGGTTTCTTACGTTAACAGGGATATACATCCTTGAAATCTGTCTTTTTGTGCGAAAACATATGGAGATGTTCAAGAAAACAACAGAAATGCGGATTCGAAATGTCCCACAAAGACATAAAAATGAACATGATTTATATACACCCATGATAAAATGCATGATCTATCAGAAATCTACTTATATTTCTGCCATTCGTATATACAACAAATTGCCAACTAATATTAAAATTCTGTGTAACAATAAGTTTAAAAATACATTAAAACAATGGCTTATCGGTAAAGTATACTATAACTTAAATGAATTCTTTGCTGACATGGAGCCTTAATTATTATGATTATTATTATTCTGTCTGACATATAATATTTTCCCTATTTTTATTAATTTCGGTTGACTATAATAATTGATAAATTCTCGTAGGTACCTAAGCATGTAACAAATTTAATTTAATATTTATAAAATCTGACAAATTGTATGCCCGATAAGGGTAGACTGTTAATACTTATATCTGATTTTAACACCAACATGTAAAATGTAAACAGTCTCACAATAAATGAATTCTATTCTATTCTATTCTATTCTTCCAATAGAAGCAGGTCGTCTGCAAACCTTAGGTGATTTAATCGCGATCTGTTTATGTTTAGTCCCAAATGCTCCCATTCTAATCTTCTGAACATTTGTTCTAAGACTGCTGTAAACAGCTTTGGCGAGAGTGGGTCACCTTGCCTGACTCCCCTTTCAATTGGAAAAACTTTTCCCACCGATTCCAACCTAACACTAGCTTTACTTTCGCTGTAGATGTTTTTGATGATGTTTACATAGGCATTTTGGATTCCCTGTTCTCTTAGGCTTTGCCATACATATTCATGTTTGAGGCTATCGAAAGCTTTGGAATAGTCTATAAAGGCCAGGTATATTGTTTTGTTGTATTCATTGTATTTCTGTATAAGCTGTATGTATATGATCAATCGTACTAAAATTTTTCCTGAACCCTGCCTGTTCCACAGGTTGATTTTCTTCGAGCCTGATAGATATTCTGTCCAGAATGACTTTAGCGAAAACTTTGTATACGTTTGAAATGAGAGATATCAGCCTGTAATTTCCTATGTCTTCTTTTGAACCTTTTTTGTATAGAAGAATAATGTGTGATTCTGCCCATTGGTTGGGAATTATTCCCGTGTCTAAAATCTCATTGAAAACCTTTGTTAGTATTGGGCTTAGTTCTTTGATTGTCCCTCTCATTAGCTCGTTTGGGATTCCATCTGGACCAGGGGCTTTTTCCATCTTTTGGCTTTTTATAGCTTTTTCTACTTCTGATACTAATATTTCTGGTATATCTTCCGCATCTTCTGTCTTTAACTTCTCTGTATGTTCTTTATCTGGTGACTGTACGTTTGGCTGATTCGAATAGAGTAAGCGATAATAGTTTGTTGCTATATTTTGGATTTTATTTCTAGAAGTTGTTGATCGTTCTTTATCTCTTAACTTTGGTATCCATTCCTTCCCCTTTTCTCGTAGTTCCTTTAACGCTTTTCTTGTACCTCCCGTTCTGTTAATGTGATTCTCTAGTGTTTTGATTCTTCTAGTTTTCCTGTCTTTCGCGAAAATATGAGATTTTCGCGAATCTGTTTGCTAAGGTTAGAAATTTCTTTTTGGTTTTCTTTCTTGTCTGTCTTTGCTAGCAAATTTCTTCTGTCTTCGATTAGTTTTATAGTTTTTTCGTTTAAATAGGACTCTTTATTGTTTTTTGGTAGTATTCTTGCTTGTCGTTTGAGCTTGTTTTCTATTTTTATATATTTTTCATTTAGACCTATATCTGAGGTAACAACTTCCATCAAGTCTTCTGTGGTGTCGTTTAGGTCCGTCTTTTTATTTGATGTTAGTAAATATTTTATGTGACTTACTTTTGGTCTAGGATTTTTTGGACCACTTTGTTTTAGACAGCTGCGCACCATACGATGGTTTGTGTTAAAATTAAGGTTTTTTATTATTTCTGTGTCACTAAATAATCTGCTTTTGTTGGTTATTATGTAGTCGATTTCATTTTTAACCTTTCCGTCTGGAGATATCCAAGTCCATTTGTTTTTAGGTTTTTTTGCAAAACATGGAATTTAGAAGTGTTAGGTTTTGCTCGAACAGAAATTCTACCAATTTTTCTCCATTTTTACTTCGTTTTCCACTTCCGTATTTTCCTATTATATATTCCTCTCCATCTATTCGTGCGCCCACTTGAGCATTAAAGTCTCCCATAATTACCAAGTTGTTTCCTGAATATTTTTCGGTAACCTCTCTTAATTCTTCGTAAAATTTCTCTATGTCTGTTTTTGTTGCTTGTTCTGTCGGCGAGTAGACTTGGATTACTGTCCAGTTTTTCTTATGATTCGGTAGCTTAATGTGGATCGCCGCTATTCTGTCTGATATCCCTTCAAACCCAATGATCTGGCTTTTGAGTCTTAGCTTTACCAAAAATCCGACTCCTCTCTGTCCAGCTACTTCTCCCTTATGATACATAATATAGTGGTTTCTCTCTTCTATTCCTTCTCCTATTCTGCGCATCTCGCTTATGCCCAAGATGTCCCATTTAATGGTTTCGATAGCTAGCTCTTGCAGACTTTCGGATGTTCTCAAGGTGCGTGTGTTTAGTGTGCACAGGTATAAACTACTTTGATTTTGTATCCCTCTTTTTGTATTTGATTTAGTTGGTAGATTTGTTGGAGGGTGGTGGTCTACTTCCCCCACGGTGACCGGCCGGCTTGGGGTGCAATTTTTTTTTTTTGATGAAAAATGATTACGGACTTCTTTTCAAAATAAAAACTTGTGAATAATTGTATTATTGTATTTAATTGTTAATACATAATAATATAGAAATAATAAATCACGAATTTTGATCTAACTCTTATTTACTTGCAGCAGCAGTGATAGCCTAGCGGTTAGAACATAGGTCTCCCGAACCAAGGGGCCCGAGTTCAAATCCTGGCACGCACCTCTAATTTTTCAAATATTATGTGCGTATTAGAAGTTAATTATCACTTGCTTCGGTGAAGGAAAACATCGTGAGGAAACCTGCACAAAGGAGAGTTCTCCATAAAGTTCTCGAAGGTGTGTGAAGTCTACCAATCCGCACTTGGCCAGTGTGGTAGACTATGGCCTATACCCCTCACATTGTGAGAGGAGACCCCGAGCCCAGCAGTGGGACAATTATGGGTTGTTGCTTTGCTTTGCTTTGCTTATTTACTTGAGTCGCCCCTCCCCCTTGTGGTTATTTAAACGCTTGTTATTTTGAACTCTTGGTAATTTGATATTTATCTCTGGTTCTCAAGTTTCAAATTATTGAGAGTAGACTGTTCCTAGTTGAACATGTAAATAGGTAAAAAAATTGGTAATGCATGAGTCATGATACCAAGTTAATTAAATAATGGCTCTTCATATTCTTGAATTAGTACATTTCATTTTAGTTGAATTTTTGCTACCTCAGAACTCCCATCATTTATTAACCAATTTGAAAAATTATTTCTTTATGTGAAAAGGTATACTACCAGATGTGTCCCATAATTATCAAAATTGAGTTCTGATGAGGGGATCCTTAAGGAATTAAGGGAACTTCTCAAATATCATAAGTATATCTATTTGAATTTGATATACCTACCAATTTTTTCGAAGACTTTCGTTTTGACAAATTAAAATGCTCATGAAAGACTAAAAGAAAGTCTCTTATCAATAGTATAATCAAAATAAAATTATAAGAATTATGAACGACATTAAGTTAAGGTGTAAGATAAAGTTTACCTCTGATTTAATGGTTGGATCTTCGAAATCAGCAATAGCCTCTTCAAGTTTTATGGGAAAGTTCTCAGAAGATTCCACATACATTTTTCTAAGAGATTCTTGCACTTTATAGCATTCCAACACAAACATATGAAACGACAACATTTTATCCTCACAACTTATACAAATCTTCGTTGGCATATTCTCATTTTCTTGTATCTGGAATTCGAAACAATTTCAACTTATCATGAATTTAAAGTAGGGTATTTAAGGTGAATACCTATTTTATAATACATTCTGGTACTTACAGTAATTTGCACGAATTCCTGTATCATTTTTAAAACATTTTTGTTACTTTCATCTAGCAAATCCTTAGAAAAATCGTCTTTTGTTGCACACAGACGGCATAAATCTTTTAATAGCAAAGTCATTTTTATGCTTTGCTTCCCCTGTGCTGCTATTTACTTGAACCTTTAGCTTGTAAGACATAACAATTTTCTGAAGACAGATTTTAAAAGCATTTTTAGATTTTAAATTAAAATTACAAATACAAAATAGCAGCAAAAGCCCAGCCAAAGCCATTAGACACACACATTTTTTTTAAATCCACAGAGTACTTAAACACTACGTTTTTAAATCCAGGTAATGAAGGATGTGTTTCAAGTATATATAGTTTTAAGTCTGCATCATGGATATATTACTCTATCTGGATTACTGACTTTAAAGAGGTACCTGAAGATCGATGATGTCTTATACGAAGGACTATTGGACCAATCACAGGCCGGATTAAGGTTGTCCTTTACAATTGTAGGGTGTCCACACTTAGAAAAATTGTGTCCTAGTCCTTTACAATTGTAGGGTGTCCACACTTAGAAAAATTGTGTCCTACTTTGTTATGGTTCTTTAAAATGTATTTTACTGGTAATTTTTCTAGTGGTAAGAATTATAATATTGAAATAATACATTTTATTAGAATTTCTTCAAAATTACCGAGTTTAATTTATTGCATTAAGAGTAAATTGAAAATTAAAGTACACAATTATGGTACATCTACATTATAATAATATATGTTATTAATCTTAGATGTTTTTATATCATTATAAAAAAATCACAATCGAATGATATATTCTAGCACTATAGATAATATGGACACAATACAAAAATGGTTCTTCTGGTATGACGTCATCGATCTTACCTCTACAAAGTCAGTGATCCAGACAGAGCAATATATCCATGAGATACCTCTGCAAAGTCAATGATCCAGATATCCAGATAGAGTAATATATCCATGCTAGTCGCTACTCGCTATTATTTTAATTTTTAGCTGTCAAGTTCAATGAAAGTTTGAAGCTTGTTTGAAGTGTTTTATTTTCATTGTCGTTGGTAATAACGTAATTACTAATTAGAGTTAGGATTTGTTAGCATCAGAATTGTAAGACAATTAGTCTGTGTTGTTAAAGCATTATTTATGTTGGGAAGAGTTTGTTTATATAAACTAGATAATATAACAACATAATCATAATGCCTCCGTGAAAGTGATCATCTTTGGGGTATTACAGCGTCAACGATGCATACTAGTCCTTAGAAGTTTAATTTGGGGGTTTTTAATAACATTGAAAATGGATGTGCAGTCAGAATATACAGAACCAGTTACTCCTGGCATATCATACGATGGAGCTAGATATTGGAAGGCCGAAGACAGTGGATATCATTCGTATACACCAGGATCATTGGAATATTCAGAAATATCAAGCGACAGTGCCAAAATAGTCCCGAGGAAGATATGCATCACAGGTCAAATTCATATGGATTGTCGAAGCATAACACCAGATATAAATTTTCGGTCTCATAGCAAGTACACTACGCCATCGAGTATACTGAAGAGTTGCGAAAATTTTGCTGAATCGCCTGTATTAAGACGAGGTCTCAAACGTTCATTTCAAGAAGGTGATAGTGAAAATATTTTCAGTCCATTTCCAACCCCCACTAGTGTTATAGCAGGAAGCCTGCGAGAACTGAAATTCAATGATGGCAACAAGATAAACACCAGCTTCACGTTTGGAAATGTTGGTCGTATGGAAGCCTCAGATTTGTACTATCATAATGATCATATCCACACATCATATCCAACTACACCAATTAAAAAGATTTGCAGTAAAAGTTGCAAACTAAGCAGTCCACTCAACTTGAGGAAGCCATCTAAAAAGTTGAATTTTGTGATGCACAGCTTGTCCTGTGATACACAAGCTCTACAACCTGTTGTACAACCAGTGAAGTCAGACTCCCTTGCTGTACTGCCAAGTAAATTTAGACCTGATCAAAAAATAGACATTATCAAATTACTGTACCATGACGAGAATGCTATGCCACCAATTGTAAAAATATTAAGTTATTTGTCAAATAAAGATAAGTATAATTTTGGTCTGGTTAGCCCACTGTGGCTACAGGTATGGGAGGATGTCAGCAAGATAAAGTCAATACAAGTGGAGTACAATAAGTTCTTAAAGGATAGAAAAGAAAACCAAGAAAATAAGAATACTATACCTAAGAGTAATGAGAGCAACCAATTACGGCCCTTGGTTGAAATTCACAACTTATTGGATAATCCTTCTCAGAGAAAGACTCCTAGCCCTCCTGGTACTCCACGAACAATAAAATTTAAAAAATATGCAAAGGTAAGAAAAAAATATATGATCATGTATTTTACGTAATACAAATTATATTTCTCTATTTACAATGATCAAAACAATCTATATTATCCTTTTCAGTCTGCATCTCTCGACGTGCGGATGCAATTATCATGTGTCCGTTGTGTTCAGCCTGCTAAAGTAACAGAAGATCCTTCAGGAGAGGAGTGGGCGGAGTGCACCAGTGTTACTTGTTCATACCAGTTCTGTAGGTATTGCAAATGTGACCGTCATCCAGGTAAGAGTTGCTTTCAGTATGATCTGAATGGACCTAGTCCATCAAAACGAAAGAAAACAAGTTGTGTAGTAGGCACTAAAAGAAGCAGAAGAAATTTGCGGAGACTTTTGTGAAATGCTCATTAATTATAACAATACACCAGTGACATTTTTAGGATAGTTTATTCACATTCCATCTCCAAAGATGAAAGAACAATGCCCAACTGCCATACATCGTTTTATTTCATTTTCAACTTTAGTGTCTTAAAATAAAAAAAAATCTAAAAATCGCCGCTTTAATTTCTGAGCTTAGATATATAAGAATTTTCAGCAGACACACCCCAGAACCAAAGTATTTTGAGATTGAATTCTTATAACCATTGAGTCATAGAGTAGGGGAGAACGTAATTTTTACCATTATTTTTTATTCTGACTTTTTTTTGATTGACAACCGGAAATGGAAATTTGACATCATTACATTTGTTACCAACATTTATAACGAAATTCTGTGTGTAATATTGGCCAGAAGTCTCCCTATATCTTGTTTGATACAAGCTATGTATCGAAGTGAGTGCCCGAATGAAAATGGACATTGTTGACATAATTGTTATTATAGTCAATTCATCACTTATTAATAAAATTATTTTATGCTGGGTAATACGGGCACAGGTATTAATTTTAAAATACGTAAAAAAATAAATGAATTGCTTCGGTATAACTAACGTTTTAAGACGCTACAAAAAATAAAAAAATAATTTTTGGGCATTGTTCTTTGTGTTGAAATTGCGTGTATAATTTGAGATTAAAATAATTTGGGGTCACCCAATGTCTGATATTGTGCCATCTTTTTAAATTTAACAGTAACACAATAGGCTAATAATAAAAATGCAGCAGTCCTTGCTGCTCCAGTAAAGACTTCAAATATGTGCCATTTCATAAGGCTTGTTCCGTTTCAATCTAATTTGATACAGTCACTAGTGTTTGAAAGAATCGTGTTCGTAATTGTGTACATTCTATCACTGCTGAACATGGTATCTGTTGTAACAAGACAAATATAGTTATATGTGTAGATTTAATAATTAAATCTGATTAATTGATAGAACATTAAGTTTGCTAGAAGAAGTGACAGTAAACTTTAAATATATTTTTGTTTTGTCTTCAAAAAGTTCTTGCCCACTTTTTACACATTTGCAGTGTTAGAACTGTAGCATTGATATACAGGATGTCTTGCAACTAACTAGTAATAATTTAAGGGTATCAAATACAGTGGAATCCGTTTATAATGACATCGAAGGGAATTGACAAACACGTCATACTAAGCGGACGTCATACAAAGCATTTTTGTGAAAAAAAGTCCAACCTTATTTTTTTAGGTAAATAAATACTTAGTTTAATAAAGAAACATAGCATATTAAATAAAAATTAAAATTGCACGTAATAAATGCACGTATGTATGTATATTTTTCATTTTTTGAGATTCAAAACAAATACAAGCCACGTGCCGAACGTCGTCGGGAATCAACGAACATTGCCGAAGTTGTAAAGAATCATGTCGGTCACTATAAACGGGCAAAATTTATTAAAAATGGGTCATAATATGCGATATGTCACTGTAAGCGAAGTCATTATATCCGACTTTGTTAAAAGAATTTATTTATTTATTTTTATTTATTTAACTTTTTGCACCATACATATGTACAATAGCAAAGGCGGGCTTAATGCTAAAAGCATTCTCTCCCAGTCAACCTTCGGATAGTAATTTTATATGAAAACCAAACTTCGTTGTGAATTACGTCATAATAGGCGGTTGGTCAATATAGGCGGAGTCATATTAAACGGATTCTACTGTATATCTAATTTTATCTCCAAAAATAAGCAGATGTGGGGGTCTAGTCGCCATTTTTTTATTATGTTAGATATCTCTGTTGAAAAATTTCGATTTCTCTGGACTTAAAAATCCCATAGATGTAAAAAAAAAATATTTGAAAGATACTAATAAATATATTAATTACAAAAAAAATATTGAATAAACTTACAAGTTACAAATGTCATTAAAAATTCTGATGCTTTAATGTAGTCAAAAATTAGGTATATTTTATGCCCTTAAATTATTGCTAGTTAGTTGCAAGACACCCTGTGTAACTAGGTTTTAGTCATCATGTTATTTGATAGTTAAACAAACGTAGTGCCTTAAACCATAAAATGTGTTGAGGTTGTTAGTTTTTAAAGATTTTACACTGCAGCATTTTTTTAGGTAACCTTTGGGTATTTCTGGGATTTAGCTGCAAATCTCAGCCATATTTTACTGCTAAACTGGACTTGTTCTAGTTTTTGGAGGTCCAAATTTTTAAAGACTGCTACTTTTAAAAAGTACTTTACAATACACAATTTTAACATACTCATTAGGTTTATTTCTAACTGTTAGAGCTCAAATTGTAGTTCAACATCAATTAATATGTATTGTCATGTTTTATCCATCAATAAAAACTTGTAATTATTTATCTATAGTATCCTGCAGAAAATAAACAATTTATGTTAGCAAAATTGTTTGAATACAATTAAAAAATTTGAAAACAATTTCATTTTCACATCATAGATGTACTACAATACATAATTATTTTTAAATAATATTAATTGCATTTAATTCGCATTTTAGATTACACAAATTGTAAATAATTTTCCAATTTCCAATATGATTACAATGTTTTTTCCTTACATTCCATTTTATGAATGTAATTCGATTTTTTGCACATTGTTGATATGATATTTTTCATGGTTAGAAGTTAGTACATATAGAAGCATTCAGAAGGAAAAATGTGTGCATAATAAGGAAATGCGCATTATTATATTTTAATTTTGAGATTGTAATCAGTCATTCTAAGTACCTACACTTATTAGAATTTCTAGTCCTGATTAACCATAGGAATAGTATCCACTGTTTCAAAAATAGTAAAGTATTAAAAACTAATCTTGTGACTTTCATGTGGAAGTTTATAACCTGTTCATAGGTATTGATTGATAATAGTATCCTCAGGTTTATGTGTAATTTTATAAAATTGACAACTGCAATAGTACCTACTCAATAATTGTTTCTATTTTAAATACAGGAAAGAAAATTATAAGGAAAATAAAAAGACTACATATAATTCAATGTAAATTAAAATATTTACTGCACAAATTCTACCTCAAGGAATTTTATAAGTAATTTAAGGTTTTTTTTATTAAATTTTTGTAAACTAAGGTTTTTATGTATAATGTAATGTAATGATAGAAGTCATTGGGCTATTTTCGGTAAACTGTAATATTTTAACGCCCCCAACAACATTGAAATGTTTTACTTTGTATTGGTCAAAATTTAAAGATTTTCTTTTCATCCGATAAATTGATATCACATCGGACAAAGTCACTAGTTGCTCCATATTTTTTATCAAAAAATTTGATCAGCCTGATGAAAAATGGCTTTTCTAACGAGGGTGTACATACTATGTATAGCATCGTGGGACGTATAGTTATTGATATTTATTAATTTTTAAATCTTTATTAACTATACAATGTATGGATTGTCATTGGCTTAGCAATATTGCTCTTTATGGCATCTGTGGGCGGAATCTTCTGAAGAAATCTTGCGAAATGCATTTGACATACACCAATCGTGTGGATTTTTGCTAAAACCCTTTCGTTGAAAATCAAGTTTATATAAAAAGGCGAATGGACGAAACCATCAGGCACTGTTCGTAGTAATTCTTAAACATTCCATATCCTATGAATGCTAATAGGTCACAACTCACAGTTGTCTAACGTCTTTCCATAAGAACATGTGCAATAACGCAATATCAATTGTTTTATACATATACGTACGAGTAATAGTATCTTAATGCACGTATTAAATAAGCTCGCTTATACGTCACGATTTTTGCGCGTCAGCATTCAGTCAGGTCACCTCTTTGTCTGCCAATTGCAAACTGACAGACGAGTGCAATGAAGATTCACGTTGAATGCTAAAGATAATCGATTTACATCACTTTTAACTAAATATTTAACAATAATTAACCGTCTCATAATGACTCTGCTGTAAGATAATGTCTACCAACAGTACAACCCTCCGTTTACCAGACCTCATCAAACATTGTTTGATATACCAATGAATTAGCTTTAGAATACTTACCAACAACTAAGTTTGTACAAACAACTTGTTAGATCGATACTGTCAATAGCTAGCTGAAAACATGTGCACAATAGTAAGTACTTGGAGCTAATATCTCGATAGGAATAGAGAAGTGGGTATTATTTTACTACCTTTCGTTTTCACGTTTTTAAGTTTTCTTGATAAATAATTAAGGGTGCAAATAGTTCATTTTAACTGACAACAATTAATGTTTATTGATTAATGTACTGTTTGTATAATTCTGTAATTTTCCTCATGTCTGATTTCAATTATTTATTTGTAAATATATCACATTTTTATAATCATTATTGCCATACTCGGCCAATTCGTTTTTTAATTTGTGTTTTAAACTGAGATAATTGATTTTAATTTTAATTTAATGTCCACACATGAGTGTTGCAATGTGTAATATAATTAGGTCTGTACTTCTTGTTTTCCGCCTTAGTTATCTGGTTTAACGGCTCATTGATATTTTCTTGGAAATTGTTAAACCTAATTTAGGTTTAATTTCCATTCAATTAAATCGATGTTAATTACTAGATCTATACGTATCAAGTGATCTGAATTCAATAACGCCCATACTCATTATTCTATCTATCCATAATCTATGTCATATCATATTATCAGTTGCCTAGCAACTGTTAAAAGTTATCGTAAGTAACTTATCCAGAGATTATGGATAGATAGTTTACTGAAAACGACTGGAAGTCATGTTTTCTTTTTGTCATCATAAAAAAATTCTTGTTCTTTTTGTGTTCTTTTCATTTTGAAGAAATATGTCATCAATGTTAGGCATAAGAATGCTCTCTATCATTTGTGTAAAAAGACTACCTACACTACACTGTATGAATCTATCGTTTATGACAAATAAAACACATTTTAGTAAAAATAAGAGTTTTAATTACACATTTACAAATGATATTTACACGGTACCTTAACGTTATTAAATAACAATTGAGCAACCCACATGGACATCTTTGCAAATTGGCACAAATGCTTTACAGTGCAAAGAGAGCTTATCGTTTAACATTAAAACTGTATCAACATTATTATCATAACATCACAAGTGTTTATATAACAATTAAATAATATTCTTACAAATAAAAAAGATAGATTCAATCTGTATGGAATGATATCAGTAACGTTGTTAATGTTCAGTTGTGTACTTGATGTATTGGCTCATTTAGTAACTGTCCACACTCAGCCCAGACCCATCACAAACTTTGGTATTGAATACGCCACTTGAGGTATTTGCATTAACATGGACATTCTGAAACATAACATTAGTATTAGAAGTGGTTATTTCCTCACATTTTTTACTGGGTGTATAATGTTCGATTAGTGACTCGAAAATCTTAGAATTGTAGGTACCTATTACAAAAGATTAAGCATAAATGTGATTAGGACAACATGATAGACAACAGTCAAATACATTATATGATAATGATTGAAATTCGAAGTTTTCACACTTTTCAAACATTACATTTCACCATCGCTTCAAACAGTCCCAATCGTAAGCAGAACCGAGAGAAACGGCATAAAACTCCCAAGGAAAATGTCATAAATAATCCATTCAAATTCCAGGAAAAATAAAAGATTCTGATTCGAAATGCCACCATAAATCTTACACATAATTTTGTACATATAAAGTAAGTATAGTATATTATGATTATTTACCACTTAAAATTATACAGGAATGCCGGAACGGTAAGGAAAAGGTAGGTAGGACACTTAACTTAGAGCTAATTATATACAATTTAAACTACAATTCACCAACCTTCATCCGTGCGGACCTAAAAGCGCATTCCACCACCAAATTAAACTTGAACTACATTAGGTCTGTAGAAAAGAAAGAAAAAACATTAGAATTAAAATTAAACATTCCATTACAAGTTACTTTATACGATTCAGACTAAAAGGAAAGCTTAACTATTTAATTGCACAGGTTACAAGATTAAAAATATAAAATCTTTTATGCTTTACATAAGCGTGCAAAAGAATAGCCGAGTCGTCGATATCTGGTCTAAGTCTAAAGTTAGTTTTAAGAGCTCTTAAGATATACCTAATTGGATTATAGTTATACTGACAGTGCAACGTGCAGTGCATCGTGTTTTTACCGCATCATTAGGGCAGCATATAAGTACAGCAAGCAGGAGAGCATAATATTATGCTGTATATACAGCATACAATAAGTATGTCAATATCTCGTTAGTTTACTCTTGGCATGATAACAATAATGTACTTCGATCATTACCTATAATATCATTAGATCATCAGGTATAATACACATGCTAGAAACTAGCGCGCTAGTATACGTAGCACACGTATACATTTTTGAATCAGAGCTTGCCCCCTTCCACCCGCATCATTAAAAGAGTGCATTGCGCATGTTCGTGTGCTAGAACCTAACATGTGTATCACAAATAAATCATTTAAAACCCAACCACAAATATTGCAAGCATACTCACGAAACAGAAAGTCCGTTATAGAACCAGGCGCGCCATGTTTGTGGGGTGGGTGACGCGCCGTCGATGCGTGCCTCGATGTGCCCGCAGAGGGCGCGGCGGTCGTGCGAGCGGCCCGAGCGCGCGTCGCACACCAGCCGCTTGCGACACTCACCATCGCAGCTGCCGCGCCGCGGACTGTTCTTCCAGTAGTGCCTGGAAAGAGATTTACCGCGTGATTATAGTATAAGTAAAATAACTAAATTGAAGATTTAAAAAAAAACCCGTCCTATCACAAAACGCAGCTAACAATCATTTTGATCATGTCAGCTTTAAAAACCGCATCAAAATAGGCCCATTCATTTAAGAGCTACAATTCCTGTACAATCCTGGCAACTATTGTAGATATGTTTTCCCGGAAGTTGTTCAAAGATACGTGATTTTAACCAGGTAGGTACACTATAATTTATAAGCTATAGAAAGAATAGTAAGCTGGTTGGTTTGCGTTTACTTGTAATATAAGTTGAAAACGTCCTCCTTAGCCGTCATGTCATCGATAAACTGATCCCAGTCCTGTGGCCGCAGTGCATTCATCATGTATGCAGAACGCGCTGAATATAATTTATACCATATTGGGTAGCCAAACAGATTAGCTTCTTTTAAGTTCATTATCCATGTCTCGTGGTCTACCACCAACTGGAAAGAAATTATATGATCTAATCAATAAATTGTATGAAATTCATATCAAAAACCTACGTGTAGGTCATATTATTTTATTGATTAGAGTATGGTGTGCAAAGCCGTTAGAAACGTTGGAAAAACTTACTCGAGTGGTTGATTCGTGGTCCCCATCTACGTAATATATTCGATATCCTAGATTTAAATCGTAATATGGCGACACGGAAGGACCGACATACGCTATGCTTGTTGCTCTCCCTGAAAATTTATATTTTGATTATAGTTATTGTAATTTTACTTTTTACCTTTAATAGTCATTCGGCGAAAAATGCATCATCTTTCAACGGAAATTAATTTGACATTTACCTAAATCATTAGGATCATAAAACACTTCGAACTCATCAAAATGAGTATGTCCGAAAAACTGCGCAGTTATAGTAGACTCGTAGCGGTTAACAATGGCATAATAATTTCTGCTCCATACTTTGAGACAATCAGAATGGCCTGGTGGAATGTGACCGATAATGTGGACTTTCTCAGCACTGAATTCGGCTGACTGTAATTCGTATATTAACCACTGAAGTTCCGTGGCAGGATCTGTACTGTTTAATAAGAGCCACCTGAAAATATAAGACGATAAGTGTATGATGTAAACACAATAGGTATCTAGTTAGTATCGCATAAACATGTTTATACTGATGTAACGTAAATACAATAAGACAATTATTGTGATCTGAGTGAACTTTTACGAGTATATCGTCACTGCTACATTGACCGTGAGTTCATTAATGCGAGCATGTGTGTGTATGCTATGCGTTTATATAATAAATTACAGTGAAACTCTGCGATAGTAATGTAAATAATCATTCACCCTGAACTGAATGCTCTCACGATATTTACTTAAGAACTTAGATAATCGCACTTCTCTCTGTCACACTGGGTTGACTGGTAGAGAATGTCAATAGGCATTAAGTTCGCCCTTTGTTAAACCTAGCTTAAGGTAAAAATACAATAAAAAATTTAAATAAATAAATAATATAGAGGTGTTCGGAAAGTTCTACACTGAACCCTGAATCTGAATTGCTCTTGATGATTCTGGAATAGCAGCGAGCACAGATGTCCTTGCAGATTATTGTAATTATTTCAAATTTAACAGTCATGATAATATAACACACACTAGGTATACATATATACGTACAACAACCATAAACGATATCAGTCAGTGCTTTAGAATTGCTTAGTCACATGCCATAAATCTAACAGGTTTTGGAGAAAATCTTTAGGAAGACGTTAGTAGGTACATTACAATAGTTTGTACATTTTGTATTACCAATTCTTGTTGTTGCAGTAGTTCATGTTGAGCGATATGATTCGGAAGCCGGGACGCACCAGTACTGAGTAGAAGGCACCACGCCGGACTGTGTGGGACACACCCGCGGGCAGCCATCGTCTCCACTGCGCATCTAATTCATTGTACAGCCATGCTATATTAGACTCTTTTGATGAGATGTACGGTGGCGGGAAACTGAAAATAAATGGTAACCGTTTTATCGTCTAGTCGAGATGGTAGAGCTCGTCTCTACCGGCTAAGCGGAGGGGGTTCGAGCCGGAATGTGCTTACGCTACAAATAAATATTAATAATTTAATATTATCAAGGTCTTGTTCCTAAAATTTGTAAGTCTATGGACCCGCGATACGAAATTCTACTACAGAAGTGTTATCATGTAAAAGTAAAGGATTTTTATTATAATGGTTTGTAAGCACCATATGGCGAGTAATACCCATGTTTTTATCGATTCAAAGGTGTGTCACGATAAGTACAATAACTCTGAGTAACGGGTCCAAGATCAGATAAGATAAGATTGTATAGGTAATATCATGATAAAGTATGCACAAGAAAATATTATCGAAATAAAACTGTTGCTATTGTTATATTGCGCTTCCTAAGTTAAAGAATTTTTTTTATGCTTTGAGCAGGCAAACGAGCAGAATGTTCTATTTTTGCCCCTAAACGTTACCTATTTACTGGTGACGATTCGTGGTTGCCGAGGGCAGGAAATATGGGAACCCCTGGAAACATATCCGACATTTGAGCCACTGTTTCTTGAAGAACTTTCAAATTTTCCTCTTTCGTTTGATTCCATACATCGTGTGGCGGCAAATCACCTGTCCATAAAATATAATCTATGTCCTGAAAAAATATTTTATGAACATGATTAATTATAGGTCGGAAAGAATACCATTGGGGATTGTTTTTATTTTGGTAAGCTAAATGGACGTGATGAATTAGTTATATAAGACATATAACAATAACAAACGCATTAGGTTAAGCCTGATAAGTTAGTTGTAAATTATGGAATAAATAAATAAATAAGTATTATGTAGATACCTAATTTTTTTTAACTAATAGGACAAAACAAGGAAACAAGTCTCCAACTTCCTTATTGCTCAGATATAAGAAAGGCACTACCGCCATTTGTACGAGTGCCTATTTGACCTATTTCCGTTAAAAGTATTACGTTTCGCTAAATCGGTTGGAAGCTGTTTTAAATCTGACCTTCTTCTACTGATACTTCTGCTAGATATCCTTCTACTGGATGCATAGGTACTGAAAGCCATGTAATGAACGTATGTAATCATCCCCAATTGACATTTAGCATTAGGTGTTGTTTAATATCTACCCTGCATCTAACTAAATTCACTGATTCCACTTTTACCCTGATCTCTTTAAAGTCTGATCGTAGAGCTAGTCGTCAATAAATAGAGGTAGCACCAAAAGCTAATGTCGCGCAATTGGAACCAAACACACACAACATCCCTTATTAAAAACAGGTAAAATATGTATATTTAACACCCGACGAAAAAAGAGGGGTGTTATAAGTTTAACGTGTCTGTGTACCTGTTTGTCTGTGGATCTGTATGTCTGTCTGTGGCATCGTAGCTCCCAAAGAGACGATACGATTTTGATCTATTTTTTTTTGTCTGAAAGGTGACTTAATAGAGAGTGTTCTTAACTATGTTTAATGTAAATAAAACTGTCGTTTTTTTTTAATTTTAATGTAAGATTATGAATGAATACAAACGGTGTGCGTATCAGCAATATGTTTGAGCATGTGGTCGATGGTTCGTTTCGGGGTATCACACTTGCGGTAGTCCCCCCAGCGGCCGGCGCCGTTGCCCGGCGACAGAGCCGGACCATTCGAAGCTCGACAACATAATGGTTCGTTGCATTCAGCGTTAGCACCTGAAATACAATTTCAAATTGTATTTTTCATAATACGAATAAAATAAATTTGAATACCTTACGTCATGTCTTATTACGACTTGACTTTCAACTTTCGAAAGTTATGTAAAATAAGTTGCAGTTTAAAGTTTATTTTTAAGCGACTAGCAAAGCAAGGCCAAAAGGAAAGTTTTGAGTCCGCTCCTTGTTTGTTTATGATCTGTTTCACATGTTTCCAGAGGATCTATCTTAATTCGGTAAATGAGGTACATAATTGCAAGTTTTAGGCCAATTATGACGTCACAGTAAATATATAACGAACTCTTCGGCCATAAATGTAATTATGCTGTGGTTTATTTATTTCTTCATAATAAAAAAAAAACAGCGGGATCAAAATAAAGTTTTATATGTCCAATTGTAGTATTTACTGTTTAAATCCATGCTTATCTTCTTCTATTTATCTTTATCTTCTATTTATCTTCTATTTATCTTCTTCCTTGTTTTCTTCTTTCTATCTCCTTTTCTTTGTTTATTACTTTTAGTTTTATATACTTTATAATATGTTGTTTTACCATTTTATAGTACTCTTCTTGGCTGGAAGTAAATTTTAATGTTTATAGATATCCTAAACCTATTATATATTATATAGTTTTAGTCGCTATTCTAAATTCTATGTTGGAATTAAGTACTATTGTAATTGTAAGATTATTGTAATACCTTCTGTTATGTTATCTAAGATCCTCGTATAGCTTATCTTTAAATTTCTTTAATCTGATTAAATACTCTATGTCTTTAATATTTTGCTATATGTGTATACGACATCTATTGTCATTGTAACTTAATGTCTCAATGTTTTCTTCACAGTGAACGAATATACTACTTAGTATATTAGTTCATTGTTTCTTCATAATTCTTCTAGTTTTATGTGTCCTTATCCTCTTTTAGCAATATAGAAACAGACCACCTACACTTATTTTTAATTTTGAAATCTGGAACGTGTTTGAAAAATCGTTCGCCGGACATAGAGCTCTGGTGGAGAGAGAACAGTTCCCCGGTGACTCTCGAAGGAAGAGGTATTTGATATAGCGTTCGCCTTCAGTCGCGACAGTCTCTGAAGACTCGCTTTAACCTTGACTGTCTTTCCAGCCGAGTCACCTCCCCGTTTCGTGCGTGGACTTGTGCGCCCTACAGCACGTCCGCACCATCATTGATCTACTGCACGCTAAACGCCGAGCCGTGACACTTCGCAGTTCCGTGCGCTTGTACGCCCTATCGCACGTCCGTACGCTCTTCGTCGAAGTCTCTGGCGTGAAAGCCGGAGACACCGAAGGCCGCTACTTGCGGTCTCCAAACATCTGCGCGCTGCATGCCAGAGGAGCTTCAGGCCTATACCCTACGGGCCTTACTGAAGGCCTCCTTCCAATTACTGGTGTGACCAAGTGACTGTTCTGCGTTCTTTACAAACCTACTTATTATGTTGTGCAACCTACTTCTCTACGTCTTGTCTTGTGTCTTATATCTTTTAATCTTCCCCTTTCTTACTTAACTTCACTACATTCTCTTATATTAACTCTATAGCTTTCTTCTCCTACTTTAACACTACAGTTTGGCGCCCACGTAAAATCTTTTTCAAAATTCAAAATCAACACTTATTTTTTTCTATATTTCCTTTTCTGCCCGTTCTTCTTTCACTGCTTTCCTTTCTTCTTTTCTTCCTTCCTTCCGTTCTTTCTGTTCCATCACTAAACTTCGTATTTTGGCTATTATTTCGAAGTTTATACAATAAACTTGATTTTCTTTTGGCTTCATTATATTAAAATCTTGCTGACTGTTCTTAAACCTTCTTATGTTATATTCTGAAAGAAAACTTATCTTTTAACTAAGTCTCTAAAGCTTAGTTTATATTTATTTGAGGGCCTAATCCCTGAAGAGTTCTTTTACTTTCTTTCTTGTAACTGTTTTTGTTACTTCTTTAGAGCGGATTACAACTCTTTAAGTCTAAGGTACGAGCGGGTCGTGACTCGTAAAATAAGCCTACACCAATTAATCTCGTATTCGAGTTCTGGGTTTTAAGCGTTGAGCGGATGACAACTCCTAAAATAAACCTTTGTCATTGTCAAGGTAACACCTTTGGAGTAGGCGTCATTGAATGTGAACCCTAATTCCGAACTTTTCACGATAGATGTATGATAGATTGAAGTATGGACAGGATGATGAATGCGTAAGGTAGTCACTATTTTACCATTACCATTTTTTTGCGCTGCACGCCAGAGGAGCTGCAGGCCTATACCCTACGGGCCTTACTGAAGGCCTCCTTCCACTGATGTGACCAAGTGACTTTCTGTGTTCTTTACAAACCTACTTATTATTTTGTGCAACCTACTTCTATACGTCTTGTCTTGTGTCTTATATTATTATGTTTTAATCTTCTCCTTTCTTACTTAACTTACTATATTCTCTTATCTTAACTCTATAGCTTTGTTCTCCTACTTTAACACTATACATTGATAACGAGAGTTCTTACCTTCCAAATAATAAGGATCAAAGTGCGTGTCAGATATCTGTAGAACTTTGAATGTCGGAGCCTTTTCTACGGGCATTTCGAGGCTCTGCACAATTGGTTTTGGCACCGGAGGGAAAGACACTTCCCACTCGTGGTAAGGGTTGTATACATCGCCGCAAGCGTCACCTATCACAAAGCTACAGATCTCATTGGGACCTATAGTGACGCGCTTCAACACGTATACAACCTCGCTCTGGAACAGTATTAATCTTTTGTTAATTTTGAATATTATAGCTAAATAATGCATTACATAAGAATCTAAATCTCACCCCAAATAGTCTTGTTATACCCTCGCACACTCGAGCCGACTGGATGTTCAACGAGACGCAGAACTGATAGATCATTTTGTTAATTTCCTCCTTGCTTTTGCCGAGCTTTATGTAATGTTGTAAAAGTCCAGCGCCTGCCTTACAGGCTGTGCATGAGACCTTCGACATAACGGAATGTTCTACTTCATAATAAACTTGTTTTAAATTGAGTAATTTTAAAGCTTTTTCTACAAAAACCGGCAAATTCGTGCTTTTATCGGAATCCCACAATAGTCTAGAGTAGTTTCGTTTTAAGGCTACCATGTGGGCGATGAGTTCCGTTTCATTAGCAGTAGGTGGCAATTTGTGGCTGAAATTTGAAGGTGTGAAAAATGGTTGCTCATTCCGAGCAACAGATGTCCAGTTCCAAGTATCCATCGGCTGCTTCCATCTTATTACTGGTCTGTAACTTCTTTCAGATTCCTGAAGAAAAATTGGATTACCTGAAAAGATAATAATTAGTAAGTTATTGCCAAAAGCACAAGTTAAAATTACATAGGTATACTTGTGAAGTTAAGATTTTTAAAGTTTATTTAGTAACTCACCTAAAGTCATAAAAATTGTGAGGTTGGCCACGAAGATTTGCAGCAGCCATGATATCCTTAAAATCATAGCTAAGAAGTCGATCAAGTAATCTGAAACAAAGAACGTCCATTGTAAATTGCATTACTCAATGATAGTTCTATTGTGAAAAGATAAACACATAATATCAGCTTTCATAACGTTCTTAACTCTGTTTTCTTAACCGTCAACTAAAAACAAATAAGCTTACCATAATAATTTCTTATTACAACTACCTAAATTGTATTCGTTTAATTTTTTCTTACAAAAATGAAAACTCAACATTTTTGTTTTAATTCTATAATAGAATGGAAGAAGGTAGAATAAACTTTTGTGGAAATGGAAATTATGTTTGCAGTTTTCTACTTTTATTAATACCTACTATATAATATGTTTGTTGCTCATCATGTTACAAACGAAAACTAGTAATTTAACTAATTAATAATTTTAATTTCGATTAGAAATTATATTTTCATAATACTTATAATTGGGGTGATTACGGTCGATGTTTGTACCGGAATGATCCGAAAGCTCATGTGTTTAGGTTCCCAGGCTCGTTTCCGCGAACCTTCATAATTTATGATATCTTGATTACACAAGTGATGGATGTGGCGAATGGCGATGTCTGCTTTATTATTTAATTATTTCTCGATGGATCTTGCATGAATATGTATATTGTATGTATCTATACTAATACATTAGGTATTATAAAGCTGGAGAGTTTGTTTGTTTGGTTGAATTGGTTTGGTTCCTGAGATTAGCGCTCTTAGGAACTACTGGTTTGAATTGAAAAAATATTTTTGTGTTTGATAGTCAATTTATCGAGGAAGGTCATAGTCTATACAATATCATGTATTTTATATAGTAGTTAGTTTTTTCCACGAATTAACGCGGGTGTAACCGCGGGGCACAGCTAGTGTAATATACTCGTATATCAATCTCGTTAGGCATACGTAACACACTTAATAATATCACAAATGTCAACAATAATCATACCAAATACCTACTTATGTAAGTATCATAATATTAGGTATCGTATACCTATCTGTTTGTAAACATTTAATTAAATCATGATTTAATTAAGAATTTATGTTATACAACTGTAATTTACTACATTTTTTAGGGTTCCGAAGTATAATTGGAACCCTCATAGTTTCATCATGTCCGTCCGTCTGTCCGTCTGTCCGTCTGTCCTTCCGTCTGTCCCAAGCAAAGCGCCGTGACCCTTTGTGCTAGAAAACTATAATCTGGCATGGATATACACCGTCATTCTTAGTATATGCGAAAGCTGAATGTATTTTTAATCAGAATCAATTACTGAATCGATCGCAATAATTTTTACACCATGTTATATTTTATCCTAAAAATATTTAAAAAATGTTACAAGTTGGACACCAATGCAAAACATCGTTATTACCGACCATCTTAAGCCTTGGTGGATAGTTTCAACTTTGTTGGTTATAATAACAACAAAATAAGATTTCACATAAACATATGGCATGGGAGAACTACTACTAACATCTCAATTTTGTTAACTTATACATAAACTGTTATTCGGTTGCGTTGACAACCGAGATTGATTAAGATTGTCAAGTCTGGCGTTTTGCTTGCGCCTCTCATAGTAAAATTATTATCGTGTCGTAAAAAAATTGGATAGTAAGTTTTCGATACAGTAATGTGCAGTACACAGAAATGGTACTCGAAGTGGTGTGCGGTGATAATGTGTCCATGGCAGTGCAACGGTACGAGGAGCAGTTTGGTGTAAGAGTGTCGTGGAACACCATGCTTTCCGGCACACAACGCTTATGGGACTACTGGTAGTTCCTGCCTCCTATCACCGTTAATCGAGGTGTGAATCGCATTCCAACGGCAGTACAACAAGGGATTTTGGACTACATAGCCGACAATCCAGAGAGCAGCACAACACATATTGTGCTTGTTTGTGCATAAGGCAAAATGGGGGACACTGAACAATTATGTGTGGCTTGTGTGAATAATTCACTATAAAAATTATTAAATACATTATTGTAAATAATGGGGATTAATATAAACACGTCAAGATGGTTGACAGTTAACTGCGGCGGTCACGTATCGACGCGGGCCGCACGCTCGGTGACCATGTTTATGCGGGGACAATGGAGAAACACAACAAGCTTGTAACTTTGTGAGTTTTCAAGATACACCTTTGAAAATTTTTATATAGATTATTTAGGCGAAAATATTTGACACGTGTATAGGTTTTTCTATAAAGAAAGAATAACGTTGTATATAATACATATTTGTAAAAACTGTAGAATCGTAGAATAAAATATTGAAAAACATTTTTTTCAGGGTACTACAGGTATATAAACGTGAGGATGATTTTTTTATTCTTCTAGTTGAAAAGGTCTTTCAAAAATATTATGGGTCTTGTAAGACCATTTATGAAATTAGGGGTTTGTTTACGAAATATTTTTCTTTAAAGCCAAAGGCTTTAAAGTGCTAATTTTGATTAAAGTCAAGTGTTCCTCCCCCCTGATGGGTAAACGGTTGGAATTGGACAAGTGAAAAAATTCTCAAAAATAATTTATATGATGAATTTACAAGAAAAACTATCACGGCTATGCAGCTTTGTTAGCATAAATACGAGCCGCAGGCTCCACTCCTGGTCCAGCTCCAGCTTTGCAACCATACTCCCCCCGAAGTCAAAAATCTTTGGTTTCTTCTTGTTCTTGGTTTCTTGGATCGCTAGATGACATATTTAGATTAGTAATAGTCTATAAACTTACTACTTCAGAACCCTACACTGGGCGTGTCCTGATATGCACTTTCCCGGTTTTAATAATTGTCATAAAGTTCTTGTTGAACGCACAGAAAGCAGGAAGTCATAATCATATTTTTAAATAAGTAACTTATCTTTATGACCAGGATCACAAACGCAAGAGCTTTTTATTGCATCACAGTCGTAATCAATAAAAGTCTCATAAATTTTTGTCAACTTATTATACTTTCGAATATGAGAAAATTTAAACGTAAGTAAAAAAATCCTAGAGAAAGTAGGTCATACTCATACCGTCCCCCATCCACATTTAGAAAAGTTTTATAAGGTTATCTGAAGAAAACGGTAAGCACGTGGGTATCATTACTCCTTACTGAGATTGAACAAGGGTCTCGCTATGGGGGCAATAACGTCCAAGTTAGGTAATGTGAAGAATTGATAATGATATTAAGTATATCATATGAATCTTAAACTCCAAGCAAGTTTTTTTTCATACAATCAACTTTTTGCTGTTTTGGCTTGTTGTTTTGGTATGGCTCTAAAATTTTGATTTTCATGAAATAAACAATTAAATTTATTCATAATACGCACATAATTACCTACTAGATACAATGACATAGACAGGGTAGTTCGGTAAAAATCAGGGTGGATCCAGGTGGTAGCTAACATCTTCATGTATTAAAAACCTTTCAATAAATCGCATCAAATTATATTTTGTTTTACATCCACCCATCCATTCCTTTAGATATATTATAATTAAGGCCTACTAATAATTATTACGTACTAAATATAATTGAAGGCCTACTGCATGTAGGCCTCCCTTAACACGCACCACTTACCGGTACTGAGCCTATTGAATCCAGCGGATACCCGCTATCTTTGTATTTTATTTTGTCATAACATCGCTTTAACACGCAGTGTAGTCTCTACCTTGGCTCTCTTTAAAAAAGATCATACAGAGATGGGTATGTTAACATCGTAGGGTACCTACCTTTTAGTACATCTAACAAGATCCCAGATCAAATAACGTCCAAATGGCCCATAGAAACCGCCCCAAGAATTCTGAGACATTGTATTCAATCATTGATTGTAATGACAATATTAGCCTTGCGTGCCGGCCACGGCTAAAACGCATTGGCAAAGTGATAAATATGGTTTGAAAGCAACGCTAGGTTTATGCAACTATTTATCATTGTAACGAAAGTTTGCTTATTGCTCACACTTTTCACATTGAGTTTTCATCCTATTTTCATAACGCGAAAAGTAAAATCATAGAGCTATCATAAAGCGTTTAAAAAGAGTGTAAAATCATAGAGCTATTATAAAGAGTTTGACATTATGCTTCAAAATGTGAATAGACATTTTACGTTATATTTAATGACTAGCAATCACCCTCGCTTCGCTTCGGAAAAAATCTTAAGTGCTCTAGTTAACTTACATAACATACTCTTAAAGCAGCATGATCGCTCATTAGAACAACGTTACTATGAAAGGTCAATACACGAAATAACGATTCGATATTTTTAGGGTTCATTACCTCGAAAGAAAAAACACGGTTCCCTTATGATCACTTACTCCATTGCCCGTCTGTCTGTTTGTATTTCAAGACCTTTTTTCTCAGGAACGTGTGAAGGTAACAAATTAAAATTAATCCAACACTCAGGTCTGCAATCCCTAGAAGCTGTGAAAACATATAATATTCTGTATTCTCAACGCAATCAAAAAACATTCGGCTAGAAGGAATGTCTTAGGTAAAACGTAGGTTAAATAAAAAATCTTAAAACTGTGAATTTGTAAGTATCACAAAAAAATAATTTTAAACCTATTTTCAGAACTTGGTAATTTGATCGGGACCCATATCGATACATATATGGGGACAACAGTTTTTAAACGGCAAAGTTAAATTTGTTCCGTTTATCTTTTCGTTACACAACTATGTTAGGTTTTACTAAACAGTTAAGTTAGGTTCAACAACCCTAGTTCGCACTGCGCCGGTTGCTTTTACTTATTATTATTATTTCATCATATTATTTTCTAAATTTTGTGTTTCCTACTTAACCCTTAGTACTTAAATTACATTGAATAAATAAATTGTAAGAATGTTTGCTGATCCATCAGTATTTCACATTAGGTACCCAGACTTTAAAAAAAGAAATAGTCTTATATCGTTCTCCAAGGTACAATCTATGTCTATACCAAAACACATCAAGATTGGTTCAGCGATGAGAGAGAGTTAAGGTTAATTCGATGAGTTATATGAGAATGGTAATAAAGGAGCAACACATTTTCGCATTTATTACATTGTAGTCTTGGCAAATCAATAATTCGGCAAAGCTTCACAGAAAATGAGAAAATTCAGCACTCTGTACTCTCAACACGATGTTCCTCAGGACTGCATTATAACAGAACTACAACATCACTACTACGGAACTCTAAAAATGACGGAACACTTAGTTATTTCAAAGAACAATGCTAAGCTTGATTTAACACGCCGCAATACATTTTATTTCGTGGATTTATGTATTTTATGATCAATTATTCAATTTGTTCAATGTCTACTATTTGTACAACACCAAATTACGATTTTCAACCCCTTCCAGGGTAAAATACAAAAAAATGCTAAAACGTTGGAGGCCATAATACGCAATTAATGATTTTAAAAAAGTGAATATAAAAATAGATATTTAGTAAAAAATACTTCAGTGCCGTATTCTAGCTCCATCTTGCGAAATACAAATAAACTAAGAAATGCATGTATGCCTTATTTTGTGTGAAGAAAAGGTTTTTGTAAGATTAAAACAAATTAAAAACTCGTTTCTCGGTTTTGGTATCGTGAAAGTATAGATTTACAACTTAAAAAATCATTCATTTCGAAATCACAGACATTCACTTCAGTTATATTTATGTGTATTTGAATTATTGTAAATTTGTAAAAAAAAAATAAGTACTCGCTTTGGCTCCACCTCGCAAAATATAAAAAAACTAAGAAATGTATGTACGTATGCCTCAATTTGTGTGAAGAAAAGGTTTTTGTATGTTTAAAATAAATCGACTCATATTTTATTTTCTCGCTTTGTTATGTAACCCTAAAAAAATTACTATAATTTAAGTTGAAGACTCGATATTGGAGTAAAGTCCTGATGAAATCCGTTCAGTAGCTTCAGAGATTAATAAAGACAAACAAACAGACAAACAAAAATTAAAAACTCATTTTTCGGTTTTGATATCGTGCTAGTAACGATTTATAACATGAAAAATGCAGTTATTTCGAAATCACAGACACACATACTAATTATATTATATATTAAAGGTGTACGTATTAAAGGCGTTGGCGTGAATCAACACATACAGAGCCATCTAGTTGCCAAGATAGTAATCGATTATTTATTGGATATCGGTTACTCATACAGACTTAATTTGCGTTTTTCTACCACTTCCCAGGTGAAATTTATAAAATGCTGAAATTATATTGGAGTTCATAGATACGCAAGCAATATGCTCTTAAAAACAAAATACAAAAATAGATATCCACTCAGTAATAGGGATTTGAATTAATGAAAAAAATAACCTTTAAATGCATTTTATGGCCTTTCCATGCAATATAAGTAAAATCTAAGAAATGCATGTATAACTCTTTTTGTACGGACAATACGTTTTTAAAAGTTTAAAACAAATCGGCTAATATTTTTTTATTTTTTCATACAAACTATCCCTAAGGAACCCTTTAGTATGGAACCCTAAACAATTGCTTAGTTGTTAAGTTGAACACTTTGCAATATCCTAGTAAAAGTGTTGTTAAAATTCGTTCAGTGGTTTCGGAGATTAGCGGAGACAAACAAACAGACAGACAGACAAAAATTTTAAAAACTCATTTTTCGGTGTTGGTATCATGCAAGTAACGATTTGCAACTTGAAAAAATCATTTATCTCGAAATCACAGACAAACTCTTCAATTTTATTAATATGTATAGATTAGGACGTATTCTCAGATGACATATTTGATTGATTTAACATATTTCCGTCATGCTCGAATAACTAATTAACGGCATTTTGCTAACGCATAGGTAGGTGGGTACTTAACGCACAATACGTGATTACTCGTTGCGTCATTACATAATATGTGTTGCAGGGGCTTATTTAATTTTCATAATAGAAATACGACTGTGTAGAAATCACATGTTTTTTATTAAATGATGAGGCATGAGTCAGCGGATTTTACAGACAGGCGCTAGTACACGGACGTGGGGTCGCCACTTTCTCCTCGCTTCATTGACTTTGTTGGAAAGAAAGTGACGGTGGTATCGTACATACGAGCGACAACGTTGTACCACGCGGAAAATTATCACACTTGCAAAATTTTGAACTGCTTTTAATTATCGTTATACCTCTGTATTTGACTCCTTTCTACTTTAATTACGTCTGAGAGTATTTTTGTGTTCAAAGTTATCGTTAATAGTCGAAAGTACGATCGTGAAATAATGTAAAAGCTGATCAATTTCATCCAATTTTTATTGTGAAGATATTGAGTTTCTTTTTCGTAAAAATATGTTTTTAATTATACCTACCATAATATCTTATATCAAAATAATACAATTTCATTTCATTTTGTAATGTCGAAAGGCCAATTAGGTATATTATTATACCTACTTACTACATATTGATTAGATAAAATTCATGTATTGTTTAGTGTAATGTAATGTGTTTTTTAGTTTACTTCCGGTATGTCTGAGCTGAGGTAGGTACATTCTTATTTATTTTAACTGTCATTAAATGTACTTATTAGATTACACTTTTACCTATATTACAACCTATACCTAGTTATAAAATATTTTTCATACAATATTTATAATTATTTCTAATCGCCTAACTAATTATCCGAAATAATATCGCAGCCACGTCAATTAGGGCACTAGTAAATGAGAACAGTAAATCAATTTGTTAATTAAATACCTAACAAAGTTTATCTAACAATCATGTGGGCAGGCTACCTACCTAATGATTATTGGGTTATACAATGTCACATAGCTTTTATATTAGCATAGCCTGTATTGATTCGGCATTAAATAAATTCTTTTATCAATAATTATTTCTTAGAGATAACTGGTGCAAATAGATATTTAAAAAACGTTGATTTGCATCAGTCCTTGATAGTAGATACGTATATACCAGTTTGGTAGTAGTAAGAGCACACGGCGTATCTTTACGGCGCCGAAAACGCGCGTATCGACAAAAACACCTACATGTGGGGATTTAGCCATCTTTTTTTCATATTTATTCTCGTCATCAAATTAATAAAAAAAATACCAAGACATACTTACACAGATGGAAAATTTTAAATTGTAGTTGAATAAATTACTTAGTCATTCTTTTAATTAATTAATTAGGTATATAAAAATGTGCATCATCATGTATCGTCATTGTCTTTTATATATGTATTTTCATCTTTAGGTAATAAATCAGAATTATAATGTTACCTATTATGAAACTAACACTCTGATAAAAATCTCAACGATTAACAAGTTTTATTCCAATTTCTCTAACGGAGTGTTGCGTCTCCAATTTTAATTACCCCATTTTGCCATCAAATTCACCAGAATCTGATGTACCAACACCAGTATAAGCTTTATTTAATTTCCAGTACTGTAAAAATTACAGCTACCTGTTTTCCCTTACAGGGTAAAAAGACTTGTGAGTGACCAATTTCTCTAAGGCCACTGCCTTACTCTACATTTGTATAAAATAGGTACACCTACATACATATCTAATTATAATCATACCTAGCCCCGTATAGATTTATATAGGTAATATAATTTTGGATTGATAAAAAGCTATCATATAATGCAAATCAAAGACTGCTTTAATTACAAAAAATAAGAGAATGCTCTATCTATAATAATAAAGAAATGCCAATCATAATTCACTTTGTCACATTGAATGTAAATGGATTTGTATTATAAGCATGCAAATTTTATAAGCATGTATGTACCTCAAAAGATACGTGCTTATAAAATTTATCTTTCTGCACTTTTCTCTCCATGTAATTAAACTTCACAACCCTTGCGTAAGTACATGTAAGTATTATATTATTATTCTTAAAAAGACGTGCAAAGTTTTCTCTTCACGTATTACTCAAATATGATAATTATATAAATATGATATACTGAAGGCAACGAAGGATCTGTTCAATAATATTTTTAACAAAACATGTTTCGTTCGTAACAGCTCTAGGTCCGTATTTTGGCTCGAAGTCAAAGATTACATCCACACTTTCAAAAGAACATTTATAGTCATACCTATTCAATTCTCATCCGCTTTCACCACGCTTCCTTTATGGTCATAGTGTTAATATTCATGGACATTATTATAATATTTCCCAATTATTATAATGATTTGATAATATTATCTACAAAGCTCAATAAAATTTCTATATGTAGAGATGGATGTCTTTGTGAAAAAAACCTAAAACTAATTTAATTATTAAAACTTCAATATCTAAAAGAGTAACGAATCTTAGTAAAGGTATATATGTGGTATTAATTAGCATGGCGGACCCGTGTGGCGCAATGGTTACCAAATACCATGCCATCGCCGCGTCAAGGGTTCCTAGGTTCGATTCCCATTCGAAATTTGAATAAAAGCAAAGCAAAGCAAAGCAACAACCCATAATTGTCCCACTGCTGGGCTCGGGGTCTCCTCTCACAATGTGAGGGGTACAGGCCATAGTCTACCACGCTGGCCAAGTGCGGATTGGTAGACTTCACACACCTTTGAGAACATTATGGAGAACTCTCAGGTGTGCAGGTTTCCTCATGATGTTTTCCTTCACCGAAGCAAGTGATAATTAACTTGTAATACGCACATAATATTTGAAAATCAGAGGTGCATGACAGGATTTGAACCCGGGCACCCGCGTTCGGGAGACCAACGTTCTAACCGCTAGGCTATCACTGCTATATGAGTTTCAATTTCTGTTCTTGGTCTGGGCGTTTGTGTGTTGCCCATAGCACCCACGACACAAGGAATCCTAGTGTGGGGCTATGAGTGTGAAGCGTTATTTTTTATTGAGAATCCTACGATAGAAAATGGTGGTCCGCTGTGAGATAATCTAATACCTTTAAACGAGCAATTCTTGTATATATATATATTTTCTGAATCTCGGAAACGGCTCCAACGATTTTCATGAAATTTAGTATGCAGGGAGTTTCGGGGGCAATAAATCGATCTAGCTAGGATTCATTTTTAAAAAATGTCGTTTTATCAGTGTTTTCAGGCAATGAAAAACGGCTACAATAGACTCTTCCTGACATCTATTGGCGAGTATCTACACTAAAGCTAAAGCAGATGGCATTGTTAAGCAATATTAAACCGAGCTAAGCTCGGTCATCCGGGTACTAATCTGTAAAGAGCAAAAGTAATTGACTGATGTATCAACGCACAAGCCAAACTCTTAGGGCTAGAAACTTAAAATTTCGCACAGGTTGCACACTCTTATGACGTAGGCATCCACTAAGGAAGGATTTTTCAAAATTCAACCCTCAAGGGGGTGAAATAGGGGACAAATATGATAAGAATGATTTCCGCATGCGAAACTGCGGGCAATAGCTAGTTACCTATACCTAATGATAATTTTTTCAATGAATCTTACCAATCATTAAAGTTTCATTTACAACAATACTTAACATAGCAATAATCTCATGGTATTAGCTGGAAAAATACATAGTTGTATCAGATTATTTCTAGAATTACTGTCAATAGACAGTAATTAATAAGGAATACCTTATTCGAGTACCTAAGCATATTACGTATCCATTTCCATATCCGTCTGCCTAGCTAGAGTTGCAACTAAGCACAGGATAAATCCCCAAAATATGGGTTTGCTCATAATTATGACATTATTACAACACCACTCCACCAATCCGCACTGGAGCAGCGTGGTGGAGTATGCTCTAGGCCTCCTCAAGAGAAGAGACCCCTGCCCAGTAGTGGGCCATTAATGGGTTGAAGCCATGACATTATTTAATTTAGTTAGCCCTGTTTGTTTGGGTGAAATCTTGCAAGCTGATTTAGAACTACTTCCTTTCATCCTACGAAATTGAAATGCATATTGTTTTGGTTCCGTTAATACATTTTTATGATAAGCATGACCTGATGATCTTTTAGGGTTAGCTCCAGACGAGGGAACTCCAAAACGGTTAACAGCACGGACACAATTTTTTTCTTTAGCTCCTACAATGGCACTATAAAAACATTTATTTAGTTTTTAACTATTAATTTTAACATTGATTTGGATTGTAATTTTATCGACATTGGTTTCTGTACGGTGCGTTGTATTCGTAATTTCGTATAGTTATCTACCTATTTTGAATCTTTATGTAGGGCAAGATCAATGTTTAATTCTTGTTTTGTTTCGTTGAAGTTAATTATTGACACGCAATGTAATAACCGAACCGAGGCAATCAGAGCCAAACGATCTGGAATGAGACGAGTTACTTACTGTTCTAGGACAAATTTTAGGAATCATCCGTGCTTTTGTACGATTGTGACAGTCATTATTCTAAATTAAATTCATTTCCTTCGTTCCAACTAGTATATTAGTGAACATTAGTCAGGTCAGGTCAGGTCGTTCCTCCCTTACGTTATGAGTACTTGTCGGTATCATTTTTTTCAAACTGCTCCTAAGTTAGGAGTCCTAACATATTTTTTTCTATTTAAGATTTTACTGAATAACCCCTTTTGGTATTGAACATAGCAAATATATTTTTTTAATGTATTGCTTAATTATTCTTCACAGCATGTAAAAATAGATTTCATGTTGTGTCATACAGACTGCTGAAATGGTGCCTATCATATTTTGCGTTCGTTAATCGGGTAAAACTACCAATATGTACTATTATTTATTTTCTTCTGTGGTAAAACTAAAAATGTAGACCGTGTGCCAGGTAACGAGCGTCTTTATATAAGTGATACAATACAAGGAAACTAGTCTATTTTGTCACCGTGACGCGTCGGATGCGCGTCGGTCATGTAACCGGCAGTTGGAGACGGTATACGTTTCAATAGCATAAAACAAAGTTGATACTATTGCACTTAATTTTATTAAGTAACACAAGAGAAACCACTGATCTATACTATCATTTACAGAATTTATGTTGGAAAATTCAGTGGTAATACCTACATGACCATGACGTATTACAGCCAAGTAGGTAGGGTAAACTAACTTAATTAAAAAAACTTATTCAACTAGTGATATTTAACTTCAGACCCCCGATAGTTCTGTGATTGGAATAGTTGGATAGACTGGAATAATAAAGTAAAATACCTATATCCTTAAGCCCAAATTCATCTATAAATTTTGCATCTCACTTCAGTTAATTTTATATTACCTCACAGATTACTACCGTGGGCCTCATGTTGTATCACCTAATTATGTAAATAAGTCACATAAATTAGTTGAGTTTAACCACATAAGACATAATGGTTTAACACAGTTTAACATTATACCATTATATTAAAACATAGTTAAGAAAAAGAGAAGAGTAATAAGGAAAACTAGTTACTGGTAATAATGAGACTAATCAATTAGATTGTAAATCGTTATTTACAAAGTCGTTCCTGTAGTGCTTGCATGAGGTATACAGCCGAAGAATGAAAAGTAACTTCATAAAAAATCAAAATAAATTTGAGTTGAAAGGCACTATAATTTTCCATGGCATAATTAATTTTCAAAATACTTTACTATTAATATGGATCAGTCCAGAAAAAAATAATCAGTTTAAATTCACTCATCGGGCAGAATAAATCCACCGTGAAATTTAAGTTACAGGTCGTTAAACACGTATTGTGAATAGTTAAATTTAAAAAGATACATTTGGGTGAAGGTTGTTTATTTTGTATGTATATTTTTACATTTCATCTAAAACCCTCATAGTTCTATAGTCATTATAGTCAATCGCATCGATTACAACTACAGTCTATGATGCTTGACGTGATAATCGATGATTTACCGCAAATTGGAAACCTCGTGCGTACCTTTTTTTACAAAGCATGCTATTATGCTGACCAATTGCTGACATCCTTCTACTGAATAAATTATACGGTAGCCTTACGATGTACGAAAAATCTCGTACAATAAATTAGGTTTTATAGGCTAGGCCTAAGCAAACAATAAGAAAGGATTTTGGGAAATTCAACTTCTAAATAAGTGTATGTAAAACCTGTAAGGCTGTAGGACATAGTAACAGTGATAGAGTTCCTCTTATCCAGAAGTTTGGTTCAAGCTACGCCGTTATTACTTCGGGTCATTTTGAACGGTATATTTTATGGAACCAATCCCTGTTAGCGATTTGTGTCTTTTTTATATCAACTCAAATTGTTGCACCTAGTCTAACATGAAATATTATTTTTGTTTATAATTAATGTTACAGGTTTATATCTTCAGCAGATATATACTGTACCTAGTTACAGTAGTTCAAGTGTTGTAGATTATAACAAAGGAGTTTGAATTCTAGTGTATTTGTAGAGTCAGCATTCAATATTCTTAGGTAAAAACAACTGTACAAACTAAGGGAACTAACTGAAACACACTTCCTTGACAGAGCTTTTTATATCCCGTATTTACTTTGTATGTTGTGAATCGGTGGATGAACCGAATAGTGGATATTAAAGAATACGGGAAGCCTAACAAATGTGACAGGTATATCATTATCATACAAACTACAAATAGTTACGTGTAAATTAACAATAATTTTCGATGCCATTATCACCTGACATTAAGTTTAGTTATCTATATCTATACTAATAATAAAGAGGAAAGATTTGATTGTTTGCATTGAATAGGCTCCGAAACTACTGAACCGATTTGAAAAATTCTTACACTGTTGGAAAGCTACACTATCCCCGAGTAACATAGGCTATATTATATTTTCAAAAAAAATAGGGATCCTTAATAAAACTCCAATAATGTAACCTAAGGTGTAAAAAATAAAGAAAACCGAAGCAAAGCGAGGGCGGTTACTCGTGAAATATAAGTAGGTATTAAGATTTATAAAAACTAAATGTAAACCTATTAAACCTATTAGCATAAGCTGGTTGATTTACCAGCGCTTTCTTCTTGGCCAGTGCCGCTTTTGTGACGTCACTGTTGCAAACGAGCGCGTTGACCTCTTCTCTTACCATAAGGAGGCCGTTTTGCTAAAATCTTACAAGAGTCATCGTTAAATCCGTTTACTTTTATACTGTCATATACCTATACTGTAATATATCTACTATACAGTGTATCATTATTTACTTTTAAATATGGGGACCGGCTCCATTTTTTACCACCATCGTGTCGTTGATGCATTTAGTGTTACTATTTACTAATGTTCTTGAGGAATGGTGACCACGTACCCTCAGATGGCTGCACGTTTGTCGCGTATTACATAAAAAATAGAACTGGACGTTATGCAGTATGCTAATTAGATTTAGTTAGCATGTGCAAGTAATAATATTATTATTATAAGTTATGTAAGTTATTAAAATATTTCATAGCGAGACTATTCGTCTACCGTTTACCAATTCATGTCATAGACGCATGTGCATTTTCACATAACAGGAAGTTAATGCAGCTGTAAAATTTTCTATAATTACCACATAACATTTGTTTTCAAAGAATATAAATTAATACGTAAGTTACTTAATCGAGTATTACGTACTATTACTTAACATTTCACAAACAGTTTTTATTTATTTATTTATTCATATCTTTATTTATTAAACAGGGTTTTATCAATATATAGCATGCATGAGCAATTTATCAATGATGACCCTCGATAGAAGCATATCTAACCATTTTACAGCCTACGTTTTTAACGTTTAAGATAATAACCAATTTGTACCTATACCATTCTAGCTTCTTCCGATTGAGTGAAAATTAAACAACAGATTCAAGAAGCGTTGATTCGATTCATGAAGCGAATTTTTGAAACACCTATCCAACGATATCCCACATGATGGGGTTGGCGAGAAAACAAACTCATCAGCAATAATAATATATCTAGACTGTAGGGGAGGTAGACACCCTAAAAATCAACAATTATAATAGGTACATCATATTTACATTTTAAAGTAGAATTACTTAGTTACTTAATTCGGTACTACGATCTTCTCAATCTGTGCATAATCATAAAGCGGGAGGGTCTATAAGGCGGGTTAATACTAATACTTGGCGTCTCGGTTTTTTCGCAGTTTGACCTCAATATGACCTTGAAATGACCTTTAAATGACCTCATGCGGACAAGCCGACCTCAGATTCAAATTCAGCGGCCCCAAAAACCTGTAGCTCTAGCAATTAAGTGCCGGAAACCTGATTAGTTACTTCATATTTATTAGTTTACTGAATATCTTTTTCGGAATTTGCCTAAACCTGACCCTGTACTGACCTTCGCCTTGGCTAGCAGAAAGCTTCTGGAGATGCTGTTTGTGGTCAAATCGTTTAGTTTTTGTGTAAACTATAAAACATAAGTTGGGTTTTTCTTTTTCAACAAAAACTGTGGGGGGCAAAAACTCGCCTTATAGGCCCTCCCCCTTTAGGCTTAAATTTAAATTTTTTCAAATCATAAATTGTCTTATTTATAATATTAAACAACACAACAGTCGATATTTTGTGAGCATAAACACAAGAATAGGTAAAATACTACTTACTTATTTAAAGTAATACTAACAATAAAAAAATAACTTAAACAGCAAAATAATAGGTTCCTCACGTTGATGTTAATATTGATAATCGAAAATGAAAGTATGAAATGATTTACGTCACGTTACGGAGATCACTCGATCCATTTTGGAAAAATCAATAACCTAAGTCCCATTAAGTGTGTGTTAAGTCCTACATTACAAGATTTGCGTTGAATATTCTGTAAAAATCAGCGTGACTTTTGGATATTTTTCCTTTTACTTTTGGGACCCTATAAGTGCCGAAGGAATATACCTACATACCTACTTTCCTTTAGTTCATCGAACTCACTTTCTCCTCCCGATGGAACTCCCATTGTAATGTAAACGTATCTATAGACCCTGTTCGGAATGTTATTATATTCGTGAACAGCTCCTACATATCTATACTGTATAGTCCCTCACTTATCGGGTGTGTTCATCTTTACATCTCACTTTTCTTTGCCACTACTTTAAACACTTACAACAAATTAAATCTCATTAAAAAATGCGTTACATTTTCAAAAATTGTAAGCAAAAACAAAATAAAATATTGTGTTTATTATAATATTCTTATTACTGTTATTAACTGTACTGTATATTTTTTGTAATAAGTACCTACAGGCAATATTGTCTAACCATGTTGTCAAATTATTAGATTACACATTTATGTAATTAGATCAAATTAGATGGTTGAGATTCGGGGCATGACACGGGCAATGAACGTGCGAAGATTTTTCTCATTTGTTATTCAATGTTCAAGTCGCGCTGAGCCCGAGCTATCAATACAGCGTAAATTGCTGACAATTCAATAGTGTATAATAGAAGTACAATAAAACCGATCTGAAAGCAGAAAAGACATTTTACACGTGTGAACTTTTTGGATAATCAAGTTTTTCATGTCAAAATGAATCGCCAATACAAAACTTGAACTTCAGGGTAAGTCAATTACGAAATAAATGCCTAATTCTTTCCAGAACGTGGAAGTAACGCAACTTTAATCGATACTACAATCTCTACGCTTTTTGGTCTATTTACTTAGCATGACATTATTTCATCCGTAGGGTATTGTTATTTTATTTCGATTCTTTAGATAAAATGTGGAAAGTCACAGACTATACTATTATAATATATTGATATGAGAATTACATAATATAATCGTATCTAATAATTTTTGCAAATATCGATATAACTGTAACAAGAAACTGTGAGAAACAAAACAATAGGTGGGTATGTAATCTGCGAGATGCTACTAAGTACTAAGTATGTATTAAAATTAACCCATTCGATGCGGTTGACAATGTTTGTCGTCTTTGTATATTCTTGTCCATTAGCAGTGGCGCCACCGATTGACCTCAAATTAAAACACCTCATAACTTGCGAAATATGTTTTATATAATCAGTACATACAGATGACAGTGATCGCGAAGTTTGAAAATTTCTTCTCTGAAAAATGAAGGCTGTACTCGTGTTTCGTTTGGTGAGGACAATGGATCATACCATTCTAAACTTTAATATATTCTAGTACTTATCCTACTTATAACTAAAATACTAAAACTAACTTAAATATTACAATTTTGTAAATATTAAGAAGCTCATAATATTAGTCAAGACACTTCAAACTATTTAAGAGTTATTTAGATACCAAACTCTGTTCTAGATTACTGTTATTTATGATATCTTATTGTTAGGTCATGCCACCTGCAATACAATTTGTACTAATGACAAAGTGTGAATGATTGTAACGTACCTATTAAAAAAAAGTATTCTCACACTGATTTCACGATATTTTACAAGCATTTAATCGCTAAGTTCTGTTCTAAAATCCAACGGAAACTAAACAGCGTCGCGTTCAAAAATTATGACATTACAATAAACATAATATTTATTCTCCTTGCCGCTTTCAGTGGGTTAAAAAGTTTAGCGCAGTACACACTGTGACGTTAGTAAAAATCAGACGATACTTGACCTAGCTCTGACCCTCATTCTGATAAAATTAGACAGATAGAGTTGATCTAAAACGATGTCACAAGTGTCACAAATACAATCAATCAATTATAACATGTTCAGTTCATTTCATTGTTCACTGAGGTTCATACATTAATTATTCGTATTTTATAATACTGATATTTCCCGTAAGTACGAAAATTCCCCCCCTTATCTCCGTACTGAGGCTAGAATTTTGAGAAAAATACAGAAAATATTTCTTTATTTATATATTACAGAAAAATCTATAAGAATTGTATGGTCTTAAAAATGGCAAAACTATTAAAATAGAAATATAAAATAAAATAATATCTTATTTAATTTTGGGTAGATTTTATACCTCGAATAGATAAACTATGATAACAACTGGTAAAGAAAAAATAGAATGAAAAAATAATGTAAAAACAAAAACAATATTTTGAAAATAGTGCAGCAAGTCAGGTTTCTCTACAACAAAATATACATATAAAATAATAATACTATGAATAAAACTGTACATTTAAAAGAAAATAAACTTACGTCTGTTCTGTTTGGAAAATAACTTGATATTAGGGCAATAACTGCAATAATTGGTATTTAAGTACACCTCAGTTTGTGTAAAGCGAAATTATAAAAACAACCCGCATAATCTTCATTGATAGATAACAATACAATACAAAACTCTTTATTGCACACCAGAATAAAATGTACATTTACATAAAAACTACAATGGATAGTATACAATAGGCGATCTTATCGCTAAAAAGCGATCTCTTCCAGATAACCCAAAGAGGAAAACTTAACTAAAGAGGAAAAAAATTGCTGATAGAGGTGTACAAGCACAAGTAAGACAAGAATGATGTTCATGAGGTCTGCGAAACTAACATAATGCGAAGAGAGGGAAGGATAGAGCAAGATTGCGACAGAATAGATTAGAAAGGATTATAATTTTAGGAATGACGAGAAGAGGTAGAAGATAGCAAAAAAGAGCAGGTCAAAGTGACATATAATGCAATTTAACCTGTCGTTTAAAAGAATATTTAGACTTAGCGTATCTAATGGAAACCGGTAGAGTGTTCCAGAGATGAGCTGAGAAAGCGGAAAAGGAGTATTTATAGAAGTTACAAGAGGAGCTAGGAGTAGATAAGGCGAGGTTAGAGTTAGAGCGAAGAGAGCGGGTACTGTCGTGCAGCGAGTAAAGATATGTAAATCGCTCTTTAAGGTAATCCGGGGCTAGTGGATTGAACAGAACAGAGTAGAGCAGAGAAAGAATATGAGTATTCCGGCGAAGGCGGATTGGGAGCCACTTGAGCTTAGTGCGAAATTCTGAGACATGGTCATATTTACGCAACCCAAATATGAACCTGATACATAAATTTTGGAGGCGCTCAAGCTTATTTAGCTGCTCCCCCATAACCCATTTAAGTAAGTGGCATAGCACACGGTTCTCATGTTTCATCACGAGCGATGTGGCCTGCATTGCACAGGTTTAGTCTCTGGTCTAAATGCCTCGTGACCCTCGTCAATGACACACTTTCTTATTGATGAAGTGACATAACAAGATATTTTTATTTAATTGGAATGCCGATTGAGGTGTTGTGTACATAAAATAATAGAAATTTTTAGTCATTGATAGTCACATTCTACACCATTGTGACACTTTGTTACCGTAATTTAAGGATGAGAGATCTTCGACCAGGGACATCGATAAAAAGTCTGCAGGTTTAAAAATATATGGACTAGTACTTATACAGTTTTGAGTTACATGACGTACAATTTTCCATCATTCATGCCGAGAAAATATTGGCATCGCGAAAAAATCACGTTTTTTTTGCCTTTGTTCCGAGCTGTCCTGCCTGGGATGAGGGATGACCCATAAGTATGGGTATAACACAAGTGTGTATATGGATAGATATTTCGTTTTGAGAAAACTAGAGGACACTCTACCAAGTGACTCCATTTGCGAATTGGTTTAGTATTTCGCCCGAAGGCCATGATAATACCCGGGACCGATGGACTGAAGAACGGAAGAGCTTAAGAAATTTTTCGCTCTAGATCGACACAAGCATTTCATAGCATTTCAATGTTTCCTTATCATTAACTACTGAAACAAAACACGTCTTGATATTCCATACGTAAACGCAATTTACCTACAACAACAAAGCTTTCTCACTCCAAGATGTTATGATAGGATGATTATGAACTATGAAAGTTTCTCGATGCTGGAGTACGTGATACATGGATTTTCTTTTGGCACTTTTCAGGAGTCAACACATTTTCCACACTTAGTTTATCATTTATCACTCAATATACCCTTAATAATGGTCACAATCTCACAAAACATCCCATGAATCCGGCTTCAAAAAAGAGTCAACTCATAATTATACTCACCAAACAGGCTCAATTCAAAATAATACAACAAAAATACATAGATTGTTAAGCAATAGGGAAATAACTTAAAAAATCCAATTTTCAACTCCGAAATATAATAAAAACACATAATTCCTACAATATCTTTCTTTTAGCTACATACAAAATCAATAAATCGTAACAGAAAAATTCGCAGTGCACGCGGACACGACAATCAGTTTTTCGCCTTTCCTGAAAAAAGTGCTTTTTTGAGTTAATTAAATGAATTTTTACACTTGTCCAACTCCAACCGTTTAGCCAGCAGGTGTCCCCCTTGACTCTAACCAAAATGAGCACTTTAAATGTTTCGCAGACGGACCCCTAATTCTAAAAATGGTCTTAGAAGACCTATAATATTATTGAAAAACCTTTTCAAAGATACAGGGTACGCGACGAATAAAAACATGAGAGGTGTCAAGGGACACCCGGATGGAACGAAGTTCCTTTCAATTTAAGTATTGTTTTTTGAAGTGATTCAGAAAGTTTTACAGCGCCATCTCTGTAAAACTCTCGAAATCACTTCAAAAAAAGTGTCGTCATTCGTAAGAATCAAAAATTGTCGGAAGAATTTTTTCCGTTTAGCTCCCTTTCACAACGCGCGATAAGGAACTTCGTTCCAAAAAATCATCCTCACGTTACCTGTAGGGAAGGTACCCTGAAAAAAAATATTTTCAATGTTTTATTCTACAATAATTAATAGTTTAGAGTTTTAATAAATATGTGCCAAATACAGCTTTCTAGCACTAAGGGTCTCGGTGCTTTGCTTCGGACAGACGGACGGACAGACGGACAGACGGATATGATGAAACTATAAGGGTTCCAATTTTACTTCAGAACCATAAAACCGCATCATAATCAGTCCATTCGCACAGACACGTTAAACTTATAAACCCCTCTTTTTGCATCGGGAGTTAAAAACGGGACTCCTAACTTACGACCTACGTAGACATTATTTATTGACACATATCATCACACGTTGCATGATGAAATTTACAAATCTAAACAGCACCTTCATGGAGAGGCAATATTTAAAATCGTTCAATTGTATTGTCTCCATGACCTCCATATAAATTAACAATAAGACAACTTATATGCGATATCGGTACAAATAGGACGTCAACGTCTACTTGTGATTCCGTGCTCGTTGGAAGTTGCCGTTAACCTCATTTGGGCTCCGAAGAAAGCGGGTGCTGTAGCAACCAATGTTGACATAACTCGGAAGCAGATATATGTTACCTAGTTCTGTAGACAGACACACCTAAATTTTGCTTACTGAGATAGCCATCCTTTTCCACATTAAAACACATGAATTAATTATTGACTCATCTGCGATTCACTACGGAAAACGTAATTCCTTTAATACCAATTAAGAAGTCAAGACATGTACCAATTTAGAAGACAAGATAGGACATCACACTGATGACTTGTAAATGGCAAAGCTGTGCAAACGTGTTAGCTTAACATTCTTTAGTATTTTAAAATCTTATACGAGCTACCAATGAATGCACCATTAGGACGAAACAATAATTATGATTCCAGAATTTTCGGATTATAATGACATAATATCCACAATATTAAAAGGAAATTACTTATATGCGCGTAGATAGCCAGTTAGCAACAAATGGATCTGTTTTGAACACAATGCCGGCGTTAGAGCCACTGACACCCCGGGCAAGAAAATTGTGTGGCCCAAAAGGAAATCAAATGTTTTTGCTGAACCAATGTGAACATACGAGTTTAATAAGAATTTTATCTTTCCTTTTTTTACTCCTCCTCCCGCCCTGGGTCGTCGCCCCATCGCCGGCACTGTTTGGACATGAGAGTGACTGGTCTTTAATTGCACTAGTATAGTGGAAAGTATCAATAATTCCTCGCCAAATACGATTAGATCTAAATTCCATCCTCATCTAATTTGCTCGATCATTTCTACGGCGTACGTGTAATCTGTGGAATGAGCTCCTTCCGAGATTTCCCGCTATAACATGGGGTTCTTCATGAAATGCGTATTTAAGGCGAGGCACGGCTGTTTCCGTTGTTGTTACACATGTCCATAGGCGCCGGTGACTACTTGCCACCAGGTGGTCCTTCTGCTTTTTCGTCAGTCCTTCAGGCTATAAAAAAAGGCTTCCATGCTTTGCGTCGGCATAAAGCCAATCAACCAACTTATGAAGCCTTCCAACTCTTCATTGTTTTTATGCTACAATAGATCTCTAATCTACTCTATCTACCCGCTAGGTAAAAATTTTAGGTTACGTGAAAATCTTATACTGTAATTTTTTTATCCAAGTGAAGCAAAGTTGAGTGAATAGTTTAAAAGGCCTTTAAAATAATATTACATTTATTTTTATTAAATTATTGGAATTACAAATTTAAATTTAAATTGTAATCAGCAGGCAAATAAATTAATTTTTGCCGTCATGTAGGTAAACAATTTGGTTTTGGGTATAGGCAAGCCACTGTAACTGTCTAAATTTAAATCTAATTTCAGCAGCCATAGGCGCCATAGCGTAGCATCATAATAGGTTCTACCGGACGTAGAGCGTAGCGTTTAACCTCTACATATCCATTATTTCCCAATTTTACATCAAATATTAGATTTATCATAAGCGTTTTCTCTAAAGGTTTTTACTTTTTTTGTATCATATTTTGTTACATGATCTGTAAAAAATATATACGGTCTACTGAATTGTAAAACCTTTTATGGAGCAATTGTCATGATGCCAAGAACGATTATACTAGATGAACAGTTAATTGAATACAATAGCTGGAACAAAGAGATCTCATCATACGTATAGTTAGGTATTCGCAAGAATACGTTGAATAAACGAGTTTCACTTTTTTCGTTACTAAACTGAGATACAGTCAATGACTAATACTTAGTCTCACTCTCTCGCAATGATAGATGATTTTGAATCAAATATAGTTTCAAATCCAAGACTATATCCTACAAACTGTAACAAAATTATGAAGTAGGTTATTCCATTTTGTAGACGAGTCGTAACTTGTAATTTAAAAATAAGGATGTGACAAAATTAAAATAATTTAAAGACAAGTAATCATATTTTCATACCAAAACTAATTTATTTTTACTATTAAAATTTTTAAAACTAATTTAAATTAATATTTCAATAAAAAGTAGTGCCAAGACTGTCTAATAAGACTCGTCTAAAAATATGGAGTAGGTATAAACAGAAATAAGAGAAGTAGAGCATAAGTAGATATATCACGAAGATAATAAAATACCTATTAATCAACAAACAGGGAAGTGAAAGAAGATACATAGTACAGGGAAACACCTATCTAACTACCGTATTCTGTAAAACTTCCTGAAGAGACGTTCACTAGATTTATGTTCGCTAGTTACAACTCGTATAGCTTACAAGTCGTACAATAACAACCATTGTTCCTGTAACCTTTTAATTGAGTAATAAATGACATAACACCTTTTTAACAAAATGTTACTGTTTCCTGTTAACAAAGACCGCAATAATGCGCAAAGTAAGTAAACAATGCATGTTATGTTCCACATGCGTTATCAATATATTGTCTACTGTATTAATTGGACACTAATTCCTTTGTATATTATGTATATACTAGGAACTCGCCCTCACTTCGCTTCAGGAAAAATAGTAAAAAAAAATATAAATGAAAGAATTTTTCAAATCGGTTCGGTAGTTTCGGAGCCTATTCAATGCAAACAAACAATCAAATATTTCGTCTTTATAATATTAGTATAGATTATCTCACTATCTACTATTATAATCGTTGTGTATTTTGACCTTACTCGATTGAGATCTTAAAGTTTTTTCATCTACCTATCTACCTTCCTACTACTATCTTAATAATGTTGAAATTATTTTTTGCTTTGTTTAAAACAATACTGATAAGGTGCAAAAGTAATTACGCAAAGTGCATTGAACTCTTCCAAAAACAGAAGATAAAAATTATATTATAAGAACAAAGGTTTTAAAAAGTCTATAAGAATAAATTCTTTGTTATTTTATAAAATTAACGTGCTATTAAGCACACGTATGCAACTTTCATTAAGTATAAGGTAAAACGTGTGGTCAGTGATTTAGTCCATTCCTGAGATTTACATGAAACATTCATTTTAAAATATTCGCAAGCATCAAGGTAGTTTTACATATTAATAGCCTTTACTTGGTCACCCACAAGTGACGGTCTCAAACAGAAGTGGGACATCTCACTGGCCTTACACACTGTTCTTGACACATCAACTAAAAATCAAATATTGCAGAATTATTGACACTGCCGGAGTTTACTGAACAACGATTCGTAATATTATATTATCCTTATTTCATCGAACTCATACATATTCTAAGTCAGAAATTAAACGTTCAATTAACATCCAAATAGGGGAAAATTTTCAATTCCTGTAATTAAATCACTCGGCTCACCTTAGCGAAGTTAATGCGATTAGTTCCTCATGAAGTCTGTCCAAGACGAAGCAGAGAATCGGGGTTTCATTCAACGGGCGAACATAACATTTCACTGTTTTTTTCGTGTTAAACTAAAACTGTCGCATTCACATACTAATTACGCCGAGAGAAATTGCGCGGTTTACGTAGTCGCGCGCTTACGAATGGCTGTGTGCCAGAACACTGAGGTGTGCGTGGAAGTCGGCGAGAACGGGGAGGCGAAGTGGGCGAGTGACCACAACCGTACACGGCGCGCGCAGTGAGAGTTGTGTCTGTCTGTCTGCAGTGTCTGGACACTGGTGCTTGGCTTGCCTTCTGTGTGCGTGTCGCAGGCCGCACTGGCCGCAGCCGCAGCCGAGAGCCACCAGTCACCAGTCGCACCGCGGCGACCGCTGCGGATGCCGCCCTTGCATCCGCGAGATGCGGACGTTGGACATGCACATATCAACTTGCGCAGCCTCTCATTACAGCTTCAAGTTGAAGTTGCAGATATATAACGTTGTCAAACAACTTCTTACGACGTATATGTCTAAGATAAAACGGCTCCAAGTTTTCACTTTGTCACAAAGATCTGTTTACGCGAAATGTGTCTAGTACGTATACATCATTACGTGAATAATCGACGGCTAACATTGATATTCGTAACATTGACGCCTGATGATCAAGATAAAGCCTCTTTTCGCAGCATTTGTATGTCTTTCAGGTATATAGGTTTTACTTTAAAATATATACATATAATTCACTTTAAAAAACTTAAAGCTACAAATCATAATTTCTCATATCAGTGTTTACCTTCAAATGACATCTTAGTTAACTTAATACCAACTAACTCCCCGCTATATTTATAATAAAAAAACGAATTAATAAAACTGTCTGTCAATTAACTAAGACTGATCATAAGGAATGTGATGCATTAAGAAGAAAATTTATATATTATTTAGTACCTAATAATTTTATTTTGCTTGTTAAAGAGATAAATTCAATGTATATTTTTACGACTCTCATTAAATCAAAAATCGTATGTAACAATAATTACACAAAAAAATGCGGCTTTATTATGCACACCAAATACAAAATAACTAATGATAAGAAAATTAAGCAGACCAACATACAACACTACGACAGGCAGCTTATCATTATAACCGCGAACTCTACCGACTCTACCAAACAATATTTTAACTTAACTTAACACAGGGCAACTTAGAAAGAAAGAATAGATACTACCTTTATAACTTACAAGCTGTTGCCCGCAGCTATGCACGCGAAAGTTATGCTTATCACATTTATCCCCTATTTCACCCCCTTGGGGGTTTAATTTTGAAAAATCCTTCCTTAGTGGATGCCTGCCTACGTTATAAGTTATACATGTGCAAAATTTTAAGTTTCAAGGGTTTGGCCTGTGCATTCATACATCAGTCAATCACTTTACCTTTTATATATAGAGATAATAAATTTAATTCCTTATAACTATTTACGTAGCTATATAAATATAATGTTTGTACACATACCTACACGATATTTGGTACACATATCTTAATTTTGTGTTAAAACTACATACTTAACAACTATCAAAAGCACTTTCTCACATTCATATCATACACCTGATGGTATTAACAGAAAAGAAAACCAATACAGCGTAAAATGTCTCCTCATGCATTCATTATACTCAAGGTAAGCTTACACGAAGGGTACCAAAGGGAGCAGGTGTTCGTGCAATTGCAGACATAAAACGGCTCGCGTTACTCTTGGTTAAGCACGGGCTTTGGCCGTTCGCATGCCATACGGTACCGACACTGCCGACCCCCTATCAAGGTCCCTCTCCAACCACCGTACTTGTATTATACATCTATCACGTAATGGTTACGGTATGGTATAGTGTAGTTGTTTAGACGTTGCCAGGGGCAACCGAGCCGATACACCGCACGGCTTCGCAGCACCAGACGTGACGAAAGCTTCCACGTGACAATACTGTTGGCTAACTTTTAATTAAATATTTATTAGTGTTATTTATTGTTACGCATTATTATTAGTAATTTTGTGACGATACGTACGTTTGTACGTAGAAAGCTGATTTTTGCAGTAAGTAATTATTTAAGTTTGATATAATATATTATACATTTTTTTATATTTTATTTATACATATTATTGAAGGTGTTAATATTTAGGTACCTACTAATCACGTCTATTAATTTTTATCTACATGTGAAATTGTTTATTTATTTAAATCAATTAAGCAAAATTTCGTGTCTGAAAATGTATGTATCTCAGATTAAAGAAGTATCTACAATTCTACATATATTATACAGAATGGTATATATAGTGTGTCCCAAAAGTAGTACGACAAACAAAAACTAGAGAGAATCCGTAAGGAGCCGTATTTAAAAAAAGTTAAACAAAGGTCAAAATCTCGAAAATGGTGATACTTTACTAAGGTAGGTATTATAATTTTTTTACGTCTGGTAGGTCAACCCTCAAGCTATCTCCAGTTTATGTTTGTTGTACTACTTTTGGGACATCCTTTATTAATATTCGAAATGTGAAAGTTTGTGAAGATGTTTGGATGTTTGTTCCTCAATCACGCCACAGCTACTTCACCAATTTGTCTGAAATTTGGAATAGAGAGAAGATTTGGAATGAAGATAGCCTATACACTGGATTAACACATAGGCTACTTTGTATCCTGGAAAATTTAAGGGTTCCCGCGGGATTTGTAAGAAATCGATCTTTACCGCTATTGAAAAATAGCACAAAAATTCTGAGCATGATTTATATTATAAATGTGTCGTATATTTTCATGTGAATGCAAATTCCTATAAATACGACTCTCTTAATAAAATTATCTTATTAACTCTTTCTATCTTAAGTATGTTTTTAATGTAAGTATTACTTATATTTATCTATCTTAGTTTCACTTTTCAGCTTTATTTTTTCTGTTGATATGTAGGTATCATTGTCTCTGTTCATTATTTCCACTCCCATATCTATTCTTTATTACTTTTTTTATTAAATGATTGTTTTCTATGGGTATGGTATCAACCTTCAACTATTCTCTGCACATCTTGAAGGTTGACTGTTAGATAATGCTACTTAGAATTAAGTCCGCCAATTGTACCACTTTTTCTTTGGTTCAATGAAGATTAAATGAAATATTAAATATAAATGCACATAATTTTTTTAAATAATAATGTACATATTTTAATTGTTTCAGAATTCTAAATATACAGCTTATTATGAAGAGCTCGCTAGATTGGGTATGATGACATTAACCAAAACAATAAGCGACAGTATCTCTTCCACTGGCATTCGTAATAATTCTTCAACGAATTTACAATCTTTGTACTGTTCACACTTATGGACAAATAGTGATTTAAGAAAAACTATTCTTAATGCCCCCTATACACATTCCAAAGCAATAAAATACTGTTATTCTTGTAAAGGAAAAATAAGAAATTATGAGGTTAATTCCAGTGAAAATATTTTCGAACCACATAGTCATTCCACTTCTAAAGGAAATTTTATATTAAGAAGCGTAGAACGTAATACTTTAGCAGATATTTCGTACAACGATACTAACTTACAAACAAACACATCAAACGTTAATGGTTATTTAGATGAAATTGAAAGCTCACAGAGAGAAAATCAATGTATTCCTTCAATATCTCTGCAAATTGATTCTAGTTTTCGGCAGAAGTTTACAGACATTTCGTTTGAACCGAATGTTGCTGAAATTAATCAACGAAGACTGAGAAAAAGCCTCAAAGGCATTGGATGCGTAGTGAACTTTACTTTGACTGAAAAGTCATTAAAAAAACGAACTCAAATACAAGCGTTCTCAATAAGTGTTATGATTGTGGCGATAGTTGTAATTAGTTTAATTTTGGTAAATTTTACTACACCTCTTCATTTCATTCCCTCCTCTAATATTACTAGTACAATTGTAGTGCCAACGAAAAATATTGATTTAATTGAAACAACTTCAGCTGTAGTTAGTCACTCAGATCTATCATTTACCACAGATATAATAACTACTAATTATGAATCTACGGGAACACCTTTAGTAACTTCTACGAAACATGAGTTAGTTTCTAGTGTTATTTCTAAAATCCGTAAGAATATAAAAACATATCCTAAAAATGTTAAGAAGATTGAGGATTATAGGAAGGCTGTAGATATTATAAACAGAGATTTGTCGCCAAGATTTTGTTCGTGCCAAAAAAGTGAAGTTTGCATGTTAGATGAAAATACTGGAACAGCGATTTGCAAGCCTGCTGTAGATGTGGATGATCCGACAGGTACCTACAATATATATAATTCTAAAATAGGTACTTCAATAATTATTGGTAAAAGCTTCGTGATCACATAAAATGTCTGTGTTATTAACATAAATAAAATATTAACTACTATTTTCGTTTTTTGACGCAGGTTGTGGAGGACTGTGTGCCTTAGAAACAGAGGCCTGCCAATTAGTGGATAGAGTACGAGGGGTCCGCGTCTGTCGACTGCTGTCGCTAGTAACATGTTCCAGTAAAGAATGGCGTTGCCGCAATGGACTTTGTGTGCCTTTAGAATCACGATGCGATGGATCAGTTCAATGTTACGACAGATCGGATGAATTACACTGTGGTATGATTTTATAATATGATTAATCAAATACTATTATCTAATAATTGAGGATTGTATAATATTGTTATTGTATAGATTAATTGAATAGATTATTTTGAAAATCGTATTTACGCTATGTAAGTGTCATTAAAAAGAATAATGGAATAATTACGGCACCAGATCTATCTGACAATCAGAGTTTATGTATTTACCTTTTTAATAAAGTTAATTTTGGTGTGCTAACTATAAAAGTTATTGCTGGATATGATAGGAGTGCTAATATGAGTTGTTTTTTTCAGAATGTGATTTAACGAAGGAATTTCGATGTAGCCAATCAATATCTTGTTTTCCAACCACCAAGCTCTGTGATGGAATAATTGATTGCTGGGATGGATATGACGAAGTTAATTGTACGACAGGTTAGAACTTAATTCGTATTATGAATGCCATTCTCTCTGTTTTATCTTTGTGTAATTATAATTATCATAATAATGTTAGTATAGTCCAATGAATATTTATTGTTGACATCGTTATTTATACTTGATAAGCGAAGAATACCCGTATTATTACCGCGTAGTAGGTACACCCGTAAAAACGTGCCAAAATAGCAGTACTGTCATCAGTCACATTTGTCGCTAAACTATAAGTTAAAATTCCTGCTCCATGGACCTAGAAAAAAAGGAATACTCGTCAAAAATAAGTCGTAACTGCACTCTACACGTAATGACATCGCGTTTCGCGATATGAATATATTATTCACGTTTAATGTTAGGTACATCATTCAACCAAATATTGCTATTCCGTACAAATTGATATTTTATTCTGCAAACAGTGTAGGGTGGCCTCCATATTTTTTATATATGCACCATGTGCTGCAAATTGTACTAAATTTCTGCAGTTTTTGGATGAAACAGTAACAAAAATCATGGAAAATTAGTGCTTACCTACTTTTACCTACCTACTTTTTAAAACTTAGAAGAGCAAGGTCAAGGTGAAATTCATGCATTTTGGATTAATTACTAATTAATAGGTTCCTAATAGGTATAGTATACTCTAGTGGGTCTACCTACTCTTCCTACTAATAAATGAATATAATCTCATAATATTAAATAACTGGGTCTTTGTTGATGTCATTTATCTAATTACTTTGAACTCAATTATTATCTATCTGATTGACATAATTATAGATACAGATTCAAGATTTAAAACAATATCTATTACTATTTCCCGTTTTTCATACTTCGTTGATATGTAATACCTACTCAAAGCCTAAGTACCTATGCATAAAAAAACGTTATTTCGATTTAAAATTTATTATTTTAATAGAGCCAGGGCCTATGTGGATCACTTTCAGTTTAGGCCACTCTGGTTCTATTAAAGTAATCAATTTAAACTTTTTTTTTAAGTTAAAAACACGTTATTGTAAAAATTGTTAGATCCATATTTTGGCAGAAAAATAATGAGTCAAAAAAAAACCTTATCTTTCAAAGTCAAAGTCAAAATATTTTATTCATATAGGTATCACTGATACACTTATGCACGTCATTTTTTGGCTTTTCGGAAGGTGCTTTGTCGTGGAGGAGAAGAAAAGCCTAAAGAAACTCCTCAGCACATCTTTTAAAAAAATATTACAAAAAAAGATAATAATACAAAAGTATTTACTATTCTGAGCGGAACTGGTTGCAGAGCTGGTCATTTCCATGCGTCTTTGTCATTTAAATACTCGTCTACACTATAATATCCCTTGCCTAACAATTGTGTCTTTACACGTTTTTTGAAAGTTTCTATTGGCAAGTCACACGACGTATTAATTTTGGGATTTTATTATAGAAATGTATACCAAGCCCTATGAAAGATCGCTGCACTTTACTTAGGCGGAACGAAGGCGTAACTAATTGATGCATTCTTTTCGTATGGCGATTATTCATATCAAAATTTTGTTTATACGCGTTTATATTCTTCCGTATAAAAACTACATTGTTAAAGATATACTGGGAAGCTACTGTAAGTATACCTATTTCCTTGAACTTTTCACGCAAAGATTCCCGAGACCTAAGTTTATAAATAGCCCTAACTTCCCGTTTCTGGAGTATGAAAATTTGTTTTATATTGGCTGCTTTGCCCCACAGCAAGATGGCATAAGACATAACACTGTGGAAATAAGCAAAATAGACTATCCTAGCAGTTTCGACGTCTGTATACTGCCTTATTTTCCTAACAGCAAAAGCAGCCCTACCGAGTTTTGTCGCGAGATTTGTTATATGTGGGCCCCATTGAAGTTTACTATCTAAGGTCACCCCTAAAAAGACCGTCGATTCCTCCATATGCAATGTTTCGTTATTTAGTTTAAGAGATTTGCTGACTTTTTTAACATTAGGTAGCACAAACTCTATACATTTCGTTTTTTTTTGCATTTAATAGTAAATTATTGATAGTGAACCAACGCGATACATGCGAAAGAGCACTATTTACGTCGTCGAAATTTACTTTATTCCTTTCACACTTAAATATTAGTGATGTATCATCAGCAAATAGTACAATATCCGCTTGGTTCTTTACATAATGTGGTAAATCGTTAATGTATACCAGAAAAAGAAACGGACCCAAGATCGAGGCCTGCGGTACACCCATCACAGCCGGTGACCCCGGTGATCACGGTTCATAAATAATTATCTTGTTGTTTTTGTAGGTTGTTTTTGTATTTAATAAACTTTCGGCTTTAATAGAATAAATATAAGGATTTGAGCTTAGTAACAATATGCATATTATTATGCACAATGCGTATATAGGTAAGTGGTTATTCACGTTGGTTATTTTTATCGCATATTAATTTTATTATGTATTAAATAACAGGATGATTTATGAATAGACGAATAAACGAAACGAAAATGGAAAGTTACTAGATTTGTTCATAAAATGTGTATCATAAAGTAATATAAATCGTAAAATATACCGTTGAGCACTACTCAAATCTGGGTTATGAATGCGCTCATACCGATCTAACGGGGCATCCTATACTTACCCATTTCCTCCACGATGAAATCCGCGGGTGTAATTTTACAATAAGTTGTTTGGTACCTACATGTTTATTTTCAAGGAATAATCATCTGAGTTAATGACTTCCTTTCATTGATACATAATAAATAGCCTAATTAAAAACAAAAACAGAATTTTATGAGATACGGAAATGAAACAAATAAATATTTTTTCTCATTTTTTTTTGAACTTAATTATAATTAATACTATTTCCAAGTATTTTACGAGTAGGTACTTATTTGTATTACCTAATTATCAAACCACTCAGGTAGGTTTTGATCTTTTACTGAGTAGTAGTAGTTAGTTAGTCAGTCCTTCAGGTAGGTATGTTGATTATTAGAATTAGGTACAATAATTATTATAATTATAATTATTTTATAATAACAACCATTAGCGACCTACTAAAAGACGGCACAGAGCAGCGACCTAGACTAGGTAGCTATACTACCTAGTCTAGGTCTAGGTTTACTAGACTACGCTTATATGCTACTCGCGTGCAGATTTATGATGGAGATATAGGTAGGTATCTGAAATTTATTCGCTGTTTCACCCTAAATGTATTACCTAGCCAATTGTGGCCAAAAATAATCTAACATTTTAACAAAAAATAACCGACTTCAAATGAAGTACAATGTACCTTTGACATGGATACCATGGATGTCAGATCTCATTCAAATTTTTGTGGGACCACACGACAAGCACCAGCTTTCGATTAAAACAAAAATCATCCAAATCGGTTCACCCAGTCCAAAGTTCTGAGGTAACTAACGTAAAAAAAAAACAGTCGAATTGAGAACCTCCTCCTTTTTTTGAAGTCGGTTAAAAATGTTTGTAGAGCCAATGCATGTCATGCTGCATGATCGTCTTGGGACCGCTGTAAGGTTTTACGGAGGGTTTAACTCGCTTGAATAACTGCCACCCTCCTTCTAAAACCAATCATTAAGTGTTTTATAGAAACTATTATAAGAGCGAGTGATAATGTGAGCACCCCGTTTCTTTTTGGTCGCCAATGCGTTAGTAATATTATACATTTGCTGTCATTGATGTCTATGGGCGACTGTGATCACAATGCTCGTCTGGTCGACTTCATCGACAAAATTTTACAAAAAAAAACAGACCTCAAAGAAACATTTTTCAAAAAATTACTTTAATAATTATTAAAATTGAAAACCCATAATATCTGAAGAGTACCTACCTACCTACCCTCAATTCGATTCCTCCTGGATACCATCAGTTTACTGAATTTTGATAAATATGAGACCAATCATTAGAAATACACCTAGAAACAACTGGAAATATAAATCAAATAAAAATGTATGATGTGTTTGCCTTGAAAGGTTAAACACATAGTAATTAAAAATAGTTATAAGCAATGTTATAAGCTTGATTTGTATGTTGAGTGTTGTAACCACTGGCAGACCTAAATAAATAAATACTTCGATAGGGTATGGCATAAGGCATTACTGTCTAAGCTGCCTTCCTACGGAGTACCCGAGAAGTTGTGCAAATGGATTGCCAGTTTTTTATCGGAGCGGAGCATCAAGGTCGTCGTTGACGGAACATGCTCGGATACGAAGCCCATAAATGCTGGCGTCCCACAAGGTTCTGTACTTTCACCGACACTGTTCATCATGCATATCAATGATATGCTGGACATCGGGGATATCCATTGCTATGCTGATGACAGTACCGGTGACGCCCGTTATACAGGCCGAGCAAATCTTTCTCGGGTGCAGATTGAGGAGAAGAGGATAAAACTTGTGTCTGAAGTCGAGACATCTCTGGAGCGGGTCTCGGAATGGGGCAGACTAAATTTAGTCCAGTTCAACCCCGAGAAGACACAAGTTTGCGCGTTAACCGCTAAAAAAGCCCCATTTGCCATAGCACCACAGTTCCAGAACATTCCTCTTAACATCTCTAAAAGCATTGGGATCCTTGGTGTCGACCACGGAACACAGAGACAACTCTTGTCTCTGTGTTCCGTGGTGTCGACATTTCGAATGAAGTTCAGTTTCGGGACCACTTGGTTAGTAAGGCCAAACTAGCCGCAAAGAAATTGGGAGTGCTCAATAGAGCTAAGCAGTACTTCACGCCTAAGCACAGGTTGATGCTCTATAAGGCGCAAATTCGACCACACATGGAGTACTGCTCCCACCTTTGGGCCGGAGCCCCAGCTGGCCAAGTGGATCCGTTCAACCGAATTCAACGGCGAGCTATTCGTCTTGTCGACGATCCCAAGCTTACGGATTAGAATTACGGATTACGGACGGATTAGAATCGCTTGAGTTGAGGAGAGATGTAGGCTCTCTCTGCGTATTCTACCGTCTGTATAATGGGGAATGTTCTGAAGAACTGTTTGGCTTAATACCTGCAGTTAATTTCCGTCACCGCCCATCACGTACCAGGTTCCACCAACACTACCTGGATACATGGCATTCGTCCACAGTTCGGTTCTCACGTCATTTTCTGCCTCGCACGTGTAAACTGTGGAACAAACTACCTGCATCGGTGTTCCCTCTAAGCTATGACATGGGGTCCTTCAAGAAGCGGGTCTATCGTCATTTTCGTGGCCGGCAACGCGTTGGTGACGCCCCTGGTGTTGCTAATGTCCATGGGCGGCGGTGATCACTTACCATCAGGTGACCCGTCTGCTCGTTTGCCTGCTCTAAGCATAAAAAAAAAAAAAAACTTAAATAAATAAATAAATAATAATTTTCAAATTAGTTGATAATGACGGAGTTCTGGTAATAAAGATAAAAAAATACAACCGAATCGAGAACCTCCACCTTTTTTGAAGTGGGCTAAAAAACCACAATGCTATGTTTTCAGAATGTCCAGAAGACCAGTTCACCTGCACCGACGGGCAATGCATTACCGCATCTCGATTTTGCGATGGGTTAGCTGATTGTGGCGACGGCAGTGACGAGCCTCAAGGCTGCGGCGGCGCGTGCAGTGGTCATGAAGTGCGCTGCAGGAACAAGCGGTGTATAGCTAGGGCCTTGTTGTGTAACGGTCGGGATGACTGTGGTGATGAAACTGATGAGTTACATTGCACTTGATATTGACCTAAAGGCTAAACTGTGAACATCTTCAAAGGTTTTCTGTTTGCCAACAAAAGTGAAGGCACTTGTAAGAGTCAAACAGTTCCCAAGGACACATTGTTCTTAGGCTTTCTCCTTGTTCAAACGTCAACACAAAATTTTGAAAAAATAATTATGGATTGTTCTTGGACATTTTATCTATATAGTGTACACGTACGTACAATATTGTTCTAGCTGGTTAACTACTACGTGTAAAAAAATTCAAAGTGAGGTCGTTTTTTACAGATTTGTATCTACTTTCAAACGGCAAGGAATTTTTGCACAGTTCCTAACTAAAATAGTAACATTGGTTACACCTATAAACTGTAAGAATAAATATTTAAAATAATCATTTTACAGGCCACAATCCACAATTTTGTTATTTTTACGTAAAGCGGGTAGTATTATCGTAAGATATTTATTCCGCCCAGTTATTGGCTCTTGCAAGCGCCTTAAGGTAGTTATTTATACCATCAACATCGACCTCCCAGTCAATCTTTAATGTTTAGTCTACAGTAATGTATCCCGCTCTCGGTTCACAGAACGAGACATCTTACGTTGCATTTCTGCAACTTAAGTCAGTCGATTGTTAACCGCCGATTAAGATAGTCTCGAAATTAGTCTTTTGTATTTTTTAAAAAGACCTCTATGCTTCCTCAAAACAAATCTAAGTAGGTGACGTAGTATTTGCTATTTGTAATCATTGGATAAGATTATTTTGTTTTGTACAAATAGAATTATGTACCTAAGTACCTACTATGTACCTATATCTATCTACCTACATGATAACTGCATTAATTGATATTTGAGAATAAAATAAGATGTTACCTACCCACCTAATTTTAAACATTTATAAACATTTGAAGTAAATCGGAGGAATTAAATCGCAATGGACAAAATATAATGGTAAAATAAGTAGGTACCTTCCTATAGCTAATTTTACCGTTTGAGTGTGTTTGCCAATAATATCTACCTACCTATATAATATTAAATTTTAGTTTTAAAAACAAAAAGTTATGGATTTGAGACCTAATATAAAGCTATGTAACGAGTCGATGTCAGCTATTATGAATATTCTTCTCTGGTGTTATAGTTTTATATCAAATCATCATTACTTACTTGAATAAATTTAAGAGGTCCTTTAATAAACAGTGTTTTTATGATAATCCTTGATTTCCCGTGTTGTATAATTAGTTGCAAAAATTTGTTTATTAAATGTGCCTTAACATTCTTCCCTCAGTAAATGTACCTCCCTCATTGAAGTATATAATAATTATAAATTTTATAATATTATAATGTAATGTAAGTACTACAAGTTAATAGTTTAAAATCTAAATAAACGGTTTTATAGCATTGAAGTAATATTACTAGCGTATAGAGCCGACACCGCGAACACCATGTATGTCCAAATGCATTGGCGCCACGTGGCTTCAATCTTTAATGGATTCGTTCGATTTTGAAAGGAGAACCGGGGCTCAATTTTGAAAATCGAACCTCCCGGGCGGGACACACATTTTGTTCGAGATGTCTGTTCTATGACATTATAAGTACTTCAATCACAGAGTACACTTCAATGTTTTACAGTGCCATTGTAGGAACTAAAGAAAAAATATTGTGACCGTGCTGTTAGTCATTAAGGAGTTCCTTTGCCCAGTGGAGCCATCTCGAAGTATTAGGTAGGTATCAGGTCATCATGCTTATCATAAAATTTTATTGGGATTGGAACCATAGCAATATGCAAAATTTTAACTTCGTAGGATAAAAGGAAATTCTAATTCAACTTGCAAGATTTGACTCAAACAAACAAATAAACAGGGCAAGCTAAATAAACCCTTGAACCTGGTAGACATCGCGTCGCGGATTTGTGTCGTGTCACGCCGCGCCGAGAGGTTCTACTCGTATTACCAAATTAGAACCCCCATTCTCTTCTCAATCAAAATCGACTGAATCCCATACCATCCCATTTGCCTACTACTTTTATTTTAGAAACTGCGTTTATACATATTTTTACATAACATTACATTATTGGAACGAAGTTCCTTATCGCGCGTTGTGAAAGGGGGCTGGACGGAAAATTACGACACTTTTTGATTTTACGAATGACGACACTTTTTTTGAAGTGATTCAGTGAGTTTTACAGTACAGCGCCATCTCTGTAAAACTCATGGCGCTGTACTGTACAACTTTCTGAATCATGCTAGCGTGATTTTTACAGAGAAGTTTTACGTGAAAGTTTTACAGAGATGGCGCTGTACAACAAAATAATACTTAAATCGAAAGGAACTTCGTTCCATCCGGGTGTCCCTTGACACCTTTCTTTTTTTCAAGTAATTTTTACAAAAATATAACACGCCTGAAACATCATTACCATAAGCAGGAAAAATATTGCTTATGGAAAATTGCTGGGGGCTTACTATGACCTTATAAGAAAATGCGCAATTTCCAGTCAGTGCAAAAGTGATTCACTGGAAAATCGTACTATGACATCATAAAAGGTGAACGACAAGTGAACGATTATGCTTGTCTGTGGTCTGCTGTAATGACATGTCATTTTTTTACTTTCTAACGTTCAAAAACTTATCTCTTTATTGATATCATTCCATGTTCAAATTACCGGGGGTTTTAAATAATGTAAACACGTTTTTATAAGATTATGTATTACAACTTATCCAAATACATTATCTTACATCACTAAAACCTTCATCTTTTGCGCTCGTAACAACTTTTTAACCTTGAAGATTTTAACTGTTTTCGGACGTAAGTATATGCGTTTTTTTCTAGTTTTACCGCGCTCGTTTAAAATCATCTTGACTTTTTTCGATGATCCCACTTGAAACTTGCAGTTGCACTTGAAACTACTTTACTTTTTACTTGATATCGCGAAGTAACTAGCCAATGCCATAACAAATTCATATTGCTATTTGTTAAGTGTCTTTTTTATATTTTGTTCCCGGGGTGGATTTGATTTCTCAGTTAGTCTTGCCGTGAAGCTTTTAATATTTCGTCGTCGTCTTAATAGTGCATTCTCTTTTAACTATGGCGTAAGTTTCTTTTCTCACTTAAAATATGCTTTTAACTTAGTAGGAAATTTATTTGGAATGTCGTATATAATTCATAATTATTTGTATTGACATACCTCTTTTTTATTATTAGTTTTTGTGATTTGAGTGCATTGTCTACTTTTTAGGTATGTGGAAATCAAAAATATATGCATAAAAAATGTGTTAATTAATTTTTAGTGCAACACAAACAAGTCGTCGTGTAAGCATGACCCAGCTGCATCACCTATGCGAATTCCTGGAAAATCATAGGGAGATTGCAGTTGGGTATAATAAATCCACCCAAGCTCGGGACCATAATAGGCGAATGTGGGAAAGGGCCGCAGAGATTTTAAATTCCACAGGCGATGGAGCCATTAAGTCTTCATCCGAATGGTCGAAGGTAAGTGTTAACATCACTACACTGCAGTATTTCTCATAGATTTCTGCTCAAGTTAATAACTTGAGCTTCCTACATCACACTTATACCTATATTAAAGGTGTTTACTAAAAAATGAGATGAGACAATAATTTAATGCTATAAAATATTTAGAATGGAATGACATAAACAGAAATTGGATTCAATATTTATTCATCAATTTTGCACAATAATATAAATCGCACCCCTAGATGAAAACCCCACTAAATCAAAAAGTATGCGTTTTGAGTTAGTGGTGTTTTCGAATTGCTGACTCGAATACCTACACGGAGATATAACTCACGTAGCGATACCTTAAACCGTTGTCGAAAAATGGCACGAAGTGCTGCTTTACTTGAGTGACCTTACCCCAAACGGCGCGAACACTACTCCACCATTTTTAGTTGTCTCCCGGTCGACGCAGGTGGAGTACGATTGCATAGTGGGATATTTTGAGTTGCAGGAGTTTACGTGAAATTAGTTAGGTAAGTTTCATGTTTATTTTGAGATGATTGGGTTTTGCTGAAATTTCACTGATAATAAAAATAGTTTATTTCGATTTTTAGGGGTTTAGATGAGACTATATTGCAATTTTTTTTTGATATTTTGATTTACTCAGATTTACATGAAAGTAAACCTAAATTTCGATTTAACGTAGTTTTGTTGAATTTTAATTCTAACTTCATTTATTCTTGTCTGTTTAGTGATATATGTACTTTAAATAGAGAAATAGGTTGTTAATGACATTTTTAATTGATTTTATTATTCGTTATAAAGTTATGAAAAACAATACGTGATATTTTTGGATTTTTTGAGTTGGTTGACTTTACTTGATTTATTATTGAATATGAACATTGTTTATTTTTAGGACAATAAAAGGCCGTGAAAAACTCATGTTAGAATTGATAAACGCATAAAAAGAGGACCCTGGCCACTAAGAAGTAAGAAATCTGTCATCACCTGGTAAGGATATGCTCAATATAGTAAAGGAACCTGAGTTGCCAGCTGAAGGAACTTCACCACCCAGCATTTTAGAATCTTCGTTAATTCTAGATGAGCAGTAACATTCTAACTAATATTAGTTCAGTAGCTGTACATTTTAGGATTTTGTAATGACAGGTAAAGGAAATAAGAATTTTTTAAAGTATAAAAGAGATATTTTTTTTTAAGTACATTTATGTGATTATTTAAAAACGAATAATTAATATTTATTTATAATAAGTCGAGTACGATCTCAGTTTGTTTTATAGGACATAATATTTTTATAACACTAAGTACAAACTAATTTTTGCTGTAATAAAATTATAACAACTTTTTGCATAAACAATTGTTTTATTTCTACCATTTAACCATTTTAGTGCTTAATGCACTTAAATAAAAATAAAAACTAAAGCTAGTGTTCCTAAGCTTACCAGGTTGTGCATAGCAAAACCCTCAAAAAAAAGTTTTATCTTATTTCTGAGGTGAAAAGTAATGTACCTATCTCATTTTTATTTCAGATAAAGTAAAGTAACTCTACTTAGTGCACAAAAAAGTAGCTTACTCCTGCTGCAAAAGTAGAGTAACTAAAAAATCTCGATTTTCTTAGGATTTTAACAGCCAATATACAAATAAAATAATTCAAAAAGCATTATAAAATGGTACCTTTATGTATATATTATTAGATTTTTGATATCTTTCCTAACTATTCTAAAATCAGTTTTTCGGTATTTCTGAAAAATTAAGTTTTTTGATTTACCGGAGTCTTCATCTAGGGGTGCGAAATACATCATTATAACACAATCGCTTCTAAGTAATCGCTAAACAAAACTAAGTACAGTGCAACCTCTATATAGCGAACCTAAAGGGAATTAGAAAAAAATCGTTATATCAAGTAATTTGAAGATGAGGTTTGCTATATAGAGGTTAGGTTAGTCTGCAATTCGTTTAAACAAGGTTATAAAATCAGCCATTACAAACTTTAAAACTAATAACAATGACGAACGGCAGTGTTAACATTACTTAACATCAAACAACAATGATTGTCGTACAAAAAAATTAACATTTCTGAACCTATCGAGACCGAATTATTGTGAAATTTTGTGTGATTAATTGATAGGATACGTTATGTACAGTTTATAAGTTGCCAAAAATCGTTAAATAGATGTAAATAATACTTTCTGTTTGTATTCTGCAATGATTGAACATTCGCTATAAAAAGGTTTTTGATAAAGTTCGTAATGTAAAGGTATATTTTGTATTGGCTCTTACAGGCAGGAAAAAATCGCTAAATCAAGGAAATCGTTATATTGAGGCTCGTTATGTTAATGTTGCACTATATAATAAAATCAATAGTAATAGATAACCATTTCATTGTGTAAAATTACATGAGGCAATCTATAAGTAGGTATTTTATACTCATGAACAAAACAATTATTATTTATGTATTGTGTAATGATACATTGTTGTTATTCTGTTTTTAGTACTGGGTTGACTTCAAGGCTAAACTAAAAAAAAAGAACAGGCTCATTATTGAAAGCCAAAGAAGAACAGGAGAAGCTACAAACTTGGAACTGACAGAAATAGAGAGAAAGTTTGTCAGCATCCTTGGGGACGATTATGGATCTGGGTTGCCTGGAGTCAGGGTTGAACCGCTACTTTTACAAGTAAGTTTACTTATGTGGTTATCCACAGTTTGCAATGCATTATGCATAATCTACGAACATTATATAATAATATAGCTTATACCTATCTTGTCTTATTTTACATTTTTTTTCTAGGACATTGCAGTTCCAAGTAATGCGGACACTTCACAATCCACTGCAACTGAGGATCCAATATTTTTAGTAGTTCCATCTAGCGAAGTAAGTATATTATGACTAAATATAATGAAGGCACAAGTATATTATATTATGTAACAATATTATGATGAAATTAACTAATGACCTGCATATTCCTTTTTACAGGAACTCCAACAAAGTGGGCCAAATGAGGCTACAATTTCAGAGGCTTTACAGCAGCGATGTGAGACGCCAATCCCTGAGATAGTACCCACACCTGCAGACCCACAACCATCACCATCTAGACAGGGCTCAACAGTGCAGGGTGCAAGAAGGCGCCTTGTACTACCTGTTCAAGCAGAGCCATCACCCATAACTGGTCAGGTCTCCTCAGAACAGGCTCAAACAAGGCGAAGAAGACGTCGGGGACAACAGATGAGTGCTGCAGATGCAAGAGAGCGGCTGGTGAGATCTTCAGAAATAAGGTCACAAGCTGAGATGAACAACAGCCGTTCTATAGAAAGGGCTGTGGATTATCTCAGTGAAATAGTTTCAGTACTCCGAAACATACAATCTGGGTAAGATAATTTTAAAACTTTAATTAACAACATTTGCATTTTCATTTTTCGTTCATTAAAGATTCATTAAATAATATAATCAGGTTAATTAACATTAAATAATATAATAATATAATAAGGTTCATTAAATAATTCTAAGTTAGAAAAGTAATAAAAATAAAATATAAATATTAAAAGTTCCATGTTATGATTTCCGACATATATATTATATTAATGCAATTCTTTATACAGTAGAAGCAAATAAAAGAAACCAGAAACTCCCAAACAATTACTTTTTACAATAAAAATTTAGTATATTAGTTCATTGACACAATGAATTTATTAACAAAGTTAAAGTAAAAATTGTTTATTCAAATTGGTACTTTCGTATACTTTTGATCGTTAAGTTTGGAAACAAAAAGACCTTTTGTTTGGAGTCCAAACGGATCTCCCCTGTTCATGGCAGATATATGGCGCCAGATCCCTCATGTCAAAGGTCCCTAGGCTCCATCCTGGTACTATTCAGTTTAATCCAGAAGGTTTGCACGTAATACGTATGACATTTGTTTTTTGACACGCTTGTCTAATTACCACCCTAGGAGCAGAAGCATCCTAAAACCCAGAGAAGTAATAATATGGTTTTCAAATATTTTTATTGGCAAGTAACGCATCGGTGATGCCTTCCTGATTACCAATATCAGGTGGTTGTCTGTTCATTTGTAGGGCATTTACATAAAAGGGAAAGATTGCATTTTTATCTTCAATGACAAAATATGGTAGTCTATATTTCTATTGTTTGATATACGGAACACTAAGTTTATCATCAATTTAATTACATAATCTGAAACAAAATTTGTTTAATATTTTTATAGATAGTTTACACTGATCCATATATCAAACGCCAGTAACAACAACATAATCGTTTACATTATTTTTATACCTTTTTTTCAGACTCTCTGACGCAGTTGCCAGAGGCGCCTCACAAGATCCTCCCTTGTAGCAATGCCAATCTGTAATTCTCTATTTTGTGGATCAGCTGGATCTACATGCGTATCGGTAGGTTGCATGAAAGCTTCTTGTCGTACCTCATTTTCTGAGAGTTCCGGTACAGACAAGTTTGCTGCATTACAAATGTTGTGTAGAATCACACATGCATTTGTAATACAACCAGCTACTTGTGGTTGGTAATGTAGCACTCGTTGGACTAATAAACATCTAAATCGTGCCTTTAGTACACCTATTGTCCTCTCAATTGTGTTCCGGGCCTTGACATGTTTTTCAGTGTAATAGGCTTCTGGGGATTGCTGTGGTGCATTCAAAATTGGTGTCATCATTGTTTTCCTCAGTGGATAGCCAGAATCTCCTTAAACAATTAGTAAATAAAAAGATTATGAACTTGATTATAATTAAAAGAAGAACATGAATTAATTTCTATATTAAACCAAATCAATGAGGCTTTAGTGTTTAATACTAATTTTATTTTGTTACACTAAATACTAATCTAAGTATTAAGTACCCGTTTAATGATAGCAATAATGTAGGATAGGACCTGTTTTATTTGATATAAAATTAACTTTAATAATTATAAATAGTATAACAATACTTAAATATCTGACTTAGTTTTAAAAATTGTCTATCATTGTTTACTTTGTTCTATTTGAAATTTCGTACCCGTTTAATGACAGCAATAACGAAGGATAGGACCTGTTTTATTTGATATAAACTTTAATAATTTTACTATAAATAGTTATTATAATATTTAAATATCTGACTTAGTTTTAAAAATTGTTTATCATCTTTATTTACTTTGTTCTATTTGAAATTTTTAGATAGGTTAGAATTGTTAATTATGTAAACTTGTAAGGGCTTTCACTAAACTTACTCATAATATTGTATATTATACTGTTTTTTTTTTTCATTATTAAGTACCTTACCTAGTAGCCATAAAGCCTCTGTACTGCTAAGATTCTCCAAGTGAGTTCTTAGAGGGTGATGACACCAAATGAAGGAATCATGATTGGCTCCTGGATGACTAGCATCAACACTAATGATTTCCATATCAGCATTACAAATCTGAAAATTTTAGTATTATATTTTATGAATTAAAGTATTTTAAAGGCTGTGTATTTAAATAACTATATTACCTACTATGGAGAAAGCTATTATGTTTTTACATATTTTATTTTAATGCTAATAAAAACTTTAATGAGAAATTATAATTACTTACTAGTTGCACATTCAAGGAATGGTAATTTTTTCTACAAAAATATCTTTCTTCATGGTCGTTTGGTCTTACTATGGCTACATGTGTCCCATCAATGCAACCTATTACATCTGGGATATCAAACTGTTCATAAAATCTGTCAACAAAATATTGATAATATTAATTTTACATTGTCAAGATATTATGTACAATTGATTAATTAATTAATAAAAACATATATTAAAAATGTAACAATATGAACTCATTATAAATACAAATAAACAACATGCCATAATGTACCTCAATTTATTTGCATCCCGTTCTGCTGCTGTTTGAGGAAACTTTATATATTTATTTCTTATTTCAATATGGTTTATGGCAGCAGTAACCTCTGCCAATACTGCAGATACGGTTTGCTGAGCAACGTGTTGTGCACTCCCAGTAGGTTTCTGATAGGACCCATGTGCAAGGACATAGATTGCTGTTAAAACCTGAAAACAATTAATTTAACCCGTTTTAGCTCCTTGTTAATTCTCCTGTCCTTGTTTAGCTCCTCATCAATGTTGTCCTTATAAAGCATGAAAAAACAATAATAATCTACACTATAATAAAACTCAAAGGGCAAATTTTCTGTAATTGAACATTTAAAAAAAATTCGATTAGGGGACACTTCAATAACGTGTTAGAGCACAAAGATATTTATTTTAGAATTATTGTCTGTTTGTCTATCCGGGCATCACATGAATCACACTTTTTATCCCGGAAAATTAAAAGGTTTTCCTGGGAAACGGGATGAAAGTTATGTATAGAATATTCTTAAAACATCAAACAATTTGCTTCAAATTTAGAGCAAAGGTTCCTTGCTAAAATTGATGGACTATGTTTCTCCGTTTTTAAAAATTTTGCAAGAAAAAGAAAAATAATACAAATTAAAGTGAATATTGCTTATTTTTCAAAACCCACTCCTGGAAGAATTCTTTGTGATTGTACCGTGGGTTTCAGTATATAAATTACTAATTATAAGCACTTCAATATAAATTTACCGTTTTTTAAATTTTCTTCTGCAAGAGGTACAAATAAGGTAAAACATAATTTCCGTATGCGAAGCTGCGGGCAACAGCTAGTTAATTTACTATAATTATGCCTGACATGCAGACTGAAAATTTCTTAGAGTTAAGTAACAACTTCAAAAAGGACAAGGACAGTTTCTCGAACAAAGTGTTCTGGGTTATATTACATAAAAAGATTATCATAACTATGTCTTTTGGTGAAGGAATCACAAAGATACACGTGTGTGAGGTTTTGATAGGAGTTCTGTATTTGAAGTCTGCCAATTCATATTAGGCCACAGTCTAATCCATCTCATTATGAGAAGATACCAAGCCCAGCAGTGGGACAGTGACTTAAGGCAAATGACTTCATGGTTGTTGAGATTAATTAATATCATTATCAAATGTTCGCCTCTCACCTTTGTCTCTATGCTCAAATCACTAGATCTATGAGGATTCGTTTGCATTATAGGTTCCAAATCCTCGCACAAATTGTGGACTAAATCCTTTGATAACCTATAAATTAACAAAAATATTATTTAAGGATTACCTCGATTTATCATACTACTATTGACATAGCATTTTTTTATGGAAATAGCCGGCAAACGAGTTGACGATCCACCTGATGGTAAGTGGCTAACGCCGCCCATGAATATCAGCAACACCAAAGGCATCACAGATGCGTTGCCGGCCAAGAAAGAAAGAAGAAAAAGAAAGAAAGAACTGGCTCTCAAGCCCCCAGCCGGAACACGACGAGTCGTTTGGCGGCTGACTCATGCTCGAGGGTGGTAGCTATCCAGGCGAACCCCTGGAGAAATAATAATAGTAAGCAATAATAATAATAGTCGCATAGGTATTTATTAAAGATACTTATCGATTTTTAGTGTCCTCTTACCTGTATTGATCAATAAATTCCCTTTCATTCATATCGAAAGGATTGTTTATTTCCCTCGTGCGCTGGCGTCGGTTTTTTTTTTCAGTCCGGTATTCACTCTCCAAATATTCAAAGATTTCATATTCGTCACACATCTACAAAATAGAGGAAAGGCAAAAAGTGATGTTGACTGCTTTGAAGCACTTAAAACCCAATAAATAACATCACGAGTTGACAGGTGTGTATAATTAAAATTCTAACAATCCACTTCAGAATTTCTTATCGAAATTGTTTTAAGAAAACGAATATAATATTGCGAGGTTTAAAGCAGCTTACCTCGATAATAATCTAAATTATAAACACAGAGTACTTAATCACTACGTTTATATTTACACTACGATTATAAAATTTATTACAAAACAAAACAATGCTGAAAAAGTTGGTTTATTAGTAACTTTTTAATTTGACATAACGGACGTTCAAGAATCGATCAACAGACGCTTTGCCGCTGTGAAGTAACGCGTCATGGTATGAAAATCTATACTAAAAAAAAGGTGAACGTTTTTTGAACGGATCACGCAACAGTCCTGCAGCAGGCCTGCTAATAAAGATGTCATAGTACAATAATGCAGTGCAGTTCAATTTCTGTCCTGCTATAAGAGCTCATAGTAAGGCCCCTGATTCCAAAATATTTTTTGAAAAACACATACACATAAGATTTGATACACATTATAAGCAAGATGTAAATGAATAATAAATTTATTTATAAATTAAATAAAATTATTGTGATAATAATATAAAAACAACTCTGGCTTTCTCCCGATTTCTCTCGATTTTTAGCTGGCAATGCTATCGATTTTTAATATTTCACTTTTGCAACACTTCAACGTCTTCAACGACAACACGACGACGACGGCCAGTGTCGCCAACTTAGTGGAATTTCCACTAGATCTGGTGGTTTTACACCCCTTTTAGTGAGGATTTTCTAGTGGAAAAGATTTTTTCATTTAGTGGTAGGGCATGACATTCAACCACTAAGGAGACTTAACAAAATTATTCTCGTCAGAGAGAACGTTTGAATTTGAAACTAGTGCACAATTCTTCGTTGCGTAGGGAATAATACAGAACTCAGGTAGTGAACAGAAACTATTTCCGGATCTTCATATAGTTTATAGAAATAGTTTTGATTATGAAATAAGTTTGATTATGAACCTTATATAATACAAGTGAGTCAAATTTGATTTGATTTTAAACGTTTATTTATAACGAATATATTGGACAAAATAGAGAAACCGAATGATAGAGCTCCTATCATCAATTATCACGGTTTGTGTTGGCTTATCACGCGAAAGCAAATGCTGCAATAACTACACATTACCAATTAATGTATATAGTACAAAAATTTGGAACTAAAGAAATTTATTCTTTGCAATCTACGATCGTAGATGAATCCGATTCTTCTAAAGACTTCTTAAACAACTTTTTTAACAAATTCAATTAGTTAAATTCAAATTTAATTTAATTCAAAATAATTAATTCATGCAAATATCACTGATACACTTATGCACGACATTTTATTTTTATTAGCATAAAATACAATAATATTTTTAGTGGTTCTCTGCCTTTTCTAGTGGTAAGTTTAGTGGGATTGCTAAAATAAAGCTGGCAACACTAACGACGGCTCCTCAATTCCTCATCTGTCTTCTGTTCTGTCTGACTGAGTTCTGTCTTGTCTTGTCTATGGTGCTGCTATGTGGTTTCGCTTTCTTGACTTTCATGTCGTATCGAATATTGAAATTAAGTAAACTCGTAAATAAAGATTTGTGTGAATTTTGGAATGTTTAATAGGTTTTATATCAACTAATTCAACAAGTTGTTTCTGTGAAATTTGCCCCTAAGCAGTTAATTTCAAACATGGCTGATAGCGACGATGAATACGATCGTAAGCGACGCGACAAGTTTCGCGGTGAAAGAGGCGCAGCTGAAGGAAGCAGCTACCGTAGCAGTGACCGGCGCGAAGAGCGAAGTCGTGGCCGCGATGAATGGTCAGAAAGGTACTTCAGAAATTGCATTTTGATATAAATTCAATTAATGTCATTCATAACCTCTAAAATCTGTTCCAGAACCCAATCACAATCCCTTGACTCATCCAAAATCCAAATCCTTAAAACTTTCAAACGATGCTCTGTTCCACTAGTTGTGAGGTATGTCTTATATACACTTAAAACTTAATATTTCTGTTTTTGATATACAATTAGGCTAATAAATTAAATAGTTACAATCTATCTATACTAATATTGTAAAGAGGTAAAGTTTGTGAGGTTGTAGGGTTACCCGCTATGGATCTACTGAAACAACTTTGAAAATTCTTTTCCCAATAAAAAGCCACATTATTTGTGAGTGTCATAGGCCATCAGATTTTTAGAAATTCATTCCTTGGTGGATAAATATAGGGTTTGGAAGTCACTTTCATACAAACCAACTTCGTCAGTTTTAGTTATAAATATGAAAATTGTTATGAGCAAAAAGGTAACACATTTTTTGGTAAATCATTCCATAAAAGGTAAATTTAGAGGATAGAACTTAGTACGCAACTTCGTCATTTTTAAAGTTAAAAATATGAAAATTTATTGGCTCCAAATTAGAAACAAAATTTAGAAGTTGTATGTTTTTTTGAAAAATCATACCCTAAAGGGTTAATTAAGGAGGTCCAAGTTAGTATGGAATCTTTGTCAGTTTTGAAGTTAAAAGGGTGAAAATTTATAAATGAGCTTATTGTTAGACACAAAAAAATAATTGTATCACAGTTTAGTGAAAAGTAACATGATATTGATTTGTTAAACGGTACAAAGTTCGCCGGGACAGCTGGTTGGTGTATAACAAAGTGTTTTCTAATTTACATCTTCTTCTTTCACTTTTCCTGCTACAAATTTACGTTACTTTTGTTTGTTAAACCTTTCAAATAATTTATTCTGGACCAGTTTCATACTAATGTTTTGACAGTTATGTTTCCATATCAGAAAAAGTTGGTTCTTGGATTCAAAATGTCTCATTCTTATAATATCACTTAATGTAACTATACTACTTATGTTTTAAGTAGCATATAAATAGTAGATTGAAATTGTTACTCAATTAGGTATTCATAATCATAATTTTTAATAAATAATCTATTTATGGAAGGTCCCGTGGTGGGCGTTCCGGCCCGGACTACAGAGAATATCGTGGAGGAGCGGGTGCTAGCCGGGGGTATTCACCAGTGAGAGGAGATGGGCCACCAAACAAGAGGATTAGACCAGACTGGCCTATGGATGAAAGGAGATATGGAGGCATGCCACATGACTCTTATGGATCCTATGGATGGGCCCATGATCATTTTGGACCTCATCCTGCTCATCAAGGTTATGGGCAGCCTATGCCTCCTGTGCCGGCAAGGTATGAATTAAATTAATAAATAGACAATAGGCAATGATTATGGTTATAAGATATTTAAGCAATTGAAGCATAATTAGTAATAATTAAAACAATACGTACATATTCTTAATATAAAACATTTTTTTAATTACATAATATAATAAAATGAAATGCTGATCCAGCCATTTTATAACAAAAGAAAAAAAATAACTTATGTAAATATATCTGTGTTTTGTGCAATTTATTTCCCAACTTTTTGAATACAATTTTTTTTCATTAGGGATACTGTTCTTCCAATCGGTCCAACGGACGGTCCCCCGTCAATGATGACTTTCAAAGCTTTCTTGGCTGCCCAAGATGACTCAATCACAGTAGACGATGCCATACTCAAGTACAATGAATACAAACTGGAATTCAGAAGACAACAGCTAAATGAATTTTTCGTAGCACATAAAGATGAGGAATGGTATGTATAAGTTTATAATATTTACATGTATCCTATGTTGTAAATGATACTGAAGATTTTATTGTATATGAATTATCTGTCACATAAAAGATAAAGGAAGTAATTGACAAACCAAAACAAAATTGCAACATATAAATTAATAATAAATGTTGGTTAACTGTTACATTGCAATTACAAATAAGGGTTGGTTATATATGTGTTTATTTTCTGCAGTAACTAGATATTTAATTTACAGTTTACTGCATGCTACTTATTAAAAGGAAATACTATTTGTACACCTTCCTTAGATTTGGTGGTTTAAAAAATTCTAAGCATAAATTTACTGTGCAGTCCTATTACCTTATTGCATATTTCATAAACCCCTAAAACGTAAATTATGCTTAGAGTTTTTTAAAAATGCTATACCTAACTATGTCCTTTTTTCCCTACAGTCTACAGCGTTTTCGCGTGGAATTGCCGGACATCGTAAAGAAAATTTATTCAAACTTTGTAAAAATGTTAAATGCCGTGTGTAGCTAGATATATCGCGTTGACCTGTAGCGCGCAATGCTACAGGTTCCGTTATTGTTAGGGGTAGGGTATCGGTATTCCACATGTGTGGAACAGGTGAGACTGAAGTTTTACAATTTTAATTACGCCATTTTAGTTAAATTTTTATTTCTGTAATTAATTTTACAAGGGTTTTATGTAGGTAAATCAGATCAATTTCCATAAAACAATTACTAAATACATATCCTCCATTCAAGGGAAGAATTTAGTTGATGAATGTAAACTACAGATAAGGTAATAAGATAACTGTAATCTCTACTTCTTCAGTATGCAAGCATTTTTGTAATTTTAGTTTTCAATATATTTTTTAAATTTCTTTAAAATTTTGTGATTGTAAGTCACTGTATGTGGAAATTGGTCTAAATTATTATAATTATTCAATGTAGCCTATATAAACTAGGACATTTTTGTTTACTAGGTTCAAGATCAAATATCATCCTGAAGAGTCTGTAAAACGTAAAGAGGAGCAGCTGACAGCATTGAAGGTACTACAGGCCACTTCCATTACAAGAGATCTAGCCAGTAACATAAAGGAGTTTCAAATATGTTTGTTACTTTTATGATTACCAAAACATGTTTTCAGAATCGCCTAAATGTATTTCTGGAGTTACTGGGACAAGGTGAATTAGACAAAGTATCTGTTGATGTTGATAAGTCCGAGAAACTCATACGTTTACTTGACACAGTCGTCATTAAACTTGAAGGAGGCACTGAAGAGGATTTGAAAGCTCTGGATGATCCACCATCAGAAACCTCCAACAGCAAAGGTAAAAGCAATGTAATTTCTTACAGTTCTATACATTTTTAATCTCAACAGAATGTCTGTATATACTAAATGTATATGTATAAAAAGCAAGTGGAGAATGTACCTAACATTAATTGGAATGGAAGTAATTTTACCATGTAAAATTTTATTAATTTTCTTTTTTTTTACAATGTAAATAAAATGTATAATCTATACTAATATTATAAAGAGGAAAGATTTGATTGTTTGTTTGCATTGAAAACATAATTATAATTGTTTCAGAAAAAAATTGTCGCGAAAAAGCTGTCGTAATTGATGATGACGAAGATGTTAATAAAGACAAGAAAGAGAAAGAAGAACCTGAGAACAAAGATAAGGTACATCATTAATATAATGCTATTATATTTGTAGATTATTTTGATTTCATCATGGACGTCACTAATATTAAATTGGGTTGAAACATTGATGTAAATTACAAAAGTCGTGTCGTATGAGATACAGTTAACATTACAGTTTGATTAATTTTTAAAATAAATATTTACTCCGGTATGTTTACTAATTCATATTATTTCTTATTCAGGAGAAAAAGGCAGAGTCTCCAAAGCCTACAGAACCTCTCACTATGGAGATCGATCCACATTTGCGTCAACTACAGGAGCAGGCAAAAATATTTTCGCGGTTCAATTCTGTCCCTGGGACTGAATCTACCGCAGAAAAACCAGAGAAAGAACCACGTAAGCTATCTCTTATATAGTTCTTGTTTCCAAACTCTTGTAGATACCTAAATAACATAGATGCAAATGCGCATCTGCATTTTCAAGAATATTGTTAGAAATGAATATAAAATAAATGATTCGCGGTTATTATTGCCTGAGGCTAAACACATATCATATTACTACAGCGCCACCGGGCTCATCATCGAGTTCATCATCTTCAAGTTCGTCATCATCCAGCTCAGAGGAAGAAGGTGAATCGACAACTCGACGTAAGTCGAAGTCCAAGTCAAAATCCAAGTCTAAATCGCCCGAGAAATCCCCGAAACGTGAAGAAAAGGCAAAATCTCCCATCGCTGAAAAAGTTGACGAAGTTATTGAAAATGATAAGGACAAGGATAAGGAGACCAACGCGGAAAAGTCTGAATCCACTGAAGTTGTTGTGGAAAAGAAGGAATCGCGAGCTCTTCACAAAACTACTTCCATCTTCTTGCGAAACTTAGCTCCCACTATAACAAAAGCAGAAGTGGAAGCGGTAAGTTATATTGTTGTCACCCAAAGTTTTCTGTAGTAACAGTAGTTATAATAATACCAAGGGGACTATAGAGTCAATATCTTCAAGATCGAAATGGTCTCCAGGTGTTGACGCGATCAGTATTGGTAGCTTCAAAACAGCCATTTATACATTTTGATGTAAGATATAAATGTGCCCTCATATTGTAAGAGGAAATCTGAGTTTAGCAGTGAGGTATTGGTATTAATAACGATTCCTTAGAGTTGAATAGATGTTCACATATTTAAGTTAATCATGATTTTTGTAATGTCAGTACATTACCGATTAGTATTTGATTTGAGTGTTCTATGTAAAATATGATCATTTCATGATTTCTGTAATGTTAGGACATCACCGATTAGTATTTGATTTGAGTGTTCTATGTAAAATATGGTCATTAGTTTTTTAAAACTCGATCCGGAAATATTCGATTCATCCAAGTGGAAAAGAGCTTTAAAGGGTTCTGATGATGATGATGATAATGATAACGATAATGGTGATATAGATGTGCAAACGCTACGGAGGCTTCCTGCGCGTGGCGCTGGCCGACCCGCTGCCCGAGCGGCGCTGGTTCCGGCGCGGCTGGGTCACCTTCCGCCGCGAGGTCAACATCAAGGACATCTGCTGGAACCTCAACAACATCAGGGTGAGTCACGTCACGTTAGTGATACATGGTCAGAAACATTCTGACATAATATTGTGTTTGTGATGTCGGTAGTGACACTAGTGACGTTAAGGCCTAACCTAGTCTTACAAAGCTATGACTTAAATTTTTTTGGGCAGTGGGATTTTATATTGTTGTTATATTCTTCATAATGCTATATTTTGAATGAAAAGTAAATAAATGTACGAAATTGTTATTTGATTTCTCTCCATCCTTTACCAAACTGCTTAGGAATGCTTTAGTATCTTTTTACTGTTTTTATTTTGCACATGTTCATGTGGTGCGTAGATATTATCTACACAATTTCTACAAAACCAGAATAACCGAAATATGTATTTGTTAACCATCCAGCTCCGCGAATGCGAGCTCGGCGCGATAGTGAACCGCGACTTGCACCGCCGCATCCGTGCGGTGTCGGGCGTCACGATGGAGCGCAGCGTGCTGCGGGCGGACGCTCGCCTCGCCGCTCGCCTCGCGCACTTGCTCGACACACGCACTCGTGTCTGGCTCGACGAACCACTCGGGGAGACGCAGCCCGCCGCTGAGGAGACGCAGGTAATAATACAGTACATGTATATGTACATGGGCTATAATGGCTGTATTCAAATCAATTTAAACATTTTGAACACTCCGAGATAGAAGATAGTAGACTAGTCTAATAACTAGTAATCTCACGGCCTGTGTGGCGCAGTGGTTACCATGCCGGATCGCCGCGCCAAGGGCCCTGGGTTCGATTCACAACGAGACGAGTGAGGCGATGATGAGTTTGAATTTCTGCTCTCGGTCTGGGTGTGAGTGTTCTTGCCTCTGTGTCTTGTCAATGGCACCTACGACACGGAATCCTAGTGTGGGGCTATGAGTGTGAAGCGTTATTATTATTAATCTATTAGTAGTACTAAAAAATAAAAAGCAATGTAAATTTTTTACGACTTACTACAATATAGCGTATTTTATTCACAGAATTTCAGTCTGAACTCGAAGAATCCGGTGTTACATAAAATCACCGAGCATCTGATAGAGGAAGCGTCTACTGAGGAAGAGGAGTTATTGGGTCTGGAAGCGACGTCGGATTCAACGGCTGCGGAACAACCGGACCCGGAACTGATTCGCGTGTTGGACCGGCTAGTGTTGTACCTACGTATCGTACACTCTGTCGACTATTACAATCACTGCGAGTATCCGTACGAGGACGAAATGCCTAACCGCTGTGGCATTATGCATGCTCGCTCATCGCCTCCAGCTAATAAGGTATAGAATCTTTTTTTAAATAACTTATGAATACACGTAACTAAATAGTTCTATCTCGAATAATTCTTAAATAAGTCAGTCGTGATCAGACTTGCTTCATTTAATTATTTTTGCCAAAATAAGATCCTAGTAATTTGTGTACATAAAGGATAAGTTTTTAATTAATGATTTCTATTTGATTTGAAACCTACAGCCATCACAGCAAGAAATACAGGACTACATAAAAGCCTTCGAAAGCAAAATGTCTGCATTCTTACAAGATGTGAAGCCTCTTTCAGACGAAGAATTGCAAAAGCTTGGAATAAAGGTATGTTACAACTGTTACAATTATTAGTGTGACAATATAATGTGTCTAAAATTGTTTAGCTTATTCGTTTTGTATTTATTTTATAATATTTTTATAGGATCCAGAAGTAGAAGTGGAAAAGTTTATACAGTCAAACACGCAGGAGTTGGCTAAAGACAAGTGGTTGTGTCCTCTCAGTGGAAAGAAGTTTAAAGGACCAGATTTCATCAGAAAACATATATTTAACAAACATGCGGAGAAGGTATTTTCAATATATTTTTTTCATTTTGTATGTATAATAATAGATAAGAAAAAAAACATGATATTAAATGCAGTTTTTATTAATTTTGAAATATTGTGGATTTTGGAATATGTGTATGTTCGACAAAAAACCGCTCGGCGTAATCGAACGCATACATAAATATCTCGGGAGTTTCTTCCTGCTTCTTTTTCCGGGTCGCAATGGCTTAGTCACGTAAAAAGAGATTGTAAACAACAACAAAACTATTGTAACCAACATAAAGTTGCAACTTAAGTTTATAAATAAAATGATAGGTACAACAGGCGGCCTTATCGCTAAAGAAGCGATTTCTTCTTTTCTAAATTAATAAATTTTGAATAAAGATATTCGAGTTTGTGTTGTGCGTCAGGTGGAAGAGGTGCGGCGCGAGGTGGCGTACTTCAACGCGTACGTGCGCGACGTGCGCCGCCCGCAGCAGCCCGAGCCGCCCGCGCGCCCCGCCGCCGCGCACGCGCAGCACGCGCCGCCGCCCGCCGCGTTAGTTGCTTTTATTATATTCACACCAATGATATTAAACTATAGATACGTTATGCCCTAACAAATCAACCAAAAAATCTGTTCCGACCGAGCTACAACACACACGTTTATCTTTTGTTTCACGACACCAATCACTATTACATTGGTAAATTATGTAAAAGGGATGGCACTACTAAAACCATAATAGTGAAAAAGACAGCGAGACGGCCTCACTCAGAGGCAGCTATCAACTGTCTGAATTAAAATCGCTATACTTGACTAAATTCGACTGACGTAATTTCAGCGCCATCTTGGCATATCTACCTCTTTTTATACATATAATATCATTGATTCACACATAGCCCCACATTAGGATTCCCTGTGTCGTGGGTGCCATGGACAATACACACAGACAATGACACCCACACCGAGAACAGAAATTCCTCATCATTGAAAATTCCGCTGCGAAACGAACCCAGGATCCTTGGCGAGGCGATCCGGCGTGGTAACCATTGCGCCACACGGGTCGTGTCTTTACCTAAACTTTATACCACGTGTCTTTACCTAAACTTATATTATACAGCTGAAGAGCATGTTTGTTACCAAGCGCATTTCTCTGGAACCCGTAAAATCCTTTTTTTAACCTCCGACGAAAAAAGAGGGGTGTTATAAGTTTGACGTGTCTGTGTATCTGAATGTCTGTCTATCTGTGGCATCATAGCTCCCAAACGGATGAACTTTTTGATCTAGTTTTTTGTTTGAAAAGTGACTTAATCGAGAGTGTTCTTCGCCAGGAACACGACAAGTTTTACGGCTGACCCAAGCAATGTGGTAGCTGGTTAATCTGGTTATCTAATAATACAGTAATAATATAATAATATTAATGACATAACAAAATCATAATATAATCCTTACGCGAAGCCTTATCACCAACTATGGAAGCCGGATTCTATAGCCTCTTACGACAAGCCGGTATCGGAATGGCAATAGGGTCAATATATTCTGTTATGGAGTTATACTTTTGTTATATTTCGTATTGTTTGTTCTAAAAGTTAAGAAAGTAATAATTAAAGTAAAAGATAAGGTAAAGGTAAAGTAATTAATAAAGCTCCAATGGTAACAGGTACGGCGGGGGCGGAGGCGGGCCGGCGTCCCGCGGCTGGGGCTGGTCGGGCTGGGCGCCCCCCGCGGCCTACGCCCCCCGGCACCCCCGCTTCAACCGCCCTAGGTAACGCATTCTATACTCTGTTTGTTTTAGATGAGTCTTATTTGGTAAATCTTAGTAGTACTTTTTATTGAAATATTTAACAGAAGTAATGACATTAAATGCTAATTGATTTTAATTTATTTTTGATGTTTATGTCTTGTGTATTTCTTATTAATAATTTATTAAAGAAAAATAAAATTTCAATTAAAAGACTAAGAATGTTACCAAATAAGACATAAAAAGGGCTGTATATATTTATGTGTAAACTTAGAAAATATAATATGTCCTACACATACATAATATCATTTGAAGGGCAGAGTACAATACCAAAAGTGTGCGCGTTTGTGTACACACGTACGAAGTGAAATTTCAAATCGTTTTGTTTTTTAGCTATAAATTAAAGCTGTTATTTTATTACTCGTACTTTTTTATTTTACTTTGTTGTTTTTGTGGTATTTTAATGTAACATGGCGGATTTTTTTTTACAAGAGAAGTACATTTTTTGCTAACCAATCTCGCTACGTCGATTTAGAAGTTTTACTTCAAAAATACACATGTGTGTTTTGGCGTTAAGGTGGGTAAAATAAAATAAACAAACATGAAATTCTCTTTTAAAGCGGTTATATTGAATAAAAAATAGCATTTAGATATTGAAGTGCCTGCTCGGGTTTGTTATAAAAAGTAATCAGTTACGCATGAAGTATGAACTTTACAGCTTGGCAATTTCATCCAATCCACACAGGCAATATATAAACTGGGTTTTTTTGCTATAGTTTGGCTTGTATTAATTTTCAGACTAACCATTATTCACTGTAAGTCTAAGAGAATCATATCATATGCTAGAGCGTCACTTTATATAATTTCATTATCAACAGTCAGTCTCTCTTGTACGATCTTGTGACGACTATTGCATATGGGCATGTGTTTAACATTTTAAGTGGAATGCTGGGACTGAAGCTGAATATTTTAGCTGTCTTTATTATCGCTAATCAAAATCTTGAACCAAGTTTCTTCTAACAAGCTGTTTAATTTTTTTAACTATATTGAGGTATTAACTAAATATTCAATAAACTAGACTTCAAAAATAATATAAATAAACGGATGTACTTCCTTTTAGCCTATACATTGATTGACATGAATTTTGTAATACCTGTTTTTCGACGCGCTGATAATGAATATCATAGCCAAAATACCCGCATATTTCGTTTTCAAGGTCACCTTGATTTTTTTTTATTTTTTACGTTTACTTGGCAAACTATTGATTTTTCTCTTCTATATTGTTTCGTTAACTAAAAATCGAATAGACTATAAAAATTACTTTTTGCTATAAATATCAAAACATTCGATTTCTATAAAAGCTCAAAATGCCAGATTCTTGGGATGAGACATGGTTCAAGGTCAACGACAAAAAAATTCGGACGCTAATAGTGCGAGACGCACGGGATTACTTTTTGCTTCGTTTTTCCTCGATCCTAAAAAAATGTAATTCGACCACGTATATTTTTTTATCAAATATTTATACTAGGTATTTAAAACGTAAGAGTGTGTCTAAAGCAAAAACAAAGCACAAAAACTTATTGGCCGAGGCGTAACAGTAAATAAGCTATAAATCTTTGAAGTAATAATTATCGTATTCAACAACTATTGTTCTGCATACTAAATGAAATCACGGCTTATTATTTTTATGCAACTCACGAATTTTTACTTTGATATTGTTACTTAGTAATAGTAAAAAACTGCACAATAATATTCAAAGTGTGCAAATGTTTTCTTTTTAACCGACCTTAAAAAACGAGAAGCGCCTGTTTCGGACGATGATTTTTTTGAGTTGTATTGAACATGTGTCTTTTGAATGCATGCAAATAATATAGTAATAATATTATGCGTACATACACAAATCGCAATGATAGGCACGTAGGGTAAGCACTAACTTGAACAGAATGTATAATTTAAACAAATATATTTCTTCGCGTGACCTGTGTCAATAACACAAGTCTTGTTTTTTTTTTGCTGCACGATCTTTGTTTAATTTTGTGTAGCTTGTTACTTGGTTTTACCGTCTATAAAAACCGGGTAAGTGCTTGACAGGCCACGCGCAATGTAGGGTTTGATTTGAAGTAGTTAGTTTATCGACTATTACTCATTAACTGCTTATGTTAACATAGCCGTGATAGTTTTTCTTGTAAATCATCATAATATAACCAATTTTTGAGAATTTTGTCACTTGTCTTACTCTAACCAAAATTAGCACTTTAAAGCCAAATATTTCGCAAACGAACCCCTAAATCCAAAAATGGTCTGAGGAGACCCATCATATTTTTGAAAAACCTTTTCAACCATACTCCACACTATGGGGTACCTAACAAAAAGAAATTTCATCGTCATGTAACCTGTAGGGGAGGTACCCTGAAAAAAAATATTTTTCAATATTTTATTCCACGATTTGGAGTTTTAATAAATATGTACATTCATGGCAAATTACTGCTTTCTTAGCACTAAGTCTCGGGGCTATGCCTTGGACAGACGGACAGACACGACGAAACTATAAGAGTTCTACTTCGGAACTCTAAAAAGCTTGTTCATACATAAGATATTGAAAGGGGTTCGAACATTTTTTTATGAATGCTACCGCGCCATTTTGTTTTTATTTTTCAAGGTTTTTTAACATGACGAAACTGGTATAAATTGGAAGAGAACATATAAAAAACATAAATATTTTGCACCTAAACTGTCAATTTACCGATATTTATGGAGGTGAAAATATTTCATGACGGAATGTTCTCTTGAGTCCCGTTTATACATATTAAGTAGTTAAGTAGATAACTAAATTTTAACTAAATTTTGAGTGGAAAATTTTAAGTGCATGTCCAAGTGTAATTTAGTTAGCTCTTTAGTTCATACAATTCTTCACAACCTACTTAATTATTTAAGCATTTTACTAAATGTTAACAAATGCATAACTAAAAATTGCCTGTCCAAACGTGTTAAGTGATAAGCTCCGCCCACCTACTTAACAGAAAATATAAAAAAAATCTAAATTATTTGTTTACTTACGTACTATAACTACTAAATTGTCCGTTTACACGTATTAATTTACTTAATATTTAGTTATCTACTTAATTACTTGATGCATGTAAACGAAACGGAAGGCGTTAACCTTTAACGAAACAAAATGGCTGGCGAGTGGCTATGGCACTAATGTTCTATTCCCTTCTTGCTAATTTAACCTTGTTGCTAAGTTGGTAATTGATATTATATTGGTGCTATGGGTGCTATTATTATGCTAACGCTTGTTAGTTGTTATTATTAATGTATATAAATGCCGCCTATTTATGCTTAGTACATTGAAGTATAATGTCATAGAACAGACATCTCAAACAAAATGTGTCCCGCCCGGGAGGTTCGATTTTCAAAATTGAGCCCCAGTTCTCCTTTCAAAATCGAACGAATCCATTGAAGATTGAAGCCACGTGGCGCCAGTGCATTGGGACATACATGGTGTTCGCGGTGTCTTTTCTATACGCCTGGTGTTTTGGCGCCTTTTCTGTGTTTTTTTTATCTTGGATTACTAGAGATTTTGAAAGTACCTTAAATGTATAATAAAAGTATAAGTTACAATCGAAAGGTCCCTTTTGCAGGGAAAATGTGGATCGTTCCCGGCCTATTATTGCATACAACGATCTTGACTTCCCGGACAATGGCGACATATTTTAAGATGAAACTCGTGACTTACTATATCATACGATATGTATACATTGTAATGTTTAAGTGCAACTTTCAATTATGTTTATTATTCTTATACCTGATTGTATGTGAATTGTACCGTAAGTACATAATATTACAATATATTGTCTACCCAAAACGCACACTTTTCGACAGCTCTGTTGTACATGTTTGTTATATCAGTCGTGTTATATTTACGGAGGTAAAATTATAAATATTATAATTTAAAACTTTATGGAACAAGTTTTACTGTATATTGGCATATACGCTAGTGTTAATATTTTCAGTTTTTTTTTGTATATAAATTACCTTTATCAAGATCCTTATTTATATCTTGATTCATTTTGTTGGCATAAATTCTTATATTTAAAAAATGATTAGATTACTGTATGGTATTTTATACATAGAACATTTTGTATTCATAGGCATTTATAACTTTTGTTGTGAAAGGACTGCACACTTAATAAACTGCAATACTGCATACTCAAATAACAGGTAGAAATATTTTGGACAATACATGCATCGTTTCTTTTGAAGTTTTATATTGTATATATGTTATTTGTCACCATGACCTTACTAATTGGCTAAAAATAAATTTGACAATTTATGTACATTAAATTATATGGTATACAGCTATAACATTTACGCGTAATAGATGTAGGGTAAGCAGTACAATGATTGGCCCTTTTAGGTGATCATCGACTTTGACAATTTCTTGGTACTTTTGTACAAGTGTACAAGTGTTAAGGTTCCTAATTATGAAACATTTTATGTTAAGTTGTTCTTTGGGAAGTTGGCAATTCAAATTGATTATAACTATAATCATATTTCATTTCACTAACTTTAATGCAATAAACATAAAAAGGGGTCAAAAATAAAAAAAGTAAAGATTGGCATACCCAACGTATAATGATTGGCATACTAATAATTGTACTCTGCGTTTATTGGCCCGGCTAATGTTAGTATTGTGGAGGTACCAATTTTTATACATATTAATTAAATTTAACGATAGTGATGTGCAGCAAATAGTGTTTATCGAAGTCAATGCGAAGGTAAAAATCACACAATAAAAGTAAAAAGAGAACTATTTAATATTATTACAAAATGCTTAGTTCTTACGAATTTCGTAACAAAACACCTCTTTCGTTGCAGTCGCCGCAAAATTATTTTTTACTACTTTTACTAGCTGATAATTTAAAAATTGTGAATTACGTTTGAGAGTATTATTAATACAGAAAAATAATATTATTTTCTCATGCCTCATAAATCAATACAACTTTTATAAATGGATTTTAAATCAAACGGTCAATTAATTGTAGGGGGGCCAAAATTACTACTGCTTACCCCACATTGTAATTTTGAATAAACTGTCGGGATATATAGGACTGCAATATCTTTTATTCCTTATCTTTTGTAATACGAGTAGGTAGTTATTTAGTTATGAGATGCTACTAGCATGACATTCCCGGGAAGACGAGATTTAATTTCGAATCACATTAAGAATTTATAGTAGAATTAATTGATGTTATACTACTAAAGAATGTCTTGCTTGTGATGTTCTGTAATAAAGTATTCTACTGTTGCCTGTTATTATGTAAAAAGCGCAGCGCATGATATCAACCTTTGATAATGGCGCATTAAAACGCCAAAAATGTATTTTGATTTTCAATGAGCGTTTGTGCGGTATTGTGTTGTGCATATTTCTTCGCTTTGCTTATTGCCAGTGTTTGTCAACGACACTTAACAATACAATAATTAAGATAATTTGTACAAATTTGTTCTGTGTTAAGTTAATCGAATGTAACATGAAACCTTGAGGCCTATGCACTATTTGGTAATAGGTAACACACGACGCGTCATATCGCGCAATGATTCGACGTAATGACTAATTTACACTTTGTGAACTATTAATATGCAATTGATAGATGCAGGTGTTAAAAGATCAGTAAATTTTGCGGGTACTGTATACCGGATATACTCATAAATGCCAGCACCAGTCATACAATTTTGAAATGACTAATGTCTTATTAATATTATCTTACACTTTCATTTTGTCTTAAGAACTAGACCCTGGAGCTTTGTTCTTTGTTTGGAGTTTGTTTGGGCTCGTACCTCATTAGAATTAAATATTTCGCATTGAAGTGAATAACGATTGTCTAGTTGTGTTATTTTCTACGTAGCTGAGCAATATAGTTCCAGATTTTATCATTGAACAAGTGACTTTTGGAATAAGACCTTAATTAATTTTTATATAATCAAAGTGTTTCGTCAGTAATGGAGCGATGGGTTGTGAGAATGAGCTCCTCTAGCACCCATATCCTGTTAGTCCATTCCTGACGGAATAACCTTTATAGATACTTGTCATTTATCACTAACTTGTCCCTCACAAAGTGTAAATTAGTCCTAACGCAGACGTTGATTGTTAAAGGGGTGGCGGCGCCGACTTCCGCCCGGTAATACATTACCGCGACCTGGACGCGCCCCGCGAACCAGATGACTTCCTTTGATCGAAGCACAAGAAGTGTATACGAAGCACGATGTGTGAAATAGTGACGTTTGTTATTGTTCGATGTTTCGTAACTTAAAATCGATTTTATTTAACTTTGTTCCTTACCGTTTGCGAAGAACGTTATGGTGTAGACATGTTGGTTTCTAGGTATACTTATAACTGTTGTATTAGGTTTTTAACGAGATATTTTAGTTAGGTACAACATTGATGAAAAGTATGCTATTTCTAATATTATAATATATATTTACTGGTTTTTATATTTGGATAGTGGGATAAGCTTATCAACATCAGTAATTGTTATGTTAGTTTGGGGAAACAATACAATAATTTTATATTACTTTTAAGCTACCATCAGTTAGATAACAATGTGACTCAAATTAAAGTATTCTTATGTACATTAAAAATTACGAATATAATAAAATGTTTCTCTTTTATTTTCGTTCACATTTTTTACATTTAATTCGTGGTTCAAAATTATGTATTTTATATAAATTTTACCTCAAATTTCAACATTCATATCCAGTTAGATATGTAAAACATTTATAATATTTTTTACTTGGACCTTTTTTATAATATATTCTTTAGGATCACCTTGGCTGGTTCATTGTGTGAATAATAAGATTGACATTATTGAACTACCTAACCTATATAGGAAGACTTACATTGAATGATTCAGAAATGTTGATGTATGATTAAGTACTACCTTAATAAGGATATAGGAATATTACATGCAGTCAGTATAAACATCATTAAGATATCAGTCATAGTATCATTTATGTAGGTCTACATGGTGAAAATTTTACATGTAAGTACCATGGTGGTACCATGTGGTGTGTTACACCAATAATAAAAAAAGTTTGATTTTAGGACCCTTCATTAGACTCTCCTGTGGCTATTGTACGACCGTCCATTTAGTGTCGTGCAAGACAAACTTAATTCATTAGTTTTTAACAGTGTTGGATAGACAAAATTGTAACACACATAATGTATGTTCAAATTAATTTAAAATAAAATAAAAAAGTAAGACTTAATAAAAAATATGTACCTATCTGCTGTATAAACGTCTACCTCTGGAATTTATATTAATGAGCAACGTTTACGATTGCTATAAAAAACGTGTTACAGTCAAAGATCTATATGTATATGGTTACAGTCGATATCAATTAGCTACTCATTCCTTCCAACTGTTTAAAATGAATAAAAAAGGTAAGCGTTAGTAATAAAGATTTCTGTTCAAGAAATTTATTTCTCATCAAAGATTTATATCACGTAAGTACCAAAGTGAATAAGTAAAAAGCAACAGTAAGTTTTAGAGAGCTTAAGAGTATTATAAGAATACGGTAATTTTTTATGTAAATGTAAAAGTCGATAAACTAGTAAAAAAAACACCTTATAGTAAGTGGTCCCCGTTGTCCAGGGATAATCCGGTAGATAATACTAAAGACATCAAAATACTTCGCTGGCCAAAAAGGAAAGGGGGGGCCACGATTTATATACCTAATAATTGTTGAATTAAGTGCCGAGTTGGTATTTAGATGTGATAGCTTGGTTAGTGACCTTTACGGCTTCATGAAAAGTTCCGTGTTTGAGCCTCGGCCTAAGCAGACATTGACAGACACTTCACGGGCCTTAGTTATTAACTCATAATACATACTGACAATAAGTTTTAGTAAGTCGTGGTAAATGTCATTATCCTAGCGTCTAGCGTGAGGAAGGACGTGACGCCCTAATCGCCATAGAAAACCAGCTATCTGCATAAATTATTGTCACCTTTTTTGCCTGTGTATCCGTGAGATACTGTATTCAGTCTTGATAAATATCTACGAGACTAAATAAAAAATGTTTATAACTAAATCATTATGCTATTTGTACATTATGATAAATGAACATGACAATTTTTTTAATTGATTATTATATCTATCCTCTAGGGCGCCACAACGAATAAAATGACGTAACATTATTTTAATTACATACACCATGCATACACCGAATATTTAACATACATAATTAGTAATTATCTACATGTAGGTACATACGTAAATCATAACCTTCCTTATAGATTCGTCGTATTTATTTAAAAAATCGCATGGAATTGGTTCCATAAAGTTGTACCTTAAAAACCGATTATCGTGAACAGTTTATTCTCTTTAACACGACCTTTCTAATAACTGATCGAAGCCTTGCGATTTAGCTATATGTAATCGGTATAAACAATCGTATTCTCCGAAATTGTTGCGTTTCGTTGGATCTCTAGAGGAAAACGATAAGCGAATGATATAAATATTAATGTATGTATAGCTATACACAAAACATTTATATGGAAACAATAAAACAATTTATGAATCGGCAGGTAACCTAGTGATGTCAAATTAAATTATTACAATATGGATATGAGATCATTTAAGTACAATGTCACATCTTACGTGCAAGGCAAGTTAAGTAAGCTTCCTTGACCCCTAAATGATATGAGCATGGTAGATCCAATAAACGCCATTGATATTTTATAAACCTTATCTTTATCTTTTTTAAACTTAAATTTCATAATCTTGTATATTATATTAATATTTATAGTTATTCCTTGTATGTGTAAGTATTATGTAATTATAATTTAAGTAGTTTATCTTATTTATTATATTGTCTGTGCACCCTACCCTTTTCACACTTATGTCTATGTCCTCTGCCCAAAGGTTGTCTGGAAGAGATCGCTCTATAGCGATAAGACCGCCTTTTATACTACATGCTATTTATATTAAGTTCTAATGTAGTAACTTATTTGGTGTGTACAATAAAGAGTATTCTATTCTATTCTTATCTGATAAATAGTTCACTAATATATCTTATTCTTTTGTCGATCATACTTGCACCTTCCTATATACATTCCAGAGCAGTCTGATCTTAGTGCTTACATCCTTCCAACGTAAATGTCAGGAGTCAGATGTGACGGTGGCCAACGGCTCGTGGGTCCTCCCATTAATAAACATTATAGTCGCCACAGAGTAGGTACTTATTTAAGTAGGTATATTAGGTACTTACGGTAGTATTTACTATGGTAGTCGCTTTGTATACTGACCCCATATAGGCACCAAGGGCGGATCCAGCTTTGGCGCCAGGGGGGTCACATAGTCATGGTCAAATCACAAGAAGTTATAATTTAATTTTGATAATAATAGATAGTAAAAAATAGGTATTTTATTAATAAATGTAAGTACTGTAGTTAAAAAATCTAACTATATTTAAATAACAAAAAATATATAACATAAAAATATGATGTTTAACAATTTTAATTAGTGGTCCACCTAGGTTCTGAAGCCAGCCCAGGTCATGACCGCCATGACCTCCCCTGAATCCGCTCTTGATAGGTACCTAGTATAAAAGTTAAAAACAATTCGTGGTAAGTATGTGGGCGCCTCTGTACGGCGTACCCGGATGTCGGCGCATGTCATTGGATGGTGCTGCACGTTGCGGTCGCACGACACGACACCCGCCCCGAGCATTGTCACGCTCGGTATCAACGATGACGACGATGACGCCCTGCCCGCGGACATCGGCTTTTCCTATTATTATAATTTATTGCTCTAGTAAGTAGGTAAGTTATAAAGTAATTCCCTATGATAAAGAAGTACTTATTAGGTCCTTGAATAAGTTCCCGCTGTGTCTTTTTGGGAAAATAAACGCTTTATCCACAGTAATTATTAAAACATACTTCAGTCAAAGTATCGCCCGTCACCCGTCACTAGACACCACCTTTTCCCATTTTTTTGGCAGTAAATGAATCCCGAGTCGGAAACACGAAACGTCTTCTGAGGCTATTCATGAATCAATCCATTTTTTGGTATCTAATCTAATAGGTACCTACATAAGTGTAAATAGCACAAAAACATTTGTTCTCTACAAACTTTTGAACCGTCGAAACATGCATCCTGAATTCCTGATTGATCATTTTCCCTGCTAGTAATAACCTGGATGTTAATTAACAAATTCTATAATTTTTTATATTTTCCGATCTAGTGATATTTAGCTATAGTAATACCTGCCTAGTTACCTACACCAGCTTCCTACGACTAGACTTTTCAACTTCATGTTTTTCACAAGCAATGTAATTATTAAGGCCCAATATCAATAAAGTATTAATGCCCAATATTAATTTGTCACTCATAATACTTCTGAGAAACGAGTCAGAACGTCGACTCTCATTAATATAAATTAACCTTTAAATAAATAATAAAAATATTTTTATACCTATTCTAGAACGCAGCTAGCCTCGGGTAAAGTAATTAATTACCATCACGGATCAAAATCAACCTTTTGACATTAGTAGTTTATATTTTATGCAAGATCGAACTATATACTTTTTCTACATCAGTCTAACTAACAAAACTCTACCGATGACGTCCTATAAGATTTTTTTATATAAGTAATCAATAAAACTACATACCTATACTATTATCGCATCTTTCGTGGAAAAAAGGCATAAGATGAAACTTGCAGTTTTACAGGAGAGCAAAAAAACTTAAAATATCAGTAAGTAGTCTAAAGGAATTTGCATTGCGATTTCTTGGAAAAAACCGTCAAGATTTATGATAAAATTTTGAAAAAAATTGAGCATATGCAGCTTTTTTCCACTGAGGGTGCGTTATGTCTTCTGTGACAAAACGAGAACAAGATTAATGTTATGTAAGTGGTCACTGTCGCCTGTGGACATCAGTAACACCAAAGGTATAACCGATGCACTGCGGTTCAAAAAAGTAGCTATATTATTTCGGAGCTTTCTGGCTTCGACATTGCTTTTCAGCGTCGTCCGACATATTTTACGGTCGATTTTAGATGTAGGATGCCGAGGGTAGCTAGCGAGACGCGTAAAATAACACTACAGTAGGTCACTGAACACGAGTACCAGCGACCTCCCAACAGGAGGATCAGTTGCTCATAGTTTCCGTTATTGAGCTGGATGCATCATGGGCCTTGGATTGGACTCCTGATGGACGGATAACGGGCACTATCGTTCATGAAAATCCGAAATAGATGCTTCAGGGGGACGACCCTTTACTGTAAGCTAGTAGGTCGCGACCCTGCCTGCAAAGCGATGGGTCCCGGGTTCGATTCCCGGCCGGGGCAGATATTTATGTGACAGATTATTTGTACTCGGGTCATGGATGTTAAAAACATAGATATACATAATATTTAGAATAATATTGCATGAACTATACTAATAAGATTATGTTCTTTATACGGCAGACCTAATATAATATATCACCTACACACAGAAGTAAACCAGAATACGACTACATATTTATTTATCTTATTAATTAATTGATTTGTGATGTAAAATAAATTTATGGCTATTAGTAGATAGGTAGGTATATAGAGACTACATTAGTAAGTATATTTTATATTTCTGTACCTAATGGGATTGGTTGGGTTTTCCTTAGAGCGAGACAGGTTTTACGCATTTGAAAACTACCTACCTATATTTTTTAGCAGGTATGCAACATCAAAAAAGAACAATACCTATATGAAATCAATTTGGATTTCGAAATGAATTTTTGTACCATGAACAAAAAAAACATCCGTATTGTTATGCTAATGCAATGGTATTTGAATAATGTAAATAGTACCTATTCTTATTATTTTACCATAAAAATAGTCAAATTACAGCCAAGTATGATCATTGATAAGTTACATTAAATTTCTTCGAATTTATCGGATTTATTCTTACCAAACTAATTATCTCAGAGAAAGCTTTAGTACTTATGTATATGACTCTCTCACCCAACGGACTAATATAGGTACTACTGGTCTCACCACTGAAAAGATAGAATGTATTCTACTGCTTCTTGTTGTGCAATTAAATCGGTGGTGCGGGAGGTGCCTTTGTTATTAGGTACGGTTGTTCATTGGTTACGGTGACCAATTACCATCATGTGGCGTGTGTGTTCATTTGTCGACTATGGACAAAAAAGTCATAGTAGATATCTAGTATCTACAAATAGTATTTAATCTCCTCTGGTGGCAGAGCTGAAGCCGTTGACGCTGGTTCAACGGTCTCAGTATTTATACATACCTATAGGTTGTTTAAGAGCTAAGAATGATGGTAGGTAAATTATATAATATTATTCAGTTGTAAATTTCTAAAAATCCATCAAGCGGATAAAATGCTTCCTTTTACCCTTTTACCCGGTAAAACTTCGATGGGACCCAAGGCGCCCGTTTGGTGTCAGATAAAATTAGAATATAGGTAAATATCTATTTAGGTACCTACATAATGACACCTTTGGAGGACAATATGAAGATATTATGGCTGCACGTGTTGTTGAATCTCAAAAAAATGTGATGCGCTCACAATACGACTCGTGGGTAATTAATAGTCCGAGCGAAAGAAAAACGTTCAAATCAATTAGGTGGGAATCGAACCTGAAACTGAAACTCGCTTTGCAGGCAGAATGACCTTTTGAGTTACGGGATCGCCAAATGTATTTAGTAAATTCGCTCACGTTTGAAAGGCACAATACATCTTTTGCAGTTTAAGATTTGAATATGCTGCTCGAAACGGATATAGAATTTCCCAATGACTCGAGCCTTGCTTGGGAGCAGTATAACGCGTGAGTAATACATTTTTGACTCGATCTCAATGTTCAATTACCATGCGCCGCAGAGCTCTGCTCGTAGAATGAGGACGGGAAACAAAGCCAGCTACGTACACGAACAGAACTTCGAATTCCCCGTAAACACTAACAAGTTTTTTGTTTTGTTAGGCGAACGTCTATTTATGTATCGCTTTATAAAGGCTGATAGCTACTGAATATCCACATTGTGATCGGTAAGCTCCGCGGAGATGGAGCGCTCGTTAGTATTAGTGTTGACCCTTGTGACCCTGGTGACTGGAACACCGCACGGATATGGCGTTAAGGGTGGTGCATCTGCAAAAGGTCAGTTAATATATAAATTATATTTTTAATTTTAATTTCTAGTTACTGTAAGTTTTCTTTGAGATTTTTAAATTACATTGAAATTGTGTGCCGAGTCTGAGACTGCCGAGTGATAGTCTCTCGTTTAATTTACCTAATATTTTTTAATATTATAATAATTACAATTAAGTATTATATTTATTCAAATAATAATATTTTTTATTTTAAATGACAGTTATCAAGACCAAAGATAAAGCAATTGTAGCTTATATAGTAAAATGAAAATTAGTTTCAGTGTTAAGCATGCACTCGTATGTTTTGATTTTGGTATATTTATTTTTGAATGCTTCGGGGTAATACATATATGGGTCAAAGACACTTAGAAAACAAACGTTTTGAATTGTATTTCACTGACTGGTAAAGCGTCGGTGATGCCTTTCGTGTTTATCTGATGGCCCTTTTATTCCTTTGGCTGCTGTTGTTATTCAGAAAGTATCTACAATTGACCCTTCTATAATAATTTAAAGGGAAAGCAGTATCCTAAAAGTAGTACCTATAGCATTAACTTTATAGAAGTTTAAAATAATTTAATGGTTTAATTCTATTTTCAGCTGAAGCAAGTGCAGTGGCCGGAGCCTTTGGAGGTATACCTCCTTTACCGCTGAGCATTCCTTCTGGGTCAGGCTACTCAGGAAGTTTCTCGAAGTCTTCCTCTTCAAGTTTTGCATCTTCGAGCGCCAGTGCCAGCTCAAGCTCTTTCAGCTTTAGTGGTTCCGGTGCTAATGGAATCGCCGGAATTGGTGCTCCGGGTAAGGGGTGCTCAACTGGCGCTTGTCCTGGAGCTGGAGCGACTGGCCCGTCTTCAAATGGATCTCCATTCATTAGCTCTAATGCAGTTTCCGCGGCACAAGCGAAAGCTCTATCTGGTTCCTATACACCTTGCCAAGGTTCAAGCTGCAGTGGACTACCATCAGAAAAATGTACATCAGGGCAATGCTCACCAGAATCTGCAACAAAAGGTCAAAATGGATGTGAATTAAATGGTAACTGCCAGTCTCCGTCCAGTGAATCTTTATCAGGCTCACAAGACAAAGGCGAAAAAGATAAACAAGAAGAGAAAGATAATGATTCGAATGATTTTGCTGTAAATATAAACCGTAATCAACAATCGAAATTATCACATGATTCAAATGGACAATATTCTAACAAAGATAAGTCTTATAATCCAGAATCTGATTGTTCTAACGGCAAGTGTGGTCCAGGTAACTCTGATCAACCTAGCTACGGTAATAATCAAAATAAGCCTTCAGTACCATCTACGTATTTAACTGCGCCTAATACAAACCCACCATGCACTACACCAGACTGCAGCTATCCTTCACAAACAAGTGGCTTGCCTTCTAGTTATAATGTCCCAATTCAGTCGGCAACAAATCCGCCCAACACTTATTATTCATCTCCTTCTGGTTCAAGTTCAAATAGTATTACCCCCGGTGTACCTTGCACATTGCCAAGTTGTAATTCATACAATCTTGGGAGCTCGAACATTCCTGGGCAAGATGGACCGCAATCTGGACAACAGGGAGCTCAACCTGATAAACAGGGATCTCAATATGGACCCCAGGAACCTCAACATGGACAAAAGGGACCTCATTATGAACAACAGGGACCTCAAACTGGACAAGAGGGTCCTCATTATGGACAACAGGGACTTCAACATGAACAGAAGGGGCCTCATTATGGACAACAGAGACCTCAAACTGGACAACAGGGACCTCAAACTGGACAACAGGGACCTCAGTATGGACAACAGGGACCTCAACATGAACAAAAGGGACCTCATTATGGACAACAGGAACCTCAAACTGGACAACAGGGACCTCATTATGGACAACAGGGACCTCAAACTGGACAACAAGGATCTCAATCAGGACAACAGGGACCAATTAATCAAGGATCTTGCGCTAATGGACAGTGTGACATTCCTACGGCTTCAAACGGAAAACCAAACAATGGTGCTATACACGGTGTACCAAGTTATTCACACGGAGGTATTCCTTCTAATGTTCCATCGGGGCAATCAGGACAACCTGGGTGTACAGCTCCTTACTGCTCTGGACTACCTACATATTCTCATCCCACACTGGGAAATCAACCAGGCCATGGATGCAGCGGTGCGGCCTGTAGTGGTACCCCTCCAACAAAGTTATCCGATTCTAATGCTCCTGTATATACAGGTGGATTTGGAGGTCCTCCAGGTTTTCTAGACATAAATTCTGGATACAATAAGGTACCTGGAAATTCAGGAAATAGTTACAGTCACAATACGCTTGGCAGTAGTAAACCAACTGGATCTTATGGATCAACTCCTACAATAGGATCTTATGGAACAACTAACTCAAATAACAATTATGGTTCTACACAGTCATCCAGTAATGGCGGATCAACTGGAGCATATGAATACAATAATCCAAGCAGTGTCCCGTCAGCACCTGGTTCACAGTTGAAACCCTCTGTTACTGGCAGTTCTGGTGTCCCAACAGCGTCTTCATTCTTGCCTCTCGGAGCTCCCTCGCATCCACAAGATGATGGAAGTTACAAACCCACAACAATCCATTCTGGCAGCAGTCCTACGTATTCTGGAGGTGTTGATGGTTCTACAGGATCATCGCAAATGAGTTTAGGATCTAATTCAATCCATGGATCATTTGGTGTAACTAAACCCAATATTCCATCGGATCATCTAAGTAGTCCAGCTTACACTGGTGGTTTTGGAGGACCATCAGGAACAGTTGACTCCAAACCTGGTTCTGGTAATTGTGGCTCAGCTGGCTGTAATGGCCAGTCGTTAGGTAGCGCAAGTGGTGGATCGTACGATAAAACAAGCCCAAATAATGGTGAATATAAACCCGCGTATACAGGTGGATTCGGTGGACCAGCTGGCATTTTAAGTTCAAATAACGTTAATGTCCCTTCCAAAACTCCGACGGTGTCGCCGGGAAATATTCCGTGTGCGAATGGTAACTGTGGCTCTATAGGTACACCATCTTCTAGTCAGGGAAGTTCCCTATCAAACGCTCACAACCTTGTGTCTGCGTCAGCCAGTGCAAATGCTGTGGCATATACTGGAGGCTTTGGAGGTCCACCGGGATTTTTGAAACCTTATGATGATGGAAAAGGGAACATTCAAGGTTCAAGCGGAAATGGACATTCACCATCTTCCAACAATGGTCACCCGAATACTCCATCAGCTGCCGGTAAAAATTCGGAACCTGGAAGTTCTGCAAATGGAGCGAATGCTGCAGCTCACGCAATTGCAACGGCATCAGCCACAGCTGGTAGTTATGGCGGAACCAATCATAATGGTACAGGACGTGGGTGCAACAGCGGTTGTAGTCCTAATGGCGCTGGTGATGGTTTAGGAGCCGGTGCTGTCGCTGCTGCTAAAAGCAGTGCTGCAGCGTTTGGGAACTTCGCAAGCAGTTCAGCCAGCGCCCATGCTACTGCTGGCGCCGCTACCAAAGGAGGTTAGAATCTTTAAATTTATTTATTTACACTTTTTTATGAGATTAATAAAAAATATTAAAATTCCAAGATGTAAGTAGTATATCAGTGTACAATACGAGATTTTTTAATTTATACTGTTTGTGGCTGCATCGAACTACACGTCACACGGTGGCGTCATGCCGACCTAATTATGCTATCAAAATTTTCAAGATCGCATGCATATGTTTAATATACATATTATTATGTTATACATATTATGCATAACTGTACGTACATGCAAACTTTCTGAACTTAGATCTCCCGTTAAACTGCTCACTGATTTTATGATTCTAACTAAATATATTTTATTTGTTTCAGGTTACGGCAGGAAGTAAAATTTTAATTAGAATTCAAATTAAACAAAAGATTTAATAGTTCATAATATTGATAAATATAGGTACCTAAACAAAACTATTTGTGTTTGTAGTTAGTGTGTTTAAGTTACTACGTAGGAATTTTATGAAGTACAACGACTCGTATTTAAAGACTAATAGTATCGGGTTATTCCCATTTGTCCCCACCTCGTTTGTCACCACTGGTGACAAATGGGAATTTTTTTCCCATTTGTCCCCACTGGTGACAAATGGGAACAAAATCCTTCCCATTTGTCCCCACTGGTGACAAATGGGAATAAAATCCTTCCCATTTGTCCCCACTGGTGACAAATGGGAATAAAATCCTTCCCATTTGTCCCACTATATAGACCACCAATAAATTGATACGCCCGCATTAGTGGCGGTGCTAGAGCTTAATATATAGCGATGCGAATGTTTTTTTCGCGAATTATGATATAGTGATTATTTAATGCAAATTTAACTTGGAAAACATATATTTTTAATTCGTCGCGTATGTTTTTTTTGTTTGTATGTTCACCGATTACTCTAAGACGGTTCTACCGATTTGGATGTTTTATACGGTATTGAATAGAAAATTGCTTCAAGGAATGGGACCAATTACACGTTACTTAAAACTATATTTTTATTATATTATTATTTTTATCAAATATAAGTGCCTTAAAGTCTATAAGCAATGAAACAAAGTCATATTTCCGAACACTTTTTTACACATTATGTACTCAACGATTAATTAACAATAATTTACTTATTCTCTATGAAAAATCAACAATCAAGTTACAACAAACTTACAAATACACAATATCTTTTATATAAAATTCTCATGTCACAATGTTAGTTACCATACTCCTCTGAAACGGCTTCACCGACTTTTATGAAATTTTATATGCATATTCAGTAGGTCTGAGAATCGGCTACTATCTATTTTTCATACCCCTAAGTGATAAGGGTTGTCCACCCCTAACATTTTTTTTAGTTTTTGGACAAAAAAATTTTTTTTTAATGTGGCATTAAAAATACAAACAACTCAAAATTTTCACCCTTCTATCACCAACCCCTAGTTTTTAATAGCCATTTTAGTAATTTAATCATTTTTCATCCCGCTAGATAACTGTTCAAATGTTAGGCGATACGAAGTTCGCCCGGTCAGCTGGTATATTATATAAACTATTGTTATTTATTATATTATTTTTATCAATGATTAGTGCCTTAAAGTGTACAGGCAATAACCTACTGTCATATTTTCAAACATTTAACACTTTACTCAACGATTAATTAAAAATTAAATAAATTGGGTAAGAAAAATAGATAGTAGCTGATTCTCAGACCTAATGAATATGCATACAAAATTTCATAAAAATCGGTCAAGCCATTTCGGAGGACCATGGTAAGTACCATTGTGACACGAGAATTTTATTATAGTTATAAGAAATATTGTGTATTAGTAAGTTTGTTGTAAGTTAATTGTTGATTTTTCATAGAGAATAACTAAATTATTGTTAATTAATCGTTGAGTAATGTGTAAAAAAGTGTTCAGAAATATGACATTGTGTCATTGCTTATATACTTTGAGGCGCTAATATTTGATATAAATAATATAATAAATAAAAATATAGTTTTAAGTAACGTGTAGTTGGTCCCATTCTTTGAAGCAATTTTCTATTCAATACCGTTTAAAACATCCAAATCGGTAGAACCGTCTTAGAGTAATCGATGAACATACAAAGAAAAAAAAACATACGCGACGAATTGATAACCTCCTCCTTTTTTGTAGTCGGTTAAAAATATATTATGTTTTCCGAGTTAAATTTGCATTAAATAATCACTATATCATCTGTTTATCATAATTCGCGAAAAAAACATTCGCATCGCTATATATTAAGCTCTAGCACCGCCACTAATGCGGGCGTATCAATTTATTGGTGGTCTATATAGTGGGACAAATGGGAAGGATTTTATTCCCATTTGTCACCAGTGGGGACAAATGGGAAGGATTTTATTCCCATTTGTCACCAGTGGGGACAAATGGGAAGGATTTTGTTCCCATTTGTCACCAGTGGGGACAAATGGGAAAAAAATTCCCATTTGTCACCAGTGGTGACAAACGAGGTGGGGACAAATGGGAATAACCCATAGTATCGACTTTAGTATTTATTACATTGTGATATATGGCTTAGCTGAATATTAATTATAATGATCTGAAAAATTATTGAGTGCGGCCAAATTAATTTTTAATAAATCAATGTACATATTTCTAGTGATCTTTCTTTCTTTTCCCATTTAAAACAAAAGTATCTATTTATTATACACATATTATTACAAATTATACACATTATTATTATTTATTATAATACACACATTATACATTATATATTATCTGTACTATAATAAAACTCAAAGTGTCTGTTTTTCTGTCCGCGCATCACTAATAAACCCTTGATCGGATTTCGATGAAAATTGGTAAAGTTGTTACTGATACCCTGGGTCATATTTTAGATAACTTTTCATCTCGGAATTAAAAGGTTTCCCGGGAAAACAGGATAAAATTTTGAATAAGTAATATTACACATTGAAATTTTATAAAGTCCATGAATAATTAATACTTTAAAACTAGTATCTAAATAAAGGCAAATCAAATGTATACCTATACATAAGTTGTCAATATTTCTGTATTCTGTTTTTATTAGTATTCTGTATTAATTATAACTATTGCATTTCATTCACTTAATTTAACCATATAAAAGATTTGGGTGGGGTTTTTACATCCTTGAAGGAATTTCGTGTCATTTATTCAGAGATTTAAAAATAATGAAAAATAATCTCCATTTTACTATTAACGAAGGAACTCACTATCATGCAAGAAACTGCTAGTTTATTATCATAACATTTATCAAGCAACATCAAGATCTAAGTTACGATAGAAATAGTGTACTTTATTTCCTACTTCAGTAATATCTGGTTCTACGTTCATAATGTCAATGTCAGTTCATAAACGCACGACGATGCACACTACAGTAAGGTCAGAAAAAAAACGATAAAATTTTAAATGTATTAAGGGCACTTACTGTACCTACTTAGTATATTTATTTATTTATTTATTTTTTGAGCTTTACTGTAAAAACCTACAAGCTAGGCTTACAAGAGCAGACTTAATGCTATGGGGCATTCTCTTCCAGTCAACTCATGGTGTAGGTGAGGTGTGGTAGGCGGTAACAATAATAATTGAACGGGATAATATGCTGCATAATACGTAATAATAATAATAATAATAAAATATATATTTTATAACATATACTATTATGTCTTCTGTGGTATAACTTACTTTGATAACGTATTGATTCCAACTTCCGATGCTCGAGTGCCTCATTTGCTTGTTAGCGTGGTAAATGTTCCGCCCTAGGCAAACCTTCAAAGGTTCTATCGCCATTCTATACTTGGCCTTAAATCTTGGGCTGTATATACTGTGTAAGCAACTCAATAATACAAGATGCGCCTTCTGTTGGACTCCTAATTCAGGCAATATAGGTAATATTGCCCTCCGTAGGCACTAAACTTACCTATACTTACCTACCTCATTATCATTTATCAAGGTCTCTTTAAACTGCTTTAAAATTATAATAGGTATATTTATTACATACCTCGGCACTATCAACTTAGTTCTACTCGTATATACAATAAGTAAGAACTCGACATAAGAGTACCTAAGCCAACTATGGATAGTATGTAGTAACCGTTGTTCGTGGAGACCGTGGACATCAGTAACAAACGCATCACCAATGTATTTTTGACCAAAACAAAAGCGAGAGACCCGCATTATTTCCGGCTCCCCGTCACTGCGATATAAACATAAAGACAAAACATTTCATGATCGAATTAAAAAGGAAGACGTTAGCTATTTAGGTGGGAAAAACACCCACCATTATGAATAACTCTTCATAATAATAATTACTTACCTACTATAACATTTACCTTGTGGGTAATTTTAACCCATTACATTTGAGCGTTCCAAGCTGTTAAGTGCAGGAAAATGTCTTATAAATAAAATCTAACCAGTAGAATTTGGCGCAAAAAATACGTGACTCATATTTTTGGGTGGACCTAAGCTTATCCGTTCAAACAATACTCACTTAGAAATATAATACATATCTGTATTCGTAAATATAATTACGAAGAAAAACTGTACTAGATTGTAACAATGTTGTTCGATTAGTTTATACGACACATGGAGATATGTATGTAAGCACTGTAAGCAGTTCCTACAATACTGGGGTGTGGGTGGAATGTTACATCATCAGGTAATGAATTATTTATTTCTAGAGTATCCGCAAACTCCTATAAGAGTGAACAATGGATGAGACTAGTGCATGATTGTATCAGTGATGTATGAGCTGTTAACAGCAATTTACGATATGATTAGTTCATCAGATTATTCTTTATTTCTACCCGATGGCTAGTTGGTACCGGGAATAATGGTTATTTATAACATAAACGCGCGATAAAATTGTAGTTTATATGGAAAATAATTAGACTGGGAATTTCCTTTAAAAGACTTAGTTCTATGAAATATTGAAGCATCTTTGTGGAACGAGGGATACAAACGCAGTAGGCATGTTTTTATTTTATTTCACGAGGTTAACGTAACTACATACTCGACTCTACATTTTGTAATTGTCAGATAAATATAATAAATAGTAGGTATGTACATAAATAACTACTTAGGTATATTTTATGTGGATATGAGACACTCAATGAGAAAACATTTTTGTCACTGAGACATTTTTCTCACGATAATAGGCTTTGATTATGTATGTTAGTATATTAGTTCATTGTTATAAGCACGTGTATCATCAAAGCATGTAGGTAGGTTATGTCTTAGTTAAAATATAATAACAGTTAAGACTATGTCAACAATCTATCTACTATTGTATTTAGTATGGAAAGTGTTCAAGTACTCTGTGGTGTGAAAGTTTGTAAAGATGCATGGGACACCGGTCCCTGCATTTAATGTGCCCCTTTTCAGGAAACTCTGCTTCTCGCGGTCTTCATGTCATGCTTTCCGCTCGAGCGCTCTACTCAATAAGCCATTAGTCGAAATCAACTTACGTGAGGATGCACATATGGCACAAAACTATTAAAAGTACGCTCATGAACAAAATGTGCATGTGATATTTGTAACATTTTATATGATAGGTACAGGTATTTTTCTTAGTTGAGACCATCAAAGACAAAATGAATTAATTAATGAAATTAAGAAAAAAAAAGATTTTTAGACGTCCATATCAACCCATCGGAATAGAACCTATCCTACCTAGATAATAATTCTGAACATAGTCTGTTTGTGTGCCAAGTTTATTTATTTATTTATTTATTTAATGATTTATGCACACCATACAATTCAATTCCAAGTTTCATCTTAATCCGTGTATTATCTACGGTTAGCGCGTAATGTAAATAGGTTAATAATAATAAACATCTTCACAAACTTTAAAATTATAAAATTAGTACGTACTAAAATAGTCCGAGTTAAAAATATATAAAATAATTCATTGACTACATAAGTTCCGTAATTATTTATTACGTCAAGGGTAATAATTATATTTAATCCGTCATATTTTACATTTACAGTTTTAATATTATAATCTTACATTCAAAGTTCGTCGAACTGGTACCTCGCCCACTCACTATAAACTATAAAGTAGGTACTGTAGGGCTAGTCATGGTCACTCCTTATCGTACTATATCTGTAAATACATAAAACAGTTTTACCGCCTAAGCTACGTCTATTTCTAAAGCTAGTTAAAAGGATTCGCTTGTCCAGCCGGTCACAATGGATGACAATTTTATTATGGAAATGTTTTAGACCTATTTTACCAACGGGGAATGTTCTGAAGAACTGTTTGGCTTAATACCTGCAGTTGATTTTCGTCACCGCACATCACGTACCAGGTTTCACCAACACTACCTGGATACCTGGCGTTCGTCGACAGTCCGGTTCTCACGTCATTTTCTACCTCGCACGTGTAAACTGTGCAACAAGCTACCTGCATCGGTGTTCCCTCCAGGCTATGACATGGGGTCCTTCAAGAAGCGGGTCTATCGTCATCTTCTTGGCCAGCAACGCGTCCATGGGCGGCGGTGATCACTTAACATCAGGTGACCCGTCTGCTCGTTTGCCTGCTCAAAGCATAAAAAAAAACCTACTACGTTATGAGTAATAATAGCATAGTGTAATAGCAATGCCACGGATTAAATAATTTGATTCAATATTCACAAAAAATGTTTTCTTAGATAGTACCTATACGAAGAAATCGTGTAGTTACGTTCTAAGAAAACAATGTACATAATTGTTGATATATAAAAATTGTGTATAATTTTTGACATTTTTGTACTACATATTAATCTCTATCCATTGGAGCTGTGCTGCCTCGTAAGATTTCGAAAACTCGGGTGCAATAAGCTTACAAGTTGGAACTCTAAATGTTCGATTAAGAGACAATAATTATCTTTATTTTAGGCATACCGACTAACTTTGTGTTTTTAAACGTTTATGAAGGATCTAAGAGTAAAAATTTATCTATTCTGCTTGAGAAGACATTTTTTTAAGATGCTCACGTAGCACAGGTATTTTCCGTGATGGTTTACCAACCCGAGTCATAGCTGCTGTATTATGCTATTTCTCCCGTAATAGTAGTTCTAGATCGTAAAGGTATGAATATATTAAATTTATCTAAAGGCATTCATAAAGTATTACGATCTCGTCTTTTACTGATGATCAAACCTTTTTAAGCGCGTAAGTAATGTGTAACTTCTATAGAAGTATTGATAAAATGTGAGTCGACTAATAATAATTGTCATACATTTTTAAGGTATGAATAACTATGCCATGTTTATTTACATAATGTGGGCATGTCATTTATCTTTAAAATCTACAAGCTTAGCTGGATTAGATAATATACAGTGAGTATAATACAGCTGAAGAATTTTTTGTTTAAATGCTCTGATCTCTAGAACCCCCAGTTAGTTCGAGAAAAATATTTTTACCTAATTCCTGATATGTTGCTTCAGTGGTAAGGGTGTTGCGACTGACGGCTTACCAGTTCATAATTTGAGTCATTAGAGTAAATCATACACTTGTAATTCATATAGGTAATACTTTATCACTTTTTTTGTTACTTCTTTTTATGTATGCTTAAATAGTTTAATTTTACACCACTACTTTTCATTTATTGTAGGTAAGTGAGAGACCAGGTAACTAATTACTGAGATTAGTACGGAGAAGTCTGTTAATAAAAAATATTAATATTATAGGAATATCGAATCGACTGCATGTAGCTACGAATACCCATTGCTATATATAGGTACGGTACAGCCACCAAAAGATAATACTTATTATGTAGGCATCGCATAACTAAAAGGCAGTATTATACTCAGCAATATATTGCTAATATCTAGGAATTAATTCAGATTTTAATATTTTAACTATGGACATAATTTATCAACTATAAATTCTCACTGGGCTATAAATAATAAGCTGTCTTAAATAATAATTATATCTCTAAACCTGTTTTGGATAAATTATTATATCTCTATCATACGCACACATTTTATTGTTTAATAGAAATAGGTTTACAAAGCAAAGCGAGTGCTTTGAGAAACCTAGCTATTTCTTATGTTTACAAGTACCTACCTACCTAACCATAACCGAAACAAATTTTTTATCTTAATTTTTTTATAAGTCGTAAAAATGCATAACCAAGAAAATTTAGGGGAGAGCGGGGTTGAAAGTGCCGGGAGAAGTGGTGCCTATGCGAATCAAAATACTTCACAAATTGGAGGTAAAATGGACTTCATTGCTTTATTGATTATTTAATGTCAAAAAAAGATGTAGAAGAAAATAAGCTATTTTTAAGAATTGTGGAGAAAAATGTTTTGGCCGAAGAACTGGCTTAAAAAAATAAGAAGAAAAAGTGTAGTAAACAGAAAAAGAAGAACACCAAAAACTCCGATACTGTGAAGGTCAAAAAGGTGATAAAAGTTTCAATTTAGAGATGGACTAGAATGGTAATGTATCATAAAGCCTCTAACCCGGCTCTTGATTGAATATATGTAAGTTTATGAAAACAGTAGTTTCTTATTTCTAATTTTATTTCAATTAATATAAAACACCAAACATCATGAACAGCACTATCAACATTATCTAAGGCACAACTTGCCCCAAGATTTTAGTGCCTCTCCGTCACAATTTAAGAAAATCAGTTCCTATTTAAAATTATTATAATAAATGATAAAAAATGGATTTACAATTACATATTTAACTTAGGATAGACCACTGTAAGACGTAGTTAGTAACCATGTTATGTTACGAGTGATATAAGGATTTGCTATATACCCCGCTCTCTTCGACTAGGTAACAATATCAACGAAAGCAATATAAGGCCGTTTTAGTGTTAATTAAACTAACAATCTACATAACTCTAGCAAACATAATGGCACGATATCAGATAAAATATTTTTAACGGTTATTGAACCTATTTTTAATAATAATTTATAACTAAACCGGACTATTTTCGCATAATATCATAGACCGACGAACTCAAAGTATCATACACAATTTTTTTAAATCATTTTCCTGTTGCTTTTCGATTCGGTTATGAATCAGGAACTGACTTTTACTTATTGAATTGTCTGCCATTTGTCGTTTTGTTAGAATTTATACAAAACAAAAATAATTGCCAGTTTTTTGGTAAACATTGCTACATAACCTATTCAATAAAAACAGACAAAACAAACTGTTTCTTCATTAACAATGTTTTACTTAACACTTAATTAGTAAATAGATAAATATTACTAATCTTTACCTTTAACATAGCAAACGAATTTGTATAGTTAATATTATGTAACATTGACCAAGAAATCGCTTTAATACCCTAATATGCTTTTTACATTCGACGGTACGATATCGTAGTGCGTATTTTAAAGCGCATTCTAAAGAGGCAAATACTACTCGTACTTCTAAATAAACTTGACAAGTGCCAAAACTAGCTTGGAGAGGGTTCCCTTCGTTGATTATGTATTTACCGTTATTTTTATATTTTATTTATTTTTGCCATTTTTTAAGACCATAGACTTCTCATAGGTTTTCCTGTAATATTTAAGTAAAGAACTATTGTATTGTACTATCTGTATTTTTACTAGTTTCAGAGATAAGGGGGAATGGTCAATTTTTGGCTTTAATTTTCGTTCTTTCTTCAATTTTAATTAATTTTAAAACATTGTAGAAAAACAACAAAAATATATTTCATATCCCTACCACAAGCCCTTTTATTTGACATACCACATGATACGGTTTGTAAAACAGTTTTTGTTTAATTTTGATTTGGTTAAAAAAAATTTACTTTATACCCTCGTCTTTGGGTCACAAAAAAGTAACGTGAGTACCAAATTTCAACTCATTTGATCCAGTAGTTTCGGAGTAAATTGGTTTGGAGTGATCTTATAAGGGTTCCGTTTTTCGTTTTTTCGTACGGAACCCTAAAAAACAAAGACAAAACAAAGAGTTAAGTTTGTGCACTAACTAATCAGAAAGCTGGTAGCTAGATTAGTATGGTAAGTGGTCACCAGCTTACATGCAAACGTTCTGAATTTAAGTGGGTGTTAAGCAACCTAGGAATCTTCAAAAGTTTTATATTGATGACTAGCAATCGCCCTCGCTTCGCTTCGGAAAAAATCTTAGGTGCTTTATTTAACTTACATAACATACTCTTAAAGCAGCATGATCGCTCATTAGAACAACGTTACTATGAAAGCTCAGTACTCGAAATAACGATTCGATATTTTAGGGTTCATTACCTCGAAAGAAAAAACACGGTTCCCTTAAGATCACTTACTCCATTGCCGGTCTGTCTGTTTGTATTTCAAGACCTTTTTTCTCAAGAACGTGTGAAGGTACCAAATTAAAATTAATCCAACACTCAGGTCTGCAATCCCTAGGAGCTGTGAAAACATATAATATTCTGTATCCTCAACGCAATCAAAAAACATACAGCTAGAAGGAATGTCTTAGGTAAAACGTAGGTTAAATAAAAAATCTTAAAACTGGGAATTTGTAAGTATCACAAAAAAATAATTTTAAACCTATTTGCAGAACTTGGTAATTTTATCGGGACCCATATCGATACATATATGGGGACAACAGTTTTTCAACGGCAAAGTTAAATTTGTTCCGTTTATCTTTTCGTTACACAACTATGTTAGATTTTACTAAACAGTTAAGTTAGGTTCAACAACCCTAGTTCGCACTGCGCCGGTTGCTTTTACTTACTATTATTATTTCATCATATTATTTTCTAAATTTTGTGTTTCCTACTTAACCCTTAGTACTTAAATTACATTGAATAAATAAATTGTATGATGACGTTTGCTGATCCATCAGTATTTCACATTAGGTACCCAGACTTTAAAAAAAGAAATAGTCTTATATCGTTCTCCAAGGTACAATCTATGTCTATACCAAAACACATCAAGATTGGTTCAGCGATGAGAAAGAGTTAAGGTTAATTCGATGAGTTATATGAGAATAGTAATAAAGGAGCAACACATTTTCGCATTTATTACATTGTAGTTTTGGCCAATCAATAATTCGGCAAAGGGAAGATATTGCTTCACAGAAAATGAGAAAATTCAGCACCTTGCACTCTCAACACGATGTTCCTCAGGACTGCATTATAACAGAACTACAACATCACTACTACGGAACTCTAAAAATGACGGAACACTTAGTTATTTCAAAGAACAATCCTAAGCTTGATTTAACACGCCGCAATACGTTTTATTTAGTAGATTTATGTATTTTATGATCAATTATTCAATTTGTTCAATGTCTACTATTTGTACAACACTAAATTACTATTTTCAACCCCTTCCAGGGTAAAATGCAAAAAAATGCTAAAACGTTGGAGGCCATAATACGCAATTAATGATTTTAAAAAGGTGAATATAAAAATAGATATTTAGTAAAAAATACTTCAGTGCCGTATTCTAGTTCCATCTTGCAAAATACAAATAAACTAAGAAATGCATGTATGCCTTATTTTGTGTGAAGAAAAGGTTTTTGTAAGTTTAAAACAAATTAAAAACTCGTTTCTCGGTTTTGGTATCGTGAAAGTATAGATTTACAACTTAAAAAATCATTTATTTTGAAATCACAGACATTCACTTCAGTTATATTTATGTGTATTTGAATTATTGTAAAAAAATATGTACTCGCTTTGGCTCCACCTCGCAAAATATAACAAAAAACTAAGAAATGTATGTACCTATGCCTCAATTTGTGTGAAGAAAAGATTTCTGTATGTTTAAAATAAATCGACTCATATTTTATTTTCTCGCTTTGTTATGTAACCCTAAAAAATTGCCTATAATTTAAGTTGAAGACTCGATATTGTAGTAAAGTCCTGTTGAAATCCGTTCAATAGCTTCAGAGATTAATGAAGACAAACAAACAGACAAACAAAAATTAAAAACTCATTTTTCGGTTTTGATATCGTGCTAGTAACGATTTATAACATGAAAAATGCAGTTATTTCGAAATCACAGACAGACATACTAATTATATTATATATTAAAGGTGTATGTATTAAAGGCGTTGGCGTGAATCAACACATACAGAGCCATCTAGTTGCCAAGATAGTAATTGATTATTTATTGGATATCAGTTACTCATACAGACTTAATTTGCGTTTTTCTACCACTTCTCAGGTGAAATTTATAAAATGCTGAAATTATATTGGAGGTTATAGATACGCAAACAATATGCTCTTAAAAACAAAATACAAAAATAGATATCCACTCAGTAATAGGGATTTGAATTAATGAAAAAAATAACCTTTAAATGCATTTTATGGCCTTTCTATGCAATATAAGTAAAATCTAAGAAATGCATGTATAACTCTTTTTGTACGGAAAATACGTTTTTAAAAGTTTAAAACAAATCGGCTGATATTTTTTTATTTTTCCATACAAACTATCCCTAAGGAACCCTTTAGTATGGAACCCTAAAATATTGCTTAGTTGTTAAGTTGAACACTTTGCAATATCCTAGTAAAAGTGTTGTTAAAATTCGTTCAGTGGTTTCGGAGATTAGCGGAGACAAACAAACAGACAGACAGACAAAAATTTTAAAAACTCATTTTTCGGTGTTGGTATCGTGCAAGTAACGATTTGCAACTTGAAAAAATCATTTATCTTGAAATCACAGACAAACTCTTCAATTTTATTAATATGTATAGATGGATCGAGCCTTCGACTCAAATAGACGTAAGAATTTTTTATCTTTTGGTGAGAAATGTTTATAAATGTCTCAATAGTTAGTGGTTGGGAATCAGTTGAAGAGTTAATATAATAACTTAAATTTATACAAATATCGTACCTATCTCTGTGTTTTTATAAGCTTTTATTTATTTAACTTGGTATGTTCCTTAATTTGTTATCATTTAATACGTATGGGTCAAATCTTACAAGTTGAATTACAATTTAATACTTCCTCTCATCCAACGGAGTTCTTTCACAAATTGGTTGGTTACGATGACAATGCATTTTTAAAATAATTGTGATCTCAGGGCTGGTTATAGACAAGGAAACTCCTTAGCGGCCTATTACAAAATTTTATATATTGTTTTTAAAAGTATTATTTTGTACTTACCAAAATGTCGCAACGTCGCCGCGTCGCCACGTGAGTCTTTATCGATGTCGTATCGTACATGTGAAATTGCTGGAATGCTGAATGTCATTTGCTCATAAACAAGATTTATTTTTGCTCACAAGTCCCAGTAGCGTGGCACAAAGCTTACATAAATTACTTCGATTTGTTAGTAATAGTACCTAGGAACAGGATTAATATTATTAAAATCCATGTGTAATGCTGAACGCGTGATAAATGTGCGTTCAGCATTACAGTTATTCTAATTACCTATGAACGATTAGCAATACATTCAATCAGAGGCTATCAATAAAGGCAATTCAGATGCTATCAAGTAGAAAGAGCCAATTTGCGTTTTTTGCGTCTATTATTATTAATATTGATTAGGTAATAAAATAAAACTTTTGCATGTGCAAATATTGCCCAAAAATGTTTTAATAGGCTGCGATTCTCGGGGTTATACATTAGTTTATTTACGTAGCTAATTAATTTTATATTTATTTCTACGACGTTGTGTCACTAACGAAGTGCAATATGTGCTCTGATCTGAATTTAGCATTGGGACGTTTATATGTTTTACATATTTTATAAAATCTTAAATTACGAAACAATTGAATTAAATTTGTAATTAACGCAATTAAATGTTTTAGTAAAAATAACTTTAAACATTTCTAACTCTGGCGCGCTTTCCTGAAATCTTTCTTTCAACTGTTACTTGAATGCACTTAGATAAATAATCCTATAAAGTAACTACTTAAATGTATGAATTCCCAAGTGATGTAGCTGCTTAATAATAATAATAATAATAAATCTTTATTTCAGGCATCGAGGCCCATAACATAAATACCTTACAGACTAACATACATACAAAAATATAGACTTAAACTAATTCACTTCTTCGCGAAGTGAGACGCGCTTAAACTGCATATTCTTTAAATTAATTCGGTACCTATTACTGGTTTCGGTCAAGGCGACCGATCGCGATACGGGAAGCCTGCGTACTTTTTGTGTGGTCTACCAGCTTGCCATGTGTCAATTAACTTAACCCGTACCTGCCAACGGAGACGATATCCGATAATTGGATGGATCTGCTGATGATGATGAACTGAGATGTTGACTATTAATTAATATTAAAATAAAGTAAGAAATTATATAAATACTAGCTGACCGGGCGAACTTCGTATCGCCTAACAATTAATAAGTTATCGAGCGGGATGAAATAAGATTAAATTACTAAAATGTCTATTAAAAAATAGGGGTTGGTTACATTATAAAAAAATATAATTTTGTCCAAAAAATTAAAAAAAAATGTTAGCACCCTTATCACTTAGGGGTATGAAAAATAGATAGTAGCCGATTCTCAGACCTACTGAATATGCATATAAAATTTCATAAAAATAGGTCAAGCCGTTTCGGAGGAGTATGCTGTGATGGTAACTAACATTGTGACACGAGAATTTTATATATATAAGATGATTTAGAGGACGATGTGGTTTTAGTCAGCATGCGTATCCATCTATACTAGGTTTCTTACATAATCGTAAAGTTACTAATTAACAGGACTTGTTTTCGTAATGTACCTAATGAATATTACGTAATGTAATTTATATTGACTTAAAGAAAATGACGGATACAATTGCATTTTTAAAGATAAAAGATAAAGATTTATTCACATATATATGTATATCTTATACAGTGAACCCCCGGTAATCCGACAAACATTTTGCAGGGCAGTGTCGGACTATCGAATTTGTCGGATTATAGAGTACTGCCTAAGACCCCCTATAGTCCGGAATTTTTTACAAAAGAGTACCTTGTAATCCGACAAATTACAGATCCAATGATAAGATTCTATAAGTTATAATGTACTCTGAAGTACAAATCATACTTGAATAAGTATGTCAAATTTAGTAAATTAAACAACACAATAGTTTTATTATAAAATTAACGTCATTAACGTGACGTAATTAGTCAAATTCAAACTAAGCAATCAGAATCAAAACAATACCCTACGTGTCGAGCACAATAGTGGTAATGCGTACAAGTTATAACTTGTTCAATCATGCATTAGCGAAGATTGTCAAAAAAATATTCAATAATAAATAATTAGACCATGTCGGATTACAGGGGGTGCCGGATTAGACAGGGGCCGGATTACCGGGGGTCCACTGTAATATATTCACGTATATCTTATAAAAGTAATTAAAACACTTAAATTAATAATTCTATATACAGAATTTTTTACATCTGAGGTTACTGTAATTTTCACACGGACTTAAGTTCCCCTGAATATTTCATTTTTTCATACAGATAACTAAAAATAAAATTACTCCGGGTTTTAGTACTGATAACTAAAAATAAAATTACTCCGGTTTTTAGGGCATAGATATAAAAGGATTACCTATTTTGTTAAGTGTTACGCTAATCTACTTTAAAATATTAAACCTCATGCCTTAAGTAGTATAATTACCATATACATATATCAAATGTTTAATTATTGATGAAACGATTATTTCTTTATCTAGTTTTTTAAAAAGAAAAGTTTTAGATATGCACACCAATTTGACAGATAGTTTGAGGGCTTCTAGAAGTGCTCTACATTTGACCGCTCGAGCGCTCGACATTTATACTCGTAGTTCAGTGGTACCGTGATGTTACAATGTCGTTATTTTTTATAAAAAATACAATTGTCTATTAAACTTTGTATCCACCCACAGCCACACGAAAATTTTTTCAAGATGGGATGCTGTTATTTGTGAGCTGACTTAAATAAAACAAACACAAATTTTACCCCAGGTTTATTACTATTCACCAGTGAAACCTGCATTGAAATCTAAATCTAACCTAAGCCCTTTGATTAGTCGGAACAAACATCGGTCATTTACAATTATAACGTTGATTTATGATAATGATTTACAGTCATCATAATAACAAGGTAACACTTAACTCTAATAAATCTTCTATTATGATGTGATATTATACCTTAGGTACCTTATACCATTAGGCCCATTAGAATATTTACAATCAATCCTCGTCGAAAAACACAATGACCGTAACTTGGGTTTGACCTAATGCTAACTTTCCCTATTACTACATTGATCTGTAAATTGTTAGATTTTAAGATAAGACATTCAATGAATAAATGATGGATCTTAAAAAACAGAACGCACCTTAATTATACTCCTTTTAAATTACCATATGTTTTATAATGACGACAATTTTTCACTGTCATTCAATAACCGTTGCACAAAATGCGACAGGCTTTCGATTAAATAAGAATATCGTACAATAATAACACACTTCATACCTACTTATTTCTACCATATTATGCAGGCATACAATAGGAAACTGCATACGTAAATGTAATGAAATTAGCTACATGTGAGTACAAGTATTTGATCTACGTGAAAATGAAATATTGAATACGAAAAGCAAATGGGGTAAGCAGTAGCACTATAGCCTATACCCCTCACAATGTGAAAGGATACCCCGGGCCCAGCAGTGGGACAATAATTATGGGAATTGTTACTTTTTTTTGGTTAATGTCATAATCAGCGGGAAAATATTCAATATAACGTAAAAATTGGGGGGCCGATTTTAATATAGACAGCTTATATGAAAGATCAATTGAATGGCATCCGGGCCAATGTTTGTACTTAGTGATTTGAAGCAGCTACTAGATGATTAGCTATGCTAATCGTTATACTTTTACCTATGCTAAATTATTTGTACCAAGATATCTCAGAAAATTTTGTGATGTATGAATACCGATATTTAGTGATACAATACATTACTTAAGTTTCATAGTTTCATCTAATAATATTTATTGGTATTTTATTCTAATTTGTTACGATGATAATTTTTTAAATAAAATTTCCATAGCGTTGTGGATACAACAATAAGAAATATTTTTGAAAGGTGCCATTTGTTTTACGTCCAAACCCGCTCCGAAGAAAAATATCCCGTCATGTAAAGAAGCTTGGTAGTTTCCTGAGTGCGTAAATGAATTACTATTGGTATTTTTATTTTTATCTTATTCCATTATTTTAATTGTTTTACAGCAATATTAACTTAACTCAAGTAGCTAGTTGATTTGACACACAAATTGTTAATTTAAGTAATAAACTAATATCCGTTACTTATAGGTAAGTACAATAATAATTTGCCGTACAATATGTTGGCATAGTCTGGTTTAGTAAAAGGCGAATAAACTACAATTTTACTTTCAATTCTTATTTTTTTGTCTTACTTAAAAATTATTTCTTACTGATCTGTATTCTATTAAATAGTTAGTATTGGCATTGAGTAGAATTCGATATACACTATTTACTATCGTTAAATTTTATTAATTTGTATAAAGATTCGCACCTACAAAGTAAAAATATTAGCCGGGCCAATAAACGCAAAGTACAATGATTAGCATGCCAGTCGTTATACTTTGGGTATGCCAATCTTTATACAACAAGGGCCAATCATTGTACTTTTGACCCCTTTTTTAAGTATATTGCATTTAAGTTGTTAATGAAATGAAATATTATTATACTTACAATCAGTTTAAATTGCCAGCTTTCCGAGGAACAACTTAAAATAAAATGTTTCATAATTAGGAACCTTATTTTGTAATAAGAAATTGTCAAAATCGATGATTATTTTAAAGTGCCAATCATTGTACTGCTTACCCTACTTAACTGTTTAAAACTCTTATCTGTAGCAAACAAACTCTCCTTCATGTAAGTGGAAAACCATTCTTAGTAAACATTGTTATCTATAGTATACGATCGGTAAACACCTTACTCACCTATGATGTGAAGTTCTCATATTGAGCAAGGTTTCGTAAATCGCTTCTGTGCCGCTTGGGACGACAATGCCGCGGCCGTGACAACCATCGAAGACAAATACTTGTTATCTTATGAATAATGCCGATTATGTTGAGTAAACACGCACGCACGCGTTTGAGTGCATTTTTCACGAATTGTCACCGTTCACAGGGTGTTAGTGAAAGTGAATCGATAAGTAGAGTCACGAAGTGAACTACATTTGTCAATTAGCTACAATACTTGCAGCTATAAACTTAATAAAAGCTCTATGTTATTATTGTATTACGGTGTGGCTATTAATACGTAAAACGGATGAATAAAAATAATTTAGTCTACTTTTTACAATCGGACGAATAAAATAACTTAGTCGTCCTAAAATCTGACGAATAATAACTTACTCGTCTTTGGACAACTAAGTTATAAACAATTTAAATAACATCGGACGAATTAAACAGTTTAGTCTTATTAGGATGGAGTACATGCGCAAAGGAACTCCTTGAAAAAGTCACGTGACCGAAATCAAAAAAGTAGGTTAGGTTAGTTAGGTTCCTGTTTTTATTTAGGGAAAAGAGAGCCCCGCGACATCTGTGACGGAGTCCTATTATTATGACGTTAATTGTGTGAGTGAATAAAGCCTCCCGCCTTGTAAAAGTTACAAGGTAAGGATATAATTTACGGACGACTAAAGTTATTTTATTCATCCGTTTACCGGACAACTAGCTTCAGCCATTATAATTTAATACGTGAAGCAAAAACTTTGCACCCTTTTAGTTCTTTTACCAATTACTTTACTAATTTTACCAATTTATGATAATTGCGCGCACAGAAGAGTGTGAAATGCTACACTTAAAGTTTGCTTGAGGAAGGAGTGCAGAAAGCTAATATTTTTATAAAATATTGCATCAAAAACATATAAAATTAATAAAAATAAGTATCACTACCTTCAGAAATCTGAGTTACTACCATGCATTATTCAGCACTCACATAATATACACAAAAACGTCAATTGAGTGAAGTAACCCATTGGCATTTAGGGTTAAAGGAGTCTGGGATGGTTCCTAACAATCTTTGGCTAGAAGATCGAAACTAGAAGTATGCTGATTTTAAAGCTTATATTATAACTTATTAAGTTATCCGTGAAAATTGGGCGAAATTTGACTATCTGAGAGTAAAATAATAAAAGGATTTATAAAAGTGAGATTATTAAAACAGGTGAAAAAAATCGTCACAATGTCAAGAACATTGTCACCAAATTTTCTAATCGCCAAAATAATGATGAACTCCGGCGTGTTCAATCATTAGAGGAAAGGACTGGTTTCTTTCGGTCGGTTTCGGTTTCGGTCGGTAGCCCAAAAGTCCCAGTCTCTTTCTGACCGCAAAGCGGGTCTCTAGTTACTATTAATTTTCCATTAGGTATAGTTCAATCACTAATTCAAACTTGCTTTGCCTTTCGAAATCTATTTCTACTGACTAACACACAATACCAACAAACCATAGGCGTCGATTTTCTACCCTTATAGAAAGCTGAATTTTATTCATGGCATTATCTACTTATGATTATTTAAATGATTCTGCTGTTATGATAAATTATTATAAATCACACCATAATTATCAATAAACTTACGAAAATATATAGAGTATTTAACATTGGAGATAAATCAATATAAATAAAACCGAATGCAAGAATGATCAGTGACGTAACAAAAACCCTCGATCAGAAATTATTTTCGACCTAGCACGTAACCGTAAATAAAACCTTACCTTACCTCCTTACGCACTTTATTGCCCAATAAAATTGTCAAAAGAACAAAATAAATTGTGCACAACCTGTGTATACCGGCGACGGACGAGTCACCTAGATGTCGCGCCTATTGTCCACGCCATAGCACCCGGCCCGGCCGGCCGCTGGGTGAGCCGCCTTACCACCATTACCTCACACTTTCAATATTGGGTTACGAGAATTTTACTTCAAGGTCCTCTTTTGGAAACAAATAGAAGAGGTATAAATGCGAAGACGAGCAACAATCGCACACAGTTTGGTTTGTGTAATCCGCGCGAAAATGAATGCATCGATTGGATTTTTTCTGTGCTTTCTCGTAGGTATGTGTGACATGAGTGTTTTATATTTGATAGTAGATAATCTAGTTAATGGTTGAATTATTACATAATGAAAGTTCAAGATTTCAGAAATTACTGGATTTAAAATTCGATTGCATTCTGATGCATTTAAATTCTATTTTTTATTTTACACCATAATTAAGTTAAACATGTGGCGAGTTGTTCTAAAATTAATAACATGCCATATTGAAGTATCAAGAAGGGAATAATGTGCCTAATATTTAATAATATTTTTTTTTCAGGCAGTGCCTTCGGGTATAATGTCCAGAGAGAGTTTGGGTATAATAACATCCCAAACGATCTATATTCCGTCGGAGCCGGCCCACAGTTCATTCCTGAACAATCGCAACGGCTATTCTGGGGCAACCAAGGCAGCAATCAAGTTGGAGGGAATGGGCTCTGGGCGACATTGACAAATAAGTTCCCGTTCCTGAATTCAATGTTTGGTCGCATGGAACTACCGACACAGTATGGAGCACCGAGCCAGTATACAGCACCAAACCAGTATTTAACACCAAACCAGTATTCAACACCAAACCAGTATCTAACACCAAATCAGTATCTAACACCAAATCTGTATGTGTCCCCTCAATACTTGGCGCCGGGAAGAGTCCCAGCACAGTTCTTCAGATCCCAGCAGTTCGTGCCGGCTGGTCGAGATGTGGGGCTGACAGATGACGCAGTAATAGTCACCCCCCCTTTTGTCCCAATCGCACCTCTACCTGCGCCTGCGCCAGTGCCTGTGCCTGCCCCTTCACCTGCCCCAATACCAGCGCAAGAACCAGATAATGGGTATCAATATAACAAGCCCCAAAACAGACTACAACTGCCAACAAAGTAATTTTAGACGCACCAACTTTTGAAATAAAAAGGTAGTGTAGTTAGATTGTTAGTTATTAAGTTATTTTTTATCGATACTAAATGACTCGAATGATATTTTTATCGTTGTGTTTTTCCCTATCGTGTCAATTATATTCAATTGTTTAACGATTTATTCATATAATTATGTAAATTGTTACGGGTATTATCTTCATACATTAATTGTACAACAGTTTCATCTCATGACAGTATTAATACGAGTACATCCCAATTTGGATTTACAATAATAAACCTTTATTTTTATAATATGCGTTCTTTATTAATTTCTCATAAAAACTTCAATCAGTGATATTATAATCTTAAGTAATTGTTAATTTATTACTATAAGATAATAAAGTAACATATATAAATGGGTAAAAATTTTATATATTACTACAATAAAATAATACACTGGATTATAATTTATCAAAAACATAATTGAACATCGTGGTCTGACGCGGCACATGCTGACAAATCCAAAAGAAAACCGAAAGATCTCTTCATTTGGAATTTCGCCAGCCTAATTTACATGATGCAAAAGTTATTAACTACATAATGGTATTTATCCATAAACTTAAACAACGGACGCCGACTGATCGTAATACCCGCTGCCCGTTCCATCGATGCCGACAGAGGTACTGGCGCTAACCGAGTGTCCTCCGAGCACCGGTCCTGACTGGTGCCGTGTTTGACCAGCGCTGAAATCAATATAATATATACACACACGTTATAATAGTTCATGAATATTATTATTATTATTTCTCAATGGGGTCCGCCTGGATAGCTACCACTCTCTTGCTTGACTCAGGCGCCAAAGGACTCATCTTGTTCCGGCTGGGAGCCTGAGAGCCAGTTCTTTCTTTTTTTTCTCTCTTTCGTGGTCGGCAACGCATCACTGATGCCTATGGTGTTGCTGATGTCCCTGGATGATGTTAATCATCAGGTTGATCGTAAGCTCATTTGCTGGCTATTTCCATAAAAAAAGTGGATTTTGATTTGCCCCCTGCCCAGATCAATGGGCACAAATCAGTACGTGCAGACAATCTCGGGAAACAGTGCCCTGCCCCGATGCACGACTGACCAGACGGCTACTGTCACTTGACAGGAAAGACCTACGGACAATCGTAGGTAATATCACTGGACACTGCCCACTTAACAAACATTTATATGTTCTAGGTATGACCGACAGTCCCCTGTGCAGGGCATGCCTGTCGGCTGAAGAAACAGCCCCTCACGTAATCCTGGAATGCGTGGGAGTAGCAACCCAATGGGCTGAAATCCTTGGCACCCCGAGGTCGTTCCTTGAAGCCTGTGGAGACACCAGGAGGATCCTGCGCTTCTGGACGGAGCTAGGCTGGCTAGATAACTAGCTGGCACACATATTTACGTACAATGGCCCAACTTAGAAGCCAAGTACGGAAACTGGAGCCCATCACCATAACCATAACCATTGCCCCCTGCCCAAATAAGTAAATCTATTTTGCCCTCCCTACCCTAAACCAGAAGCTGGGTACGCCTAGATTTCTACCGGTACCTTGCCTGGACAGCAGATGGTTTATTTTCGGCCAGGACATACCTATATTAACTTTGAAATAAAAGAGATGGTTCCGTATCCAGGCTTCAACCTGTGGCTTCATCCCGTTAATTATCCACTATACGGCACGGGTCTATCCTCATTACGAATTGATGCAGGGATTTGTGGTCAAGTAAAGGCTAAAGATTTTTATCCCACCCGAAGGCTCCGACATGGTTTAACGACTGCTGATATTAACCGGGACCGATAACTTACCGTGCCCTACCCGACAGAAACGCTCAAGATATGATGTTTAACTAGGCTATCGGTGGGCCCATTGTTTGTATTGCGTTCTAAACATATTTATGTTGCAAAAATGACTCTACACGTTCGTCCGTCCATTCGTCCATCCATCCGTCCGTCCGTCCATCCATCCGTCCACCCATCAATCCGTCCATCAAAAGCACAGCACAGATACCCTTTATAGGTACTAGAATAGTATAAAAGTAGTTTTCTAATTTTTTTTAGTTCACAAACTAGCTGACAATCAACTTGACGGCCACCGTCGCATATGGACATCAGCAACACCAAAGACATCATCAATGTGGTGTCGAACAAAAAGAAGAGAAAAAAAGAAATAAAGAACTGCTCCCAACTCTCCAGTACTTCAGACGAATCGCATGGCGGCCACCTCAAACAAGAGGGTGGGTGAAACCAGGCAGGTTTCACAGAAAGATAATTATACCCGTAGGTAATCATACGAATGACACGCCCCAACTCAAGAGTTACTAACGGTTACTTAAATCGCTCCTTAGTAAAGAATCAACATACAAATTCTGTACTGAAGAGCGAATTAAGTAACCGTTAGTGACTCTAAGTTCGGGTTTTAATCATAAATAATATTGCTAATAATCCTTACCACGCAGGCTTCGTACGACACCGTAGTATGCCGATGTGGGATTGCTGTCAGTGGGTATTCAAAGCGGGCAACACGGTTTAAAATGTATATGATTGATAATGGATTAATGGGCATTGCATTATCTTGCACCACATCTATCCTGCACATGAAGATCCAAAACAACAGCGTTTACGATAAAGATAATTTATGGGATTATGACGCAAAGCTTCAAGTTTTAATAAAGTCTACGCGTGTTCGTGTCCATTTAATTTTTATATGGTAGGCTTGACATGACAGTTTTAATGAATGGTGAAATATTCTTCATTAAAATCTTCTTGCAACTTCGTTTCTCATTTTTTACTTTATTCATTTAAATACTTGCTTACTGCAGATTTACGACTGAATGCCTTAAAGCTGCGTCGACTCATCGATCGGCGAATACTAAAGCATTCAGTAAGTTACTGAACGCAGGCATTACGTCAGCCTTACGTAATTTCCAGCTTGTTATTTATTCATTCGATGTCTTTATTCTTACTCACTTACATATTTTACAGCACTTGTTTAAAATAAATCGTGGCGAAATTAGTCATTTACCACGAGGTTATTCAAGGTTAGGTTTTATTGATAATTAGAGTACCTATACGCCGTTCCAGTGACAGTTCCTCTACCAATCCGCACTGGAGCAGCGTGGTGGAGTATGCTCTAGGCCTCCTCAAGAGGAGAGACCCGTGCCCAGTAGTGGGCCATTAATGGGTTGAAGCCATACGCCGTGACAGACTCTATTCAAGTTGGCGTGAGACACTGTGGGAACTGGGACCCGGGTTATGATCCTACTATTATGGCTAGGATACTCATTTTTGTATTGGGACGCTAATTTGCTTAAGATTGGTTGGACAACATTGCGAATTTTTTCGTCTGACAAATAAGACAATGAATCCTAGCTAAAAAGTATAAAATAAAAAAAAATAAAAAAAACATAAAAACCGACTGCGTAAAAAAATATATCAAAAAAATAAATATACCGTAACTAAATTAAACCAGAGAAGTACATATTTACAGTCAAGACCCATTTTTTACAGGGCTGCTTGGGAAAAACAAACAAGATTTGATTGGTTGTAGAATATGTCCCAACTGTTAATCCTTCTATGGTGTAGTTGTTCAGTATTACTTTTAACAACATTCTTAACTACTGGGCTTATTTTTTTCTTTTTAGTTTTTTTACGGTGTCGGTTTTTTTAATTAAGTAATATTGTTTTATGACCTTATTATTTTTTTTGATAATTTATTGCAAACTCAGATTTCAGATTATATCTATGCTATTAATTAGCGACTACAACGGTCTATATTTTCTAATATCATATTTATTTTAACAGCTCCAGACCACGATAGAGGAGACAGACCGTCTGATGTAAGTGGTTATAGACGTCTATAGACGTAATAGGTATAAAAACTAAAACCAGTTGTCAGTAAATATGAAAGTGGGAAACTCGCTTTTTAATTGTATTTTATAATATAGTTATTAAACAAGTTGTAGTGAAGAAAACTCACCCGTTCCAGACGACTGTCAAAGTCTTCGCGTAACGGACTCTACTAAAACACTTTGCTGTTAGCACGAAAGCATGCGTAAGTACTTATGGTGTGGTGAGATTGTTCCTTAAATTATTTAAAAAGTAACAGACCTACTTTAATTTTGAATCACGTTTACAAGTTGTCCCATCCATACCAACTAAGCGGTATACAAATAGCTACCTACGTCTTGCTAATTTGGACATTTGAAAAAAGCCTTTCTGTTTAATCGAAACTGGAACGGTATTAATCGGTACCTGTCGATATTTCACTGAGATCATATTGGGCTATTATTATATAGTATATGTATTGATATTATAGTATATGTACCTATTGATATTATAGTATATGTATGATGGGTGTAATATAAATTGGCTACCATGTGCATAATCAGCTAGACATCGCTATCAATTTTATACAGGTTTTAAAGGTTGGCAATAGTCAAGCAACATCGTTCAGAGGACTGATAACCGATGAATGAAACAAAGTAAATACCAAACGTAGTAAAACGTAGTGTTTATATGTACTCTGTGGTAAATACTAAGAACTAATAATTTCACTTAATAAAACGGCTCTATTATTGATGTATCACTTAGAGCTACGTAATCAATAAAAACCACAGTAAAATATGTAGCGAAGCGACTATTTGCTCTTCAGTAGACTGCTGAACTGAACAATTGTTATTGTATTTTTATTAGTGAGTGTATTAAAATGCAACACTAGTGCATGTTCTTGTTGTTTCAACTACTACGTTTAAGTATAGCCTTTACAGCCAATTGAAGAATATCTGCAACACATGTACGTATTTCAAATACCGACGCCTTATTGGTATCATTGGCAATGGCTACGTATACTCGTATAATTTCTGTTATAGGTACGGTAGAGCCAACAGGGACAACAGGTTTGAACAAACCACAAACAGGCGAACAACGAATAGTTTTTGTGATTCTCTGGGATCTTTGGTACCAACGCTCCGCCACACCTGTTGGAAGGGTGTTGGTTGCCATAGATGCGTCTTGAGGACAGGTTGTCGTCTCTTGTATAAGTGTAACCGGCAACTTGACAACTACCTGTCCCCAAGGCGCATCTATGATCAACTTTGAGTGGGACAAATAGATACTTACGAATACTAACTGGACGATAAGTAACGGTTACTAACAGGAATAACCTTGGCTTGAATAGCTGTCATAACTTCCACAGACCCTTTACTAACGAATAATAATTAACTTAACTACACATAATTTTAACAGGAACTTCTAACTGAATACACTTCTCCTGCAGTTCTATTCAAATTTTGTCACAGATGTCCATGGGCGGCAAGGGATGGTTGCACTACAAATCCAAAATCCGAATAAGCTTCATACTTTAGACACAACATCGAAAAATAAAATATTATCTAATTGATTTCGTCAGGAGCTTTGTTTAAAAAGCCCAAATTATTTTTTCTTTTCGGAAGACGAGTTTTTCTTTTCGAATAATAAGTACATTTATTTATTTGGTAGAGTAACTATAGGAAAACCAAAACAATATAATAATGTTTCCACTGATACAGATCCACTTTCCAAAATAAAAACTGGTCAAGGTGTATGTACGCATTATAATAAAAATAATAATAAACGCTTACACACTCATACCCCCGCAGCAAGTTTTTACCTGACGATCCATATAACACATCATAATAAACACCCATGATGCGTGTACAAATATTTATCTGACACTTAAATATCTGCCCGGCCGGGAATCGAACCAGGGAGGCAGGCAGCAGATCGCAGGCAGGTTCGCTACCAACTATGTTTTTTTTTATGTGGATAGGCCACAAAGGAACAGACTTAACACCTGATGGTAAGTTTACATCGTGGCCCACAGACATCAGTTTCACCAAAGACAATAACTAGTTGGTAGCTTACCTTGCAGGCTTCATGGAAGTATAATTTATTTATTTATTTATTTATTTATTTATTTATTTGTTTATTGCATCAACAAAGTTAACACTTAAACATGCACACAGTTATAAGCTAAAATAAAAAAGGTAAGTGCCACTCCAATAACAGATGCAAATCAATAGCTCCAAAACATTGTCAATCATCTCGCATAAGATAAAAATTAAAATTTTCGAAATTATACAAAATATAAGTATGCAATAATAAATAATTAAAAAATGTCAAAATGTTAAACAAGAATTAAAATGTCAAATTGTTAAATACGTCATAAAATGTTATTAAAATCATAAAATTAAAAGTTAAAATTAATATTATTTTTTAAACAGAAATAAAAATTTATACATTCAAAGAAAATGAACAATGCAAAGATTTCTTAAAATACAGCAAGCGATTTGAGAAAACATCAACCATAGGTACGAGTAATTTTCCGGAGTTGCTAACTTCACTAACTTGCATGTTGTGTACAGCATTGTAAGTCCTCGTGATTCGGTTTATAGGAGAGAAGTGACCAAGATTCGATCGAGCAGTTTTTTGTGCAAAGGGTATGTACTTGTTTGATCTAGGCAAGCGGCTCGGAGCAATTATGTTTAATTGGGACAGCAGCCAAGGAGCGTCGATGTAACCGTTAATAAGCTTAAACAAAAATACGCAGTCCAACAACTTCCTACGGTCAGAAAGTGAATTCAGACGGAAGTATTTTAAACGTTGATCGTAACTAGGCAGTTTCTTCGCCAGATTACAGCTATATGACAAGTGCCAAAGAAAACGCTTTTGTACTCTTTCCAGGCGATTTTTGTAAACCTCATAGTGCGGGTTCCATGCAACGCTACCATATTCCAGAGAGCTGCGCACAAGCGCATTGTAAATTGTAATTTTCGTGGTAGGGTTTTTAAACTCTCTGCATGTGCGTAAAATAAAACCTAGCATTTTGAATCCTTTCTTTACAACATTGTCAATATGAAGATTGAAACGCAATTTACTGTCCAAGGTGATACCCAGGTCTCTAATAAAACTCATGTCTTCTAGTCGTACACCACTGATATTGTAGGCTCTCGGTATATCGTGTTTTTTCCTACTGAAACGAATAACATTGCATTTGTCTGAATTTAAGGACATATGATTTAGTTCACACCATAAAATTAAATTATTCAAATCATTCTGCATTAATTTAACATCGTCAAAAGAATTAATAGATCTAAAGAATTTTAAATCGTCAGCGAACAAATAGTATTTAGAATTTTTAAAGCAATCGGTAATGTCATTAATAAAGATATTAAAAAATAAGGGTCCCAAGTGTGATCCTTGAGGTACACCAGATGTGGCGCCAAAAGGTTTAGAGTTAAAGCCACCCAATACAACTGTAGAGTGCCTGTTTCCCAGGTAGGACCTGCACCAATTTAACAGATTACCGGCTATGCCAGCGGATGAGAGTTTGCGGATCAGTATTTCATGGTCTACTTTGTCGAACGCTTTGCTGAAGTCACAATAGATTGCATCTAATGAGTGTCCTCGGTCAACTTCTTGAGAAATGGCTTCAACAAATGATACAAGGTTTGTTGTGGTTGAACGGGCCTTGACAAAGCCATGTTGTTCTGAAACGAAAAATTGTTTGCAATGCCAGGAGATTATAGGACATAGTAGCATTTCAAATACTTTCGCAAAAATAGGTATAATGGATATCGGTCTGTAATTTTTGACTAAAAGCGTATCGCCACTTTTAAACAGCGGTATAACAAGGGAGTCCTTCCATGCGGATGGAAAGACACCAGAGTTCAGTGATTTATTAATAATAAGTGAGAGCGGTAAAGCAAGTGCACTAGCGCAGCCTACAACAAAAATGGCTGGAATTCCGTCCGAGCCCGCACCTTTCGTAGGGTCAAGTCTCTTTAAAACTCTAAAGACTTGATCTTTAGTCACGGATATATTATGCAAACTATTCGTGGCAAAGCAAATGGGAGTCCTGTCTGATGCAGGCATTTTAGCGGCGTTAAATACTGAGGAGAATTGGTCAGCAAAAAGATTGCAAATATCTTGTCCTGTGGAAGCGACTCGTTTACCTAGTGACATTTGTGCAGGATAGGCACTATTGCCTCCCCTTTTTTGTTTAATGAATGACCATATTAACTTAGGGTTAGATGCCAAAGATGATTCGAGCCGTTCTAAATATTTCCTATAGTGTAGAATGTGTAGTTTGGCGCACCTTTCCCTCAAAAGTTCAAATGTTAGTAAATCTCGGGGGTTACCATATTTGCGATATTTTGTTCTGTATTTAAATTTTTCATTAATAGCCCTAACTAGAGAATTAGAGAACCATACTGGGTAATTGGTTTTATTACGAGGCATAGATTTAGGTACATGTTTAGCGATTATAGATTTAAGTAACTTATAGAAAACCGCTACCATTTCGTCAACGCTAGCACACTCAGTTAATTCCGTCAACCACGAGATGCTGTTAAGTTCATTTACTATTTTTTCATAATCTGCTTTATAAAATAAAAATTTTGAAATGTCATTTGATTTTAAGTATTTGGGGCAGTCAAGTAGCAAGTCAAATTGCAATGGCGGATGCAGTGGGTCAATCACCGAGAGCGGATCGTTACATACCTCTAAATTATTAATTATGGAAGAGCATAACACTAGATCAAGGATTTTACCTTTGTTATTCAGACATAGGTTATATTGACTCAAATTGTTAAGCGCCATAAAATCTAGTAACATATTATTTAACACGCTGTTCGACGTAACAGGCATACATGCTGAATTGTTTGATAGTTGCCATGTTAGACTACTCATATTTAAGTCACCGATAATTAAAGTCTCACCGCTATGCCTTTCAAATACACGGTTGGCGTTACTTATAAAGTGTTCTAAAATATGTCTCTGAACTGGGGGCGGTATGTAAACACTGCAAATTAATTATAATTATAATTATATTATATATATTATATAATTATAATTAATTATAATAATAACATTAATTTCGATGGTAATGTTAATGTAATCCTTACGTGATCCTACCACCAAAACCAGGTCGGCATCTATCGCCTCTTACGACACCCTGATTTGCAGTCATAGGATAGAATAAACCACATATTCTAGGTAGCTTACGGAGCCCAATTTAAGTAGCCTGTTTAGGAGTGTAAATGGTTCTATCCATTATCGAGTCCAAGTCATCTTCCTTTGCTCTATTGTTCAGGTTAGTGACTACACTCCTTTTTAATTCAACCATCAAATGTTTTAAACTGCGTTTTTAATTTGGTTGCAGTGTTAAGAGAGAAAAATAATTTCTTTCCTTTTTGTGGACCACAACGAGTAGTATTGAAAGTAAAATGCGAGAGTATATATTATAATAAATATCACAGAACATTTAATAAATAGTTAGTTAAATGTTCTGTGATAAATACCCATAACATTATTTTACCCTTCGTGGGAATAACATTATAATGGCATGGTAATGATTATATTATGATTTCATTATATTAATAATATGTATTAGGCTCTAAGACTAGCTCTGCAATGCAATATTAACCATAGATGTAATATAGCGTTAAAGTAAAGCGAAAACCAAGATTGTAACATAAAAATAACACAAAAAGTAACAAGTAACCAAACACATTTATTAGGAAGTTGATTAATTAATTATAATAAATAGATTATATAGATCTTCCGGCAGTTGCACAGCGGGTGCGCAGGCGCAGCGGGCGCGGCGCGTGCGTGCAACTGGTGGAAAATACGCGTTCTGGATGGATGGGCCAACACCATGTAATTAACTTAATGTTCTTCTTTTAGTGCCTATGAAACAAACAAAAAATCTTGGTTAGTTACACGTGACTATTAGACGTAAGGCTAATAATGATAGATGCTGACAATGTTGCTGTTATTTACCTTCTAGGTAGTCAATTTAATGTTATTTACCATACACATGTTTATATAAATAGCCAACAACGGAACAAACAAACCATTTGATGGTAAGTGGTCACTGTAAATGTATCGCTGAATGCGTTGCCGGACATGAATAAAAGGAGAAGAGTTTCATACTCAAATTATTCAAAAATCAAGTGAAAAAATCAAGTTATCGGGAGGCTTGCTTATTGCACTATCCTTAAATATGAGTACGTATCAATTTTTTCTAAAAATAACCGTGAACAAAAATATATTTTTAGATTCAATCTCGTATTTAATTGATACGTAGTTAACTACATCGCACGAATTTAAACATAACCTTATGATTTTTAAATTACGAGAACTTGTTAAGAACCTCCCTTCATTATTTCATAGATTAAGGAAACCAACGTTATTTTGAATACTGATAATAAACTACGATTACCTAAGAGCGTTGGGGTTGGAAGATCCATATGCCCCGCCCGGTAGCCCCCAGCCTCCGAAGCCATTCGCACGAGCGTCAGCGCGGGCGTTGGCGTTGGCGTTCGCGTTACCACCCCCTGAAATATGCCAAAAAAACTAATTAGTAGGTACTTAAGTTAAATGAACATGGTGTGAATGTGAAGCGTGGTGGAGTACGCTCAAGGCCCGAGGGACCCGTGCTCAGTAGCGAATTGATGCGTTGCAGTCACAATATAAATTGGTTGTCTGGAAGAAATATCTGCCTAGCGATAAGTAGGTACAATCTATGTCTAATACTATGGTCGATATAACGTGAGCTAAGAATTCGTGTCCGATTCTATGGAGTCTCTACGTTATCGGTCATACGCATGCTGGAGTTCAGGTTAACTAACTCTTCTTCATATTCGGAGTCCTGTCATCATAAATATTAAAATCCTGCAGCTAACATCTGTCGGTTTATAAGTCAATAAGTATTCGTTTTATTGTATCGTATTAAGTATTACTTACTTTCAGCAATATATACCTACGCCTATAGTAAAAAAAATCATTTTTAAGTTAGGAATTACTAGCTTTAACCGCATCTAAATGCTGACGTGAATTTAAAATTTACATCATAAATCAGATGTTGGCGTATTTAACTACTAAGTAGTTTGCTTAAATATTATAAGTATTTGCTCCATTTTACAGAACTTTTTACTGTCGTTTATAGTCAAAATTTAGCCAGTCAGGCAATTAATTTAAACAGCATCGATAATACCCGCATATTATCGAGACATCGATACCCGTACTTCGAGATATTACATTCAGCATCCTAATAAACCGCACTTTTTTATCTACGAAAGAACCAAAACTCCGTCGCCGGTTTTACGGTTAATTTGAATCGGAAGCAATTTAGTCATTACTTTTTGTGTGATCGTGATACATTTAATGGTGACCGAGTGATAGACCGTTAGGTGAACGGCTTCGTGCGCCCGCGGCAATTTAACCTGGGCTACGACTTACGAGCAATTCTACTGTTATTGCTCCACAATACAATGTGTACGGGACCCTACTTGCATACCAACATGTGTTCCGTTTATCAAACACTCGTGCAGCAACGCATTCACAATGCACTCAGACGACAGACGCAACATTCTTGAATTTTCAAACCTGTTTGAGTTCCTCATGCCAGACGGCAAACATAATTTGTAAACGTCCTTTTTCCTTTTTCAAATGTTCGTGCTAGAGAATTTGTAACGCCTCAAAAATATATGTAGTCTATGTTTTTTAAATAAGATTGCCTTAAGTTAATCTAGGCAAATAAATTACGACTACAATATATTGACGCTTGAAAGGAATAATTGAATTTAATAAAATTCCAACTTTAAACTGCTCTCCTGTAAAGTTAGCTCAATGTCGCTAAGTCAATTTTTCTTTCAAGCGTCGATATGAGTTATTAAAATTTAATTATGAAACCATACAAAAGACATATATAATTATAAATCATTAAATTTATATACATTAAATTTATGTGGTGTAATAATACAGGAGTTTTTTTTACAAAACCAACGGGTTCGATTCCTGGCCAGGAATATGATTTTGATGCAGTTTTAGTTTTCATCAAAATAAGCCTCGAGACTCCTTTGACCATTTTTCGATATTTCTCATAGTTTAGTATTGAGCCATCCACGCACACTAAAAACAAATAAAATAATGGCCGTAATAAATTCTCGTAATTAGTAAGAGAGAAAAAATCTTACATCCTCCAGCATGAGCCTCAGCATTAGCGTTAGCATTTGCATTGGCTCCTCCGCCATAGCTGTAGGGGTAGGGCGCCAGGGAGCGCCGCAGCCTACGCAGGGGTACCGGCGCCGACGCGTGGCCCTCCGCGTCGATGGTGTAGTACGCACGTGGCACGTAGAACTCACCTTCTGGAATGTTCGATATCTTTTTAAGGGAATTGGCTTCAACCTATTAATTGCCCACTACTGGGCACGGGTCTCTCCTCTTGACTAGGCCAAGAGCATACTCCACCACGCTGCTCCAGTGCGGATTGGTGGAGGGGTTAGTGGCCAACCCGAGTGTCGGAAGTTTTCGAACCGCCCGAGGGCCTCCGACATGGCTTAATGACTGTTAACTTACGAAAATAACCGGGACAGACGGCTTAATGTGCCCTCTGAAGCACGGAAACGCTCAAGAAATTTTGCCACCAGTGGTCACCCATCCATCTACTGATCGCGCCCGCTGTTGCTTAACTTTGTCGATCGTTTAGGATCGACACAAGCCGTCAAGCTATAATCAGGGTTTTTTTAAGAGAAACTATAAATTTTAAAATTTTGAAAACCATCAACACTTTTATTTACACTAAACATAACTAAGAACCACAACGATCACGTCAGGTTTCATACAAAAAACCGCATTATAATCTGTCCATTCGTTTGGGAGTTATGTTGCCATAGACAAACACGTGGACACGTCAGGACCTCCCCTACATGTAACGTGGGGTATCATTGCTGACCATGCAGAGATTAAATTGAATGATAAAGAACTGAACAGATAATTTCCTTACGCCTCAACTCAGAGTCACTAATGGTTATCGCTCTTTAGTCGGTTTATCGATTTAATCGCTTATTAGTAAAGAATCACCATACAAATTCTGTCTATGGAGCGATTTAATAACCTTTAGTGACTTCAGAGTCACTAAACTCAGGTTGAGGCGTTAGTCTTAATTCGTTACTCTTGTTGCTAGATGCGCCGATATCTCTTTGCGAGACCAATTATAATTTATATGTAAATAGAAAATGAGGCTTAACAGACATAATTCACTTGAGTAAGTAACCCGGGTGAAAAATAACTACTGCTTATAATAAGCTTATGCTTACGATGCTTTCTCCGTATTTAGGTTGTTCTGATACTCTGTAACTATGTGCATTTTACTACTTATCAACTGGTTGACCGAGCTGGGCTCGGAGATCGAGGTCGATGAAAGTGCTATTGCCCCAACGTGAGATAAACTGATACTTTCATAGACAAAATAGGAACTAGGTTTATTTAGTTTTATCGTCTACCTAGTTTTGTCGGTCACTTTTAATTGACAGGTATGGCAGATATACGGCCTTATTCATAAACGCGTAATAAACCTATTTTAGCTGTCGCATTGTTGTAATTATGGGTTATATTCTTTATTGTTTTTAAGAGTGAAACAAACAAAACACTTTACAAGCCTTCTATAACTATTTTGTTTTTATGAATAAGTTGGATAAATACTAAAAGCATTTAGGTATATTAAGTAGATTTTATATTATTCTTTTACATAGTTCATAATAAATTATAAAATATCTAAATTAAGGATGAGATGTTATAAAAGAATAATTAAATTGTAATTTCGTTGATTACATAAACCGTCATATAAAAGAGTTCAACGCGTTAAGCGTAGTGCATTAATTAGAACCCCCAAAGATAATTTTGAGAAAATAGTATTTTATTACTTTTGAATAATCTACTTTATAAAAAAATATACATGAAACAATTAGTTCACATTATATTTGTATCATAGAATTCATAAACTGTATGACTAAATAATTTTTCCAATTTTAATTTCACTTCTTTAGTTGCAGTTGCGTTTATTTTGTGTAATATTGTAATAACGTGCGTATCTAAAAGTTTTTTGTGAATTTGTTATAAAAAGAATCAAGGATGTTCCCGCAGATTAAACTCTTAGTCAGAGAGTAGCTGTTGAGATCATCACATAATATGTAAAGGCTTTTTATACCCGACCTTAACTAATCGTGACTGTGTGTTAAATCGAACATAATTAACAACAGATTCAATTAGTTTTAGGTATGTTATTACTTATTACGTACTTCATTTTCCAATAAACGTGGGTACAGTCTTCGAGAAAAGTTGAAATAGATAGATATTAGGTATTTCATTAGGTACATATTATATATATTTATTGAAACCAGTGTATCGCTTAATCTGGCGTCTTACTACCTACTTTAATAAAATTCATAATTATATATTTAGGAATAATAATTAATAAAAAGTAATGTAAATTATGTTTATTTCAAAAAAGAAACTAATGTTGAATTGAAACATAGACATTTAAGAGTCTATTTATTAGAAGATTCATATTTAGTTTTTTTTTCAGTATCCTTTATAAAAATAAGCATTAAATCTTCGCCTGTTATTTATATCTGCTCCCAAGAGCTTCTTGGTTACAGCCTATGAAGATACAAAGAAAAAGTAAAACAATAGCTGTATTGTGTTACTTTTTTGTTCTTTTATTGAAAAATGCAAACTGCGTTCGCTTAATTTAAAGTTTATCGAAACATAAAAAGAAATCATTTAGTCAGTGACGTCATGTCGCAAGTTTCAGTGAAAGTTTTTTTTTTAATATTCAAATTAATTTTCCCCTTATTTCTAGTTTATAAACATAATATAAAAATAATTTGCATTTTAATAGTTTTTTTTATTTAATAATTTTCACTACTTGTATGTACAGTATCTAATTTGCCAATCAAGGCTGAATATATAATATAATATATTATCTATCGTACAGCGTACTAATTATATTACTTAAATAAATAATACCTAATATATTTTATATGCCCACTAACATCCCTGCCTGTTAAGTATTTGTCTAGAATTCCCTGTATCTTGATTAGTGGGTGGCATATTTATGATTTAAGTAAAGATTAAGTAACCAAAGTCTACTGGGATAAATTTTGATAGTTGGACAAAATTTGCTTCTATAGCTTTGCTATTTGTGGGTGGAATGTTGGTATTTACCAACAAATAGGCCAAAACACATAAACCCACGGGCCTCGACCCATTTGACTGTCACATTCATGTCTGCTCCAGCCGGGTATCGAACCGGGTCTCCACACTTCGCAGTAGCGTTACTACAAACTAGGGTAGGTATAAGAACATAAACTAAAATAGGTTTCACATATTTTTAGAATAAAGGTTATTCTGCCTGGATATTGTACAAAGATGAAATTATAAAAAATATTAAATATATATCAAGTATAGAATTAGAAAATAAAAATATATGATAATAATTTATCACTTTTATAGTTAGATAATCAAAATCACTGTACAATTTTGTAATCTAAAATAATAAAATTAACATGACCTGATACATTTCCATACTATCACATAACATAATAATATGCATTTCACACAGGTATTCTAGGAAAACCTGACTCATATTGCGCTTACTCGTACCTATGATTGATTCTTACAATGTTCGATTTCAGTTACCACAAAAAAGCCAAGCTAGATACTGTGAAAATCTACAATAGAACCACAACTATGTCCAATTTGGAATTACTCACGCGAATGACAAGTAAAAAGGATAACAGAAACGTCGGCGAGTCACTTGAGGGATGGCAAAAACGGAGGGGCACTAACCTGCTAGAGCCACGGCCACGACAGTGGTGAGAAGGAGCAGTGCGAGGCTCTGCATTGTTACGTCGATGCTACACAGATGCTGGAACGAAACTAGCTCTGAACAACATGTTACAGCTCTTATATATGATTCTGGTGTCGTCGCGAGCTTAATAACGTCGCGTCGTGTTCCCAACTACGCGCATATTCGTGCGCGCCAAAAATAACGGTTAATCGATACAAAAACTAGGCATCCTATTCTTACAGATTAAATATCAAAATAAAACATAAAAAATCTTAAACTCTATAACCAAAAAAGGAGAATTCCATAGTACCTACCTACTGATAAATAAAGTTTAACACTTAATTAGATACACTGTTTAAGGACAAAATTAAATTAAATTAAATTTACATTTGGGAAATGGTTAGGATGATGATGATGATGTATAAGGACAAAATTATGTGTATTCTCTAGGAAAATGTTAAGCAGTCGTGTAATGTATTACAAAATTCCCTGAGTGCATGTATATATTTTTCACGTAAATAATCGACGAACGAGCTGACGACTAACCCGATGGTATTAGATTGGCTACCCGATGACCTGATAGTTGTCATCCTTAATACTAAAATCATCAGCGATGTTCTTCGAATAAAAAATTAACGGAGATTTCACGTGTTAATTGGCTGTACGAAGATACAACCAAAACACGTAAAAACATGAGTTCTATCGAGAGTAAACTGAAAAATACAGAGGCCAGTAACCCCTGTATGGACATGGCGCCATTGTCCCGTCAATTGTCCAGTAGGATGCGCCGAGAGCTGGACCGGTTGATACAGTCTAGGATGGAGGAACACAGGTCTACCGTCTACCGTCCATCCGGATTCACTGGATTTGGGGGACCCGTGGCCCTTTGGAGTTCTGGTGGGCTGTTTTTAAGAAACCTGATTAAAAAGTAAAGAAAAATACATATTTTATACTAGGAAATCGCCCTCGCTTCGCTTCGGGTAAAATAGTAAAAAAAATTATATATAATATAGCCTATGTCACCCGGATATAGTGTAGCTTCCCAACAATGAAATAATTTTTCAAATCGGTTCGGTAGTTTCGGAGCCTATTCAAAGCAAACCAAACAATCAAATCTTTCCTCTTTATAATATTAGTAGGTATAGACAATGTACTCGTATGAATTAAATGAATTTTTATTCGAGAACTTTTCAAATAATAAAAACTTAATGTTAAGAATATTTTTTTCATTTCTATTATCAATTAGCTGACCTAGCGAAATTGTAGTTAAATGTTTCTAATCTTGAGCTAATAGATCCATTTTCATGTTTATGACATCAAAAATGACGAAGTTTTATAATAAGTTCCATCCCCTAACCTTTTAAGGAATGATTTCCCAAAAAATATGTTAATATTAACTATTGTATAAACTTACATAAAAATTTTCATGTTTATAACTCTAAAACTGACGAAGTTGGTATGTATGAAAGTGACTTCCAACAGCTATTTTTACCCCGGGATACATTTCAAAAAATCCGATAGCCTATGTTACCTCAGGAATAATGTAGCATTCTAATGGTGAAAGAATTTTTAAAATCAGTTCAGTAGTTTTTGAGTTTATTCATTGCACACATACATAAATACAAACATACAAAGCTTTCCTCTTTTTAATATTATTATAGAAGTATAGATATACAATAATCATTTAATTAATGTCAATATTTTCAGGCAATAAAATAAATATCACGTCATGTAATGGAAAATGTACACGTAAGTGAGAATGTCAGTTTTTTAATTAACAATGTATTTATCTTAAACCAAACAATGCCTCGTTAAAGTCATAATTTTAGTAATGATTTAAATGTTTAATTGTTTATTGTTAACAACATGCAATAATATTGACAAGAAAATACTTATGTTGTAAGTAATAATAAACTTCAATATCCGGCTACAACATAAGTAATGTATCTCAGAATAAAACTAACTAAAATCTTTACATTTTAATGATTTGAAATAAATAAATAATGCAGCACACTGATAGCCCCACACCTTGACTTGGATTGCCTGTGTCGACATGTCGTGGGTGCCATGGACAACACACAAACACAACTATATACACCTAGACTGAGAACAGTTTAAACTCATTATTCTATCACTTCGCTTCGGAAATCGAACCCAGGACCCGCCGCTCACACATGGCAACCATTTACCTACCTACACCACACGGGTCGTCATCATTGTTTTGTATGTGGGCCTTAAAATCCATATCGTTTAATATTAGTAACAGTAATAATTAGTCTAATCTGAATTTCAGAAAAGCTAAACAAAGGTCAAAATCTCGAAAACGGTGACACTTTTACTAAGGTAATTTTTTGGTACATCTGGTATGTGAACCCCCAAGCTATCTCCCATTTCAGTTTGTCGTAGGTATTATTTTTGGGACACCCTGTAGACAAGAAGACATCACATATTTTTGGTCGTTTGTCTGTCTGTTTGTGTATATTGCAATGTGCACGTATATCACGCGGAAACCACTAAACCGATTTAGATTTTACTTTGCATGCTTAGCTATTATAGCTATAAGGATACATCCATACATACATACAAATATTATAAATGCGAAAGTGTGTTTGTCCTTCTTTCACGTCGTAACGGAGCGATGTTATAGTATGATTTTTTGTGTGGAGATAGTTAGGAGGCTGGAGAGTACAGCAGCACAGGCTACTTTTTACCGCGGTAAAACTCCTCATTCCTATGGGAAAATCCATTATGATGCCTCTTTGTACTGCGTTTAATTTTTAAGCATAGTAGGTATTACTTTTTAGCCGATTGTTGTATCTATTGCAGAACTTCGTATCGCCTAAATCAGTGAATGTACTTTGTTATTTTAACTTTTATAATATGTAGTTTTGGTAGGTTTAACAAATCAGAGACCATTAAATTCCCTCTCCCCCCCCCCCTTCCACCTCCCCCAAACTATAAGCTTATATACAAATTTTCACCCTTTTTACTTCAAAACTGACGAAGTTGCCATACTAACTTGCACCGCCTTAATTAACTCTGGGAATGATTTTCCAAAAAAACGCATTAAGTACTGTTAAATTTTGTTTCTAATCTTGAGCTAATATATCAATATTCATATTTTTAAGTTTAAAAAATTACGAAGTTGCGTACTAAGTTCCATCCCCTAAATAAACCCTTGAAGGCTTGATTTTCCAAAAAAATGTGTTAAATAAATTTTTCTTAATAACTAAAAACTTACATAAAAAATTTCATGTTTATAACTCCAAAACTGACTAAGTTGGTTTGTATGAAAGTGACTTCAAACCCCTATTTTAACCCCTTAGTGGATAAATTTCCAAAAATCCGATAGCCTATCTATAGCCTTCTTATTGAAGATGCTCATGGGCGGCAGTGAACACTTCACATCCAGATAGTCCATTTTTCATTCATCAGTTACACTCCTCTTGAAAATTGGTAGGTACTTACCTGCCTACTGAACAACAATAGGTAATAAGGATGTTGACTAATTTTAGGATTCAATTTAATTTTATAGATAGGACCATAATATTCACGAAAAAAATATTATAAAAATAATAATCTTCAATTTAAAAACAAAAATTGATAAATAAAAATCATTATCTTTCCCACCAATAACGTCACGTGACGTCGCAATCCGTTATTCAATACATCTGTCAGCTGAAGTTGCATATAAAATACTTTCAATAAGCTCAAAATAATAAATAATAATAAATAACGCTTCACACTCATAGCCCCACACTAGGATTACCTGTGTCGTGGGTGCCATGGACAACACACAAGACAAGGACATTCACACCCAGACCAAGAACAGAAATTCAAACTCATCATTCAAATTTCCGCCTCGCTGGGAATCGAACCCAGGACCCTTGGCGCGGCGATCCGGCATGGTAACCATTGCGCCACACGGGTCGTCTGCGTTGAGAAAAATGGCGTTTGAGGTCACGTGACTTCGTGATTTCGATAAAAGAATCATATTTTAGGCCTTTAAATGTTACGACTATTATTTTAGACAAAAATTTATAGTAATTTATAATTAGTGTAAACATCCCTATTACATTTGCTTTTTATAGAACTAACATAGGTTGTCACCTATGTTATCCATCTCCCTTCGACTGCTCCACCCAGCTTACCCAACCGAAAGTACTCTTCTGTTATGGTGATAGCAGAAATTGTCTACCTGGTTTAAGGATAAGAGATAAGCAATAAAATGAAACATCCTGTAATTTATTACAAAATTTATTTTGAAATAAAAATAACATCAAGCTTCAAAAATTGACAATTCTCAGAAATTATATAATAATTTATGAGCACAATTTCATTTAGGAAGAATATTTTTCATAATGGTTTATTATAGATACGAGTATAATAACAATCATGTTTTCATTGTCACATTCATTGTAAATAAATTAAAATTATCGACACAAAATCCATAATTATATTATCAGACATGGAATTATGATTACAGAATAAGTTAAAATAAAGCCAATAAAACAGGAGCACCGACCACAATATCTGGAATAGATTGGTTATGATATTATAAAAATAGTAATCAACGTTGTCTATAAAGGCAATATAAAAATAAATATAAATAATTTAAAAAGCATTAACTGTAATGGAATAATTGATGCATACAAATTTCAAAATCGAAATGCAAAAAATACGAAATGGATTTTATTATTTAATGTGTACAAAACACAGTACTGTATAATCATTATCAATATATCCGTATAAACAACAGTTAAACCTACTTTTAGTTTACACTTTAAAAGATATTTTTACAACCCTGTATCCACTATACTTTACGACAATAGTGTGTTTCGTAATCTACACGAATGCAGTTCTCATAATATTGTACATACATCGACGTGACAGTTACATTACAGATACATACAATAACAAATTTACTATTACGGCATCTGTTTCAATGCCACGGGTTTTTACACTGCTTACTCTGCTTAGGGACGATTCGACCAATACAAGTGTTATCGGATAAAATGTCATATTTAAATTAATCCTTAAATCCTTCGTTTGAATTTTGAACGACAGATAACAACGTTAGGTATATTTTAAATAATAAAATCTTCAGTTGCGATTTATAAAAGAATTTTATTTTTAGTTGGCTTACATGTTCTTTTGTCATTCTTTCGTAAACCATTCGAGAGATAACATAATACTCGTATTTGGTTGAACCCGTCCTAAAACGAGTACCGTCATAATATCAAATATAAACTTTAGAATATGCTGCATAATCTACTTTGGGGAGGGGAACATCGATTACAAATTTAATGCATAATTTATTTTGTGCGTCGACAATACATTGACTAAACCATATGGATTTACCTACTGTAGAAATTATACAGGAAATTAAAAGTTGTGTAAAAATCTACTACCAAATAAAGGAGAAGATAGGACTGAGAATACTGTAGACGAATGTCGTAGATCATAGTAATATATGGGACAAGTAATCTCGCAATTTTATTAAAAAATATAAAATAAAAATAAAAAATAATAAAATTCTAACACTTGTAAATGGTTTGTTAATAATTGAAATGCAAAACCAATTCAATCAATCTCATTGATAAAACTTTAATCTCTTTTTAATTTTAACATTCGCGTACATTTTATTTTACCTTAGGGCATGGCGATTAAATCCATGATGGTAAGCGCACATTTAGCGAAAACAACTTAATTTTGTTCTTGAAGACTCCCACACAAGGGTCTACAATAGGGTCTACAATATAATTCTACTATGTTTGAAAAAGTACTTCAAAATATTGATTTTCCTTACAAAAAGCCACAAAAAAATATATTTCGGCAAAATGAACACGCTTTCTTGATATAAAATTAAATTAAATTTTAAACCTTTTTTATTCCCGCAAAAACGCTGTCATCATTTTGGTGACGTAATATTGCTAAAAACAACAATCGTCTATTACAATAGCTGTTTACACTGAACTGACAGTCACAGAGTACTTTATCACTATGCTGACAGTTTCTTGTTGCCTGTATGACGTCACACCATGGCGGCTCGTGTTTTAGGTCACGTGATATAAAGATTAAAAATTAGGACTTTTAATTTTAATATAATAAAATAATAATATGCTTTTATGACTCAAAATCAAAATATTTATGTATATTTCTACATAAATTTAATTTTTTATCAAACATGATTTATTTTTCACTAACGAAAGTACCCTATTCGTCTACAGTGTTCCCTATGTGGGACAACCTATAAGATTACCTTAGTGTACAAAATCTAGTGCGTGCGTTTACTTGGCCTTGGCGGCGGCGGCGCGCTGGCGAAGCGTCTTGTTCGTGTTCTGATCCACTTCCGGCAGGTCAGAGTCGTCGTTAACGACTTTCTTTACTGTAATCAAAGAATATTTCGTGAAAGGGATGGTCTGAAATATACATGATGGTACCATTGAAGTATTATTACTAGCGTATAGAACCGACACCGCGAACACCATGTATGTCCCAAAGCATTGGCGCCACGTGGCTTCAATCTTCAATGGATTCGTTCGATTTTGAAAGGAGAACCGGGACTCAATTTTGAAAATCTAACCTCCCGGGCGGGATACATTTTGTTCGAGATGTCTGTTCTATGACATTATACTTCAATGGATGGTACAAGCAAAGTATAATAATATGTCCCAGTTACACCATTCCCGAATTTAATACAGGATGTGTTTTTTTTTTCAAAATCAACGGGTTGGATTCCTGGCTAGAAATATTGATTTTTCAAAAATGTAGTTTTAGTTTTCATCAAAATCGGCCCCGAAACTCCTTTGAGCGCTTCTCCCTGTTAATCTTAGTTTCGGATTTGGCGCTCCTCACTTGGAAAATTCATCCTGTATATTTCCTTCATTAAAACACATAATCGGAATGTCAGGATTGAATTATTAGTCTAGTTATGTAGAGAAAGATAAATTAAATTTACTCTGCATTCTGTGGTTTGTGGAATTTTAAATATTCTATTTCATTTTTATATGTTCAATTCACATTAAATGTATTATTCTCAAAATTACCTTTCTCCTTCTTAGGTTTTTCCTTCTTTTCTTTCTTGGGCTTGATTTGCGCGAGTTGCTTGGCCTCCTGCCTCTGCTTTATGGCCTCAGTAATGAAATTGAACATGAGGTAGACCTGCAAAACGTTATAGATTAATGGTTGATCATTAAAACATCATACAACACATACAAACAATAACAAAACGTTAATGACTCTGTTTCTAAGCATGTAATAGATATTCACCTCACACGCTCGTACATTTTTATCATATTGATAACTGATGTATAGGCTAAATTATATCACGGAAAGGGCAATGATAAGAAGAGAGATATGCGTATTAAAATTAATGAGTAAAGTATTACTGTTAAATGCATTTTACGGGTAGTTAAGATAATCCTTGACATTGCCTTGGTAAAATTCTAAGCACTCTTGACATGTAGACCCATTAAAAAAATAAAAGAAAAAGACAGAAAAAGAAAGGCTAAAGAAGGCTAGTATTACATAAGATATTATATATAATTATATTATAAATTTGTATTACACTATGCCTTCATAGTATTCTCTTATTTATTTATTATTTAACACTTTATTGTTAGTACACCATAGAATAATATATTATATAAGAGCTCAAGAAAAAAAGAATACAAAACAATATGCGACCTTATCGCTTTGAAGCGATTTCTTCCAGGCAACCCAGTAGTAGCAAGAAAACAGCATTCTCTTTCTTATCCTATATTATGTTATTATGTTATCATGTTATATTATCATGTTAGGTACAAAAAAGATTAAACAAATAAATTACTTGGAATGAAACGAGTATGGAGAGCGCTGCGACGCGGGTGAGCAGCGGCGCGGCGCCCGTCAGACCGAAGTAGAAGGTGAGCACGCCGAGCACGAGCGAGCACAGCCGAACCGACACGAACACCACGCCGTTCACCACGCTCAGGACTACACCACAAACAAATAATTTATCGTTTTAAACATTATATTATACATCAGGCACTGAATATTTTAAGTGCAACTTGTACGATATTTTTTAATCCAATAAAAGTATGATACAAAATTACACAAGTTTAATACAAAAATACTACTAATAATCAACGTTTTTATACATTTTGCATTTTTCTGTGTCAATAACATATTTCTGTTCATGACTAGATTAATAGCTTCAATGGTGTAGATAGGTAAGGATTTCAAAGATAAGTAAGGATATAGTCTATCTATCAAATATAAACAAGGATATATAGTTTCAAAGAAAAATATAGCCTTGGCCTGGGACATAATATGTCCCCAACCATATTATGCAATGCCAATTGCATTTGTACACACATTATGTCATTATTATCAAAAAAATCCTAAACTTGAATTGATATGATTAATATTATACAATCTATTATCTGTTTTTGACCTAATTTAAAAAGAATGTTTACTAATAAGAAATATCCTTAAAGAAAGATTATGCAGCGACCTTAAAAATGAAGTACAACACTCGCATTAATATCTGACACTGTGCCATTTCATTATCTATACTAATAATAAAGAGGAAAGATTTGATTGTTTGCATTGAATAGGCTCCGAAACTACTGCGAGGGCGGTTACTCGTTTCTTATACTTACATTTATCTAAGTAGTCCTCCCGTTCTCCCCGAAGGATGGTGTTGAGGCGGTAGGTGTGTGTCACAAACTCCGCCAGCGAGTGCAATACGACCAGGCTCACACCCACTCTCTGGAACCTTACAACGTAACATTTGATTAAGAACAATACTCTATTGACTAAACACTACTTATCATTATTCTTGTATAAAAAACGAAACCTTGTTAAGTGTCCTATTGTCTCTAAATAAAAGAATGAAACTCAAATTTTAGAAATGACTAAATAAAGGAATCTCAATACGTTAAAATTTTTTGGTGATGAATGAAAATATTCTCCAAAATTGTCTTTGTTCAAGTAATTAATTCACTATACAATACAAATATGAACACTTGCATCATACACTTCGCACACAGTACACTACTACACTATGATATAAGTTTTTAATGAGTATGTATTTAAAATTGAGAATATAATTGAGAACTTACTTAAATCCATAAGCTAAGGCCAGGAATGTGAAAGAAATAGCAGCTTGTCTGATGCGGCCGGCCCACTCATCCTTCTTTATGCGTTGGAAGTAGAGCTCGGGAATGCTGTGGATCCAGTATGCAGCTTGGACCACCCACCATAGCTTTAACAAGAAGCTCATTGGGTGGTTGGGGTAGCCTGGTTAAAAAACAATATATAATATTAAGAAAATTGTATCGCATAGTAATGTATCAGTAAAATTGAATTAAGCATGCAAGAAAGGTGTGAAAATTCTAATATCAACAAGACCATTTCATAACACAAGATCTTATGCACACTTATGTATTTTAGTGGTCATACTTTAGTAAACATATAACATTAAGAGGATAAATGAATAACTGTGATAGTTTAATGTTAAATACTACAGGGCAGCAGGAAAACATAACCACGCAATATGAGTATTGTCCATACAGTGTGATTGCTTCATATAGAATGGCTACATAACAGTTAAATAATAAATATAAACAAAATGTCATTAATTAGTCATCATTAAATATTTCCTTATCAATATCAAATCCAATTTAAAAACAAATTAGTTCATCATGAAGTTACATTATAACCATTGAAGAACATTACTCAATTTTATTATGAAGTATTTCTTAATTATTGTAGTATTGTGTAAATGTATTTTATTTTACATGTTACACATACTTTCCTGTTATTTTGCATAATGAAATGACAAGTTACAAAATTAAGGTTCATATGGTTACAGTTGGGCAATAATGCTAAAAACCTTCTGCATTTCCCATATACAATGATCTTAGTATCCATAATATTAAGCTACATTATAAACTATGAATGGATACAATAAAATTTAATAAATTTCCTAACTATGTCTCTTTTTACCTCTTTGAGGCAATATTTTTAAAATTACTTCTTAGCGTTTCCCCACTTTACAAAGAACCCCAAAGTTTTATACTTTCAGGGATCAGTATGTCAGTTGGGCATAGCATGTAAGTCAGTAGCTTTTGGCATTTTGTTAGGCAGAAAAAAGGAAAAAAAATAATAGCACCATATTTAATAAAATAGCATTAACATAAGGTCAAATATTGTGTCGAAAAACTATTGTATCAATCAGGGGGTGTTATCCAGTGACATAAAAATCATGTACTCCATATAATGCTAATGAAGTAAAAAAATACTCACCATCCCATAAACTTGAAATGTTGAAAATAAATCCTTCACGAAGTATGGCATCACCTCCCCACATGAGAGTTACTAATTGGAACACCACGAGCTGACCAGACTCATTAAGAGCACTGAGCCTCGATTTAGACAGGTGGAACTTCTTTGATATTTTCTACAAATAAAATTACACAGTTTAATACAATATTAACACATTTAGTGAGCCCATAAAAACACACTATAGAGGTGACTACAAGTACTTACATCTAAGAAGTATTCCTGAAGGATTGCATGCATAACAATACAAACAAGGGAGTAGAAGAAGACCGCACAGGCATCCTTCCATCCAGCTTCATAGAAGAAAGGCTCTCCTTTCGGATTCTCTCTTGAGGGCTCAACTCCACTAACATTGTGGTGAAGTCCAATGAACAAACTTGCTATGGGGCTGGTCGACTGCAACAATTTAAGTAAATTAGTTCTTCCAGAAGCGCCTCTTCACAACAAACTACGGCCTACGTGGCAGTCGCTTGACACTCACCTGAACCATAAGCCCCACCAAGAATACCATAACAACACATGATACTATGTCTGCGTGGTTCTGTATTACAAATTCATGACTAAAAAACGGTGGGTTCTTGTTAGGTTTTCGTCCAATAGCTGGTTTAACTCCCATCTTCCCGGTATTAACCTAATCCTATAAAATAATGAAAATATATTAAAATTTACTACTACTTGTTCAAGCGTCTCAAGTAAAACACTTGTAAGACACTAAATAGACGGGTACAGAACACTTTTTGTGATATAATACTTTATCGTACCAATATTTGCAGCCAAATACGAAATAAACCAGATTTAAATTAAAACCTGTCCTACAATGTTACAATGACAGAAACTATACTGACGTGACTGTGGACGTGACACTTTCACTTTATTACGCGGTGAAACGTCAACATATCACAACCAAAGCTAGTGTTTGTTGATGGTCGTGTTGGCACTTCATGAAGTCAATTAGCTTCGTATTATATTCTCTTTAATTTCGTGTGAGTTGTATGTTATTTAAAAATACAATAACTATATTTTTAGTATGATCATATACATAAATTATCGATATTTTGTGTACATACGAGGTAATGTCTGATTAACACTACATATAAAACAGGATGTTTAACGTTTATGGTTCATTAAAACAGGCTATGCACAAAAAATTTGTTCATATCACAGCTTATACAATAATTGAGAGTGAGAGTAAGAAAAATAGATTTAATTGTACTGCAAACGCACAATAATTTTACAATAGTTAACACAAAATAAACTTATCAACTGAGCATCTACTCTCACTTTAGGGAAAATACCCCCCCCACCCCCCTCTCGGCAAATATCACGCAAAAATGCAATTTCAGGCAAATGTCATTTGCAATATAACCTTAAAATGACCTTTAATTGACCTCATGCGGACAAGCCGACCTCAGAGGCTCAGATTCAAAAGCAACACCAAAAACCTATAGAATGGGCCAGTATACTTGGCTTCTCGGTTTTTTCGCAGTTTGACCTCAATATGACCTTTAAATGACCTCATGCGGACAAGCCGACCTCAAATTCAAATTCAGTAACACCAAAAATCTGTAGATATAGGAATTAAATGCCGGAAACCTGATTAGTTACTTCAGTTTACTGAATATCTTTTTCGGAATTTGCCTAAACCTAACCCTGAACTGACTTTCGTCATGGCTAGCAGAGAGCTTCTGGAGAATATATAATATGCCGTTTGTGGTCAAATCGTGTAGTTTTTGTGTAAACTATAAAAAAGTAGGTACTTGGATTTTTCTTTTTCAACAAAAACCCGCCTTATACCCTAGGCCCTCCCCCTTTCAATTCATTTGGTCCAGTAGATTCAGAAAAAATTGCCTGTGAAAGGCGGTCGCCCAGACGCACGATTCACGAGTAATCCTATGAGGGTTCCGTTTTTTTTTGTTCGGAACCCTAAAAATACATAGTGATGTATTAAACTCCTCTGAGATTAAACGCAGTGTGAGAATATTTTCAGACTCACATTATAGAACAAAAAGTTTTCAAAGAACCAGTACCTACGGTCCGTTTCGTTGATTTCTTCGTAGACATTAGACAACGCTTAAGCGTACGCGGTACTTTCAGGCCCTTGCGTGCGTTATTCGACACAGTTGTAAGCGTTCTTCATGAGAATAAGATTGTCCTTCGTCTGCGCAGGCCAATAAAATTTACTTAATAATTTGTAAGATTATTAACTTCAAAACTGTTCGAAATAATAAAAAAATCAGGAGGGTATTGTCACAGTATTTAAATGAGAGTATTTAAATGACAAAGACGCATGGAAATGACCAGCTCTGCAACCAGTTCCGCTCAGAATAGTAAATACTTTTGTATTATTATCTTTTTTTGTAATATTTTTTTAAAAGATGTGCTGAGGAGTTTCTTTAGGCTTTTCTTCTCCTCCACGATAAAGCACCTTCCGAAAAGCCAAAAAATGACGTGCATAAGTGTATCAGTGATACATATATGAATAAAATATTTTGACTTTGACTTTGACAGGTTTAATAAAAATGAAAAATTTAATTAGCAAACATTTATTGATACCTAAATCTCAATATAAATGTAAATATACATAATACTTTTGAAGCCACAGTATGTATACCTTATAAGTAGGTATTTAAATAAATATCTTTCTTTAAAATACTAACGAAATGAACATCATTTTATAAGTCTCGAAATTCAAAACTCAAAATTCAAGTCCAGTGTGTTCATATAAAAAACATGAGAGTGTGCATGTAGGAGTTTCGGGGAAATATTACACCAGTGTGATGTAGGTATAATAAAAAAATAAGAGGTGTCAAGGGACACCCGGATGGAACGAAGTTCCTTTCGTTTTGTTGTACAGCGCCATCTCTGTAAAACTCACTGAATCACTTCAAAAAAAGTGTCGTCATTCGTAAAATCAAAAAGTGTCGTAATTTTCCGTCTAACCCCCTTTATTTATTTATTTATTTATTTCTTTATGCACCATACAAAAAGTACAGAAACAAAGGCGGACTTAATGCTCAAAGCATTCTCTGCCAGTCAACCTTCGGACAGTAGCAAAACAACGATGGCGGTATATTTGATAAAGGAAAAAAAAAATTAAAGAAATTAACAAGAAATTAACAAATTATTCCCTTTCACAACGCGTGATAAGGAACTTTGTTCCAAAAGGCAGTGGGAGTTTATTCAAAAGTTAATAAGAAACAAAAATCTCCCACATGACACCTCCATAATAAACTGGTTTCAAAATACTTAATTAATAGACTCTTGAATATACCAATACACATTGAATATTACATCTTCTCACGGCTATAAAAATCCATCATGATAAGTTGAAATTAAACTCGTAATTATTTTCTCTTTAATTCAAGGTATGTTAGGAAATATCTGAGTTACTAACTAATTACAACTTAATATGTTTCATCGGTTATCAAAAAGGTAGAGTTGAACATGAGGTAGACGTTATCAAACGATTTGTGATACATGTAGCACTTATTCATATGAGATTGAATAGTATAAATTATCAACATTATTTAATAAATAATAATTTCTAATAAATTTCGACAACTAAATCTAACTACATTAATAGTTTACTTGTAATCCCAACTTTGCGTTTACCTTCTAACATTAAACCTGCCTACTGCTACTGGATATATTATTAGAAAATATGAAGCATTGCACTAGAAAAATCGATAACACTGAACGGCAAATTGTGACTAACTAACATCAAAGTTTACAAAGCACTTAGCTTCACAATTAAAACTCTAAACCATTACTTTTCATTTTACATTAAAACTTTTTCGTAAATATTTGATACATAAAAAAAGTTAAAAAATAAATGATTAACAAGACATGACTTACAAAGGAACCTTACAAAACGTTTTCTGTCCATAAAAGTTAGTATAAGTGTGATTTAAAACTTGATGTAACTAACATGATTATGTACATGACTAATAATAACATACAAACGTATGAGAAAAGTTTGAACATTCCATAATAATGTCAACTAAGATACTGTGTACCTTAAGAGTAAATTAGCTAAAAATGCTAACCGTCCTTCGACGCGTCAAAACTAATAGTAACGCGTATACAGACTAACACAGAACGCCCCAGCACAGAGTCGCTAACGGTTATTTTTATCGCTCCTTAATAAAGAATCACCATACAAATTCTGTACTAAGGAGCGATTTAAGTAACCGTTAGTGACTCTGAGTTGGGGCGATAGACAATAAACTGGCAGACAATATCTAAAAACCACAGAATGTTATGTAATTCCAATTTAAATGACATTTTCCGAGTCAATTTCTCCTTGTTCTACTGTCATGTACATGCCTTCCTCTTCGTAAGTTGAGTCGTGCTTGGCCAGGATTCTCAACAATGGGCGAAGCTTCATCCACCATTGCTGCTTTGGTACTCTTTGTCTGTGAGGAATCATAAATATGTTATAGGTATATTTGGATTATTCAGAACCTAAATCCGTAGAATTTATATAATAGTTTATTTATTGATTGCATTTATAGTAATATATTATTTATTTTTCTGGGTATAACCATTGAAGTATTATTACTAGCGTATAGAACGGACAACGCGAACACCATGTATGTCCCAATGCATTGGCGTCACGTGGCTCCAATCTTTAATGGATTCGTTCGATTTTGAAAAGAGAACCGGGGTTCAATGTTGAAAATCGAACCTCCCGGGTGGGATACACATTTTGTTCGATGTCTGTTCTATGACATTATACTTCAAAGGGTATAACCAGTTTTCTATCTAGTATACACAAGCCTTAGCAAATGTAACTTAGGTTGATTCTTAAGTCCTACTTACACAGATGCTGTAGTTTAATAAAACAAACTTACGCAAAGTTAGTTTGGCTCTTGAGTTCCTCTAGGGGCGTGAACTTGTACTGGCGTTTGACGACACCCAACAAGCAAGCGGAGTCTGGGGTGTTGCTGGAGCCCTTATGTATGGTGTCCACGAGCCAATGCAGGCACTTGGCCGCCATCTTGGTGCCCATGTTGCGGTCGAACGGCGTCGGCGAACCACCTTGTTGCATGTGGCCTGCGGAACAAAACATCCGTTATCGTTATAAGGATCATCATACAAAGTAGGCATATTCATTTATACAAAATAGGATAAGAAAAATATAAGACAAGCCTTTAAACAAAACTCTGAATCAATTTTTTTCTATTTTGGTATGGATATACGATTTTTTTTATTCTGCATAATTGAATTAACCGAGAGCATTGAAATGAAACATAATTTAATTTATTTATAGTGACACTATATAAGTACGTACAAAAATGTATATTTTATGTCTGAGGCTGTACATATTACTATACGTATTTAAAATGTAAAAGATAAAAAAATCCTAACATGCAAATCTATTTTCTTAATAATTCAATATTAAATAAGTTTACGTAAACCATCGTAACAATCCCGTTGTACTTACCCAAGACATTCATCCTAGCAGTGAAGAGTCCCTTGCCCTCCTCCGAGTACAGACGGTATATGAACTCGGTATTATAGTTATCGTTAGCCTTCTCGTTCCGCAGTATGAGGCCGCGCTGGATGCCGCCCGTCATCTTGGACGCGATGTGGTACACGTCTTGCTGGAGGTCCTTGATGGAGAACTTCTCCTCGTAGATGTACGCCGCGTCAGCGCCACCCGCGAGACCTAGCGGGGAGTTTTGGTACTAAGTTAGATTACAGTACAAGGTGTTAAGCTTTTTCTAAGTTAGTGCGTTTTATCAACACTACATCGCCACTGATCCAGAAGGCTCAGGAGCGGTCAGAGTGGCGCAAGTTAGGGGAGGCCTATGTCCAGCAGTGGACATCGCCACTTACCATCCATCTATCACTTTTGTACGAATCTAAAAATGTGTATTGTGTATGACATACGACAAATAATACGTACATACACGATTTACTGTGTTTTTAAATATTCCTAACCGATGATTACTAACCAATTTTTCAGTGTATTTTATTTTATACACCGATACACATGAATTTTGTTTAACAAGTCTTTTCTTGTCTGTCCCACCCTTTGTCTTTATAAATTAAAGTAATAATTATATTTCAAATAAAACAGTAAAGGACATAAAACAAAATATGTGTACCTGCCAAGGTAGCCAGGTATCCACAGTAACCACCCATAGTCTCTATCACGAATACTCGCCGCTTGGTGCCCTGTAAGTAAACAAAATATAATTATATTATAACTAATAACTAATTAATACTTAGATTTCTTACAAAAAATACTTCACTCATAAATGGCTTTATTGAAGCTCAATAAAAGAAACTGAACCAAATGCATTCCACGTTATTAATTAAGAAGACAATAGCAAATGAACTTTGCTTAAATGAAAATTAATACTACTTTAGCCAGTTAGCGCTGTGACCTAGAAATGTCATATCGGCGACGACAATCTGGTCTGCAAGTGAATTGTACAAAAAATAACAGATTTTGTAGGCACATTAGGTAGGATTTTGTAGGTGGTGGTGTATGCTAGGCATTCAAAATGTTTAGTGTCCACGATAATACTGTACCTTCACTGGAAAAAAGGCATAAGATGAAAATTGCAATTTTATAGAAGAGAAAAAAACTGTTAAAATATCAGTAAGTAGTCAAAAGAATTTACATTACGATTACTTGCACAAAACCGTCAAGATCAATGATAAAAATTTAAAAAAAAAATGAGCATATTTTGTCCCTCTTTCCAATCATATTAATAACTAAAATTCAAAGTAATACGATGCTTTATGCTTTTTTCCACTGAGGGCGCGATATATCCTCCTCAAGTAGTGAGACGAGTAATAGACGATGAGTAGTGGTGGCCATCAATGGTGAAGCCAAGCCAGTAGACTGTAGAGTATACCTGCGCGGACTGCCGGATCCGGTCGCAGATCTCTGTGATCTCGTTGAGCGCGGTGTCGGCGCCGAGCGAGAAGTCGGTGCCGGGCACGTTGTTGCTGATGGTGGAGGGGATCACCACCATCGGCAGCTCGAACTCCGGGAACTGGCTGCGCGACTCGTACATCTCCAGGGCCGCTTGGTACGCCTTTGTAAATATACAATTTACTATACTTTCTTTAATGCACCCAGTGCTAGATTTATGTATATTTTTTATGAGTGGAGGCCAATTTATTTCCGCCGCCCCATGTACCTTTCTAAAATAATAATTTTCCATTCATAGTAAGGAAGGCACTGAATTAGTCACTAAGAAAGTGCGTAAAAAAACAAGAATTACAAGTTTTCACGGCACTTTTTAATAGCAAAATCATCATTATCATATCACCTTCTGAAATCTGCCGCCCCTAGGCCGTGGCCTATACGGCCTATTGACAAATCCGGGACTGAATGCACCTAAGTCACTTCCATACATATAGAAGGCAGCGTCTGGCGTAAACGCTTACACAAAAAAGATTTGTATAGAGGCTCAGAGTACGAAATCGTATTTGTTACAAAATATTTCACAGCTGGTGATGTTTTTCTGGTAACTTATTACCTATTAGTTTAGAACAAATCATAGGTTTAGGTTATAGGAGAAACAGTTCTTTCTTTCTTCCTCTCTTTTTCTTGGCCGGAAACGCGTCAGTGAAGCCTTTGTTATTACTGATGTCCATTGGCGACGATAGCCACTTACCTTCAGCTCGTTTGCCGGCTATTTCCATAAAAAAGGAATCTAGCGAATTCCCCGCTATACTCTTAGCTAGTGCTATTTCAATGACATTGAATAAAAGGGATTGGTTGAAAGTAAGTAATAAAGAAAGCGTACCTCAAATCCACCAATGATCAGTAAGCCCTGGATGTTGAACTGTTTGATGCGAGCGGCTATTTCTTTCTTCTTGTCTCCAGGTAAGGTTCGCTTGGTGCCGAGGAATGCGCCGCCTTGCCCCACCCAGCCCGTTACGTCAGACCTTTACAGAGATAGAGTATATATGAATGATTATAGAAAACGACAAAATATGAAGTAGCTAAGTCTCATCGGACTCTAATTCAGTTTCAACCATTCCTTTCTATTAAACGAACATATTCCTAAGTAAAAACTATGGCAAAAGAACAGAAACTTATACAAAAAAAATCAAATCACTGACTTGGCAGAGTGCGATGATGAAGTTGATCTAATGAGAAGTAACTTAGATCGAGAAATCCTGGCACAAACATCTGAGATCGTACTAAGCAGAGTTGTATTAAGCCGAGATCGGCTTATTGTTATGGGCCTTACTAACGGTACGATTCAAAGTACTCACCATTCCATCTTAACGATGTTCCCGCTAACGAACCCCTCCATCCCGTCATGTATCCCGAGTACGGTGTCGCCGCGGTAGATACAGTTACGCACGAACGAACGCACCGCCGCGTTCATACCGCACGCGGGCGCGCCCACGTGCATCACTGCTAGCGTGAGGCCTTCCTGTGGGAATAATAATAGGGATGTTGACACTAACTGTAAATTAATATAAATTTATGTTTAAAGTATTAAGGGAAACATTAAAAAAACTGTAATATTATTCTTTTGTCGTAATCAATCCCAATAAATTAAATATAATTAATTTAAAATGTTAAAAATAGTACGCACTGTCACGTGACCTCAAACGCTATTTTGAGCTTATGACGTCATTGCTCGTATTTTATATAGTATTGAATATAGTTTAGTGACGTCACGCGACATTTTTGGTGGGAAATTTGATTGATTTTTATTTATCAATTTTTGTTTTTAAATTGAAGATTTTAATTTTTGTAATATTTTTTTCGTGAATATTAAGGTTCTATCTATGAAATAAAATTGAATCCTAAAATAAGTCAACATCCCAATTGTTTTTATGTTAACTTAAGAACAAATCGGCATGATGGTAAGTTTTAATAATAAATAAACAAATGCTACACGTTCACTGCGTTCGACGAGTGTGGATTGACAGGTTTTACACATCTACGAAAATATCTTAGTACTCGTTCTCACGATGTTTTCCTTAATAATTAATCTATAATAATACGCAGATATATTATAATATTTGAAACGTTAGAAATGTGTGCAGGATTTTGAAGTCACCCGTGCGCGATACCGACGCGGCGACGTCTAGATAATTATTAAAATAACATTTTTAAGTGTATAACATTTTTACCGAGGGCTTTCCAGACTCATCGAAAGCCTCCTTAGGAGGCTTGAGCCGGGTCAACATTTTGTAGGTCTCCAGGTTGCGAGCAAAGCTGCGCCCGCGCAGTTGCACCGCTAGATCCCAGTTCTTATCTGCCATAGCCTGCACAAATACACATAAAAATACATTTTACCTTTAAGATTATATTTTTTCATTATATCGATAAGAACAGTATGCATATTTACTGAATAATCGAAGCGATTTAATGAATAGTGAAATCGATGATATAGTGAAGGGTACCCAAATGTTTTATTTTTTGTCTATAGATGGTACCACTTTATTTGTTAAAATTCGTCTAATAATTATGGATTCGAATTTAGCACTATAATATAGGAAAATATTACTTACTTGAGCACCATTCACAATACACACTGGTACTGCGTGGTGGAAGTATGGCCTAGGTCTCCGAAAAAAAGGGACCCGTGCTCAGTAGTGGGCCATTAATGGGTGGAAGCTAGGTATATTTTCACTTTATATTTACGGAGATTGAGATGGACGTATGGAGTGACCAGAAAGGATAAAGTAAGGAATGAGTATATTAGACGAAGTTTGAAAGTGGCAAAAATGACAGGAAAGTTGAAAGGGAACCGAATATCGTGGTATGGGCATGTGATGAGGCGAGAGGAAACGCATGTGAAGAGAAGAGTGACGGATATGAATATGATGGATAGACGAGGGGACGAGGACGACCAAAGAAAATATGGATGGATTATATTACAGATGATATAAAGGATAAGGAGATAGTCTAAAGATGATGGCTGATAGGGAAGTATGGAGTAGAAAAACATATTGCGCCAACCCCAAATAAAATTGAGCAATGGGCAGGATGATGATTTACGTGACCGCCTTCGATGTTTTCCCACTGCCTAAATATTGACTGGCAGATAATGCTTTTAGCATTGAGTCCGCCTTTTTTATACATTTGTATGGTTCAATAAAGTGTAAATAAATAAATATGAACCTGAGCAACGGCCTTGGTCCGGTGCACGCACTCCATGAGCGGCAAGCGCACGGCCTGGTTTCCGTCCAGCGTCACCACGCACGGCGCGGTCTCCGGCGTCGCCTCCATCAGCGCCATCACCGCCTCCGCCCCCATACGGCATCCCTATAGAACCTTTTCTATTTTAATCTATGTTGTATTGCAAACGATATCTCTAGAGCTGGGAAGGAAGTAAACTTCTCAGAATCCCTGTTGTTTACGCATAGTAAATAAGAAGTTTTATGGACAACATCAATAATGTAATCATAGGCATACAAAATCCAGCATATTTAGTACCCTCATGGGTAGTGATGTATATTCTCAGTACGTAATTGATGAGATCATACAACATTAGATGATTAAAGATAACCGCATACTACACGGAATAAATAGGCTCTCCGGGAGTGCCGACAGAAGTGAACTTGAACAATTACGTGTGTATTTTTTGAATTGTCAGGAAATATTTTATTGTGCAGGAAACTTTTAAAATGATTGGAATTGTTTGGTTTGTTTGTTTGTTTGGATTCATTACATTTTTTGTAATTGGCTGCCTACGCCTCGTAAAGTATATGTAAACTACAATCTAGATATTAATACGAGCTGTAAATTAAGTAACTATAGTTCTGTACTTCTCTCAGAGATGGCGCCACAGGTAGGTGCCGATTAAAATGTTTACGGTGTCGCGAGCTGATTTGTTTTATCCCATCTCAGTAATGCCCAATTCTGTACTTCTCTCAGAGATGGCGCTACAGGTAGGTGTCGATTAAAATGATTACGGTGTCGCGAGCAGATTGGTTTTATCCCATTTCAAAAATGCCCAACGCGCCTAAAGAAGTTCACTTCAAAAAAAAATCGACTACGGTTATAATGATTGACTTTAACTTTAACGTACAAAGTACAGTGGAATCCGTTTATAATGACATCGAAGGGAATTGACAAACACGTCATACTAAGCGGACGTCATACAAAGCATTTTAGTGAAAAAAACCAACCTTATTTTTTTTAGGTAAATAAATACTTATTTTAATAATGAAGCATAGCATATTAAATTAAAATTAAAATTGCACGTAATAAATGCACGTATTTTCATTTTTTGAGATTCAAAACAAATACACGCCACGTGCCGAACGTCGTCGGGAATCAACGAACATTGCCGAAGGTGTAAAGAATCATGTCGGTCACTTTAAACGGGCAAAATTTATTAAAAATGGGTCATAATAAGCGACATGTCACTGTAAGCGAAGTCATTATATCCGACTTTGTTAAAAGAATTTTATATGAAAACCAAATTCGTTGTGTAATTACGTCATAATAAGCGGTTGGTCAATATATGCGGAGTCATAATAAACGGATTCTACTGTATACGTTACGTAAGTACCTCTCCACTTGGGTACAAGTATATACGTTAAGTATACTTTGTTGATCTTGTGGTATACTCAATTAATCATGCCACCGTGACGGCAAAACGTTACAAAAAACGTTACATATTGATTTATTACGCTATGAGATAACAAAAAATATTATCCCGTCTTCACTTCGTCATTACAGAAGGCTAACTTCAAAAGAACCACGAGCTCTCACCAAGATCCTGTCAAACGCCGAGGGCGAGCCACCGCGCTGCACGTGACCGAGCACGGTGATGCGCGTGTCTTGCTGCAGGTTGTCCACCACCACTTTCTTCACCAGCTCCGCGGTGATCGGCTTACCTTCCCGGTCGATCGCACCCTCCGCCACTATGATGATGTTCAGACGCTGACCCGATTTTCTTTCCTTTACATAACGTTCTCAAATTAAAATCTAGTTTTGTTAAGCAATATTTAATTAACGGATAGGCAAAAAATTATCGAGTGTTCTCTGGTATAAAATTAAATGCAAGTTAGAAACTGATTTTGATAAACAAGGGGCAAGAATCTATTAGATTTTGTTTACGTACCTAGGGTACAAAATTTTTGCAACCTGTGTTACTTAATTATGACACACATTACATATAATACATACAATAAGTATTCGATAGTGCACCTTGCATCCTTGCCATACAGTTGCGTTTTTACCTGAGGATATTTCTAACACGACATAGCAACAGATTTCTAGAACTACTTCATCACGGTGAAGACGTATGATAGTTGAGCGTTATGTGTTTTACTATAGCCCTTATTTATTGATCTGGGCTTATAGCATACATTTTTTAACGATTGTTTTTATTGTATTTGACTAACTTGGTGTTAATTTTTTGGTATGGGCTTGGGCATACTCAGTCTCTAAACATGACAATAATCTGCTCAGGATAAGCGCGGTGGAGCACTGCCAGACCTCCTGATAGTATCTGCTTGAGCTCCTTATTCTACTAATGGAATAACGACACTCGACAGGCTTATTTTCATTGATAATTGCACGATGCTAACACAGGTAGTAATGATATTATCAGTTAATGAGATCGTACGTGTCTACACAAAAAGTATAATAAAAACACTACTTCGTCCTTGCGACACCTAAAACGCATCTGTCTGGTAAGTGTTAATAGAAACTGCATGCAATTAGCTTACTTAGTAATTTTCGTGCGGTTTTATGTATCACTTACATTCCATTTTGTCTATCTATGAAGAAATAAATAAGGAAGTTACGAGATTTTCAGAGACAATTATGAATAGGTAACCCTAACATATCCAGAACATAAATAAGGTTTGTATCAAGCAAAACAGACCAATAACACACAATTGATGCGAATGACACAAAGCAATTACAAGTGAGTAACCAACACCAATTGCTGCCGCTGTAATTCTTCAATTTTCGTAATAGATTTAATTGATATTAATAGCAAGCCTGTCCCAAAATTGTTAATGAAAATTTTTATTCAAAGTGTTTCAGTATTGTCAGTAGATATAATTGTGTGTTACAAGTATACAGTGCCACTCAATTAAGCTTGCGTACCTGTGCCAAACGTTTGCACAGCTTTTCAACCCAATTATTGGGAACAGGGTCTTCGGGAATGAATACTTGATCTGCCTCGCTCGCCAGAGCGGCCACTAATGCCAGATAACTGTAACAAGCGGCGAGCAACAATGATGGACCATGCAAATGATACCAGAAGTCTTTCACCCAATTAGGAAATTAAGAAATCGGGTGATTAATGATATAGATTTAAGAATTTTGAATACTGTGAAAAATGCACATAGTAACAGCCAATTGAATTTGCCAATCAACATGTAAATGATAAAGGTATAAGTGATCCTGCTCCCAGTGAACAAAATATATCAAATAATTTCTTGCCTCGGCAATTTTCGCACACATCTTTTTATCCCAATTGAGAGGCGCTGGGTCTTCGCAAATAAAACTATAAGTAGCGTCCGTACAGAGGGCGGTGTAAACTGCAAGAAAACTAAAGGGAAATTTAGAATTGTGAGGAATATTATATAAAGGGTAAAACAGGGAGTTGCAAAAGGCAATGGAGGGAAAGACATATAAGACAAAGTAACGCTTGCCTGTTCTAATTTATCGCAAAGTTTATCTTTCCAGTCAACTGAAGGCGGCGCCTCGGGGATAAAGACAAAATCTGCTTCTGATGACAAGGCTGTGACCAGAGCGAGATATCTACACCAATAAACTTAAGTTATTTCAATTCAAATGGCTTTTAAAACTACCTGCATCACAGTAACAATGTTATATAAAGCTACCAAAATAAACTTGAATAAAGAACAGTTAATTTAAGTTTACATTATAGTATATTGTTTCTGCAAAAAGTAAATAATTTTAAATATTTTATTACTTTGAACACAAAACTATTAAAAGATATATCATGTAACAAAATTATATAATAATGTACCACGCAAATAACGATTGGGAACTTGCAAATATTCATAAATATATTAACATTCATCATTAATATTGCTGGTATGTTTAACAATAATTCAACATTTCTTATCTTACCCACAGTGTCTGCCCATAACCTCCATAATAAATGTTCTCTGATGAGAGTACGCCGTGCTGACAATGGCATCGATAGCTTCAATAATGCGATGCAAGGCAGAGTCAGTTCCGATTGTCATGTCAGTACCACAGAAGTCATTATCAATGGACCCCACCTATAAAAAAATACCCAAAGTTATTAAAAACTGGATGATTGTTATATAACCAAGGTTGTTTGGACAAGATTTTGTTTGTATTGTGAGTAAAAAAACACTGCTTGGGATTTCCTTTACTTATTCTTCTAGACCCTCAATAGGTGTTTGTTGAAGCAATAGCCATAGTTGGATGGATGTAGTTTGACATTCAAAAAGTGATTGAAAAAACCAATTAAAAATAAAATTTAAATAAATAAACAAAATGTAATGTTTCAGATTTATTGGAGCCAAAAATATTACATTACTTAAAGTTAATTTCAAATATCGTCGCTTTGGTGGTGAAGAGAGCCAAGCCACAAATTTGTTCAAAATGAATTATGTATATTAGTAGAATCAAAACGATGTGTTTTTTAAGGTGGTGAATAGAGCTAACTGTTAAATAGTTACAAAAATAATCAAAAAGGTGAAAAGATGTTAACAGAACTACTTTACATTACTTCATAGTATAAAAAGGAATATAATTCGCATAGCTTAGTTAACTTCTTGAAATAGGTACGCATTTGTAATCAGTTTAGCTAAATCGATGCCATTCTTATTAAAATCTAACTTACGGTTTGGAAATTATAGAATAATAATTATTTTTTGTTTAACCTCACCATTTAAATGCTAATTATCTCAGAACTTGTTATGTGTGGGTTGACTCTCTTCACTACCAAAGCGACGATATGTTCTATCAGTCACATGAAGCATCAAGCAGTCTTGAAAGACATTATTTCTCGAGCGCTGAGTATCAAAGGCAATCAAACTACTTGTGCTATTAAAGATCCACTTACACTGACTTGGCTGGAAGCAATCATTCAATATATTTAATAGGAAATAGCCCATTTTAGTGTTATCACATTCCTTCAGGCTAAATTCTACTGAGACTTCTACTGAGACTATGTTATTTATTTATTTATTTATTTACACTTTATTATACCCTTATAACTAAGTGGTACAAAAGGTGGACTTAATGCTATAAGCATTCTCTGCCAGTCGACCTTTGGTTTAAACAGAGAACAGTGAAGGCAGTACAAGAATATAAAAGTAGAAGTAGAAACGGAAAATACATACGGAAAATACGATAAAATATAGGATAAAGAACATAATGAAATGCTGTTAGCTTAAAAAATATAAAATGTAAATACCATTCCAGCAATATGCAGGTACTTGTACTTTTCCCGCTGGTCCTTTGTAATTTTGTTATTTTCCAGCAACTCATCAAGTAAACTGGACCATTCTTGACGGAACAGGTTAGCACCAGTCAAGGAACCGTCACCTCCAATAACAACCAAGTTGGTGATACCACGGTTAACAAGATTGTAAGCCGCCTTCAGACGTCCCTCCCGCTTGCTGCAAAATTAATAGTTATTGTAATATAATATAAGTATTCACGACTTTAATACCATTAAAAGAATTCCACTAAGAGATAGTATAAAAAAAGTAATCTTTTTAGGTACTTAGTTCTAACATTTAGTGGTTATTCAATTTAGTTTCATGGTTAGGCCTAGGATACAATGGGGTTAGAAAAAAATAAGGATATTTCATGAAATTGCATAGTATCAGTGAATAATATTTTTTTTGTGTGTATAATATTTTAGTACAATCATTGTTCATGTTTGAAAAGACAAGATTGATAAACCTTCTCAAGAAAGCTTTTAGACACTGATTACACCTTACCTAAATTATTCAGATGCACATTTGCATAATGATAAAATATTGGGTCACTATATTAACCCAAAATAAGGTAATGTTAGTTCAGTATTATTTCAAAATTAACAATGTTAGTACTTTGCTTATCTTAAACTTACATGAAGTCCATACACCTAGCAGAACCAATGATGGTACCTCCCTTATGAATAATTGAGCTTACTGAGGACCAGTTCGCCTCTTCAATATTGTCACCACCGTCCACCATTCCTTGGTAGCCCTCTCGAATGAAGTACACTTTACATCCCAAGTATATTCCCATTCGCACCACTGATCGTACTGCAGCATTCATACCCTGGGAGTCACCTCCGCTGGTAAACACCGCGAGGCCTTTGCCCTTATGAGAGCCTCTCTCGATAAACCTCTGTGTTGAAGATACATCCATCTTCCCGGCTTTTGATTTATTTATCACCTAAGAATTTGTATTGCTTTATTATAAATAATAAAAGTACAAACACACTTTCACATGCAATCACTAAGGTCTAAACCTATTTAATAAAGCTCTTCATAAAATATGTTTTCAACTAATTTTCCACACACCTAAATAAATGTAAAATATTTTCTTTAGAATTTGAATATAAACGCTGGAAACTGGAAGGTGAACTTCATGAATTCAAGGTGACCTTTAAATTTGACATTTCATGTGACAATGACAAGTCAATGAAGTCAATCATGAATGACAATACATTTCAAGCCACAGAGTAGCCATGCTTCAGAGATATCAGATAATACGTGTATAATTCAATATAATTCATACATAATTCATATAACTAAAAATTAGAATTATAGATTATGCGTGAGCATGATTTGTAAGATATTGATATTATGCGTGATTAAAATTAGCAACAGAAAATAAAAAATAGGTTGCTGGAAGGCAAACTAGGGTGGTTTTTCGTTTCATGTTTCGATTCCCTATGTTTACATAAGTAGTCTGTTGTACATTACCTAGTCTGTAGTCATATACATGATGACATGAAAAGAAAACTGACAGCAGACAGACACAGATTGCCAAAAAACTTGTAAAAAATAATAAATAAAGCCATTTCTTTTTCACGCATTGCATCGTTTCAGTATCAAATCTAATGAAAATCTAAGGAAAAAGTGAGAATTTATCATTGTAAATAAATTGGCTGTTTTCGTGATACTTCGTGAGATCACTTTTATTTATATTTTTTTAGTGGTTTGCGTCGGGTCGTCGTAACGAAATAATTGTCGTTTACCTCCCGGGAGGTTCAACAAAATGTCTGCGGAATCTGATATGGATTATTCAGATAACGATGGTGATGACTACGATTACTATGGAGAACAGGATGATTGTGATATGGAGCAAGTGGATCGGACTAAAGCGGACCCCGAGTACTTTTTGTATTCATGCTTAAAAGTCGAAGAGGTGGAGAAGTTATTGAATGAATCGATAGAATTGCTCAGTAATAGCCTTCAAATTACGCCTTCACTTGCAAAAGTTTGTATTTTATTTTATGTTTTGAATCATTTGTTATAAAATCGATTTTCCTGTCTAGTGCGTGTCATGAACTGTTGTTTTTCAGGTAATGTTACACGCATATGAATGGAATGCTCAAGAGATTATCAACAAGTATAAGGAGAATGCCAATGAGGTGCTGGTCTACAGCCGCGTAAAGCCTCGGTCTCCATCGGTGCAGGCGAGCAGCAGTCGCATAGTCTGTGCAGTCTGTGCCAACACTCCTCCCATACATAAGTACAGTGCACTTGCTTGTGGACATTACTTCTGCAATGATTGTTGGGGGATGCATTTTGAAGTACAAATTATGCAAGGTATGAGTTTATCAAGTGTAAACATGTACATACATCTATGTAGTAACTAACACTGTATAAAAAAATTATTGGATTGTTATAAACAGCTATTACAAACTGACTCAGCGCAGTTAATAGATTCTTTGCAGGGGGTCAAGAGATCTTATTACAAAAATTATTTGCATTGGTTTAGTTTTAATTTTTTTCTGCTTGTATGTGTTTCAGTATAAGAAACAATTTTTGTTTTCAGGTGTCTCAAATACAATACAGTGTATGGCTCAAGAGTGTGAAGTGAGGGCTCCTGAAGACTTTGTGCTTTCGCATGTTACTAAGCCAGGTCTGCGGGATCGCTACCAACAGTTCATGTTCAAGGATCATGTGAAATCACATCCGCAACTACGTTTTTGTCCAGGTCCTAACTGTCAGGTAACTGTTTAGAATCATAATTAAAACTTGAAAAATTTTACTTGGGACAGACCATTGCTACAAGTTGTTACAGCTCAAAATACCTACCATTACCCGACGACCCGCGTGGCGTAATGGTTACCATGCCGGATCGCCGCTCCGAGGGTCCTGGGTTCGATTCCCAGCGAGGTGGAAATTTGAATGATGAGTTTGAATTTCTGTTCTCGGTCTGGGTGTGAGTGTCCTTGTCTTGTGTGTTGTCCATGGCACCCACGACGCAGGGAATCCTAGTGTGGGGCTATGAGTGTGAAGCGTTATTATTAAAAGCAGATAATAATAATTGTAATAAAATATACATTATAAAATAGTAAATTCTATTAAATTAAAGAACGTGGGGTATAGGACTTGAAATTAGTTTTAAGTCTGCCTTCCAATAATTGTAGACATACTTAATAATTTTACTAAAACTACATTAAATATTATGAAGTCTTCTTGCACAGCAATAAACTAGCCGTTTTTAAAGGTACAGCAACTTAAAAAAATATTTTAGAAATTGGGTGTATTTTATACACTTGTGATTATTATCTAAATTTTTCCTCAATGATTTTACTAAGTACTATAATTATTATACTTAAATTTTACAATAATTTTGTTTCCAGTGGATATTCCAAGCATTTACACGAGAGGGCGCTCGCAGAGTGGAGTGTCATGGTTGTGAAATACTAACATGTTTTTCATGCGGTGCCCCACATCACGCTCCAACGGATTGTTCTACCATACGTCGGTGGCTTACTAAATGTGCTGATGACTCGGAGACAGCTAACTATATCAGTGCTCATACAAAGGTAAATAAAATAGCAGTTATTCAAAAATATTTGTGTGAGTCATTAGTAGTTAGGGTATATTTATAACATATTTCTATTATTCACAATTCGGTAGTGAGTAATATATTACATAGAAGTGTGCATTTTACATGTCTCAGTATTGTATGTATTGTATTATTGGTAATAGCCAGATAAGCAGACAGACCTTGTGATGGTAATTATTTGGATTGATTGACACCACAGGTCATATACATAATATAATATTACATAATAATAATATGATATTACATAATAATACTTAACATGCAATCACAAGAAATAAAAAATGTTACTCTGTTGATTTTCAAAAGGATGAAGATTATAATCAGTCAAGTTAGTTAGGAAAAGTACCTTACTACCTCGCATTTAATATCTTTTTATTTAACAAAAATATATGTCATTTTGTGTTTATCTTACTATTAAGGCATTTATTGTGACAGGATTGCCCAAAATGTCAAATTTGTATAGAAAAGAATGGTGGGTGCAATCATATGCAATGTGGTGCATGCAGACATGATTTCTGTTGGGTGTGCCTTGGCGACTGGAGGACCCATGGCTCGGAGTACTACGAGTGCAGTCGTTATAAAGAGGATCCCAATCTAGCTAATGATAGTCAACATGCTCAGGTCAGTATTCATGTTTTTATTAATGGTACGTCTTTTTTATTAGTTTTTTGATGTTACGGATACAATGATATTTTTATAATTATATTATTAGTAGGTACCAATATAATATGCAAAATATTTCGATATTTAAAAGAATTAAACGCCCACGCAGTGACTATAATGAAATGAATGGTGTAGTCGAAATATTGCTATAAAATACAACTTTTGGACTATAATTATGTTAAGTTGTGTAGGTGGATGTCGTATTTATGCGTATGGAAATTCAGAGATTACGCACCACATTTCTCAATTTGATTAATACTGAAAAGCTTTGTGGGATTACGGATAAGAAATATTTATGGCGCAGATAAGCTCGAAATATTCAAATGTGCATTTGTGTATTGTGAATTTGGGACGATTCGTTCTGGTGTAAAACTGCGGACATTCAAATTTAGACGCGCTTATAAATTATGCACTTTGGATTTTACGAGGTTTACGTAGATAATGTTTTGTGTAGCTACAAATTAGCCTTATTGCGCTGTAAATATTAATAATTTGCAGGATAGATGAAAAATCTTAAATTGTATTTTACATCTATGTTATTTAATGTTTCAGGCCAGAGAAGCTTTAAAAAAATATTTGCATTACTACGAAAGATGGGAAAATCACGCTCGATCTCTAAAGTTGGAGGAACAAACTCTCGCAAATCAAAAAAGTCGCATTAATCAAAAGGCAAGTATGATAAGAGGTTTTTTTTTTTTTTTTTTTTATTTCAAAAGAAAGGGCTTTGACGCTGTAGCGATTATGTCGCCCTGGTTACAAAACGTTTCTTATATACTAAACAATTATAATTACTATTAACTATGCCTTACTTGCCTTGCCTTGCCTTATAAGAGGTGCTTTAATTTTATGCACTTCATGTGTATTGAAATAATTCATTGCCTACGAAATGAAAAATTACATTGTTAGGACATTGCACACTTCTGCTGTTCTGCATTGCTAAAAATTATGTGGTCATCCTCCAAATTCAATTTTACTATTTTTTTACTTTTGAATGGTGCTGGGCACTTTTCAATCCAGGTGCAATTTTAGTGGTGCATTTAAGTTTTATAATTATTTATAAAAGAAAATTTGGCTCGAGACCCAGTTCTCTTTCTTTTTCTCTCTTTCTTGGCCGGCAACATATCAGTGATGCCTTTGGTGTCGCTGAGGTCCATGGGCGACGATAGTCACTTACGATCAGGTGGATCGTCAGCCATTAAAAAATCAATTAATTTCAATCAATTAATACACTTGAGTATTATATTGATATTAAAGGCTGACGATCCACCAACATAATTGCGATCAAAGTTTTGTTGCGATTGGTGAGACAAATTGGTTACAATAAAAAATCATCAATTTGTCTGCATGTAATGATAAGCTCTATGTTAAATTAATATTCCCAGTAATATTACAACTAATATTGGTAATATTTTATTGTCAAACATTACAGGTGATGGCAGGTGAAGGCACATGGATTGATTGGCAGTATCTTTGGGACGCTGCCAGACTTCTGAAGCGCTGTAGATACACTCTTCAGTATACATATCCGTTTGCTTATTACATGGAAATTGGCCCCAGGAAAGAGCTTTTTGAGTATCAGCAGGTATTGTCAAGATATTTATGTTATATGGTCATAGCACACATATCATCTCGTAAACGGAACGTAAACGTATCAACTCTTGCATGTCAGTATTCTTTGTATGAAACTCCCTACTGTAAAGCACACTTATCGGATTCGTAACGTAACCACCTCGCCTCGAGACAAGCTCACGAACCGCGGTACGGTGCGTGGACGACTTGCCGTACCCGCGCTTACGTCTCACCGTAAGCTATCCTTCGACTTTCCGTTTCCTCGTGCGCGCGCCGCGCCGCGGCTACCGCTGCGTCGGCGAACTGCTGTCATTCATTCCGTCAACCAGCGGCCGGCGAGCCGTAAGCGCGGCGTCGCCTAGCCGTAGCCGAGTCGATTTGGAGCTGTTGGTCGGTTATAACGCGCTTACGTTAGGTTGACGGCGAGGCGATCCGGTGCCGATCCCTTTCCGAGTTTATATGTGCGCTACGACCAATAACGAGAAGTAATGTAAACTCTTTGTCAAAGGTAATTAGTTATGGTAAATGAATAACACCACATATTGCCACAGAACTGTAATTTTTTTTTCTTGTTGCAAATTCCATTTCATAAATAGTGATGGACCACAATTGAAAAGAAGTAAGAAATATTAATCAATTTGTGCTTAAGGGTACTTACTTAAAGTTAAACTAGACTCTCATAATTGTTTTGTAATTTTTGTCCTTTTATAAATTATCTCGTTTATTTGATATGGTATAAAATGTAACTTGTTTTTCAGGCACAATTAGAAGCTGAGATTGAAAATCTTTCTTGGAAAGTGGAAAGAGCGGAAACAACCGACCGCGGCGAATTAGAAAATCAAATGGACATAGCAGAGAAAAGACGCACTACATTGCTCAAGGATTTCTTAGAATTCAATACTACTCCTAATAGTAGTAAAATATAACTCGAAATCAGATATTGCATTTTAAATAAGTACATAATAATAATTATTATCAATGAGCACCATTGTATAATATTTTTGAAAGCTATGTTTTCTTTATGTTGCCAAAGTATATTTATTTTATGAACTTTGCAATAAAATAGAAGAATAAAAAACTAATTTCGTTTAATTTTACCTAATAGTTACGGGTGTGGAAAATTAATGACAAAAAATTTAAATATACATATTTTAATTTTTTTCATAGGCGCTAGGGATAGGGATTTTTATTGGCTTTGTTGGCCTTTGGTATTTCGGTTGTGGCAGCGTTACGAGCACTGCTCTATACTATTTTCCAGTAAACGAGCTTGATGTTAAGTGGCCGCCGTCCCCAAAAACATCAATAAAAACGGAGGCATCACGTCTGCGTTAACAATCAATGGTTGGGCTTCACCGCTATCCCACTAGTCCCAATGCGGGGATCCACACTATTTTTGGTCACTGCCACAGAGTACTTAAACGTTACGTACGGTCAATGCGACCAATACATGTAAGATTCGGCTCGACGTAAAGGGACTCTTACGTAAAGGGAACGTGGCTGCGGCATAGATTTTGTTTTGGATGTCTGTTCTAGTATGTTAGTACATTATTGGGCATTCTTGATAATTTTTATATCATAATTTTTAAACTTATCGTATTATTGATTAAGAGTTTAAAATTCTGACCCATCCTTCCCATTACATTTATAATAGAAGCCTTTTTACCAGGCTACTTAAGCGGGAATCGAATTTTACTACTCTACAGCTCAGTTGGTCTCACAAATAAAATATTTGATTTGATTGATTGGTAGTGACACTACTGCCAGACGAGAAAAGAGTTCCTGGTTCGAATCCCAATCGGGAGCGGGACAAACATGTCACATATAAATCTGTAACTCTGATAGTGGGAGTCTATGCTACCCACAATGCAGGGATCCTAGAGTTGGAAATGTAAATTAATATCTACAGTAGGTATAGTTACCTACTAGTATCAGGCGACCCAACTTTGTAACCCAAGTTTTACACTGCTGAATAAACAAATTAATGTATCCAACTCGCCTTTACAGATTTTTTTTTTTTTTTTAATGTAATTTATTATTCCCCCTGATTTTATTTTTCAGGGACCTTGATTATTTTTTTTTACAATAAATAATAATAACATATAATAAATAAATATTAATATAATAAACATATTTATAAATATGAACAACAAATGTATATAGGTATGTATATAGGTATATATGTATGTAATTTATATGTATGTATGTTTGTATAATATGTTTATTCTTATTATTACTATTATTTTTTTATTTATTATAGTTTGTATAATCTTGTTAATTTCTTTTTTTTTTACAATTTTATTTATGTTCTTTATTTTCTGTTTATAATACCGCTCATCGTGTGTTTCTGTTTGGCCTAATGGTTAGCTGGTAGAGAATGCATAAAGCATTAAGCTCGCCATTTGTACCTCCTGTATTGTGGTCAATAAAGATTAAATAAATAAATAAATAAATAAACAAATATTTCTGAATAGTATAAATAAGTAAATAAATTATTATTATAACATACTTCATAAATAACATACAAACATACAATTATAACATACAAATAAAGAATTATTATTATTATTATTATTTTTAATTACTTTTCCTATTTATTTTGCTGTGCCACTGCTTTCATGACACCAATACAGTAGTCGGCGAACTTTGGTCCTGAAAGTTCTCCAACCAGAAGGGAAGTCCAGCTCGAGGTCTCAATGCGCATATTGACCTCGAGTTCGAGCTGCATCCTTCTGGCACTAAAGCGTGGGCATTCATTCAGGATATGCTCGACTGTCTGTTCGGTGTCAGGGAAACATAAGCATCCAGGGTCGTCGCGAAGCTTAAATCGATGGAGGTATTGTGCTATTCCACCATGTCCTGTCCACACCTGTGATTTCCAGTATGATACACCAAGTCTCTCGATAATTCGATATGCCTGGCGAATTTCCGGGAAGAACATCTTTGTGATTCTACCTTCCCGGGTCCCTGAGTACTCAGATTGCCAGGCATCAAGAGTACGTTGGCGTATCATACGCCTGGCATATGACACTGGGAACCTGTCATAATCAGCAGGCGTCCTCTTGTGCAGGGCAGCTTGCTTAGCTAGCTCATCTGCGCGCTCATTTCCAACATTACCGACGTGAGCGCGCACCCACCAAAACTTAAGCTTGTTGCCCTGCTCAGTCGCCCGCGACAATTCCATCTTAATGTCATATACCAGGGGGTGCGTGGACTGGAGATTTTTTAGTGCCTCCAGGGAGGAGCGTGAATCGCTCAAGATGTCGCACTCCCTAAAGCGCGAATCCTCCATCGTAAGTCTTACCGCTTGTCTCAGTGCGAGTAACTCCGATTGGTAAACGGTGCAGAAAGCTTCCAATCGGTATTTCTTACATAGCACTTCGACTCCGTCTCTCCAACATGAGACAGCGCAGCCAACTTTGCCATCTATTTTACTACCGTCAGTATATATACTGATAGGGGCTGTTGGTCGCTCCCCAGGCTCATCACAGTCGAGGTGGTCTAACACCGTGTAACGTACCTCCATCCGGAGAGCGGGATGCGGAAGTTGAAAAAATGGTGTTCTTTTCTCAACCACACGATCCCCAGCCTCCAGAAGAGGCTTTCCACGTTTCACGGCGTAGAGTTCTGCCACCTCGCGAGCCCGCAGATCTATTGGCAATAGTTGCGCTATAATCACAGCCGAGTTAAAAGAGACGGTGCGGTAAGCTTTTGCAATTTTTATCGCAAATAAGCGTTGCGTCGACCTCAGACGCTTTACTGCGTATCTCCTGGATGTGCTGTCTGCCCAGGTGCTGGCGGCGTAAAGGAGAATCGGTTCTATCGCCCCTATATACAAGTGTCTGATTATATTGGGATTGAGTCCCCAAGAGGCTTTAGCCGCTCGGGCCAGACCCTTGTACATATTGGCGGCTTTTAGGCAAACAGATTGAATGTGGTCTCTGAATGTTAAGTTCTTGTCGATAATCAGCCCGAGGATCTTGACTTTATCTGCAGGCGGCAATGACACACCCGCCATAGTTAATTGGAGCACGGGAGAGTTTCTCTTTCTCGTTAGCATCATGTGTGCAGTCTTCTGAGGAGAGAACCTGAGTTTATTTTCCGCACCCCATTCAGCTATGATGTCAAGAACCGGTCTGATCATTAGCTCAAGCTTATTAACTGTATCAGCTGAGGCTACCAATACAACATCATCGGCAAAGGCCTGGACGTGCACCGGTGAGCCTTCCAACAAGTCAAGAAGCGAGTCAAGAACAACGTTCCACATGAGAGGTCCACTTATACTCCCCTGAACGCAACCTCGGGTAGTAGTTTTACTTACCGTGGCACCGGCGTAGCTTAAGGTGATTATTCTGTCACATAAATAGCTGTTTACCAGATCATATATATCTGCAGGGCAGTTCTTTTTTAACAGTTGACTCTTAATTGCTGGCCACCAAGCATGGTCAAAGGCACCCTCTATATCTAGTGAAACAAGAGAAACAATTTTCCTTTTTATATTTCTCTCGTGTCTAAGTAGTTCTACTAGATCATAGAGAGCATCCTCTGTACCACGCTGAGGCATAAAGCCATACTGTCTCGTGCTCAGATGTCCCTTGGTTTCCAGATGCCATAGGAGTCGGTTTATAAATATTTTTTCAAGGATCTTCCCCAAGACTGGAAGCAGGCCAATTGGTCTGTACGCTTTCGGATTTGCATAATCATCCTTATTTGGTTTCGGTATGACGCAGATTTGAGCTGATTTCCAAGACGTGGGGAAAAGTCCAGTTTCTAGGCACCTGTTAAACAGAGCCAGGAACCTCTGACATTCTGCTTCAATCGCTGCCCTACAAATATCCACGGTAAGCCCGTCTGCACCAGGCGCTTTCTTGGAATCCATCCCAGACACAACATCCAGGAGTTCTGAACTATGGATTGGTGGACCGGGTGCTGACAGAGTTTCGAGAGGCGGTCGCATTTGTATGACTCTACGTAGTTCAGCCTGTTCTAAAGTGTCCTCATTAGATTTTCAATAGTAAACTTCACCAGATTACGTCAGACCCGGGTTCTGCCGGCGTGAGTCACTAATTATCAACAACGTCAATCATCATTAGACAACCAATTGGCGAGTTTGGTATAAATACGCCATGCTGTGTGCTAGCGCCCCGCCTCTCCAAGCGGGGTCGCATCCGATGAAGGCTTGGAGGTCGTAAGACCAAAACCAATTCGTCAGAGTTTAGTGAGTGCGAGTCCCGCATAACCAGCACAGGCGGCTGTGCTTGTGCTGGTATGCATAACGCATTCTCTGCCTCCTTCCGGTGAAGGGGGAAAAAATGAACGATGTTCACTTTGCGACAAATTATCCTGATCATACTCGGGGTGAAACGAAACACGTATTAGTACTGGTACCTACGTATGTTGGTATATACTTTTAATTATATTGTAGTGCATATTTCCGTTTTGGGACGTGCCATGCATGTTTTAAAGTAGGTATATACCATCATATAATGTTAACCGCGGATTGTTGCAAAGTAGACTACTTAATATACATACTAACTTAATGTACAGTAGGTATTCTGGCTAGTGGTCGGAAGCCGAACCCCAGACACTTCAATTTTTAATTTACTTAAGAATTTTATTTTTATCTTACAATATACATTATATATATTATTCTTTGTAATGTAGTTTCTTCTCCTCTCTATCATAGTTTATATTATAAGTTATACCTATATGTTTTATAGTTTGTATAATTATTTATTATCCACTTTATAATATCATATCCCTAATAAGTATATTCAACACATAAAATTAGTAAATAATAGAGTTGTAAATTATCTTCAACATTGGATTGTTTTGCTTTTAAATTAATATTAATATACAATATTAATAGGGTAGACACCACATGTGGAACTACGCGAAAAAGGGGACTACGTAAACCAGCAGCCGTGGTTCCTAGCCGTTCCATGGCACAGGCTGAGGGTAGTCCTTTTTCGTCAGGTGACATGGTACCCAACTACCCACTAAATATATGTATTAAGTCACACATTTGTTATAACCTTGTACCATGTTATTTTCCATGGCGAAATAAATGTTTCTTTCTTTCTTTTCTTTCTTTCTAATTCGCGAGATTTCTAAGTACGTAGGTACTTTATCAATTATAGGTAAGAATCTTCACAAGTGCCAGTTATCCTTGTGTTAAAAGGATGATCACGTTTATTTTTTTCGGTTCATAAATTGAATTTGGCGTAGATATTTGGTGGTACAATAAAGAATGGTATAGAATAAATTCGTTTTATTATTTAAGTAATAAAATTAATGTCTAATAATAATTTGTAAATAGACCGATGCAAATTAGGTATAAATTGAATAATTATTAACAATTCGAAAGTTTCTCGTACAAGTTCACTGGTTACAAAATACCTATTTGTGGGTGAAGGATGAAGTCTTTATTACACATTTATAGATTCAAGAAAATTTGGGTACATACGTATTCTTTCACTAACATACATAGAGCTATACTATACGTACACAATAAGCCTCATACAATCTTGGGAGATTTGTTTACTACAGGTCAATTCTTACTTAACTGAAGGTAATTTTAAACTGTAAGAAAAAATAATGGTTTTCATAAAGCTACTTGGGTAAATAAGTACTTACCTAATTTTTAAAATTATTGGAAGATTTCCTGACTACTACTTGGGTATGTTACCTTCTAGTCTAGTCTACCTAGGTGTGTTGGTGGATAATAATTGTTCAAAAATATAAATAATTTATGTATAAATAAAAAATAATAATTATAGGTAGGTGTCTCTATCTTTATAAATTATCGTAAGAGCTTGTAGGTACATACATTCCGTTTGAATGAAGATAATAATTCAATTGTATTTATTTTCTTTTGCATATAATTTATTTCTACATAACAATACGTAGTAATGAACTTACATAATAAAACGTACCCACCAATTATTGAATAAGTAGCTCTAACATCTCGACTCTATTTTCGTCGTAATACAAACATATATTATTTAGATCATTAAGTATTACATATTACGAGTATAGTGCTTTTATAACGAACACAGCCATAGTAATATCCTATCTTTTATTCAGTGTATATTTACTGCCTTCTCTACACTACGAATGATTACTCTCATTCACCTATTAATCCAACGTACCCACTATATTATTTTAAAATTTTAGTGTTATTTTATGTATGTAAATAGTATCAATGTATTCAAAACTAGGAAATCGCCCTCGCTTCGCTTCGGGAAAAATAGTAAAAAAAAATATAGCTTGTCACCCGGGGATGGTGTAGCTTCCCAACAGTGAAAGAATTTTTCAAATCGGTTCGGTAGTTTCGGAGCCTATTCAATGCAAATAAACAATCAAATCTTTCCTCTTTATAATATTAGTATAGATTATGTGTGCATTTATATTTCCTTATATTTACTACTAGGAATGATTATGTTGCTGTTTTTGGAGGTAGGTACCTACTTGAGCTACAGGTAAGTCTACCTATTTATTTACCCGCAGTAACATAATACTATAAGTAATACTGTATCATAGGTAAAATATTACACTAGTGCGTCTTAAATTATTCTATTTTCCTCTATAAATTTCAATGATGCGGTCTTGATCGACGTATTCGAATATGTGGGGTGCATCCATCAGGATCCCAATGGTTCCCGCTGTTGTAACTAGGAAGAAAATGTACAGCTGTAGTCTGTCGATAACCATGGCTACGTATTTCCAGTCTTCCCGGGTCTGGAATATAAAGAATGCGTTAAGCATCAAAAATATATTCCTATTGCTATTCCTAGTTATTGTCTAAGGAGGAATAAATTATTCAAAATGAACCTGAATGTAGAGATCTTCATTTCGCAAGTGTTCCGCTATGAACTCCACAGCTTCCGTAGCTTTTGCTGCTTCAGGAGAAAGGAGGAGAGAATCTGAACTTTCCGATTCTCGTCGCTCTCCCAGTCCGAGACTGCCCAGTCCTCCGAGACCACCCAAAGCCCCCACCTCGCCCCCTCCAGCTGCACGGCTTATTTTACAGTTAGGATGGTGCAGATTCGAAAGTTCCATTGCCTCCATCGCTTCCATTTTACTGTGTTCCGCGTCGATGGCACTGTCGAATGAGTACATTTAGTTCATTTTGGAAAAACGTAAGTTGTCGTAATGTTGCGATAATATTTAATTACCTGATGTTAGGTTTTGGCAGGTCGTGTGGGGCGGCTGCGTGAGGGGGCGCTCCCATTCCTGGCATTTCCATCATCCAGCGCAGGCGTGTCTTACGAGGTCGTCGCATCAGAAGAAACGTCGGCAGGTAATGTAGGAATACGCTCCGGATCCAAAGCGGCATTCTGATAAATTATTATGTAAGTAAGAAAACAAGGATTATGAGTAGGGTTAGCACCTTCTAACTGTTGAATTTCGGAGGAAACAAAAGAGCGATAAGGGCCCAATCATAATGGTCTTATTTCTTACAAAAGCCAAGAGATGTTGATTTTCAGTTCCGGGAACCTCCCGGAATTCAAGGAGAGGTGGTAACCCTAAACATGAGTATGAAAATATGAAAATAATATATTTTTCAATTTATTAAAAGTACCTGTGAGTTCTAGGACCTCTGAAATTCCAATTAATGATGATAACGGTTACGAGAATACTGACTGTATTCATTATAAATGTGAACAATAGATATTTAGCGATCAGAGGCAATACTAGAGATGTCGGTGGTAAAATCTTCGATACGAGTAGCAGAAACACGACCAGTGACAGCAAAATGCTAATTCCCAATGTCACCTGTAACATATTGAATTGTTACATTTTCTATATGATACAAGCAATATTTATTATATTTAAAGTCACTTTGACTTTGACTTTATTATATTATTTAATTTATTGATAGATCATCTAAAAATTTTGTTTTCATTGTTAATATTAGGAACCGCCGTAAAATTTACATTACTTACACACTTATTCTGAAGTTACTTTCCCTTAAAATTAAGTAGAATACTAAATTCATAATAAACTTAAACTGAGACTAGTCTCAGTCTCAGTTACATCACGTGGTATCCACTTAATATCTTCTGCCTGACTGTCTGTTAATGACTTATTAAAAATAATAAAACTCACCTTTTCGCCAGCTTCAGCAGGTAAATAGAAGACAAGAACGCAAAGGAAAGAAATAAGTACGGTAGGTAAGATTAAGTTAACAGTGTAGAATAAAGTTTTCCGTCTGATTATTATGTAAAAAGTAATATCTGTTTCAGTTGGATGATTTCCTTCGTAGATGTTTAGATATGCCGGTACTTCGATGATGTCCCACGTGCCAGATTTCCAGTAGTCAGAAAGATCAACAAAGTTCTTATTATTGTACAAAGCTAGCGATACTTGATCACCGTTGAATGTCCAAGAACCAAATTTCATAATGCATGTTTGTTGATCAAATGGAAAATAAGTGACGTCAATAGTGCACGAACTCTGGAAAAAGAATTGTAAATTAAGCAATTAGTGTTAATTGGATAAATATCCTTAGAGGGTAACAGTTCACGATTTAACAAGATTAAAATAAATTGTAAGTAGATAATTCATAATTTATAATGAATAGTGTTATTACCTGATAAATAGCTGGTGGAACCCAAAGTACTTCTCCATTTGGGTAAATTAAGACGTTAGATTTGTATCGTACTTCATAATTGCCGTCAGCACTGTAAATTATTAAAGTTTTTATTGAACCTAATTTCAATAATAAATTAATTAGGTTCGAGTACGTACTACCTATATCAACATCTTGAACACCAATTTTAAATTCCAATTTTATTGTTTAAATATTATTAATATATATTATTATTTTATCTATATCTTCTTTTGGTGATTTTAATGTCCTCCTTTTTCTCTATAATGTTTGGTGAGCGTTTTACTAGAGTCATAAAATATAGAACCAACATAGCGGACTAGGGCTAAGCTTGTCTGTAGTAGTGTGTTTCTTTGCTACAGAGACACAAAATCCGGTTTTTATTATCAAAACGAGGTTTCTAACTTCAGTCTAGTAATAAGTGATAGTTAGAGTTGAGATACTTACTTGTTGAACAGCACAATATCTGGTTTCCAAACCTTGTCGGGCGGGAGCCGCAGCACGCCTATGCCGCCGTAGTCGGCTTCATCCCACATCAATTGATAATCCATCCAGACCAATCGAAGCCACACGTTCGATTTCATGATCTGATTCTTCTCATTCTGGAAAACAAAAAGTACCACAATCATTGAAGTACTATTACTAGCGTATAGAACAGACACCCCGAACACCATATATGCCCCAATGCATTGGCGCTACGTGGCTTCAATCTTCAATGGATTCGTTCGATTTTAGAAGGAGAACGGGGGCTCAATTTTGAAAATCGAACCTCCCGGGCTGGACACACATTTTGTTCGAGATGTCTGTTCTATGACATTATACTTCAATGACCACAATAACGATTCAATTAAACTTTTCAGTTCATTGAGCTTGAGTAAAAATACATACAACATTGATCAACTGAACAAAAGCCAGTCCGAATCGCACATCAACTTTTTGGGTCATGTTCTGCACGGGGCGGATCAGCTTGTTGTACCCTCGGAATAAATCTCGGACCAATCTCTCTTCGTCCTCGGAACACCATCCTGAAATATAGGTAAAGGAACTTCAAGACTTATAAATAAAAAAATAAAAATTTTTTTTCAGTATAGATAATTTTGTATGTATTTGTATTTAATGTTTAATTTAATGTACTGCCATCTAGTGTCAATAAATCGCATTTGCTCCGTACAGTTTCTGCGTGATGCTGCGACAATGACAGATCAATAAGGATAAAATTTAAGATAAAATCAGCTGTAAGCTCCTTATTAACGATTTGAAAGGGTACTAATATTATATTAAAGTGAATTTTCAACATTTTATTCAGAAAACAAGTAATTGTTCATAAAATATTGCTTTATATTTTGATATTTAAACATATTAAGCTCGTGTGGATGCTGCGGGGTTTAATTAAGATTACTATACAGGGTACACGGTTTGGTGCTTAATTTAGAAGTCAATAGGGGACGGTGAAGGGTTAGGGGAGGGTTATCACTAATTTGGTCACGGGTGTACCTGAGTATAGAGCCGCAAGCAGGCCGAGGGCGAGCAAGGCAGCGCGCGACCCGGCCGTCATGGCGGCGGCCACTGCCGCGCCGTGCTCTACGCACGCCGCATGCCGCAAGCCGCAAGCCGCAGCTGCGCGTCGCAAGCCGCAGCTGCGCGTCGCACGTCGCAGCGACTCTGCCGGCGCGCCCTGCGCCCATCAAGTCTCGCTTCAGGCCCTGCATACGCCCGCCTTGATATTTGCACTCTCATGCTCATTATCCTACACCTCCAACGTATTCCTAATTTTCTCAAATTAGAGCAACGCTATTTAACGCAATTTAACTGCTATTCTGAACGTGAAGATATTCTCGACAGTTGAAAACGGTTTGAGTTATGTAATGTTTGTGTATCCTTATCCTTTGTTGTATCATGCTACGATGGGCGGTCTTAATGCCTTTCTCTACCAGTCAATTCCTGGTGCTACGATAATTAAAAGTTATTTTGTAAAACTACACGTAGCTCTTTACTTGTATATTCATATAAAGAAGAATTTTCAAAGAATTTATTAGTCCAATAAATATTACACATTTTTTACATGTTGTTGAGACCCACCTTTTAAGCATAGTAATGCCTGTGTTAGGTAGATCAGCCGTATTGGGGCGGCCTAGAATACTAACTCCAATCCCACGCCGGATGGATGTCGTAAAAGGCGACTAAATCCGGCCCCTCTGGTGGTAGAGCCCCTCGAGATATTATATTGGTAATATTGATTTTAATTGTTAATTAATACCATTATTGCTATTATTATTTCTCCATGGGGTTCGCCTGGATAGCTACCACCCTTGCAAAAGCTTGAGCATGAGTCAGCCGCCAAACTACTCGTCGTGTTCCAACTGGGGGTTTGAGAGCCAGTTCTTTCTTTCTTTTTCTTCTCTCTTTCTTGGCCGGCAACGCATCAGTGATGCCTTTGGTGTTGTTGATGTACATGGGCGACGATAGCCACTTACCATCAGATGGATCGTCAGCTCGTTTGCCGGCTATTTTCATAAAAAAAATATACTCGCTGTAGTAGGTAAAAGTATGAAAGGAAAATTCTCTAGTGTACGCATTTTCTCTATGTATTTATCGCCTTAGGCGGATTTATATCAATTCTGCGTAAAATATTATATTTACCTACATCTTTCTCGTGATAGCACGCTACCTATTGGTGAAAACTATATTACATGTAGTAGGTATCTAATTGAATTTATCGCAATAAGATAAAGCCTTTGTGCTCTTTGTATAAAGTATAGTTTAGTAAGTGTAGTATAGTTAGATTTAGTGAAATATAAAAGACGCTGTAGGGAAACTATAATGTAGCGTTTTTATTTAGATATAGTTCCCATAATATTTTGAAATCTTTAATATGTACTCAGTTTGCTGTTAGCTTCCAATGCTAGGTGCATAGCTTCTAATGCACCTAGTAAAACAACCTATACCTATCTAGGTGCATAACGTTTTAGGGAGAACAAATAATACAGAGTATCTGTCTAATAGTATTGATTATTTTAATCGTTTCACACCTATATTCCGAGTGATATACGATACACTCGTTTCATTTATAGATAACGATAACGATGTCTATAGGTTGGTAGCTTCTATCAATTTAAACTGGTTGCATTTAATCGAGTCTAAATACTAACAATTCGTTAGTTTGATTTGATTCAAAAAATGGTCTTAGTAACTGCTCATGATTTTTAAATACATCATTTATTTTTCGGAAATCTAATTTCACATTTTCGTCAGAAATTTTCCTCCTAACCTAATCAACCAAGTCTAACAAAGTTGTTGTGTGCCTCCGGCTGTTTGAGTCATTGCTCGCTTCAGGATACAGTGCGCATGTGCAGTTATCCCTAGGGAGAACATTGATTGTCTTCAGACTCTCAGCTTGTTCCCAAACATCTACTTTGGGAATATATAGGTCAGGGCTGTTTTGACAAATTCCTTCTACAATACCCTAACTAGGGGAACCTGAGGAACCGCTTAAGGACCTAGAAATAAAACAAATTTTTCATTCGTTTATATTTAATAAACAAAGTGCAATTCAGAGTATTAACCCTAACAATTGAACAAATTACGGAGACAATAAATCGTCCCGTAGCCGAAGGAGGAACCGCGCTTAACCACACTATCCAATACAGAGATAGCAGTACCGCTTTGATCAGGTACAAAACGCTCCGTTTCCACCTTACGGCTTGTCACACAACCGCTACTTAGTGGTTGATGAGACCCGAATATATAACAATTAAAAAACAAAGGGATGAGTGAAAACACCGGCTAATAACCGTATCCGCTCCGCAACTTCCAAAGGAGCGTGTACGATATATCGCTAGCAGTACCTCGAACAAGGAAAACATTCAGCCGGAGCTTACGGGGGTACAGTCAAACGTTTCATGTGTATCCACGCAGTTCCAAACTTCAAAATGTTAATGTTTTCCTTTTAAGAGGCTTACAATGTTTTCGGCAAATAAATAGCATAATGTATATTGGTTTCGAATGATCGGTGAAAAGTGGTAGGATTGGTTGATATGACGAAAATTACGCATTCTTCATATTAAATTTTGATAGCCGTACCATAACTTGCTTGCATTTTTGATCTGTGGTTACATTTTATATATTACGCGTACTTAGAGCAATTGTACTAAAAGACCCAGGGATGCGCCTCTCACGCATCCCTTACATAATAAATCAGTCCATAAGTACCTCGTCTGTAATTATTAAAAAATTGATTTAAACACTGTTAATGGACCAATAGAAACAAACAAAGTCTTATAGTCAAGATAATGATCACCTTCAATTGATATCGTCGAAAGAGTAAAATATTGAAAAAGCTATTATTGTTTCAGCGTTATGAATGTATTGAAAGAAGTAATAGGTACAAACGTGATATCAATAATATTGTATAAGTTGTTCCGAAAGATTTAGGTATGATTTTAATAAAATAATATTTCAATTAACTACAACTTTTAACGAACGTTTTATTAAGCTATAGCCATGGATATTTACCATTTATAACAATATCGACCCGTTCACAACGAGGCATATCACAACCTGTACCAATTGAATCAACATTGTTTGTAAAGTTCTATACTACCTACTGACACAAATACATCTGAAAATAAACTTAGGGATCATAACCACGATTCACGGAATCGAATAAGAAGAAAACAAAGGGCTAACGTTTTACTGCCCAAATCCTAAATTGTACATTGGTTTTAGATTCAAGAAAAATCTAACAAACTTTTAATTTAATATGCGACAGGTCGTATCAACGGTAAGAAGGAAGACGTTTTTGTGCTATTTTTTTTCAAATCGACCACGTTCACCGCTTGTGGCCCTTGAGACTCGTAGCGGCAACTACTTATTCTAGCGTGGATTTGACAAGCCTCGGCGTCGGTTGCCGTGCCAGAACACTTACTCCGACGTTGGTCATTTTATTATTTCTGCCGACTGACCGATGACAGAAAATTTATTCGGAACCACTCATCACAACTGAACATTTTATTTACTTGCAATTTATTTAATTATTTACACATATTGCATGCATCAAACTTAGGGGAACATTTATATGTTCTGTTTTCGTGGTTAATGTGGGTGGGCCGCTGAGGAGGAGGTCTCGAAAGGTTTTAGGATAGGATACCTGGATAGGCAGTATACGGTTGAGCGCATAGGGATGGCAGTCAGCGGTAACTTATTTCTATAGGGGGGGAGGCGAGGGCGACGAGGCAGGCGGCGGCAACTTCAGCGCCGCGGCGTCGACGCCCACACCAGCTCGCACATCACAACTTAACAAGTATTTGCGGTATCACAGAACGTTACGCATGCGTAGCCGCAAGCGGGCGGGTCGCTACGACACCATAATGTGTGGCGCGGACAGAAGCACGGCTAGCGTGGCAATGATTGTGAACAGGGTAAAGATAATAAGGCACAGTCTGTCCACGACCATGGCGGCGAATTTCCAGTCGCGCGAAATGTCCGCGTCTTCGTCATCTTTGCGCATCTGTAACAAGGAAAATGGTGTTGATTAATAGATTCCTTGTGATAATTTTCATTTTATATTTCACGTAAGTAAAAAGCAACTGTACTTGATCTGTGATGACTCGAATCTCTTTAAGAATGAGAGAGAGTTCGTAGTCCACACCAAAACAGCTGTGTGCGGCCAAGCCTGCGCCGTTTTCTTCGCCACTCCTGAAACAAACGAGACTTTGTAGCAATATATTTTTTCGTACGCTCTACCTCACTATGGGTGGGGCATTAGGATCGTAGGGTACTACGGGACCAATGCTGAGTAGTAATGAGATGTTTGTCCCAAGATCCAGACTGATTCAGTAGCGAGTATTTTTGAAAATAATAGTAGAGAACTAGAGATCGAGATGTTTCATGATAATCTAGCGATAAGGGCCAGGTTACTGCGGAACGTTCGAGGCTGGGGAATAGTATTGTAACCGTGCTATTTACGGCGAGTAGTGTTCGTGAAGATCGTCGAGGGACCTGTAGTATCGACAGCAGGGCGGCTGCTGCGCATGCGCATGCCGGAAGTCATCGTCGATGTCGAGCACGTTAGCTAGTAGCGACTTAGAGGATCGCTCTCGCAGCTCTAGGTCCGGCGGAGGCGGCGCTCGGGCCGGTGGTGGCGTGGTGGCTGACCCGGGTCGAGACATTCGTAGGAACCACGGCAGCCAGTACAAAAATACCACTCGAATCTGTTGGAAACAATATTAGTTTATCAACTGTGAAATTTATTAATACTCTACTTAACTAAACTGCTTTGCGTGAATTAAATGGTTAATAATGAGGTCTCATTTAAGACAAGCAAGTGATAGTCGGTCCTCTAAACTACTTTAAGGGGAGCATTTATAGATGTTTACACTTGGCGACCACGACCAGCGTGAAAGCTGTCGTTACGGGCGAAAATTTACTGCCAGTTTAATGGAATCTATATTTAAAATTTATTTTATTTCATTTAAGTAGATTATAATGTAGTCTCTATTAGTTATTTAAAGAAAATATTTAGTTCATGTAAAAATAATTAATTTCTTTATGAGTAGTTTGTACCTATCTAATTTTTGACACGTTTTACGACCACGTCTACCATCGGCGCTGCGGCATGATAAAACCCTCCTCTCACTCGACCGATCAGCAATGGGAAAGTAATGAATGTTGTATACCACAAAGATACGAACCCAATCGCTCATCTCATGTGTGTCTGCGTGTCGATGATGGTAGTTGAGAATTAGTATCGTGGACACTACGGACGAGGCTACCATAAACATAATGCAGTTGAAATAGGTGCCCAGGAGCGGGACTGCGTCTGATGTAGCTGGCATCGTCTCCGCCACCATGTTCAGAAACACTGTTAGCGACAGCAATATCGTTACACCTGTTGAGAGCAATATTGGATGTTATAAGGGTTCACCAATAAAATTATAACTTTGAAAGAGATACCAAATTAATTAAATTTATATTCTTTGGTATAGAAGAAAACTCCATCAAAATTCTCCAGACTCTCTAGTCTGGAGAATTTTGATGGAGTTTTCTCTCGCCAAGCATTGGCCATTTACATATCAACTGAATTTTGTAAAGAATGTGGTTTTCTAGTAGGTATGCTTTGAAATCCAAATTGCATAAAACGCTATTGGATGTAAAATAGAGATACTTTTCCATGCATACCTTTCATTTAATACAATAGATTTGATTGGTTTTCTCTAATATAAGCTAAAACACGCATCAAAACTATTATGTACTTTAAAAAAAGTGCAAAAAAAGAAAATATAGTGTTTAGAAAGTCTAATTTAGTTACTTGTTTATTTTTCAGTTTAGTTAAACTACATTATTTTAGGGTGTAATTATTTAAATACCTAATGATAGTTTCTCGCCGGAGTCTGGTGGTAGCGTGAAGCCCAGTAGCGCCATTGAGGCGATCAGCACGCAGGGAACAATGAGATTGAAGAAGTAGTAAAGAGTTTTCCGTCGGATCACTACCGCAAACGTGATATCTATGTATGGTTCTGGGCAGCAGTTGTAGTAGATTTCGTTGCGCTTGCCCGGCACACCTGTCAATACAACACTTCTCCTGAAATCTACTTCTATTTTTACGCAGTATTTTCTTGATGTTTAAGAATTGTAGTTATTAATAAAAACTGCGTTTATTTTAAAGTTTGCTATTTGTTGGTAATTTTAACATTTAAATTTTAAACTATTATGTTTCAGGAACACGTAGAGCCATTAGTTTCTTGCTTCCAATTGCCTTGCATTCATAATCTAGTGAAGTATTGTTCATAGGCACATTAGGTACATAATAATTCGCTCACCCAGTAATACAACGGAACATCAACGTTTGTAATATTTTACAGAAGGGAGGATCAAAAATTTTATAAAAATATTTAAAATTAATTTATGGGTTCTTTTTACGTTTTTTTATAGATTGTATGGATTTGGTTACTAGTATAGACATTAATACATACTTACCACTATGCACTATGTATTATGCACTTTTTAAGTATACCATATAAACTCAGTTTCGCATTTTTTGCAGATGTGCCATTATATTACTAGGTGAGCGATATGTAGAGTCCACTGAGAGAGAACACATTATGCTTTTGAGTTTTCTTTGGCATTCGTTATACCTAGGTAATGTAATTAGTTAGTATTTATAGATCTTATTATTTTATTTTGGTATATAACCTTTATATCTAATAGTGAAAAAATATAAAAATGGTTGCACATGGCGTAATATATTGTACAAGATTTTATTACTAGTACCTACTTATCACTGTTTTAAATGAGGTGTATTAGGATGAAAAGTTAAATCATATTATTAACAAAAACAGTACCTATCAATTCCCATTCGCCGTTCGTGACAAAACTACTAATATCTCCGCCTGCTTCATCCTGTAGTTGAAGATCCAGCTAAAAAAAAAACTTATTATAAGTATAATGTTGATGGTATAAAATATCCATTAATACAACATTGTAAGAGTCAGTTACTTGATATCCGTCGTAAGTCCAGCTACCGAATTTCATCTCGCATCGTTGGTCGTCGAAAGGAAACCAGGTGATATCAATTTTGCAAGTGCTTTTGAATATGCCCGGCGGTACGTAAAGACATGACCCGTTGTTTCGCACCACAACATTTGTAGGATATGTGCTGTCAAATCCTTCGTCCGCGCTAAAAGAAAAATGTTAAAATAAATTGGCATAATTAAAAGAAAAGTATGGGACGATTAAATTAATTTCTCATATGAACAATTATGAACGTTATGAACAATTGTTACGATGAAATAAAATTTAATATAATGTGAAAGTTCAACCTCAATCGGCCAATTTGATCAGAAGTAATCGGATTATATCTATAAATATTACTTATCTTTAATTTCAAGATACTGCACGATATTCTAATTAACTCTACAGTTACATTACCTGTTATACATGAGAACATCCGGTTTCCATAGCCTGTGCGGTGGTACTCGCAAATCTTTGACCCCGCCGAAATCAGAAGTATTCCATCTCAAGTTCATATCATTCCATTCCTGTGTTAAAACATAAACCAAATTAAGAAATTATCGCGATCAATAAATTTTATACAGTATAATTAAGGACGTTAACATCGTTTGCCGATTGATATATGTAGGTCTGCGTATCGTGATCGAAATAAACTCATACGTATTCTCAAGGTACATTGAGGTCTCCGATTCACCAATGAAGTAGTTCAATGGATGAATGTGCTCGAGGCGTAGCCTCAATAGCAATCAGTGTCCGAAAAATGTCAATAACGAGATGTTGATATTTATCACTAATGAATCGACATCAATCAGTGGGCTAACTACTTCTATTTAGAACTGATATTCAGGGTACTTATAAAAGAGTGCCGTCAACATTATACGGGATTTTAAGTGATTATAATGATCATTATAATTAACAGTTTGATAAATACTTACTAGTTTGAGCCAGATGTTTGTAATTAAAAGCTGGTTTTTCTCGTCCTGGGAAAAAATCATATTATTAACGGTAATAATCTATACAAAACTATATTTCATTATTGTATCTACTTTTATAAATGGTATATACTGAAAATCATTTATTTAAACAGTTTTTACAAAGATTGAAACATAGAAATACTTTTAATAGCCCATCTATATTTTACAACCAATATAAACTCAATGTTTACAAAAGTTACTACATCGTTTCACTGTACCACTCCTTGTGTTAGGATTCTATGTATTCAGGTGGCTCATACATATTATTATGAGATGTCATAAAATTAAATATATCAACCAGTACCGGGAGTGTCTCTTGGCCGGCTACCGAACCCGGAATCCTTCGCATGGTTGGTCGGTCAATAGCTAACTGCTACTGAGTTTCAATATTTCTATGATGTCGGAATATTTTAATATAATCTTGATTCTATGCCTATACTTCTATATTATTTGTTTTCTACAGTACAGTTGTAAAAACGTGGTTTTTCACAGAAGTTAGGGAACTGCAAAAGTCTTTGCAAACGGTATAAATGGTATATAGGTACAATATAAGTGACAAATGGATATAAGCAAAACCAGTCGCAAGTCTGTCTGCTTATAAATAAATAAATAAATGTTTGTTACCTCCGAACATTAATTTATGAACCGATTTGGAAAAATCTTTTTTATTTGAAAGGTCCATCATCTAGATTGGTGCCATATTTACCAAAATTCAAATCTGATGATGGAATCAATGAGGAATTGGGGGAACTCAAATATAAAAGGCATATAAGTATGTAGATTTTTTAATTGTTTAGCGATAATTTCAGCGGTCCATATCCAACGGTATTTCGTTGAAGTATCTTATTTTTCTCTCCTAAACATTGAAGTATTATTACCAGCGTATAGAACCAACACCGCGAACAAGATGTATGTCCCAATGAATTGGCGCCAGTGGGTTTCAATCTTCAATGGATTTGTTCGATTTTGAAAGGAGAGCAGGGGCTCGATTTTGAAAATGGAACCTCCTGGCGGGACCACACATTTTGTTCGAGATGTTTGTTCTATGACATTATACTTCAATGCTCCATATTAAATGTTTTATACAGGTAAATGAACGTGACTTACGACGTCAATGATCTGCATGAGGGTGAGGCCGAAGGAGAGTTGTAGTGGGTCGCTCTCGTTGACCACGGGCCGCTCCAGTACGTTGTAGTGGTCCAGGAGGTGGTGCAGTAACCGCTTTTCGTGATAGCCACATCTTGCCCCTGCATGGACACAAACATTGGTTAAGAGGGCAATGTAAGAATTATACGGAAAATAAATGTTATGTTGTAAGGATGTCAGTTCTAAAATTTAAAAAAAATAAATGTTAAGAAGATGTTTATTATATAGGTAGAGTAATTAAAAAAACAATTGGATTTATTTATCAGATCAACTTCAATTAAATAATAGTTTTTCATGTACCTACTGAACATCAAAAAGACAATGTTATTTTGAGGAATAAGTAAAACTCAAACTTATGAAGTTCATAAAGTCATAAAGCTTTTTGAACAAAAGTAACTAGAACACTTTTTAGGGTTCCTTGTAAAATGATGCCAACGGGGCACTATCATTAAGCTTCACTGTCCGTCCGTCTGTCACAGGCATGTATCTATTAAACCGTAATGGACAGATATTTAATAGACGAGCAGACGATCCATCTAAATTTAAATAGACATTGCAATGTTGCCCATGGAAAATAACATCAAAGGCATCACCGAGACATTGCCGGCAAAAAATAAAGTGGAGAGATATATTAGTACAGAAATTCCGATTTCGCACCGAATAACGTAAATAAATAATGTTTAACGGTCGAGTTTAAAAGAAGGGTGTTAACTAGCCAAGCTGAAAATACCCTACCACCATGCAGGAGTACCATCGGGGTTAAATTCGATACCGAGCCCAGCGATATCGATTATTAGGAACTTGGTATTACATAGTTCTTTGTTTTTAACCGACTTTAAAAAAAGGAGGAGGTTCTCAATTCGACTGTATTTTTTATGTTTTTTACCTCGGAACTTTCGACTGACAATGGCATCCATGAGAAAACAATATAAGTCTTAAATTTTCATTAAATATGTGTGCGACAAATGGACGAATAACTGTATAATATTCTGTATATATAATAGGGGGGAAGAAAGGGGAAGAAAGGTCCTCGAATGGCGCCCGCGTCTCGGAAAGTGGAGTACAGGACGCCCCCCGACAAGATGGACCGACGATCTGAAGAAGACAGCGGGCATCCGCTGGATTCAGAAGGCTCAGGACCGGTCAGAGTGGCGCAAGTTAGGGGAGGCCTATGTCCAGCAGTGGACTTCCAAGGGCTGATGGATGGATGGATATGGATGGATGGATATATAATAGGATATACCTACTTACTTATAAAAGCTGAAAAAGTTAGCTTGAACTTAAGATGGATGGAGCTCTTACAACTATACTGGATGTAAAGTACTATACTAAACTATACTAAACTATGAGTAAAGCCATATTCCACATCTTCAGGCAGGAATAAGGTGTCTCATACAAACAACTATATTTTAAGTAGTTTTATAAATTATTATAATAATATGTCCTCAAGTTACTTATTTCGCACAAAGTAAGGTATTATCGCAAACGTTCACATTTTTTTAAGAAACTTGTCTTCTTAGTAATTGATTTCTGTTAACGATGTGAACCCATGTCACTCAACTGGAAAGTTACCTACGTTTCTAACTCAGCACTGTCAGTTAGGCTGCGGGCACGAGATCTGCGACGAGCGGCGCGATGGCGGTTGCGGCGCGGCGCGGCGCGGGGCGATTAGCAGCGATGTTTTGCGGGGCACGAGAAAACGGTCGGTCAATCGCGCTAAAGTAGTGTTGTGAAGAATGATAATATTATAATCTGTTTATTTATACTTTTATTGTTGAAGCGATGGCGTAAAGTGACTTTCGGAAAAAAGTGACGCTTGGTTTTCATACAGATGAAGGTACATGTTTCATCTATTCGGTTGTGAAAAATATGAGTTTACGTTGAAGAGAATTATTGGAGCCTAGTATCCTGATGAGAGCTGAATTATTATTTCCAAGAAATGGTGTTCATCCAATAAATAAAGGAAGAAGTAATTTAGGAGAATTTTCTACTCTTTATAACTAAGTTGGTATAATCCAAGGATACATTCCGAAAAGTAGGAGCCAAGGTAAGCGGCCTCCTCTTGGCGGTGAATAGATACGTCTGCGTTTTAGTGGCGTTGAATCTCACAAGATTGGCTTCGCCCCACTCGGACACAACCCGAAGTGTGAGATTCATACGAACACCCATAGCTTCTCTTTCAGACTGAATTTCGTCCCGACTGGCTCTGGAACTTGGTAGGTATCTCTCTACCACTGTGCTATCGTCCGCGTACCCATAAATACCGGGCATAAGCAGGTCATTTATATGCAGCAGAAAAAGAGTGGCGGAGAGAATGGACCCCTGAAGAACTCCGGCATTTGTAGCCATCGTTCTCGATTAACAACCATCGACTACAACGCGGAAAGACCGGTCGCTCAGGAAGTCCTTTACCCAGTGGATAAGGCCAGGGAATATGCCGTAAGCTGGAAGCTTGCTTAGAAGGATAGCGTGCCAGACCTTATCGAAGGCCTTCGAGACATCAAGGGGGATAGCAAGTGCCTCCCCATTTTTCTTAAAGGCCTACCAATATTTTATTGAAATTGCGGAAATTCCTAGAACATGGTTTGGACGCTTCTTGCATGTATTCTGTAGAAATATCGAGCTGCCATTATTTGTATTTTGTAAGTTATCTCATAAAAATTATATGTATGAGGGTTTTTAACTAATTTGTTTTTTGGCATTTGGTCGTATTTTATATTATTGGAGGCTAATAGACTATCTGCTTTGTGATTATAAAGTTTAAAATATTACATCTTGGTCCTTTACATATATTTCAATTAAAAAAAACGTAAAAAAAACTAAAAATTTACTATCCGTTTTATTCGAATTATCCGGATAGTCACAAGCCCATTATCCGGTTTTAAAATTCGGCGGATATCCGGATAAATCGAATATCCGAATATCCGGATAGTAAGCCCTACATCGCGCATCGCCCCGCTCGAAATCGCGGGTCTCGTGCCCGGTCCCATAGTATGCCATACTGTTGATTCCATCGCTTCAAATCGCCGCCGCCCCGCAACCGCCATCGCGCCGTCCATCGCAAATCCCGTGCCCGCAGCCTTAGTACCAGTCGCATCAAGCGGCTATAAAATATTATTTGCATGCATTTACTAAATCTTATGAATCGTATTTTATTTATTATCGCTTGGTTCCGTTTTCGAATAAAACCCACAATTTTCTAAAAATAAAAGGGGTGTGTAATAGTTAGTATAATATTCATATTTGGAATTTTCCAAAAATATAAAAGAAAGTAGATTTTTTTATTATATTAAACGTTACTTATATATTTTTAATATTAAAATACCTCATTACTAATTGTATACTAAATAGTTCAAATGTAAATTATATAAAATGTTCATTAGACCATGTAAAATTAGGAAAATAAAATTATATCAATAAATCATTATCGTTTGATCGATAAACTAAAAAAAGGATATCGGGTGGCATTAGGTTAAATTATCGTTAGTAGGTACTTATGTTATTCCATCAACTGTTGCGCAACCAAATAAAAGCTACTAAAAATAGAAATATAAAAAAATAATAAATATAAAAAGATAATACTCAGAAATTTTAAATTATAATTTTATTAAATTATTTTATTACTGACAGATTTTTGAAATCGGCCCAGAAATTTTTAAGGTTATCCATTACAAAGAAACAAACAAAAAATTAAACTTTCCTTTTTATAATATTAGTATAGATAATATTCCTACTAAAAAGGCTTCAAATATTTTAGAGATTCAACATTTTTAATGTTTGGTTAAACAAATTATGAACTTATACATACTACATACAACATTATACAACATTATACAACATATTGACCGACTTGAACAATATGACAATTTATTTAAGCGCATATTAACTAGGTTTGAATAAATGACAGTAAGTGGCCTAACCACAAACGGAATACGTGTGGTTGCAGATGTGGTCCGTCCCCGGGGGTTGAGATAAAAGCTTCTAGTGCATTGCAGTAGTTTCTAATTTTGTGATTAAAGGAATCTGGAGCTAGGGGACGTAGCAAGACTGGTTAACCAAATGTCTGTATTATTACAAATACATTGAATACACAGAGTAATTGTATATTCAGAGCTGTGTCAGTATATAGGTACTTTATTTCTTATTCCTTCTCTTTTGGCCGGCATCAGTGATATAGGTTGACTTATGGTATTGCTAGAGGACGGTATTCTCTTACTAATAAATGGCTCGTCGGCTCGTTTATTTGCTATTGAAAAAAACCTTCATGCAGAGGTTTGGTTCGTCTGGATATGGAAAGTAATGAAAGGAAGAAGTGGATCTCATGCTCTCAGATGGAACAACAATTATTTTGGGAGCTGACTTAAAAAAAGTACCTGTAGAATAATATCAGTAAAGTCAAAAGCAAATTTTTTTTTAATGCACTGTCAGGAAAACTCGTTGAAGTCTCTTTAACTTGACCGGTTTTCATTTCAATATCATATAATATATGATATATAGGCCATATAATATATCAGGTGCGTAAGTGAGTTCAATAACGTTATAAACCCATTTAACCCATCCTACTAGCAAGACGTTAATATAAATAAGAAGCAAGCGTTGATAGTCGCTAATACCTCACGCTTTGATGTCGTTCACATTCTTCACGGTTATGACGTAAAGAATCTCGGAATTCCATTGTACAATACCTATTAGTTTGGTGACAAGAGTAGAGGAATGTTATAATAGAGCCTCTATGGACAAAGACGTTTTTTCCTGCTTTTTTTCCTTTGATACGACTAATTAGTGAGCTACAGCAGACCGCGAGTCTCTCCTCACTGCGCTACAACCTGAAGACCTAAAGAGTGCTCTGTGCGTGTGGTTTCGTGGAGGGGCTAATAGAAATTGTGTCGGAAGTTCTTCAAGATGTCTATCTACTATCACAGGTCTCTCTTGATCTCTTCCGAATGATTCTTTATGTCACCAACCCAAGTGTCGGAAATATAGACGACTGATAATAACAACCAGGTTTAACGGCTGCAGGAGTCCTCTGAATAATGGAAAAGCTAAAAATGTATCATACATTTCCTCATACAATTTAGATTCTCTGCACCTGCCCAGGTAGCTTGACTTGGGTTTTTAATAAAATTTATATTTTAAGTCTTTTTCTGTTCTGGTTTCTGATCTCCAATGCGTTGTTTCGATTAATTCGATAAGAAGTGTAAAAGCAATTTTATGTATTGTATGTTGTTATTACAGACTTTAATCTTTTCTTTTGTTAAACAGTTAATCTTATCCAAAGTAAAAGTGCCTATTTATTCCAAAAGATGTAGACTACTTCATCAAAATGTGGCATTGTTTTTTTAAACCACATTAATATCTGTATGATGATACTATAAAATGTAGCTCAATACCAAGCTTTAACAGTGATAGTGAATTTCAGCAAGGATAGCAAATTAAGTCAAGAGGATGCAGCGACCTCTAAGTATCTGTCTATGGACACGACGTCACTTCTTCATATACTAAAATTTTAACAAAAAAAACCGACTTCAAATGAATAGGTACATCCATTCCAATAAAAAAAATAATCATCGAAATCGGTTGGCATGATATTGAGTTATTCGTTCATTTGTCTTTTGAGGTAACAAACATAAAAAACTTATCTTTGCCGTTGGAAAACTGTCGTCCCCATACATTGACATAGGTCGCGATGAATTTACGAACTACAAATTAGTAAAAGCTTTTTTTTACTATAAATTTTCGGTTTTTGGATTTTTACTTCTGCTATAAGACATTACTTCTTGCCGTTCATTATTGCCCAAATAACTGAAAAATACGATATAAACGGTCTTATTGATTGATTGAGTTGATTTAGAAGCTTGATTTATGGGATCTTTATGGGACAGCTTTATGGGATCGCAGACCTGAATATTGAAAATTTATTTCAAGTTGATGTCTCCACGCGTTCCTGAGAAAAAGAGGTTTGACAGAGAGACGGACAGAAAGATAGACGGCAACAAAGTGATCCTGCCGTTTTTACCTTTTGAGGGACATAACCCTAAAATATTTTAATGAAGTTGTAGAGATGTCTAAATGCAATAAGCAATATTTGGACGGAAGGGTTGAGCTCCTTGTAGCCCAAGTGAGTCATTATATCGAAAGCATGCTTTTAGAAAAATGCCTGTTTTTTAAATTTTCCATGACTAATATTTTTTTCCTATTTACAGCTAAATATAAATAGAATCTGCATAATTACCAAATACTAATCATTAGCACTTCCTTTGCCTTATAATTTAACCATATACCGATGTTCATTTTCATATTAGTATAGCTTTTGGAAGATAATACTGAAACAGTATAAAAAATTGGGTTCCCGAGATTCGTCATACACAGTGACCAGTCGATACCATTAATCGATATACAGAAGTAGTTGAACTTTGGCGTAGGTTTTCAAGCGCTCTGCATTTTCATTAACTGCATTGATCGATACATCTTCTGCACTGTAGAATTGCTGTGGAGCGGAAGCGCGGAGGCCAGTGCTCTCTTTTGTTTTTTAATCAAATTCTAATAACATTAGGAAAGAACGTTAGTCGATTCGAAATTAGAAGTAATCATTAGCATTGGGTATCTTTTCACGTAATTTTTGTGAAACGGCCTGTCAGTGACTCTATCAAGCGAGTCTGAAAGGCAGCATCTACAAATTACAAAGTAGTTAGTAGTAGTAATTTCCTGTAACCGGATGAGGATGATATGTATAAGCTAAAAGGTTGTCGACAATTAACTTGATAACTACGCTACTAATCACTAACATCTAGGTGTAGTTGGAACTAATTTTCTTTAAAATGTATTTAAGATCATACATTTTTATTGCGAGAATATACCAAAATATTTTGTACGATGCCATCTATCTAATGAGCAGCAATTTGGAATACTTTCAAGTTGAAGTAATACTTGAAAATGTTTATTTAACGAGCTTTCTTAGTACGAGTACATACTTGTACTAAAGTAGCCATATCCATTAAAATTTAACTGCCAATTCCCAAAGAAATATTGCTTTAACAACATGACGATCCATTTTCCGTGACTGAAGAGCGCTCGCGAGCTGACGTGCTTGTTAAGCAATCAGAATGACATACTCTTGACATAGGCTTCCAATAAATTGCTATTGTTCAAAAGCGCAATCTTTTTCAGCCTTTCACACTTGAATCTGAATCGAACCTGAACTACCTACTTAATAGGCTCTGTAATGTGATGTGTTTATGTACACTTCTCAGTGGTTTAAGTATAGTGGTTTAAATATTATGGTAGCAATTTTTATAGCCAGTTAATGTCTTGTGAAAAAAATATCAATTATCTACTTTACTCTTTGATTATAATGATGAGTGATGACAATACGAGTACAAGTTGCGAGGTTATCAAATATTTCCAATCGAGAGACGCGTAGACGATTAGAAAGTTTGCTAGAGTAAGCATATACGTCTTTTTGATAATGATGTATTGTCGAGCTGATCTCATGATGGTGACAATGATATACTTTGCCTACCTATAGCTTCTCCGGTACAGTGATACCGCGCCATGTGGAGATTGCTGTAGCCAATAATGGCGAGAGTGACATGATCGTTTATAAAAGTTATTAATGAATCTTTCTTAGAAGTTTCTTCGGGTAGTTGAAAATTGAGTTCTGTTATATTTTGAGTCAGGCGTTGGTTTTGGTTTAGTAAGGCATTTTTCATATTATTTAAACTGATAATGAAGAAGATGAAAGTCTCATGATTGAGACAGAATTTTGTATGTAGACCATAAGATGAAGCCAGAGTAAAGCATTAACTACACGATACATAAGTAGTTATATCATGATTTCTAGCAATTCATTCATGTTCTATGGAACGATAATTGATGTAATAGTTCACTTCATTTGGTGTTTTTTTGTTTTGTATTGGTCCTAGTCTACATCATCTAATGTTATTGTTTACTTTGTGAACAAGCGTGTGATTAATGAATTGCTCATGTGATAAATACATACATATGTTGGTCAAGCAAGCTCGTACTTGGTTCATGGGTGTCTTAAAGGGGATTATCAACTTTGTGATGAGCATGCATGTATCTAGTGGGTTACTCGTGTATCTACAGGAGTCTCGATGGACTGCAGCATGAGAAGTAGAGGAAGTAGGGGTTTTCGTCGGGAGGCGGCTTACCCCTCGGCCACATGAGGACCAGCAGGCAGAGCAGGCCCGCGGGCGCCGCCAGCAGCGAGCGGCGCGCCCGGCCGGCCATGTCAGCGCCGCGAGCCCGCGCCGCGCGCCGCCGCGCCGCCGCCGCCCGCCATCACCCGCGCGACCCGACACCCGCGACACCCGCGACACCGGCCCCCGCCTCCCTTCGCCGCACTCCCGCCCCTCTTTTCCGATCCCTCGAATACGAGCAGCTTAAAATTTAATTCTTTTATGGTTTTCATAAATCAAATCTCCTTCACGACCGCTCGCCGACGGCCTCGCGTGCCGCCCGATCCTCGAGCATCGCCCGCTGCGCCGTCGCTGGGTCTGTCCGGTTACGTTCTGGTTTTGAGCATTGTTGTTCAGCGGAGTGCGGCCGACCGTGGGGCAGCGGAGCCGCCGGTGTGCGGACTGGCGGAGGCGCCGCGGCCGCGCAGCCGCGCCACCGCGCTGCCGCCCGCCGCCGCCGCCCATTCACGCGCCGCGCGCCGCCTGCCTCTCCCTGCCGTTCCCTGCCGTTCCCTGCCGCTCCCTACCGCTCCCTGCCTGCACCACTCCGCACCACTCCGCACCGCTCCGCACCGCACCGCTTCACACGCCGACGCATCAGATCCTTCGCTCGCACCGGTGTCATTAATTACTCTAATTTTCAGAGGCTCTCCTTCTAACAACGGATGCCTGTTGGGTTGGCCCACATGTTTGACAGATATTGGTAAGCCATTAAGATTTTTTATTTCCTTAATAATTCATATTCATGTAAGTATACTTATCCATGTTGTGTTTATGCGAGTTCCTTGGATAAACATAAAGTCACATGGAAGAACGTACACTAAGGGCACCAGTTACTGTCTTCGGCTAGTTCGGCTAGCCTGTGTCTCATTTCATATTTTGTTTATGTTTAAGACACTAGCATTTAGAAAGTATGATGTATACTTAAGTTATTGTTGACAAAAGTAACTTTTTTAAATTCTTGGCACACCTGAATTCAATGCAATTAGTAGATTTATATTACAATTGAGAAAAACTGATGGTTGCTAACCTTAACTCTATCTTTTAATATTTATGCAAACATTTATTAAAATGTTTTATTAATACAGAAAAACTAAAACATTGTGCCAATTAAACGGTCCATCGCACTCGGTTTCTCGGCCGAAATAAATATCATATCTTTCCATCGGCCTCTAAGTTAGGTAAGAGTTTAATCAGGTCAAGAATCGGAATCAAATTTTCGAATACCAGCAATTCCAATATCAATTGTTGAATTTTGTGGCAGAGTCGAGCAGAGGCTGCGGTGCCAGCGCGGGGATGCTGCCCGGCGGATCAATGAGGCCTTCCCCCTCCCCCGCGAGCACCTCGCACCCACTCGCCCACGCAGGGGGTACTGCAACCTATCCAGCCACCACAAATCGTCGACTCCACAAATTCGCACATTGACTTTCAAAATATCAGCTGACAATTCCAAGGATACATTTTTCTTTCTTTTACAACGAAACATTTTGTTTATTGGCATTCAGTTCCGTAAACTGATAAAGAAATTCTTGGTAGGATTACTTGCGCGTTTGTTTATCTAGTGACACATTTGGTTTTCTCCAATATAATTGAACTGAAAATTTGAGAGAGATATATTATATAAAAATAATATATGAAGAAACAGTACTGTAAATAAATTGAATATGATTTTGAGTAAGGAAGCACTGAAAAAGGAACAATTTGAAAACATCCCAAAAAATGGACAGACAGTTATGCGAATCCAGTAAGATCCATGTTTTTCGCAGGGATCTACCGGTCGTCTTCAGCCATTTTACGTCATATTTATCATTTTTAATTTGTTTCAGCCAGTCTGAATTCGTAGCTACCGTACTCTATTTATGCTTTATCACATCTCGTTCAATGGTAGGTAGGTACTGAGTCACATAATGTACACATAATTGTAGAATATTAGCTTGCGACATTATTGTAATGTCTTCTGGGCTTTTAAGTAATAAATTATCTCGTTTTCATAGTGTCAGCATTTTAAAATCTCTAGCAAATTGTAAGCTTATCAAACTGAACATGCAGGTTAGGTAAGGTTAATTAGGTAATCAGCCTTTATGCTACATGGAGCACTAAATGGGGTAAAATGATGAATGACTTCAGGATCAAGTATGCTTATTACATTTGGTTCCTCCAAATAATGAATTTTTTTCACACTAAAATGTTTGCTTAATTTTCCATTGTCCTTTAAGATCTCTCGTGCCGGTGAAGGTCTAGCTCCAGACATTTTTTATGGTTACAACAGGAAAATAAGCAGACAAACCAGTTAATGGTAGATGGTCAGATCCCCTCATGTAAAACAAACAACGTGGGCGGTAGAAGGGTGGAATGGAATATCGTTGGAGTAAGCTGGCTTTGTAGACCAGCACCTTTGAAAAGATGGGACTTCAATCTTCACGGCATATAGCATTGCTTCTTCCCCTCGGTTATTGGGCAGGTTGCATCACAAAGGACTTGAGCAGAAAGATACACAGAGCTACCTGAACTCCCTACTTAATTATCCTTGGAAAAACTTCAAGTAACTTTATTTGTCCATTTGAAGAAGTTATGAAGTTTCTATCTCAAATCTTAGGAGTGAGAAAATGTCTGTAATTGACTTTAGTTACATTAATTTGTAGGACTTAATCATGGTTGAGATTGGAAATGTTATGGGCTACGTTGGTCTCTGAATACAAGATTAACTCCTGAACGGTTACTTTTTCCATAAAGAAAATTTACTCATTAAAATAAATTAGGTAGGTAATACTGTGCATTTACCCTTTTAGGTAACAATCTATAGATTCCTCGAAGATGATTATAGCTACTAGCTATATAGCATAGACGATTTAGCGTAATATAATTATGTATAGCATTAAACATAATCAATCAATTGTCTCTGTATAAACGTATTAGATTTTGTCTGTAATGTTTATATAGAAATGTAAAGTAAAGTAAATAAATAAATAAATAAATAAATAAATAATCAAAGATTGTATTATGATTTACAATACAATTTTAAGGAAAATTTAGCCAAGGTGTAATAAAACTGATTTATATTGACATTTTCATATTTTTAGGGATGGGAGAATTTTTAAGTATTTCCATTTCTATGTTTGAAGTAATTTGAAACGTTTACTTGTCTACGTGTTATTTTCAAATAAGAAAGTGCTAAATTCTGTATTACATATAATATCTAGTTTGATTAAAGTAACGGCTTGTATAAATTTACTGTGTAACAAATGTGATACGAAGTTATTTACCAGATCAAATTCCGTTACACCATAGTAAGTTGTAAGTTTCTTGAACGTAATTTACTGTAGAATTTATGACTTATGTGAGTTACGGCTTCGATAGTGTAACTTACGTCCTGGCGCCTTATGCTAGTATCTAAAAGTTTCCTAACGTTAGCACCTACTTTATCATCCCTCTTATGGAATATCGAAAAGCATTATTCTAATGCTTTTCTCTCCACGATCCAATTTCAAGCTTTATTAGATACTCTGGATTATTCAATAAATGGCAAATGTGTCTAATATGGGAAGTATGCGAAACTTGGTGAAAGCAACGAAGGAGTATGTTGAATACCTACCGCTAAAGAACAAAAGGGGTTCGTTTGTTTGAAAGGAAGTGTAAGTTCAGGAACATGTTACTTTTCAAAAATTTGATTTGTTGGTTGCTAACTAATGAAAACTAGCCTAAGCTAGCCTAACGAATGAAAACTATAAGAAAACTATATGAATAACTGTTTGAGCTACATTTAAGAAATTTTGAATTCTAAACAAGCTACAGGGTAAATGTGCTAAATTTCATGTATCTAGGTTAAATAGGACACGCTGCCGGGTGTCTAGATTCACAATAAATGAAGTATGTATGTTTTCAATTTCCACTCGCTAATTTTAATGTCATGGAGGCAGTGATTACCCAACAGGTAAGTATAATAGAAATTATTCTTAAGGTTCAGGTAAGGGGATTCAAACAAAAGACTACCTCAATAATACGTCTGTTGAAGTGGCATCAAAGGTTATTAAAATAATGGCGTGAAATGATTGCGCAAACGAAGGCGTATGCTTTTAAGTTATCTACATAGGAACGTGGATAGCTGAATGGGTCAGCTGTGAGAAGAAAAAAATAGCTTGGCGTTGCGCCATAGCTGGTAATTCTGCACGGAGGGTGTGGTTCAGTGATTATAATCGCATCTAAGAAGTATTATGATGGATGAAATTTCAAATAGCGCATCAGCAAGAAAACGATGATTTTGAATATTGTACACAGTAATAAAGGTATCAAAGTATGGGACATATTTATATTTTATCGTAAGAACTTATGTACTTACAAGTTTGATCTAATTTGGCACTATGTCTTATTCTGTATAAATAGAAGGAACGTAAGAAATGTAAGTAGGTAAGTACGAGTATGTATGTTATATTGAATCTCCTTTGTAGAGATTTTCGTATCCCTCAATCTGTTCTGCCCTTTACGAGTAGTCCGTCACACATCTATCAGAACATTATGTTTAATAGCGATGCTTTTGTTTGCCCAAGTTTATCTACCCGTAGCCACGTTGGCAGTGAGACACCCTGCTTGCGAAGCGAAGTATCTCGGGTTTGATTCTCTCTCATTTTCCATAAGGTTAAATGTTTTGAATAGTTACTTTACATTTGAGTGCATAATACTATATGCTAATAGTATCAACTATGCTCCTCGTACCGATATACTCAATATATCTGTGACACCCTTAAAGATTCAGTCCATATGCATACAGAAGCGTCAGTCACCACTTACCATCAAATGGTTCATTTTCTCACTTTTAACATAAAAATACATTCCTTTAACGGCAAACCGTAAAACCGTAAGCGTAATATCAAAATTACGTTTTGTGACATAAAAATGACGACAGGAAAAAACGTATAACTCAAGAAATATTTAATAATGTAGTCATAACATTATGAGAGCTTGTGTTTCCGCTTTCACATTGTTATCCTATTGTTTGTGACAATGGAACGAGTAAGACTTAAATTTTAATTACAGCCAGTTATGAAACTGCGTCTCAAGCTTTTCACCTTTCTGAGATAATTTTTAGGTTATTGTGTTATTGGATGAGAATTAAGGAATCCAAGGAGACCTATCACCAGCCTGCCAGATTTAGTCGCCTCTTACGACGCTCATCCGGCGTAGGATTGGGGTTCGTAATCTAAGCCGCCCCAATTCGGATAGAACTTAAGTACTTTGTAGTAGGTAGTAAGTAGTAAAAAGAACGAGTATAATGTGATAGTAATCTTCTTAACAGTAAGTGAGCAACTTTTATGTAATGTCGTAAATATACGTTTAGGATATTATGCTGTGTCGATCGATTGTCGTGTACCCGTTCATTTTGCTTAAGATAACAAGACTATTTCTAATCCATTATAATTAAAGGATGAGCTATGCTGTGTTGAATTAATTAAAAATATTATTCAACATAAGATCCAAGGTGAAAATATTAATTAGATGTGGTAAAGTTAACGTCAGCTAAATTAGACTTTCTATCTATAAATAATCGACCATAAAGTAGGTACTCGTGCAAAGATAGAGAGACAACTTTAACAATCGAGTTTATGGCTCCTTAACTGCTAATAACGCGTTATCCTAGGTAGATAAGGGGGCGTCCATAAATTACGTGAGATGTTTAAGGGGGGAGGGGGTCGAGTCAAATCTCATATAATCTTACGTTGGAGAGAGGGGGGGGTCTCGGCAAATATTACGCAATTTTTTTCTGATTGAAACAAAGAAAATTTATACTATTTTGGTCCATTTAATCCAGATTGTACATGCTTAAGATTTAATCATAAGCGTAATCGTAACACGATTAAGATCATTCACTAATTCGTTCGAAAGAAATTAATTTACAATAACAATCCAACGCGTTTACGTAAGAAGCCCACATTTTGAAAAATCTCACGTGAGATTGGGGGATGGGGGAGGGAATTGAATAAAATCTCCAGCAAATTTAAAAAAAACACCTCACGTAATTTATGGCCGCCCCCTAATATCCAAGGGCAAAACTTGCTTCCTTTAGTTCAGTAAAACAAGGCTCGTATATTATTTAAAACCTCGGTACATGTATACGATACACATTACGTAGGTTTCCTTGTGATATTTTCCTATTGGAAAGCATTAAATAACTTTGAGAACTAATAGGCGCGTGCAGGATCTTAATTCGGGCCGAGCTCTGCTAGCTAGAGATTGACTTTCAAACTACTATCATCATTGGTTTAAATAGCTTTGTCGATCTATTTTAAATTTGATATCATTTTGCGTGGGAAGTAGTTGTTACCATCCCATTATTTCTACGAGTTCCATCGCCGAAATCGATTGGATCGTCACGTTTTTTGTCATAAGAAGAATAACCTAAAATTCATAAGTTGCCGTAGCGGGGGGCAGCGCTAGTCCGCATCGCGTGACCGCTCAATGGCTGCCTGCAAATTGCACATTACACGCTGTTCGCTGTAACCAACCACTAGTGCATTCCCACTGATTACTTCATAGCGAAATCGACTATAGAAATACTCGTTCGATTGGACATTTGTCTCCACGTAATAAAATGTCGATATATCAACATTGCTGAGATTTAATACGGCGAATATTTTGTATAAAATTATTTTAGAACCATCCTATAGAGTAAACAGCGAAATAGGTAAGCATTTTTCAAAATGTTTGATTAGTTACCTATATAAAAATTAAACAGATATTGCACTGAGTCCTTCATAGCGATACTGCAAGGAGTTACCGAAGTTAAGCGACACCTAGCTTGTTCAGGAAATGGCCTTTTAATTAAAATAAAAAAATATGTATGCCATAGTAAAATGTACATTTTTCCCGAAACCAGCTTTTATTTATCCGATGTAGTCCGACGTAATAAGTTCATAATTAATCTCAAACACAAGAAAAAAGATACATTAGGAGACTTGCGTCAATAAAATACATCCTCACATTCCTCTTAGCTCATACGAACAGGACTCATTAATCTAAATGAAATGAGATTCGAGATGATCTTCAATTTGTTATATGTGTGTTTTGAAAATGAGACACCATCTGAATTTATCATGTCTTTCATATATAGAAGAGTTCATAGCCAGGCCACGATTTAAGTGATGGGCTGAGTTATGCAACTGCGGGCGCGGTCGGTAATTGGATGGGTGATCGCTAGTGGCAATAACTTTCTGTGCTTTGGAAGGCACCTAACGCTGATTGTTATCGTAAGATATGGCTTCAACCCCTTACTGGCCCACCACTGAGTACGGGTCTCTCCTCTTGAGGAGGCCAAGAGCATAAGTGGAGGGGTTAGTGGCCATCCCAAGAATCGGAAGTTTTTATGCCACCCGAGGGTTTCCGACATGGCTTAATAACTGTAATCTTACGATAACTACCGGTACTGACGGATTTACCTGCCTTCCGAAGCACGGAAACGCTCGAGAAATTGTTTGCCACTACCAGTCACCCACAGAACATCTAATTATTAGATGATAATTATTAGATGGATAGGCCAATCTGCAATCTGCAATCTGTTGCACTTTTTGAGATATTTTAACAAACATACCTACTAAAACTAATTGTGTCGTCGGTTAAGTGAAGTCTTTCATTTTCGCAGGGCATTTTAAAGACTCCAGGAATTAAAATAAACCTTCAACTAGACTAAAGACTCCAATCACGTTTGGTTATCTTGGTCGCAGATGTTTTTTTTTAATTTTTATGGAAGAACATCATACACATCACACGAGAGGTAAAGCAACCGAAATTGTGTTAATTGAAAAGTTGCTTCATAAATAAGTGGTATAGCAATCATGAGTTTAGCATCGCGTTCAAAAGTCTTTAGATGTACCGTGAATTACTAATAGTATGGCTATATATAGTATGATTAGTTACAGAATGTGGTATGTAGGCTACGGTCGGTGTGCAAATGGTCAAGAAAATTCTGATGCGGTTGTTAGCGATTCATACTCACTCAAGTTAACGACAGCTCATGATAGTTGAGACTATACAGCTATTCTAATGGTATGCAGTTCAGCTCTTGTAGAAAACAAAAGGCAAGGCTATAAAATATATCTAGAAAATTATCCACTAAGGAGACAACTCAGTATGAGAATTTGTGCAGGAATAACATAATTTTGGTAATAATTAAGTAACGCTAATGTTATTATTAATTTTTAGGGTTCCGAATGAAAAAAACTAAAAACGGAACCCGTAGAGGATCATTCATGCGACCGCCCTTCACAGCCAATTTTCTCCGAAATTACCTGGACCGAATGAGTTGAAATTAAAAATGAGATACTAATGTGCTTTTTTGTGACCCAAAGACGAAGGTATAAAGAAAACTAATGATTCATATAGAAATAAAAAATTAATAAAATCAAAATTAAAAAAACTGTTTTGCAAACCGTATCGTGTGTATGTTGTAAGCACAGGACATCTAATTAGATGTTCTGTGATTGTAAGGATCTCAAATATATTTTTGTTATAGTTCTACAATGGATAGTTTAAAATTATTGAAGAAAAAACAAAAATTAAAGCCAAAAATTTACCATTCCCACCTTATCTCCAAAACCACTGCTGCTAGAATTTTGAAAACAATACAGAAAATAGTTATTTACTTATATATTACAGGAAAACCTATAAGAAGTCTACGGTCTTACAAAAAGGGCAAAAATGAAAAAAATTGAACAAAACGGTAAATACAAATCAACGTACGGAACCCTCTCCAAGCAAGTTTAACTCGCACTTACCAACAAACGAGCAGACGAGCACGAGGGTGTGGTCAAGTGGTCATCGTCACCCATGGACATCGGTTACAACGTAGGCATCACCGATGTGTTTCTTGCCAAGAAAGAAAAGAAAGCAATAAAGAACGATGAGTTGGCGGCTGATTCAATTCAAAGGCTGGCCTGTTAGCCAGGCAGACTTCACGGAAAAATAATAATACCAATAATAATCTTGATAATATATTCCTTGCTTCCCTGAAGAATCACAAGGCCAGCTGGTTTCCTGTCCTAGAATGTCCTAGAATGCCGGTATGTGTACAGTATTCTTAGTTTAGGCCATTAATCTTGAAATCAATCAAATAATTAAGTCTTAAAATACGTTTATACTTTTTAATCGAGCCCCTTAAGTATAATGGGGCTGCGAGACTGCAGGAACACTACACCTGACTCATGCTTTAGGCATCTGGTACAGTTATAGTGAGATAACAGATAAAAATACTTTTTAATGACGAACTATTGTATAGGAACCACATTTTTAAAAGACTGTTGACCTCTAACCTATGTTCTTGTAATTTAATAAACAATATTTGATTTGACGTTCGTGACTAGTCTTACAACAACGGAATATCGCGGAGCTTATCTGATCTGATACTTCGTTGCTGCTAGATGGAAGATTTTTCAATGTGAGGATCACAAAATAGATAAAAGATTGGTACACGAGTTGATGTTGTTTTGTTACCCATTTTCATTTTAGTAAACAGTCATAGCGTTAAATACCCTTAAATGTATATCATTTATACTATAAATTCATTGACATGATTATATTCATGATTGTAATTGTTAAAAGAATGTCTTTTTATTTATGGAAGTAGCCGACAAACGAGCTGAGGAGCCACTTCATGGTGAACTGAAGCACCTATTGAAGTATTATTACTAGCGTACAGAACCCACACCGTGAACACCGCGTATGTCCCAATGCATTGGCGCCACGTGGCTTCAATCTTCAATGGATTCGTTCGATTTTGAAAGGAGAACCGGGGCTCCATTTTGAAAATCGAACCTCCCGGGCGGGACATACATTTTGTTCCAGATGTTTGTTCTATGACATTATACTTCAATGGATGCTTCCATGCTTTAAACAGCTCAGTTGTGTCCCCCGGGGCCTTGTTGTTCTTTAGCTGCTTCAAGGCCTCACTAATTTCATACAGACTGACGTCAATTTTCAACAGGTGGTAAGTGATACTGATCATAAAATCTGCCAAACATCGATTTGGCCTAAAATCCAAACTTTTTTATCATCAGACCACAACCTAATAGTATTGAAATAACTCGGAATGACGTAAGTTATTACCGTTTTCGTCTACGACCGCTACTGGTAAGATGGGCTCACGTTGATGAGATTATATTCACTATAATATTATAATATCCAGTTATTGGTTTTAAGAATTGTATTCCGTTGTTTTTTTTGTTTTTCACTTTTAGGTGCTAGGATATACCAAGTCTAGCAACACTACTTTAACAATAAACTTAAACAATATTCAAAAAAACAATATAAAAAAAAAAACAAAAAAAAAACGATATTCTAATAATATTAAAAAATAATATAACAAATATAATAATAATCATTATTTCAAAACGAGTGTTTTTAAAAACGCACGTGACGTTTTTCGTCACCTTTTGTGTCACCGTCACCGTGCTACAAATCTTATAAATTTCACTCTCATCATTTTTAGGGTTCCGTAGCCAAATGGCAAAAAACGGAACCCTTATAGATTCGTCATGTCTGTCTGTCTGTCCGTCCGTATGTCACAGCCACTTTTTTCCGAAACTATAAGTAGTATACTATTAAATCTTGGTAAGTAGATGTATTCTGTGAACCGCATTAAGATTTTCAGACAAAAATAGAAAAAAAAACAATAAATTTTGGGGGTTCCCCATACTTAGAACTGAAACTTAAAAAATTTTTTTTCATCAAACCCATACGTGTGGGGTATCTATGGATAGGTCTTCAAAAATGATATTGAGGTTTCCAGTATCATTTTTTTCTAAACTGAATAGTTTGCGCGAGAGACACTTCCAAAGTAGTAAAATGTGTGTCCCCCCCCCTGTTACTTCTAAAATAAGAGAATGATAAATCTAAAAAAAATATATGATGTACATTACAATGCGAATTTCCACTGAAAATTAGTTTGAACGAAATCTAGTAAGTGGTTTTTTTTTTAAATAAAAAAAATACATTATTATTAAGACTTCGATCAAAGTTACAACGAACCACAAGAACTTTTATATTATGTTACTTGCTGCTACGGAATCCTTCATGGGCGAGTCCGACTCGCACTTGGCCGCTTTTTTCCATTTATTTCATAACGCGCCTAAAGATGTATAACTTCAAAAATTCTAAGACATGGAATTTTTACCCCCAAATCCCTTAAACTAGGGAATGGAAGTTTGGATGAGACATTCGCAAGTTTTGATGCTAGAGGTCTGAAAATTGATATAGGACTCTTGTTATAATAAATAATAAAACATCTATTTCAGGATTATAAGTAAATTATCCTCCACCCTTTAAATTAGGGGAGGAAAGTTTGTATGGATTTTTCATATATTGTCATAAGCAACTTACAAAAGAAGTGAAATCCAACCAAAAACATTTTTGTTACGAAAATAATTTTTCACCTATGTGACGGTAGCGAAACAGCCAATCCATATATTTTGACTTAGGTGTAGCGTTGTGAAGATAAGACTTGTATAGTTCGAGCGTGTAGAGTTAGAAGCTAGGCTCTACATGAGATCTGATAACTTTTTGATGTAGAGCCTGGTTTCGTCTGGGCAAAATTTTACATGAAAATGTTTTTGGCGGTTTTGGAAATAATTGTGGTACACTTGAATGTTGGGTTTTAATGAAATTAATATAACTGCCCGGGAATAGGAGCTAAATAAATAAAACGGTGCGTGGTTTAAAACATTGTTTAATGGAGTAACAAAGTACAGAATAGTAGCGTAAAATACAATGGAGAGAATATTCTGTCATCTTCAAATTCTTCACTAGACAGCTGTGTGTTTTTTATTTGAAGCTTGGGCTGCGTTCATAATTCATCAAGTTTAAACATCCAAGCAACCGACGTAAATGATTAAAGACTAACACTTGACTAGTTACTTAAGAAGGTATATTGCGAGCTGCGTGTTTATCTTATGTTTTAACACGTCAAAGTCTACAGACTCCATATAGAGTAGCTAAACGCGTTTGGTCTTGCACAGTGTAATTAGGTGAACGTCTCTCACACCCGATATGGACTGACTGGCGATTTTCATTAACCTCAAATGAGAAAAATGTAGTTTTCACCAAAATGGATGAGCCTTGTATAGGAGCGTGGTAAAGTATTTGTAATGTTTTTATTCAAATACAAGTGAAATATTCATCACAATTTACCACGGTTATTGAGTAGGAACAGATACGAACTATTTTAGAAGAAATGCTTATAGTTAGGATTGAAAATTATGAATAATATTGTATGACATGTATATTGTATTGCAATACTAAGGATCCGTCGATACCAATTTAGATGCGGCTTATTATTTACTTTACTTATTTTATTAAGTGTAAATTTTCTGTGTGCAAATCTCTATTAAGTACGTATCTCTATTAAGTACGTAGATACTATCTATCGTTTGTTGGCTCCATACATAAGAAAATTACCCCATAAAGAGGGGAAAAGGTAATCTAATCTTTCAATAGATTGTCATGCTTGCTCATATTACCAATATATTTTTTACCGAATCATCCCCCAAATACATATAATATTTCCAATAAGTTGATGTTACAAAAGCGGTGATAAATGCTCCTAAACCTACTTAATATTAGCGAAATCTAGGGCGAAATCCTGTGTCTCTTGCAATCGCTTCAATAGATGGAAGCGTAAAGGCTACGTTGCGCATTAATTAAAATACCTTTACTTAGGAACTTGCAGGATTACGACGATTAATAAAATTAAAGTGTTTTGTTGATGATTATCAGTAGAATATCGATTTCTTATAAATAATGTGTAATCAAGGAATAAAATATTCTAAACCTATAATGCACAAAAAATCAAATTTTAAAGCAAAATAATACAGATAATAGAAAATGGTCGTTTTCATAGTTCAAAGTTCATCAAATTCAGTTACCGCGTCGTAACATGTTATCTAACTAAAACAGAACGTATTTGTGAGTGAGCCTCAAACATGCAAATTAAGACACTACCACTTGCGTTAGAATTTAAATTGTGTGATTTTAATAAACCGTTATCTCCATCCATCATTTGAAAGATCTTGCTCGACAATTATAACGTTTTGCATTATCATGATGACTGCGTAGGTAAGAATTGGCATAAAATTATACAGAGCGACACTTAACTGTTCGATTGTAGTACAGTTCTGCATATTGCCTAGTCTCATTATAGTATTTATCACATAATATAATACATGCGCTATAAAAGCTGGATTTTCGTACTTCATCGTTACCGCATAATAAAAAAACTACTCGTACTATTGTTGTTTTGTCTAGGCGAGTAATATTTTGAATAAGTAAACTTGTGATTATAGTGTAATTATAATTATCTTAATAACAACTAAGGAGTTATTAGTTATGACAAGTTTTACTTAGTTATGACATAAGTATTTTACAAAAACCTATGAGTTACGCTCGGGTGTTTCTTTAGAAAAAAACATTTCTTTTCAGTGTTGTGATAAAAATGTTATTTGTAAAATAATCACAACAAAATTATTTATATTGAAGGTTTTATTTTATTATGTATTTTACCAGACAATTTGCTTCGCGCCAGTCATAACATGCGCGCTGCAGCCGCATTGCTGCAGTCCTACCACAGTCCACGTATCTACATTATACGTTACTGCAGCTTTGGATTTCTCGAAGTATATCTGTCAAAATTATACAAATAGTAATAAAATAAAACAGTTTAATTGTAATAAAATAGCGTAGTGCCCCAGCTTGATAAATTCAAGTTTGGCGAAGAATTATTTTGCTAAGGACACGAACTTGTGTCGAGAACAGCGAAGCCAATTCAATAGTGAGAGTCAAGGAATTACTTAATTCAATTAGGTCTGTTTAGTTGGCTTCGTCTAGGCCACCCGTCGTCACATCAGCATACCAAAGGAAACAAAATTTTTGGATTTAAGTTTCCTTCAAAAGCCTGCCTGCTAGACGCATTAGCAGGCTCTCGAAGATTTTAGTTTTCTTCGTGATTTGGATCTTTTGTCATGTTAAGTATGGTCAAATCTATTTCAATTACATTAATGTCTATAGTCAGCTATCTTCGCATTTCCCTTCGCTCGTAGACGTATTGTACACAGATGACATAGAAATGTGAAACTTTCTTCAATATCGAACGCGACACGGTGTCAAGTGCGATTATAGCGAACGTTGTGGCAGGGCGGCCCCGGCCGGTCGGAGAGAGCGCGGCCCGGTTGCGACCGGTCGGGCGCTCGGCCCCGCAGCCGCGCGCGCACACAACGCTCCGCGCCGCCGACGTCGCGACGCTCGCGCTGCACCCGCGATATCCGTGCGCTACAGCCTCCGACGCCCCTCCGACTACAACTGTTTACGTTTTTTATATCCCAGCCGCGTTAAAAATGTTTCGTAAATGCATGTGATCGAGACTTCCAAGTGATCGGTACTATACGTGAATGGACTTTACGAGAGCTTGGATCCGACTTTGAAAATAAAAGTGAGTATTGGTTTGTTTTAGCTAGTTAGTGAGAAGCGAGGGTTAAATAAATGATATATAATAAAGTTAATAAGGTAAGGTTAACGGTGCGGAGGACGTGTCGAGTGCGTGTAACGAGATTAGGGCGGGCGACTGACATCCCTAACGTCCCGCGTCCTGGTGAGCCCTGCGTACCGCGTCCCGCGCGCTGCGTCCCGCGTCCCGCGCCCCGCTTCCCGCGTCCCGCATCCCGCTCCCCGCGCCCGGCGTACCCCGGCCCGAGTCCTGCGTCGTACTCATACCACCCGCCGCCCGCCCTCACTCCGTCACGGGTTTCCTTTTTTCTTTTCACGCCCGCCTTGATGCTACGCTCGCCTTTAATTACTTTTGTTCAAATTTAGTTTAGTCCTTCCCTATTTTATTACTTACCCGAGAAGAGTACTAGATTGTCGCTCTCCTAAGTAAGTAAAATAAGACTATTTACTAACCTTTTTTTGTTTTATTGTATTGCTTTTTTTGAAACACGGTGAAGCTGTATGAACTATTTATAGTAAAACATAAAATTAGTTCTACAACAATAATTTAATAACATTGTATTTTTTTTATTTTAAAGTTATTGGTAAAACTGGAATGGAAATAGAATGATTGATTGTTTTGAAAGTTGAAGGGTAAGAGGGGAAGTCAGGTGAAAATATTATTATGAATCGGGTAAAAGAAGTAGGTAGAGATAGTCTACTTTAAAAATAAACGTCTCCGAACTAATTATTATTGTTAAAATCTGTGGAAATGTTTATTTATATTTATTTAATGTCAAATATTTTCCAAATATACCAATTTACGTGTTTTATTTACATTAATATAATGTGCCCTCACATTCATTTTAAAAGTAGACTCTACTTTACTATTGTTGAGGTATGAATAACAGGAATAAAATGAATAAAAGGAAAATAAGACATCTAACGATAACATAATTATTAGGTCTATGAAATTGGAGATTTGTATGAAAATTTAAAAATTTTGGTATTTTTCTTATTTTAGCTAATCAAGTGAGTAGCCAGACAAGAGGCGATGAAGACAGCGAAAGCGTTTTGTACTGCCTCTCGGGTGTTGAACTTTTTCCCACTTAAAAAAATTGTCTAAATTTTGAAAAAAGTATAAATCTGTTCCGGCAACATATAGCTTTCAGCTGTAACTCTTGTAGCTTTGCAATGGTCTATAGTGAAGCTCGCGCGTTGTCGTGGAGAAGCAATGGGGAAGAGCGATTGACCAGTCTTGGTTGTTGAATTGCGAGCTTCATCATCATTGTTTGCAATTCTTGGCAATAGACATCTGACGTCACTGTGCCATTCGGTAAGAAGCTGTGATGTGCAAGTCACTGGTCTACCAGACATTCACCATCATCTTCCTATGAGTAATCTTTCTTTTAGCGTACTGATTAGGTGCTGTACCCTGGTTCACCCACTGAGACCAACGCTTACGGTTATTGTACAAGATCCACTTTTCATCACAGGTTTAAAATTTGATTTAGAATTCCCTTGTTTCTATGCCGATTCAGCAGTGTTATGCGTGCTTCGACACGCAAGTCTCCCTGCAATTCATCGTTGTCGACAATGGTTACCTACCGACTGCGAGGCTCGTTCTTCAACTCAAAATTTCCAGGTCTAAAATGATTAATCTAAAACGATTAAACTAATAATGGACCCTGTTTATGCAAGCAGTGTTAGGCCCGTACACGTCGTTAATATTTCGTGTTGTTTGCGCAGCGGTATTTCCACGTAGGAACTCATATTCGAAAATTGTACCAATATTTATTTTATCCATGGCGCCAAAAACTACCACAATTTCACAAAAACAAAACACTATCTAAAAACAAATGACTGACTTTGAAATTTAAATAACACGGATTTGGAATAAAATTTATTTGAATTTCGAATTGCGCGCCAATCTACAGATAACTAAATTTGAAAATGCTAGTTATAAAATCTCCAATTTCATAGGTAAAGACCTATTATAACACTAGCGCTTTTCTGGAATAATAAGTCCTATACCAGACCATGGTCTACCTAAATTTCTAAATGTGCTAAATTTCTTGACAATCTATTCTTGACAATCTATTACTCTTTGAAAGAGTAACAATTAGTCTTTTAAGAATAATAAACATTCTCAAAAACTTTCGCCTTTACGAGTATAATATGTATTAGTAGGAAGTAGGATGTACCTATAAGGAAAAAATTTAACATGTATGTTACAGACATAAAGACACAAGACAGAACATAAAGTTCGCCGCTTATTAGTAAGCGTAAAATTAGATAATTTTTGTAATTTTCATCCGTAATTTTGAATTCTTATGTGATATAACTTTTCATGCCAGTGTTTAAGATTTTAATTGTATGGAAATATTTATTTATTTACAATATTTGTTTAAATTTATGTCCCTTCTTAAAATGAGTAATAAAGGGTAAAACTCAATGCCATGCAATGCAATTGTCCACCTGTCATCAACCCTGGGTGGATGTGGAAAGAGCTGATAGTAGGTGTTAAATCAAGAAGAAAAAGAGAAAAAAAGAGAACACAAAACAAGGTTGCATAGCCTAAACAAAAATAATATATAATACAATTTTATAGAGTTATGTTAGCACATGCCGGAAGGTCACAAAAATAATTGGATATATTAAAGTTACATAAGCGTAACTTAGATTTAATTTTCACTATTTATGAATGATCTTTCAAGTGCCCTTTTATTTCATATTTGGTTGCGGAACCCTAAACATAAATAAACAAAGTAGATTGGCCTAAAGATATACAGCAAAGTGCTTGTCTTTCGTAATTCAACTCATGCTGCATGCAGCGTTCCACTCTACTTATCATAAGTCTATGCCGACAAATGTATCTTCATACACGTTACATGCGCTTATATTTTATTAAAATACTAGCTACTACTACTACGGTAGAACTGCAATAACTTTAATATAATAATAATTTTAGTTTATAAATACGAAAATTGTAAACGCTCTACTGCAGTGTTTTATCTATTAGAATCTATCATTGAATTCAATCTTACAACGAAGTTCAATCAGTCGAGCCGTTTTGGAGTTCACGGTCACTCAGATGGATCAATTACATATTTAAATGTTTTTGAACGTAACGTGACTGAGTCCATAAAATCTAGACGTGCAGTGAAACAGCCTTTTTATTGCTATTCGATTTTCAAACGGAGCTCATTGGCGCAATATTCGAACTTAGAAGGATGTTAACCTCTCGCGATGTTCCACCGTGGTTAATGTCTGATGTCATGCCATTGACGCCCACGATGTCCGCTGCTTAGCATTTGGACATTTGCATTTTATAAAGCCGATTGAGACGATCATCGTTTTTTTATGTTATCGCTGCATCGTTGTTTGTTCATTGGTTTTCATCGTTTGTAAGATCTGATTTGTTGGGTTCATTAGGTATTGATTAGAACTTAAAGTGTGAGTATTTTTTTCAGTGGTTTCAAATTAAATAAAACTACCAACTTTATGTGATTTTACGAGTTTGAATACTTATTTCAAACTTAAAAATTGTTGTGTTATAAGTTATAAAGTAATTTTTTGAGACAAAAGAAAATCATTCGAGCATTTGACGGTAGAAATTAGAATATTTTATGTCAAATTGATAATTGATTGTCAAAGCTTGGCGCAGAAGAAGATGAATTGATGCAAATCGATTAACGATTGAACGTTATTAATTTTTCTCATTCTGATAATATTAAATAACGGGATGATTGGTATTACGTAATCCGTGAGTTGAAATAATTATAAAATGACAAGTTATCCTTGAATAAATAGCCTACTATTGTCGTGGATTCCTGCAAAACGATCTACTTATGTAAAGTACCAATAACTATTTACCATCAATTATGTGAGTAGGAAAAAATGCTGTTGATAGTTTCTTGCAGCCTCTTCTTCCAAAACCACTTACGGTACGGTACATATTTGTTGAAAATATGACGTAATTTGACTTTCGAAAAGTGTTTGTAAAAACCTAATTTGAATAAAAATATTTTGGTTTAGATTTTCTTATTTGTTGGTTATTTATTTAAAAATACACACAATCGACACACAGAGAACGGTAATGCGTTAATTATCGTGTTGTGAGCTAATTTAACAAATTGATTATCAAACTGAAACGGTAATTGCCTGTAGGTAATTGTTTTGCGCATGTTTTGTATTGTTCGCTACCTGTTAGCACTTATCATGTCGACAAACAAGTATTTTTTTCTTTTTTTCCTTTTGTTACTATATCTACTTGTTATATCGGTTTTCAAATATACGTACGTCACTAATATGGATTTGATTATTTTACTTCCTTATCCTAAATAAAAAAGAGCTTTAATCGTTTTGTGCTTGCCTCTGACATTTTTTTAACTAGATACCGAGGAAGATAACTGAACCACCAGATTCTGATAAAGTCAAAACCATTCATGTTCTTGAAGCAACGTCAAACTAAGTTCTTTTTGATAAAAACATTTTGTTTTAAGCTTCGACAATGAGATTTAGTTTATTCATAAGAAAATAATATGGGAAATGCAATGGTTATATACAAACATGGAAGGAGCTTACCCCTTGATTAGGTACTCAACGACCTCGTAGCTTAGATAGAGGTTGGTTCGATTTCCCCTACACAGACATTTATGTTACAAATTATTAATGTTATTAATGTTGATTCGGCTCTCCAATTTTTGTGATGTTTTAATTGTATGGAGTACTGTGGGAGTCTATTCCCTGGGCATGAGTGTGTAAAGGTTAAATAATATAGTACAGAATAATATAAATAATATAGTACAGATAGTATAGACAGTATGTACGGTACGGTTGGTATGGTTACAGAGTGTATGGTTTGGATTTGATAAAAGATAAGAATCATAGCCTCGCTTAGTCTGTCTCTATACGTAACGAATATTAGTAGAAGAGTTTCATAATCATAATCATTTATTGTACTCGAATTGCACTCGAATTGTTACTTGTTTGCACTCGAAGATGTAAAATTTAAAAGAAAAGAGTCCCTAAAGAAAACATATTTCTTCGACTGTCTGTAATACAGTGTGTTAGTGTTAGTAGTAGAGTTTGAACCCATGCACCTATTAGGTATATGTTATTCCAAAGAACAGAGTCCCTTTAACAAAAAGTTAAGGTTGTTTCGTCTGTCTGTATTAGTGACGGATATTATCACGTTCGGAGTTGTTCACGCGAGTAACCGGGCCGCTATGCAAATGTCGCGTGCCGATGGAGTCACAAGTTAAATATCTAATAAATTGCAGAATGTTTAGAAAACAGCATATTTTACATAATAACGGATATAACATTATGTAGCAATATTTTCGCAATGTTAAGAGCAAAACACATAGTGTACGCAAGCGCGAAAGGAACTAGTACGATTTGTAACCTTGCACTGAGTGTAATGAATAAGGCAATTAGCATATCCAATTATTGTGTTTTGCTAAAGGTTTTTGATAAGAATTCGTATTATGATTTGAAGATGTACATGTTATTGAATAGTAAGGTATATAACGAATTTAAAATTTTAAGGACGGAATTATAACACGTCAAAGTTTTATCTACCAAAGTATTATAAATGTAGTTAATAAAATTTCGTGATTTTTAAATGATAAAATATATATTTTTAGGTTTTCTATGCAAAGTAACAACAAAATGGGCTTTTAAATCTTTAAGTAAGTATGAAATATTCACTAAAACATACATAAAGACATCCATCGCAAATGGGACGGTGGTGATACTGGCTTAAAAAAGTGTACTTTCCAGAAGTTCGCTTCTTTTACTCCACGCTGGCATGGATTATGCAACTGCTGATTCTGGGTTTTTATCCCCGTATGAATCAAACATTTTTGTAAGATTTGCCTATGTTCGTGTTTTTGAATTAGGATCGTTTGTTAATAGCAGTTCTTAGAAATTCATCCAATATGTTTTGTGTTAGGATTATTTAGCTCAATATAATTTTATTTTAAATTCATAAACATCACACGAGATAATTTGAAGTTAACAGTTAGCGATAATAATAACGCGTCATTCCGCGATAAATATCAAACGACAAAAGTTATTAAAATATGGTATTATTAGTAATCGTAACTAATTAATATTCAGTATTATCCGCAAGTTTCTTCATAGTAAGGATCGTAAACCAATAATTATTATTCTGTAACGCTCGTGTATACTCTATGTTGCTAAAGAGTTGGGTTGCATAATGCAGGCTAGAGTAATAAATAAATAGAGCACTCAGTTGGCCGCGCTCCACAGTCCAGTTCATATCATGCATACTGCTGGAGTAGATAAAATAAATATTATTGCAGTAGGTATTTCCACCAAAAAGGGATTTATATGCTTAATCTTAAATTTATTTGAACTTTCATCAAGTTTTATAGTCGACATAACATAACAGTTGTAGATCGCTTCAACCATTATTATTCAACCATATTGGGACCACTAATAGGTTGGTAGTTTTCGGGACGGGGTTTTCCTTCTGAGGAGACTAGAGCATATTTCACCACACTTTTCCACATTAGGGAGAAGTTTTAGTAGGGGGATATTTTCACCTAGGCCCTGTCGGAAGTTTTTCGATGGCCTCCGACACAAACAAATGTTATCTAACGATAACAATCGGGGCTAATGTTTTCACGTGCCCTCCAAAATTCGGGATTGCTGTCAACCATGTAGCAGGCGTTCCTCGATCGATAGGGATGATGCTTCAACAACTGTTTTAAGACACTAACAACTTCTACATAATACAACTGATATTTTTATTTAAATATACCGTATTTATTAAATACTATGATGCTGGATAAAAGTGTTTCGAATTAGATGCAATACCAATGTAAATTTCAAGGTATTCAATTATTACCTCAGTTTATGTACACAATCGTACATTGTATTCTGAAGTAACCAAAGTACCACAAATTTCAAAATGCAAGTCACGGAACAATATGTTGTGTCACGTAATAAATGACATGTAGTTATAGTAAAAAGTTACAACATGGGAAAAATTTTATATTACTTAGAACTCTAAAATGTTTTAAGTAGGTAATCAATATTGATTTACTCGAAATATTGCTTCAACATGTACTTGGACTGGGACATTCGAAGTAGCCAAGTATAAACATTTCTTTTGAATAACTTTGTTTAATACTGGTATTGTCATACTTAAGTAGCAAAAGTAGTAGTAAGTATTTAGTCATTGGTAGTCATTTCAGTTTACTAACAGATTATAACTTACCTCAACGGCCTTTTCTGTAACCATGTTTAGCGTTGGTCATCTAAGGTTCAACTCTGATGATTAATATTGATAAAATTGCAAAACTTCTCTTAGGCCGAGCGATAATCTGTGACTGAACGTATTATTATACATAGAAAGTCCATAAAATGTAAATTAGGTGTATTCGTTGCATAATTTTGAAGTTTACATTGCGTTGATTTTAATTATTTAAAAAGAAAGTCGCCGTGAAGACCATAGAAACGAGAAAGAAAATATTTTCTCTGAGGAAAAAATTTGATTACGTAATTCAAAACAGAACGTAATGAAGCTTTATAAAAACTAATCTGCACCTAAATAAAATCGGGAGAAACATGGCAGGTGCTACGTAATTTTCAGGTAATACTTGGTGAATATATCTTTTTAATGTTATTTTAAAACGGTTCATTTAGAAGCTTACACACAGAAATCCATTAAGTAGAGGTTTAATTTATTTCGCTTGGGCTTGAATCGCAGTAAATTTTCTCTCGCTGACTCAGCAGTTATATCATTTAACTGTATTGCTTTTAAGCAAACATTTTATTACGTCTTCATTAATAAAAACAAATTGTTCGGGAGTTGATAACATCTGATAATATAATAATAATGAGTCTTCGCATTCTAAATATCCATCCAATGATTAGCATTTTAGCCGTATTGGGGCGCTTGGAATACTAACCACAATCCCATGCCGGATGGGTGTCGTAAGACGCGATTAAATCCGGCCCGCTGGTGGTAGGACCCCTCGATTTATTGTATTGGTAATATTGATTTTAAGTGTTAATTAATACCATTATAACTATTTTTGTTTCTCCATGGGGTTCGCCTGGATAGCTACTACCCTTGAGCATGAATCAGCCGCCAAACGACTCGTCGTGTTCCGGCTGGGGGCTTGAGCTTTTTTCTTTCTTTTTCTTCTCTCTTTATTGGCCGGCAACGCATCAGTGATGCCTTTGGTGTTGCTGATGTCTATGGGCGACGATAGCCACTAACCATCAGGTGGATCGTCAGCTCGTTTGCCGGCTATTTCCATAGAAAAAAATCCTCTGACAAATCAGCAGTTTCTAAGTGCATTCCGAATTGCAAAGAATTTTATCAAATTAATCAATAAAATAACACGCAAAGAGTACTTTTCAAATTATTACTCTAAGTAATATCTCGTATTAAGTAATATATCGTACCTTCATTTTTATACAGTTTAAGTCATAGTTATATCGAGTACCAATTTCCCAAAACTCTTAAAATGATGTTGGCATGATGACGGTAGGTACCTTGGAAAGTGCACGAGCATCTTTGTATAGATTTTTATGTGCGATGTGTGTGGGCGTGAGAGTGTGGATAAATTTTTTATGTGCACATAAGATTTTATACTATTACTCACAGTGAGAGTATTTTTATGAATGGAAGCAATAGTAGAATCTATTAAATCCGTTTATAATGTGTGCATGTGAAATTCATAGATCGCTTAGAAAATCAAATAGGCACCATATTCAATTTTATGTACGTCGTATTGTTAATACTACATTTGGATACATTTTATCAATACCTTTTATTTGATAGCTATTCCCCCATTCTCAGATTTATTGACCGCAGATGTTTCACATAAACGTCATTGATGTTCTTTATTAGGGTTCCGAAGTAAAATCAGAACTCCGTCTGTCTGTCCATCTGTCCAAAACAAAGCGCAAAATTTTGCATGAATATTATATGTATTTATTAAAACTCCAAAATCGTAGAATTTAATATTGAAAAACATTTTTTTTAGTAAGTTCATCCCCTACAGGTAACGTGAGGATGAATTTTATTCGTCACGTACCCTTCAGTGTGGGGCTGAAAAGGTCTTTTAAAAATATCATGGGTCTTTGCAGACCATTTTTGGATTTATAAATAATCGAACTCCCGTTTGCGAAATATTGAGTATTAAAGTGCTAACTTTGGTTAGGGTCAAGTGTCCCCTCCCCCGTCGGCTATACGGTTAGAGTTGGACAAGTGAAAAATTCTCAAAAATAGGTAATATAATGAAGATTATATGATTACAAGGAAAACTATTATATCACGGCTATTTTGCTCGGTTTTTTAATAATATTAGTACATTCATTCAAATTTTTTGGCGGCATTACTTATAAATTTCTGAAACTGATTATAACAATGTCAAAAAACACGTTTCCCCCTCCCTCCTCCGTCCGCATCTCCATCCTCCCCTTGAAAAGTGTCCAATTTTCTAAATTTTCAGAAAAACTATATAAGCTACATTGAAGTATAATGTCATAGAACAAACATCTCGAACAAAATATGTGTCCCGCCCGGGAGGTTCAATTTTCAAAAATGAGCCCCGGTTCTCCTTTCAAAATCGAACGATAACGAATCCATTGAAGATTGAAGCTACGTGGCGCCAATGCATTGGGACATATGTACATGGTGTTCGCGGTGTCGGTTCTATACGCTAGTAACACTAGTAATAATACTTCAATGATAAACTAGAAAAAAAATGTGAGCCGTCATGGGGCGGCTGGCAGATGTGAAACATCGAAATTATTTTATACAACTAATAGGCATAAAAGTACAGATTATGACAGATGAAAAAATACAATATTACGAATTGTCTCCAGAAAATGATAACAGTTTTGTCCTACTGTATGCTACAACCTATCAAACTAAGTTTATTTATGATTACCCAAATTGTGTTATAATATATTTTTTTTCATATTGCCCTACCATAATAATATAGTGCGGCAAAGCGTCGCCACTCACCGCGCCAAAAATCTGGTTTACCCCTCGCCTATAGATGTTTCACATCAAAAATGGTCAGTGAGCAAATTATTTATTGATAAATATCCTACAAATATGTTTTAACATTCATTTTGAGACTATTATACTTTCCGACCTTTATCCGAGCTAAAAATTCAACATTTATAAGGCAGAAAACAAGAATATTTTGTTTTAATACAAGAAATGCGTTATGGTCATTATCTACTCTAAATAAAATTTTAATAGGTTGATTCTTGTAAAAGCATTTTTTAAGAAAATACTATTATGAGGGAGGGATTTAAGCAAAAACAATCATCTTCAAAATTTCTGTCTTTTTGTCTGTAATTTTTAACCTCAAATCACGAAAAAAGTACTAGACGTAATATGATTCGGTTTTCAGATTTGAGTTTCTGGAGATCTAACTTAAAACCTATCGCTTGTTGTGTGATACGTTGCTTAAAAGCCGAGATTTTTGACTTTAAAATGTCGTGGGCACAACGTAATTGTTACTGATTTATATGAAACTATACCCACGGCATTTGGAATTCAAATATCTCGGCTTCTAAGCAATGTGTGATATAACAAAACAAGCGCCAGGTTTTAAGTCAGATCTCATACATTGAAATCACATTTCACAAATACATTGAAATCTAGAATGAATGGATTATATGGAAATAGCCGGCAAACGAGCTGACGATCCACCTGATGGCAAGTGCGTATCTTCGTCCACGGATATTAGTGAAATCAAAGGGATCACCGATGCGTTGCCGATCCAAGCAAGAGAGGACTGTGGAAAGACGAACATGAGGAAACTATAAAGCTTCTGTTGTGACTACGGAACCCCAAAAATGACAATAAAACTTATAGCGCTTTAAGCTAGTCCTAAACTTTTATGTTAAGTACTGAATTTGAATAGAGGCAGCATTTGCGTTTAAAATTCTTCCCTTAGCACATAATCTAGTTGACAAATACAATTAAAATAGGTACTTACTCGTAAGTACAATACGTTTCGCAAAACAAGGATAAGTACGTACCATAAAACGAAATGGCTATTTTCCGGTATGAGTGAGCAATTTATTAGGCCTAACATGAACGACCAAGCGCTTTGCAGCAAAAATATGCTTCCATAACTTTGACCTACTTCCTCCCAAGCTATGTGCAGTTTCTCTGTAGTAAGTCTTACTCGGTGTTTCATTCGGTTGCTTTTTAACTAGGTAGGTACCTGCGTATTTAATTAGTGCAAAGCACGGTTTGCGTTTATTATTTTGGTTTATTTATACATGGGTTCATGTGTACTATTTGGCGGTGATAATTTTGTGATTATCCTGTAACTGTATCTGGAATTTATAAGCCAAAAAACCATTTAGTATATACTGCGTACGAAATCTAATAAATTATACAAATCCGATTTGGTTAGTAAATTAGACTCAGGTATCGAATACCTCTGTAATATATTATAGACTAGCAGTTGCCCGCAGCTTCGCACGCGAAAATTATGCTTATCATATTTGTAATTTTATACCCCTATACAGAAGAAAATTTAATAACAGGTTAATTTATATTGAATTTAGGAATTTATAAAGTAAAAGACCTGGTTTTGAAAAATAAACAATATTCACATTAATTTGTTTTTTCTTTTTCATGGAAATTTTGAAAAATTTGAAAACATGTATTTCATCAACTATAGGAGAAACGTTTGTTGCAAATTAAAAGCAAATTGTTGATATTTTAAAAATAATCCATACAAAGTTTCATGTTGTTTCCGGGAAAATCTTTTAATTTTTCTGGATGAAAAGTTTTCTAAAACATGACCAAAAGTATAAGAAACATCGAGCACATATAAGAAACAACTCAACTAATTTAAGTCGAAATCAGTTCAAGGGTTTTGATGTTATCCAGACAGACAATCAGCAGACAATAATTTTAAAAACAAATTTTTGGTGCTCTAAATCGTTATTGAAGTGTTATTTATTGATTATAAATTTCAATATTAATCCTCTCCCTCTTTCTCTCTTCCTCTTCCACTCCCAGTCCCTCTCCAGCTTCCTGTCCCTCTCCCTCTCCCGCACTCGATCGCTCGCCCGCTTCCTGTCCCGCTTCCTCTCCCTCTCCAGTTCTCTGTCCCTCTCCCTATCCCGCTCCCGGTCCCTCTCCCGCTTCCTGTTCTCCTCCCTCTCCCGCTCCCTGTCTCTCTCCCTCTAACGCTCCCGGCCCCTCTCCCACTTCCTGTCCCTCTCCCGCTCCCTGTCCCTCCCCCTCTCCCGCTCCCGGTCTCTCTCCAGCTTCTTGTCCCTCTCCCCTCCCATCCGTAAAGTCCCCTATGCAAAATTTTTCTTTCTCACTATAAGCTTGCATATTAATTTTCATAATGACGAAGTTCCTGAAAAACTTGCAACCCCTTTATTTACCTCTTAGGGGATGAAATTCCAAAAAAACCTGTCACAATTACTTTTTTTTCTTAATTATAAGCTTACAATATATCAAGTATTACTTCAGAGTTCAAAAATGACGAAGTTTCTTAAATATTTACATCCCCTTAGTTTTGCCCCATAGGGGATGAATTTCGAGAAAACCATGACTGTTATTTTTTGTGTCTAACTATAAGCTTACATACAAATTTTCACCCTTCTTATTTCAAAACAGACGAAGTTGCCATACTAAATTGCACACTCTTATTTAACTTTTTAGAGGGTTGATTTTCCAAAAAAAAACAAATAACTTTTAAATTTTGTTTCTAATCATGAGCTAATATGTAAATTTTCATGTTTTTAACTTCAAGGATGACGAAATTGCATACTATGTTACATCGCCTAAATTAACCCTTTTAGGGATGATTTTCCAAAAAAAAGTGTTAAAGTTAACTTTTGTTTATTAATTTTCATATTTATACCTCGAAAACTGGCGAAGCTAATTTGTATGTAGTTGACTACCAACCCCTATTTTTAGGGGATGAATTTCGAGAAAACCGTGATACAATTATTTTTTGTGTCTAACTATAAGTTTAAATACAAATTTTCACCCTTCTTACTTCAAAACTGACGAAGTTCCCATACTAACTTGCGCAGCCTTAATTAACCCTTTAGGGGATGATTTTCCAAAAAAACGTAATACTTCAAAATTTAGTTTCTAATTTTGAGCTAATATGTAAATTTTTATGTTTTTAACTTCAAAAATGACGAAGTTGAGTACTGACTGTTGTCCTCTAAATTAACCCTTTAAGGGATGATTTTCCAAAAAAATGTACTAAATTTAATTTTTGTTTATTACTATAAAATTATATAAAAAAATTCATACTTATAACTCCAAAACTGACGAAGTTGATTTGTATGAAAATGACTTCGGACCCCTATTTTTGCTAGTTAGGGGATGAATTTCCAAAAATCCGTTCTTAGCTGACGTCTCCTTAGCATAATCTATCTCCCTGCCAAATTTCATCATAATCGGTACGGTAGTTTCTGAGATTTTTTGTTTAATCAGTGGTGTGTCTCTTTTCAATTTTATATATATAGATAGATAGTATACATATGTACCTACCTACTGTAAATATATTTCCATACGTTATATTTTTTTAAGATATTGAAGGCTTAGAATTTTCGTGAGAATTATCTTTGTTGTTAAATATTAGTTTGTAGGGATGTTTTGTTTCTAAACTTTAGTTTAGTATGAAAGGAAGCAATACTTAATAATCCTATTATCCTACGTAATATTATATTTAATTGTGAAAGTTTATGAATATGTTTTGATGTTTGGATGTTTGTTGCTCAATCACGTCACAACTATTTAGCCGATTTGGCTGAATTTACAATGGAGGTAGCCTATACCCTGGATTAACAAGTAGGCTACTTTTTATCCCGGAAAAGTTCAGGGTTCCTGCGGGATTTCTAAAAAATCGATATCCATGCGCGCGAAGCCACGGCAATCATCTAATATCTAATATGTAAAAAATAAATAACCACGCGTGCGAAGTCACGGGCATCATCTAATATCTAATATTATGTATCCTAATCCATCACTCTACTTATAGGTGCACTTTATTTTTATGTGGTTTTGTAAATCTAAATTAATTAAAAATTTCGTTTCTAAACCACTTTACCGCGGGCAAAACCGCAGGCAAAAGTTAGTGTCTCTATATTTTTTTTTATCATTATATGATATTTTTTTAAATTAATCTATTAAAATATTATTTTTTAAAATTTTTCATAAAATAAGGGATTTATTAGTTAATGCATGTAAGCAGTAGGTATATGTATAGAGACCTGATTTTGCATATTATAATTATTATGCTTCTTAAAAATTGTTTTCATTCATTAACGCTGCCTCAACGTTATTTTAGTGGGTTGCGATGTTAAGATTCAATTGCGAGATATTGGTGAACAATGCCACATACGGTACGGCAACATTTCCTTTGTTTACTCACAACAACAGACGTGTAACGAAAACGTTCAACGTTCGTTCTCATTTCGGTCACATGTACCATCTCGGGGTCACTCACGAACGAAATGCGTCTTCCGCGAATTCTAATAAAAGGCTGTACACAGTGTACTCATTTCAAATGGTCTGAATAGGTACTCTGAACCTATCTTCTCTCATTACTATGCAGCTCCCAAAACGTCTCACGTAATGAGACGGGTATCGATAAATAGATGTCGCCCCTAATTGTTACCATGAAGAGAATTTTTTTCGTATTATTCACCTGAATCTAAATATCTGTGATTGTAAATAAATGTAATGTCGTTTTTATTTCTTGTTAATCGATTACTCAGCTTATTTAATATCCTTTATGATCAGATATTAAATAATATCCTGCTATTGTAAATGTGAAAGTTGTTTGTGAGGATGTGCAGATGTTTGTTACTCTAGATCTGATTTTCATGAAATTTTGCATACAGGTAGACCATGGTCTGGAAAAATAATAGAGTACTTATTAAGAATATATGTGTACCAACCAAATCTATGAACTTAATTGTCTTAAATAAAATATTATTATTATTTTATTTTTTTATTATCCCGGGCGAAGTTGTGGGCAGAGCGCTAGAAGACAGATAATAAGCAGATTTTAAGATAGTAATATTGTTATATCATCACAAGAATTGATGATGATTAAATACGATATACTCGTATGATGACGATTTTTATTGGGAATATAACTTAATTTCAAAAAAATTAGAAGTATTTGAACATTAATCTGTAGTATGTTTTTGAATGGACAGTTGCTGTTGGCTCTATCGGCCTTGTCTTCCATAAGCTAGTGTATAAATTACAGGTGAATTGAGTCTACTAATTTACATTAGTATACTTAACTAGGTCAGCAGACTTAATTCAACTAGATGCATTGTGCTGGTTGAAATAACACAGGCGAATTAAGTCTACAGCACCATAAATTTTATAGAAGTAATTTCAAATTCGATTAGGTACTATAAACCCAAATAGGTATATAAAATGTGTATTAGTATAACTTAGTGTAATATTCCGAGCATATTCTATAATCTAATCTAATAGATTTGCATATAAATCGGTACAATTTCGCAATATGCGACCAGTTTGTTGACCCGTCGAATCGTGTTTACTTTAATTTGTGTTCCGTGATACGATTGGCTTTTTGGAACGGGCTCCCGGGAGTAACGGGCCCTAGCCCCGGGCAATATGGTAATCGTACGAGACGCCACATTTTGGCTCGATGGTGCCACTAACCCACATCTCGGCCGTTCCAATGATGCGTCTGTTTGGCCAGCGCGCTACCAAACACGCTCGTTATACTTTCATATTGATCGTCGAAAGTTTCAATGATTGTGTAGGTGGTATTCCACTTGGCTAATACCTACTTACTTACGCTGGTAGGCATGTATAATATTTAGACTGCAATTTGAGATCGGTACCTAGATTTCTTTTTCACGTCTATTGTTGTCGCGGATGTAATTTCTTCTGCATTTTAAAATAAGTATTTATAAAGTAATATAATATAATATATAATAAAGTTCGTAAATTATAGTTCATTGTACTTATGATATGACTTTCAATAAAAGGTAGAGAAAAAAATAAATATTTTCAAATAAAAAGAACAAATCATAGAATTAATTATAATAAGTAAATAATAAAGAGAAAAAAATTTGGTTATGAAAAGTTTTATATAAATTATTATACCTATGTTTATGCGGAATCTATTTAATAATACCAACAAGCCATTTCAAAAACTTGACGTATATTTATTAAACACATACCTATTTATTTTTACGGTGCGTTCAGAAACTTTCAAGCTTCTCCGTTTATAGTTTTAAACATGTCTCTATGGTATTCGTATATTTGTCATTTAATGCAAATGCTCATCATGTTAGATGATTATAACGGATTGCAATGTTTTCGAACATTCATCTTGAGACGTTCGACTGAACCGCAACGGTGAAAGAGAGAGGCCTCTCAGTACCCACGTGACGTTCATTGAGCGCGCAACTGCCATTGCATTTTTGTTACGCAAGCTTATAAATGTTTTTGTTGACAGATTGAAACCCGAAAGCGGCAATAATACCTGCGTGACTGTGCGTGGCACACGGCATGGAGACGAGCGTGGCCGCGGAGGAGTTCATCACCATAGTGCCGGTAGGCGAAAGTAAGCCTCCTGTGAAGGATCCTGCATTCGTCACAGTACTCACAGTAGGCGCGGCGACTGGGGCCGCGGAGGTTGTGGTATGTAGACCGCGAGGTGCACGTCTTGGACTCGGTTTAAAATTCGAAGGGGGGTCTGCCGCTGCTGAGAAAGTTAGGAGGTTATTAGTGCAATCATGTGCAGAGGATAGCCCGGCCGCAAATGCCACTACACCTTGGGGTAAATTGATTCCCGGTGACGAAATATTGGCTATTGATGGTATTTCAGTTGCTGAGCTAACACGTATTGATTGCGTACGTCGGCTTAAAGATTCTGACGAAACATTAACGCTTCTTGTACGTCACTTTGAAATCGAAGACAAAGAAGCCAAAAGTAAAATGGATAACACAGAAACCATGACGTCGAAACAAAATGTGGAAGTTAGCATGCCGACGACTTTACCTCCACCTGTTCCACCTAGAAAACTCGGGAAAAAGAACTCCTTTAAGGATAAGACTACTCTTCAAACGGTCGGAGAACAAAATGCACTTGTTAATATTGACGGATTTAAATCTTCACAGAGTGACAAAGAATCTATTAATGGCCAGCATACAGTTCTTCCTGCTATAAATAAATTATCTCGGAAATCATCATTTGACAGTCATATTCATCGCCAAAGTAAAGAAGGTATTGCTTATTTGAAAAAAGGATCTCCAGAAGAAGTCAGACGATTAGTACGTCGCTTGTCAGATGGTAAGAATATGCCACCGGAAGCTGAAATTTATATAGATATCTTATCGAATGAATGGGAACGTTGCCTTGTATTCGCAGACGCCGAGTCTGATGACACAGGAAGTTCTATTTCCACAGTGGTTGATAGATTAGGATCTATGACGAGCTCCGTCGAAAACAGCATTCCTTCAACACCAATTATGCCTCAAAAATCAATTGATATTCAAAAAGTCTTAAACTGCATTGAAAATATTGACACAAATATTTTGAAAGACATGACCAACACAAAGTTTTTGGAACGGCAAATAGATATCAACAATGAATGTAAAAAGTTAGAAAAAAGCTCTGCAACAAATGGTTTTGCAAATCATGATGCTATCATTCAAAATAACTATTCAGAAGCAATCTTGCAACCAAAGAAAGTGCAGACAAATGATAAAAACAACAACCACACACTTATGCCAAATAATACACAGAAAATTGAAATGAGCGAGTCAAGCCAAACGATTGAGAAAGTAATTACAAAACAGGAAATAACATCAGATAAACCGAAGCCCATGCCGCGAAATACGAAAATCGAACGCTCCACAAGCGAAAAGAAACGACGACCTATTCCTATTCCAGAACCTATATCATCAACATCTGAACCTCTTCTTACTCCTACGAAGAAGAATTGCATTGAAACCTGGTTGCAAAGGTCGGAGGCAGAAATGAACAACAAAATCGATGATAAATTTGAAGATGTTACAATGCCTGAAATATTGCCACGGCTAATCGATTTTGTTCCAAAAAATCAATTTAAGGAAACAACAGAAACGCCAACATGTACCCGACCCACTGCACCTCCTCCACCGCCTCCAGCTGAAACTCGTGAAGATGGTTCCGGTGCTTCATTGGATACTATCGGAGAATTGGATGAATCAACAGACGTCACTGATAGCGCGTAAGTTTTTAAAATTATTTTTGTTTTAATTGTTACTGAATAACTGAATATTTAAAAATGGGTATTTTCTAATTCAATCTTCACGATTCATATTCTCAATTTAAAACATAATAAAAAATACCCTGTGAACTAAAACCAGGCTAGATTGAATACAATGCGACTTGCAGTAAAAAGTACTCTGTGATACAGGTTACTCAGAAATAAATCTATTTTAGTTACACTCGACAGGTTCAACCCGCTAAATATGTATATAACCGGTTGTGTGTTACTATTGTAACATCCAGTTGTTACTTTTCCAAGAACCCTTTTCGATCAAGTACAGTTGGAAATAATTTAAAATAAAGAATCGGAATGCGAAAGTCACATTAGTACCTACTCCCGTGATTCTTTTTGCTTCAACCTTTAAGATAAATCGATTAGATATAACGGGCATGCAATTCAAGTTTTTGCAAAGCGGCAATTCTATCGATACACTATCAACGTGTAAAAGAACTGTATTCGAATGTTTTTGTACTTTTAAAATAATATCCGGTGTCTGAACTCTTTTCAACGAAAGAAAGTTTATTTTCACTTACAAATATCGTACATTGGTTACAATATACTTTTATGTATGATTGTAAGTTATCGTACTCGTAGGAAAATTTATACGTATAGTGGTTTTGAACAAACGGTGGTCATTTATTTATCATGTCTTAGATAACGTCATGTTAATGGGTGTGGCTCTGAGTCTATCATAGGTATTCATACACAAAGTTATTCATAACTTTGCTCATGAATGATTGCTCATAGGTTTTTTGAATGTATAGCCGTTACATCAAGTAGTATTTTGGCACTTGGGCGTAAAATTTTATGGAAATAGGCCAAAGACCAGACACGAGTAATTAAACAAGACAAAGTGCTTTGTAATGCAAAGACTACGTATTTACAGTCTTCAAAATAATATAGTACGATTTCTACACGACCAGCTTCTCTTCATATGAGGGTTACTCGACGAGGGCATTGTTCTATTGCGGTTTGGCTGTTACACCATGCTACATTTTCATTCCAGAACATTTCCCCCGCTATTCCGAGTAATAAAACATTATGATATTACTGTTTTTATTTTTGAAGTTATACTTCTTTTGGCGCGATGGTGAAAAATGATGAGAGTGAATTTCTACGATGCGCGCGCACACCGACACCTAAATTCTGCATCGTGAAGTTAGCTAAATTCTGTATTTTTTCTGTATACAAAAAAGTTTTCACAGTATTTACCTCATTACAAACGATTTTATAATCGATTGAATTGATTCATAATAATCGATTGATGGAATATAATAATATATTTTATGTATTATTTGTTAATTATAATTATAATATTAATTTATTTCTTACATGTTTTCGTATTCCATACATATTAAAACTATGTAATATATTTAGAATTACCATTCAATCGTTACGCTAATTTTATTAAATTACATTTCGAATATTTTGACATCGATTAATCGATTGACAACCAAGATGATGTAATCCCTAATAATGTCATTTTGGTAACCATAGTATTTATAAATAACACCACTGTACTGTCATATTTGTCATCGATCTTTCATGTTTCTACGCGTGGTTTTTTGTATTTTTCTATTAAATATTTTCAGCGTACCTATTTGGAGTTCTATTTACTATCGAAACTCATCGACACGCACACAGTTATTTTAATTTACTGTTGTATTCGATTTCGTACTTGTGTTTTGGTGAATGTGTTTTCGCAGTTTGGCTACAATTTCTGGCAAACCAATACTATATGAATATGGACTACTTAATCGCCTGTTTTGTGACTGACAAAGGTTCAGAATAAGTCCTGAACACTGGATAACGTACCCTATACATCTTTAGAAGATCAGTAGTTTGCTGTGGCCATACTTACAATGAGTATGTTATGGTATCTTGATTGGGCAAGGTACCAACGAAATATAGCGCCTCCTGCACAACTAGACGAAATATTAATATAAATGATAACTAATAAAATCTCTTGAAATATGCAATAGCTTTTATTATACAACCTTTTTATGACATTCGTTTTGGGTAAAAACCATTTAAGTAGTAGATAGTATAATAGACACCCGCCAACTTAGGTTTAACCATTAAACTCGTAGATTCTATTGGCAAGTCACGTATTAATTTTGGGATTTTATTATAGAAATGTACACCAAGCCCTATGAAAGATCGTTGCACTTTACTTTGGCGGAACGAAGGCGTAATTAATTGATACATTCTTTTTGTTTGGCGATTATTAATATCAAAATTTTGTTTATACGCGTTTATATTCTTCCTTATAAAAACTACATTATTAATTTATTATATAAATAATAATAATAATAAATAATAATAATTTCTTTATTTTTTAAATTATGTTGTATATTTATTATGTTGTATATATATTTATTATGTTGGTTAACCTTAGCTGTGTGTTGTAATGTTTAGTTTGTACGATTCCCTAACATGAAATATTACATGTTTCTTCTGCTGTATATAAATATTATTTACTAGGTTGATCCAAAAGTAACGATAGTAAAAATGATACACGTTCAAATAAAATAATGTATTATTTTACAGTCTCCTAACTAATCAGTTCACATTCTCGGTAGTTATAATAAAATTACAACAAATTGAATTGCTTTAAATTGGGTTGGCATACGAATGATCCAAACGCACGCCTAATGATAAATAATCACTATCGGACGAACATGAATCATCAAAACTGCTCTCAGATTCCGTATCACACTGAACGAACTGAAAGAACTGACGAACACGAATTGAAAGACAATTCTATAATAAATTTATCAATTTCCGCGTCTAACCTTCCATCCATTTTACAAAACTTATCCTCAATATGTCGCACATGTTTTATGCGCAGTCGGGTTTTTTGTATTTTTTAATTTTTTTGTGTGTAATAGACCTATCATTGATTCAGTTGGAAAAAATATTAGAACACGATTTCGTGAGCCATGACCACGTTTTATGCTATAATATGTACCTACGTTTGCCCAAAATTCTTCTGTATTTTCATTGAGCGACTCAGTTTCTTTTGTTTTTTGTATTTATAACACTATTTTCTATTTTAATTTTCAATATTATATTACATTGGTAGAAAATGCAAAAAATCGGGAGAAACGGTCGCTAAAACGGGATATCGGGAGACGATAACCAAAATCAGTAGATCTCCCGATAAATCGGGAACTTTTGCAACACTCGTCACTTGACAGCAAGTAATGCTAATCTAAATGGGAAGGTAATGACAGCTTGTCAGAGGTAAAATAACTGTGAACGGACTGTAGTAGTAAATAGTAATCGATACTTGTCTTTGGGACTAGGAGCACATTCTTTTTCTCTCCTTAATCTGTATTAAAGTTTAATGCCTGTCGGAAAATAAATTATTCTTCAACTGAACTGAATAAAATCTTTCATTCCCTCCCCCCCACAAAAACTGGTTTTACAGCATGGTATCGTAATAGAACATAGATGGTGTTTTTACAATTGTAAAAACAGAAAAAAAATGTGTGCAATTCACACGTGGTAGAAGTGAAACTTTCCAAAATTTTGTAGTATTTATAAACAGTATAAAAATAAAACTAAAACAACACGTAAATTATTAAGTGCCATCTAGCAGCCGTCTTACACAAAATTACTGTAGCGCGCCATCTAGCGACTAACTAAGAAATAACAATCGGTCGGTCGATCGACAGATATTAAACAACGAAAATGAAATTCTTATTTTTTGTTGATAAATTCTTTGAAAATATTTAAAAGAGCATTTGAAAGTATTTAAAAACAAAACTAAAAATATAAATAAGTATAAAAATAAAACTAACCTGCGCATCAGGTATTGTGTATCTACGTTCTGACCATTGAGCTACGGATAAGTTAGATTCAACGACGAAATTAGCAGTTATATTATATGCATGCTTGCCGAGTATATTTCTGTCTCATTCTTTCCTACACATTTTTGTATTTGTGTCTCTTACCTGTCGCTTTTTCCGTTGCATCCGGTTTGAAATCACAACGATTCTAAAGAAGTTTCACTTCAAAAAGATTTACAATTGATTTGTTTTTGCAATTGTAAAAACACCATCTATGTTCTATTTCGAGAACTATTACGATACGTAGCAAAGTAATATTAGAATATACTACAAAATTAATCACAGATGGCGCTTAACACATATAGTTTGGCTATAGAGATTCGTAAATTAAATTATTTCAAAATATTATTTCATTTTTATTGCTGTTTTTGAATATTGTATTTTGAACAATGTTTGTTTAATATTGTTTTTTGATTTTTTTTTCATGTCAAAGAAGTATAACTTCTCACGCGCGTACAAAAGTACACGCACCCTTTTTTTAATTGTAACTTTATTATTTACTGGACATAAAATAGAAGTTTTAATGGAACAAAAACTTTAAAATTATTTGCGCTATAGATTGTCATAAAGATTGTTTACATATCCGTGATTGTAGCGATATGAGTATACAATATACGTAACTAAATGTACTTGCCATAATATATAGAATAGATATATAGATAGAATAGATATGTAGATATATAGATAGGGTTGGTGGAGTTTTTATAGAATAAAAACTCAACCAACCCGCACTGAAGCAGCGTGGTGGAGTATGCTCTAGGCCTCCTCAAGAAGAGAGATCCATGTCTAGTAGTGGGCCAATAATGGGTTGAAGCCATGGAATAAAAACATTTGTAAAGGCTAACTCCTAGTCACTAGTTAGCCAGTTATTGGCTTATTGGTCCCATTGGTAATATTTAAATATCCCGTTTGTGAATGTGAATTGGCAAATTACGTCTGTTAGGTATATTGGTCCAAATTAGTAGTGAACTGAATACCCAACCTTAAACTTCACAGTAAGAACTCAGTAAAGTATAGGAAAAAGAAAGGATTCACTTATTAATCATCAATTAATAATAATTCGTACACAACTTTGCATATAATACTCGAATAATATTGACGATATTAATATACTCGTAATAAGACAACGTATGTAGGTATCATTGTTTAGTATAAAAGCAGAATCTAATAAATAGTTTCAAGTCGAAAGAGTCACGGCTGCGTTTTGATTAGATATTTAAACACACTGCATTTCTAATAAGAGTATACCTTTAATCCTACATGATGTACAATCAAACAAATTATTGTTAAAGCTGATTACATGCATAATCACAATTTTACCTCACGTAACTTTAGTATGAAACGAACGCATTCATCGAATAAAGTATGCATATCAAACGCAAGACTGCAATAAATTCGGCCGACAAGGACGTCCGACATCAAAACAGCTACAAAGCACTTTCATTGTTTTCTCAGCAAACAATACTTTTACCACTTACACAGGGACAACGACTATAAAGAAAGAAAAGAATATTTTATTCGGAACGGTAACACACATGGAAACTTTCTGTATTTTCATGCAAACTAGCGGGTAACAATAGCGGTGCGAGGACGTAGTACCGGCCATCTGCACCCGCCCTAGTAACTTGCCTCGCCCTGAAATGCTACCAGCCTATTGTGTGCTACACGTCTACCGGCGTACGTATACCTCCCTCTCGCTACGTGAATGTAAAACATCCCGATATTGCGAACTTTGAACGTGAATGCTATATGGGTTTGATCAATTTATTACAGCAGGGAACAAAGCGTCTTTGAAGTCATTGTAATGGTTTTCGTTTTGGTTTTTGAAAGGAATTTCATATGAAGAGTTAAAGTGTTTATTTTAAACACAAATGTAAGGAATTGAATTAGTTTAAGCAAATCGTTTTAACCTATCGATGGCTTGATGGGATGTAGAGCCTTAAAAGCTGCTTTAGGCAAAATATTTTTTGGAGTTTAATTCCTTTCGAATCGATTTTCATAATAAACCTGGGCTATGAAAATGTATGAGGAGTAAAACCAAACTTTCTCCATTACGTTAGGCGTTATGCGTTATGATTGTAATTCGTAACAAATAATCTACAATCTAGATTCTTTAGATTTTCTAGATTCTAGATGGTGACTGATTTGACGATCGCAAACTAGCTAATCTAGATGGCATTGTTATTGATTTGACGATAACGTCATGTTAAATTAAATAATTCACATAAATAAATGTATCAAGCATGCTTTTAATAATATAAAAATGCGTTTATTTACCCTCATTTACTAATAAATAATCGTTCGTAAGAAGTAAACTCCAGTCGTGCGTCGGAGCTGACACACATATTTTTAAACGAAAATCATTCCTCATTAATATTAGGTAAATAAAACATTACCATAAGTACAAATAATAAGTACTGAAAATATTACGTGCGATAAAAAGTATTTCGAAAAAGACTTTATTCCACTTCAACATAAGTAACTTTCATACAGCAAAGTAAGTAAGGTGAATAGGGTACTTCACTTAAACAAATTAACTCGATTTCGGCAAAAACATCCATCACTTTAAAAATGGTCACCAATCTGTAGGTTGAAATGGAAAGTCTTCCGTGCCGTCTCAGTCAGTACTTGACGTATTACGAAACAAACAAGTGTTACAATAATAAATAGCGGCTATGATGAAGTATTATTGAGAAGCACGATTTATATATTAAGGCATGCGTGTGACCTCAGATTACATTGCATACTGATACACTAACACATGATTCTTGTTTGTAACGATGGAGGTTTGTCTTTGTTCTTGGGAACAACTTGATACGTATAAAGCACATACCGCAAAATTTGATATGAAACCGATTGCACAAGTTTGGTTGCAGTTTGCACTATCCTTAAATACTTACTAGGTTATACGCAAATGCATCTTAGTGAATTTATTGTAGTATGTTATTAATATTTCTCATAACTAAAAGATAAATACAATTACCGAGTGCCCTTATTAGAGTGAATTAATTGTACGTATTTTTAAAGGACTAACCCTTGTCATACTCATACATTTTATAATTGAAGAGAACATGTTCTCTTCATATGAATCGTTCCGCAATACAAATTTAGTTAAAAAGTTAATTAGTCTGGCCTATTCACATTGAATCAGAATATATACATTTTCATGAAGTTTGTGTGTACGTTTCTCGTAAAAGCGTACGTATTATCATCAATTAAAAGCTTTGCAGACGTCGAGGCAGACCTGTATAACGAGCAAGCGAGCGCGCGGGCGCTCTGCGTTTCTAATTGCCACCGTGCACTGTGTTACATCCACAAAGTAACTGTACTTGATACTGCAGTAAAGGTTTATCGAAGTTATTTTTTACGCACGCCTACTTTCCACAGCCTTATTCACCGCGTTTTATTTCAGCGATACCAACATTTTATAATATTATCGTTATTCTCGAGGTCCTGCCTGCACCCATGTATGGATATGGTTATGCTAGATCAAATTTATGAAATCGTCTGAAAGTATACTAAGTCAGTTCTATAATAAATCAAATTCCTAGATAAAATGCATGCTAAAAATGTGTAATTTCTTTTTTCAGAAAAAAAAAAATTTTAAAGAGAAATTTTCAAATAACTTATCGCATGAACCTAGGTAAAAATTATCTCTCAAGTACTTGTAGATAATTATGTGAAAACATTCAAATCTAAATGTAAAAATCATTTTCGAAGTCTGTTTAAATAACACTAGAATGTAAAATGCGCAACGAATTTCCAGTTAGTCAGCATTTCCCAAGGCAACCTGCTTATTCATTAACACTTGAGAAGGGTCTACCGCAAAAATCGCCTATACAAGTACACTCAACGTGTTCGAAGTGCTTAAGGGTGATGGCAGAGAATGTAAAACGAAATTTTACTTCCTTTTGTGATTTCAGCCCGCATAAGTCTAGTGTAAAACGATGTTTAAATCTACGTTAATTTAGCAAAGGTGCTATTTAAATATATCATTTGGACGGTTTTGTTTTGAACGTTCTTGTTTGTAGTCAACTTTCCTTACGGTAGGAGTCTGAGAAGTGTGTATATTTATGCCGTATTGCAAATCAGTTGACCAGGGTTTTTTAAGAAGCGACAGACGCCGGTCGGCTGGTGGAAGTAACAAGGTGTAGAAAAAAGTTCTATAGTATATCTTAGGCAAAAAGCACACTCTAGCTTGGCCGATTTTAGATATTGCAGATGTTTGTATTTTAATCAACATAGTAACCAATCCAGAATATTACATTCGTATGTAAGTCCATTCATAGGTTATTACTTCTAGCGCAGGAATTCCTATGTCTGAATGACTGTTGAAAACAAGGTGGGTAGTAGGTCTGATTGCTAAACCTGCGTGTATTACAACAGGTCTTGTGTTGCTATTTGATAGACGATATGCCATACACCTGTGCGTGTAGGATACAGTACGGTGGTCACATACTAAATAATCATTGGCATGAAACAGTAGGTAGGTAGGTAGTAGGTAAATCGTCCTAATAACATCCAATGATAATTAAAATCAGGTAGTTAATTTACGAAACAAATATAAACAGAATGTTTCAATTATTGCTAAATTAAACCAAATTAATTGTAGGTTATTATAGGGTAAAAGCCGGATACTTGCCTCAATGGGATACTTGCCCCGGTTTCGAATACACTATGTTAGGGATGTTGGTGACATTAACACTTTACTACAATAAGAAGTGCCCCTCCCGCAGGCTTCAGTGCCATGTAAGCCGTGAGAGTATATGCATTCGTTTTGTCAGTATGAGCAAATATCTTCCAAGACGGAACTTTGACGGGCGACGAAATTATTTTGGTATGTAATTTCTGTTGAATATTTTTAATACTGATTGGGTTTTAGTCGACTTCTTGTTTCTGTGGATGCATTATAGTTTAAATTATAGTATTTATTACGTTTTACTGTTGATTTTTTACTATTTACTTAGAAAATGTAAAGGGCAAGTATCCGTATCAAAAAGGACAGTCGCCCCATTTACTTTTGCGGATAGTCGCCTTTGGGAAAACTATCCGCAAAAGTAATAATACAACTATAAATTCTTTAACAAGTTAGACAAATATTTTCTTTTGATGTTGACTCCAACTTATTGGCTCTCTCGCTCAGCGCCACTGCAGGTACATAGTGTACCTGCCGAATGAGGGGTCCAGAGTGCGAACCCCATTCGGGGCAGACGTTATTTGTTATGTCTACTGTGTATGCCCACCTATCTTCCTATCCTAATCCTAGCATTTATTATTATTGCTCTAACCTATTTTAATAAATACCTACTTAGGTAAGTTTTTCATGCGTTCATCCTAGGTATGTAACCAAAATACTTCGCAAGTATAAGTGTAAATCAGGCGTGATGCTGTACCATATTACCTGGTCAGAAGATAGTTTAGCACTAGCGTTCGAAGAATTAAAAAAAACAAAAAGGAATCAACGAACCAGTTTTGAGGGTCTTCCGCCTTGTTTCAAAGTTAACATGCAAAATAAATCGGCATTTTATAAATGGCTGACTGAACATTTTATTACAACATTATTACAACATCCGAAATGTTGAAAAGTGAAAAGCCTAGCATCTAAAATAATGCTACTGCCAAAGATTGCCATATTTTTCTCTTTGTGATAAATAAGGGGCCGTCCATTAATCACGTGACCTTTTTGTAGCATTTTTTAACCCCCCCCCTCCCCCTTGGTGATATGTAGTGAGGTTTAAGACTACCCCCCCCAACATCACGTGAATTTTTTCTTTCTTATGCTCTGCAAAAAGGTCTTTATACAGATCACCTACTTTCGACATTGTTTAATCCAAAACCGAGCCGGGCAGTCGGTGGCGGCGCGTGAGGCCTTCGTTCGTTGCCTGGCAACGACAAGTCAAAGTCACACTACACGCTGCTTTTCTTTTTGAAAATTGCGCGTTTGACGAAAAAATAAATACACGTGATATCTTACTACACCCCCCCTCCCCCTTTGTGCTATTTTCGTGATTTTTGTCAAACCCCTCCCCCCCCCTTTCATGCCTCACGTGATTAATGGACGGCCCCTAATAGTAATTTTACTAATAACTTACGTAACTTTTAAGTTTCCAGGCTATTTTTGTTTTATTTTTATAGTTTAAAATGAGAAAACAACACTATTTTACGCTCTATTATATTGTAATTTTTACTTAATAAAGGATCTCAATAAATAAAAAAGACCAATTACTTAAATTGATTATTTCTGTCTAAAAAATCATATTGAGGCCTCTATCCTTGCACGAGGCAAGTATCCCCCGAAGCATTTTTAACGTTAGGCTAGTATCCGCCACAGTAGGCAAGTATCCGCTTTTTGAGAGGTCAAATAAAACATGATTTACTCAAAACCAATATTAATTATGTTTACAAAAATAGGCTAATATAAAAGATAAAAGACCTATGTTTTGATATACATGTTGCATTATTCTTAGTAATCACATATTTTCATATAATAGAGCTTATTTGAAAAGTGGGGGAACTCTCCGGCTTTTACCCTATGTGATTTACTCAATTAGTAATTGCTTGGGAGCTGTTGTCTCTTCCGGGTTTATAAAATTAAATATCTTATACAAATGAGGTATGGTTATTGGTTACCATTGGTTACACAGACATCGGTAACACCATAGGAATCACCGATTCTTTACCGGCCGCAAAAGGAAGGAGAACCGCATTATTTCTGGTTCTTTGACACTGAGACCGAAATACGTAAAAATATTTTATGGTCGATTTTACAACATAGGATGACAGTGCCTTCGGGATTAAATGACCCCACGACCTCAACAGAATGAACTGTTCGCTATACCAACATCCGTTATTTTTCTCTCCTCAATAATTTATAGAGCCTCTATTAATGTCGAATAAGATTAATTAATGCTTTGAAACTTAGCAAAATATGTTTAATTGTTAAGTTATCGAAATATATCTACAACTGTATTAGAAATCATAAAATAATGTATTTGTCCGACAGAAAACACAATTTATTTTTAAAATGTAGCTTTGTAATTAATATTGGGGTATTGATTTTATTAATAACGTTCGCGTGCTCAGTAGATATGTAATATGTACAAGTATGTCCTATAAGTATTTTGTTTCACCGATTCAGTTCCGGTTCTACATTTTTGATCGATAGGAATAATCAACGTAATAACGTTCACGTACCGGCCTACATTCTCCAATTTGAAAGAGAAAACATACCAGCAATGAATACAGGGCATTATGATATTAACTGACCGATCACTAAGTAATTGATAGCTACAGTGTTATTGGTCATAATGTTCAATGTTGTCATAGTAATTCCGTAATGAACGATGTCCGCATACACATATGTACATTAGTATTAAAGTGTTAATTTTGTTTCTGCATAAACATGCAAGTCATAGAGAGCGAATAAGAATATGATATTTGGGGTCAAATGGTCATGTTTTCTCTAACGGATCATCTTTTGAGCCGTATTGGCATATGCTGTGAGCATACGTGAGAGGCATTCGTTCGCAAAGGAACGGTTCACATGTAAGCTTTATGTAGATCTCGCACATGATGCGATCAATTGTAAATTCTGTTGTAGCGGTCGTCAGATAATGGAATTTGTTATTCAGCTAGAGTAAACTGGCAACTATGCAAAATCCGTATTTGGCACGAAAGCAATCCGCATTGAAGATTTGCAAGCACTTCCAATTAACAGTGTATATCTATTGTTTGAATATTGATTGGATGTTGACGAAAAGTTACTAGTATTACTTAGAGCTAAGAGCCAGATGTGCAGAAGTACTAGATTGTAATTAATAGGCAAGTAATTATCATGAAGTACCAATAATATAATCTGACATGATTGGAAGATTATCTGAAGTGTAAGTGTATGTCGCGGCGTCTGTCGGCGGCTGCTGCGGCCAGTCCGTAACGGTACTTGTTTTCAACCGATTGGCCCTGGAACTCGTGGACCCGTCGTCTCTGCGATTCAATATAATCTAATACTGTTATTAAATTTATGTGTGCGTCTATCCATTCCTGTGTACTTTCTCTTGTATATTATAATCATACGCATCGATCACGACGATACCATCGATGAACTCTTTTATCCGCTTAACATATTTTAACACCCACATTAAGATATTAAAACCATAACTCGCAGCTTTTATGTTTGTTAGTATTTAAAGAGATAGGATAGCTAATGATTTTGTAGCTGAGGAGATATAAAATACCCGTAAAATTTCTTATACAGACAGGTAATTAAATAAATACGTTATGAACGTGGAAAGCTTGCGAAATGGCAGTAATGCGGCTCCGGCCCGGCAGGCCAGCGTTGACGTGTTTCGTTGCATGGAATTCCACACGATAGTGGCGGATGCGGCAGAGTGCCTTGATCTTGTATTTTATATGTCGGCATATAGCGAATACTTGAAAGTATAGGAGATATACGTTGCTATGTAACTCCGAGTTGTGGTTACAATAGCACGTTCGACCCCATTCGCACGCTCATCCCATTCGCGGCTTATTGACTTATCGGTCGCCCTGTTTATGTGGGGGCATATTTTCACACGAAGATATGATTATACAAATTAACTACGTAATGATATGTATGATTCATACAGAGTCAATGATCCAGCTTAGTCTTGTTGGTATGTATCTCGTTCAAACAATTTCGCACTCAATTCTAAGTGCGTTTGTTTGCTTGAGATTAAAATGTTTGCCCACTCGCTTCTAGCTGCAAATGTGTGACTCTGATATTTGATTTTCATAGACATGTCTTTGTGAGACACCGTAAGTCCTGAACAAAAAGTAAATAATCGAAGAATTCTTATAAAACCAGAAAGTATCTAGTGTAGAGTTCCTTTTAGTCTGCATTTCAATAGTTTGTTATTATGAAAAATACTGGAATTGAATTATGCTTTCTTCGCTCAATTACATACCTAAAAATGCGGAATTCGACTGACATAATTATTTGTAGCAGGAATTCGATCGATTGCAAGTCGTGCAAAAACTTGGTCGTTCACATTCACTTCACGTTATACTAAAATGGCGGCGGTGGGCAGCTTTGTGCATTGAGATCGAATGATAGAATCCGCAAAACCTAGAGAATGGGGCTACTAGACGATATGTGGATCGATGTATCACAAAAATATAAATTATATATATTTTTGTAATTGCTACATATCTAGCCATACTTTAGGATGAAAATCGTTTTACTTAATATGATAAATATCCAAAAAAATTATTTCAATTATGTTTCAAATAATTGTACTTTACCCTTATTAGTATGTTTTTAGATTCTTCGAATGTTAAAAATAAATAATTAACCTAAAATAATGAATCGTTTGTCTGACAGACAACGGACAGACTGTTCCACTTACAAATATGGAACTGTGTAGGTACGGAGGTTAAACAGTTTTTAATTCATTCGTAAAAGAGGTAAAATGGGGAAAGTTTGTATAAATATAACAATTTTATTCAACTTAATACCATAAAATTTATTCGTTATATAATTTATTATTATTGTTATATAGGTATTATTGAATTAATAAATTCTTTCGGGTCATACCTATATTAATTATAAAATATTTGTATGCAGGTGGTCAATTTTACTGCTTAGTACGACTTCATCTTTATCAACAATAACCATTGCCAAACATAATTATTGTAATCATACCAGCAACTAATTTAAAACTTCATAAATAATTGAATTTGACTTTCACTTCCAGCAAAAAGGGAATGTACAATAGTGTACATAATATTTATTTATAATATTATAAGAGAAAAAGTATTTAAATTCTTTTAACATTGGAACTATCAGGAACACGAGAACGTCCTACAAATCACCTCTAAGGTCCTTGGAACTTCGTACAAAGATAAATGGGTCTGGCTACAATAATTTACACCTGGTTCAAGTAGCCATTGGGCACAGAACCTTCCATCTAACAAATAATATTGGAGTTCCTTTGCGCTATCGCTCATACAAAATTGCCCATCGTCTTAACCTTTTCTAGTAATTAAAAGATATTTTTCTTCACTGTCCCAAGTTGCTAGATATATCGCATCAGTTAGTTGCTATTCCTATTTCCAGACAAAGACTCGTTTCATCCTTTGCCTTATGATGGAATTATGTTTCGAACGTTATGTTTACTAGAAGTCCATTCACCTTCTTTAGAATAATATTTATGCAGACACAAGAATAAACTGTTTCCCAAAGGATTGTTGATTATATTTGCATACAAATTTTGCAGTGAGTAGAAATTATGGATTGCAAGTTATTTCTTATTTCAGTGGCCAACAATTTGCATGTAAAATTGCCTCATTATACAAATTTATGCTAGTTTTATTTGATCAAATCGATTATTTATTTATTAAAGTCAACTTAGATGCTCTTCTTGACTTTGGTATCTATCTTTAGTGCTTTACAACTCTTCCTTTTCCTGATTTCTTTTCCTGATTTAGATCATAATTTCAGAATAATCACCATTTAAATATTGGACTTATTAATTCTTTACTGAGGTTCTATCTGAGGTTTAAAACTGGCCGGCATCTCATCGCTGATGTCCAAGGGCGAAGTTGACCACCTGGTGACTCGTCTGTTCGTTTTTCGGTTATTGACCGGATGTCTTGGCCTCGTCTATTTTGGACTAGTTGAAGTCTTTGCATCTTATTTTCTGGAATAGATTATCTTTAAATAAATTTCGTTCCAGATCTTACCGAAATAAGGATTGATCTTTTTAATTCTTGATTGATTTTATTTTGACATTTTAAATGCGAATGGTGGTCACGGTCCAGTCTGACGTTCGCGATGCTACTGGCGCTATAGGTAACAAAGATGCGACGGTTCTACGAAGTGTCGCATTGATAACGGAACCGAGTGTGGCCGTCCCATGGCCGTCCCCTCCGCTACACTTTATTACCGCCTTGTTTATAGCGATCCCACGCAAGTTTGTTTTAACTATTTATTTATGATCTATGTATTACTTAATTGCGTACGCTTCGAGGGAAGCTGCATCATTAGCAAAAACACATTCGCAGTTCAGTAAATAAATTATAATTGGACGATTTACGACCTTCGTATGCAACGGACATTTCAAAGCATAAAGGCTAAGTCAGACATTTGATTTATGTTTTAAAAGTATGACTTTTTATAGGTTTTTTTTACAAATAAATTACGTTGTTCAGCTTTCGCCGAAAGTTGTAAAGTTCGGTTCTATTAAATTATCTTTTTAACAAGACAAGTTTTTACTGTACCTAATCAGACTGTTTTAAAATTAAGCACTAAAATACCTATACAATTTTTCGTAAAGTTTTTCAAGAATAACAGTTTTAATTATAAATCGAAGAAAAAGTAGTTTCAAGCTTAATTACCTAATCCGCTATGGGGAATAGGTTTATAGGGTTCCGAAGTAAAATCGGAACCTTATAGTTTCGTCATGTCCGTCCGTCCGTCCGTCTATCCAAGGCATAGCGCCGAGATCCTTAGTGCTAGAAAGCTGTAATTTGCCATGGATATACATATTTATTAAAACTCCAAAATGGTAGAATATGATATAAAAAAAATCAGGGTACCTCCCCGACAGGAAATGTGAAGATGTTTTTTTTTTATTGCGTACCCCATAGTGTGGGACATTGTTGAAAAGGTCTTTCAAAAATATTATGGGTCTCGGAAGACCATTTTTTGATTTAGTGATGCGTTTGCGAAATATTTAGCCTTAAAGTGCTAACTTTGGGTAGAGTCAAGTGTTCCCTCCCCCTGCCGACTATACGGTTAGAGTTGGACAAGTGAAAAAATTCTCAGAAATAGGTTCTAACATGAATTTACAAGGAAAGCTATCACGGCTATGTTAGCATTAGTAGTTAATGAGTAATAGTCGATAAACTTACTACTACGGAACTCTACAATGCGCGTGGCCTCCTGACACGCACTTGTTCAAAAATATTTTGTTCAGTTTTCTATTTAGTACTGTTTTTATACAGACCTAAAAAGGTTTGTTACAAAAAACAATCACTTATTTCTTAAACTTTGCTATATAATATTATGTAGAATCATCCAAACACCGCCATCAATGTGATATTTATGTTTGCTTTTTCTCAAGACTTGCAAGTCACATTCCAGGAATCTTTTATTAGATCATGTATAAAACGGACGCATGATTATCTCTGGTACGTACATATCCTTATACTGCTCGAATATTACTTTGTAATGCTCTAAATATGGAAGGCTGTCCTATCAATGCCATCTAGGAGCCAAGACTGGGTTGAACGGGTTTGCAAGTCTTTTGTGCGAAAGTTACACAAGGTTTTAGTAACGCTGTGAACCACATTCCGTGCTGTGGATGTTGCTGGGTTAATAACAAATTGAAAAATATTCTGATACTGAACTACTACTATTAATACAGGTATACCACTGATAACAACACACCTAATACAGGTATTATCTGCTTTTTGTTTACCAGTTCTATGCAACCAGTGCAACGGACTCTTGTTTAGAATTGGAATAAATATTTGAGTTCATTAAACCCAAATTTTAATATTAATATACATAATTTAACTCATTTTTTTACTACTACATCATAATACATATTATTACATCACATAATACTATAATACATTTAATATTATATAATAAAACAAAATCCCTGTACAATTTAGCTTTTTGCAAAGCGTTTTACAGGGTTTCAATAACGTACATCATTAGCAAGCAAGGAAAAGCGTTGAGAGAAAGCGAATTTTTCTAAATTATTTATCTTAAAATTGTATAAATGTCCATTACATTATAGGATTTTATTATATAAGCAATTTACTTACATAAGCAGCTTACTCTTTAAGAATTATTATAAAATATATAAATTATTAAATGAGAGTAAATAAACGCATTTTTTATATTACTAAAAGCATGCTCTTCATGCTTGATACATTTATTTATATTAATATACTAGGAAATCGCCCTCACTTCGCTTCGGGAAAAATAGTAAAAAAAATATAATATAACCTATGGTCACCCGGGGATAATGTAGCTTCCCAACAGTAAAAGAACTTTTCAAATCGGTTCGGTAGTTTCGGAGCCTATTCAATGCAAACAATCAAATCTTTAATCTTTATAATATAAGTATAGATTAATTATTTAATTAAATGTGACATTTTTATTTACACAAATTTACAATAATAAATTCTGTGCAACGAATTACAAACATAAAGAAAATTTGATTTTACTCGTCATAAATTTTCATACCCCGATCTTAAATATGAAACTCTATTCTAAAGGAATAAAACTCCAAAGACGTTATTCTTTGCTGACTGCAAAGTAAATTATTTTATTGAGTCAATGTGTGTATTTGTAACCTACATACAAACATGACTTGATTTATGAAGCTTATAACTAATTATGTATAAAATGAATTGCAATGCAGACAAATTGACCTTTGAAACTGCGATTTCGTGTAGTTCTTGTAACTCAATAGTAGTTTGTAAATAACTTACACTCGTGAATGTCATTAAATTGTTACAAATATTATATTAAAACTCAAGTAGAGAAAATTTAAATTAAAATTTTATAGACATTCGTTCTAGAGATTAAAATGATGTAGTTAAAGCTTTTTTGACTAGAAAGAAGTCGTAACCTATTGTGAAATATAGGTAGTATAGATAGCCAATTTCATTGAAATTACCTTGACCTTTTACGTGTCTGCATATATGGAAACTTAGAGCAAAAGACCAATACCCATTGTATTGAAATTCTTTCACGTCAGTGGAACTGTGATATTAGATATTATTATGGTGAAATTCTGACAACATAGGTACAAAGAAGTAGGTTACCTATCTACCTACTATAAATATATATAATAACGTCAATACTTTTTATACTCTTATGTGAGACATCTATTATCTATACTAATATTATAAAGAGGAAAGATTTGATTGTTTGTTAACATTGAATAGGCTCCGAAACTACCGAACCAATTTGAAAAATTATTTCACTGTTGGGAAGCTACACTATCCCCGGGTGACATAGGCTATATTATATTTTTACTATTTTTCCCGAAGCGAAGTGAGGGCGATTTCGTAGTTTAGTATAATTAGGTAAATATCTACTACTTAATAAAATGATTAACCTAATAGGTATAAAATTAACGGGATAAGTCCACTATGTTCAGTGCCACAATGAATTATGATTGTCATCAGACCATTGTACTCCTATCTTGATTTATAACTAACAGGAAATCACAAATCGATTACTACCTTGAACAGTTATTAAAAAGTATTATAATAAAGTAATATTGAGTTCTTTAACGAAGACTCCCCAGAAAAATTAGTTTTGCTTGGGTATTATTTAGTTTTTACTACAAAATAAATTACATTTTTATTCACTGCCGAGAGAATCGATAATACTTAATTAATTTATCATACACTGCTGTAACCTGAATCCTAATCAATTATTATAGTTGTGTAGATAATAAGGAAAGTAGAAGGCTTATTTTATTAAAAAAGAAGCTTATTCTGTAACATAAAACACATGTAGGTACCTAACTTGGTAGGTAATTATAAATTAGTTGCTAGGTAATTAGTGTACATGCATTCGATTTCGTTAAATGCAATGATATTTATGTGATAAAACGTGAAGTGAAATTTGAAACCGTTTTCCTGTTAATGTGTTGTACTTATTACATAAATAAAATTACCAAATTAAAACTGCACTCGTTTTCGGAAAGTTCGTTTTATAAATTTTGTTAAATAAATTAAAAATTTGCAAAGTATCTAATCAATAGTTTTATATATTACGGAAAATTTTTCACATTTTGTTATTTTTTACCTGTTAAATAACTTGCCTTCTGCAATGTTGGGTACTGAATTAAAACAAAATTCCAATTTCCAAAAACCTGTCTTCCTATTAATTATAATTTATTCCTTATTTATTTCTTTCCTTCTATCACAAGATCTTCGCTTTTTCGGTTTTAGACTTATATTGGTAAGTAGGTATGGGTTAATTATATTGTTTCTCTAGTATTTAGTAGTAGTTCTTAGTACCTACTTAATTTCGTACATTCTCGTTAGTACTTGAGGTTATTGTAATTTGTTAAGCCTATTTACCGAAACGAATAAGTAGCGATTGAAGCGCCTGAAAAATTGGCGGCTTTACTTGCAGGACTTTAGCCTACGCACGGTCGTGCGCTCAGATTATTTAGTAGCATCACAGAAGACATAATATTATTATAGTAGCACTACATAATAATATTAGGCTTCGTTGTGTTCTTTTGACGTAATAACGTCTATTAAAACGATGCCGGGTGCACGCACGAAAAAGCATGACTCATCTGTCGCGTTCCGCGAGCCAGCGAACAATGGAGAAAGCGCCATCTATGAACCAAACTATATACACAATTAAGTCAGAAAGGAACTTGCTGAAAGAATTGTTTACTTCAGGAGTTCTAGATGGCGTTGTAGTATAAAGATAAAAGTTTCTAATTGTAAGTTAATTTCCAGAGATAATATTATATTCGAGCACTACTTCACCAATGTTTTGTCATGACGTTGTCACGTTAAACTATCGCCTGTAAACCGACTTTAGAGACAACCATTTTTTAGCCTTATAAGTGTAAATACAAAAGTAGTTTTTAATTTCTAGGACAAATTTCATTTTCTACTTAGACCAGCTTTTCAAATTATGCGTAGCGGATATCACAATTTTATTTTGATGGAGGTAATACAAGTACGTGTATGAACAGGTTGCTTTCACTTGAACTTACGCAGTGATCTACAAGAGTATCGATGTAACTGAATATTAGCGTGAAGGTTCCCCGGGCGGGCGCAGGCGAGTGGAGGGGAGGGGCGCGGGCGCGGGGTGCATCACGACGCGGTTAACCTAGGTTAGGCCACGTTCCGACATTCTGATTCTGACTTTCGCGACTCGATTTGCTTTTATCCTTATTGTAATGTATATGTATGTACCTACTTACTATATTGTAGATGTATCTAGTAAGTAGAATGCAAGTATTGCCACTTTTAAATGTTAATACTTAGGTATAAACTTGAACAGTTGAACCGACTTAAAAATATTAAATAATAAACTAGAGACCTAAAATTTAAGTCGATGCCAATGCCAGTTGCTTATTTGATAGCTATGCTTACTATAACTCGTTGTTAATTGCCAAACCGAGTAACTAATTTTATACTTCTCATGATGCCCTATGTCTTAGATATATAAATTAGGATCTGAAGCTCGCTTTGAAATGTTGAATATAATGTTGTCATCCCCTCCGAAGCACGTGCTCAAAACGTCGTCTCTAGAGTCCGCATCGTCTCTACATTACATGTTATTATACCTCGCTAGAAAAATAATTATGACAGCGGTAACTAATGTGATGCAGTGGCGTTGATAAGATCACTGTTCAACCCAGGTGATGTCGACGACGACAAATTATATTGATAAGGAAGCTTTAACCCCATCATTGTTGGTCGGCAATGGATTTGTGTTGCAGTTGTCCATGGCCGACGGTGACCACGATTATAAAGGTGAAATAAATTTGCGGAGTTCTTTCGCTATTTCTTCTTCTCTATGACAAAAACCTTTGCGAAATGGTGGTAGATTAAAAACAATACGTTCTTAAGTATATTGAAAAAAAAAACATCGCATAAAGAATTTTCTGTATGCAATTTTTTAAGCGATTGTGTTATTATATTTTTAAAACTTTAACATCAAGCTTAGAATGTTACTTGATTCTCGTTTTCGTGTCTAAAACACAAACTAGGTATGTATCGTGAAATTAAAATGCGGTTGACATAAGAGAGGGCCTAGTTCTAACATTCAGGCTTTCTGGCAACTCGGTCGGATCCTTATTATTATGTGCATTAGATTATCCTTGTGGTTGTGAGCGAAAGCGCGGTTTTTGTAGCTCTTACTGAGCGACATGTCGTTTATATTTTAGGTCGTTTAAGCACTCCATTAGTCATGCTTTATTTGGCTACATCATTTATTACTTAGGTACGTACATTGTACTTTGAAAGAAAAACTACGTGACATATCATGTATGTAGTAAATGCTCTATGTACAACAATATTACGTTAATGAGAACTGACGCGATTTTTAATTCTTGTTCTTATTCTTATTTTTCGGTTATTGGACACAGATTCTAGACAAGACTGATTCTGACGAATGCATCTACAAACAGATACAGAAACAGATATTTTTTAAATCTCTATGATTTTACAATTATTTCTACTTGACAGTTTTTCCCAATTATTTATTTATTTATTCATCTCCATTTTTACTGCCTAACATTACAGAAAAATCCAATGCGTTAGGCAAATAAAATTAAAACTAACATTAATACCAACACAAAATAGTAGGTACAGGTGTAACACAATAAACACAAATAAAATTAAAAAACCCATCCCAATACCAACTAACAATAACAAATAATATACGGAACAACTCTTGCAATTTCATTCCAGTGATTATTAAATACATCAGTTTTATCATGGACCCTATTCATTACTCTTAATGCCCGCGTTATTGGCGTCTTCGCCAAAATGAATAGGGTCTATGATAGAATTGATGTATTTATATTTATTTTTATTGTATTGATGTATTTTTTGTATTTAATGTTATAGATATTAATCAGTTACAGTTTTTATGCATAATATATATTATTTATAATATTATGATTTTACTGATATTACATAATTCTTGGAAAAGGCACTATGACAGGCATTGCATTTAGAGGAACTCGTGTTTAAAAATATTGTGGCGATTTTAAGATGGGCTGTCAACTTGAAGTGTTTAGACTTTATAAAGATGAACGCCGTTACAAATATGACCATTAGAGTTTTCTCTTAATAATATTAATTGAAAAAAAAAACCGGAAGGTTTTATTTAAACTAAACATAGCTAAGAACACTCTAGATTCATTCACCTTTCAAACAAAAAAAACTAGATCAATATTGATTTATCCGTTTGGAAGCTACGATGCTACAGACAGACATACAGATCCACAGATACACAGACACACAGATACACAGACACTTCAAACTTATAACACCCTTCTTTTTTCGTTGGAGGTTAACAAGGTAGATTGCATAGTGGAGACTTAGTTACTCACGCAAATATGCAAATGCAGAGAGACTTTAAAATTTCAGTCTGCATAAAATTGGAATATAGAGGTATAGGCCGTATTGTGGTAATTCAATAGCGGTTTGGTATTCAGGCTTCGAAGTCCGCTGACATTCTGAATCCAGACGTCGGCAGTTACTTGCGGACCTTGACATTTAGATGACGATAGTTAGTGGCTTGTGATTCTAATAATGGAGTTTAAACTATCTGCAATAAACAAAATTATCAAATATTTTAACTATCAGATTGGTTGTTACATTTTAATTGTGTGTAATTTTATATGGTCCTTAAAAATGATTACTCAGTCGATGAATAAAGGAATTATTAAAGGCGTATTATGCATATTTGACACGTAGCGTTTGTGACAGAAAATTTGTAAGCAGTCTAGCTGTCTAATTGTTTGAATATTGGAATAGCGCAATCTCTTCCAGACAATCTATGAGGTAAAAGTAGAGAGTATCTACAGTAAGAAAATAAATTAAAAACTCAGACAATTTATAGACACATGTATTAGTTTTGACTAAATATATTCAAAGTTATAGATTTGTTATGAAGTAAGATTATAGGAATCACACGAACCACATAATTTACATCACAGGAAATGATTAAAACCTGAACATTAATTTAACATCGGAATTAGTTTCGAATGTAGAGCTACAGGTGTTCACTTTATTTAATTCTCGGACATGGGACGTCTCGTTTTATTATGGTCGTAGCGCACATATCAACTCGGAAAGGGATCGGCACCGGATCGCCTCGCCGTCAACCTAACGTAAGCTCGGCTACGGCTAGGCGACGCCGCGCTTACGGCTAGGCGACGCCGCGCTTACGGCTAGGCGACGCCGCGCTTACGGCTCGCCGGCCGCTGGTTGACGGAATGAATGACAGCAGTTCGCCGACGCAACGGTAGCCGCGGCGCCGCGGCGCGGGGCGTGCACGAGGAAACGGAAAGTCGACGGATAGCGTACGGTGAGACGTAAGCGCGGGTACGGCAAGTCGTCCACGCACCATACCGCGGTTCGTGAGCTTGTCTCGAGGCGAGGCGATTACGTTACGGATCCGATAAGTGTGCTTTACAGTAGGGAGTTTCATACAAAGAATACTGACATGCAAGAGTTGATACGTTTACGTTCCGTTTACGAGTTGATATGTGTGCTATGACCATTAAGCAAAAACTTATTAATGTCATCGTTAATTCGAGTCTCGAATATATGTATTTGTTATCGGTGATAAAAAGTCAGATCACCTTGACTTTCTGAAGTCGGCTAATAAAAACTTTTGGCAGTTCAATAATGTATCCGATTATTCGATTCGGTTAACGATGTAGAAGAACTCTATAGTTTACAATGCATTTAAGGATACTTCATTATTAAAATTTAATTTGGACCAATTTATCTCGTCACAGTAAATAAATGGTTAATTTCGTGATTTGTATTTTTATAACGATCGCACTCAGAGTCACTTAACAGTTACTTAAATCACTCCTTAGTACAGAATTTTTTATTGTGATTCTGTATTATGGAGTGATTTAATGTATTGTGATTAAGGAGTGATTTATAAGTAACCGTTAAGTGACTCTGACTGCGGCCGTAAGTATCCCGTCATGAGATTAAAAAAATATTTTCAATTTAACATATTTTACCTTTCTTTGTAATACTGTATCCTGGCTGGATTGGCTGATAAATTGTTCACTTCACAAAAACATGACTTATGCTGTCTGAAGACAAAGAACTTAAAAGCCTTGCTATGCTACCTAGGTACTATCTGTGGCCATACCACATAGTACCTACCAGCTATATATAATTTAATTTTAAACAGATTTTCATTTTGATTCGATATCAACTTGGATACAATAGCAAAATTCTCAAGAAGTACGTGCTGTTTGCAAAATATTCGCAAACGGCGCGTGCTTCTCCCTTACACAAAGGCAATATTCAATTTGTCGGTTAGTACACGGCGTTGAGTATGTAGGTGAGAGAAAGTTTACTTTAAATGTGCTACGGATTTTTTTATCATTATTAACGTTCCTCTACCAAATTACGATGAACTCTGCGATATGGGATGGATTAAGGCCAAGGTGGATCATCCGCGCGGACACAATACAGATTACAGTTCACTTTATACAGATATACCTTTATCTAACAACATTTTTTGGAATCGGGTAGTAACTTAATGACCCGTAAAACTCATTTAATTTAACTCTTAAAATTTAAAGATTATGCAGGTATAAAAATTGATCTAAACGAGAAGGAATAATGTTTTAAACAACTTTTTACCGATTAAATAGGTAGGTAACTCTTTGACTGCGTCTACTTCCTTATTATTTAGTTTTATTCGTTATTCCCGTCGCCTTGTACAAATCGTGCCATTATCTGGCTTAGAGGCGTCCTACGTTGTTTGCCTAAACGCGCCCCCCTCTGGAACCTGTTTGGTGCAACGTTTGTCGATCCTACGACAGAGGTCACCAGCCCATTGCGACTTTAGCTCGCTGACCTTTTAGAACTATGTTTTTGACTTTGGACAGTTTATTATCAGAGTAGGCCCTCTTAGGTTTATACCAAATACTGGACAATTTTATTTGTTAATTTACAATTTGATATTATAAAATTTTATTATTTTATTAGCATTTAATAAAATTATAACCACTGATTATAACACTCATAATTTTAACACCTAGTATAAGTATGGTGCCAAAACATATTTTGGATGTAACTTTCATTAAAGAATAAAATAATTCAGTTGTCTGTGTCATGAATTAAATCGACTAGAACTAAAATATCTGGTACATTTAGAGTCTAATTAGTTGTTTTGTCTAATTCCAGAAAATCGACCATCGAGACTGAAAAGATTCAGCGAAAATCATCGTTTGAGGGGAACTTTTGGGATGGTAAGTTAACATTACAGTAAATAGTTGGTAAAATTATAATACTTATTTTTAAAACTAATAATTTAGTTTTTCCTGTATGAATGTGAATACAACTACTAATTTTGGCTGTGATAAATAATATCTCTACGGCTAAATAGGTAATTTTCATATGACCTTCTCAAGTAAACAACAGCTGGTGTCTGCACGTGTTATTATAACATTAATGAAGCCTTATGCAAACATAAAAATATCAAGATATTTCCATGAAAACGGAAACCATATCAGTGATTATTTTGGATAAGGCTGAGTGAGCAGTAGTTTTTGTGCTCTTATTACCTTCATGGTCAGAGAGGGCAATAGACAGGTATATTGACTTGTTCGTATGTAATTATGAACCAGTGTAAATATAAATTCGTCGAGAAGATCATCCCTTGGTGGAAACAAGATAATGCAGAGGCAGTGCAAAGTGTATTTTCTAGTAGTCTCTTATCATAAAGACGGAAAAGAACAAATCATAAGGATAGAAGGAGTGGAGAAAGCAGAATTCCTTTATACCTTCTTTCTTTTTCACTGACTTATGACTAGGATTTATAATTTTCATTTCAAAAAGAAATTTCAAGGTTGTTTTCTAAATAAGATTCGTCTAAAAAGGGACTATAGAATGCGGATGATAATACACTGACAAGTTACGAAAATAAAAGTGTATATAATGCAGAAAAAACCGGGCAAGTGCGTGTCAGGCTACGCGCAATGTACATTAGGGTTCCGACTTTACTTCGGAACTCAAAATGCAGTTATCTGTTGTATATTTCGTAATGTCTATACCAGATCCTGTTCTTACACTTAACAGTCAACGCAATAACGCAAAGAATTTTAATTTGATAGCATTCTATTTATATGTATATTGTTATGTAATGTGTGAGCTTTTGCGTGTTGGAGCCGTGAAAGTGCACCTTGCGGCGCACCGTGTCCGTTTGGCGCACCTGCTCATTCCTTGCACATGGCGTAATGCAGTTCCTGTTACGTTTGGCTAAAGGATTTAGATATCGGTTTATATGAAACTAGTAACAGCCCCCAATTTGCTTCGGTTTACGATACTACTACTACTACTACATCCCATGTTACTCGGAAGCAATAGAGCATCCGATTGGTGAAAAAATTTTTGAAATCGGTCCAGTACTTTTTGAGTTAAAGCTTTCCTCTTTATAATATTAGTTTAGACGACCTTAAGTTTTGACCTGATTAATAATACAAAATCCTTTCTCAATACTCCGAAAGTAAGTAGGTAACTCCTGCACAAATTTTCAATTTTCTAGGCCCACTGACCACCGGGCTGTTGTCTGATGCTTAGTGGCAATGTTTTATGTGGAATGTTCAAAAGTTAATTTATGCCTTAATCGGCAAGACCTTGGTAACTTTGGTGTTATGACTATGTGACAGTGACGTAAGATGATTTTATTCATTGAATCACTGTTGTTTTCAATTAACTATTTATCCATCTCTGGATAACTTAGTAGCAAAAAGTCTTACTATAATGGTGCGAATTATTGACAGTTGCTGAGCAACTAACTTATGGGTGAATGAAATAGAATATTGAAAACGATCTTTAAAATAAGTTCCAGCAATGCAAACTCAATAATTACATACATATCGAAGACAATGTGCTTTATCTCGAAGTCGTTCCGATCACAAAGGATACTCACAAATATAGCCGCATGGAAAGTAAAACGGTTGGAATTCCGCTGCACGACCATTAATGTAACGACGGATGACGACGACCTGCCCGTCAGCTTTCATTGTTCAACCACCTCTTTGCATGCCACCACTTCAATTTTATGATTGAAAGTGATTGACGATTCTTTGCACTGGTAATGCCCCATCAGCTGCATGGGCATTCATTACTCCAACGGCATTTAAATTCCACTTTGTGACAGTTGACAATAATTGTTTCAATGGAACCTTTCTCTGGCATACCTTTGACAACTTTCATAATATATGATTTCAAAAAGCTATCTTCTTTTTCTGTTAGTGTTCACTATGAACGTAAGATCCTTAGAATTTTAGGAATTATGTAGGAACTTTTATTTTATCGTTTCCCTTCCTTGAATTAAAACCAGTCTTCATTATTTAATCTAAAATACATATTTATTATTTAAATATATTTTTTTTTGTAGCACCTACCGCAACTTTTAGGTTATCGCCCAGGGTTGACTGGTGGAGAATGCCATCAGGCATTAAGTCCGCCTATTGTAATCTAGTTTATAGGTTTACAATAAAGAGTAAATAAATAAATAAATATTTCCATTGCTTTTACTTTAAGTATCCTTTATCTAGTTAATGATTTCATGGAAAGAATGATTAAAGGTTCTCTGGAATTAAAAGTCCAGTCGTGCCGGAACCCAACAAGAAACAAAATATTTAGATTTTTATCCGCTTGCCATTTAAATTTGAAATCTCAGAATTCTTTAAGAACATGAGAAAAAGCGCTTCAATAAAATATAATTCCAGCAAGGTTGTGTTCTGCTACCAAAAGAATAGAGTTACAATTTGGAGCTCAGCCTTAACATACGCCTTTTAACGTTTTGTATGAACCTGGAATGATGAATTCCAGGACGTAACCGATTTCAGTAGCTGGCATACCGTCGTTAATACATTTTTTCCGATGTGAATATACGAGAATGCAACTTATACTTACAGATATAATGCCTTTTACTTCACTTGAAATCATTCACGCTGCATGAAGCGGACGAAGAAAAAGTGGTTTCGTACAAAACTTTTTTATTCTTTATTGTCCTTGCCTTCATTCATCCTCTCGTCTTGTTAAATTTTTAATGAACTCTTATTTTCCTGGTAACGATTACTGATAAATTTGTTTGGCTTGATGGTTAGAGATATAGAAGCTTAATAATAGTTTGAGGTGTGTCGGTTTAGCCCGACGACCTTTAGATTTAAAACGTAAGATATGAATGTTGCGGTTATGTTTTATCTTGTTCATATTGCATAATACATGTCACTGGAGAAAGTTAATTTAGTTTTGAAAGTGAAATCGATTGCACTTTCTTTTACTTATCCATTTCATAGCTTCGTTCTTCATTCTTAGTTTTATGAGTCTCTTCGTAATCGGAGATTACTTAACCTTTTGTGATAGTAACTATCAATTTATATTACTTCATTCACATGCAAAAATTGTAAAGAAACTGTTTAAAACGGTTTGTTATTAGTTATTACCCTTTTCAACGTTACTTAGATCAGTAACTGCCGACGTTCTACGTACAGAGAAGTTCCTATAGGAAAAAATGTAACCGATTATTACTCTCGCAAGAAGTTTCCATTCTACGCCTAGAGCCCTACTGTGACGGCTAAAAGAGGTTTTAATAAGGGACAAGAATGTAAAAAAATGTGCAAACAACTCTGCGAACACGTTGGAGCGGTTTAAAGGCCGCGTCCGGATTGCGAGGGGCGGCGGAGGGCCCGGCAGCATTCCAGCCTCCGCGACCGCCGCGACGTCATCTCGTACATTCCGCGCCGCTCGCTCTCCGCTCGACCAAACGAAAAGAAAGCACGAACGGAAAGTTTCACAATTTTTCAATCTGTATCACTCCGTCAACCGACCATTTAAATCTAAAATTTGACTATCAACATAACGTGCAAAGGGCGTCACGACCCTGACATCTGCTGTGCGCGAGCGCCGTCTGCCATGCTAGAGCTCACGGTCGCCGCCCTCCAGCGCCTTCGCACTAAAAATAGCCTATTTACTGATCGATGCCTATGCGATCGGTGTAAAAATATCTTGATCTCGGTTACAGAGGTGAAGGCACGATGTTGCAGGTCGAATGCCTACATTTATAACAGAAATTTTTTGAATGTTTGTGGAAAGAAACTTCATGCGCTGGAAAAAGTTCGTTATTAAATTTTTACATCACAATCGATTTGGCAAATGGCATCTAGCGCTCGGATACGTAGGATACATGCATTATGCAAGTCAAGGCCATTGCTTTGAAGTATCCGAAGAAAAAGAAGTTCGCACTGAGGGTTGCGGGGGAGTCGCGTGCGCAGCGTCCGTCCCTGGCCCGGAGCAACGCCCCCGTCAAGGGCGGCGACGCTGCAAATTTCTGCAAGTCCGCGGCCACTCAGTGCATCGCGTTCCGCCGCGGCGAGTCCGCGTTCGCCGCTCCGAGTCCGAATGTTGACGCCGCGCCGGCCGCCGCACCGCGCCGCCGTGGGCGCACATCGTAGATCCTACATCGCACGTATAACGCTCCGAGCACCGCGGCATCGCCCTATCCTAAATAATTGTTATTTTGACTCCAACGAACTTCCGCATCTACAACTCAATTGTATCTTTCATTGTCTCATCCAGTGCCGTCACGAACGAGTCAAGTGAATCGCACTTTGTAAAACCATTGTTTTGTGCGTTTTTTCCCAACTCGATGAAAGTAAATTTTTCATGAATGAACGACAAGTTTAAACGGGTTTCGTGAACGAAAGTGTAATGTTATGAATCGGTTCAAATAACTTTCGGTGTGTTTGTGTAAATTTTGACCATGTTGGACATGAGGAGATTACCAAGGCGCTCAATATCACTCCACGGTCTGTATTACTCTATATACAAAATAAATCATTGCAACAATTGATTTAATAAAATTATGTTTTAATATTTACAATAAAGTTATCATTTAGATTGACTTTACTTATTGGATTCTAATTGGACTTTTTTCGGTACCAAATAGTTATACCGGTTGTAACCGCTATTATGCAAGTTAGCAATTAATGTACATAAATAGACTATTTTGAAATTAATTATTTCATACATATATTTAAATTTTATACATATACCTATAGATTACTTTTTATACACTTACTAAATAAGGTAATGCTTTGAAAACCATCTGATGGTAAGTGTCAATGGAGTCATGGATGGTAAACATATACCTAGTCTCATAGTACAATTTTTAAAAGCTTCACGAAGTTAGAAAATAAACATCTACTTAATTAAAAATTAATTCACACAATTTACAAAAAAAAAAATTATACCTACGTTGTAGTCAATTCTATCAGTAAGCGCAATATCGACTTTGGTTGGTTTTCCATATTAGTTACATGAATATGTATAAGTAGGAAGATGTTCTGAATAATTAGGACTAGGTATGTAAGAATTCATTTTGTCTTTCATTTCGTCTCTCAGTCATTTCTAATTTTGTCTCTGACCTCAGTCTAATATTCTTGTTCGGTTTTCAGGAGGCTTTGTACTGACTAGGTAATAGTTACAAAGAGCAACGATGGTTTTGGTTATAATGATTTAACAAGACAAATTTTATATCTATCCATACATTTTGGACCCGATTGAACGATAGTAATTATTGTTATAAATAACGTTACGTTATTAATCGGAACGCACGAGCGAAAATTAACTTAATAGGTTGCTAACTTCCTACCTAGGTACCCTACATTTACTTACAGTTCATATAATATTCCATTATAGTTCAAATATACAGTTCATATAGTCAACAGTAGATTAAGGTACTGGTACATTCATTACAGCAGAATCTCGGCTTTCATTGATTCGCTTAGGATCTGGCGTTAAGCAAGTTTCAAACAATTTTGTTTCAGCAACCCACAACATTAATTTAAAAATTTTAACTCTTAAACTTTATTTGTATTTGTCACCAGTTACAGTCTTAAACAACAATAAAGATAAGGCATGGTGTACAAAGAGGGAATAAGAGGAAAACAAGAAGGATCGCTGAAGTAGCGATCTTCGCCAGGCAGCGTTTTGGTAGAGGGTAGAACACAACAAACAGAACTTAGTTGTGGATGAGCTTATGAGCAGTACCAACATTACGTCAGATATGATGAAATCATATGGCGTTTATCATAGGATCTAAGCTATTACGCAATCACTACGACCTATAAGTATGATAATTTTTTATACCTTCCAAACTTATTAAATTTTCTTCAAGGCTAGTAACTATGGCCAACTGAAATTTGGCCACATTTTACAACTTATTATTGGGACCCAACAAATCATTACTGAATCATTGGTTCTAATAATTGGAGAAATCTAGGAAAGACTCATATTGTGGTAGATAATAATGATAACGGTAGTAACATCAAATCTAAAGTTGAAGTTCTCCAACTTGGTGTGACAACTGACGTTGTAATAAACGGGACATAGATACCAACGAATCGAAGCTCTTATGAAATTTTCTCACAAATGGTCACTTATCTAACTCTTGACTGTATCCGAAGTTGTTTGAACAGACTATGAACTTTTCCACCTCGAGAAATAGTAATGGACTATACTATTAAAAACAGCTATTCCAAAACATGACATAACATTGAAATTTTCCAAACGGACATGAAAAAACTGACTCACCAAGGTTGTGTAAACGACATGGCCCTGGATGAAGTAGATTCATTGTAACATTAGCAAATTATCATCTATCGATAATACACACACAACGGTGAATTTCCATAAAATGTTTGTATTTCCGTTTTGGAATTGAAATCCATATCAACATTATTAAGTTTAATACTACGTGGCCAATCGCTTTTAGGTATTATTTTGCTCATTTAAAATACGTACATGATTTTGATGCAGAAATATTTTCTTAGGAAATACACTTAGTCACTACGGTTAGTGTTGTAACTGTGGTAAGATATGAGTGGCCTCTGGTCTAGATCGGGTGATATGCCGTTTGTGTAGAATGTCGTATGAGGTGTCCTCACAAAATTTTCGCAACTGAGTAAATTAAGTCAATGCCTTTATTCCAAATAAGTGACCATACTTTTAAGAGAATACAACGTAACTGAATTTCAGCGGCCTTTAACACTTGTCTAAATATGCCGAAGTGTGCCTAGTCTGCACGCGTATTATTATAACCTATGTATTTGCGTACGTATCGTTATGGTGTTAACAGTATATTGATTTATTTTATTAATTAAATTCATTATTAAGTGCTTGAAGTGATGTATAGGGATAATGTGATGGTGTTAGATACGAAATTTGTTAGGATTGTAAAAATAAGACATTCTCGTTGTCTGCATCCCATAAAAGAAGAAAAAGAAGGTATTCAAGGCAAGACATATTTTTCTAATATGCCGTCACCACTCGTTCTTTGACATAACATGGAGATTTCTATTATCTTTCAACAGCATACATTTCTTACTATTATTTAATAACGTATTATGTTTCGTTAATTATGTTATCTAAAATAGTTACAAAAATTTTACTATCCAAAGTAATTTTAAACCTCATAAGCTTTTTCATGTATTGGATTCTTGTAATTAAAGTATTTAAATATCGATAAATATTCAGAGATACAAAAATTTATCGAGATTGTAAAAAATACACTGAATTAGCCAAGAAGTGCATCGTATAGAAAAATTATCGTCTCTCGATAATACGTTCAAGTAGTTAATGAGATATTCTGAATCATAATATCTAAAAAAGTCTTGACCATTTGAATTCAGTAAAAGGTACACTTCAACTACTTAAATGTATTTTGCACTCGAATCATTATTAAGGGCCGATGGATTTGGTGTCGATTTAATTGTTATTGAATATATGACGCATCATCTTAGCTAATGTGTTGGTCAACTGTAATAGGATACATAGTGATTCATGTTGTCTCAGCACGAACTGTCCAGCACGAACGAAGATACCGACTTATAAAATAGTTTAATTAGACACTTTTAGTGTAAAATATTCCTTTTCTTTTTATTTCATTCAACGTGAAAAGTTCCCATATGATAATAACAGGTTAATACCAATAATAATAATGTTGTAGAGACTGTTGACAAGTGGTTTTACAGCTTTCTTACTATGCGCTAATGCGTCGGTGACGCCTTTAGTGTAACGGATGTTAGTGACCAGCCAGTTTTTAAAATAAAAGAACTGCATATTTCTATTATGTCATAGTCATTATTGAAGAAATTAAAATTGCACATTATACAAAATTTAACGAAAGTTCTTGTTTATTTACAGATCGGGTAAATAAGAGTGATGCTGAGGATAAGAGCCTATCCAACGATGAAACGCCATTACCAACGTGTCCTCGACAACCACCTGACGGTGTGGAAACTCCATCAGATGCCATAGAGAAGACTCCAGACTTGCCTTCACGTTTGCCACCAAGATTATCTGCCAGTTGGCTTAATACTTCTCGTCCTAGATATTCATATACATCAAGAACTCAAGATGCGAGAAGCGAAGCAAGCGTCAAGGATAAAATTGCTATGTTTTCCACTGACGTAACATCGTCTTCAGACCGTTTGGATAAATGTGGCACGCTACCAACCAGAACCCACTCTACTCTTAGAAAAAGTACTACTCCGTACATTAATAGTTATCCAGATATCTCATCTTTAGACAGACGGTTGACAAAATCGCAAGATAATCTTGATGAAACGCCTCGTTCCTTTAAAAGACATTTGGAAAGACCAGAAGTGCCTGGGGCGTTAGAACATACAATAACAGACATTAAGACGGAACGATATTTAAAACCGGATATAGCAAATAAACCCTTATTTTATGGCAGTACTACAACTTTACCTTCATATACTGATCCATCTTTTGCTCGAACTACATACCATGCTCGTAGTGTTAGTGACGACAATGGAAACAAGAATATTTCCACTCACAAATCAAATTTGGAATATTTGATAGAGCAAAGAAAAAAGTCTATGTCAAAGTTACGAGGATTAGTGATTCCAGAAGTACAAGCACCTATTGTTGATTTACCTGAAATTAAGGTTCAAGATTCTATATCAAAAACTTTCCTTCAAAAATTCAATCAAAATAATGTTGTTAAAAAAGAAAGCAAGACAAATAGTAACACTAAACCAATAGTTTTGAATGATACAAAATGGAAAACTAGTTTTCTTACTAATAATATACCTAAATATTCACCAGCTTTCAAAAGGAAATCATTACAAGTGTATTCACCTTCTTTCTCTAAGGAATCTACACCCGAGCGGAATTTAACAGATAAAATAGATTCACTTAATAAAATGAACAATAAGTCTCTATTATCGACGTCATTGAGGAATTCGTTGGACACATCGAAATCACTATTGTCGAACACTTATACTATGAAACAACTTAACAAAAAAATGCTAAGTGACATACATGAATATAAAAATGTGGAAATTAAAATTTGTACAGCAACCGACATAGTAGACAGCGATAATGACTCTGCAATGAGCTCAACACAATCAAGTTATAGATCATCAGCTTCATCACCTATGCAAAACATTGATAATGTAGAATCAGACAATTCTCGCATGTCCCCTAGAATACCACACTATGCATCCTATTCTGCTATTAAAAACAACATCGCTATTAAAACATCGGCATCAGAAAAAAATGGCGAAGATTATATCAAACGCAATGTATGCAGATCAGTATCTTCAGACACAAATATATCTCTTAGCTCTTCAGCGGGTTCTGCAGCTACATCTGGTTCACAAGCAAGCTGTAGCTCTTTAGAAAGTTCTGTTACTGACTCTGATAAGAGAAAAGTTTCAAGAACCTACAATATTGATACTATAAATAGGAGAAATATTTTAGCTTCAGCTAAATGTAGAAGTGGCAGAGATATGAAGCTAAAATCACCTGTTGTTGAAACTAAATTCTCACATGAGTCTTATGACAGAACGTCCAGTCCAACGCATAAAACGCCTGAACGCCTTTCTACACTCACATCTTCGGTGAGTGCTATAGCAAATAAAGGCGATATTAGGCGACGTAATAAAGTAATTGCGGATTCTGATTCTGACTCTGACAATGACGTAAATATTCGACAGCGAAAAACTGAATACAAAAATACACGATTGAAAAGGAACTCGAGTAATTCAAGTAAAAATAAACAAAATGAAACGGATCCAATAAAAGTTGAAGATGCACCAAATTTCATTAAGGATAAAATCATCAAAGAAATGAGTAAAGCTGGACTTGATACATTCAATACAAATAATAATAAAATGCCCTTGGTTGACAAAAGTAATGTACAACATAACATAACAGAAATTATATCGACAAATAAAAAAGATTTATTATCTAACACTAATATCAAACATAAAGATGAATCAGACAATCATAAGTCCAACGGAATTACTAAAGATTTTTCAGCAACAGTTAACGAAAAAAAGCATAAAGATCCAGTGGCAGACTTAAAAGTAGCGACACAAATTATTAAACTTAGAAGAGGAGCAGGCACCGGCGTGGGACTTATTTTAGCTGGAGGAATTGATTGTGAAGCGAAGGATGTAACAGTGAGTAATGATATATTTAATTAAGTAATGAATGCAAAATGATAATTCTTAATATATATAAAGAAATAATGTATTTATTAATATTGATCTAAACTTTTTCCTTAGGTACATCGAGTTTTGGCTGATAGTATAGCAGCAAAAGCGGGCCTAAAACGTGGCGCAAAGATCCGTAGCATCAATGGAAGTTCTATGTTAGGACTGACGCATGCACAATCTGTTACTATTTTAAAGGTACTAATTAATTTCGAATGAATTAAAGTTTTTTTGGTAGACCCTGAAATCATAAATAATGACCACTATGAAATTATTGCAGGAACAACGGTCAGAAGTTGTAATTGAAGTTGTAGATGAAGCTCCGGACTCAGTTACTGTAACGCGATGCGGCTCTGAAACTGGTAAAATTTTATTATTATACTTACTTTATGTATTACTAAGTGACGAAGTGCTTTGCGTTTTTTTTGGCGTGGTGAGTGGCGACGCTTCGCCGCACTATATTATTATGGTAGGGCAATATGAAAAAAATATAATAGCACAATTAGGTTAATCATAACTAAACTTAGTTTGATAGGCTGTAGCATACAGTAGGACAAAACTGTATCATTTTCTGGAGACAATTCGTAATATTGTATTTTTTCATCATGCCATATTTAGTTCTGTCATTATTTGTACTTTTATGCCTATTAGTTGCTCAGATTAGTTGTATAAAATAATTTAGATATTTCACATCTGCCAGCCGCCCCATGACGGCTCACAGTTTTTTATTTGTGTTTAGTTTAGTTTAGTTAAACTGTTTTTTAACATGTCACTTATATGTATCTTATGTTAACATAACTTATTATTCAATATTATCATTGTTTATTACTTACAGCGGAGTCGAAGGACTGTCATGTGGTAGAAGTAAAAGTTAATAATAAAGACAACAATGGAACCAGCTCCATAGTAACGGTGCTGTTAGAAAAAGCCGGCGGCGGAGCAGGCTTAGGTTTTGGCTTAGACGGCGGTAGAGATTCACCGAATGGAGATCGTCCACTTACTATCAAGAAATTATTTGCAGGTTAGTTAACTTAAAATTTAATTTAATAAACATTTTTTTAAAACAGCTTTGGTTGTCCAATGCAGTTTGACGAATGGTCAATCGAAGTTTTGTAATCTGAAAAATTTTGTCGCACATGATGTAAACGACAGCTATGTCAAATGTAAACAAAATCTTAATAAATAATGCCTTAATTTTACCTGGAGAGCAAAGTAAATGTAGTATTTGTTGTCACGGTCACCTAAATACTGAGTGTGATTAAATTTACCACTTACCAGTCATTCGATCACTTATGACTGACACAAGGAGTCGAGTTCTGAACATCATTTATATTTTCTATGAAATGTATTTCAGGTGGAGCCGCCGCACAAAGTGGGCGAGTTTTAGTCGGAGCCGAGCTGCTCTCTGCCGGTGGCCAGTCAATGGAGGGCCTGACACGAACGCAAGCTTGGGCTGCTCTTAAAGCGTTGCCGGCCGGTCAAGTTTCCTTAGTGCTAAGAAACCATTCGAATGAATGAGACACGTCAAATTAAAGTCAACGATGCCAGTCATTGTAAGCGATTTGTATTCGATTTGTTAAAGTATAGTTTTGGAATATTTTTTTAAGGATTGAGTTAATGGACAAACAATTTGTATTACCACGCATTTAGGGTTTCCAGTTCAAATGTATAAAAAAGCAAACTAATTGATATTTTTTAAACGAGAATTTTCAATTTGTGTCAGATCATTATTTCGTTAAGAACTTAGTTTTCCAGCCCTATTAAAGATTTTTCATTATGTTACTTTATACATCGAATGCACCTACAACAGTCAGTATTTCTGTAAGTGCGAAATGTAAATAGTATTTAAAATATTTTACCTCTAGACATAAGAACGAATCATCGTTGTATTTCTTAATTTAAATATACTCAAGACTGTTTCTTTTTGTGTTGTAATACTTGTCTATTTATTAATTTGATTAACGTTATACTAGTCTGGACAGGAATTAATAATTTCGATCAAGGTCCTTTATTCTAGGCATTGTAGTTTTAAAAAGGTACAATAACTGTAGAAGTACCATGATCTAGTAAGTGCCATTATCAGATAACTAGAAAATGAGCATCCTGTGCACATAAGTGGTTACTTATTGAAGTGGATTGGTATCGAAATGTGACTAATGACGCTAAATATTTCTTGCATAGCTCATGTTATTTCATTATTTAAAATGCTTAAGCATATTGGTTTTTCATATTAAGTACTTTTTACCCATTGATAACTATAACAAAAAATTGATTAATTGATAAAGAGATTGTATCATTAAATATTTATATTTTAATGACATGAGTAAATAAAAACTATGAATGGCAAATCAATGCAGTCACGCATTATATGAAGAGCGAATTGTTTTATAAAATGGTTTTAATAGAGGTCACTTATTATAAAATTGGCTATTTTCGGAATATATAACATGGCTAGTCAGGTTTTTGATCGACCGGTGTTTTTTGTTAAGACCTCTGTAAAAATAAATATTTTTTTTGCATTAAACTTTAAATTATTTAACGATTATTATAGCTCACTGTCTTGACTTTTTAAGATACATTACAAGATCAATTATACTGTCGTCACTTTTTATATGGTTCAATCACGATATTATGTCGTTTTTCCCTAATACCTATTTCGTATATTGGATAATGGTCACAGTCAAACTTAGGTTAGTCTTCTTAAATAATTGCATAAGTGATACTATTCATGGTAATATGACCAACCAAGTTAATGTATACTGTTCTCATGGCTTCAAGCGGGCAATTTTTTTACTGCGTCAATATGGGCATTGACGCAGTAAAAAAATCCGTACATTAAATATAAGAACTGGAATGTGTAAGCTACATGTAAGGGAATATTATTTTGCCTTTTCTACACTTGCCACAAATAAACATTCTTTGCTTTTAAGCCGCATCTTACCATTAATGTAATAAATAGGCTAAGGAAATTATTGTAAAAAGCTTCATGTAATTCTTAACCAGTTTTTATAATGATTAAATTACACATATAATATATTCGTATCAGTTAAACTGTTTTTATTATAGATACCTACCTAACGTATATCAGTTTTCTACTCGCTAAAGCATTTTCTGTATAATAATGCAAGTAGATGCATAAAACAAATTACAGTAGGTACTTACTTAAAAAAGTACGCAAACGTTTTCTCGTCGCTGATAAGTCATCATCTAGTAGGCTGAAGAACTAAACTTCCATGGGAGCTTATACTTAGTTTGGTTTACATACTATGAATTCAGATTTAGACGCCCACAAATCATATGGTGGAATAATTCACCGTTTAGTAACTGAGGTAGAAAAATACCGTGCTAGATTACGTAATTCCTGTATTTACAAGCTACCACGTACATCCACGTCAAAAACCATGCTGTTTTTTGTCAGTAACTTCTGGACAGAAAAACAAAAACGGCATGGTTTTTGACGTGGATGGGTGACATGGGCGTTGTTTGTTATAAAAGTAATTAAGATTGTTGCAGAAAGTTAAATTTAAATAAATACTATTTATCGATTGTTATCTATACTTATATTATAAAGAGTCAATATTTGATTATTCGTTTGCATTAAATAGGCTCCGAAACTAACGAACCGATTTGAAAGATTCTTTCAGTGTTGGGAAGCTACACTATCCCCGGGTGACATAGGCTATATTATATATTTTTTTACTATTTTTCCCGAAGCGAAGCGAGGGCGATTTCCTAGTTAATAATAAAATCATTACTTGTCATGTTTTATGCATTTATAATATAAAATAAAAACTAGATAACTTTTGGGAAATTATTTATATTTAGGTTATTAGCAAATAAATAAGAAATACAATATCTAAATAATTCTTACAAAAGTAAGCTAAACATATCTATATATATAAAATTGAAAAGAGATACACTGATTAAACAAAAAATCTCAGAAACTACTGAACCGATTATGATGAAATTTGGCAGGGAGATAGTTTATGCTAAGGAGACGTCAGCTAAGAACGGATTTTTGGAAATTCATCCCCTAAGTGTAAAAATAGGGGTTAGAAGTCATTTTCATATAAGCCGACTTCGTCAGTTTTAGAGTTATAAATATGAAATTTTTCATGTAAGTTTATAATAATAAACAAAAGTTAACTTTAACACATTTTTTTGAAAAATCATCCCTTAAAGGGTTAATTTAGGCATTTTATCATAGTATGCAACTTCGTTATTTTTGAAGTTAAAAATATGAAAATTTACATATAATTAAAAATTAGAAACTTAATTTTAAGTATTATGTTTTTTTTTGGAAAATCATCCCCTAAAGGGTTAATTAAGGCGGCACAAGTTAGTATGGGAACTTTGTCAGTTTTGAAGTTAGAAGGGTGAAAATTTGTATTTAAGCTTATAGTTAGACACAAAAAATAATTGTATTACGGTTTTCTCGAAATTCATCCCCTAAAAATAGGGGTTGGTTACATACAAATCAACTTTGCCAGTAAATTTTGCCAGTAATAACTGTAAAAGTTATAAATATTATGATTTTTTTATGTAAGTTTACAGTTACACACGTTTCTGTTTTTTGGAAAATCATTCCTTAAGGGTTAATTTACGCGATGGAACTTAAGTATACAACTTCGTCATTTTTGAAGTTAAGAACATTTAAGAAACTCTTAAGTGTGCAAGTTAGTGTGGGAAATTCGTCAGTTTTGAAGTAAGAAGGGTGAAAATTTGTATATAAACTTATAGTTAGACACAAAAAATAACTGTTTCATGATTTTCTCGAAATTCATCCCCTATGGGGCAAAACTAAGGGGATGTAAATATTTAAGAAACTTTGTCATTTTTGAACTCTGAATTAATGTAAAACTTGATATGTAAGCTTATAATTAAGAACAAAAAATAATTGTAACAGTTTTTTTAGAATTTCATCCCCTAAGAGGTAAATAAAGGGGTTGCAAATTTTTCAGGAACTTCTTCATTATGAAAATTAATATGTAAGCTTATAGTGAGAAAAAAAATTTGTATAGGGGACTTTACGGATGGGAGGGCGAGGGGAGAGGGACAAAAACAGGAAAGAGACCGGAAGCGGGAGAGGGAGAGGAACAGGAAGTGGGAGAGAGACCGGGGGCGGGAGAGGGAAGGGACAGGGACAGGGAGCGGGAGAGGGCGGGAGAGGGAGCGAGAGAGGGAGAGGGACAGAGAACTGGAGAGGAAGAGGGGCAGGGAGCGGCAGAGGCAAAGGTACTTGAAGGTGGAGAGGGACTGAGTGTGGAAGAGGAAGAGAGAGAGAAAGAGGGAGAGGGACTAATATTGAAATTTATAATCAATAAATAACACATCAATAACGTGTTAGAGCACCAAAAATTTGTTTTTAAAATTATTGTCTTTCTGTCTGTCTGTCCGGGCATTACATCAAAACCCTTGAACTGAGGAATGATTTGTGATTGTATCGTAGGTTTTACTTTATAAATTCCTAAATTCAATATAAATTAACCTGTTATTAAATTTTCTTCTATGAGGGGTACAAAATAAATATGATGAGCATAATTTTCGCGTGCGAAGCTGCGGGCAACTGCTAGTATTTTATAATAATGCTAAATACTTTATTCATTACATTCAAGTCCTACATTTTATCTTAAATAATATCATTTAAATCTAGTTTTATTTGGTTATAATTTACTTGGAGAGGATAAGTATAATATAAAAATAAATACTTTAGTCTACGTTTTCTACTTCGACTTACATCTTTGTTATAATTCAATATCACAGACAAATAACATAAAATGTTCGCATCTTCGTCTGTTGATTTTATCCGATAATATGTAAATTCTAAAGTATGGAAAATGCAATTAATTATTGTCTTTTACAGTAGTTATTTCATTACTAGGTATGTATGGATAAAGTGAAAGGGACGGCATTTGAAAATAATAACTTAAAATAGAAAATTAACCAGTGTATTAAATCAATAACATGGTTAGTTATTCCTATATTAAAAGCGGAACAAACATTTTTATGTGTTTCCTGTCCGATCGTTAAAATATACTTAATTGGCCATACCTACTAGCCGAAGAACCTCAAATAGTAAGCATTATGACATTATCAGATTACTTCACACTTATCATAAAATTGGTTTAAAAACTTTGCTTCGCCGTAAATCAACTTTACGGATTTTCCTTGCCATTGGCATCATTACCATTGGCTGTGGCATTGCACCAGAAGGATAAGGCATATAAAATATATTATTAATGATGTCCTTTAATAAGGGACATCATAATGTAAACCGGCTGTGTGCCTCGTATATTATGATAAGTAGACTAGTTAAACATTACAAAAAGAAGGCAATATCTAAAAGTATACATAAAATAATAATAGTAAACCTTTTTTTTCAATAAAATTATAGACGTTCTGGAATACTATCTACAACATAGAAATATTTAAAAATTGATTTTAGTAGCTTACATGTCCTGAAGCAACAATAAAATATAAATGCTGAATCAAATTATTTGCAATGCAATGAATTAATACGAGTATACGTAGTATATTCGTTCACTGTTGCAATGTAATAAAGTTGGACTTAAGGTCTGTATAATCATAATTATTAAAATATAACAGATATAAAGTATCTTTAATAGGAATGTTCAAAAGCACAAAATTAGGTATACCTAGTAGAGCTACATAAGAGCTTTACAGAAAATATTATTATAGCTTACTGATATGATAATGCTTCTTAAATTCATTCCAACTCATTCGTTCTACGGAAAATTTTATTCGACAATTCAATCTAGTCACCAGTTTTGACTGTTCGTCGCATTTGAAGCCAAAATAGACGAGTACACTACACAATACATCCAATTGTCCTCAGCGAATCACAGGTGTAACTTATTTATTTTTTATAATAAAATATATATCCTACAAGGTAGAGTAGTTAGTGTAAGGCGCCTGAAGCGACTGATCGCAACAGGCGCAGGGCAGTCAGCGCGCCGGGGCGCGCCGGGCCACTCGCAGCAGGACTGGCCCGGCGCGGACGTCCTTGAACAGCCTGATAGCTTCGCCGTGCGTCAGGCCTGCTGTTCCACGCCCGTTCACTGACACGATCTCATCTCCTGGAATATTCGAACAAACTTATTAAAGCCTTTGCTAATTACAATTACATTGAGAGAGAATACCGAATAAAATAATAGGAGCGTTAGTTGCTTGTTACTTGGCCGGCGGTCGGTGATGCCTTTCATGTTAATGATTGGAAAATGTTAAGTCATACATACATACAAAATTCATATATCGTACATCTTTTCAGTATGAATCCACTTTATAATACGTTTTTACTGTAAAGCTCTTGAATCCTTAACTGAGAAGAAGATTTTAGCATTTACCTAAAGATCATGTTGTTGAATGAAGTTTACTGATATTGACCTTTGTTTATGCTCACCTTTAAATTTATATTACGCCATTACTATTAAAGGTCACTTATTAATTTTTACATGCAATATGGCTATCGACCAACTTAAGAAGTATGAGTACGGTAGGGCAATACTGAGTAATGTTAATGTATTCAACTTTTTATGGATAGAGCCGACAAACGAGCTGACGGTCCACTTGATTGTAAGTGGCTTTATATTGTCGCTCATGAACATGTTACGACACCAAAGGAATCACTTATGCCAAGAAAGAGAGAAGAAAAATAAAGAAAGACCCACTATACAACCACAGCCTACTATTCCTTGAAAACATTCTATAAAAATATTCTTTGAAAACAGCAGACGCTGAATTAATAATTTCAAAAGGTGCATCCGTAAGTAGTTACTATTGACTATTCTTTATACTTTTGTTAATTTAATATTCTCAGAAGTAAAATAATATTAGGTACTGTCAGAATGTTTTTTTTTTCATAACATGAATTCTTAATATGATCACTTCTTTTTGTTGTTTTACATAACAAAAGTTCACTCAAGTTTTTACTAAGTTCAATTATCTCTCTATTCTTAAGCTCTGTTATCTAGTATCTCAAACATAGTCTTTTTATATATTTTATCTTGTAGATGGATAGCGTTTTTAATTTTGAAATATCAATAAAGAAATACAGAATTGAATTATGACCATTATCTTTATTTGGCATCACTTAGGTTTATTTAGACTTCAAAGAAGGGTTAAATGGCCTGTCAACAAAGTACATAAAGCATTTTCCCATAGGTCATATAATTATCTTGGACCTCTTGTCTACAACAAAATACATCAAAATCTAGACTTACTACAATGCACAAGGTATTCTTGTAAAAATAAGGTCAAAAAGTGGCTTAGAAAACTTGACTACGCTGAAACTGAGGCTATTATTAAACTATAGTGTTATGATGTAACTTTTTAATAATTTGAATTACCTATTGCTATTGCTATTTTCTTTCCTAACTTTATTTATTGTATTAATATATATATAATATAGGTACTAAATACATACATATATACATACACTGAATATATATATTATACATCATGAGTTATATCTATCTATGTTTGCATATTATAATACATAATTATATCACAAGTACAATAGAAACACTTGTTGTGTCCTTTCTACCATAGAATTTTGTTTTTGTTTTCTTCTGTAAACTTTAGAATTTATATAAGCTAATTAACCACTTTTGTAACGTGAGAGTGAATCCTAGTTTCCCACAACACAGGGAATCCTAGTGCGGGAGCTAGTGGCATTGTAACTATGTAACATGGTTGCTGAATAAATCATTTTTCATTTTTCATTTTTTTCATTTTCATTTACAATTTATTTACTAACTTATTTCATGTCAAAAAAATTATACAATTACGGAAGAGGATCGTTGCATTAACCATTCTGAAACAAGGGCAGGTGTGTCGGCATAATTTTATTATATAGATTATTATAGCTCGCAGCTGTCGTCTAACCGTTTCCAAGGAATGCTCACCTTTATAACTTTCTATGGTGTACCTATCTACTTAAGCGTACGTGTACGCAATGTTTAATTACCACTTGTTAGGACTTTTATTTTCTAACCGTATCTAAAAACATTTCTTATCCTCTTAAGGTTTTACAAAATAGTAGGTCGCTAATAAGGAAAAAAGTTGTTTGTGTATAACCGGCATTGCATTGGTGAATCCCCTAAAGTGTAGAACGTGTCCATAAGTGACGATTACTACCATCAAGTTCGCTTTATCTTCCCTTCTGGCTATAACTTTGGGTACTAAGTAGCATATTATTAAAAAAGTACCTTCTCGTAATAAACCAGATTCCGCAGCTTGGCCATTGTTGAAAATGGTTTTCACGAAGATGCCCATATCGCCTCGCGGAGAATCTCGTCCGCCTACAATGCTGAAACCCAGTCCTTTGCCACCGGCTGACTTGGTGAATCGTACCTGAAATCAGGTTGGACAAATTTAAATAGCAGGATGTTTATTGTTTAGTTTAGAGCAGTGTTCTGAAAATCATTGACAAGTTTTCTCATGTGTGTCTTGTATCATAGATGTTATTTTATTTATAGAATTTATAGCATACCTCAAAAGTGTGCGAATCTCGTGGCTCTGGCGCAGGAGGTCGTTTCCCTGTTTTCAGTTCTGACGCAGGCGGGGCAGGCGGTGGTCGCGGCGATCTAGGAGTAGAGCTAACTCGCAACTCCGCAACGCAGTTCCGCAACTGCTGCATTGGTTCCTGGCGTTCCTGTCGCGACTGCACACGAGGCAGTCTATACGGTTCCTCCCATATCCTATCAGACATGTCCGTTGTCAACCTATTGTAGCCGTTCTTGTAAACGGGCACATTTATTTCCACGTTTTCACTATACGGTCTACTTCGTATATCTTTACTGCTTTTTCGACTATTGTAGGCATAGTCGACGACATCTCTGCTCTCGTCGTGGTCTATGAGAGGAGTTCTGTCGCGGGGCGCCGGTGGTTTGGAGCGGTAGACATTCGGAGAGCTACATCGCCTTCGTAGTGTGGCACTTTGACGAGGAGGGGAAGGCGAGGGAGGCTGCCGGGTCGCAGTCGGGCTGGGAACGTAGAATGTGGCCGGTTGTTGCTGAGGCGGCGTTAGGACGTCGTGCGCTGAGAGAGCTCGCCGACGCAGTCCTCCTCCGAGCTTGCCTAGCGCCCTGATTATGTCAGGTGTTCCACTCGTGACTCTTAGCGAGGCGGTCGTGTAAACTTTACCGCGGTGTCTGAATGAGAGCTTGGAGGGCGGGGCGGGGGAGCAGTGCGGTGGGGGGCGCGGGGGGGACGGCGAGCAGCGCACCGGGCTCGGTTCACGAGTGCCGGAACCGGGCCGCAGCCGCGAGCACCGGCGCCTTAACTTTCGCCATCTTTGGGACAGGTTGGCGTTCCAACTTTCTTCTGAAAAGTATAACGCAATCGATTTTAATTTACAGGGATAATGTTGTTTCATCCTTTAGTATAATAATATACGAATGCAAACTCTACATAACAATGTTTGTAAGTATGAACACAACATTCCTATTGGGAAATTAATTCTAATAGTTTAAATAATTTCTGCATTTAGTATAATACAATTACAAATTCAGATAACATTGCATTAGGTACATAGGTAGATAATATATACTTAGTATACATTTTTAGTATAAGCTAGTATCGCTTGTTTAAATGTTACTTCAGCTTTACGTTAGGCATCAGGCAACTCATCGGTGATAACACTACTTCGTGCACTTAGTACATAGGTTCCCTGGCATATGAGGTTGTTGGTTACAACTTACAAGTACCTTTTTTATTAGTATCAGCATCAGAAGCATAGTCATGCGTGCGGGACGGCGGTTGCGCGGGCGGCGTGGCGGGCGCGGCGAAGCTGTGCCGCAGCGGCGTCATGCGCAGCAGCCGCGGCCGGTCGTTGCCGCGGGAGCCCCACGCCGGCGCACCCATCGCTCACCGACCACAGCTGGAAAGAGGACAGGAAATATTAGCTAAAAAAGAGCAAATTAGGTTTTACTGACTTCAACGGAATGGCGTTTTATGATTACTAAAATTATCGCTAGTCGTATAAAAAATTTACAAGGAATTGAGGGGCGTATTTCTTAATTGTGAAGCCTAGATATTAATAAAAGGAACTTAGATATCCCACACATACGAAATCGAGGGTGAAAACTATTATAGTTCATTAAAGTGTAGTGTCCCCACTTTAGACTGTGATACTATTTATAATGTGTCAAAATTTCAAGTGCATTAATTTTAATTATGACTGCCGTCACCATGTCCTTATTGTTTAGAAGTTACCATTTGATGGCTGCGTCATAGTTGTGACTGTTATACTTTTATAGTAGCGCGGTCATGCATTATTTAATAGAGCCACTTGTGGTTATAATAAGCTGCTTAATTAGACATGACCGTTTGAACGTTGTATTAAACCTCTCGAGAGTATGATGCCCTTCGTTGAACTAAGTGAATACATTGAGCAGATATATCTTATAACGGATACGTCTAATTTTAACTACTTGAATACCTTATATTTAAAATGGTTAGTTTTATGAATGTAGAGTTTAAAAGCTGTTTACATTGACTATAAATATTTTATAGTTATAAGAATTTGATAACACTATAAGATTTAAAACAAGCAATAAAATTATGAAACATTGTGCATGCAACTCTTGTTTACCTAATTTGAGTAAATTTACGGAAATAAACCGTCTTAAAACAAAATTAAATCAAAAGGTGCTAAGTAAAAAGTGACGGAACTATGACTGAAGCAGTCGGCCCAAGAATATACTATCCTGCAATGAAAATCTAAAGACAAAAGTTAAATTACTCATTCTATTGTTAAATTTGCATAAAATAACTTAATCTCCTACTGGAAAATATGGAATCATAACAAATATACTTTGGTTGATCGATTTTCGTTTTCATTCTTACTACATCTAGAATATTAGAGTTTAGAAATACATAAGTAATTTCTCCAGTAGCTTATTTTGTTTTGACTGACTATAAGTTAAAACTTAACTAAATTTAAACATCACAGCATTTGGTCACGGTGTGGTGGCTGCTACCAGTGCCACCCACACGGCTTGCGGCGTGGGTTTAGGTCGCGCAAACAACCAACGTCCGGCAATTAGGGCTTCGTAGTTCATCCATCTTGTAAGCTATGCTACTTGTATCCACTTAAATGTTACACACGTTGTGTCAACCTACTTATACCTTTGCGGATTTGTCTACAACCTTATTTTTCGCAGACGTATCTTTACCTAAATCAATAAATGGTACTAAACTCTCCGCTAGTTGCACTTTTTTATAACACGAAGCGTCGCGTGGAGCATCAGCGAATCAAAAATGAAAGATTGATATTATTAAAAAAACGTGTTTATGGAAAAGATGTTTAAAATTGAAGCTTTGATCCTTTCTAAATGGCTCTTCATTAAAACGAAGGAGACAAATATATGTTATAAATAATAAGATGTAGGTGCTTAATAAAATCAAAGACGATTTAATAATCAAGGCTTTAAGATTCATAAATGAGCCTGAAGATGATGTAAGAATTACCTTGAAGTAGTAGTTATATTGATTAAATATACATATCATAAAACATGATAGTTTCACATTTAATTTTGCGCGATAGATATACTTAATTACTTTATTGATGAGGCTATTGGTCTCTTTATAGACCATGATTCTGGAAATAATTGGTAACAAATAAAACGATTTATTTGTAGAAATACATTTGATAAATTAGGTATAAATCAAGTCTCTACGGATGTTGTTGTTTCCAAGGTAACAAAGTAAATAGGATCATTTGATACACAATAAAACTTGAAAATTTCCTTACTGTACATTGATTATGTATTTACCGTTATTTTTCCATTTTATTTATTTTTGTCGTTTTCATTAACACTATACACTTCTTATAGGTTTTTCTGTAATATATTATATATATTTACTTATGTAAAGTACTATTTGCTGTATTTTTTTTTCAAAATTCTAGCCTCAGTAGTTACGGAATTAAGGAGAATGTTCTAATCGTTTTAAATTTTCGTTCTTTCTTGAATAATTTTAAAACTATTCATTTTAGAACTATAATAAAAATATATTTGAGATTCTTACAATATCTTATAAGCCCTTTCATTTGACATGCAAAACAATACGATTTACGAAACAGTTTTTTCATTTTATTTTGTTTTCGTTAAATCGAACAAAATTGGCTGTGAAGGGCGGTCGCTAAGGGTTCCGCTTTTCGCTTTTTTTTGTTGGGAACCCTAACTTGGTTTCAAACAGTCTTAACTTAGATATTTACTACTTTAGATATTTATTTGTTTCAAACTATGTAAAAGACCATAGGTAACCATCTAAGCTCTAAAATAAACCTAATTAATACTTGGGCTTAAAAACATGCTCTATATATTTTTTTATTGAGTTGGCTTCCATTGCATAATACAAAATCCATTGTATCTTATAAAGTTACAAGTAAGTAAAGGTAAAACATGGTAGGTAATAATGGACTCCTTGCTCCACGGATATCCGCTACGGCCCGTCTGATCACTATTCGAGGAATCTTGTATTGAAGTAAAAATTAGTAGTCTGAAAGCGCTCAGTTTAGGGACGCGTGGTGGGACTGCACAATGATCGTATCACTTAATGTATATTTTATTCAAATCGAACATTCCTTACTTGCGTTTTTATTTGTAATTTTGTAATACTTAGTATATTGATTTAAAACAGCTCCCTTTGCTCCCTTAATCCTTTTAGTAACGAATGCGTGAGCCACAGAACATCTTACTAATAATTAGTAACTAATTCTGTGGCGTGAACATAGACTAGATAGGTAAACCTTTACAGTGACGTTTTGGAAATTATAAAAAAGCGAGATTTTCGTGAATAGGAAAATCGTATAATTAACAGGTTTTTCGAAATATTTGTTGGTTGACTAAATTAATTAAAAATAGTAATTGCAACGCTTGACATTCAGTAATTTGAACCTCGAATTATTCTAGAATATTACCACAACAAAGACAAACGACAAAAAATAATGGAGGTGATTAATATTAATTTTAATTGGAGACGGTTGTCAACCGCAATACCAGAATGAATCCCTCGTGGCGTCGCGTAGTGTAATTAAATACCGCATCGCTTCGGGGTAGATCGGGGGTCATCTGGGGTGATCTTTGTAACAGATAGTCCCCCGAGTCTCCCCGCTTTTGGATATAATAGGGAGCTGAACAATGCAGCTGTAGTCTGTCTCGAATCGCGTCTGCGATTTATATCAAAATACTCGTATCTGTAAGCCAATTGTAAACTGCTCTGTACAAACATCTGCTTTAATAAAGTAAATCCTATGTACTAAATATAATATAATAGTATAATATGTAACACTATTTTTGTCTGTTTTCGATGTTACTTCACAGTATAAGTTTATTTAGGTAAGTACCACTTGCAAATGAACAAAATCTTTTTAATATGATATTATTTTTCAAAGACTGCTATATGACTAAGTGCAGCCTCATGTCGTTTGATATCATTAAACCGTCTGCCTAAATCCTCCTTGCTTCAGCAGCAACAAGTTTTTATATTATAATATACAAAAAAAAACCGGGCAAGTGCATGTCAGGCCACGCGCAATGTATGGTTCCGAAGTAATAAGTTTATTTACTCACTAGCTGTTGCCCGCAGCTTTGCATACGGAAATTATATTTTAACTTATTCAAACTTTTATCCTGTTTTCCTGGGAAACATTTTAATTTTCCGGGATGAAAAGTTGTCTTAAATATGACCCAGGGTATCAGTAACAACTTAACCAATTTTCATCGATATCCGTTCAAGGGTTTTTATGTGAGGCCTGGACAGACAAAAAGACACTTTGAGTTTTATTATAGTATAGATTAACTACTTATGCTAACATAGCCGTCATAGTTTTTTTTGTAAATTCATCATATAACCTATTTTTGAAATTTTTTTTTACTTGTCCGCTTTTTACTATCCGTTTAGCTGATGCCCTTGGGGACACTTGCTTCTAACCAAAATTAGCATTCCAAAATTTTTCTAAGACCTTTTCAACGATACCCCACACTATAGGGTACGCAACGAACGAAAAATTCATCCTCACGTTACGTAGACGGACGGACAGACGGACGGATGGACGGATATGAGGAAAATATGTATAAGGGTTCCGATTTTACTTCGGAATCCTAAAAACGACAATCAAAACAACAAGTATTAGACAAAACGACAAGAATTAGACGATGCAGTGGTCGTCACCCATTGCCATCATCACCTAACGTGGTTTTATATAATCGCTACCGGCCTAAAAGGAAACAAGGGACCTGCATTATTACAACGGTAGATTTTATTTAAGATTTAACATCTGCAGCAGCAATAACATGGTTTAAAACAATATGAGATATGAAACAGCGCGTGTGATACATTCTCTTTTCTATTATTTTTAATTTTCCGCCGTACAATGGAGTGTGGCACTGCGATAGTCGGTGACGACCTCTCCGTTAGGTCGGAAACATCGTTAATTTGCGCCGGCGCAGTCCCGTTGTGCGCCGAATTTGGACAATTGTGGTCACCACTCTTCCGGTGCCACGGTATCAACGGTGCAATTTGCGAACAAGGAAGCGAAAATTTTGCAAACATTAATTAATTCTTTTACGTATTTAATTAGTAGTGAGGCTACTCGTTAGAGCCACTAACGCCCCAAACAAGAAAATCACAATCTAGCTTTTTTTGCTCGAAAAATATTTTGCTGTGTTAATGGAAACGTTTATTAAGAATTTAATTTTTTTTTTGCTCCTCACCTCGAATGTGGCGCCCCTCCAAATTTGGCTCCCTAGGCCGTCACCCCCTAATACCGGCTCTGAGGCTACTTTCCCAGAAGAACCAGAGTAGACTCTATCTACTAATGACTATGACCAGTGTACATCTGACACACACACACACACACACACACACACACACACACACACCAAAAAATAATAATGATGATTAAATTATTTTTAATTTGAAAGGTCTTTAATCTTTCGTTTATACAATTTAAATAAGTATATTTGCCCTGGAACAAATCACAAACGCGCTTCACTGCTATAGGATGATTATTTAGAAGCAGATAAAATGAACGTAAAACCGATTAAACATGTTACGAGTATATTCCCTCCCACTAACATGTTTTTATTCATTTCATTTCGATTTATTTATTTTAAATGTTACATTTATTAGTGATGTTTCTGATTGCTATTCTCAAATTATATTTAAGATATTAAGGAGAATAAACGGCTATTGGTTTTATGAAATTTAACAAGTATTTTTCGTACTTCATACTTAAGCTACATAAATTTAATCTTTAGCAAACAGTTTTTTGTAATGTGTAAGGTTCCTATTATCATTGTTCCTCATGTATAGATGCTGTGTCATTTTATGTTCAAGTTTTGATGTAATGAGTTTCAAGTTTAGGTAATCTTTAAATAAAAAGCAGCTGTTCTGTGATAAACAGTGTCCACTACATATATTAAATGTCAAATCACTAAATTATAATTGAAATGTACCTACTATCGTCAAGGATAGAGCTACTAGCAAATTGCAATTCAAAATAACTTACGACTACACACAATCTAATGGCTTAAGGCAACATAGTCATTGCTATAATATAAATTGACATGTTGACATCATTGGCATCGTGTTTGCAGTTTGTCTGCCATTAATATTTTTTTGCATCAAATTTATCTTTCCTGCAATACACATAAGCTGAATATAAAAAATGTAAAAGAATATGTACATATATATGAATATACTATCATGAACACCTGGTACCTATTACCAGAAATATGAATGTAGCTCTTGGTAATTTGGACTACCAAATACTAACAGCTTTACTCTGAGGCTCTACTTTAGAAGATACTTTCAGTAATTTCTAGTAATTTCAATATAACAAGGAACGCTAACTAACAGATGGCTCATGAAGTGAACAGTCATGTTTATAGTAAGCAATAAGGATATTATGTCATAGGCTTAGTGTGTGTCTACATTGATTCTAATGATATAACATAAGCAATGCTACATTTCTAATTTCGTAAAATATTATTATGAATAGTGCTATGAAGTGACAGAAGAAGATGTTAATAGGAAAAAGCTAGAGTATTGTATGTTTGTTATGGCAAAACAAAAAGCCGTGTAACGGGTTCGTGTTCATGCTGCGCCCACACTTATTAACGAAATTGAGATTTATACATAACCAAGACCGATAGTGCTATGAAACTGGCCCTATGGAATGTGACCCATGTCTCGATTGTTACTGCAGACACCTAGAGATATTCAAGGTTTGTTCATATTTATTCAAATGATTTCACGAACAATGTGATTTGAAATCGAGGTTGACATTAGAAGAAAGCTTTCTTGAGAACGAAAAGCTTATTATTAGCTTTTATTATGGTACTGGAAGCTCGTCTGTCGTGACGTGACGTGACGGTCTAGACGTGACGTTGTAATTTTATCAATGTTTTATATAAGTTCGTCACGTTTACTATTATTTCTTCTTAAAGTTACATCGGTTAAGCTTATGTTTGAATAGACTCAACTGAAGGCTTAAAGACTAAACAAAGTGAATTAGTATGTGCATGTCAAGATGTTTTTAGACGCACTTTCTTGTTCCAATTACTTAAAATTTAACCGCCAAAATAGGAGGTGAAGTTTGTCAATTAATTTATCAACCATAAGGTCATTTATTAACCGAACTGAAAAAATATATTTGAAAACATAGATTAGTTCCACCTTCCATAATAATCAAATTCAGTTCTGAAGATGGGATCAATAAAAGACTAAAAGAAAATTCAAAATTATTGTAATTTAATATTATTTTCAGCGATAGCTTTGGTGGTCTATTTTCAAAGACTATTTTCCTTTGTTTTTATAAAATTTATAAAAAATATATATGTTACTTTCCTTTCCTATTCTTAAAATTAAACTTTTAGACTAGTCTGTCGAAGCGATCCGAGGTCGAATTACTACTACACTCAGTTAATCTATCAATTTGCTCTGATCAAAGTATCTGTAAGGGGTAGTTTTAAAGAGTAAAGTGGGCGTTGTGCTGAGTTTCTTTTACCTATGCAGACTATTACTAAGTACTTATATTGTTATTGCTCTGTATGGTTGTAGTCTCAATAATCCAAGAAAAACTGCTCTTAAAATAAGTTAATGATATTATTTACGTTATTCTTAAATTTGTATCCTTCTTTGTGGATAATAAAGAATATTTGTATTGTATTATTTACTGTTAGTTACGGTAAATCATCTGACTCATCAGACTCTTAATCATGTTATTATTGGTATGATTTAGACTTTCTCACGATAGCTGCCCCAGTTCTAACGAACCTGAGATAATTCAGTATCGTCGTTATGCTTCTGCTTATTTTCATTTTTTCTTCAGAGAAATCCGATTGTTCTAGATTAAACATTGTTGCAGTATCAATAGGTTAGTAGAGAGTTTGAATGTCTTCAGCTTAAGTAAAACCTTCCACAGGACAAGTCATTGGACTAAAAAAATTTTTTCAGATAAGTCGAATCGCTACACCATCTAGGCTATCGGGTCATCCTACGTATGTACTCGTATGTATTACTAGCATAGAATTTCTGTAGTATTTTTTTTATTAATCACATTCTTAATTTCTTTAAGGATAAATACATATATCTGAAGTCTACGCAGACGAAGTCACGGGTAGAAGCTAGTTATTGAAATAAATATATTAATGTGCATTGTAATTCATTAAAAACACACAAACATTACATAAAAACAAGCACTCGTGCACATAGACTCTCACAAAAATTTGTTACAGATTACATGAAAATGTAGGTGGCACTGGCATACAATGGAGAGCGTGGTGGCAGTACGTGTGAATTTGCTATCTTTCCTAGAATATTGTGAGCAAAACAAGCTCTGTTAGATTTATTGGATCATTTCTCACTTCAATTATAACGGCGACGGAAGCCTTTCGACTTGTTAACCGGTGTCTCTCTTTGTCTTATTTATTATTCTACGACCTACGTTAGTGCAACACATTATTCGTACTTTAATGAAAAGCTTGAGTACATTTATCAAAGAGTTGTTTGTATTTTATGAACACAATTTACTATCAAAAATTTAATCATTTTCTTGCACTTCTTCATCTTTCTTCATCTAGTGTAGAGAGTAAAAATGTATCAATTTAAAAGTTAAAAGACGATTTAGTACATTTGAAAAAATATGGTTTATGGTGGGTTTCAATATTAATTATATCTGTCCTGGAAGCTTACCTAGGAAATGACGAGCTTTTGTCACGTAAGATAAATAAAAATTTTAGCAATGATCAGCCAGAATTAAGCTACATATTATAATATGTATTACCCATGGGTATTTACAAGTTGTAAGGACGAAGTAAAGTCAGCAGCGTATATGTACATTGTGTATAACTCAGATGATTTCGATAAAGAATGAGCACTTGGTTTACGTTTTGTTCATAGTTTGGTACATGCACTGTGTATATCGCTAATACTCAATAAGATTGCTTTTAGTCTGCTATCGGCTTACTTAGATATTTTTCTTCCTTGAAGTGTCCCGGAGTAAACTTTGTATGATTTGTATCTGCGATTGCTTAACGTCACTTGCGGTGTTATTTTATTCACCCCAATTAACAGAATGAGTCTCTCCTCCCAACTGAGAAAGTTGAGTATATTCCACCATGCTGCACCAGAATGGATTGGTGGAGATTACGATTTTTAGGACATTACTTTACCAAAAATCTCAGTCATACAAACAATAACATTAACAGTTAACTGTAATCAGTAAAAGGGTAAATACAATCATAATTCGTTTTATATTATTGTTTTATTGCTTTGTGAAGACTTGTACGTTGACCTAAGCGATAGTGGGTTGAGTGTTGTAGATGATGCTTAGAAGCGTAAAGGCTTCGCTACGACACTGGATGTAGGGTAATGTTCGAAGTTTCATAATAGGAAAAAATGCATGCACCTTCTTTGCACAGTTGAAATGCATGTACATTATGCACTCGTACTCGAATGTATGTGCATCAGAGTTTATCGCTGCTCTCAAAATATACTAGGAAGAATACATTGTGTAGTCGTTGTTGCTACCATCGCTAGACATTTCGTAAGTATTCTACTTGATATTACAAGGTTCATTAATACACAATTATTACATAAAATATCTAAGTTGTGAACTAAACCAGGGATAGATTAATCACACTGTTTGGGATATAATGTTCGAATCGAAATAACTAACGATGATATTGGCACCTGGTATTTCTTGTAGGAGGTTGTTAAACTTCGTTCCACCCTGGTCACTCCTGATAACACTCAGGAATTGGGGTGGGATCCACGACTTAGCTGGTTTTCTATCCACACTATCATAAATTCAGTCAGTTACCAATTAGCAAGCGGATTTACTGCTTCCTTCTTGGCTCGTCCAACAAGTCTTAAAATTGTCGGCTATCAACTTGAAAAAACTGAAGTTCATGGAGTTGATATAGTTTATATATGTATATTATGTAATTACAAGTAGCATACTTCAAAGAGACATCAGCCATGTCGGCACAAAGAGTCGCATTGTAGAGCATCGCTCAGGAATTTCTCATCTGTTCAGTACGTTCAAGTACATACCCTGCCCTCACATCACACAATATCCGACCGTTGCATAAAGATGCCATTGTGTGCTAGTTTCATTTACCGTGAGATCTCAGTTAAAGTTTCTAACTCAACAAGTAATTCGAGATGAGTATTCTTTCTAAAAGAAGCATCGTATTTTCCATAAATGTAACTGCTACCTAAACGATTGTATTACAAGTTGAAAGTAATTTTTGGCAAATGTTTAAAAATATATATAGTTATATCATTCAATTTGCATGAGGTAAATGATGGGTAAATATAATTTGGTGCCACCCACAGGTGCCACCTATTTAAGAACTTTTTTGGATTTTGCAATATCCTAAAGGGATTCAGGTTTCTCGTAATATTATTGACGAATTAACTAAAGCTACTGCAATAGGTACCTATAACAAAAATAAACAATGCTCATTTTGTGTGTTTATTCAGTCATATTTCCTTCGGCCTACAGTGATGCCATTTGTGCCTTCAGATTCATGTTTTCCGTGATTCATAAATATGCAATATGTTAAACCGTCAAAGTAGAAGATACTTCGTCATCGACTTCTTTCACCTTCATAATATAAATAATAGCAATTAGCAAAATAGACATAGAAGCAAAAATCCAATAAAAAACGATTATATTTGAAATTCCATTTTAACTAGGTCTAGCTTTGATGCCATAAAGGGAAAAAATATTTTTTAGGATGATCAGATAGTGGAATCTTCCTTAAATGTTACATTAAATTCAATTTTTTTAACAACCTACTTAGTTGCTGTGTTAAAGCTATAAATACTTAAATATTAGCTAAGTATGTTATTAAGCAAATTAAAGTTGATGAAAAACAATTCATGATGATGACAAAAGCGTCATGATTAGAAGCACATACTCGTGCATAAAAATCACTTCCATCAACCTAAGAATAATTTGAAACTAAACAAACGCATTTTTTTAAGACATTACCATTTACTTTAGTTTAAGCTCTAAGTTTTACACTACCAATGCAATTCAAACATCACACGAACCTCCACGTTTGATTACAGACAATTAACAGCGAAAGTGAATGGAAGGTAGCGAAATATGATGAGTTAAAAAGATAGAAAAGTGTGCACAACTGTAATGCATTACTAAAGGCAATAAGTACCAATTCTGATTGGCCAATAAGTCTACACATATGTATAGTAAAGGACAGTTAAAAATTAGATCGGGCTCAAGAAAAGAGAATAGACGAGACTCTTGAAGAATGAAGAAGGAAAATAATTCTCATTGCTTAGGGGTTGTTTTTTGCGTAGTTTCCTTAATTCAATTGACTGAATGGAATATGTTGTTTTATAAATAAATTTCATATCACTCTAGTTATTTAGATAATCCGAGCCTGTTAGCCTTTTACTATAGATGTGTGAGATGTATTGTAACAACTACATTCAGCTCGCGTGACTGGTTAATAACAACGTGAAAGGTTACAGCATGTCAAATGCCGTCTCGCCTGTTGTATTGTGTAGATCAACCGACTTGTAAAGACGGAATTAACTACACAGGAATGTACAATGTACATGAATATGTAACACGAACTGGAGTAATTGATAAATGATCTAAAGTTAATATTTAGTCGTGTTAAGTCACTTTAACATTTTCAGTTACCTGATCTGATTATGGATACAAGATTTGTGTTTAATTTGAACTATTTAACTCAACAAACTAATTTGTATTGCAGGCTTTGTCCACTTTTAATTAAATTTATCTTGGGTTAAAACTATTTTTTAATCCCATCTAGAAAATATTCAGAAAACAGAAGTTGTTACTTCTTAACAAAACTATTGATTTTAACAATTAAATAATGACTGAAAATAATGAATGAAAAATAAAAGCTACGCAAAGAGAGATAACGAACGAAAGAGAGAAACTTGACTAAATACTGAATAACAGCAAATTATATCACTTAAAACTTGGAAGCAATGTTGCGTTGCTCACAAAAAGGATCACCACTTCATCGTAATAGGAAGCGCGTGACTAAGGACAATAAAGTTTACAATTACTATTTGAAGTGGCTACCGCCCTTATCGTATGTGCTATTGCTGTATTATATATCCGTGAGAAAGTTTAATTATGACATACAGCAGTAGTATCTTATAGGATTCCCACTTTCATTCTTTTTCTTCTTTTATTGGCTGGTAAGGCATTTGTGATGCCTTTAGTGTTGCTGATGTCCATGGGCGACGGTAGCCACTTACCATCAGGTGGATCGTCAGCTCGTTTGTCGGCTATATCCATAAAAAAAATATAAAAATAAAATTAAGTGCTTCTCACAATATAATTAACTCATTATCGTTAACCATAATCATTTATTATCGTAAGTGATCCAAATCTTTGACACCAGCAATTGGGTCAAAACAAACTGATAGTTTTGTTGAAACTGGAACAAAGACAAATCGGCTTCTACTTAGTTCCTTTAAACGCAAACATCTTGGAAAAAACATCTTGGAAGTTTCGACTTAGTATTGTGGCTTCAAAACTATTGGTTCATAGCCAAAATAATGTAAAGAAGTAAAAGTCCAGTGCAGGGATCACAATATACAAGTATGTACATGCATTGAGGCTAGTAAAAACTATAATGTCTTACTTTACAAAATTATTACTCAGACTGTTTAAGCCTTTAAGGTGACTGCATTTACGATCTAATCTAACCCACACTCATTTTCCATACTTGGCGGAGCTTGTTTGGTCGCGATAATGGCCCAAGTCAAGCTACCATTTTAGGTGCAATGAGGCACACTTGTTTAATTTTTGGCAATGATATGTCAACGTTCGACAAAATAAGTTTATCACTTGCTTTGGAGGAGGTAAAACGTTGCCAGATTGGAAATCAGTCACCTGTTAAGTTGTTTTTAACATTTTTACAGGCGTATCAAATTAGTTAAACAGCATAGCATGACGGATTAAGGTTACAACATTAATTTAACACATCTTATTCTGAGACTCGAGCACAGAAGTAAATGAGGAGATTGCACGTTGGTATTAGATTTTTAAACAGGTATTACAGATTTTAATAGGTTATGCTTTGAGTAGTATTAATGTTGAAAACCAAAGGATATCAGTCACAAAAATATCAATTAAAATAACTTTAGGGATGGGATTCGATATAGTTATTTAAATTTACATCAGGATAGAATTGGATACCCGTCTGAATCCAAAAACCTACAAAAATTTAGAAAAAAGCAATTGATCTTTTATTTGCTTGTATTTTTCCTAACGAATGTGTTTACGTAACCTACTATCATTTGCACAACAATGATTACTATAACAATACGTCAGACTAATCGTCTAATGGATTGATGTGAGTTACAATGGGTACCGCAACATACATACGGTATAGGCAATAACGGGGAGGGTGTGGGATGAATGCACTATGACGGCGGGCTATGAGTTACTCTGATGCCAAATGGCAAAGCAAATTCATCTGTAAGACGTAAGTAGTAAGGGTCGACAGACAGAGCTTAATATTTTGGTACATTTGTCTACCGAAGTGTGGCGACTGAGGGGCCGAGTTGCAAGGGGACGTAAAACCCTCGCTCGATGCACTGTTGCAAACAATGTTATTTTTAAGCATTTATTTATCAGTTTTGCACTTAATATTAGAATTTCAAACCATATGAGCAAGCTTATAAAATAATACGTACATATTTTAACATATCTTTTTTAAAAATAGAAATCATTGATTCTGAAAACAGTTGGTAATTACTGACTTCATTTTCATTCTTACGAAGATCGTAAATTTTAATTAGTATCCAAGTAACTATTTACAATATGTTAAATGATTATTTACGAAATAAAAATGACAAATCACAACTGTTCACTAGTGATGTGAATGTCATGAAAAAGTAAAGTATTTTATGCCATGATCATTTAATTTACAAAAAAAAATATTGATTATTGGACAAATAATTCAGCAGCATTTTATTATGTCTCATACTAAACAGACAAACACACTTAAACCAAAATATATATATATATATATATATATTAAAACGATTTTAGCTATATGTAATAAATAACCAATCGGAAAATTGGAAAGTTAAATCCTAATTAATTTTGTTTCCCACATTTGTCAAATTAAAAATGATCTTTTTAAACATTAAAATGTTAATTAGCTTCTTAAAGATAAATAAAAGTCGTTAACTTACCTCAACGGACAATATCCAGAATTCAAATTTGGCGGAACTTCAGAACTTCCATTCATTCCCAAAAGTTCAATGCCGCTACATTCACCCACAAAAGTACGTAACTCACTTATTGTATATACAATTGTTTTGTATCATTGATATTTAATACAAAAGTGCGCACTAAACTGTAGAAAAAACGGAGCGAGGCGTACGTCTGTAACGGCCGATGGATTAATACTGACATAACCTCAAAATTACGCAGCTAAGCGCGCGCTGTTAAGAAATTGTTTATGCCGTCTGTACACCCATAAATAGGGTTCAATTGTGAGGAAAAGGACAAACGAACCAACCCACATAGTAAAAGACGAAGACAAAAAAGTTTGATACACGTTCATGTCATGGTTCTGACCTACGCTATGCCTACACGCACTATCCTATTTATGAGATCCAATGATGCTTTTATGTGGTACAATTTCGTTAACAGTTTCTTACCATGCCCACGATAACAACAATTAAAACAACGGAAACTGTTGAAATTTCGTGATGTGTGAATAACTTGTACAAATTACCCAAAACTTCGTTCACATGAATGGACTACCTATGAAAATTATTAGACTCTAGTCGTACTATTCGTATTGTTATTAGATTTAATACTCGTATTAGACAGGTACATATTTGTCACAAAGTTATGCTTTTGCTGAATAGCTACTCTGATAAATTAATCAAACTCCAATTAAGTAATTTTTTAATTACATTCATGTCAAACTCTAAAATATAGAGCCACAAATTACATCGCGATTAATAAATAATTAATATTGTTATAATATATCTACAATTGTATTTCTACGGTCCACTCTATATATCTTATTTTCGTAGTTAAAAAGTGGTTAGTACAAGATTTAAAAAAGAATGCATAGCACTTTACTAACAGTTTACTATCTCTCAAGTCAACAAAAAAAGTTGAGACCAAGGTTTGTGTACCTGCTTGACGTATCCCCGGGGATCCTTTAACTAATACTTAGAAAGCTATTCACCCGTGAAGAATGAATGATTTTAAACAGCCGCTTACAAAAACTTGCTTAGAAATTCCTACACTTGAGCTTAATAACAAAAGGGAAGAAGTCAGGTGATTTCTATTTTACCTAAGTTGTTTGCTAACATCCTTATATTCATTTTCTTTCGTATATTATAAGTGTAGCGAATGTAGTACATTTCGTTAACATATTCATTTATATCCAGGGGTTCCAATGGTTTCAATGTTATGTAGTCATATCTGTGAAGAAAACAATCGAGAGAAAACCTGAATACCTGAGAGGTAGAGTCTATCAATCTGTACTTCGTTATATGGCGTCATGGACGCCATTGCCCTCACGTCAGACCATCTTATTATTTTGGTTAGCCGAGTCTAGTTAGTTAGTGTAAAGATGTGGCGAAGAAATCTAACCCCTGCCCGTTTGAGATGGGCTGGTAATTCTGATAGGAAAGATGTAGAGTCAAATTCGATTTTGCAATTCTGCCATTCTGCAATTCGATTTTAAGGAATGTTCTTCTTATTCCAAATTACTCAATCCTTCCATGACCAAACTCAAGGAGGGGTTAAGGTCTGTTTGAGCTTTCATATTTCGCTTGAGGTAGTACTCGCAACTATGGACATTAATTGTGCACTGAAACATTTTAATATTTCCGTATTCATATATTGTCGCAGTATGTACTGACTTTTAGCTGTATTATCTTTTCATTGAGATATCTAAGCGTATAATCATTTAATAACAATTTCAAGGGCAAAGTGAGTTGTCTCATATTGATTTAGTCGTCATTTCAGACAACAAAGCTCTTGAGACGTGGCCGACGTGGGTATCTACTGTACATTTTATGAATATAGACGTGGCATAAAACGGTCTGGCTCTAGATGGCGTATCCCAGCCTCCTCGTAAGTTATACGTATTACGTTTTACGATTCATGAATCACAACTATTTATCAAGTAGTTTAATAACACGATGTTGATACTGATACATAACACTACAGTGGCTAATTGTGAAAGTGAGAATTAGAAATATAGATCATAACAGACAGCCTAACGGTGTTATATTCTTAAAATTAATTATTATTGTAATTGCAGTAGATAATTCTGCATTTTTAAACGCTTTTATTTAGCTTCACTTCGGAGCATCAAAGCATCAAATCTTCAATATTATGATCAAAATGCTACTCTATTTACACGGCAATAAGGTTATTAAACGCTTTTATATTTAGCTTCACTTCGGAGGATCAAAGGATCAAATCTTGTAACGTTAATTTGAATGACTTCCCTTTAATGAAAATTGATGAAATTTGGCAGACATGTGTATTTCCGATGACAATACACGAAAATCATATTTTAAACTAATTTTCATTGTTTATTTGTTGTTAAATAAAAAAAAACGATTTTCAGACTTTAGACGCATAATTCTCTATGTTCTATTTTACGTAGAGACTTGAAATTTTCACAACTTGTAGCTAATTTTATAAACTAAACATTGAAATAAAAGCGTTTAAAAAAAAAATTTTTTTTGGATTCAACTTATTTTATTCGATGTTTGAATATAACCATTTCAACGATATCATGTTACATACATAATTTCGGTGACAGTGTCATTCTATCGGAACCTGTCGGAGCCGATAAAAATCAATGTCAGATTAATTCCGATTATAGTCTGAATTTTAGTTAATTCCAAGCGCTTTAAATAAAATGTTTAGCCAGTACCTTGCGTGACATTTTGTCATGTATGACGTATGAGTCATATCGTGGGTTGCCACGATATGATAAATTGTTTCTTTTTCACATATTTAATTCTAAGATAAGACCTGAGCACTGTTATTGTATGATCTGGTGTTGTTATTATAATAATTTATTTAGCATTTTTAAATGTTAGTAAAATAATCTCTCTCATTTTAATAGACATAGAAATTATTCCCATAAATATCTTAAAATTGTGGATCCTGCATGTATAAAGAAAAAATAAAAATCAGATTTTTATGTTATGGTCCGAGACTCGACGTTAACGGCCTTTACGTGTCACGAAAGCCTAGCCTTTTTGACCTACATATAAATATGTTTATCCTTTAGATTGACATGTCCTACAAAACTTTATACGGCGTTTGACAAGTCCATAATGCGAAGGTATGTAATGTTCCTTGGTCGTCGGCTAGCGGCGCGTGTTTCCTGCGCGTCTGGAAGGGGCACGCGCACGATTCTACAGTTGTAGAGCTGGGCATATCGCGCCACGGTCCTTACACAGGGTGGTTATTGAACTATATTATTGGAACGAAGTTCCTTATCGCGCGTTGTGAAAGGGGGCTAGACGGAAAAAAATCTTACGACACTTTTTGATTCTTACGAATGACGACACTTTTTTTGAAAAAAATAATACTTAAATCGAAAGGAACTTCGTTCCATCCGGGTGTCCCTTGACACCTCTCATGTTTATTTATTAAAGCTCTCCTACAACATTTCACAATTTCTTTCCATACGAGATTTACATTTATACATAACGAGTATAGTGCAGTGTGAACAATGTGAACTCATTATTTAGCAGAAATAACATTAATTAATTAATAGTACCTAGGTATAGTAAATAATGAGACATAAAATATTCTAAAATAATAAAGCTCCTAAACTGTTATTTTAAATGTAAATGCAAGGACAAAGTTAAACTGAAAATTTTTACATTTTAACTATAACTTAAACAAATCTTAACTTAAGGTGGGTGGACCATGGAAGGCCACTCTAACGATTAAACAGTCACTACTTCGTTATTTACTGGTTAAATGAATCAAACAAATCATTAAGTAACGCTTTGTCTTATTATGTATCATATAAAACATTTTTTTTTATAAAAGGTTTAACCATTATTTAATAAACTTAAGTTTAAATAACCTCTGCCAAATGGCCTTGCAAGGAACAAGGCTCCATACAAGGCCAATATAATAAATCAGTCGTTTAACTTAAAACTAACATTGTGAACATTAAAATATCTACTTATACTTAAACTACATAAAAAGATCTTTCATTAAAACGGAATATTAAATGCCTACCATAACATATTCAGATAAAAAATAATCAACGAACATTACTAGAACTCTATCGTAAAACTAAGAATGTATTTGTGTAATTGTTTTAAAAATAATATAAATGAGTAATAAATCGAAATCAAATAAGTTGCCAATAACCTTTATAGTAAAATGATAAAAATATAAAACTGATTAAAATGGCCTTCTTAAGGGTCTGTTCCTTGTAAGGCCAAAATGTTAGAACACCTCGGAATTGGGGGCCTTTAACTAAGTGGTAGCAATATATTAACTTGCACATTGGTTTAAATTTCCAGATATGTATTTACAAGTGAAAACAAAGTATTAATATTTTCATAGTTTCTAGATGTTCCTAGGAAGAACCTTGTGCCCTAGCAAGGCCAACTGTCAACTTTTTGATCGGCCTTACAAGGAACCATTGGCTTTCCTAGGAAAACTACCAATATTTTAATTGTATTGGAATTAAAGTAATATTTTTTTCTTCAGTGCCGTAGCAAATCCTTATATTATCAATTTAGAGTAAAAAAATAAAGAAAACAATAGTTTATTTACTTGAAAACTTACATTTTACTAAGAGCAAATATTACAATTTTAACATCGATGACCGAAGTCAACAAAGAGAGGGCCCGCATTGATAAAATAGCGGTGCGAGGGACTCGCCGCCACGTTTGTGTACTTGAATTCGATGGATGTTAGTGTAAGTGGAAGGAAATTGTCATCGGCAATAAATACGACTTTTAAATAATTGGCCTTACAAGGAGCATGGCCTTCCATGGTCCACCCACCTTATTTTGTGTAGTTAAATATTAATCCCTTTATTCTTCGCAGGTTATTGTTTATTGTGGACTATATACAGTACATTGTTGGTTACTTAAGATGGAAGAAGTTTTATGATTCTACAATTAATAAAAAAATCCGACTACATAAAAAAACAAAAAAAAACAAGGCCAATAGTTTAGAATGTTGTTAAAAGTAATACTGAACAACTAGGTACACCATAGAAGGATTAACAGTTGGGACCCATTCTTCAACCAATCAAATCTTGTTTGTTTTTACCCAAGCAGCCCTGTAAAATTTAAATACTAGGTCTCGAATGTTAATCTTTCTATGGTTTAGTTATTTAGTATTACTTTTAACAAAATTCTAAACTACTGGACTTGTTTTTTCTTTTTAGTTTTTTTTACGCAGTCAGGATTTTTCTTTCTTTTATGTATTTTTTTTACACTTTTTAAGAAAGGTTTCATTGACTTCTTTATGACTACAAAATTTGCAATGTATTCATTTCATTGAAGAAGTTAATAAATTAGCTAGAATGGTTGTTTAAACAACTTTAAATCGTAACATATCCTAAACTGTTACTTAAAATGAAAAATGATGAAAAGAACCCAAAAATAATTTTTGAATACCTATTCAACGATAACCCACTCGACAGGTTTTGAGAAATAAAATTTTTGAAGACACAATATTGTGCCAAAAATCAGCCATTTTTTTTCAACTTTGATATATCCAGTGTCACTCTCACAATTAAGACAAATCTAATGGAACCTCTCATGTTGAAATCGATCAAGCCGTGTAGGCTGCAGAGCGTGCCAAAAAATATACATATGTATTATATACGCTCGAAAAACATAACCCTCCTTCTGGCGCAGTTGGGTAAAAAATGTCTGCATGTTCTCAGAATGAAAAAGAAGATTAAAGAAAACCGAAAAGCGTTATTTTAAGCGCTTAACCTTATAGTAAGCATGAAACGCCCATGACCCGTCAATAAGTTTTATGTCTGTATAATGAATTGGAGATGGTTTAACTAAATGAAGGTGGAATACTGCTAATGGTAAAATTTTTGAGCACAGCTGTGCTTCCGATCCAAGGGCATGTTAAGCTGAAGTGGTTATAGTCAGAGGCAGCCAACATCTAAGTAAAGTAAATCTAAGTAAATAAATATAAATTGCCAAAATTGCAATGCAAAATAGAATAGGAAATAGAACTATAATTGCCATTAAATACTAACCATTGATGAGGAAGTGCATTTTATGTACTATTCTAACCGCAGCTAAATTAAAAAAGTATATTATTACATAGTCATATTTAACGTGTTCAAAGATGAATGGATATAAATTCAAAAATCATATTCACGTGAGTTTTTTTTTTCTATTAAGTATGAGCGTAATTTTTATTGTCTACAATTGTTTCCGTAAGGTACTTTAAATTTGAGGACAAGAAACGGTGAACGCAACTCCTCAGCGCTTGTAAACTTCTAACCTACATGGAACTGGATCCGCTACAGTTATTATTTACGAGTTCTCTTCATTCATCTACACTTTAGTACCCTGTACCTAAAAGGTGTGTTATAAAAAGTTATTCATGTCATTCAAATTTAAAGCATCCTGTATGTATAATGTGGTGTTGAGGTTTCCGAGCACGATTAGGTGTGGACGCGTGGTTTGTTTTGTTTGAACCCTCGCAACGGCTGTAAGTTATGCTTTAAACAACCTATATGTAGGTACAAAAGTTATAGCTTATTCCTGATTGTAATATAATAGGTATAACTTCCAAATACGCCAGCTGTAGGAATTCACTTTGTAGAAATACAATTTTTAATTATATTAAAGTCGGAGTTATTTGTGTGTACGATGCTTTTGTTTTTTGAAAGTTAGCAACTCATATGTAAGTTATATGATACTTATGAGTAAATAGACTATAGAAAGAAGGAATATTGCAAAATGAAATTAAATGAAAACCTATGTTGTGAAGTATTACACACACACTGACTTGAGTCTATATTAGTAACTACATATACATCACCGACATAGTTTTGCTACGCCGCAAATTATTTGCACTTAGCATTTTGATGCTCCTGAGCAAAGCCACAGGTTAAGCTAAGTAACCAGTAGCGCTAATTTCCTTAGGAGTCCTACGAATGTCAGTAGTTCGGATTATCGACGATAGTTTCATATTAGGTACTATTACTAAGGAATTTTGATTTATATACGTCGGCGATTTCATCAAACTTACAGTTAAGATTATGTTTAAGCCATAAGGCAGCCAACCTCAAAGTTCGTTTGAAGTTGATGTTATGGCTACGCCTGGGTGCGCACGCGGAAGCCATTTTAAATCATAATGCTTACTCGAGCTCAATGTTTTAAAAATACAAGTTAGAATCAATGATTTTATTCTCTTTTTTTTCTAAGATCATTGGTTAGAACAGAAAATACCGTTAATATTAGTGCTAGCTAATTGAATATGTAAAAATCATTTTAGTATTGCACGTCTCCTCGACGTGTTAGAGACACGCTTTTAGCTTTTTACTGATATTAAAACATTAGCAGGTATTTAATATACCTAGTTATTCTTTGAAATTTATACTTATGCATTGAGGAATTACCCAAACTACGCTCTATAACATGGCCAAGTGCGTAGCCCGACCCACGCGTATAGTGTAGAGTAGGGATTGTAGAGTTCCGTAGTTTGTATGTTACTCCTTAAGCTTAACTGGTAAACCGTGATAAACAATAAAAAATAGTTTTTCTTTCAAAACACAACATTTCCAAAAACAAGCACGTCAACCTGAACAAAAGCGCAGTAAAGATAAGACATTTTAATTTTTTCAAATTTTTAGTACTTAATTTATATGTATATGACATTAAAAACCTATTTTATAATAAACTAGTGATTATTGACCGAATTAGCGATGTAGCGATAGCATAAAACATTTCACACATTCGTGTGGTCAAAATCGGTGTCACGGGGGCATGTACGTATACAGTGATTTGTTATTGTTGAACACAATTACCACTAATGTGAAGAGGCTCACAGAAATTCAAGGTTAACTATTGTTGCATGACCTTTTAAACTCATTTTCATATTGTACGAGTAAATGCGAATTGGAATTGATAAAACTAACTTCAACAATATTTTTTCGTTACCAATAGATCTATGCATTACAATATTAAAGTAGCAGGAAAATGTAATTATAATACCAGTTATGCTGTATGAACCTGAATTACTATCTGCAGACTAGATCACGATGACATCATGCTTACCTATTAATCCGATTCACCTTGAACCTTTGTTAACGATTTTAACCATTAGGACCATTATTGTTAAAATCATAGTTCCAGTAGATACTATGGGCATCATTCGCCGACATAATAATGTAGGTTAATAATAGGTACTTGCTTCATAATTACATAATTATGTAATAAATTGTATGTAGATGCAACTGTTCTATTTTCTAATAATTGCCAATCATCACATAGCTGAACAAGATCAATGTTAGACTATATGTTGGTTTTATTAAAGTATATAATATCTAAAAACTTGTTTCATTATTTAGTTAAAAAAGTTATAGAGCACCTAGCCTTCTCATAATTAACTATTTATTTTGATATCTCAATTAGTAATTTTCCTTAAAAATAATATTCATGTAATAATATTGTACGTTCGTTTTTTACATTGCATCTTTTTCCGTTTGTTATTATGAATGTATTGTGTTATACTATTATTGTAACACAGTTTTTATGATAGAACATTTGTCTTACACGGAAAACCAAAGTCCTTTTACGAGATATAGTAGCTACCTTACATTGACTTGGGTAACGTTACATTGACATTTTTTTATGTTCTATTTAAACACGTTTTTATTTTAACACGTACTACGCGAGTGTTATTCAGACTTAGGCGTTTGCTTTTAAAAAATATAATTTTAATCATAGACATAACACATTTTATTAGTCAAAACTATTAGTACGACGCTATCACGCTAGCCAAAATAAATAGGGATCGCTGAAAGTAATTAATACCCTCAAAGATGGTGTTCACTGGTTTTACGATTTAATATCGGATATGGTTGACTTTGAAGCCGGATCTCACGATTTGGGTTGTATTGAGAACATGCAAAGGAGCGAGCCGCAGAAAATGGCTTGTTTGGTAGCTATAGTAAAATATGCAAAACAGAACGGGTGACTAATAGTGGAACAATTCTTAACCTCATACCCGATGTGCTTCAAAGCGTACATACTACATAGGAACCTTTAAAGGCTTCCTTTAGTAGAGCGTTGCAAAGACTTCAAATAACAAATGCGTTCACAAGAGTTTTCCATTACTGATAGATAGTTTCTGTTCATGTGAACGGCGAATAAATTAAAATACAAAATAAAACAAAGACGACAGCTCTATTCTTGTACAAAGGAACACCTACTTTCTAACTCGTGTGCGCTTTATGTTATTTATTCCATGCAGTGCAGTAAAAATGTTATATTATGTGCTAACTGATGATAATATTGTATCTAATGAAAAATTTCGCAGTTTAATTAAGTAAATTAAGTAAAGAAAAGTACGAGTACAATTAGTTAAAACCAGTTAAAACCATTGGAAAATCGTTGGGATAAATGTAAGCAAAATGGAACCTGGATTCCATGTGAAATTAAATTATAGAATTACATTTTCAGGAGCAGGTTCTAGAACAAACGATATTTATAGGAACTACCCACGTTCATTGCGTTAATATGTAGTTAAATCATGGTGTATTACGCAGATCTCTTCGGAAACCCATAAAAAATATAACAAAATATTACTTTATTCGTCACGTGTTTGGCATAAATAATTTAATATTCCTAAGAAGAGTATTAATAATATACCTATTGGTCATAATAAATTAGTCACATCAATAATAATTTAATCATGAAAAACAAACATTTGATATTTAGTTTTTGCAACTTTATAATAAACAACTTGGAACTAGACTACCTATTTATTGAATGAAGGTCATTCGTAGTTCAACAGACGCGGAAATGATATCAGTACATGTGTATTATACAGTTTCAGCATGAGAACCGATTCGGCTGAATGAACTTGATAGCTTATCCACAAGAGTCATGTCACCGTTACATTGACTGACTGCACATGTAATAAATGCATGTTGGGTCATTTTAGTGAAGCATCTAGTGATGGGAAATACGCGCCTAACAGAAACAATCTCAAATATCTGTATTCATATTATATGGCACCCTTGCTTAACTTTGTACTAACACATCCATAACTGTCCTAATTTGTGTAATTCAGTGTTGTTTGACTTTCGAAGTCAGGTAAGTTTTACAAAACTCAAGAACATTTCGATACGAAACTTCTACAGGTGTAAATAGAATGAACTAATTAGTGTGAACTGTCTTGGAGGAAGTTGAAGTAAAAAGGAGAAGAAAAAATGGAAAGGAAGAATTAATAGTGAAGTAGGCATAGTAGTAGTAGGGTGGCGATATTAGTAAGGCAAAAAAAGTGGAGACAAAATGGGATAGTAGTAAAATTTTAATTTCAAGCATCGAATTAAAATAAGTGTACCCAGAAATGTGCAGGGATCTATTTAATCTAGGGAAATTTCACTTGTTACGAACGCTATACACCCTGATAGACCTACCTACCTAGCTACATACCTGTTTTATTAACAACACTATCCTTGTCTTCAAAAATTATGTCCTTGGATATTTTGCTGTTAAAATTAAACTTCTAGTGCTCCAAAAATTCAAGAACGGAATGTTAATTAGCAAAGTAATGTGCTAGCCACTTAAATTTTTTAAACTAAGTAAAAGAATTAAACATCACTTCAAATGATAAATAATTAGCTTCTTCAATAACGTTTCCGTAAAGTGATGACATGTTCATGAATTATTGTCAATGGCGCTAACTGACGGTAAATACGTATAAACGTATAAGGAAAAATTACACTAATGCGTCAATTCAGATATAAGTTTGCAGAAAATGATGCTGATTAGTATGAATTACTTAGAGCGAAATAAATTTGTTGATGTTTACTGAACAATTATGAATGAAATACTATAAATATAATTTCATTTTAATGTAAAATGTTGCCAAGACGAGAGCGAAGCTTCTAACTGACTCTACACGCCCTAACTTTACAAGTCCTAGCATCACAAACTCTACACTTTGGTTTCGCTACCGTCACAAGAGCGTAAGGTGAAAAATGTATTCACTGTTCATTACTTTTCTGTTATATAATAGTTATTGTAGTCAAGTCACATAATTTATTTGACCAAGGTGCTTAAAGCTTTGATTAAAGCTTGGCTCTAGATGGGTCTGATAATTTTTTGACAATACAAACCATATGGCCTCGTCTTCACTACCGTGCCCCCAGAAATAATTATCATTATTATCTGATATATTGTACTTAATATACTGGTTATATTGATAGTTGCAACGGTTGATCTAATCAAGTTTTGTGAAGTAGCAGATTACAGAAGAGGGAAGTAAGGCGCCGGCCACACAGAAAAGACGTAAGACGAAGACGGGGCTCGGACCCGTTGCAGACAGGGCGCCGTTAAAACATATAGAAAAGACAAGGAACGGGCGTGACGGTCGGTGCACACTGGGTTTTTCCCGGCCACAGAGTACCTAGTCACTACGTTTTAAGAGACCTTCTCTCCGCGTCCTTTCCGCTCCCCCGCTGGCGCCTAAGCAGGCCCGCGTCCTGTCCTTTCTGTATGTTTTCCAATAGGGCGCCGACGAGAAAGCGTCGTGTCGGCGTCCCGTCTTTTCTGTATGTTTTACGTCGCGACGGCTGCATACATTTTGTATGAAAGTAGATTAAACGGACGCCGCGACTGCGACGGGTCTGTGTCTTGCGTCTTTTCTGTGTGGCCGGCGCCTAAGGCGCGGGCCACACAGAAAAGACGTAAGACGAAGACGGGGCTCGGACCCGTCGCAGACAGGACGCCGTTAAAACATATAGAAAAGACAAGGAACGGGCGTGACGGTCGGTGCACACTGGGCTTTTCCCGGCCACAGAGTACTTAATCACTACGTTTTAAGAGACCTGCTCTCCGCGTCCTTTCCGCTCCCCCGCTGGCGCCTACGCAGGCCCGCGTCCTGTCCTTTCTGTATGTTTTGCAATAGGGCGCCGACGAGTCGGCGTTCGTGTCGGCGTCCCGTCTTTTCTGTATGTTTTACGTCGCGACGGCTGCATACATTTTGTATGAAAGTAGATTAAACGGGCGCCGCGACTGCGACGGATCCGTGTCTTGCGTCTTTTCTGTGTGGCCCGCGCCTAAGGTTCCGCGCAGCTAATATTTATGTGACAGGTTAAATGTTTTTCTCGAGTCGTAGGTGTCAGGTCTCATGTATCACTATACCACCCGCAGCACAAGAAATTCTAGTGAAACGTTTACTTTTAGTTTCATACAAATAGGGAAAAAAATCTTTATTTTGAAGTTATACTATTACAGATATCACCGAAGTGTTGTTAGCCAAAAGAAGAAAGAACCAAAATGCCAACTCTAGCTTGATTACGACGATTTGTTGGACGACTCACTCAAGCAAGATGGTCGTAGCTAGCCAGGCAGGCTTCACGGGAAGATAATTATATACCAGCAATGATATTAATGATTTAATAATAATTTATAAATAAATAAATAAATATGAATATAACTAGTCCAGCCATAAGTTCTGTTACAAATGAAAATGCTTTTTTTAAATGAAGTAATGTAATATTAATAAAATTTATCCCTACATATTTATTAAAGTCTCAGCAAAAAATAAAAAAATATTCTATTCGAAATGGCCACCTTTGGCTTTTATACAGGGCTTTAATCTGTTTGGCCACGAATCTATGGATTTACGCACTGTTTCCAAGGGAAATTTCGCCACTGCTTGCTCCAAAGATTTTTACGAGACTCAATGTCGCCGTGTCGTTTAGAGCAGGCCATGTCCTCCAAAACTGACCATAATTTGAAGTCTAAAGGGTTGAGGTCTGGGCTAGATGAGGGCCAGTCTTCAGTTCTTATAAAGTCCGGAACATTGGTTTCAAGCCAGGCTTGGGTAGTTCGTGTCTTGTGACCAGGTGCAGAGTCCTGTTGGAAAGTCCACGGTATATTTTTAAAAAGAGTATTGCTGAAAGGTTTCACAACATAATCCAAGACTGTATCTTGATACACTTTGGCTGAAGTTTTCACTCCTTTTTCACAAAAATGCAGTTTTGTGACTCCTTGATAAGACACGCCCCACCAAACCACCACCAAACGCAGGATGACGACCACGTTGTACCTTCCCGACCACTTGAGCAGCTTCTTTAGAACTGTGAGCGTACACTTTATCATTTTGCTTATTGTAGTGTTCTTCAATCGAGAAAATTTTTTCATCGGTAAAGAGGATATTTCTGTGCCTTTCACCTGCGTATCGCGACAGAAGGCGTTTTGATCGATCCACTCTCTTTAATTGTAAAGATTGATTTAGGGCATGTCCTGTATATCGACGATAAGCACCGAGCTTCAGGTCTTGTTTTATAATACGCCACAGAGTCCTAGCGGGAATCTTCATTTCTCGCGATAAGATTTTTTGCTTCCTAATGGGGTTTCGACGAATTCTGGCTTTAACAGCATTAACAGCCTTTGTAGTTCTAACAGCACGCGGCCGCCCCGATCTTTTCTGGTCTTCGACAGACAAAGTGTTGTTGTATCTGTTGATTGTACGAAATACGAACATACGGCTGATACCAAGCTTTTGAAGTGTCTGGAATATGACCGACGGCTCCACTGTGTGCAAGGCGATCACTGCAATCCTATTTTCTTTAACACCCCATTCCATATTGTAATTTGATAATGAACACGAAAAAGTATGTGAAATGGGCCGAAATCGAAAGAAGTTTTTAAAATAATATACGTGTTCCAAATTCAAAATAATTAAAAAGCTGAAAAAAAGAAAAGTTTTTATGTAACAGTATTTATGGCCAGACTAGGTATATTTTTCAGTTTTTCAAAACCCGCTCGTGGAGGAATCCTTTGTTATTATATCGTAGGTTTCAGTATATAAATTACTAAATATACATAAGTACTTAAATACAAATTCACCGTTTTTTAAATTTTCTTCTGTAAGAGGTACAAATAAAGTAAAACATATTTTCCGTATGCGAAGCTGCGGGCAACAGTTATAATATAAAAATCCATTGACATTTAATTGCAATTTTAATGTCGCATATTATTTTTTATTATTAATTCTGAATATATTATTTAAATTCATAAATACATTATGTCAATATTATAATACTTAGCAGTCGCTTATATGGGTAGGCCTCTCCCAATTTCCTCCATTATTTCCTATTTTTTGCAAATTTTCTTCAACACCGTCCGCATCTTTGTATTAAATATTACTCTTGGCCTTCCCTTCTTCCTCCGCCTGTCTCGGGGTATCCATTCTATTACTTTCTTTACCCACCTGTTGTTATCTATTCTAGTCACATGTCTCGCCCATCTCCACTTTAAATTTCTAACCCTTTTTATGACCTATAATATAATAATAATAAATAATTTAATTACATGTAATATACAATTTTTATATACACCACTTTTTTCTCAAACTGCAGTTGATTCTGTCCAACATTTTAACGCCTAACATGCTCCTCTCCATTTTTCTTTGTTGTACTCTGAGAATATTTTCATCCTTCTTTCTGAGACTCCACATTTGGCAACCGTAGGTGAGACAAGGGAGTAGGGCTACTTCATAGAGCTTCGCTTTTAATCTTTCTGTCTATAGTTTCTTAAATCATTTCGGTTTCCTTTTTTAGGAAGTAGAGTCATAGAAGTCTTTGATCACTGATGTGTAGTTTTTCTAGCATGACGTAGCATATTGTTGTACAGAAGTAGTGACGGACGTAGTAGTGGCTTCATTAATAACTTTAGTATTTCGTTTACTATCTTGTCTTCCCCAGGTGTTTTGTCCCTTTTTTGTGAATTAATAGCCCATTGGATCTAAGATTTTAAAATATCAAGTATTACCTCCTCCATGTATGTTGATTTTGAATTGATTATGATTTGTTTCCAGCTGTCATGATAGTTGTTTTTATGAAATATTTTAATAACTGTGATATAACACTTCAATCCTATTTTTGTAAAATAGCACTGTCACTGTCTTAGATGTATAGATATGAGTAATGTACAGTACAATGAACTGACTTTCGTTGTTTCACTTGATGAAGAGTATCTAGGGCGGACGCAGTTTCTGGACCAGAAAGGACGTTATTGCCTAGTCCATTGTTTTCTAACACCGTATTGCAAAACGTTCTTACGTAAATAAATACGTTAATGAGTCATTGTGACACTGTAGTACTCGTTTTATAAATTTGATTTTGCACAAATATGCTCAGATTAAGGAAATTCTTTAATCTGAGCAAATATGGTGAAAATCTCTAGGGATTTGTATACCAAAGATAGTTTTGTTTAATGTAGTGTGTGAAAAGGTTTCGTTTAATTTTTCATTATTAATCTATAAGGCCATAATATTATATAATAGTTCACCCACCTGTTATCATAACTTGTTAGTCAGTTTTATATATAATAAAATTTTATCACGTTTGTAAATAAACTTACATGCGTCATCGGGCACTAGTCATCATACATAAAACCACCTTTGAATTTAAATCAAGCGTCTGGTGACTAATGTAATAATATTATGGTTATAAGTTGAATCTTGAAACGTATACGACAATTGAATAGATGACGTTTAATAAACTTACTTCTGAGTACAAAAAGCCATCTCTTAAGTTTGAACAAGATACCCAAGACCTGCAGTGAGATGTTGTTCATATTAAAATCTTATAAAATTTGTAATTCGTATATAATTACTTAATTACCCTTCATATTGCCTTCGACCCATGGTGACCCCTTCTCATTGAAGACCTTACATCGCATGGTGACCCTGACATTAATCAGAGTAGTGTTCTAGCCAGTTTCCCTAGGTCAAGGGGAGAAATTTCAAGTAATTTATACGTGTCTGTCAGAGGCAAGTGCTGAAAATTAGAGCATAGGACGTTTTCTGTTGTTATCATCGCCCAAACGACATTGAATGGATCAAATTCAATGATCAAATGTTGTTATAGTTCTACAGCAGATTCTGGCAAGTATCAGTTCAATGCTAAATTGCTAATGGGTATTAATCACGGTACTTTTATATAGTATGAAGAACTCAAAAGGTATGTTTATGAACAATACAATTATCTTTATTTCATTTCAGTCTACTTTTCCATGGATAAAACACTGAAATGCCATCTACTGAAGCACCATAATAACTACATCGGTATGAAGTAAGCACAGTTCTGTTAACCTAATATTCTCTAGTTATCAAGTGACTACATAGGTGGCGCTCTAATGCTCGAATGCTTGACACAGATGGCAGCACTGACATAACCTCTTTTATGTTGAGAGCTTTTGAAATAAACTGCAACCCATGCATGCTGATTTCAACGCTAGTTTGTTTTTATTTGTATAATTTAGATTTTAAATGCTGAATGACAACCTATTTTGGATGCAATTCATATAGGCATACAGCGCATTGTAAGTGATTCAATTTTGTTTGTAGTTTGAGAGGTTTGAAGTGTGTTTCCGAGTCCGGAGCTGGAATCGCAAACGCGGGAGCCCACAGGGAGGGATTAGCAGCCGCCGGCCGGCAGTACATACTTGTTCGTCGCGGTGACAGGTGCCACGCGCCCCCACACAAGTTATTAGAACTCGCGAATTTAACTCTTTTGTTTATAACACTTGTTGTGTCCTCAGTTGAGAGAATACTTGAAGACGATACAGTTTGGCACACATGTTAGGTATGCCTTGATTTAAAATGTGAACTTTTATAGTGTCGTGAAGTGTTCGAAGAAATACCGGCTTTACTAGTCATGTCCACAAGTACGATTAGAATACAAAATTCAACAAAACTATGTTTGGGATTCTTAAATGGATATTAGCGGTGTGAAAGCTGGGTGATCGAAGAATATTTTTGGACTTCGGATTGAATTGTAAGTGAGAGAGTTTCGGTTTAAGCATTTCATTCACTTTTACAAAGTTGTTGAAAGTTGAAGTTACTTCATCGTTTTTGTGTCAATTTGAGAACAATAGTCGGGTAATGATACTGGTTGAATGAAAGAGCGAATAAGAGTGGCATGGGTGTTGCAGTGTTGTGTTATGGGAAACATTGAGCACGGATATCGGGAGGCCACGGTTGAGTTGAATGCCCGCTACCGTGACCGACGTTGCCGTTCCTCCGATCCCAGCCACTATTACCTCACCTTGACAATCATCTAATTTAACTTGGTTTCCACAATCAAATACATAATGATAAACAAAAAGCCAATCAAGGACCCGATCATATATTAGTGCTTTGTTAATTTCTAAAACGACACTTTCTACGACACGGTTTCTCTGGAAATCTACGTTGAACATTACTTGTTTAGCTAGCTGGTATTGAAACACTTTGAATAAATAAGTAGCCTTCGACATTACTGTTGAATATATAAAGCTCAAACATTATCAAATGGAATAGGGTTTTTGCTACCTCGTTTATTTTATGTTGGGAGTCTCGAATCTCATTAATGATGATTGCAGGCGATGAAGAATGATTATGGATGACTCCAGCAGTAATTTAGTGATCTGCAAAATGAACATTTTTACCACTTGATAGACGTTTCTTGTAATTATCACCGTCACACAGTGTGATTCTGCTCGCTCTGTTGAATTCCTTTGTAATCCCAGCTAGTGTTACTACATGTAATGAAACTCGATGCTTTTCTAGATTCCAGGAATAAGTACCTACTTAATTAAAAGAAGTTAAAGTGATTTAAATTTGTTGGCATATTTCACGATAGGTATAGTATGTAATGTATGTATGTATTGTAGGTAATTTATAATATCTTTAGCATATGTTTAATCATTTCATCATAAAATAAGTAAGTAACACAATATTCAAAAGTTGTTTCATGTGTGTGTGTGATTATTTTTCCAGTCGGTCCTGATGTATGTATTTACCAATCCTATAGTCATATCTAACAATCGTATAGGCTTCATCTCTTCCAAATCGCATTGAAGTATCGTGGTGGTGTACGCTCGAGGCATCCTCAATTACCCACAAAGAGATAACCGGTCCTGAAGTTGGGTTTGAGCCAAATCCGTATAGTTTATAAAATGAATGTTCCCTATTGATGACATGGTGATGAGTATAAACGACAGCGTGAATTACAATCACATACAATAAAGAGATTACCTAATAGGTAAGTACGTGTATAGTAAAGCAACAACATGAACAACTTGAAACAGAAGAATTAGAGTTTTGTTAAATTGTGTTATTTGGATATTTCTAAAGCACCAATCTCAAGAAGGTCGTACGTCCCATGACATGTGTTTGTCTTACATCTACCTTGTAAATGTAGACTGTAAGCTAAACTTGCCAAATGAAACTGATATTCCCATAGCGCTATGGAGGACTCCTTCAATTGATTCCAATGCGCCCATTTCTACTGATATCGCTTTTGATGAACTAAAACTTAGACTTCCAGAAATAACAATGAACAAAGGGTGTAGAAAGAATCTACAATAATAAGAAGAAAAAGGAAAACATTTTTCTCTTAAAGGCGATTTTCTAACGAAACCACAAGGGAATTATTGTTATTAGTTTTTACTTTTTTGAACGCCCGGTCTCATCAATAATACCGATATAACTGTAGAGAGCTTTTGAGACAGCTCTGAGAACAGCACAAAGATGCATTTGTAAAACCTAAGTAAAGGGACGCTTAAAAGTTATGAACGAGGTATTTTCAGTTTCTATGCAAAAAGAAAACCGTCTTAAGGCTCAAATTTGCATACGCTGAAAAAGTGCCATACAATCTCTGCTGTTGACTTGAGAAACTGTTTGATATGAATTAGGTATACCGCATCTGCGCGACTTAACTACTGTATACGTATAATTTTGCTGCGCGAATGGACCGAGCGGCATGACAAAGCAGACGAATATTTTAGTTCGTGCGTTTGTGCTGGTAACAGATGACATAAAACCGTGAGAAGCCTTTTCAACGGGGAACGTCCGGGTTAGTACGATATAATTATATCCTCGTCCAATATTTTTCATGAACTGAGATGGGTTCATTACATTAAGTAAAGGAAAATACTCACATACATATAGTGAATTCATTGTATGTAGATAAAAAGATATTGCCGGTTGTATCTTAAACTTTAATCGAGAACTATCTTTTCCAATAACTCGTGGGGATGTTTTCAATAGAATTGGATTTAAAAAAGTGATGAATAGGAAAAGACAACAAATTTTTGTGCACAACAACCTTCGAGGGATTGTAACCAGATTTAGATATGAAGTTTGTTGTAGCTAATAATAACTACTATACGCAAATATTGAAGCACTGATTAAAATACTCTGCCTGGGAAGCCTACATTTGGATTTGTATTTAAGGTTTAATTTTGGGGTTCTTCACTGTTGACACATTGACCGGACATTATTGACAATGTTTTATGACTGTTTTTGTTTTTCTATTGGCAAAGAAAAGGCAGTCTTCTTTAAATTTTAATATGACACAGCTTAATGATAATGACATATCTTTAATTTTAGTCGATCCCTTGGACTTAATTTTCACTCTTATTATGTATTTTGGTCCAAAGAGATAGCACACATTAGCACAATAAGCACCTATATACACACTTATAAGTTACAGATATCAAAATACTAGGCTATGGTTAGTTATTTTAATATGTATATGAAAATCTCGTCGACTTATATAAATTTCTAAGGCAAATGCCATCTTCTTCATTCGATCTGCTACTGTCAGCGATAACGAGGACGATCTCATTTATTACCTTTTCTTGAAATAATTTTAGTATTTTTCTGAGACGTCTCTAGAAAAATCAGTTCTGAGAACGACGATATCTTCCAAAATAAATTAACTTATATTTTTTCTTGTGGAATGTCTTAGAACCTGTCTGGTATTCTTTGCAAGTTTTTGTTTTTGTTATTTGTTTTTATATTTTCCTTATTATACAGTTCTTAGAATATTTATTTAGGTGGATATATAATTAAGACACTTCCTGTAAGGTACTTCCAGAAACAAATTGAAAAATTTTCAATTTACTTTTTACCTGCTGTACCTTAATATACAGAAATGCTTGAAGAACTTTCTCTTCTCTATATCCTTTCAGATAAGAAAATATTTTCCAAATAAGTTGATAGACGACCGAGTTTATTTATTTAATTAATTTTTGCAACACCTTAAAACTAGGGTATACAAGGGCAAAAACTTAATGCCTAATGGCATTCTCTACCAGTCAGCCCTGGGTGCTAGTGAAAGTTCTGAGGTAAGTAACAAACACTAAATAAAAAATATAAGCGAATTGAGAAGTTTCATTTTTTTAAGTCGGTTAATTACAGGTCCTAAAATATTAATCTTACGATTTATTACAATAATTACCTGGCTAAAAGATAATATCCTGATATGTAGGTGCATGTCCATGTACAATGTACATGTCCATTGTGTGTGTGGTTTCCGTTTGCGGATATCTCTTGCACTCATGCTCTCATATTAACTAATGGACGTCGCGTCGATTAGATTTGACAAACAGAGATGCGCTTAGCCTGATACTCTGATCGATTTAGTAATAGTCCATTACACATCGTACAATATAAATAGGTACTAGAGCGCTTAGTGAAATCGATCAGATTAGCTCCCGTCGATTCATTATCAGTTAGGTGGTCGTTTGCATTTTGCAATGACGTGATGAATGCAGTGCAGAATGTAGACGATGAATATTGGCGGGGAGCGAGCAACGATCGCGGACTAGCCGGCGGCGCGGCGTCCGGGCCGCGACAATGGACCTTTGTAGCACAATGCCCATTTCCGATTACCAGATTGAATCGCGTCCGTCAAAGCGTCTCTCCCAATAATCGTTGGAACAGAACCGAACATTTTTGTTACTCCAGCGACGCTATTGTCAACGACAGCGTTCTCCCAACTAACACAACTACGTGATATAAATTGCTTAAAACTTATTCGCTCACCTAAGCTGAAATCTTTGCAACAATACAAAATTTCTCCACTTTTCTAACGATAAATTAGTAAAGCTTGGCGATAAATCCGTAGAACCGAGACGTAAGTTACAACTTAACAACTTCACAAACTAGTTGAGGAACAATGTTGTGGGTGGGTATTTTTTCACCGCCATCTTTTTAAAAATGAGGTAAGAAGATGAAACCTTGAGTAATTGTTACCTACTATAAAAAATCAAGTTTTCAAGTCAACGCAATTAAAAGGTACAATTCAGTTTATTAAATGCCGTATTCCTCGAGTTATTTTGGCATTCTCACGACCAATCTAATAGGATACTTCCCTTCAGAATCATGAAATTTGCCAACAAGCATTGTCTTATAGCACACGTAGACAAAAGAAAAAATTCGAAAAGAGTAAATTTGTAGTTAGATGAACAAAAATATAGGTGGCTCTTACCAAATCTAAAGTGTAATTTTTATGTTGACTGATAAGGTCATCTTTTACACAAATTACGGTAAAGAAAAGATGGTAAGATTATTATTATGACTTAAATTCAATATAGGGAGGCTAGAGGGAATGAGATTCTCCTCGTAACTGAAGAAGCCTAGACAACGGTGGAGACCACGCACCCCAGAATGGATTACTGGAGGTGATTATAATGTTTATATAGTATGTAATGTTTATATAGTATATATATATATATACTAGTAAATCGCCCTCACTTCGCTTCGGGAAAAATAGTAAAAATATAATATAGCCTATGTCACCCGGGGATAGTGTAGCTTCCCAACAGTGAGAGAATTTTTCAAATTGGTTCGATAGTTTCAAAGCCTATTCAATGCAAACAAACAATCAAACCTTTCCTCTTTATAATATTAGTATAGATAATAGCGAAGACAAAATGGGGTGATATGCTTAATTTTCTTTACTTTATATTAAGATAAAGATAGGGAGGTATTATAAATAACTTCTTTGTAACCGTTGAAGTATAAACTCATAGTTATGTGTATCGCTAACAAACTAAGCGGAACGGTGAGCAAGTCCTACTTCACTCGAGAGCCTGTCACAAATAGTTTGTGGTCAGAAGTTCCAAGAGTAATCGTACTAATATCGCTTTACCCGCTTTGCAGTTCACTTCAACTCGTGAATTGTGTAATATCCTACGTTATGTACTCGGATAAGTTTTAATTCCCAGTTTGCTAAATAAGAAGACTACTGAAAACATAACATTTGAAAATTAAGACGAAACAACTCTACGTTTGCTGCTCTATATAAATGCGAATGTTTAGACGAATTTTTTATGATCGTATTTCATAAAATAGCATTTTAGTGAGAAAAAGGAACGAAGTTTTATTACTCAAAGTGAACACACAAATTCACAGTAGAGAATTCTTCTGTAGGAGAAACAGACGGAATCACTGTGGAGTCGACGATAGCAATTATGTTCACATTGTTCCACTGTGAACTTAACGAAAGTACTTTTAGGGCCCCATTTACGTATCATGACCAACTTAAAGCATAGTGATAATGTCTATATAATTATGATCTATGTAGTATAATAAATCATAGGTCCGAGCATGGAAATACACTATAATAATATATTATATACACGTATACAGTTGTGTGTATAATAAAATGCAATAAAACAATCTCTAATAGCTTTAATTAGCGTACTGAATAACTGCAGTAGTCACGATAAATAATGTTTTAGCAAAAGTGCGTCAACACATTACCTTCATGAATAAATTGTAGTTTATGGCAACATAATTATAACCTTAGATTATAACTTACCTAAATAAAAAAGCTACGTTAAGTATGAATTACAAAATTGAGGTAAATAGGATACGGCCCTTCTGCATCCTTTATCATAATGCGCTCTCGGCAAAACTAGCATTATTAAAATTCCATTTGTTGGCACCTCGCTCTTCTGTCGGATAAAGACGAGAATCCTTATTTAATGATTGCGCCTTTTTAATTAAAGCTTCATAAATTCAGTCTACTTAAACCGCAATTCCTGTGTGTGGTTTTAATCTGAAAGTAACAAGAATATAGATAAGGTTTTCAGTTTGTATAGTAAGCTATTATGTTTTTATGATGATAGGATAAGGTAACTAGAACTGTAACACTTTGATTTAGAAATACATTTTCAGGTGCTACGAACTAGTAGGTACCGAGTTGTGTTGTGTTAAATAAATTTATAAAACTATCAGCGCTCAAAGTTCTATTAATGAATACATGGCTCGTGTATCGTGAGCAATACAAACTTTTAATTCCCAGGCCAGTTGAAAAATGTTAAACTGTGGGCGGGGCGCGGTGTAGGAAGGTGAGCCTTCACATGGACCGCGTAAGATCTCTGTTCTACATATTGTTATACCCGAAGCGGGATCGCCGGGGGCTACCTGCCATAATTTGAGAGTCAAGAAATTACTCAAAATAATGAACGTAGGTAGGTGCCTAACCAATAATTTAAGAAAAAAAACTTTCGACTCGTTCGTTGAGCCCCAGCCCCACTATTTGAACTAATGTGTTTCATTACATTTTTTCCTTGAAATCTGTATTATTTTTAATAGTTCAGTGACACAACCGAACAAAATTTTAAACTCGTTTCGTGTCAAGCGAGTGTCCGGTGTTCATTTTTCAAAGGCTTCACTTTGCTTTCGTTTTTAATTCAGCGGCACTTTTCGCAGTTTCGCCGTGTACACCGATGTCGCCAACGTTATGCCATTCGCAAATAACTCGCAAGTCTCCTTTTGGCTTTATTCCAAGCAACCACTCGGATCCAAGTCATATGTTAAGTTGACTTCAAGGATAAAATACAAACTGTTCGATACATGAAATTATGATAACAGAATAAATAAACACAAGTGCCTAGTTTAGTTTTATTTGTTGTTTATTCAGTTCCTGGGAAGCTACTCATACTTACGTCCAAATAAAAGATGATGTTCTCAGACAAAAAACACAAACAGGAAGAAAAACAAAAACGTAAAACCACAAGATTTGTACTTCGCCTTTGCGGTCAGTGGCTGCTTGAAGAAAATTATCGATAATGTTATAATTTTGTTTAGAGCTTTCATTCGATGTAAGCAGTTGTAGGGTAGCTGGCTCTAAGTGAGCTGAAGCACCAAAAATGCAGTGTGCTGGACCAAACTTTATCGACCTTCCGCTGAGATATTATGGCCTCACATAACAATTTATACCCCAATACTTTACGGACGTAATGAAAATGCACAGAATCGTGCCGCGTGCAAATTATTATAGTCATATAAAACTTTAAGTGAACCATTTGGCTTAGGTACGTATAATGGAAACGTATTGAAGAGGTTTTTAGAGGTATTATTTCACGACACGGGCAAAATAAATCCTTTTTTTACGGGCGTAATTGTTTTGTAAGTAAAACATTTACTGGGCCATTGCCAAAATTAACTCGCACCAACGCCATACCTGAATTTCAATTTCCACTTATGTAAACTTAGTACAGATCCATGGGTTTTGGTTTACATACAGCCTCAAGACCTCTTGTACCTACAACTACATATTTTATTAGCACCAGAATCGCTATTATAAATGCTCATATTACCTGGTGAAGGTTATATGAAAACCCTCATTTTCATTCAGTACTAATTCAGTCTGCACAGATTTAATCTTCCAATTTGTATAAATAATTATCCAGTTTTGCTGAATGGAAATCCACTTCGGCTAAATTATTAATAACTACATAGTCGTTCGTGCTCGGTCGCTCGCTGGACTGAGTGGTCTGAAGGTGGTAACTTTTGTAGGTACTTTAATATTTATTTAGAAAAAAAATTGTGACCTTATATTTAAACTATGGATATTACATTAATTAGTGTGAGTGACTTTTCAATCTAACTAGTAACTAGGAAGGCGATACACTATGATTGTATAGATATGCAACTTTTTATGCGTACACAAGTTGTATAAACATGTATGGTTAGTTCCCGTATTTGTTTGTGAAAATCTGAACAACATGGTAGAAAGCCGATGACCTAGAACAACTCATCTAGTTAACTAAGCCTAAGTAAGAAATCTATCTGATTACTATGTAAGTATTATACATGCGGTGTGCGAGCTCGTAGAATAAACTGTGGTTGCGGTACCCATACTACCCATATATCCAGACGCTCTCAGGTGCAACTGTTTCTAGTTAGTAACAACATAAATTCCTGTAACAATCCTAACATTTTCAAACACTAAGGTCTCTGATAAAGCCGTAGACTTAGAAATAACTTACATTTTAGATATTGGGTTAGATAAATTAAACTCAATATGTTAGTCACATTATTAGTACCTTAATTTAATTTAATGATCACTCGATCCTTTCCAGTTCGTATTAATTAACTCTGTTTCCTGATCATTTTATAATTTCATCAATTGATCTTAAAAAGGTATATTCTATACTATATTATCTAAAATTTAATCCTATTAAAACGTTCATTTTATTATATAAAAATCGAGCCAATTTTAAGACTAACGACGTTAAAAGTTTCCTGATATGTAGAGCCAAGATTTAACTATTCTACTACATCAGAAATAAGTCGTTGCCAATTTACTTCCTCCGTAACTTTAAGTCTTGTTCTAGTAGCTACAAAAATAATTACTGTACCATAAAAAACTGGCCGGAAACTTAACCTATGTGTCTTTTGTTATCTGTAGTAGGATGGAAGTAACCGCTAACGACAATATTTCCAGTTGTTCCAAGAGGACCTTACGTTGGTCAAAGTTTTTACAGTAAGTAAGTTTATTATTAATGCTTGTCCGAGGCCTTGTGGCATAACAATTTTCAACAAGTTTGGTCTCCCCATCAAACTTCACGCTGTTGGTACCTACAGTACAAGTACACACAAAATCTTTGTTAATGCATTCCAGTCGTAACGCAATGATCAAAAACCGTGAGTACCTGTTTGGTTTCCAAATGTTCATCAATCATCAATGTCTGCGATGATATGCTTAAAATCATACAGTCGTTATGCCATTAAATAGATGCCATTTCAAACCGTAATTACATACTATTTGCTCTATAAAGGCATATAACATTAAACCACTGTACGGTTCAGATTCGCGAAAATAATTCAATTACATTTATTATTATGTTAAATTATAATATGACATGTTCGTGTCGGATACATTCGTCTACATCGACACGTAGCCTAATTGTCATTGAGTAAGGCTTTGCTTCCGGATATAATGTTAGTTGTGTAACCAGCACACTGCGAGGTAATTTGATGCGGTTAGCGTGTATGTAGGTATACGGATACAAATGTATTATCACAATTGGAGCATATGTTATTGTTTAGCATGAAAACATTTTTTACCAAAATATACCTAACAATCTGTTTTATGACAAGAAAAAGCAATATGTATTTCGCACTTGGCTATGGGTAACAATATGATATGGCTATGGTAAAATAACTTTTAAATATGTTTTTGTAATACATAAATATAATATTGATTTTTTTTTCTATGGTATTAGCCAACATAAGATTCCTTTAATCTTAGTGCACGAGAATTTGAGCGTTTATTGTTATTATAACCGAGACATGACCCTTTATTGTTGGCCTTATTCAAAAGCTGAAGCTATTCAGTGCGCTATGGAAAGAGCTATGTCAGGTATTTCGCAACGGGACAAGATTTACAACGATGAAATCCTTAGATGAACAAAGGTTACCGACATACCTCCTAAAGTAAGCCGGCTGAAATGGTAATGGGCTTTAAGACCCTTACATCGTATAAGGCTTATACTATATGCGAACATAGAAGTTACTAACAAGTATAAAGCGCTCATAACATGAATAGGGTCGATTGGTCGATTCTATGTGAGAAACGGAGTTAAAAACAGTAGCTGACATTCGACAGTGGGTGCGGTTGGATGAATTTGAGCGCTTCCGTGCTACGGAGGGCACATAAAGACGTGGTCTTGGTTATTATCGTCTAATAACCGATGTTTAGCGACGAGATCATAATTGCGAGGGCATAAAAACTTCCGACACTCGTGTTGGCAGTTAGAAGTAGCGTGATGGAGTACGCTTAGGATCTCATCAGTTATCAACAGATACCCTTATATTGTATCAAATTCCTAAGAGGTACATAAAAAATTACAGATCGTTCAGGATGTTAACTTACAATTAGTAACGTACTATCGTACGTAACGTACGTAATATCTTTTTCATATCTAAGAGTGCACGAATCTAACGCAAGGACGTAGAAATTCAATTTTATGTTTCCACGTCTCAATTTGGCTACGTATCCTAAAATGGCAAATGTCTACCTTGTATTTTTGACATGACATCACTTATTATTATTCTTCTCACATCTCCACTTCATGTATTTTTCCACTCTTTTTATAAAGATTTATCAAAAGTGCGACGTACATGTATGTATAACATCATCATCATCCTGCCCATTTCCCAATTTTATTTGGGGTCGGCGCAATATGTTTTCCTCTTCCACACTTCCCTATCAGCCGTCATCATAATATGGATTCGGCCATTTTCCTTAACGCGTGTAAAACTAACTTTGGCCAACCCTCGTCAGGTGTTCTTTTATAGAACTATAAAAGATTTCATGTCGTGTTGCTAGAGTTAAACAGTTAATTCAATTTTTGATTCAGGTGCATATTCCTAAATCAAATATATTAATTGTAAGGAACTCAGCAGGATGGATAACCCAAAATCGTACATGATACGCGTACTTACTTCCTTGGCAGTTCGAGGCCTCTAGACAAAACTATTTTCCGTTAGCGTTCACGTTTCCGCTGCCTTTAAAACGTATGTATGACAATGACATTAGCTGCGGAAAGACAACGTGCAAATTTTTCCTGTGCAGGTAAAAGGGATCTATAAACAAAGTGCTGGGCCCATCCTCCCCTTTGCTATAATAGCCCGGTCAACGAGGCAGATGAGAAAAATAATTGCATCAGCACCTTATCACTTAACGGAACGACTGCGTATATCAAGTTAAATTTTTCCCATAAGCCCCATTGACGAGGCAATTCCATGGGAACCAAGGAGAATAATTCGAATAATCCGTATTAACTGTCAACGTGATGACAGTGTACAGCTGATAATATTTTGGTAGTATAAAGGTCACAGTAAATTCTTAGATAGTGGCTATTGAATGAACTATCACTCTTGTCGCCTGCTACGCCTGTCGGAGAGTTCACGTTCCCGATCAGTATGCGTGGCGAGCGCGTGACGGCATGCACTAGCGTCCGCTCGCCTCTGTGTGTACAACACTAGGAACAAATACCATGTTACATTATAATATATTACTAAAGGTCTTTACTTATGAAATCGGAGATTTGTATGAAAATTTTAATATATAAAAATGTTGGTATTTTTTTAATTTAGCTAATCAAAGTACTTACTTACCCAAATTGTAATTATCTATACAATCTTGCCAAAAGTCTGCCGGGAGGCGATGAAGTCAGCGAAAGCGTTTTGTGCTGCCTCTCGTGTGCTGAACTATTTTCCCATTTAAAAAAATGTCTAAATTTTGAACAAAAGTAGAAATCTGTTGGGGCAAAGTCCGGTGAGTACGGTGGGTGACGGAGAGCTTCCAGCTGTAACTCTTGTAACTTTGCGATGATCTAGCGTGAAGTATGAGCTGGTGTGTTGTCGTGGAGAAGAAATGGGAAGAGCGATTGACCAGGCTTGGTTGTTGAATTGCGAGCTTCTCCATCATTGTTTATAATTCTTGGCAATAGACATCTGATGTCACTGTTGTGCCATTCGGCAAGAACCTGTGATGTACAAATCCGGTACTGGTCCACCAGACAATCACTATACCACTGTAGCATAGTCACGAACCAGAAGTAACGGATTCCCAAACAAAATGTTAAAATTGAAATTTTGATTAATTTACATAAACTAGGAAAATGTTTACAGAAGGGTTTGTTTAAAAGATAAGCTTTTCGATACAATATTTTTTATACAAATATATGTCCGATTAGGTACTATAAGAATAAAATTCTGCTCTTTCAAAATGGAACTTCAAAATTACTACAAGGTTGACTCAACTTTATTCATGCAATCCCTAGGAGACTATTGACAAAACACTGACATAACCGTGCACAGATTGTCATGCGCTTATCTAAAAATGATTTGTCATAATGTTTATCAGTTCTCATGGCAGAATTTACAAAAAATACAACTATTACGGCTATGTTAGCATAAGTAGTTAATGAGTAATAGTCGATAAACTTACTACTTCAGGACCCTACATTGCGCATGCCCTGACACGCACTTGCCCGGTTTTTACAGTGTTGACATTCAGTTAATGTTAATTAGCACCAAAACCTGATTGCTTTCGAACAAACAAAACATGTTTTATCACAAGTTTTGTAGTCTGCAAGGGACATCGTAAAAACTATCGAAATTTTTAATTGATAAATGTTTTTTACAAATCCCGTAGAAACCCTGATTTTCCGGGATAAAAATGAGCCTATGTGTTAATAGGCCATGTCCATTCCAAAAAGCCAAATCGGTTAAGTAGTTATGGAGTGATTGAGGAACAAACATACAAACATCATCACAAACTTTCACATTTATAATATTAATAGGATTTTGGAAATACATAGGTTTAATTGAACATGAAACATATTTATGACAGTAATTATTATCTTTATACAGCAAAAGCGTGGGAAACAAGAAGCACTCTTTAATTGTCAGATAAACTCTGACGATATTATCGAATAAGAACCGTGTGATATAAATTTTCTATAACTACGTCGTCTTCCTGTGTACATCATAACAATAGCAATATTCAGAGACTGTTTCGCATCCGCGCTGTATCTTGAGATAAGCAAAAATTAATGATCTGAAAGCATATACTTGTACGTGTATTGTTCTACAAAATAAATTTGTTATTTAAAAATCTTTGCGGAGATCTCTTTTGTGTCGAGAGGAAGTCTTTTATTTTATAATACGGGTGACATTTTCTGTGCAAAATCCACATGCGGGCAAGTGCGACAAAAAGATAACCCTCATAAAAGAGTATTTTTATTTCAAATCTTGTATCAAGGGTTCTAGTATCATGACACAACACGCTTTTTTCGTGTTTTACTAGAAAATATAATTAGGTACATTAATAGTATTTTATAAAGACTTACTGAATATAGCTACGAGTAGTAGTAACATAAATACGACTATTAGTTATTTGTACTATAATTAGTACAAAACAACTATCTTTTTTTGCACGGCAAAAAATTAAGTTTTGTAGCTGGAAATTTGCAGCTTAAAGTTATAGTTGATCGTTTATACATATACGTATAATTATTATTAGAAAGAAAAGCTCTAACAAACAATCATCCCCATAGCGTAGTTCCCATGTGCGAATGTCTCTAAATTTAAGTTTTTCTATTTAAAATTGTATGGTGTGCATGAATAATTAAATAAATAAATAAATCATTAAAGCTTTTACAAAAATACTTTGAATTGAATAAACAAATGGTTCAAAAATTCTCCATTTTATCTCTAGACGTATGTGAAATCTGCCAAAACATGAAGTTTCAGATTTATGGTCGTAGCGCACATATCAACTCGGAAAGGGATCGGCACCGGATCGCCTCGCCGTCAACCTAACGTAAGCTCGGCTACGGCTAGGCGACGCCGCGCTTACGGCTAGGCGACGCCGCGCTTACGGCTCGCCGGCCACTGGTTGACGGAATGAATGACAGCAGTTCGCCGACGCAGCGGTAGCCGCGGCGCAGGGCGTGCACGAGGAAACGGAAAGTCTACGGATAGCGTACGGTGAGACGTAAGCGCGGGTACGGCAAGTCGTCCACGCACCGTACCGCGGTTCGTGAGCTTGTCTCGAGGCGAGGCGATTACGTTACGAATCCGATAAGTGTGCTTTACAGTAGGGAGTTTCATACAAAGAATACTGACATGCAAGAGTTGATACGTTTACGTTCCGTTTACGAGTTGATATGTGTGCTATGACCATTAATCGGATTAATCATCTGTTACATGTGAATAACGACGTAATTAAATTATATTTTAGTTCTTCTGTTTATCAACTTAATACCATGAACTGTAAACAAGAATAGGTACACTTATCTTAACTTTCTTTGCAATTCACTACAGGAAAACAGTCTCACAAGGGATAAAAACGTACTGAAAAAAATGTACCAAGGTTGTTAAATTGTGTATATCAACTCCGGAAGTTTCTGTATACAATGCGATTGTCCCTCCTAATGTGATCTAACCTTTGTAAAGCTGTGTTTTCACTGAAGAGATAAATATGTCCTTTTTTTTAATGTAGAGGTATAAATATATGTATTTAGAGGAGTTGGAAAACAAGCATTATATTTATTTAAACAAATCTATTTAAGATAATAAGAATAAGATAAATAAATTTGTTTACATAATAAGCTGATTTCTTTCCACTATCAGAAATTTCAAGATCAAACAAAAGAACATTATGTACGAGTAAATAAAAGAAGTAGTAACAATGTTCAGATCTTAGCATAATAAATATAGGTTATCTTTTCAAAACGTGAATATGATTTCAATCTATTAATTCATTTTAACGTTACACGCCTTAACTTCACAAAATCTACGCCTTGATCAAAATGTGTGGCTTGGCCGTTACTACAACAACTATTGTATAACAGAAAAGTAATTAACACTGAATAATTTTTTTCACCTTACACCCATGTGACGGAAGCGAAACGGCTAAGCCACATATTTTGACCAAGGTGTTGATTTTGTGAAGTTAGGGCTTGTAGAGTTAGGGCGTGTAGAGTTGAGTTAGAGGTTGGCTCTACATGAGGTCTGTTAACTCTTTGATGTAGAGCCATTATCAATTAACATGAAAATATGTTTGTTGGGATACGTTTTTATTACAAATATGAATTAGCCCTTATCGTGCCGTTATCACGTCGCAGGGGTGCGATTCTTGTAATACTAAATGAACTGAGAATTTCTAATACGATTTATGTCTTTAATTTATTTTTGTTCTTCGAATGTTTCAAATCTTTTCATGTAATATTTAATGCAATTTTGCTGTTCAGTTTAGCGCAATAATCGACATAAGTCGAATTAGATATACTGTGTGGTGCGAGAATCAGTCCCCAGAGCCGTGATGTCAATCGCGATTCTTTTTTGTTTCCCGTTCAGACAATGGCGGGAAAATGTTTTCTACGTGTGGGGGCGGTGGCGTGGAGTGTGGGGTCAATAGCGGGAGCACTAATCTCTGTCGGGATCGTTCGGATTAATGGCTCGTATTGCCGTCTTTGTTGTTTGTTCCCAAGTTCTTAGTTTGCTTAGTTGTTACAAGTTTAGTGATGCACTGTGAACATAAAGTTCTAATTCCAACTACTTTGTTTCAGAGTACAATTAGAATGCAATCTTGTTTAAATTCTAGTACCTCTTGGTAATTAGATTCACCTTTATCCAGACTCGTAACAGTACTGTAATAGTAAAGTTTATTGCTAGAAATAACGTATTCCGTTTTTATGTGTTCGCTAAATACTAATTTTGAGTAAATTTACCAGCCTTTTCATCTCTTTTTAGGGTTTGATTTGCATTTGTGCAAAATAAAATTAAATATGCGGAACACGAAAGCCGTTACAATTTGTCAATTTACGTCGACCGCGCCTGCCTAATGTCAGAACGTTTCATATTTCCGCTGGAAAGAGTTTTGCATTGCTTTTGCGTACAATGCACGTCCGCCTATATTCGGAAATGAAATTGTATACGTCAGCATAAAAAGTGTCGAATCAATTCCGCCTATTAAGGAGGGCGCTGCTACTAATTAAAATAAAATTGTTAAAACACAGCTCGGCTCGCTCTGTGCTCGGGACTAACTTTTAACGAGGATATATTTGGTTTCGACCAACCCTTTGGTGATTTTACTATTGAGTCTGACTGCAAATAACTCCGTAATTGCCTTCAAACAAGTTTTGCCTTTGGAGAGAACACCGATGCTACATCTGTTTTCGATTCCCTAAGCACAATGAGCTAAAGGTTTCTAATATCATACATAAACTAAATCGAGATCAGAATTCAGTGGGAGAAACGATCTGACGAGTAAACAAAGTCAACACAATTTTTTCGTAAACATTAGAATATGTTTGAATTCAGTCACTGAGATAGCCAATTTGTCATTGTTATTGTAATCCTAACCATAACCGCGGTTAATATGTATGATTATATATACTCTAAGATATGCGTGGCACCTCCCTCCGTCTCACAAAGGAAACATGCACTACAATCATTAAAAGTATATTCCAACATACATACCAGCACCAACACGTAATTTCGCCTCAAAATGGAGCATCATCAGGGTAAGTTGGTTAGTCGCAAAGTGAAGATGCTCTGTTGTTCGGGGGAAACACGTGTTGGTGCTGGTATGTATGTTGGAGTAAATGTTTTTGGAGTTTAACTCCTATAGAATTGATTTTCATATATTATTATAAGCCTAAGGTATGAAAAATGGAGAGTAAAATTAAACATTCTCTGTTACGTTAGGTACGCTATGTGTTAGGTATTATGCGGTACTGATAAGTAACAACGTCATCTAATGATCATAATATTCTTGTTACTGATTTGACGATCGTAAACTAGATGGCGTTGTTACTGATTTGATGATCGCAAATTAGATGACGTTGTTACTAATTTGACGATAACGTCATGTATTTTATAATCGTTCGTATTACACACACTATATATGTTTATTTTTACTTTCAAGAATTTTTCTGCGAAGTCAAAAAAACTGTTAGTTCAACTATCTTTAATTACTAAAGTTACTACTCCATTAAAATACTTTCTAAGGCAGACGGTGACAGACGGACAAGCAGACAGGTGGATTTGAGTGATACTGTAAAGATTAAATGGAACTTTAAAATATACCCTACCTACTGAGATTCAGCCGATGTTCATTATCGCCCTGAAGTTATTGAGGCCGAATCCGCAATTCTACGGAAAGCGACAAAGAGAAATTCGTGCAGCGGATTATGGTTGCGGAATTTCGGTTGAAAAATGGTCGTCATATTAATTCCGGTGATTGCAGGTTTTTAGCTCAATGAGTTTTATTTATTCACAAGGGACAATAATTTTGCTTACACCAATTCTGTGTTAAGTTTTAGTTCGTATTATTGACCAGAGGCCAAAAACCGGTCATATTATATTATTTATAAATGATTAAAAACCATGCATACATAAATGTCAATTTAAGACGTTATCTGTATTGTTATTTCACACTACACCTACCTACATGCATCCACACAATGTTACGTACGAGCGTTAGAAGTTAGAAACCACGTCGCATTTTACGTGTCTGTAATTATTGTGTCGCTCAGATCGCGTGTGATAAGCGTGCACTCGTAAGTGTCCGCGTTGCTTTGACCCGCGCCCTTAGAATTAACGAGACTGAACTGAATACATGACGCTAGGTTCACATTTGAAACTCGAGTGCTGCTTATTGCGGCTCCCCACTTCCCACTTTCCACGCGACTTTTAGATGATTGTGAAAATGAAATTTTGCATTAAAATCTATATTTCTAAATGTAATAGAATCAGTGGATTAAAATAGTCCATGTAAAGCATCTGTCTATAACAGAGTAAGATTTTCTGATTTTTTGTAGTGTGAATCTCCCTTCAATAATTTTATCGCCAATTTATGACAGGGTTTTTTATCACTCTAGTTATACACGAAGCTGTTATACTCGTACCACCGCAATCTTTCGACAAGGATTAACGACTGCTATCTTACTAACTATAACAATCAACATCGACTATCGACACCCAATGATCCTTACGAAGCTCCACAGGGTTCTTAATGTAAAATTAGCTCGCACCACAGAAGACATAATAAATAGTTCTTCTTGCACTCCCACTTGAAGTTGCTTAACTCCAGCGGTCACTTACGATTGTAAGTCAGGCAATGAACGTTGCAAATACTTATATTATATTTCACGTGTCATACATAATAATAATTTTACTATATCTTCGTCATATTTGTTAACTATGCGTCTTAAATTACCTTTATTTACATTGTTTTGTAATGCATGCTACACATCAAAATTGGCAACTGATTTTGAAGTCAACACGTAAATGTATAAGAAATAACTGAATAAATTGTGTGAACGATAATATCGCATTTTTTATTTGTATTTCACGATACACCGTGTAAAATACACAATATACTATGAGAGCTTTCAAATAAATTAAAACGTTTCAAAAATGTTTTGACGCATTTTAAATGTGATTTGTTGCCGCACTCACTTCACTAAACTTCACACCAAACAATTAAACCTCTCGTTTTATATGAGTAAAAATTTTGTTTAGTTTAGTATGCGTTCGTTTGTATCAAGCGTTCAAGCCCAGCGGTTTGTGTCGATCCGTGATCGATGAAGACTCTAGGCCTCCTCAGGAGGAGAGACCCGTGCTTGCCCATACATTATCGTAAACTAAATATACATTCCAACCCAGATAATCAATAAAAATTTTGATTACATCGCAGGCTAGGGATATTAATGTCCTTTAAATTATTAACTAAAGTTTCATTTCGGTTACGTTCCTACCTACTTTCATCAAAATTTTTTTGTATTTATTTGTTATTGCTTTGTATTTATTTGAGTTTTTATGTTTTTTGTTTTTATGTTTCTTATTTTTTGTTTCTTTTTGAAAAATGGTTTCTCTAGAGACATACATAATATGTGTTTCATTTTGCTCTTCTATTTACTATTCGATAGATAATTATAATAGGTACCTAATTGTAATGCCTGTGATGGGTTGCAGATAATACATAGTTGTAACATATTAGTTACAGAAGTCTGTAATTTACAGTCCCATTATGAACCAAGTTAAATACATGCTTGATCACTACTTTTAAAAATTCATCCCAATAAAAATATCAAATTACAGTCCAGACATAACGAAATAACTATTATTTGTTAAACAAGTTATAACTTAAACGTACGAAATTCTCAGAAGGCCGAAGCCAAGTAATGCCTCAATTATTGATTTTGAAATTACCAAGTTAAATAATAACGTTGGAGTATTCTGGATAGTTTTGTATATAATAATGTTAAATTAATTTACTAAATTTACTACTTCAATAAATGTAATACCTTCCTAAACTTTCACCATAAATTTAAATCACTTCTCCTTCACAAAAGGGGACTTGAAGTTTGGATTTAGTTTGACATAATTTACTAATAATACGACTAACTGTTTTCAATTTGTTTTAGGAGTTGGAAAACAGAAGCAAGATGATGGAATGTTTGTGCCCCGCGCCACGCACCCTGGCTTGTCGCGTCGTGCTCCTAGACGAACGGGAATTGTTACACGAAATACAGGTATTTCTCCAAAACCTTCCTTTAAAAACTTTTCTAGAATTGTCGATAAAACGGAACAGAGGTAAGGTTTGGAAAGATTGTTCCGGAATCGACCTTGTCAGCCGCGCGTCCCTTCGGACGATCGCAGTATTTTTCAATTTCGCCATGTGATGAAACAACGCGTGGATTTTCTCCGTTTCAATCCCTTACTTTTGAAGTGCAGTCATTCCGAGACGAATTATTTGAAGTACACCCAGGGGCTCAAGAAAGGTCTTTTATATGCGGGACTCGGGCCCAAGGTGCGGGCGATGAATTCACTGAATCGTACGTCGACTCTATGAATATTAAATTCTATTTGGCTGGCATTGTCGTCGCGTGGTGAATGTAAGAGTGGTTCGCGGGCGACGCCGCCGCCGCCGCGCCGCCTGTCCTTCGCACGTGTCCTATACGGCTACATGTTACACCCAACTACATCGCTGCATGCGTGACATACGCGGCCCTTACAATAACTACTTCCTCGAATCTATTTTTGTTATGATAAGAAAACATAATTAATATATTAATGTTTGGCCTCTAAGCGTATAATGCAATATTTATATCAATTGGCAACCGCGATAAAAAGGTATAGACACAGATCTACCATTAAAAGACCCGTTTATTCTTTGTTGCCTATCAAGTTAAATAAAAGTAATACCAACCATAGTTTATAATAAAATCGAATTAACTTCCAAGGACTAGTAGTGGCTTAAGTCAAAAATGAGATGTTTTTCATTTTTGTATCAGCAATTTATTATAGATTATTAATTCATTGGTAGATTTGATTCTGTCAGAATTAATTTATCAGGAAAGTTATGCGAATTTGGGATATCTCCAAACGATGTCGCTTTAAATTCTTTATCTTATTTAAGCATTCGCAACTTTCACTGCCGATGATAAGACATCGTTTTCACTAATTATTCTAATCATCATTCGAGAAACCCTTACGGATCAAGAACTTTCATCTAATGAAGAAATATCGACGTAATAATATCCGAGTATCTCTGCTACTGTTCCAATTTCATTTCAAGAGGTGAGTAAGGCATACGTATTCAATAACAACTTACATTATAATACATCCATAGCGAAAAATCCTGAACTAAAGTTTAAAACTAAATTAAATCAGCGAAGTAAAAAAAAAATTGCAATGTATAATGCATTTACTAAGTTCCTCATTACAAAATTCTAATATTGCCAGAAGAAGGCAATATTACTTACAAAACTTGAAACAATCTTATTGGATTTATTACGACTAATTTCAGCTAACTAAAGGGAGCAATTTTCTGAGATCTACCGAAACATTAAAAATACTATTGCTGAGTCACTATAGATATCTACGTCGTGTCGCATGCCAATATCCATATAGTAGTCGTTATCTTGAAACTTGCACAAATTTAAGACATAAAAGCGGCTTCCTTTAAACGAATTCTTAGTTATATACTTACGTAAGTCCGCCATAACCGTAAACAAGGGTAGATCTCTGACAAAAATGCTTTTGTTTGGCCTATAATCCGATGGGTAACTTGGTCCTCAAACAAATTCTCAAGATATATTGGGCTAGAATCGTCCAATTTGGGTAAAGTGGGACGACGAGAGTTCGACATTTTCGCTAAATTGTATGGTTATTTTAGATAAATCGCCGTCCTTCGCTCACAGTTTCCCTATCTACGAAGGGGCATTTGTCTCAAACGGATCCAGCGACAACTTTTCTCTTTCCACATGACTAATACATCAAGATTTATTGGTGTCAACTACTGCGTCTCCGTTTCATAACGGCGTTGATCAATGCTAATAAAACAAAGTGTGTGATTAATTGTCAATTGCCATTATTTTTTTATCGTGAATAAAATATATCTTTGCCTCAATAATATAAATCACACACAAATTGATTGCAATACTTTATTTATATGTATACCTATATGTGATATTTTCTATTTTTACTGTATAACTAATATATTATTTTACTTTTAGATAGTTATTATGCAATTTTTGATATTATGTTACTTTTTATAGCTAGTGGGTAGTAGAAGTATCTAATTACCTTTATTTCTGTTTTGTTTTTGTATTTATAATTGTTTTTTTTTTTACTTTCGTTGCGATGATGACTTTCTCTTCAGCTTCGGGATGATTGAGCAGCAATACCAGTTTCGAAAGTATTCCTCCTATTAATTCGCTTTTAGATTCCACATTACCTGACTTTTCCAAAAACTTCAATGTGATTCATATTAATGCATAAAGTATTCCAGCACATTATCCCGATTTAATCACAACGCTTGATAGTAAAAACATACATGCTGTTCTTGTCTCGGAATCGTGGCTTAAGCCATGTTTTCTGTCTACATCCAGTGAACGAATATATCATATTCTTTGTATAATACTTTAGACTGTGTACTGTTCAATCCAAATGCCCCATTCTACATATCTCAAAGAACGCTTTAAATTCACATTTCAGACCCACACGCTCCGTTCCTCTCACAATCTTTCCCTCTTGATGCGAACTCACACTTCTTCTTTTTACGCTACTATCGCTGTATGACTCTGGAAATCTTTTTCATATAAAATTCGTTGTGCTCAGTCACTTGATAGTTTAAAAAAACAACTTAAGGAATTATATCCTGCTATGCAATAACCTTTTCTTTTACTCCCTACAGCTGTAATCATGTTATCATTTCGTTTTTATTTTATACTTCATGTACGCCACCCATTTTCTTTTTTTCTTTGTATTGTGCTATCCTCTTCCGTAAGGTTGCCTGGAAAAGATCGCTGCTATAACGATAAGGTCGGCTTTTGTATGCCGTTCCTGGTTTTATTATTTCTGATGTACAAATAAAGAATATTTGTATTGTATTTGTATTTGAAAATAATATGTGAAATAGAGACAGACCATATTGGACGCGGACCATGTTGGATAATATTACCACAAAATCATTAGCGACACCGCAGTTTGTCGCTACGACGTATGTAGCTTGGTTTGTGGCACGTGTAAAAATGGCTACTAAGCGTAACGTTTGTAGACGCTGGTTATTATTACTTTAGTTCAAAATCGCCGCTTTTATGTATACGCGTAAACATTATTAACACTCGGTTGGTAACAAGAAGTTACATTGTTTCGTCTGGTTCTTTAGTTCTATTTCTTCTCAAATAATGGAAAGAATGGAGAAGAAATTGCGGAGCAATTTACGGCGAGCCTAGTGTCGGGTGCAGACCAGGCGTAAATTCATTGTGTACTTGTATACTGTTGTGTATTGTCACAGCAGCAAATTGAGTCGACATTATTTCACGGTCTGCTGCGTAGATGCACCTCTCGCCGTGCTTTATTGATGGCGTCTTCATTGCCTATTGCTTGAGCGCGCAGCGACGACGCTTTGTGTAACCAGACGTTATAGATTATTTCGACCCTCTACAGACTACAACGAGAATATAGATAACGAAGAGCCTGCAAATAGGATTTGCAAAATTGTTTCGAGCTTTGGATTTATTGATGTTTGATTTCAGTATAGGTGTAGTTTAGCAAAAGGCGCAGAGAAAGCTAGTGTAATACGATTGGGGTTGTCAATTTATTTTAACTTCACAGGAAAAATTGTTCATTTCAAACATCTTCCCAAACTTACTAATTTACAATATTAGTAGGAAAATAGTATGCAAATTACTCTAATTTGCAAAATTACGAAAAGGCTTGAAACCCAAACTTAAGAGGTATATCTAACTAAGCCTTAAAAGTAAATGAGATGCTATATTAGCTAAAAATTTGAGTTATAAATCCTGATAAGATAAAACTCATATTTCAAATACATGTGTTGCAAATTATTTAAATTTGTAATAGATTTTATCCATCTTATCTGGTTCAGCTATGTATATAACCGAGAACTTCGTATACATAAAACATTACAGCGGGACAGTAGGGCGTTGAACAGTAACGCAACAATAAATCAAAGCCTATAAATAACTTTATCCGCACGCACACGTGACTTTCCTTCATAATACACAAATCCTTTACTTAGTTCTGTCGTTAGCTCAGATATATCTACATTATGTTATGGATTTACAGCAAATTGTTGCAATTATCGTTGTACGTTGTTGTCTATAATATTTACCTTAAAATAATTATCACTACAGAATCTTCATCCTATGTTACATCTGCTGACAATCTTCTGATTTTCATAAACTGCCAAATAAAGTATAACTTCAAAAATCTGATATGTATTTTTTTAATGGATAGTCACTGTATTTTAATGAGTAACTAATGTCAATTGCCTGGTATGGTATGGTTAAAACAAAGATAAAATCTACCTTACCTAACTTGGTAAGGTAAATCTTGATTACTTTTTTATTTCGACGATAAATCCGAGATTCAATTTTAAACTGTTTTTGCAAACGCGAGGTAACAGCCTGCTGTTCCTTTTTAGCATGCACCACTTGCCACTAATCTTGTTATGTTTTGCCAAATACTTACGTTTCACCGACATCAATCAACACCAACGTTTTAGATGAACGATATGCGATAAAAATAATGTCATTTCTTATTCTGAATACTAGCATTTTATTGACGATTCAAGTATTTTCTAGATTTTATTATAGCTTTAGAAAATTCATCTATACTAATATTATAAAGAGGAAAGATTTGATTGTTTGCATTGAATAGGCTCCGAAACTACAGAACCGATTTGAAAAATTCTTTCACTGTTGGGAAGCTATATTATCCCCGGGTGACATAGGCTATATTATATTTTTTTATTATTATTTTTCCCGAAGCGAAGCGAGGGCGATTTCCTAGTATTTCATAAAGGAGAAGGCTTTTTCATTTTGTCGTATATTTCAGAAAACTGTAAATACAACAGGAAGTCACTATATTATGCACCGAGTTCAACACGAGTAATTTTAAGGCATGTAAAATATATGTAGTGTTCAGTGACCATACCTACTCGTACATTACTAACAAAGGGTAATTATTTTTCCAAATATACTGTTGCTCGTATGTATATCATTATTTAAGTAAATATTATAATATTGTTTAATTTTTTTAAAGCAATAATATCTCATAAACGCTTACGCTTAACCGCTGCTACTTGTTACTCGCCAGTAGTAAAACATGTGCAATATGTTAATGTCCTTTTCTAGTTTTTGTAGAATTAATTTCAAAATGTCGTTTGTTTCGAGTATTTACTTTCGAGAATTAAAATAACCCAGAAAATGACGCGTTGACTTTAAATAAAATAACAGCGGCTTCTTTTAAATATGCTTCACAAAAAGTATTATAGCAAAATAAGAATAGTAACAATCATAAAAAATACTTTTGTATATGAAAAGATGCAGTTATAATTTAAAACTCGTGAGGTATATAAAAATGTGTAAAAAATAAAGATCAGATTCCATTTAAAAGCAGGACAGCTTGTTTGCTGTCTTGTCTTGGACAACTTGTTCAAGTTTTCAACAAACTTGAACACTTCCGTGCATTGAAGGGCACCATCGGTTCTAATTATTCTGTTAATATCGTAGGCGTTAATCTATATCAAAGTCCTTCATACGACATAACTTTCGATAAATTGGTTAATTACCGACTAGTTTCCACCATCAATTCGCACTGGAAAACCGTGTCGTTTAGACCTTCGCAATTACGAGAAGATTAAAAATTACCTGTAAGCTGCAATGGATGTAAAATCGGTTGAAGCCAATCTACTGTATTTTCATTTGCTTTCACAGTATGTATAACAGGAAATATCGCTGCAGTTGGTCTAGTATGAACAAAAGTTGGAGTTTGAAAACCGTTCTGTGAAATCGATAGCTTTACCATACAAACTGTATTGAGCTTTGAAAACGAGAGGTAAAATGTGTTTCTCTTTTCGTACCCATTTAAATTTTTTAACAACTATAAAAGTAAAAGTATTACCTGTGTGTAACTGTAACTATTATAATAATAATTTATTAATTAACCTATGACGCCAGGTATTTCTATTGGAGGATGCTGTGATCTGTATCTTGTAGTTTAATTCCCCTTTTTTATAAAGTTTCATTATTAAAAATATTTTTTTTTATTAATTTTATCCCTTCATGATTTAAATCGTTCCTCAATTTTCTTTAGCTAGTTAGTCTAAACTAATATTATAAAGAGGAAAGTTTTGGTTTTTGTTTGATAGTTTATTTGTAATGGATAAACTTTAAAAACTGAAGGCGCTTACTAGTATACTATAATTACGAGTATAAGACTAGCTCAAATCCGATGTCTCAATTGAACCATTAACATTCGCATGTTTTATTCTTGCCATCGCTACATGGTATCGGTACCACAAATCGCGTGTGTATAAGCTACGTACACATCGATTGCTGTCAGGTTTCGAAATCGTTTGTTATTTTTCGAATTGAGCGCTCTCTACTGCGAGCCAACGTGCACTGTTATTAAATCATTTATTATTCAGCCCGATGAACTGTTTCACAATTTTCCCACAAACTTGGAGGCTTCGAGCAAGCGTAACAACATTGTAAAATTATGCGTATACCTGAAGTTACCAACGTGCTTGCAAAAACCGCATATGCCATTCTTGTTTTGTTGTACTAGATGCCATGATTACCGTGAGCTCTATTATATCTATGTTCGTAAAATTTAAAATATTGTACTTCAGCTTACCTACTTAGTTGACCAACAGACTACAAAAAAATAGTTAATTGTTTTCCTTATGCTTGCAACATCAATTTACGCTGTAGAATAAATAAAAGTAATAAAAATTCCATTGCATTTTCCTTTCAAGATTTTATATGTATTGCTCTACTAGCAACGAATTTATTTGAGTGGATTTTTAATTAAATTCCTGTTCCAATTTAGACGGGCTTCTCTCATGATTCTATCACTAGGACGATAAATTAATTAGAGATCAATATAACTGCTGTACTTATTGCTTATTATCTCATTTAATTTTATATGCACGCTAACGGTGTCAAAATTAAATAAAAATTATAAACATTAGAGTACTAGCAAGCAGCTCCATTTCTACTACATGGTGTGGTGTCTACTACAGTCGACACCCTTCGTTAGCTTAGAATGTTACTAACGATCATCGGCTGTTATCATATTGAGTATACCTACATTTAAAAAATATTTTGTACAGGTACAGTTCACTCTATTATATTTAAATGTACCATGATAAATACTATTTATTTATGAGTATCTTATCCCAGTATGATTGAATAACCCTAATGTTCCACAATGGTGCCATAGCGGTATTAATTTTAATTTGTGAGATCAGAATCGCGCCGGACCGGACGTTCACACACGCAAGTCGCAATCACAGTCCAGAAAGCGATCGGATGCTCATGCAGTTCGTGCGTTATACACCGAGCACTGTCATTACCCTGCCAATACCATATCAACGACTACTGGTCTTACTGGTCTGATCATTGCGTGCGAATTAGCCTAATTGTGGAAAGCCGAGCTTGAGAATGCTAATTGGACAATTGAGGATATCGTGGGAGACTGATTTACATTCTTGGCTGTCTGCTATCGTTACTTTTTGGGGAACATTCGCCTATAATAACGACCAGAAAAGTCAATATGTACTAATTACGCCGCGCAATTATTTGATTATAGAGTTCTCACCCGATGTTCTTTGACTGTAATCTAGATATACAGGGTGAATTCCAAATGTGCGTGGATGGCCAAATCCGAAACTACGAAGAATAGCGAAAAATGCTCAAAGGAGACGCGGAGCGGACTTTGATGAAAACTAAAACTGCATCATTACATTCTTTTAAAATCAATATTTCTAGCCAGGAATCAAACCCGTTGATTTTGAAAAAAAAAACACATCCTGTATTATTACACCTTACAATGGTGTCGCTAATAAGGATCAGAATTGGATGTCTTATTTTTTTCATTGAGTAAAAAATGATATCAGCCAAATGGCCGCCACCAGAATGGGCCTGATTTATGGCATTTTCCATCACACTTGCCAGAACTTCCGGCGATAGGTTCCCGCATTTATGACGGATATTCTCTTTGACGCCTCCAAGAGGCTAAGGCTTGTTGACATAGATCATGACTTCAAGAAACCCCACCAAAAGCCCAAAAAAAATCTACAACGGTTAAACTGGGTGATCTTGCCGGCAATGCAAATCATCAAAACGAGATATTTTATTATTATATGATTTTTTCGCGTTCTTGAGGCTTTAGCAATTCATGTATTATGCGATTGTGTATTTTGTATCTGTTTACTTCCCAAATGTCACAGCAGAATTGATATTTATTGCCATTTGCAAAAATTATAGCATCTTCCAATAGGGTGTTGGTATGACTTTTGCGCCACTCTATTTATTTGATGTACAGTTGGAACTTTTTTCTTTGAAATGAAATGAATGAAATGAAATGAAATAATCTTTATTCATGTAGGTATCACTGATACTCTTATGCACGTCTTTTTTTTAATCTACCAGCTTTTCGGAAAGGTGCTTTGTCATGGAGGAGAAGAAAAGCCGTAAAGAAACTCCTCAGCACATCTTTTAAAAATAAAACTTATATCTATTACAAAAATAGGTATTCTTTAACCTGTGCAGAACTGGTTGCCAAGCTAGTCATTTCCAAGCATCCTTGTCATTTAAAATTTCTTACAAAATAATACAGAATAGAGTAATTGATTACTGTTTCGAAAAAAAATTCGTTAATAAAAAAAAAAAATGCAAACAATTAAAATTTATTTTTATAAACAAACAAAAATTGAATGAAATGATTTAATTAGAACCGTTGATTAAACAAAAAATGGGGATGAATTAAAAAAATCCTAATGCCACAATAGTTATGCATACATAGTTGATCCATCAGGAAACCGCGAATATTAACTATTTCTTTTTAGTTTTGTTCACGTACGTATATTCTAAGGTGTAAACGTATATTCTAAATAATCAAATATTTATCTTACCTTGACGCGTATACGCGTCCAATCTTTCGGCTGGAGCGTACTATTGACTGAAAATACGGGGCCTAGCTTGGGTTCGAAGTATCGGCCTCTGGTATCGATACCGAGTACTCGTGTGGTATCGATGGGTAAGGTATCGATACCAAAAAAGTATCGGTTCTGAAGTATCGATACTACTCAGTATCGAGTACTCACGAGGATTTTTTTAATGCCTTGTGCAGGCAAGCGAGCAGACGTGTCACCTGATGGTAAGTGATCATCGCCGCCCATGGACATTAGTAACACCGGGGGCGTCACCAATGCGTTGCCGGCCACGAAGAAAACAATAGACCCGCTTCTTGAAGGACCCCATGTCATAGTTTGGAGGGAACACCCATGCAGGAAGTTCGTTCCACAGTTTACATGTGCGAGGTAGAAAACTACGCGAGAACCGAACTGTGGACGAAAACCAGGTATCCAGGTGGTGTTGATGGAACCTGGTACACCGAGATGTGCGGTGACGAAAATTAACCGCAGGGATTAAACCAAACAGTTCTTCAGAACATTATACAGGCGGTAGAACACCCAGAGTGAGCTTACATCTCTCCTCAACTCGAGCGAATCCAGACCGTCTGTATATTTGGGATCGTCGACAAGACGAATGACTCCTTGTTGAATTCGGTTGAACGGATCCACTTGGCAAGCTGGGGCTCCGGCTCAAAGGTGGGAGCAGTACTCCATATGTGGCCAAATTTGCGCCTTATAGAGCATTAGTCTATGCTTAGGCGTGAAGTACTGCTTAGCTCTGTTGAGCACTCCTAATTTTCTTCCAGCTAGTTTAAACGCCTTATTCACGGTCCATCCCCGCTGGACGTCCGCTCAAGGCCGCTGCGCTGGATGTAGCATACTCACTATCGTGCACGCATCAACCGTACCCAGTATATAACCCAGTATATAACAAAGTGTATCGGTAAATTTGCCCATTTAATATCGGTATATTTGAACACAAAATCGGTATATATCAAAAAATACACAATATTCAATCAAATTCGTTTATTTGTCAAAAATAAACTTACGGGCTAATTTTTGTACATCAAACACACCTAAATAACAAAAAGATAAATATTAAATCCATTTATTATCAGTAAAATTACAATCCATATCAGTAGAAATACCGAAAAATCGGTAGGTTCGACACCACTAACTGTCCAGCAAGTTTATTCACGATCAAGCATGCACGACGTTCGCGGTGGTGTGGGTGCTTGCTGGATGGAAAACGGGTCGTGCAAGTCCAGCAAAAAGTAAATAAGTGGTAAATAATAATTTTGACGTACGTCAAGCCTATTCACGGTCGTTTTGCGTCGTGCATCGTGCATGGCCTTGCTTTGACGTACGTCAAGATGGACCGTGAATAAGGCGTTTTAGCCTTACTAACCAAGTGGTCCCGAAACTGAACTTCATTCATTCAGAGCTAAAAAAAAGGTTGTCGACAGTGAATTTCATGTCCCGATGACACTTTCTGTTTAGTCCGAGCGCTAAAACGGGTCACAGTTGATCTTTTTTCATATGAAAATACTGAAAACTACTCAGTATTTTAAAAGTACTCGATACCGACGTTTCATATGAGTACTTGCGTGTAATTACCAGGTACGAGTATCGAGTACTCAGTATCGAGTATCGCGAACAAAAGTATCGATACCTACTCAGTATCGAAAGTATCGTTCGAACCCTAGGCCTAGCTAAATCACCTGCACGCTATTCGTATTTCATTCGGATTTGAGCCCCGACCGTCCCTTCATGTACTACAATCACAGCATCACTGCTTTGATTGGATTTTTTTCTTTTTATTCAGCGATATTGGCACGCTGGTCCCCTGCTCCCACCTGTTCAAGGCGCACAATGAAGGGTTTTTGGCAAAAATAAACTAGGAAAAAGAACAGAGTACAAGGGATTTATTGTATATCAAGACATTAAGTAAAAACAAGATGACAGAGAATCCTATCTATTTAAATTTAAAAATTCTTTTTCACAGCAGTCAAGTGTGAGCCTTCCGGAACACACTACAGACTGCAATTCTATTTGTTTATAGATTAATAACACCAACACTGGCCCTTAAACAAATAGAATCCAGAATTCTACCTAATGGTTCTTAATCTAAACACTTAAACATGCACTATAGGAAGTAATTTTAATTTACATTAATTACTATCATTTAAGTTCAGATACTTAACAAACTTAACATGTTTTTCTTTAGTGAGAGCTTTTGTTAAAATATCTGCAATCATTTCATTACTTGACAAATATTCCAATTTTATTAGATTATTTTTAACAACCTCTCGAATAAAGTGATGTCTCACATCTATGTGTTTAGTCCTACCATGAAACATAGGATTATTACATAATCTCTGTGCAGACTGGTTATCATTATATACAGTTATACAACATTGCTTACATAGTAATTCAAACATTAATGTACGTATGAATATAGCTTCCCTGCAAGAATCTGAGAGAGCCATGTATTCGGCTTCAGTGCTAGAAAGCGCAACCGTTCTTTGCTTTCTGCTTTCCCACGAAACAGTACATTCCCCAATTTTGAATACAAACCCAGTGTAAGATCTACGATCGACCTCACATGCGGCCCAATCCGCGTCTATGTACCCCACGACGTCTAAAGTGCCTTTTTGAAAAACAAGACTGTGGTTTGCGGTACCTTTTAAGTATCGAAGCACGCGCTTCGCAGCTTTCCAGTGAGCTTCGCTATAACAATCATTGAACTGACTCAGCATGCTTACCGCGTGAGCGATGTCAGGCTGGGAACAAACTGCAACATACGTTAGGCAACCAATTAAATTTCTATATTCTAAGTTTTCTTTCTTTTTATCAGCCTTTGTAAGTTTCAGTCCCGTTTCCATGGGCGTTTGCGCAGGTTTGCAATCAGACATATTAAAACGAGATATAATCTCTTTAATATATTTAGACTGGTCTAAAAGCAATTTATCTTTTTGTCTTGTGATTCGCATCCCCAATACGTATTTGGCGGGTCCTAAATCACTCATATCAAACTCGTTCATGAGCTTTTTCTTCACATCAATTTTCAATTGTGAGTTTTGTGTTGAAAATAATATAATGTCATCAACATACAAACCAATTATGACTAATTCTTCATTATTACATTTGAAATATACACAGGGCTCTGAAGATAATCTTTTAAATTGCAGTTTATTTTGTAAAACATTATTTATCTTCTCGTACCAGGATTTCGAAGCTTGCTTCAATCCATATATCGCCTTATGGAGTTTGTAGACCTTATGTTCACTTCCTTTGATTTTAAAACCCTCTGGTTGTTCCAAGTAAACGGTCTCTTTCAAGTCTCCATTCAGAAACGCTGTTTTTACATCCATGTGATCAATATCCATATTCTTTGAAGCTGCTATAGCTAATAATATACGAATTGTGGAGTACCTTATCACTGGTGAAAAAGTTTCTTCATAATCGATGCCGTAACGCTGTGTGTAGCCCTTGGCAACAAGGCGAGCCTTATATTTCAATAACTCTCCATTTGCACCAATCTTTTTCTTAAAAACCCACTTGGATTTGATTGGCGTATGATTTTTCGATGGATCAGTTAATGTCCAACATTTATTCTTAAGGAAGGATTGATACTCATCTTTCATTGCATTTTTCCAATGGACAGACTCTGAACAGTTCAAAGCCTCCTGTACAGTCTCAGGTTCATTTCTAATGTAGCTCAGGTTCGCTAAATTAGCTATTTCGCTGCTGTCTGCATCCTCGAACTCAGTTGACAATTCCATTGAAGACTGGTCTTCCAATGTTGTCATCCCTGGAATGTAAGTTTCATCGGAGGAAGCACCTGATACTTCTGAGCTACTAACAGAGTCATTTATGTCAAAGACAGTAAGTCTTCTGTCATTAACCCTTGCCTGGTTCTCTGGTGATAAAGAGGTATCAGACTGTGCTACTTTAACACGAGAGATCTTGCCCTCAGTCTGTGAGCTATTTGTCATCATGAGAACCTCTTCTACAGGATCAATATTTACATGACTCTTATTATAAAACCTGTCTTCCATAAATGCAATATCTCTAGACTTTAAACAATTACTAGGATATTCTGGATCTATCAATCTATATCCCTTGCTAGTTTCACAATAACCTACGAATATATACTTTTTACATTTCGAATCCAATTTTGTACGATTCTTTATTAAAGCATAAGCAAGGCAACCAAATATTCGTAAATGACTTAGATTAACCTTTTTGTTAGTCCATCTCTCTTCTGGTGTCATCCCCATCACTGCCTTAGTAGGAGATCTGTTTTTCAAGTAGACTGCCGTGTTCACAGCCTCCGCCCAGTATCTTCCATCTAAGCCCGCAACCCGCAACATGCTCAGAGCCTTTTCAAGAATTGTCCGATTCGCTCTTTCGGAGACGCCGTTTTGTTGTGGTGAATGTGGGATGGTTGTTTGGTGGATGATTCCATGTTTCTTAAAATAATTTTTGAAACGAGAATTAACATATTCACCTCCGTTATCAGATCTAAGTACCTTTATCCTTTTATTAGTTTGGTTTTCAACTAAAGATACAAAACTTTCGAAGTTCTCGAAGACTTCACTTTTATTCTTCAAAAAATAAATAAAAGTCTTTCTACTGTAATCGTCTATAAACGTAAGAAAGTATCTAGCACCACCTAAAGATTTCACTGGCATGGGACCAAATAAATCAGTGTGTACAATACCTAATAACTCCTTAGACCTGCTGTGGGACTTCTTAGGAAAAGGTAATTTACTCAATTTTCCTTCCACACAAGCTACACATGATTTAAATTGAGTTTTATCATAAGAAATGCCATCTGCCATACCTTCTTTCAGTAGATGCATACTTCTGGAGTTTAAATGACCTAATCTTCTGTGCCATTTCTCCTGCGAAACATCATGCGTTGTAGCTTGAAAAACTATAGCTTCATCTACACAGCTAGCATTTTTCACTTGCACTGTTGCGCGAGCCTCCTCGTTGAGACGAGTGCAGGACTGGAATGGTGTCAGCCCACTGGCCTCCATGATTGGTGCACCAGCCTGTATCACCTCCTGGTTAACCTCTGCAAATACAGAATAGTTACGACATCCTAACACACCCGAATCAGACTCTCTAACAGATTCTGCAGTTTCAAGTTTATATACACCATTAAAATGCTTAGCTCTAGCTACAACTACATTACCACTAAATATTTTACAATATTTTTTATCAAAAATAACTTTATATCCTTTTCTAGTCATAGCACTGACAGACAACAAATTTGTAGCCAAGTTAGGTACATGATAGACCTCACTAATTGTCTTCGTGCAATATTTTAAATTTACTAATACATTACCACGACCAGACGTATAGAGTTTTTCACCATTTGCTACCTTAACTTCTGTCACATGACCAGGTTCAAAGTTATTGATCAGTCTCTTGTCATTGCACATATGACTGCTAGCTCCAGAGTCAATCAGCCACACATTGCTCTGTACACAAGCCGATAATGCAGTCAGCATTACTCCTTTACTATGCTGTGCTGCTTGCTTCCCGATGTGCTCCTTATCAGCTGGTTTCTTACAATTCTTTGAAATATGACCAAGTTTCTTACATTTGAAACACTTGATAGGTTTTTTGTGAACCATCAAAGCAACGGAACTATCATTTTTCTCCTCACGTCGCTGTTTCTCTTGCATAAGCTTTGATTTCACTGTTTCACTCGACAGTGAAATATTCGAATTCTCTAATGCCATTATAAGCGGATCATAATCTTCTGATAAACCACTAAGTAGTAAAACAGCTATGAAGTCATCTTCAAGAGGAGCTCCTATGTCGCTGAGTTGCTGGCCGAGGTCGCACACCTTTGTTATGTAACGATCCATGCTTTCGCAGTCACTCAATTTACAAGCGAAAAGCAATCGTAATAAGCCAAGCCGCCTAGACAATCCCTTGTCTTCGTATGCCTTTTCTAAGTTAAGCCATGCAGTACGCGCAGATTCCTAACATGTATGAATACGTTTGGTTGCACAGATAAGCATATCTTTGCTAAAGCTTTAAGCGAACGCTTCATGAATGTTGGGTCAAGCTTTTCTTTCGGTTCTTCTTCCGACACAACGTCCCATAATTCTTCATGGATCAAGAGCATTTTTAATTGAAACTTCCAATTACCGTAGTTTTCGATGCCACGTAGTTTCTCCACAGGAATAACTGGAACACTCGAAGAAGACATCTTGTCGCGTTGTGCAAGCAAACTCCGCCGCTATGTCTCGTATAATAATTTTAAAATTTTATACAAACATTGAAATATGTAATATTTCTTTTCACGTACGGATTAGTGCCTGGGCCCATAACCTGAAGGGTTTTTGGCAAAAATAAACTAGGAAAAAGAACAGAGTACAAGGGATTTATTGTATATCAAGACATTAAGTAAAAACAAGATGACAGAGAATCCTATCTATTTAAATTTAAAAATTCTTTTTCACAGCAGTCAAGTGTGAGCCTTCCGGAACACACTACAGACTGCAATTCTATTTGTTTATAGATTAATAACACCAACACACAATCTATTAGATATCTCCAAATAACGTTTTTTCCTGTGACTTTTACCTGTTTCACTTTTTATTAAAAATATCGCTACCTATACGCAACCTATACACGTCGCATATTATCAATACAGAACATTATTTCAAATTACGTAAGTAACGCACGTTAATCCAATATGACCCACGTAAATTAAAAAAAATATATTAAGTTCATTAAATTAATGAGTTAATGCTTGCGTTCATTATAAGTGACAGTTATTAATTCGAAATTTTGGGTTTTTCATGTTTTTACACATCATGTTCATGTCTTTGTGATTTTTTGTCTTCAGTATGTTAAAACTATTTATTTTATCAGGACAACAGCACCGGACAAGCGTTGCTCGACGTGGTGTTCAGACATCTCGACTTGTTAGAGACAGCGTACTTCGGGTTGCGATATGTAGATCAAGATAATCAAACTGTAAGTTAAATTACAATTTTTTTCAGATAGTTTAAATGTACAACTACAACCTTATCAAGAAATATTTTTGATAAAAAAACCTGTTCGTACCCTAAACATGGATCTTCAGAATTCTTCACTTATTAAAATGAAATTTCTTATTGTATATTAATATTTCCTACAGCATTGGCTAGACGCCGGGAAGAGACTGCGGCGTCAACTCCGAGGTTCCGACTCTCACACGTTTTACTTCGGCGTTAAATTCTACGCAGCAGACCCTTGCAAGCTTTTAGAAGAAATTACGAGGTAATTATAAAATTCTCTCTTACAATATAAAATGTAGCAAGAATCTGGTTTCATGCTTCGAGAAGTTTAGTATACATTTTTATTATATCTATAATATTTTTCCATTGTTACCCACTTTAAATGGGTTTTATTGGAGAAATTGCATCTTATAATAAAAATCATTCATCGTTCATTTCATCGTCGACTTTTTCGGGTCTAATGACTTGGAGATAAAAAAATATCTTTTCAGCACCTACTTCCAATATATCAGTAGTTAACGCACGTAATGAATAAGCAACAGGTTTAGTTTTTCATCCAGTAATTTTGTAGTCTTCTCTTTGAAGTCAGTTTAATTTTGTAAAAAAGGTTTTTTGATTCCAAAACATATTTAAGGCCTTTATGATTAATGATGAAATGTTTCACAACGTAATGGATGCGTGCTTTCGGGAAATTGCTTTGGTGATTTCTTTGGTTATACCGCTGTCCAAAGGCGGCAAGGACCACTCTTCATCTGGAGGTGGCTTGTCTACTCCTTTGTCAGCTATTTACAAAAAAAATTGAGTTCCACTCTTTATATCAGATCTTCGCCATATTTAACTGGGTCCAAACATGAAAAATATCCTATAAAAGAAAAAACTTGACAAGTGCGAGATAAACTCGCTTGGAGAGGGTTCCATACGTTGAATATGTATTTATAGATATTGAATATGTATTTCCATAGAGTTTTTATAGGTTTTCCTGTAATATTTAAGCAAGGATAAAGTAATATCAACTTCGACAGAAGTTTAGCAATGTAAATAAGAATAGAAATTATGTTCTTATTATTTCTATTAAATATACAAGATTAAAAATTTTATGAAAGTTTTCTAGAACACAAAAACAATGTTTGATATTTTATCAAAATGTTCAGATGTTTCAAAAGCTGTAATAATAAGTAAGATATTGTTCAGTATTACCAAAGTTTATTAAGATGAATGAAGAATATTTAGTAGGAGCAAGAAAATATTTATAAAACGAAGTGATTTACTCACTGAGTTGAGTTTTTCCATAAAGACGACGTAGTAATGCTGGTAGAATTATAATGAATACTTAAGCAGCGAGATTATTTTAACACCGCTGAAGTAACTCCGGTACCTGCGTGAATTTTTATTCACCGTTAATCCTGTGAAACCGACACTAAAACTTGTTCAAGTTAAAATGCGAGCGAAGTGAGAACCAAGATTTTAATTACAAGAGTTTCCTAAAGATAATTTGCGGTGTACCATTTAAAAAACCGGGTTAACTCGGCCCGGTGTTAGGTGCGTGTCGAATCACCGAGGGCGTATTTTCTTTAAAATATTTAAAATTCACAAAAGTTACACTGGTATTGTATTGTACGCGGAATATTTAATAAAGTTTAAAAAAACTTCACAGTGAATTCAAATTAAGCTTTTTTATTTTTGGTCACGTTATAAATATAGTACCCCGGACAGGCTTCTTTCAGATTTAATTAATTCGAAAGCACATTAAAAAACTACAGTATCGTTATTTTTATAACCTTACTCAAAACCTAAAACAATATCAGCTCACATTATCTTGCTGTACTAACATAAACGATACAAATACTTAGGCACAACATAATGTAATGTAGTTAAATAAAAATAATACGTGAAACTGCTAAAAACTGATGTTTAAAAAAGTTATAATACGTTATCACAAACGGTCGTCGATTCAACGAGCCATGCTCCTTGAAACGGGGTACTCGGAAACTCTACACAAGAAGCAATAGCGTCCATAGCATAGGCAAGGACACCATTGATATTAGCTGGAAGCTGATGGCAATTCGATTAACACACAAAAAATATGGCCACTTTTTCAAATCCGCGTCGTCGATTCAAACAGCCCATTAAAAAATCTGAGCATAAAATAATACAATAATACGTAAGATAAATAATATTAGTATAAATTATAATATGGACAGTTAAAAAATTATTGATCTGCTTTAGAAATAAGCTCGCTTATCACAGCAATTCATTTATTTTACTCATTATGTGTTATTGTAATGAGTTCAAACCAAACCACTGTGTATTTAAAATTAAATTTAATTACTCCATATAAAATTACCAGCAGCTGTATTTAGTGATGTGGTTTCTATCAAAACAGTCAATGGATTTACAGAGTCCAAATTATTTATTCAGTGGGAAAATTTTACGCATCGTCGCTACCGCGATTTACAAAATTCGCTTTGCTGTTCGTAATTTTGTGCGTTATAGGGGAGAGCAAGCCGGGCTGTGACAGAGGTGAATTGTGACAACGTCGACTTCTCGAAACCTATATCTATTAGCGAGTTGGTAATGTTACGCAATTTTTACTTTTCGATGCGCTATTTGAATTATATTATAAAAAATTGCTTGGATATTATAATACATACTTAAAATAAAAATGGTTTATTCATAAAAAAATTTTTTCATTCTATTGTTTTTCACAAAATGCTTTAATAAACACTTGTCACAACTTATCTTGACCGATGTCACAACTTACTTATATTCACTTTCTATTTTTGTTATTATATATTTTCATACATTTCTATTAGTCAAAGAAACATGTGTAAGTTTCGTAAAGGTTTTTGGCTGAAATATTTCAGGTAACGTAAAAATTGTCACAACCTTCCTAGGTCTCCCCTACCTACCTATTGATATGAATATTATTTTGGTAATTCATTCTATTTGAGATTACTCAAATTGAAATTAAATTTTATAATAAATACTGCTTATTATTAACTATTCTTTGTAAGTATAACAATAACAATAAAAAAAACAAATCAAAACAGAAGAACCACCTTATACTAAGTGGTCATCGCTGCCCATACCCAACCCGTGACCTGCAGAAAATTAAGTGACTGACTTACTTGTTTGTTTATGTTTTTGTTTCTCTATCTACCGCTCTTATGTTTATTACTAATTGTATGTTTCGTTCAAACAAATAAAAGAAAACAATTTATGATTATGGAGCATACCTGCACATCGTTGAATCTACCTTCGCTATGATAACAGGGACAAAATGGGAAATTTTGGCTTAATAATACGAATAATGTGAGTAGAACTGTCGGAAGTCGGGGAGTGGTAATAAAACACATCTGTTGGTAGGTACATGGCCTCGCATGGGCGTCAAGTGCCGACTCAGCAGCGCACTAGCTAGAGGATAATGTTTCCTCTACGACTGGGGATCTTGTTTAATACTGCCATCCGATAATAAAAAGCCAACACAGATAGATATTGCTCACTTACCGACTTAATTAATTTTAATTGAGTTATTGGAAATCTCTCTCGGGGGCTTATTGCTAGGGGCGGCTACATGTCCGTTATAAATATATAAAGTATAAACATTACATAACATTACAGATTGATAAATAATATTATTATAATAACGTTATATAAATGAAAATCCTAGGTATTGTTACACAGAATGTAAACTCTATCATATAAACAGACTGGGATATCTAGTAAAATATCTTGTTCCGGACTTAGCCTTGAGGGTAGTGAAGCTTGGCTACTATCCTATTCAAAGGATTTTCTCCTTAACAAGACGAAGCCAATTTTTAAAGTTACAGTTAATTATTTGACTTAAAACTTTGAATATAATTATTCAATTTTTTTTGTTAACTAAGTATGTAAGCATGGTTTGGTACATTACGGTTAGACAGATTCATTGGTAGTGATGCCTGCAAAATAAAGAGTCCGGCATTCGAATCCCGATCAGGTCCATTTATTTGACGGACAAAATGTTTGCTCTTGAATCTTGTTTATGTATAATATAATTTGTATTTATTTGGTACTAGCATTTGGCCGTGGTAGAGATCGATTTTTTACAAATCCCGCGGCAACCCTGAACTTATCCAAGATAAAAAGTAGCCTATGTGTTAAGCCAGGGTATCGGCTGTCTCCGTTGCAAATTTCAGCCTTTGTTAAGTATCCAAACAGCTAATCATCCAAACATCTTCACAAACTTTCACATTTATAACATTAATAGAATAGAATGCCATCCATGACACAGAGAATCCTAGTGCGTAGTTGTGAGTTATGAACGTTTAAAATATTCTTTAAAATTAATTAAATATAAAATAACCTTGATGCATAAATATTATGTTTAATTAATCATTAACAAATTGCAAAGGAAAATAAGTTACGCAAGGAAAAAAAGAGGTGTTGATTATCTTTAAAATTAACTCTCTTTTTATACTCAAGTGTTAAAATTTGATGTCAACGTGAAGTGAGGCAGAGGGTAAAATAAAGGCTTAGTGAGTGCATTCGCAGTAAAACCGGCGGGCTCGTAAACAGATATGGCTGTGATAAAATTAATGAATGGACCAAGGCACGGCATTATAACACTTGGCTCGGCAATGCATGGAAGAAAATACTAGTACTACCTTTCATGAAACATTTTTAATTGGATGCATCTCTCCGGAAACAGTTCTGTATGTAAATTAGTCATCGGTTGCCCAAAATCTTAAGTTTTTTATTATTCAGAAAATAGATTCCTGCCTGTTTTTAGGATAAATGCAATGGACTCCATTTATTGTGAAGAGATATGTCTTGACATAATTGTAAAGTTTCATGGAAGTTCCTCCACCGTGCTGTTCTAATATCTTGAACTTTTATTAATGTGAAGTCTAAATTAACCCTACCTCTAGATATCATTACCGTGACCTTACCCAACCAGCTTATGGGAAGATGTTTTATACCGCTTAAAGGTACAACGTGCAAGGTTTGACATGACTTGTTTTATTTAATGATCGGGTCAGATGGCTCAATGTGTCCCCCAAAGCTCTAAAACATATTAAATGGAAATCACTTTGTCGATAACTTATAATTTCTTTGTCACAAAACTTTGAACTAACATATTTCTGTCTAAAGTTAGATGAGATTACAAGGTAGTCATTAAATTCTTCGTACACCTTTAGGACGGAAAAGTCTTTACTCGATTTTATTGTTTTTCAGTCAGGTTTATAGACCGCTTTCAGTGGTTCCTTTACTTAAGTCATATTATTTTAATGAAGATTCATAGAATATGCACCAAGAAAACGCAGACAAGAAAGAGCGGGGATGAATTACGATAAAAATAAAAGAGTGCCTATAAAGGAAGCATAAGCATACGTATTTTGTTCGTGCTAAGAACAAAGGTATTGTATAGTTCATTCATTCATTCATGTATAGTTCCTGAAGAATTCAAACAGAATGTATATTGTTTTATTTTCTGACTTATAGAATTCCAAGAAAGAAACGGTATTTATTTTATAACAAAATATTTTTTGTAAGATATAAGTTCGTGATATCTATACGGAAGCTATGCCGAGGGACAACTCGGCCCCCTAGGCAAAGAGCCAGTTTGATACTTATAAAATCTTCGCTGTGATGGTCTTTTAATATTTAATTTCTTTTTGAGAGCTATAATATTCGCAACGACTTTACTCAGCTTATCTTCAAGGAAATATTAAATGAAAACATCGTATATCTTATTCTGTCAGAAATTACATGTACTTTACTCAAATTTAACTTTCAAATACCTTTTGATAATTGATTTTTCTTTGGTGGGTGTTGAGTATTGGAGATATAATCCTACTAACATTATAAATGTAAAAGTTTGTATGTTTTAATGTTTGTTATTTAATAATGCAAAAACGGTTGAATTAACTTGGATGAATTTTTCCATACATACCTACAATACATTTTTTTATCTTAATTTGAACTAATTTCACTTCAAAAAATTTCCAATTGTTCACTATAGTGCAATTGATGAAGATTTTAGTATTTGCTGGGGTTAAATCATGATACTTAACTTTACACAATTAATTGAAATACAAGTTTCATAAAAATATGTTTAATTAATCTTGAAACAGTAATAAAGAGTTTTAGAGTTGCAATTTTATTCTGTACAGGTACCAACTGTTCCTACAGTTAAAACAAGACGTGGTTCGCGGCCGACTGCCCGTCAGCTTCGACTTGGCCGCCGAACTCGCCGCGTACGTGTTACAGTGTAAGTATTTTTTCTGCTTACTCCAACTCCAAAAGAAAATTTCTAATACATGTTTGCTTTGATATTTTAAAATGTTGATACCCGTGCAAAGTGCTGTGGAATTTGCTTGTTAGGTACTTCCTTACTTGCAAAATTTTTTGTAGAGGGATTTTTTGAATTTGTCAGGCATTGCGGCGAAACATTTGAAAAATTATGACATCTATTATATTATACTGGGTGAATTCTTTAAGTGTGCATGGATGGCCAAAGAAACTATGAGGAATAGCGTAAAGTGGTCAAAGAAGTCTCGGGGCCGATTTTGATTAAAAGTAAAACTGCATCATTAGATTAAAAAAAAATAATCCTGAAACACACTTGAAAAATTAACCCGATGATAATAAGGTTATTAAAACTATTGTCTGTGCTTGTGTGCACGACTTTTAGGCGATCCCTATTTAATTACAAAACACTATTTATACATAATACTAAACTCATTAATTAATAATAGAAATCATATTTGAACCATATTTGTGTAGGAGAAATGAAGTTTCAGAACTATGCTAGGATCCACATTGTGTAATTTGACTCAACAGAACATCGAGCACATACCCACGTGGGTATGCAACAGAATTAAGGAATCTATGGATTTACTCAGTCTTATATTTGTTTTTTTTGAGACCTTTGCATGGATTCTACATAAATTTTATAATACCTAAACTTATTAACGAATTCTACATTTATATACATATCACCATAGATCGTAATTATTTATGTAATGCATTCAAGTGGTAATCAAAATGAATAACTTCAGCCGGGCCTGCCAAAGTAACATATCCTTAATGAAGCTCTTACAATATTTCCTACAGCAATAAAGTTAAACCGTGAAAAATACTGCGTGAACAGGTAGACCTTGGTACAATAATAGAAACTCCCACCGTAATAAAATAAAATTTAATAGCCATGAATGCTTTAGCAAACCAAATTACCACAAAAGTTTTTAATATCTAAAACGCTTTAGTAAACGCCGGCCATGATATTAACTGTAACAATCTGTTCAACATTCCGTGACATAATTGTAAAGTACACGCAATGGAATAATAAATGAAATTGAACGCTCGCGGCTGATGTGTTGACGAGGACGTTGACTCATTGCTGGAGGCAGTGGAGGCGCACAGGTACAAAATGAAATGGTAGCACAACACAACACATGCATAGATTGAAAACCTTTTATAGAAATACATCTGCCATTAGGTAAATTAGTCGGCAGACAACCAAAACCATAGCTGACGAAAAAAACCGAAAAAAGAAAATTATATAGTAACGATTGATAGTTAACTATACAATTTTTCGTAGATCTAAGCAAAGAACCCTCCACATGATTATAAACTTAACTCATCGTGGACTGAACACCTTTATGATACGGGTACTCACGATATATTATTATATTATTATATTTTATATTTTATGCCGATATTTCAACCCAGATGCAAGGATCGTGGTCAGGGCTAGACTCAAAATAAAGAACTCTCTACTATAACTGTATGGAATGTATTAAATAAACCTTTACAAAATAAATATAGTTATTAAATTTTGAAGTAACTTTTTTAAGTAGGTACTTAATTAAAATTTCAATCTAACGTTTAACATTTTTTAGAAAACCATTTTATTAAAATCTTTAATATGAGCTACTTTGAGGGTTATTCATTACATTCCTCTATTTAAGGTTATATTTTCTAAACCGGCAGACGAACGCATAATATTGTCTGTCTTGCCACACACTAAATAAATTATTGTTTTTGAAATCTTGTTTTATATGGATGAGTACAGTAATTCTTGGTATGATAATCATAAAAATAGTGACGTATATAATTATAAACATTTAGGTTACAATCATTATGTCCCGATACGAATCGAAAATATCTTGAGGGCACAATAAACAACATCATTCCGTCATGATTACTTCTTTCTTTTTCCATATTACACGCTTTATTATTTTAATAATCTATGTGTGTATGTAAGTGTAAATACTTCAGTAAAATTAAGTTAGGTGAAATTTATCTACTGAGGCCAAGCTGCAATGCAAAATAGTAAAAAATATTTCACGCAGTATTAAACATACATTATTTTAAGATTATTATTATATATCTCAAACTGTATTTTCATGCGTGTTCTTTTATACAATCGTTCAAAAGACCCCTTTGTATAATATTACAAACAAATAATATAATATTACAACAAATAAATAAAGTTCGCTAACAGTGAACATGAGCGCAAGTCTTCTGTCCGTTAGAATAAATTATTTTGCTCTTTCGCCAATTTACTCAATTGGTTGCATTGTCCATCGAATACTATTCAGTCCGACTCAATTCCGCCGGCAGAGAAAGCATTGTTAAAGCTATTTTCCATAGCTATGTATGTACACTTGTACAGTTAGATAAGAAGAAAATCTATTTAACTTGGAGCCATGTTAAATAATCAACTCTACTTGCTTTTAAAGTTTTTAATTGAATACTTACAACGTTTTGTCAACAACCAGGTAAAAAAGTTTTAATTGCCACGATTACATCGAATCATGATTCAAATAAAATAGAAATATGTATGGTTAAAAATTAACATTTTACACTTGAAATGAACACACATGAACGCACACATATACACAAGCACACACACATACACGCACACATATACACACATACATAGTGAGAAAGTACAAAACCGTCAAGATTAATGATAAAATTTGAAAAAAATTGAGCATATGCAGGTTTTGTCCCTCTTTCCAATCATATTAATAACTAAAATTCAACGTAAGACGACTTATGCTTTTTTAGTTATTAAGTTTCTCATTATAAGTGAATCTTTAAATCGAAATTACATTATACTCGTACTTATAGGACTGTAACTGATCGTCTGTACATAAAAAATATTTGGGCAAAGCTATTATTTGGTCTGTTTTTAACTCACAATCAGTAGACTGTAGATCCCATTAGAATTTTAACAAAAATCTGTGCGTTTGTATCCGCACATAAACACTTAAACATTAAAGACATCACAAACAACCATGACCAAATAACAAACATATCTCTCAAACTAAGAAACAACTGGATAGTTAATAATTGGCTTTAATTTGGATTCAAACGGTTTATAGTTAACTTTATCTATATAGATAAATTAATGAGTAGGTAATGTAAACATGAGGGCTCGTTTGTATTTGACTAAACAGATACTACCTCCCCATTTTTATTTGCGAATTAGGTACTGCCAACATTACGTAAAAGGAGAAGAACAAAACAAAACAAATAACACATTTAAACTTGTAAGTATCGAAGCAAATTGGAACACCAAGCAAAAACGAAAAAGTTTTGTATATGCTTTCAAAGACGTTTTATTAAGCCATATCAAAGGTAAAGTGGAGCGTTGGCGGCATAATATCAATGCGTTATTCAAGAGGTAAATGAGCCATCAGCGGTGGGGCATCGTTTGCATCTAATCTCACCTACATCAGCGACCCTTGCGAGGTCCCAGGGGGCGTATACTGGCGTGTTGGAGCTACGAAATTACGCTGAGCCATCGCTTCGAATGTACTCCGTGACAATCCTATAGGCTACCCAATTAATTACAGACGAAGAAAAATATTTTTGGTATCACATTTACAACCAAAAATAAGTCTATGTACTTAATCAACAGAGATATTTAACGTAAGGCTGTCATAAAAATATTTACACTCATTGATGAAATTGCTCACCCAGTAATATAACGACACATCAACATTTGTCATATTTTACAGAAACGAGGATCAAAAATTTTATAAAAATGTTTAAAATTAATTTATGGGTTCTTTTTACGTTTTTTACAGATTGTATGGGTTTGATTATTAGTATGGACATTAATACATATTTACCACTATGTAGATTATGCACTTTTAAAGACATATACCATATAAACTCAATTTCGATTTTTCGCAGATGTGCCATTATATTACTAGGTCAGCGAAATTACGAAACTCTAATTAACTTTCCTCATTGACGTTCTAACCGCTTGTCTGTGTATTTTACACCACAGCGAGTACATAAAATATTCCGGTTTTCTCGCCCCTGTGAATCAGAAATGATGCAGCCCCTTATTTTCTTTATTATGTAATTTCAGAATACATTATTCATGTACGTAACATTTAAGGTCACTTTAATGAATATCAATGAACTCATAAACTTAAATTACTTTTGTATATATTTTTATCTTTAAATACATTGTCTTGCCATAAATACAGTGACAGCCTCGTTTAATTTAAATATCAAATACTAGCGAGAAATGTTTCGATTGATTATGAATAAGGAACTTTTGCATCATAAAAAATGATATTGTGCCATTTACTAAGGAGTGGATAAAAAAAGAAGACACAGATGGGTTATTTAGTTGCACCGCTGCAGCTATGCATCTATTGACATTTCTAAACTACTGGAAATTCGAAAAATAACTTTTAAGTTTTTATGCAACTAGCAGTCAAATTTAAAAAAATATTTTTATTTATGATAGTCTCATTCATTAGGAAGGCTTTAAAGTAAAAATAAGTTGCTTCAAGGCTATGAGGTATCCGAAGCGAAGCGAGGGCGGGTAAATTAGTAAAAATATTATTTCGGAATTCACAAACAATTCAAATTGGTGTCACAATCACAAGTTGGGTTGTTTTACTCCAAATTAAGTTAATGAAATCTATATATTAAATAACCCAGGGCACAAACTTATTTATTTTAAAATGATTTGATATTTATTTATAACCTATAAATCTCCTTGGTATTGACAGTTCAATTCACCACAAAATCACAACTAATAAAATGTCCTGCTGGGCTCGGGCTCCACACACGATGTAAGAACTGTGGGATATCCCCACGGATATCCTTCACTGAAGCAAGTGACAATTTTATTAACTTCTAATATGCATAATAACGTTTGAAAATAAAAGGAGTATTGTAGTTAAATTAAAAAACCATCGATAGGTCTATCAATATGAAGACTAGGTAGCGAGGTCACAATAATATTACAACCGACAGAAAAATACTAGTCCGATAAGTTACAAATGTTATAAAAGCTTGTAGCAAATCAAAAGCTATAATGACGAATATTCCCTATACAACAAATATTCCAGCTCGTTAGGTTTCCCAGCCCCTTGTAACCGTACACTACCGAAAAAAGACGTTTCATTGAGTGAACGACGAAACTCTATTTGTCACTGTTGGCCGCCATCTATTTTAGATGCCTGTTCGCGAAGTCGTTTTCTGTTTGGAAGTACGGTGAATGTAGACAATGGCTCGAACGGCTCGTCCTTCGCAACAAGTTAGCCGCCTCGGGAAACACTTCACATTAATCAACTCGATGGGCAATCGCTTGGATGGTGAGCGATATGAAACCGTGCGATCGACCGGGATTACGTGAAATTATAGTTTCGATTGAGAGTGGATTAAAAGGACCCCTACAATACATTACACAGATCACATAGTCAAAATACTCTACTGATTATGAATTTTTTATAATACTTTTTCAGTATTTAAATGAATAAAACTATTATATTACTTTCCATTATATAAATTTCCATACCTTACTTAAGTTAGGTTATATGATGAATTTACAAGGAAAACTGTCACGGCTATGTTAGCATAAGTAGTTACCTGATGAGTGATAGTCGATAAACTTACTACTTCGGAACTTGCCCGGTTTTATATAAATCTATATCATCGATAAATAATATAAAATATTATGTACAGATTGTACTTTTCACTTTGGGTTACACAGGAAAGCATCAAGAGTTTTTCCGATAAAATAACAAAAGAAAACATGCTTTACCTCTAAAAGTTTTATAGCACGGGTTGCCCTTGTCCCATTTGTGTTCATTTTATGTGGAAAGTATCGATAAAACATCTGCGTCCAGCCCTTTCAAACGTATTCCATAGGCCGTGAATACACTTAACAAACCGTTGGCGAGAGTATGTTTGCGGAATGGCTCAGAGCTGCACAGCGCGATTGACTGTGCAAATCAAAGCTCTACTCGTAAAAGCGGGTGGTTATTACAAATATCGCTTGTGGCCGTTATAGGACTGTTGTGGTTAGGGTTTCGATCTGCACACTAATATTAAGGCAAATCAATAACCAATACAAATTTTATGCTCTACGTTTAGAACAGTAAATGATTTAGGTACACGGGTAACTCGATAAATTTAGAGATAAGAAAAAACAAGATAGTAACAATATTTATTTTATATTTTTTCAAAATACTCTCCTTCATTCTCTATGCAAAGTTCCATTCACTTATACCAACTATTGAAACAATTTTGCCAGTCTTGATCCAATAGGTCCGAAATTGTGACTACGTAGGCGGCCACGGCCTATTCGACATACGAAAAAAATTTCCCTTTTATTTTTTCCTTGATCATTGCTAACAAAAAGAAATCACAGGGAACTAAATCAGGACTGTACAGTGGACGAGGCAACGTTACAACACCGGATTCTTCAAGAAGCGCCTTTATTCTGAGGAACGTATGCGAAGAAGCGTTGTCGTGATGCAGCATAATTGCCCGAAGCCCAGTCTTTGGTCTCCTCTCTTGCAGAGCTTGGAAAATTTCGGCAATGCTACTGTTGTATACCATTCCAAGTTAATAGATCTATGATTTTCCAACATTGTTGTCAACCCGCATGCCCACTGCGAGAAAAAATATAGCCACCATGTTTTTACCAACCTTACGAGGCCTTTGCAGTTTTGTCGGCAACTTTCCTTCTGAAAAGCAAGACCCATACTGACAAGTGTCTCTTATTTTCCGGATCATATTGATAAATCCATGTTTAGTCGCCTGTGATGATTTTCTAAACACGTCTTGACGTTCCGTTTTCAAATCGTAGACGCATTTCGGGGCACCAATCCACACGGGCCTGTTTTAAGTGATCCAACGGCAACAAAAGTTCCTTACTGAAAGATGCTGATGCAAATTAATGTTAACGCTCCCCGAACTAACGCCAAGTATCTTCTCGATTCACTCACTCACTCACCACTCTCTCGCACCATTATTTCAGTAGCCCACACATTTCTGCAGTTACTGCTGTTTGTGGGCGACCACTTCTATGGTTGTATGGTCATCTTGTTTTACACCTTTTAAATTCACGGAACCATCTAAAAACTGTTGCTCCAGATGGGGCAGACTCCTTTAATGCTGATTGTAATCGTTGAAAGCTAAATTTTTTTAATTAAACGAAATTTAAAATCATAAAATATCATAGCACGCAAATGTTCGCGGTTAAGCTCCATCGTTGCAAAGAAAAACGCTGAAACCGTCGTAGTTAAATGGCTGGAACATCATGTTCATCATGTTTTTTAAACCAGCAACCTGGCTACTTGCGTTCTATTTTTTAATAAATTTGCTTTTAAGAAATATATAATACAGATGCGTTCCATTCCATTTTTAAATTACGAGCATCTCAAAAATTACGTGTGAACATGACCTAATATTTTCACGTTCTAAACATAAACATGAAATGTTAACGCCACGCAACTTGACGCAATGTTTGATAGAAACCGTTGGGCGATCCGGAGCTTTGACGTCATTTTGAAATCAATTTCCGATAATGTTATGTGTTTATGTTAATGGTATACCGCATTTGATATAACAAATATGGATACTATTGATACATTGGTACTACAAGATATCCTCATTGATTATATTACAAGTATACATAATAAGCACAAAAACGCAATATAACGAATGAGATATGATTTACACAAGGCATTCTGAATCCGAGTGACCTACATACAAGTAAATGCATATTATGCATCAGAATACTTTTACTGAGATTAAAAATGTTGCGGAAACGAAGAGTTAATACGCGAGTTCATTGAGTATAATACGGTTCTATTTTATTAGTGAAGTAGGCAAAGCCGCGATTATATAATTATAATATAGTATATATTATATGCTCGTAAAACTATAAAATATCATTTAATGTTATCGATACGATAGTTCGGATCAATTATTATGCTTAAAACCACTTTAATAAAATAATGTTAATACAAGATTTGACAAACATCTAAATAATTAATGTGTTTAATTTTAAAGCGTAAAGAAAACATGATAATTATTATAATTTTATCATGCTTATTTTTTACCCACGACTGATGGAACGGAACGGAGGAGGTATAATTATGTTTGGAGTTAGACATAGATACATTATACAGATATAACATCAAGTAAGGATGGTACAAAGGAACTGCTTATTTCTCATGAAATTTCTTCCAGCAGCCCTCAGACTGGAGAGCGGTATGTCTAGATGGCAGAAAGACCGTTTTATGTAAGTCTGTTACCATTTTTTATGAAAGCTACTGCGCCGATTTCATTGCGGTTTTTTGCATTCAAATGGTATTATTATAGAGCAGGTTCCTAGATATGTTTTATGACAGTAGACCACCAGAGGGCGCTGATAATACCTGATACGTGATAATAGTTAACTACGGTACGGATTTCATCCTTTTTCTTTTTTGTTTACATCCGGTGTGGGTTTTTTCAAAATTCTTAATTTTGTGATTATAATAAGTAGATGATTATAATATCTCATCAAGTTTAGGTTTCGAATATTCACGAGGCCCTTGACATGATATTTCTATTAAAATAAATTCAGATCTCATGAAGATCCAAACCACTAAATCTACAAGGGTAGACTGAACAAGAATTATTTATACAAACCTTATTTTTTGGACAAAAATATGGTTTGGTCGTTTTGTAGATCTATTAAATGACATATACCTACGATCTAATTCTCACCAGTGTTTGTGCGACGCGACGCCCAGTCATACTTGTTTCTGAAGATAATATTATAGGGGTTTGTAGCGAGATGGCTTGTAAAGTCTAGCCAAGAGTTAGATCTTGGCTCTACATGAGATATTTTTTTGCGATATGAGTGAAAACCAAATGAATATAATTATATTATATTATCCGTCTGGTAAAGTATAACCAACTAGTAATCACCCTCGTTTTGCTTCAGTTTTCTTATATCGTAGAGCACTGATAATTTTTTTAGTAAAATATGTCCATGTTACTTATAAAGATGCTCTCAAATAGGATGCTACAATATTATTCTATTGGTGAAAGAATTGAAATAGGCCCAGTAGTTGTTGGGTTTATTCATTACAAACAAAGAAATAAGAAAAACAAAAATTTTGGAGACGTTTAAAAAGCAAAAGTTATGAACTATACGGCTCAGTACAAGTACCCCTGGTGGGACTCGAACCCACAATCCCCGGCTTAGGAGGCCGATGCCTTATCCATTAGGCCACAGGGGCTGTTACATACTTTGCGAAATTATAAAACTATTGTAGCGGGATAAATATTTATCAGAATATTTACTCTAAGTTAATCTCGTTATTATTATCATATTATCATATATTAATTTGTTAATGTGTACACCCTCACCAACTTCCTCTTATTAACTAACTAGCTGATCCGGCAAACTTCATATCGTCTAACAATCATTGAATGTACTTCTTTTAACTTTAGGGTAGGAAATAATAAGGCGTATTTCTTTATGGAGGGCACTGTAATTGGATACACAGCACTAATGAAACAGTAGCTAACTGTTTTAAACAATCAACGTATTAATATTATTAATAAGTAAGATAAAAATGTTCTTTATTCAGATCCTCCCATATTGTTGGAAGCCCAGCTGACAGATGCATTTTTGTAAACAAACCGAACTGTCAAGATTTTAAAATTTAAAAGAAAAATGCATCTGCCAGCCAAGGAATATTGAACGAGGAATTACACCTCGTTACAATAGTTTTGGTAGGTTTAACAAATCAGAGACCATTAAATACCCTCTCCCTCTCCCTCCCACTCCCCCTTCTCTCCCTCTCCCTCTCCCTCCCACATGCCCTTCTCTCCTTCTCCCTCTTCGCAAAAATTCCATCATACATGATTTTTGCGTAACTTAAACCGTTTACGTAGCGCACGCAACGGAAGCTCTCAAAAAATAATAATTTTTCCCGTTTTTGCAACATTTTCCATTGATGCAACACAAAAAGATATTTTCAATTCAAACCAGTCGATCCTGAGATTAGCGCGTTCAACCAAACAAACAAACAAACTCTTCAGCTTTATAATATTAGTATAGATGTCGTCTACCGAAAGTTTGTCTGGAAGAGATCGCTACTTGAGCGATAAGGCCGCCTTTTGTTATTACGACTATTATAGTATATGCATTTAAATTATAAAATATTACACATTATGTGGTGTACAATAAAGAATACTTGTATTGTATTGCATTGTATTAATACGTCATACACAACATATAATAGTAAGTATATCAAATCGTAAATTGTTTCGCTCGTTTATACTTTACGAGTAGGTATATTATGAAAAGTGAATGCGAATTCTGTGAGCACAACTACGTGGAAAGTGATCTCTAGAAAAACGGTAACTATTTGAAATATTCTTTCACTATTTCAAATAGGCACATTTCTTACCTACAATAAAAAAAATCGCTCTTAGTATTAAACTAGAACCATTGAAGAAAATGAATTAAATTATAGTATTTACGGAGAGTAAAGTGAAAGTTCCCTGTAAGAGATAAATTTTAGTACTGAAGAGTATGGGGAGACTTAAAGGCAGGTCAGTAATAGGTCGGATAGATCACATAGCCCCTTTTCTTCCCCCAGAGACTTAGTAGTAATTTAACAATGCTTTACCCTTTCATTTCTACAATAGGTGAACTGTGGATCAACCCTGCATAAAACGGCCCCCTACATAAAAAGTAGGTCTATTAGATTTTTATATCTGTAGTAACCTCTCGTGTCCTAGATTAAAATGGGGCTGTCTTTATAGAGGAATAATAAGTTGATTGTATTTTTATTAGTTTTTAAGAACAAAATTAGTTTTAAGTGTACCCAAGTTACTAGTCTATTCTAATCCCAGGAAAATAACAAGGGGTCTGTGACAAAATAATGACTAATATCAACACGGCAAGCGGATATCTTCCTTCATTATCTTCATTTTTTGTATACTAACTACCAAATTAAATAAGACGAGTTTTAATGCTGTTGATCCACAACTATGCCTTTGTTATGTCAGTAACATGTTACTTAGAGCAGCATTTTTATAGGGTTACAGTGAATATTCTTTTTCATACATAATTATTAATCTACCGCGCACATTTTAACAGCCTCTTGAATAGTTTGTTATAAGATTATTTAGAACGAGTAACCGCCCTCGCTTTGCTTCGGTTTTCTTTATTTTTTACACCTTGGGTTACATTATTGGAGTTTTATTAAGGATCCCTAATTTTTTTGAAAATATAATATAGCCTATGTTACTCGGGGATAGTGTAGCTTTCCAACAGTGTAAGAATTTTTCAAATCGGTTCAGTAGTTTCGGAGCCTATTCAATGCAAACAATCAAATCTTTCCTCTTTATTATTAGTATAGACAACAGTACAGCGTTATTCACGTTTTTCATTACTATAAATCATGACCTAACGACAAATTATCTACATATGTTCGCCAGTAATGCGCATATGTAGCAGATGTTGCGAATTTCGAAGACAAGAAGTTATTACGACGGGAAACGACTGACAGCATCTCTCACTACTCATAGTTGTTTCTCTAGCCTTACGTGGGAATTTATTTTCGCATGTAGTCAGCTCAAAGTCTATTTATTTTTGTGGTATGTACGTGAAACATGAAAATGTAATGGTTTGTACTTTGTTTTTATGAGAATTCTGATTAAAGTTATCAAACTAACAAATTAATAGTCAAAACAGAACTATAAGAGTTTCGTCATGTCCGTCCGTCCATCCGTCCGCAGCATTACGCAGAGACCCTTAGTGCTAGAAAGCCACAATTTGGCATGGATATTTATTAAAACTACAAAGTCGTAGAATAAAATCATGAAAATCTTTTTTTCAGACTACCTATACGTAAAGTGGAGATGTTTTTTTTCTCATGTGTTTAATATTTGAATAATCCCTTCAAAATATATAAAACTATTCTATATGAAATATATAACAGTAGGTACCGTAATATCATCTTTGGCTTATACTCGTACATTTGCTGAGTAATGGTGCTATATGAAGGATGTCTCAGTTGTTCTAACATTGAATTTATACTATCAAGACATGTAGAACCACAATGTAAGCTACTTATATAATTTACTATGATATAATATAATGCGATATGCGCACAATTTCGCACGGTGGGTATACCGAGTAAGATACATTTGTTACAAGTGTTTGCCATGTCATCTCTTTATTTGGTTAGGACAAGGGTTCACCCGCCTTTACTAAATTAATTGGGATTTGTTAAACACCGGGTTGTCATTACAATGAGGACAGCTTACAAACAAGATCAAGGCTTCTCAACTTCTTGTTTACCTAACGTATACCTCCCTAGTAGGTTTAAGTAATAAACGATTTAAAATTTTATACTTACGTATAATACGTACTTCTATAAACGGTCAAAATTTGATTTGAAACTTAATTTAGTCTTGCCATAGTCCTTTTTTAGGGTTCCAAAGTAAAATCGGAACTCTTGTAGCTTCTTATAGAAAGCTGTTATTTGGCATGGATATATGTAGATATTTATTAAAACTCCGAAATCGTAGAATAAAATAAAAATTAAAAAAAAATCCAGGGTAGGTAGGTACCTACACCCTACAGGTAACGTGAGGATGAATTTTTATTCGTCGCATACCCTATGGAGTGTGGAGTATCGTTGAAAAGGTCTTTCAAAAATATCAGGGGTCTTCTAAGACCATTTTTGATTTAGGTGTCCGTTTGCGAAAAATATTCTGTGTCAGGTTCATCCCTGGTGGTCAAGTGAAAAAAAATCTCAAAAATATGTTATATTATGATGAATTTACAAGGAAAACTATCACGGCTATGTTAGCATAAGTTCATGAGTAATAGTCGATATACTTACTACTTCGGAACCCTACATTGCGCGTGGCCAGACACGCGCTTGCTCGTTTTTTTTAAATATATTCAGCAGTCTAATCAATTGTTTATTGAATATATCAAAAAATAAAAGAAGCATTTTTGCACGTAACTTTCAAACATTTTTCTGAATCCTAAATCGAAAAGCATATCGACAGGTTTTTCAATTTCAACTCAGTTCCCAGAGGACTTAGTTTGTGGCTGGCTTTAAAAAAGCGATAGGTATATAAAACGAGTTATTGAAAATATGAACACCGATTCAGTATAATGTTTAAACTTAGTTTTTTAAAAATAAACCTACTGTCTACTTGTATTATACTATTTGTTTGTCGTTGGAAGTAAAACCGTAGGCATGGTCTTTTATTTCTTTGTTTGTTATATCTTGGGATCGCAACATTTCGTTAAAGATGTTTTTCTCGAAAGCAGTGTTACGAAATTTAATATGGTATTTCTTCCATAACAATGTAACTGGAAAAGTTGAGAACAGTAACGTGAAAAATGTCTGCTATTTGAAAAGATTTTGTAAAATAATGTATGGAAATACTTTTTTTATGGAAATAGTCGGCAAACGAGCTGACGATCCACCTGATGGTAAGTGGCTATCGCCGCCCATGGTCAACAGTAACACCAAAGGCATCACAGATGCGTTGCCGGCCAAGAAAGCGAGAAGAAAAAGAAAGAAAAACTGGCTCTCAAGTCCCCAGCCGGAACACGACAAGTCGTTTGGCGGTTGACCCATGCTCAAGGGTGCACTAGACTTGAACCTAGGGCATGAAATAAAGAATATTTTATGCTACCACGCAGTAGTAGAACATTACAGTGGGTCAAGCTCCTTGAACCCTCTAAAAACAAAGGAAGCAAGTGGAGTGAGCTTTAATGGTTGTGGCACCATAAAATACTTTTTAAGTATTTCCGTTTACAAAAGTATGATACATTAAACAAGTATAAACACCGATGAATAACTACGCAGTGTGGATCACTAAGTAATTCAAAAAGAATTTATTTTCATAATCCTTGAAAATAGCTTGAAACAAACAACGCATCTCAGTTGTTCATAATGTTCTCAAAGATATGTGCACTCGGCCATTCGTCATATGGCTAGTATACATGTGGGATTTTGTATTCCTCATACATAGTAGCATGTTTTTGTATCCCCCACACAGTTATGGCTAGATGATGATGAGAAATAAAACCATCAATCAATATTTTTTGTACAGCGGAGCTGGGAGACTACGATCCTCGGAGGCACGCGCCGGGCTACGTATCAGAGTTCAGGTTACTGACTCACCAGACGCCAGAACTGGAGTTGCGAGCTGCGGAAATACACCGTACTTTGACGTGAGTTATAAGTAGAAAGTAGTACGTTAAGCTTCACTAATACATATGTTGGAAAATAAGGTTTTTCAGCTTCTTTTTTAGATGATAAGTTAAACTTTGATATTAATATACAAGTTCGTTAGACGATCTTTGTTGGCGTTACGCATAAGTTGGATATTGGTCTACTTTACAATCGGCTAAGAATGTTTTAAATTTTAAGAGTTATTAAATGTTTTAAATATATTATAACTACATAAATAAAGAAACATTTCACAAGCTGGTTTAAAATTTGTCTAACCAATATCGCGACGATTTTATTTTTTGTATAACAGTAAAATATGTAATCTTTATTTCCATTGAACACGCCTTCCAACACAACGGTGAATAGCTGTGTATTTTGGGGATATGACGTCCCCTTGCCTACACAACTGCATAGAGGGATGCTCTATGCAGTTGTGTACAATGACGGACATGGTGGCTGATGTATATAAACACTTCAACACCTCTATATACCGGTAGCTGATCCGGCACCACTGAAGAGAATTTAGTAATGCCCAGGTCTCAATATAATCAAAGGCTTTCTCATAATCCACATAGGCAATACATAACGGCAGATTATACTCCTAGCCTAGGTCTTTTGTGTAATCTGCCGCAGTGTGTGTATGTGGTCTATGATACTGTAACCTTTTCGGAATCGTTTGTTCGAGAGGCTGGAAGTCGTCAAGCCTGCATGCAATGCAAATTCTGAACACTCTCGAAAACAGCTTATAAACGTGGCTCAGAAATGCAATTGTTCAAAAAGGTGCGGTGGTCACATGGTCTTGCAGTTCGTATATCGATCGCATTGCACAAGTTTTAGCATTAAGAGTCCGCCGCTCATACCGATTGCGGGATCCGGAAATTAAAATTCGCCACCTTCCTCCGAGCCAAATTAACAAAGACCACCATCGCGAACTTTTCGAGACTTTCTTGCACCGCCCTGCACAGTAATCTAAGTTCAAGATTTTAAAGAAGTAATGTTTTTCATTTTACTTTTTAGGGTTCCGTAGGCAAAAGCCTTAAAGTTTCGTCATGACCCACGGCAAAATTCACGGCAGTAGTATACATATACTGATGAATTTAAAAGAACTGTTACGACTAGGTAAAGTGGATGAACTACGGAATCTTAGGTACATTGGGCGTGGCTTGACACTTGACACGCTTAAAAATTGTAAACTGAATATTATGTTCGCTCTAAAAATATTTAGTTGTCGTTAATAGTACTGATTGATTCAGTCAATCAACCAGGTAGAAAATAATATGTATCTTATAGGTCTCTAGTACCTACTATCTATTATAGGTCTATCAATCTATCCAGCCTCCTATAAGGCTTTGAATGAGGTCTACTCTTTGTGGAACATAACCCTAAACTAAAAGGTATTCTCAACTACTATCAAGCATTTATATACCGAATGAAACGTTGAAAACTTAGTCTAATTGACTGAGAAATTCATAACTATGCAAAGATGCAGACTGCGTCGTTGGCGCGACAAAGCCGCAATTACATGCAAATTATGTGTACCCTCTACCCTCTACCCGGTTCCACTCGAGAGCAGGTGAACCGGCGCTGGTCTCCAGATGGAGTTAACGCTAGCCTTTTGTGATAAACTCCCATTAATTAAGCAAAAGATTTAATCTCCGCCGTTGCATACACATTTTTAAGGTCTCTTTACAAAGCTAAACTATTCAGCATAGACGTAGGTAACTCTTATTAAAAGTGTACCTAAGTCTGTAGAATATAATTCTATATACCTACCTAATTTGATTGTTCGTTTGTATTGATTGTTTGTGAAAGTATTCGAAAGAAGAAATTTATAGGAAGGTGTCTATATACATAGCCCTCAGTCCAATAATGGCCCAATAGTTGCGAAAGTTTAAATGTTGGTAGCTTTACGTGCCTTTCGAAGCATGAAAACGCTCAATAATCACTTGCGGTCAGACATGAACCTACCGACAGCAATCCAAGGGGGGTCCCCAAAATCTCTACATGGCCTTATCTTGAGGGGGGAGTAAAGCCAATCTTACGTAAGAATTTTACAAGTTAAAATTAATAATAAAGACTAAAAATCTCTTATTTACGTTAAATTATAAGTTTTAGCACAATTGATCCTTTTCTAAAACCAGGTAAAATCTTACGTAAGAATGGTGAGGGGAGTCCGAGAAATCTTTTTTGTCCTTTATATGGGGGTAGGCGGGGTCAAAAATAGGCAAAATTGTCCATGAATGGCCTCTACTCGGTCGTACACTCAGGTCATGATCAAGATAGACTGCAATGCAATGCAACGTAGGTATTGAGTAGGTATATTGGATAAGTGCTTGTTATTAAATCAACAATACGGTTTTCATACGCTTGCTACCTACATATTATGTACGTCCATAGTTAGACAAATAAATAAAATTGGAGTGTCTGTTTGTAATATTAAAATAACTGCTTTTTACTAAGTGCATTCGGATGTATACGTATAAGTACGTATATGTACCGTACTTATATCAAAACAAAATTTTTTACAATTTTTATCTGTCTGTCTGTTTTTTTCGGCTAATCTCTGAAATGGCTGGACCGATTTTGACGGGACTGTCACTGGCAGATAGCTGATAAAACAAGGAGTAACTAAGGCTACTTTTATTTTAGAAAAAATAGTTAAAAAAAAACGCGATACGAAGTTCGCCGGTTCAGCTAGTAGTAGGTACATAAACCACGTAGCTTATGCTTATAGGTTAGCGTATATCGTAAACCGTATACCACATATTGTTATTACCGCAATAACACAGGAGTTAATCGTAATCAATAATATCGTTAACTTACGGTTCCAAGGCGGAAATTGGGCCAGGGGCTGGTATATTATACTGGTGTAATATAGGATTCTATTATTATAATTAGGGTAAGAGGGCTACGTACCTAATAGTTCTTAAATCTTAATACTGTTGTATACCTATTGCATGTGTGTGAGTCTACTTTATTAGGGTATCCACAACCTTTGATTTTCTTCGTGTAGGTAATGGCTATTTTACTATTGGTGTAAAGAGAGATACGATAATTGTCACTAATTCTATTAATCCTACTAATACTATTATTGTAATTTGTCTGGATGTTTGTTCATCTTTCATGTAAAAACTACTGGACTGATTCAACTCATGTACATGAAAAATACACAGATCATGATGTAGAATATCAGGGTACTTATTATTCCGGAAAACGCCGGAAAGCCGCGAATAAACGAAAAAAATTCTATGGATGTTGAAAAACTACTGAACGAATTTTCATGAAATTCAGCAGGCATGTAAACCATGATCTAAAATAGAAAGAAAGAAATTATTTATTTTTTTAAGCATTGCAATAAATTATAAGTTGATTCTTAATAAAGCATTTATAAAATTATTATAAGTTACATAGGCATAACCTGCTGTAGCACTGCTCAACAAAAAACGTACGCACTCAGCATATGCCGCGGTGAACCACTACTACTGGTTTTCAGTACGACCGTTATTGTATCGCAGTTCGGACGAATGAATGCAGTTAGGACATAAGATAGTTTTTATCCCGCGGGCAGCGCACTGGTAAAATATAATATACTGTACTGTAATAATGTATTTTATCCATAAGTGTTTCTAAATATGAATTTTGTTTCAGGGGCATATCACCAGCGCAGGCAGAATTGAGTTATTTAGACAAAGTCAAATGGCTTGACATGTACGGTGTCGACCTTCATCCTGTATTGGTAAATAGATTTTTAAGACACCTTACATTTCCTAACAAGGATCTTAAATTATCCTGTTAACTATGTAGTTTGTAGTACATCCTTTTACATTTACGTTATATACATACGTTCATACGATACTGTAAACGCATCGTATTTGAAACTCACTATAAACATTAATTCTTAAAAAAAAACATTCACTGCAACTCCTACAACAAAAACATACGTTACTTCTTCACACTTACAAATTATAATATACATTAATGTAACATTTTTTTCATAATTTCACCTAAAATACATTGCAAGTCTTTAGGTAGTTAAATCTGTTTGTTGTCAGACATCAAAATTGTTTGTACTAACCAACTCACACTAAACCTATAATTACATTCATGGAATTCGTTTGGTTTGAACAGGGCGAAGACAGCGTGGAATATTTCTTGGGCCTGGCGCCAAGCGGCCTGTTGCTTCTCCGTGGGAAACACACCGTGGCCAACTACTACTGGCCACGGGTCTCCAAACTTTATTACAAGGGACGATACTTCATGCTTCGTGTCGCCGATAAGAACGTAAGTTGCAAGAAATGTAACATTAAAACATCTATTCTAATGTAAAAGAAGAAAGATTCGTTATTTATGTGATTTTATTTGTGTGGAATAAGCCCAAAAACTCCGTCCATCCATCAACCCTTTGAGGTCCACTGCTGGACATAGGCCTCCCCTAACTTGCGCAACTACTAGACCGATTTTAAAAGTTCTTTCACAAATTACATTCTCTATTATTTCTGAGTCACAACGGCCCTATTAAATTATTTGTTATTTAAAAATTAACGACCTGTCCGAAATCCAAAGCAAAGCGAGGGTTTAGTGATGTAAATAATACATAGATCACATGGTAATTGAGAAGCTCATTCTGATAGTTAAAAATTCATTCCTGAATAGGTTGCAGTACGTAATCGCTGGGTTGAATAGGTCAACTGAAACTCGTCAATCGATCATGAATTGCTAATATTTCAAATCGAATAATCAAGTTCAAGTTTGTCCTTTGTTTCTTCTTTTTAAGAGGTGTCATAAACATGTAAATAAATAAAATTTCATTTATTTCCATTCTACCATTATTACGTGATAAATTCACAAACATCCTAACATCTAAAACATTTTAGAATGATTCAACTCTAAATTCTCGCGGACGAAGTCGCGGGTAAAAGCTAGTAAATAATAAATAAATAATAATAATATATCTAATTATAATTACATACTTATATAGCTTTATTTTAAGCATAATTTTGTATTCAACTACTGAAAGATCCGACATTGAAAATATTTGACAAATATTATCCAACGTATCAAACGAGCAATGGTAACGAAAAAGAAAAAATCGGACTGAACACTTGACCCTATTCTCGGTTTGGTTCGTGGTTCGTTCCATCTGATAGCGGGCTCTGAATAGCAGTGCAAGATAGAGTCCACCTTATGCTGCTTCCTTCAAAGACATTCGTAGGCAGGCAATTATAGATAAGTCGCTAGGACTGAGCGCAGTATTTACAGCGCTCTGGGCGCGCCTGATAACGTTTCGACGACGCGCCCGCCACAGCCGCGCCGTACCGTCTGAACCGTCTCGCTGATGTGTTTTTAAAATATTAAACCTATTCTGAAATCCTCTTTATGTAACTTTAACCTTTTTGAAGATTACTCAATCGCTACTTTAAGTTTCTGGGTAAAATATTAATTAGCTTAAAGGAAAAACCTCACACATCATCCTTGTTTATACTCGTAGAATTCAGTCTGTCAATCGATGCTTGTTCAGAGTTTCTCGTAATCCTAGACACCTTTGTTGAGAAATTAATTTAAGTAAATCCCACTTTATCGTTTAAGCAGACAGTCAGTATCTATCTATTATAGAGTAATCCACACAAGCTTTGCGTCTGAATTTTGGAATAATATTACATAACAAATAAGTCTAAAGTCAAAGTCGAAATAATTAATCAAGTGAACTTCCGTTAAAAGATGTATTGAGTTTCTTTTCTTTACGGCTTTTCTTCTCCTCCATGATAAAGCACCTTTCCGAAAACCAGGTGCACCCTTACAGGTAAATTAAAAAATGTGCATATCTACATCAATAAAGATTTTTCAATTTTGAATTTTATATCAGTTACTATATCTTTAGGTCATTTAAAATAACTCTTAACATTAATTACCTAACACATAACACACACATGGCATACCCTAGCAATTACGGAGATCGTAATTAAATTACTAAGTTTGTACAACGGCAACAAATATACCTACTACGGTATTTATAATGGACCCTGCTCTCAAATAATTTTCATTTTCATTTGTACAAAGATAAAACGGTATTAACATTTCCTTTGTCATCTGAGACGCAACTTTTAAGTATAAGCACCTTAGCTGTCTGCTGTTGTATATTTGTAAAAGCCTCGAGTTTACTTCTTATTACCTACTTAGATAATTTTCGCAGGAATTTGTGAATTTTCGAATAATGTTTGTTTTATAAAACATCTTTTAATGCCCCAATTCAGAGTCACTAATGGTTACCTAAATCGCTCAGCAAGGCTATTCTGTTTTGTAACTCGACAGCGGAATCCGCGATAAGTTTCAAAATTGAAGTTCGAGTCCGAGATTTTGATATGTCATTCTCTAATCATCTATTACGCAAGTTTGCGAAGTGAAGTGAGCCTCGAACTCAAACGTCAAACGACTAAAAACGACAAATAAATATGTCATTGTCTAATCATCTAGTAAGCACTTGCGAAGTGAAGTGACTCTCGAACTCTAGCTTCAATTTTGAAACTTATCGCGGATTCCGCTGTCGAGTTACAAAACAGAATAGCCTTGCAGAATTTGTATGGCGATTTTTACTAAGGAGCGATTAAAGTAACCGTTAGTGACTCTGAGTTGGGGCGTAAGTGTGTTTTCTGTTTGTGTACAGAATGAAACATCTACTTATGGATTCGAGTCTCCTACGCGAGCAGCCTGTCGACACCTTTGGAGATGCTGTTCAGATCATCATACGTTCTTCCGCCTGCAACAGACGGCTCCAGCATCAGCTGAAATGTTTTCGTTGGGAACAAGGTTAAGAAATAGGTACGATTTTAGTTTGATTTCGTTCTGATAATCAACAACAAAGTTAAGACCTCATCACAGTAATTTGAATAAAAGAAGATTAAAATTGAATACTAAAATATATATTATTGTAACATTAATCAAAAATGTTTATTTGTAGAGTACAAGTATAATTTTAAATCATTATAGGTAGGTTACTAGGTATAGAGAAGAAGGGCAATCTAATAAATATTTCAGTCAAATAAGCCTCTAAAACGATATCGATTAGGATTACAACCAAAACATAATGAAATCATCACTTTTGAAGTGTGGAAGGTCTCATGACGTTTCGTTACTATTACTAAGTTAACACCACGCCGGACTTTGGCCAACGTTAAAAGTTAAAACACTCAATTACTACAATTACTCACTTAACACAAGACATGCCTAAGCTGGATAAAGCTATTTATGTCTCCATAACTTGTAATAGTAAGTGTATCAACGACAAGCCTTCGTATAACTAGAGATAAGACCAAATAAATTGTACTGTAAACGTATTAAATTTTGTTATTAGTGGAAAAGGTGCTAGACCACGGCCGCCCCCTACCTTCACAAGGACACCGTCTCGTTGCATCTCACGCCCACATATGTCCTATTCTTCGATACACGACTGTAAGTGACAGCTTATTTTCCGATTTTATAAATCTATTGCTTATCTTTAATAGTTTATGGATGATTATTGTCGCGTAGAGGATCTAAGGTTCTTCAAGTTTATCTTCATTAATTGATTTATTTGTTGAAGGTAAATAATCCATGATTCTTTGTTATTAATAGGAAAGACAAGCTAATAAATTATAAAAATACCAGACCTATTAAAACTACTTTCTTTAGATATTCATTTTCTTCGTATTTTCCTCTCGTTTAAGATTTTTCCAATAATATTACATTTGATTTCACGAAAACAAAACACTTGACAAATTCAAATTCGTAACAAAGTGATGTTTTTCAGTGGCAAAGTTAGAAGACTTGAGAATAAAAGAATGCCCTCCGGAAATGAAACAACCTACCTCAGTGCACAGGCCTCACTCGTAAGTACCTGCCATTATTTTCTCTGTGAACTGTTTTCAAACTTATCCGTCGGTTTGGACATTTATTTTAACAGCCGATAAAATGAAATAGATCTCTACGATTTATTTCCAACTACATAGCAACCGCTTGCCGCTGCGCTCACGTGGATTTGAAAATTGCCGCAATTTGTTAAGGAAATAAGGCAACCTGAAAAAAACTATAAATCCTTTTTATTCTTTCTGTGCCGGGGATTTTCAAAAATATGGTAGGTATACGAATGATACTGATAAAATATAATTAAATAGATCGGACTAACTTACCAAGTGACGTCCGATCCTCAATTATGTGAAGTAATCTCGTCCTCATATTTTGTACTATGTAGTACGTGCTCTGTGCTACTTGCCGTCACAATGTTTAAAGATAAGCGCGTTCTTCATTCTCTGTGGTGCGTCCCTAGCTCCATCTGTCCACCACTGGCAATGTCATTGTTTCAAAGCTCTACAACACAACTTTCAGAGAAGGGGTTAGAGTAGGCAATACAGATCATTATGAACGTAACTTGCGAGATACAATTTATTCTTCAAAGGATACCAGCAGTATGTAGGTATATTCTTTTAAGAATATTACCTGGGAAGGGTTGGGTCTAGGATGAGGACGAGATTACTTCACATAATTGAGGATCGGACGTCACTTGGTAAGTTAGTCCGATCTATTTAATTATGTTCCGTAATCTCGTCCTCATATTTTGTACTATGTAGATGTTCAAAGAAGAAAGTTGGGTTGATAATGATTCATTCATTAATAATTTCGTGATGATAATCACATACAATTAACAAATAATATTTATATTAAGTAAAGAAACATCCTCTTTTTATTGTATCGTATATACCACAGTTTAAGAAAAACGTAAAGAAATGATAATAATAATTGTTAAATTGTCAGTCTCATAATGTGTAGGTGTCTTTATGCAATGAGCATACATTTTGAGTTAATTGACTGAGACCACTAATTATTGGTCTTTTATAAAATGAAGCAAATGTGGAGGAAAAGGTGAACTAACCGGCTGCTTTCCTTATAACCTCAATAGTCCACAATAATGCCGGCATACGAGGCTTTTGAAGTAAAGCATGTCTCTGGCCTGTAAATATGGAAGTGTCTAATCCACTATTAACCCGAACTTGTTTAATCTATCGGCTGATAGTTGCAGTGAGGTTGGTTGGTGCTGTTTCTTAACAGTTAGAATTAATGATTTACAATTTTGCCTCACATATTTTTGTAAGTGTAAATAATATAGTAGGATTGTTAGCCGGGCAGATATCTGTATTTTGTTTGAAAAACTGTAAAGTTAAATTATGTTGTATTTGATAAGAACCACAAGTTTTCATAAATTAAATTTTGAAAATTTTGATATTATATAATCAGAATTAACAGCAATATCCTTAATTCAGATAAAAGACAGCGTTAGTAAGGAGTGTACCTCTAAGCTAAGAGTCTAGAAATAGTCTAGAATCTACTATACTTGGATCCCATATACTCGTAATATCATATCGTATTATGCCGAGTTGAGGACCTTATTTTATTACGGAAATTGCTGACCTGATGGTATTCATTGAACTATATGAAACAACCTTCCAAAAGGATCCACATTGTAGCTCTGGCACTGTGAAATTCATGCACCAAGAGCAGACCCGTATTGTTTCCTGATAATGAGGCTAACATTATATCCATTGAGAAAGCAGGGATTACTTTTCTTAGAAATGTTCTCCTGACTATATGGCTGCAATCAGAGTAAGGCTCTTATATGTATAACACGTTCAAGTCTGTAGAAGGAGATAAGAATAAATTAGTTATATCGAGGTTTAATTCTTATTTTTTCGGATATAGCCATGGAGTTCTAAAGTGGATACCAGGGCTGTGAGAGCCACATAGGAACCACAACTTTTGTCTTGTCTCCTATAATTTGCTTCAGCACTCTTCTTATAAGCGTGAATAATGGAAATGCATAAAAGAACATGTCATTCCATCTCAAGATGAATGTATCTATATAATATGCTTCTGGGTCTGAGAACCATGTTATAATTGTAATCCCGACATTTGGTGTTATTCCTATCAGCAAAGAGGACCACCTGCGGTTCATCGAATCTGCTTAGTATACTTTTATTTAATTAATTTATTTATCTTTATTAGATACACAATTGAATTATCACTATGCATTGATAACTATTGTAAATAAATTGTTACAATTGATCCATCCAGTGTGATTTGTCATCTAAGGCGTATACAACTTTCATAAACAATGTCACTCAGTTGGCATTCGATTTCAGATTTTGAACGTCTGGATTCACTATCTGTGATGGAGTTTTCTTTTGAGCTGATGTAAAATGCATACACCCATATGACGTGTCATTCCACTGCCATAGCTCTCTCGCTAAGTTATTGATATGTGGAAACCTTGTAGCTTTCATTTTCTTAACGTATGTTATAGCAATTGTGTTATCTTTCCAAAGCAAAAACCTCGCAGTAATTACTTAGATGCAAACGTTTTTAAACATTTAAAAGCTGTTCCTAATTTTATTTGAAAAGATCCTCTTCTTCTATTCAGTGTCCGTGACTCCTCACATTATTACAGACAAGTCCGCAATCTGTTTGCGAAGCATCTGAGGAAATCTGTAAACTAAAATTAAATTGTATAATTTTCCTGTTATTACTTGGATGTGTAATGTCCCGATCAGTTCATCATCTGATTGAATCCCTTTTGATAATATTATTGTTGCATTATAATTTCCATTAAAATCTTTTAAAATCACTGTATTGTAGTTTTCCAGGGATTTCGTATAGAAGATACCATATTCTATGGATTTACAAGCAACTACAAGAATACCAAGTAATTGGACAAATTCCAAAGTATAACAACTATGTTTTGACTATTATTATTACTATTATTATTTATTTTTATTTCATATCATCCATTAATATACATATTATAATAAAACTGTACTTTTTGTCTGCTTGTCTGCGCGTTTGTTCCGACCAATCTCAAGAACCGCGTTATAGTTAGGTGCAATTTTCACTGTTGTATTGCAGTAAGCTTGGATCACCATTCAGTGACTGTTTTACTGCAATCGGTTCATAAATAATAAAAAAGTCATGTCGATTTAAAAAATACCGTCCATACATTTATTTACTCAAATGTGATTACCAATAGGTTTACCGAAGCGAAGCAAGGGCGTTTAGTAGTTGTTAACAAATTCGATAACATGGTTCCTCTTCTAGGGAAGATGATATTATATATGGAACATGGAATAAAATCTGGCATAAATCCTAGATAAAGACAACCCTGATTGAGTTTTAAAGAACTTTTTTGTGAGTTAATAATAAACCTTAGATTCCCCAGTAGTCAATGCATTCTGCACACAATCATCATAGGAGTCTGCAATGCACAAAGTATCATAAAGGTGACACCAAATTTTATAAGTTTCTTAAGGTTAAGTATCAACCTTCATGTCCCTGAGCAAGAAATCATGATTGTATAGAACCTAGTTCCAATAGCTGTCCTACTTCGAGAGCAAACAAACTATTTTCTATTTTAGAAAAAATATTGTACTGTGGACAAAACAGTTCGTGTGGTCTTGCGTTTCAATAGCATTGTATAACCCCTTATACTGCCAATAATGGTTGGATTGGATGTAATATCACTTTTCACACCATTGATTATAAAATAATCTTAAACCACCGCATTGTATCTGAATCATGGTCGCTCTTGACCCCGATGTCGATGATAATGATACCTGAGTCACATGGGTGTTCAGACCAGGAAGAATTAGTGTCCTATGTGTAACCAATCATGGAATAAGTCAACTAACAGCCTTATTGAATCACTCAATACCTCAATGTGCTGCTTATTATTCGGTGACAGAATCATGACCCTCCACACTGTAGAGATTGCTATAGATAGGACTACTTGCTGGCCACAGATTCTATTGTCACATTTGATACCACTGTCATTCATCACTGCCACAACTTCCCCATTTAACTTGGGTGGTACTAGAAGACGTCAGTTCGAGAGGGGATCTTGTTTCTTCAACATGGTAGCTTTTAGGTCTGCATTGATGATCTACATCAGTGAGAATAGCTGACCAACGTGTAGCTATGCTCTCATATAAGTATATAGAATTACACGTAGTTTGCTTACCATCCTGACCTAGGAGCTCTTCGCCGTCTGCTGGCAGAGAGCTATCCTTTACCTGGTGTTGTTTTATTGACGAGGTACCTGTTCTTCCGTAGTAGTCTGCCCCCCCCCTCTCTTACTGTCTGACTGCATCTTTGTCAGGCAGAGTCGATGATCGGCTGTGGATATTAGAATTGGAGGAAAGGAGCGGCGCCTGCTTCTATGATTTCTCGAGCATCGGCTTGATCGACTCCGATCATTAGGTGAACGGCTTCTAGTTGTGTGACTTGAGTCTGTTCCATCCTCGTCTTTCGTAAAAGCTCCATGAATCCCTTCTCGCTGCATAACATGCGGCACCACTAGCTAACCTCTCGTGAAAGCATATGCGTGGTGTGGTACCTAATTTATAGGTGGTCACAATATCCTGTCGCGTTACATGCGGGACCACTAGCTAACCTCTCGTGAAAGCATGTGCGTGGTACCTACTTGTAATAGGTGGTCACAATATCTTATCGCGGAACACGCGGCACCACTAGCTAACCTCTCGTGAAAGCATATGCGTGGTGTGGTACCTATTTTTATAGGTTGTTACAATATCCTGTCGCGTTACATGCGGGACCACTAGCTAACCTCTCGTGAAAGCATGTGCGTGGTACCTACTTGTAATAGGTGGTCACAATATCTTATTGCGGAACACGCGGCACCACTAGCTAACCTCTCGTGAAAGCATGTGCGTGGTGTGGTACCTATTTTTATAGGTGGTTACAATATCCTGTCGCGTTACATGCGGGACCACTAGCTAACCTCTCGTGAAAGCATTTGCGTGGTACCTATTTGTTATAGGTGGTAACAATATCTTGGTGCGTAAAATGCGGCACCATTAGCTAACCCCTCGTGAAAGCCGAAATATGGTAGTTACCTATTTGTTATAGGTAGACACAACATCGTTCTCATGGTTAACCTCTCGTGAAAACTCCAGAGACTAGTGTGTGTAATAAAATTTGTCGAAGTAACATCAGGGGCAAAAATCTGCGTTTAATTAAGCTAATAGAAGTTATCAAAACATACCGCTGTTTCTAAGACGGGACCTATTCATGCGTTTTTCCAACTATAGAATCCGTTGACTCAATTATTTTCATTTTCCCTTTTCATATTTTCCCATATTTAATTCAAATTGGGCGTACTATAATAACTGAAAAAGTACTGTAAAAGGACTGTAAAAACGATTATAAAATTCGAAAATAAAATGAAAATAAAATTTCGTGACAGCACGTTTTGCACAAAAAAGCACAATGACATTGCCAGTGGTGGACAGATGGAGCTAGGGACGCACCACAGAGAATGAAGAACGCGCTTATCTTTAAACATTGTGACGGCAAGTAGCACAGAGCACGTACTACATAGTACAAAATATGAGGACGAGATTACGGAACATAATCTCTATTCCTTAACTCATGGAACTTGAAAAATACTTTTCTACTACATTCCAACCATTCCATAATTCTAATTTCTAGCTCCAAACGTTTATGCTAGGAATAGGGTATTTGACAACATTGAAAATATACTACAAATTGTTATTATTCTATTAGATAGTAGCACTAAAAAACATATTTCACTTTATTTTCAAGCAAATCACGTATATTTTTGCAAATAACACGAAATTAAAATACAGTAATTTATGAACATTTTGCCAGTGACCGAAACGCCCTGTGATTGGTTACAACATTGATGACGTCACACGCAAGTAACGCTATATTAAACGGCTTCGTCCACTCATTGCAATTCACGTTTTAAGTTTTCTGGGTGTTATTTTCTTAACTTAGAGTTGTTTGGGAAGCAGTTATTTAATAATTTTGGAATAAATATTCTTTTTCAAGTCTCAAAATGGTGTCAAATTTTGTGCAAGTTGATATCAGCAACCTACTTAGGTATCTAAGATCGAAGCATTTATGGTTTCATTTTTTATCAAGAATAACGCTGATTATTTTGCTCCGAAATTAAGAAATGTAAAAACTATTATTATCTATCTTGTTTGATAATAAATAATTAATATTATGTATCACAGAAGTTTTTTAAACCTGTCTATTTCACGTTATGTTGTAGTGAATCAATATAATCGTCGTCTTTAGAGATGTTGTTTCGAAAAATATTAATAAAAAGACGATATAGCGCATAGCTATTCAAAATTACATATTACTTACAGCACAGGGTACACAACACAATACATAAAAACATTTTATAGATATTTGACAAAATACTCTTCGGGATAATTTTAACCAGTTTTCGTATTTTTGGATCCGTTGGAACATAAACAAATAATAATAAATATAATAGTTTAAACATCATCATCATCCTGCCCATTTCCCAATTTTATTTGGGGTCGGCGCAATATGTTTCCCTCTTCCACACTTCCCTATCAGCCGTCAATAAATAATAGTATAAACAACTATTATAAATATGTACATGGTTTTGTATTGTCTAATGTAGATACTGAAGAAAAAAATTGGGACTGTACTGTTAATCATTAAGGAGTTCCCTCGGCTGGAGCCAGACCTGAGTGTAGTATCAGGTCATTCTTATCACAAAAATACATTGTCATCACAACTAAAGCAATGTGTAAAGTTTCAACTCTTTAGGATATATGGAAGTAGGTCATATTAGGCTTGCTAGATTAGACCCAAACAAACAGGGCATGCTAAATAAAACCGTTTAACAAAAACTTCGTGTAGATTACTTAAAGACGTATTTGTACTTTGTGGTACTCAACATTCTATTCAATAATAAGCGCTCATAGCCCAGCGGCTTGCGTCGATCCTAAGCGATCGACAAAGTTAACAACAGCGGGCGCGGTCAGTAGTTGGATGGGTGACCGCTAGTGGCAAAAAATTCTTGAGCGTTTCCGTGCTTCGAAAGACCCCGGTTTTTATCATCCCGGTCGGTCCCGGTTGTTATCATAAGATATCAGTCGTTAAGCCATGTCGGAGGCCTTCGGGCGGTTTGAAAACTTCCAACACTCGGGTTGGCCACTAACCCCTCCACCAATCCGCACTGGAGCAGCGTGGCGGAGTATGCTCTAGGCCTCCTTAAGAGGAGAGACCCGTGCCCAGTAGTGGGCCATTAATGGGTTGAAGCCATTCAATAAATCTAAAATTAAATTATGAAAATTACGTCAGCTGCAATGATAAATCATTGTGTTTGTTAGGTATTAGCTCCTCGCTTTGCTTAGGTTTTCGTATAGAACACCATTTTTTTAAAATAAAATATAGCCTATGTTACTCAGATAGAAAAGAGATTTATATTAGTGAAAGAATTTTTGAAATCGGTCCAGTAGATTTGAGTTTATCAAAAAATCAAAACTTTCCTCTATAGAATCTTAGTATAGACACTAGCGTGTGACGTCACACGTGTCGTAGACCGCCGCCATGACAGAAACAGCGTTTTTCGCGCGGTTTTGGAAGTTTAAACTTTAACATTGATTTTTATTAACAATACTGTTGTTTTTTTAAGAAATATCAATGTAGTGGGTATTTGTTTGTAATAAAGAATAATTTAAAATGATTTTTTAAAATTAGTCAAATACCCTATTGATAAATCCGTGAATTAGTAAGTAGGTACTTATCTATTATAGATTAGTTAGATCTACCTTACTGAAAACAAAATAAGTCTTTATTTATATTGAGTTCTATTTTAATTCAAAAAGCTTACAAATCAATCATAAGCCGCAACTTAACACGTGCTCATGAAAAATTATACGCTTCCATTTTTGAAATCAAAGAGAAACATTCACATTGAGATTTAATGAGGATTGGTTAAAAAACAGGGCAGTTTGCGGCTTCAGGCGTAATGGGCACAACATAAAAACAGAATTTATTTGAACTGCTAGAATCAGGGAATGGAAAAATGGGAGCTTTGAAAGTTGGAATACACGGATACATTTTATTCCATGTAGAATAATTAACATTAGGCCTCATTAGACTTCATTTATTTATTTTATCAACATAGGTATGTAATTTTAATAAGTAGTATAATTAGGGTTAATCAATTCGAAATAGACAATTTATTTGCTCCTAGCACTAGCGTATTAAACTGGTAAGGAGTATAGCGACCTCCAAAAGAAAGAAACATTGCTGTTTTATTGGTCAGCAGGGGGCATGAGCAAGGGAGGCTTGCTATGACTACTGGGTAACCTCATCTCTACTCTTCTTCTTCGTAAAGAGTAAGGCCTTATCAAACCTCCTTTACTGTACATCAATCTCTTTTACTCTACTAAAAGGAAGAAGAGTAAAGGAGGAAGGTGTAAAGTATTTGCCCCAATAAAAGTATTTGCTCAAGCCATATCATACTTTGTCACCAACATAGGTTAAGGATCAGCGGCGAAGTGCCTGGTTGCGAGCCGACGGGCCCCGGCGGGTCCCCTCGCTCCACCCGCTCGGCCCCGACGCGCCGTGGCCTATACTCCGCGTCCCCTACCGCCACCAGGCCTCCGCCAGTACCACGACACCGGTCTGCCTCCGTCGACTCGCAAAGCTCCAATGACTCACGATCGAACCGCAAGTTAGTGTTGCATCTTGAATGAGATTTGAGGATTTGAGATTTTTTTCTCACCCAATTGATTTAATTTACGTTAGGAGGAAGTGTGTTCCTTAGCTTTTTTGTTTGTGATTGTAATTAGTTTATGCATTTCATTAATTTTATTAATTAGCTTATACATTTCATTTGTAGTATATTATTCTTGTACAGGAATTATGAAAAGTTATTTTGTATGACAGCCTCCACTTCCATGGAAATTTATTACGATGCGTTGCCGGCCGAGAATGAAGCGCAAAGCGTAACTAACCCAATTGGCTTTTATACATTACTACCGCAACACGTAAAAACATTTCACGTTTAACTTGAGATAGCAAGGGAGTAAAGAATCTTAAGAGTAAAGAAGAAGAAAAGAAAGAAAGAAGTACAGAGCTACCACGTACAGGAGAAACTGTGGCGATACTAAGTCATTTCTTGACGTTATTCTTTTTTACAATAAAATAATTATTTTTAACCGACTTCAAAAAAAGGAGGAGGTTCTCAATTCGACTGTATTTTTTTTATGTTACTTCAGAACTTTGGACTTGGTGAACGGATTTTGATAATTCTTGTTTTAATCGAAAGCTGGTGCTTGTACACGACAAGATCCCACATAAAGAGCGAGATCTGACAATGGCATCCATGTCAAAGGATATGTCTTTTTGCATTAGTTAAGTATGTGGGCGATAAATGGACGAAGAACTCAATATCACGCCAACCGATTTCGATGATTCTTTTTTTTATTGGATGTAGGTACTTCATTTGAAGTCGGTACTTTTTTGTCAAAATGTTAGATTATTACAATAAAATAATTATTTTGTTTATATTAACTACTCATACATCTGTCCGTAGACACAGACACCGTTCTCGAAGGCAGCAGTCTGACGCCGAGAGCGAGCTGTCTCGTGGGTCGGGTCGCTCGGGACGCCGACACCGGCGACACCGCTCGCGACACAAGCACGATTCCGGCTCGGAGCGCGACGATTCACAGCCTGACACCAAGTTAGTTATCTAAAGCCGGCGCCAGATACAGCTTCAAACATTTGAACACTTCTTTGAAGGCTTTGAAAACACATTTGAACACATATTCACACTCACAGGTCTTCTCCAGCCGAAGGAACTTGAGCACTGTCCTAATTGTTTTCTTTAGTAATTTACATTGACACTATAAAACCTTGTAGGTACCTATTTAGTTTTTTAAACTAATAACTTGTTTATTAATATTTTAAGTGTTCAAGAAATCAATACAAAAGACAAAGTAAAAGCTTAATAATTAATTTAATTCTTTTAATTATTTTAGTGACGATTTTTGTCCTAGTTGAAATTTTATTACAATTTTAACCAAATTATTTAGAGGAACATTTCAACATAATATTTTTTTTTGTTAAACCAACACTTTTATATAATAGTTTAAGTAAAACTAATGTAACCGGCTCTGAAAGCTCAGTCTGAAAAGCTACAAATTCAAAGCATACTGCTCAAAATCACTTTAATGGACTTAGAAGTAGCCAGCTCATTAATTTATATGCTAGTCCGTTAGCAACGAAGTCAACAAAACCACGACGTAATGTTCTTTGCAAACAGCAGTTATAAATGAACCAATTTCTTCCAGAGAGTACGAGTTGATTGATTCAGAATCGCAATGGAAAGAAGTTTTAAGACAGACGACGGTTGGGAGCGGCGTTCAAGTAAGTTACTCTGATTGATATGACGTGCTTAATGTTCTAAGTTTATAAGCATAATATTTATCTGGATGTCGCATTATTTTATAGCTTTCGTATCTGTTCCGGACGGAACTTTTTATGTCTCTCCGTCTGTCACTGATTGTTTTTCTTTAAAGAAAATATTTATTTACACTTAGTGACAACAGACGCTACAGAAAATAGATAAAGGTTTCCCGCACATAAATAAACTCAATTCAGGTAGTGAAGTTGCCCCAAAATAAAATTAAACTTTTACACCTTAGAATATAAAACAAAATTGAAACCCTCTTTAAAAGTAGGAAACTTATAATTATGTAACTTCCTGACGCATAATGGGGAGACATATTTATACAAATTCGATTAGGAATTGACAGGTTTACTGAGGGTTTAATTTGGAAATGACACTTTGTACCACTGTACCAGCACAAATTGCTTTGTCTTAAATTCTTAATTAACTCCATAAGAACATTTAATTTATTGCGCCAGCCAGCATTACCAATAAATTTAAAATTCTTGTCAACGTTAACAAGCTATTGCATCCTCGCAGCCTCTGGCCAATATTTTACCAATTATTCATTGCAATTTTGAGCGTTGGAAGTGAAATATATTTTAAAATATGTGTAACTTTTTTTACATATGAAGTAACTATGTTCATCGTGTAGCTATCATGGATTTCTCTGCTTCTAGAGAGATGGTTCCTGATTTGATCTCTCGACGAGGATATTTGTAAAAAAGTGTACGAATATTTTCAATTGTCCATGCAACCTGCGATGATTGCGATTCGAAATTTTAGTAAGCTCTTAAAAACCAATGTGACATTATTATGTTAAATTAAATTAAATGCAGTAACTTAGTATTTGTATTCGTCTTATCTGTTAATATTTTCTCCGACTACCCTCCTTCGATAAGTGTTGTTCTATCCGATTTTTTATTTTTTATGAAAATTTTATTACATTTATTCACATATATCCGACACAACACTATGAACATTGAATATCATAATGCCATTAACAATTGAACACATACACATAGGTGGCAAGTGTCCGCCGCTCGCAAATGGAACCGGAGACGGGCACGCATCGATCATCGCACCGGCCCCGCCGGCACAGGAAACATCGGTAAACACATTTTGTATTTGCTCTAACTTGCTTTACATATTCCAACATTTCCAACAATGTTTATGGAATTCTGTTTAAATGTGCACGCTCGCCGAACAATGGGAGTTTATTGTTGTTGATACACTTGGCGTGTAGTGTACGCTTTTGGAGGATATTACAACGAAACTATTAGCTATCAGCCTATCATCGTCATATTCAGATATACTTGTTAAATGTTTGTTGAAACTGTTGTTAAAAGTCATTTGTATTCTCTGTGCAAATATTCACCTGTACCATAACTGAATATATTATTTTATCAGCTAGGGACCCATCCGGACCAATAATTTAAATGTTTCATTATAATATTGAAATGTACCAAATGTTTTTCTTTTTTTTTGATGACCCTGTAGCCTAGTTGGTAGGGACCCTGCCTGCGAAGCGAGGGGTCCTGGGTTCGATTCCCGGCCGAGGCAGATATTTATGTGACAGATAAATATTTGTACTCGAGTCATGGGTGTTATTGTGATATGTTATTATGTGTCGTCCATGCCACCCGAAACACAGGTGAAAACCTACAGCGGGGGTATGAGTGTGTTAACGTTTATTTATTTATTTTTCCAACTATAAAACTTATTACCTCAAAATGATTTTCTGAAAATTAACAGAAACTAAACTGCAAGCGAAGTTTATATTTTCAGGCTTATGTAATTACAGATATTAATGGATAGTAGTAGTTTATTTTAAATGAGTTTCGATCCGTTGCGAATTTCGAATTGACAAAATGTATAGCTAATACGTGGTAATGTGTCTATTTACAGCTGTTTATCAACCTCAAGCGTAAGGTCCAAAGACAGCAGTGATAGCTTATTAATTGAAACTTATAGTCTTATATTGTGAGTTCTAGTTCAATATTTTAAGTAGGTACCTACCTAGAAAAAAACACGATCTGAATTTATGTATTAAGTATTATTTAGTCTCCTTTTAGTGTAGACAAATGCATGAGGAAACTTCTAATTCATAATTTCTCCATTACATTACGAAGAATAGAATACGGTATATTCCACACACATTAATATTAGACCCAATCCAAGCACTGTAGTTATATGTCATGTTAAGAAACATGTTTTATACCTATCAACGTATTATCAGGTCACGATCGGGGTCGCCAAATGAGAAGAAATGGTTACCTACTGAACTGAAGCAACATCTAGAATTCTCTCTAGTGGACACCGCGGGAATGACGGAAGAGCAACTCAAAGAAATACCTTACACCGTCGTGCAAACCAGTCATGCTCGACAAACTAAGCTTCGAACGTCTTCTAAGCACAAACAGTAAGTTATTTTTACAGATTTATTAAAGATATTGAATTCACCAAAATGGTAATAGTTGGTACTAGCTAAGTTTTATCAATAAATGTTAATGATAAGTTGTTCGACTTCAAAAATAACTTGTAATAAAATTCTCTGTCTCGAAATACCTAACTACCTTTGTTATATTTAAGTAATGTGTTTGTTACAGAGCGGAGCACGGGTCATTAGCAAGAAGTCGAGACAAGAGTTCTTCGTCTCACAACAAAAGTGGCCACGATAGCCATAATCAGGGGTCTCTCAGATCCAGCTCGAGTACTCTCAGCACGCACAGGACCAGTTCCGAGAAACATGGAAGGTCTGGATGTACCTTTTTACTCTGAATCTAAAATATTACTTGATACATTTATGCGGATGTTTTACTTAAAAGGTCCTCCCCTCAGCGTCGACTTAAATAAATACCGAGGCTTATGTTCTTTTCATAAGATTAAGTGGCACTCGAAATAGAACGTTACAATTTTTAATTTGCATGACATTTTCACATTTACCTTCAACGTTTAAATACGCTTCTTAAGAATCATCATAATTTCTATCGGGGATGTTTTCAGGCGTGATTATCCGAGCTACGAAGAGACGACGAGGATAACCGAGGAGGATTTTTTGTCGAATAATGGTTACAAAAGTAGCGTGACCCCCGTGTCCAATAATAACAACCCGTACAGTCCTGTGACGAACAGCAACAGTAACAGTTCGAGTGGGGAACTGATATCGGGCAGCGCAAGGGTTTCCCACGAACACACCGACTCCGGCCTAGGCGCTGATCAAGATTACGCGTACTCTTCGGAGAGGTTAGAATCATAGATTGTTTCTTAGTTACAAACAGTGCCGGACTAACTGTAAAGCTGAACGCACATATATCCGCATCGTCCGCCCCGGACGCTCCGTATGCGGATACCCTCGCACATATGTCCGGATTCACCGTACGGATTTTTTAGTATTGCCAACAATTTTTGCAGTTTCTTCCAACCTCTAGTGAAAAACGGTGAAGACGATTAAGATTGATTCAGCTATGGAAAAAATGTAGTAGCCTGCATATTGGCCGAAGAAAGTCAAATTCGAAAAAAAAAGAAAATTTTAGGTTCATAATATCAATTTGAAAAGGCAGTTAGTTGAACGGCAAATTCTATACGTTATTGCTTGGTGGCTTGGTGGATGATGGTCAATGAACCTAGATAATTGAAAACTTTAATTTGTAACTTGAATTTGAGGGAAATTTAATTTCCACACACACACACGATACTTATTATTTTTTTATTAGTTTTTGACTTTGTCTCATATTTCAATAACGTAGTTAGTTATCGCAGTTTGAGGAACACCATTCGGAATCTCGAATGTCCGAAAACAATGATCTATAGGTATAAACACGAAGGCGAGATCTCCTCACAGGATTCGTTTACTATGAAACGTTTCTCCTAATGCGTTGTCAAAAGCATCGTGGCATGGCAACACTGAGTACCAGCACACGCCCTACGTATGACGTCATCCGCATTATGGATACCTTCCGCATTTTCAAAAATGCGATGCGGACGATGCGGATGACAGATGCGTCGGTATATGTCATCCGCATCGTCCGCACGCATTTCTAAAAATACGGAAGGTATCTGAAATACCGATAGTGTTGCCATGTCACGATGCTTTTGACAACGCATTAGGAGAAACGTTTCATAGTAAACGAATCCTGTTAGGAGATGTCGCCTTCGTTTGTGCCTATATATAATTGTTTTTGGACATTCGAGATTCCGAATGGTGTTCCTCAAACTGCGATAACTAACTACGTTATTGAAATATGAGACAAAGTCGAAAACTAAAAAGAAATAATGAGTATTATGTGTTTTAATTTCCCCCAAATTAAAGTTACAAATTAACAACTATCTAGGTTCATTGATCATCATCCACCAAGCCGGGAAATAACGTATAGTATTTGCCGTTCAACTAACTGCCTTTTCAAATTGATGTCTTGAGCCCAGAATCTTCTTGTTTTCGAATTTCATTTTCTTCTTCCTCTTCCAATGCGCACGCTATTATTACAGTTTTTTCCATAGCTGCATCAGGAACACCTGCATTTTGCTTTTGCAATCTGAGAATCTGAGTCTGACAACTGTCAGTTGAATAAAGGAATATATTATTATGAAGTTTATGAAAACTATGAAATAATATACATTTAATGGCCAATACTTGACGATTGATAGCAAACTATACAATACAATACAAAAATCTTTATTTCATCGCATCCTCAAATTACATTCAGGTAACATTTTAAAATATTAATAAAAGAAAAAGATATGTAAGTGCTAAGTAATCTGTGGGAGATCTGGTGTCTAAACTAAGCCTTGGCCTGTATCTTAGTACACCATACCTAAACTATACCTATACACGGAAATAAATTGACACAGAACTAGTGGGATTTTTTCCTACTAGTATTGTCAACAAGACGAGTGTCAACGAGACGAATAAACGAATGACATCGCACCGTTTTTCACTAGAGGTTGGAAAAAACTGCAAAAATTGTTGGCAATACTAAAAAATCCGTTGGGCGAATCCGGACATATGTGCGAGGATATCCGGATACGGAGCGTCCGGGGCGGACGATGCGGATATATGTGCGTTCAACATAAGGCAGTGTAAGCAGTCGCCTAGGGCCCCACATCAGCTAGGTGTACGGCGCTTCGAGGAAGTGTCTTTCCTCAGTGGTTTGACTGACAGTAAGCAACTGGGTGCCGGAGTTTAAATTTAACCTTTAATAAATTCCAAAAAAGTTCTGGGCTAGAGTGATTTTTTTAAGTAAAAACTACATATATTTTCACTACTTTTTTTGACTCTCTAGAACAAAAAGAAAATATCGTTCACTCAACACCAGTAATTTTTTTCTCAAAATCGAAGTGATTTTCAGCACACTTCCATAACACTTCATGGAATACTGAGGCCAGATTTCAAGAGTATGTCCGACGCTATGTTTTTAATAAAACAATTATTATACTAAAAATACCCACATCTTTTTTTATAATTATTGAAATAGGTTATTAGTTTGTTCGTGGTTCGTGGTTTGTTCTTAGTTCTGTGGTTGGATACATACATGTTTAAAATAATGCATTTTGTATTATATAAATTGTATTGAGCACTACAGCTGCTCTGCTTGATAAATTATATTATTTTATCTACATCAGATCGTCATATTATTATCGTTTATTTTTTATTGAATTGGATGATGGCATTATTGTTTACAAAATTTAATTAAAAACAGATATATTAAGTATAAAATTGCGTTTTGGTAGAAAAATATATTATTGTAAAAGGGGCCCCGACATGGTTAGTCCGGCACTGATTTCAACGATCACATTTTGTTTTTAATTGCATATTTTGATCCATTTCATTTTTTTTATACAAATAGCCGTCAAACGAGCTGAAGATCTACCTGATGGTAAGTGGCTATCGTCACTCATGGACATCAGCAACATCAAAGGCATCATTAATGCGTTGGCGGCCAAGAAAGAGAAAAGAAAAAGAAAGAAGTTTGGCTCTTAAGCCCCCAGCTGGAACACGACGAGTTGTTTGGTGAATGACACATGCTCGAGGCCAAGCTATCCAGGCGAACCTCATGGAGAAATAATAATAGTAATAATGGTATTAATCAACAATTAAAAGTAATATTACCAATATACTCGTAATCCTTCCGAGGGGCCCTACCATCAGCAGGCCAGATTTAGTCGCCTTTTACGACACCCATCCGACGTGGGATTGGGGTCAGTATTCAAAGCCGCCCCAATACCGTTGAAAATTTAATATGTATTAGGTTACAAGAATTTTGCACTGCTTCTCATGAAAGTAATTTTTGTTACATCTTCTTTCAATATCTTGGTAATCGACCTTAATTAACAAAATTGTTTTTGCCTGATATTGGTTTATCTACCTACGATATCATCAGACTATGATCCATTTATTATTTATTTACTTAAGTTAATTCAATATTTATTTAGATTATTTATTAGGATATGTTAGACACTGTAGATATGGTGTTCAGATCAGGAGTAGCATTGCGTTTGGAGCCAGCCTTGATTAACGGCAATGTTCAGATTAATCAATAGGAATAAGTTCATATTTTCCGAGAGTCATGTGACAATTGGGTTGGCCACTAACCCCTCCACCAATCCGCACTGGAGTAGCGTGGTGGAGTATGCTCTAAGTCTCCTCAAGAGGAGAGACCCGTGCCCAGTAGTGGGCACTTAATGGGTAGAAGCCACATGTGACAATTTGAAAGAAATGTATTTACATTCAACAGATCGAGCGACAGTGCAAAATGCGGCGCGGGCGGGTCAGCAGTGCCAGTGAGTAGGCAGTGGACGGGCGCGGGGTCGGGCGTGTGCGGGGGGGTCGCGGGGATCGCGGGGGGGCCGTGGGGCGCGCGCACGGGAGCGCTCACGCGACGCCCGCCGGCCGCGCCATGTCGCGCGCGCGTCACCGGCTCCCAGCGATCGCTGCTGTCGGTCGCGAGCGACAGCGCGACCGCGCGACGTCGCGACCTCACGCCCCGCTGCTACCCGATGGCCGATGGCTTTTCTCTCTTCGTGAGTGGGCGCTTTGCTTCCTAACATACTTCCGCGATCCGATAGCCCTCGGCTTTGACGTTACGAAATTAAATTTGTTTTTTTATATTCTCAAGTGTTAAGTCAAAAGCAGTTTTTGAAAAATTCAAATTTTAAGCATAAAAGTTAGTTTTGTCCGCTTTCGAAGACTACTACTACTACTACTTAGTCTGGCTCTGAAAGATCAACTAAGACCGACCTTTGAATGACGAATTGGGCTATATTGAAACCTACTTGAGATATCAACGAAGCTGTTTCAAAGTAAAATTTGACGATCAAAAATTGGCCGAAGAAAATTCCTACTCAATCCTCAGATTAAAGAAATAAAAGGCAGATATAACTTTCGCAAAGAAATGCAACGAATGACGTGAAGCCGCTTTTTCACTATGTGTGCATGACAACCATATTGACATCTAGCAGTGGCATCGTAGAGACACATACTTCTTTGTGTGTGTAAGTTGCCACATTGAAAACAAAAAGTCGCAATCTCCCGCAATTTAGTAAATATTTTTTGCCATATTTTCGACATGAAATATTATGCAAAATTAAATTGGCAAATTTATTTATCAAATTATAAATTATCAAAAAATATAGATATTAAATATGTCAAATGTTTTTTTAATATACAGTACTTAATATGTTGAATTGTTTAATTTATGGTTTTTTTCTCTTTTGGGTAGTTATTTTTCATTGAAAAATATTAAAATTTTAATACATTTATTATAATTAAAATACATGAAATATATATAATATACGTCATCTTCATTAAAATGCAATGAATAAACAAAGCAAAATTTGGATTGCCAATCATTATGTTGCCTACTTTGAGGAATATTAAAATCCCATTTATCTCGTATAATAGCATTTGTCGGCAATCTGCAAAATAAAATAATTTATTGAGTAGGCTAAACACGAACTAAAATAGAATACAATATTTTCTTTCAATCGTGCATTTTATCGTAGGCAAACGTGATATTTTCAATCAACCAGGTTTACCTATGTTAAAATCCTTATTTTATCCCTCTAATCTTTTTTACAATCTATCTTATGTTTGTAATAACCCAGCGACTGGTATTTATGCATTGGCTGCATTTCCTCATTTTTAGATTTAAATAAATACAACTATTTACTTTTAAAATATTTTTTTTGATATAAATTTATAATCGATCAGTGTTCAAATAACCCATGCATATTTCCCCTAATTTAGGGTAATCGATTTTCATATAAAGCTGGTATAAAATTGAATAATTGTCGAGGTTTTGTGTTCCGAGCGCACCTCAAAAATATTATTATAAATAAATAATAAAATAATGAACAGGTACCTGTGAAAAGATATCTAATCTTCTTTTGCTTGATTTTGGGAACAACTTTAGCAGGTTTTAAAATTGCAAGACGGCATTTTATCTGAGAAAATTATTTTATAAATTTTGACAATTGTGACATGAAAGCTATTTGACGCTTTCTTTAGTACTGAATCGGGTTTGTATTTGCTTTTTTAGTTTGTATTTGCTTTGGTAGCTTTACATTTTAGTTGAATGAATATATCTGCCTTTTATTTCTTTAATCTGAGACTCAATCATTTTTCTAATTTTATAAATTACGAGTAACCGCCCTCGCTTTGCTTCGGTTTTCTTTATTTTTTACACCTTGGGTTACATTATTGGAGTTTCATTAAGGATCCCTAATATTTTTGAAAATGTAATATAGCCTATGTTACTCGGGGATAGTGTAGCTTTCCAACAGTGTAAGAATTTTTCAAATCGGTTCGGTAGTTTCGGAGCCTATTCAATGCAAACAATCAAATCTTTCCTCTTTATATATTAGTATAGATATAGATAAAAGAGATTTGTTTCGTTCTTGAAACAAATTAGGAAATATGATAAAGATTTTTTGTTGAAAATTAAAAAGCAGAATTGGTAGCGAGGGCCGTCGGACTAATCCGCAGCTCCTGTTTCTGGGTCGCTCGAATATAACGTGTACAGGCTGCTCAATAACGTTATTCATCAATTATACAAATTTCATTTTATTTCTTCCGTAAAAGCCATTCCTATACAGTATTTTTTCATCATAAAATGTACGGAATTATTTCCATAATTAAGCAAGAGTTTTATATAAGTACATTGCAAATATCATTATAATATCGGGGTAATAAAGCAGACTAATCTAATCACATTATTTTAGAGTAGTTATAATAAAATCGTAATTTTTCATCTTATAACATATTCTATTTTCATTAGTTTAAATGCTTCTAGGGGCTTTGTTTGCGATTATATTATTATAGGATGTATCAGTAGTTAATATATTTTATGAAATGGACTTAGTATACGATAAAATAAATACGATTCTGGTTTATTGCATTTCTATGGAGTCTCACCTTGTAGAACTTTTTGTTCTGTGTAATAAGTTATAATTTTGTTAAATTATTTAATTTCGTTTCACTAAACTTTCGTACATATGGCAATATTTTCTACGATAATTAATTATAAATATAAATTGTAATAAGTAACTTATTAAACAGACAAAATATTGTATTGTCATTTGTAAAACAATACAATTATAATGGGAATACTGATTATATTTAATTTTTCAAGCGGCTTGTCAAAACAGTTAACTTAAAAAAATTTGAAATCATCTTTCTTTTTTCTGATTAATTTAAAATACTGATCTGAATCTTAATAAAACTTACGGAAAAACTGTCGACAATGTAAGATGAAATTCAGGAAATGAACAACATAAAATATTTTCAAGTGTTTGATTTTTTATGATGAACAAATTTTTACTGTTATTATTAATTCATAGGTAGGTTAACGTATTTATACGTTTTTAACTATATCAAAAATTGGTTACTAGGTTTATATTTATTTAATAATATTTTTATCATCATGTATGACTAATTAGGTTTTGTATTTTAATATAAATTGATATAATAAAAATAGCAAAACTTTTTTGACTAGCCTGGTTCTATGCATAATACTTCTGTTCTAAATTGTATTTATTTGTAAAAAGTATGGTGTGCACCGGTAGTTTGACGCGCGTGTGTGTGATTGGGATACGCAGAGACATGCTAGCAACAACAACATATTGGTCGGCGAGAGCGGGTCGCTGGCGCGGCGATACTCGCGGCCGTCGCGAGAGTCGCGCGACTACAACGCAAACGTCGCGCGCACGCACGTGCGACTATCGCAACACGCGCACCACGCGCATCTGCGACACGACAACACACTCGACATTATCCTAAAACCTCTCATAGAAAGCACGCAGTAAGTAAGGCTTGCTCGGGATTCACCACTGTGTCCGACGTAGTGAATGTTAGCTGCACGTTGGTTTGTCTTTGTTCCCTCTCGGTTGCTCGGAGGGTTTGTGTTTTGTTTCGTACGTTATGCATGCGGTTGTAGTTTTAGGTTCTGTATGCTTAATGGTTTTTAATAATGGGCACTAACACGGACTGACTAACCTAAAGGACTATTTTATTTATTTTATGTTTTGTTGTTATTTTTTGTGATTAATTATTTTGTGTGTAATCTTGCACTCGTTTGTCACTGTTTTTGTGTTTAAGCTAAGTTTTACAATAATCTATTAATGTTTTTACATTTTTTTATAATATTGTTTTCACGTACTATATTAATTCGTGTTTTTATTACATACATACAGGCTGCAGAGCAATTGAACCATGCTGATGAAACACTGAGTACGACGAATTCTACCTTGTCGTTGTCCGCGAACGTTGGTAAATCTACCACTGCCGCTGAAATGAGTACAGAGTTGTGAAACTGATATTTGGTCAATTTGAAAAGTCCCTAAAATCAATAAATTACAGTATACTTTTACTTTTCAAACTAAACACACAAGCTTGTTTAAATCTAGTTAAAATGTATAGTTAAAATTGTATTAGGGACTTTTCTAAACAAACCGATACATTTCCTGCCTATTATGTACTATGCTATTTATATAAATGTATAGCTAACATTATAATAGGTATTAGGTATTAAGTATATTAGATCTGAGAAATATGGCAATTAATTCTCTTGTATAGGTACGTATAATGGTTTGCATATTTATAAACTCGGTATTATTATACCTTTAGATAAAAGGACAACAAACAAAAGGTTTTACGTTTCCATTGGAAAATAGAAGGTCCTGAAATTGTATTTTTGTATGTTAATAATATGTAAATAATTCAAAACAAGAAAAATGTGTGCGTGTATACATACATACATACACACGAAATGAAACTGCGACATAACATGATTTTTTTTAGTATTAAATTACAATTAGACTATTATTGTGGTATAAATTACGCAACCATGAACATAGGTAACACTTTTCACCAAAAAAATTTAAAAAAACAGCGTCATGTTTTTTGCTACCCCGTCTTCTTAATATCCATATACGCCCTCTTTGATGCTGACAGTAACCAATTTAGAATAATCAAGCTTTCAGTAGATCCTCAATAGCCGTTTATAACATATACCTAACCATCTCAAGTAAAATCATTAATGGTTTTCAGACAAGTTTCACGAAAATCGGTAATTTTGATTTGTTGCCCTTTTTGAGCAACGTAGGTAAATATAGAAGTTTCACTTCACTAATAGTTGTATAACCAATTCACAAAACTTAATCATCATCTACCTGCTAAGTAAACCCAGGCATGTAATACTTATCAATATTTTGTGCCAAAGATAAAACCTATTTAATTAACATACATATATAAATGTTTGTAAAGTAAGCGCCCCTTTTAGCAATGTTTAATATTACCTAATGCTAACTAAACGCAACCTAAAAAACCTGTTCATCGATCATTTACAATTCGACTTTTTCGATTCAATTAACCGAAGATTTTCTATACTTGAATATTTAAGTAAAATCGTTACAACAGTTCATAATTACGGATCCGTATTTTAGTGACCTACTTGTCATTTTTACGATTCGTACATATTTGAATATGGTCATAAGAATGTATGTGCCATTGCAAAAATAACTATAACGAGTCGTTATAATGATGAACCGGAATAAATAACGATTCATCCAAGTGGGAATGAGCCATTAATGTCGCGTATTTACGATCGCAACAACAATATTAATGTAACAACGAACCACAACCTTTATAAAAATGCGTCAAATTCACGGAAATTCTTGAGACATGCCTGTAACCGCCTGAAAATCGGTCCATTAGTTTAGGGCTACGATGCCATGAACAGACACATAGAAGTGAAGAAGTGAAGAAGATACTTCAAACTTATAACACCTTTCTTTATGCGTCGGGGGTTAAAAACTGCATCCGAACGACCGAAAGTTCGCGGAAAAATGAACTGGGGCAGCAGGAGCTCATCGACCTTCTGAAAACTGCCCTTGAGAGACTTACATTTTGAAATCGCTTATTTGACACCGACAGTACCGAGAAATTCAAAATTTGAATAATCTGTGAAATATGTTTTAAATAATCGTTGTGGGCTGGTGGGGACATAGCCTCGTCCATGTACCACCGGTATGGAGCAGAAGAGGTCGGGTTCGGCTCATAGATGAATCGTAAGGGGCTTCCCCTTGCAAAATTATTTATCACACAAAATATAAGGTCGTCCTTTCCCAAATACGGATATAAATCGAAAGGTGTTGGTTGCGTTTAAGGCCGTCAAGCGTATTTTATAGCGCCCGTCCGGCGTGAAATAGTTTGTTTGACCAAAAAATAAAAAGAAGATGGTTTACGTTCAAACACGCACAGAGGAATTTCATTTCAAATCGAAAACTATTGTACATTTTGTAACATGGGCATGCGAAGTACGTACGTACGAAGTGCAACTAAATATTGTGTTTTATGTTGTTGAACTTATATTTTTATTTTATATTGGCACAGTAAGTGTATTTTTTACTGTCGCCTATGTGTCGCCTGACACAATGACCTCAAATTTACTATAATATTATAGATGAGAAAATAGTGACGTCAGAAGACAAACGTCCTAGGGCTCGAATAGACTGAAAATAATATTGTTTATATGCCAAATTGTTAAAGCTAGGAGTGGTCAGTATTCCTTCTGACACCCTGACACCTAATATCTGGTGTAATTTTGATATTCTTTATAGTTTTCTTCATAATTAAAATATTTTTTTGAGGTTATGTTTTAAACACTCCGAAGAGTGAGTACCTACTTCTCCTGATACCCGCACTTAGGTTGAACGAACTACCCACGCATGCTCACTATTTTGTAGTAGGAGTAATTACTTACGATGAAAGAAAGAAGTCTAACAACCTAAATAATTTTGGGCACACCTCTAATCACTAATGTATAAAGTCATAAACCTAATTAACTAATCGATATTCACGGGTATCAAATTATGTATTCATGTTAGATACTAATAATTGTATTATTGTATTTTTTATTATTATTTATGTACAGTTGTTATGTAGTTTAGTCTTATACTTTAGCATAAGAGCCTACATTTTGTAAACATTACCATTTATATTTGTAAATTATGAAAATCGTGTACCTTTGACATTTTGTATAAATTTAATAATAACTATTATTCTTATATAAAGATAACTGCAATCTGGAAAATGTATGCAATATTTAGAAATAAATTTTAATTTGTATCCATTGATATAAAAAAGTCAATTTTACAGTGGCAACATACGAAACATGAGAAATATGTTTTTGTACCTAATAATGTGCAATTTTTGTATTTTTCAAAAATGTTCTCTTTGTTCACAATAAACGATAATAATTTTCTATATCTTATTATTCTACAACATAGTTATAATATAATTATGATATTATCATCCTCGTGGCGCAACGGTTACCATGCCGGATCGCCGCGCAAATTTTCCTGGGTTCGATTCCCAGCGAGGCGGAAGAATGATGTGTTTGAATTTCTATTCTCGGTCTGGGTGTGAGTGTCCTTGTCTTGTGTGTTGTCCATGGCACCCACGACACAGGGAATTCTAGTGTGGGGCTGTGAGTGTGAAGCGTTATTTATAAAAAAAAGCTAGCTCAATACACTAAACTGATCGCTAACAGAAAAATAGACCCGGATCAGTCGGACATAGTGTATACTCGTAATCAACAATGTTTTATTTTTTGTCGATTTTCCTTATAAAAAGTAAGAGCTATTAAATTAGGATTTCGTGCAACCAAACGTGTGCACTGTGCAATTAAGATATTAAAACCAAGTTCCTAGGTGGCGTATTTCTATGGTTTTTTTTTATTATTTCCCTTAACATATCCGCATAGCCCGAGCTTCCCCTATATTATAATAGTGTCAGCAATTTATATGAGCATGGGAAGTTGGTATGGACACAAAGATGGAGGGACTATTCAAGGCATTTTGTAGTCCTTACCTTTAGAAAATCTCAGTAGGTTGGTTAAAAAGGTTAAAACAATATAATTCTGAAGTTAAAACGTAGGTAAGTTAAAATATAAAAGCTTTAATATATTGTACAAAACAATTTGCCACAAGAACATAACTTGACATGACTTTTGACTTGACGACTTTTGAATGACTCGGAAGTCGGATTTAAAGTAAATAGCCGACGAGACAATGTTTTGTTTTCTAGTGTCATGTTATATCGCCGTAGCCGCACGATAGTTGCTCTTCTTAATATAAAAGGTATCGGCAATAAGAAATGTTACAAAAGCCATATTGCAAACTACATACGATTAGTGCTCAATCAATCAGTAGGTATTAACGGTAGGTATCACATCAGCATTATTGATCGTCTAGAAAGCGTCTTTATAAATGCAAGTACATTGTCATTACTCGCACTAGATTATGTGGTTAGCTGGCCACAACCCATTATTGTCCCACTGAGAACGAGTCTCACCTCTTGAGGAGGCCTAGAACATACACCACGCTGCTCCATCGCGGATTGGTAAAGGGGTTAGTGACCAGTCCAAGAGTCGAAAGTTTTCATACCGGCCGAGGGCCTCCGACATAGCTCAACGACAGTTATCTAACCAGAACCGACGACTTTAAGTGTCCTCCAAAGCACGGAAATGCTCAAGAGATATATGCCATTAGATATGTATGAAGTAGGTAAATGAACAATAGTTGATTTTTTTGTCTCCAATCACCAATGTGAGAAATGAAAGGTTTACTTTTACCAGTTATGTAATTTTAATACAAAATAAAAATAAAATAAATAAATAAGGTAACTTCATAGATATACAGGGTGTCCCAGCGCGAAGTGACCGCCCGGCGTCTATTGATTATGTGGCCAAAACTATCGACAAAAACCATTAAAGTAAAGGTCTTATCGGTTTGGTTTATTTTTTATTAGCTTTTTAATTTTTTTGTAGAAAAACCTGACTTCTTGCACTATTTTCAAAATATTTTTTTTGTTTTTACATTTATTTTCATTCTGTTTTTTGTATTTACTAGCTGTTTTCATAGTTTATCTATTCGAGGTATAAAATCTACCTAAAATTGAATACGACATTTTTTAAAAAGAAATTAAGTTAATTTTTTTTGAAAAAATTACCCTTTTTCATTTAATTTCGCTAAAAAGTTGGGAAAATACCCTATGAATATTATTATTTTATTATTTATTATTAAATAACATGATATTACCTACAAAATCTCATAAAAATGTTTGTAGTTAACTCAGTCATTTACCGAACTACAAACTCTTAAAGTATCCACCCCATTTTCGATAATAAGAAGAGTAGACTTTTAAATCCAGACTAGTGGATCATTTAAGTGTCTTACTATAAAAAATACCTTTTGCCCTTTGATAGAATAATTTTAAAGGTAAGGAAACAATGAAAACAAATGGAAATTTAAATCATTTATTTAAAAAAAGAGTAATTAATTCATAATGTTTTCGAAACGACCGCCATTGGTATTAATACAGGCTAAGGCTCAAAATGACATCCTTTGAGTGGTTCTTTGCACTTCCAAAAGGTTCACTCCTATTTTTGTAGCATCAGCATCAATACTTTGTTTCAATTGAGACATAATTTGAGGACCATGCTACTGGATCACCTCTCTCTCTCTCGGTTGGATTTAACGCCTCTTAATTATTATTTTTGAGGCCCACATTAAACAAAAAGTGTATGCTGTGCTAATAGCTACGAGAGAACAATTGAAACAGAGGATTGATGCTAATGCCATAAAAATAAAAGCGAACCTCTTGGAAGTGCAAAGAACCACTCAAAGGATGTCATTTTGAGCCTTAGCCTGTATTAATACCAATGGCGGTCGTTTCGAAAACGTTATGAATGAATTACTGTTTTTTTTAAATAAATGATTTAAATTTCCATTTGTTTTTATTGTTTCCTTACCTTTAAAATTATTCTATCAAAGGGCAAAAGGTATTTTTGATAGTAAGACACTTAAATGATCCACTAGCCTGGATTTAAAAGTCTACTCTTCTTATTATCGAAAATGGGGTTGATACTTCAAGAGTTTGTAGTTCGGTAACTGACTGAGATAACTACAAACATTTTAATGAGATTTTGTAGGTAATATCATGTTATTTAATAATAAATAATAAAATAATAATATTCATAGGGCATTTTCCCAACTTTTTAGCGAAATTAAATGAAAAAGGGTACTTTTTTCAAAAAAAAATTAACTTAATTTCTTTTTAAAAAATGTCGTATTCAATTTTAGGTAGATTTTATACCTCGAATAGATTAACTATGAAAACAGCTAGTAAATACAAAAAACAGAATGAAAAAAAATGTAAAAACAAAAAAAATATTTTGAAAATAGTGCAAGAAGTCAGGTTTTTCTACAAAAAAATTAAAAAGCTAATAAAAAATAAACCAAACCGATAAAACCTTTACTTTAATGGTTTTTGTCGACAGTTTTGTCCACATAATCAATAGACGCCGGGCGGTCACTTCGCGCTGGGACACTCACAACATAAAATTTTTCATAGGAAAACGGAAATATATATGCAGGTATGCTAATTTTTATTGTAATTAAAGGCAAATTAAGGCAATATCAATTGGAAAGTAAGGTTCCATCTTATGAAAAGTCATTAGAAATCATCTTGCCGTCGAAGATAGCCCAATATTAATTTATTTATATTGGCCGCCATTAGCGATAACGAGGATACCTCCATCGGTATTCTATTACTACGAGTACTTTATTGATTTCCCTAAGAATAATTTTAAAGAATAATAACCCCCAGGTAAAGGCCTCCTCAAGAGAATGTCATGTGTCCCAGCCTGCGGTGAATGGACTTGCAAGTGGTCTTCCTACTCTTCTGTTAGCCTTATGGACCTGTCCACTCTGTAGCCCGTTTCGTCCATTTTCGTCATTTAATCTAGATACATGTCCGGCCCACCTCCATTTTAATTTCATAGCGAAGTTTAATGCCTCGATCACTTACTCGTTGTTTTAATTTTGTTTCGCTATACCTATATGGAAACCATGTTTGGCATGCATAGATTAGAGAAGGCAGAAGAATTGTATTCATTGTTTTTCTTTTCAATTTCACAGAAAAATGCCCTTTTAAAATTTAGCTCCAAAACTTGCTCCAGGTATTTGAATACTTCTTGCGATTTTTTGGTCATTATTATATTACAACTCCTTTAAAAATTTTGGGCGGGAGTGGGTCTCCCTGTCTGACTGCTCGTTTTATTTCTATAGGTGGACCCAATATGCTCTCCAGTTGTACTCTACTTTGGCATTTCTCGTTAATATGTTTCAATATTTTGATATAAGTTATATCAAATAACAACATAATATTTACACTATATAAAATAAAAATAAATACTTAAAAGTAAAAGTAAAATTAATTAAAATAAATAATATTAGTTATATCAACGTTTTGAGATAATAGAGTTTTCGTAACGAAGCATGTGATAAAGTATTCTAATATTCGAAATTCGAAAGCTTTCTAAAAATCGATGAAACATAATTATGTAGAGTTTACAGTCGGAATTCTTGTTAATTCTCTATTATTTACTCAAGAGTAGATATGGTCGATAGTACTGAAACTTCTTCTGAAACCTGCTTGCTCTATCGGTTGTTTGGATCTAGTAATCTTGATCAGTCCTTTTTTCAATGATCGAAAAGAAAAGCTTTATATAGAGATGGTAGTAAGTTTATTGGGGAGTAATGTGAGATGTCTTTTGGCTTACCTTTTTTGTACAACAATATAATGTTTGATTCGGACCATTGCTGAGAGGTGGAAATCACGCTCAAAATTAAGTTGAAAAGTTTTGCCAATGGTAATACGTATAAGTAATGAGTGACCTATCTTGATCGCCTCGCTGGTTATTTTGTCAGTGCTTGGATTTATTTCTAATTTCATTCTCTTAATATGACAAAACATCTCAGCTTCTTTAATGTAAGTGCTTGTAAATGTAAAATAATAATTTGGTAATAGGCATGAAAAATATTGTTTATATTATTTGAAAATTAAAATATAATTAATATTTTCTTGTTATTAAGCTTTAAAAGCAACATTGAATTTTTCTAAAAGTCCTTTTACGCTATCAACCTCGAATCACATTTTAAATGTGGCATAAAACAGTTCCACAATAAATAAACATTGCATAAATACAATATACGTAACTTTTGTAACTTTTGTTGGTAAAAGGTATTTAATTCTGGTTTAATAAAGTGAATCTACAATCCGTATCGAACTCGCTCAATTAAGCAATCTTTACTCAATAAACCGTTTTTTGCCGATCTGTCTGGATGGAGGGAAAAAGACAAAATAAGGTGTAGAGGGTAGTCTGTGAAAGCTCCGATGTCCACTATTCGACGAAGGGTGAAAACTCATTACCAGTGTTAATGAAAGGGTTCCCGGGGCGTGTATGATTACTGGTTAATTGAAAGGCGTAAAATCAGAGGGCGAGGAGACAAAGCCTCGCTACCTTGTAAATTGGAAAGTGAAATTGCATGTTGACAGCATTTACTTTAAAGCGATAATACTTGCAACCTTTTGGATGTTAATCCTCGGTTTAACGTTATAATTTGTGCGTATATTTATGAGTTGAATAATTACGCGTACCTCGACCTATATTTTGCGACGTTATCCATTTTTGCTAGACCAATTGAGAAGGGAAAATAGGTTGTTGCAACTTGCAGCCTTGCATTAATAGAGCAGAATATATGTAAAAGTTCTATAACATACCTATAGAATTTAAAACAAACAAACACTAATGTTAATATGCATTTTTAATATAGGTAAACCTCTAGACCAACGTATGCATCGAAAGCACAGAAGTCGGCCCCTTGGTGGTATGACTTCATTTAAGTGTTATTTATTATTTTGACTCGTCATATTCCGGCTGGGAGCTTGAGAGCCAGTTCTTTCTTTCTTTCTCTCCTTTATTTTTTGGTCGGCAACATACTGCTGATGACTTTGATGTCCATGTCACAACGCTGACCATTTACCATCAAGTGTATCATCAGCTCGCCTGTCTAGTACCTGTTTATAAAAATCAATCACACATCAAAAGATTTGAACCGAAAACATCTTTGTAAGAATTTGTATTTCTGAGAAATCTTTAATGAAAAAGGTAGATAAATATGTTCGTTTATTTTTCGTAAACAGTTTCTGTTGACTCTTTATTCCTTTACAGCTGCATGCAATCCCATTTCAGAAGGATAATGAATTATTTACAGTCACAGTAAGCAGTTAATAATTGACACATACGTACCGGCTGGATTTCGTATTCCAGACACTAGCTGTTACTTACAAAGGTACATTACCTTAATAGCTCTTTGCGTTAGGGTCACTAGTGCAATATAAAGAAGTACACAAGTAGGTACTGGACGAATATTGTATTCCATATGCTTTTTTTTAGAAAATAGCCGAAAAAATTAATAGATAGTTTAAAAAGACTCAAATATATTTGACATAGCATGATATAGCGTTCCAATGACAATTGTAAGCATCATTAGATAAATTACCGTCACGTTATTGTTAAATTAGTACTTAACTTGATTTCACTGACAACAACGGCCAATGAGCGGGCAGCTTTCTCGACCAATCACAAGCTCTTGTGGAGAGGGTACTCGTGGAGTGGGGATTTTCCCCGAGGTGACAACGCTGCCCGCTCGGCAGTTAGTTTTGGGACGTCGAGCAAGAAGGTCGACAATATTGTAATAGTGTATAAGTGTAACAGTGTTTGAAAGTGGTGCATAAAATAATATTTAAACAAGGGAGTTATCTTTTATTTCACTATCATCTATAGCAAGAGCCAGCCCCTAGTTTCGTCGGATTAGCAAGAGCCGACATCTCAGAAGTGCGATCGAACGCAAAATCCACAAAGATAAGTAATATAAATTAATTTTTTTATTCTACGATCTTGCCGAATACACTGATAAAATTAAGTGTAGACCGCATGCCATCTAACTTTATTATGAAGAACATACAGCACTTTAAGCGTACAGGCAGCTTATTATTACATTTTATTTCATTTTTTTCTTTTCTTTTCTTTCTTTTATTTTTGATTACTTTACAATAAGTCGGTATTACGAATGAATGTCACCTTGAAAATAAATTAGTGGTCAAGCTGGAAATCTATCCAGAACCTTAGTGGCCAGTAGGACTGCTGACTGCCACGTTAGTAGTGTAGATTATAAATAAATATATATAAATAATATTACTCTTTAAAAAAAAGGGGAAAGCGCACCCTCGTTACTTATTAATATTTTAAACGGGCCAGTCTTTTATTAGTTCTGATTCGCATTACTCCTTCGGTTCTTAAATTTAAAGCAGGCTACCTACTTTAAAGTTTTTATTCTGCTAATATTGCTTACATTTTGATGCCATGTTTATTCCAGGCGATAATTTATGCATGTATTTGTAGCTGAAACAAATTAGTCAATTACGTTTGTTTTTCAAGTAAGCTCTAATAGTAATTACAAAATTTGTGTTACTCCCTCAGTCACTGATTATAAAGTATTGTAAAAAAATACTGAATGATCTTCTAATCATAAAATTTGAAATAAATGCCATCTATGTGCATCGCTGTACCTAACTAAGCGAAACACTTCAAATTTTTGTATACCCCAATTAAGTTTCGTTCCGCCCGTTTATATTATGGGACCCGTTGAATCTTAATAATTATATTCTAAATAAATAAATGATTAATAATAATAAACTTTATTGTACTTGTTGAACCTTTATTGCCTTCTGTTTGAAAATGCTTTCAGTGAATCCTCCCGAACAAGGATATTCTCCGTTCCGTCCGAAGGGGATGCAAAGTGGCCACGAGGAAGGAGGTGCAACTCTTCAGGGCTTTGACACGAGCGGCCAAACCAGCTACCGCTCGTGCAGCTGCTCCCACAGTCGGGCCACTCGCCGCTCGTGCAGCCGCTCGCACAGTCGGGCCACTCGCCGCTCGTGCAGCCGCTCGCACAGTCAGGCCACTCGCCGCTCGTGCAGCCGCTCGCACATTCGGGCCACTCACCGCTCGCACAGTCGGGCCACTCACCGCTCGTGCAGCCGCTCGCACAGTCGGGCCACTCGCCGCTCGTGCAGCCGCTCGCACAGTCGGGCCACTCGCCGCTCGTGCAGCCGCTCGCACAGTCAGGCCACTCGCCGCTCGTGCAGCCGCTCGCACATTCGGGCCACTCACCGCTCGCACAGTCGGGCCACTCACCGCTCGTGCAGCCGCTCGCACAGTCGGGCCACTCGCTGCTCGTGCAGCCGCTCGCACAGTCGGGCCACTCGCCGCTCGTGCAGCCGCTCGCACAGTCGGGCCACTCGCCGCTCGTGCAGCCGCTCGCACAGTCGGGCCACTCGCCGCTCGTGCAGCCGCTCGCACAGTCGGGCCACTCGCCGCTCGTGCAGCCGCTCGCACAGTCGGGCCACTCGCCGCTCGTGCAGCCGCTCGCACAGTCGGGCCACTCGCCGCTCGTGCAGCCGCTCACACAGTCGGGCCACTCGCCGCTCGTGCAGCCGCTCGCACAGTCGGGCCACTCGCCGCTCGTGCAGCCGCTCGCACAGTCGGGCCACTCGCCGCTCGTGCAGCCACCGCACGCGCAGCCGCCGCTCTCATAGTCCGGCCACCCACTGCTCGCGTAGCCGCGCCAACCGCCGCCACTCGCGCAGTCGAGACAGCCAGGTGAAGGGTGATAGTATCACGACTAATACTTTTAAAACTGTAAGATGCTTTCAATGATAAAAAAAAACAGATACGCCATGCCCTTATACATCAACAAAAAAAAAAATCTGTTCCGAAAACAGCAACAACACACGCGCGTTTGTCTTTTGTTTCACTACACCAATCACAGATTCCAACACACAATGCATAAATGCGGTTCAAACAGTAGATCAGAGAAAGTCTTGGACAACCGAATGAAACGAATCCGTGATAAGATGTTATTATAAAGTCACAAAAATAGAGACCCATCTGACAGCCTACAGGAAAAGTCTAGCATACCTATCAGACCAAAGAAGGGTTATAATGCAGAGTAAATTTATTAGTAACGCTAGACTTCAGAACATACAGGAGGATTTCTCTTGAAGAGATTAGAAACCTCCAAAAAAATTCTATAACATAGTAGATTACATAAATTTATTTATTTATTTAAAACTTTATGCCCCATACATACGTACAGATGACAAAGGCGGACTTAATGCTTAAAGCATTCTCTCCCAGTCAACCTTCAGGCAGTATGAACACAACGATTTGGCGGCAAGAGTAAAAATAAAAATAATTAAAATACAGGATATTGCGTGAAAATTTAATACGTACATATAAAATAAAATAAAATATATAGAAATAATATAAACAACATATAAATTCGCACATACTAACAAAACGTGTTACAAAAGATGACAATTTCAAAGTTACTCACTGTATACTGCGGCTACTTGCAATGGAGCTAAAGTTATCCAAATTAATTAGGTACACCCCACACACTAATAGATATCGTATCCCAGGCTGGCAAAAGAGATAAATGGATAGATGGCAAAATAAAATTGCAAACCTTAGGAGAGATATTGCCAGATACATTACATAGACCAAATAAACAGCACACACAAAACTCATTCAAAACATGAAGAACCAAACCTGAGCAATTTTTAGATATCCTATAACAAAAACTAAACACTGCCTCTAATAGGCTTAAAAGATATTTAAACTGTACTAAGATAAAAGAAATACACAATTTAAAAATAATGAATGTCAATTTTATAGTACACTTACAAAAATAAAATAAAAAATTCAAAAACACCCAGGTCATACACAACACAAACAAGGCTCCACGTCCTGATGTATTACATCACTTCTGGGTAAACATCTGGGCGGAACCTGTACAACATACATATCGTGCTGATTGGATACAGAGAGGTTATGAAAAATACTCTTTTGTACCAGAAATGGAATTTAACACAGTAACAATGGACAGATTTATCAAAGTTCTCAGTAAAATCCATAACTGGAAAGCTCCCGACACTGTAATACCGACTAACAACAATATATTATATAGTTTCTGGTATAAGAAACTCACAACTCTCCACCCAATGTTACACAAACATACTAACGCGATTTTATTGAAACATCTAACATGATGCCACATTTTGTTACACAGGGAACAACATAGGTACCTATATGATACCAAAGAATAATGACACCCAAAATCCTGCGAATTATTGACCAATTACTCGCCTTGAAACATTTATCAAATCATCACATCGTGCATAGCAGCGCACATAGATAAACACATAACAACATATTAGCTGGAGAGCACAAATGATGTCTTAAAATGAGCAAGGACTGTAAAGAGCAACGCATTATAGATACGGTGACAATCAAGCAGGCCCTAAAAAGAAAAGCGGACATAGCCACTATGTATATAGATTATCAGAATCACATAGCTGGCTAATATACATATTGCACCATTATAATTTTCAGCCATCACTAATAACATTTTTAGAATACTCCATGCGACACTGGCGAACGAAACTCAAATTAATGATCTCAGATGCGGATGAATCTGATGAAATTCCTATACGAAGAGAGACCTTTCAAGGATATGCGCTTAGTTCCTTATGGTTTTGTCTCGCTCTCAACCCTCTATCTAATATATTAAGCTCATCTGACCAAGGACTCACTGTTGCCTACGGACATACACTCACTTCATTAACACATCTTATGTACATGGACGACATTAAATTATATAGTAACAGTTCCCAATCACTTCACAACCTTGCTGACATCACATACACCTTTTCTCAGGGCATTCATATGTAATTTGAGATCGAAAAATGCAAAACATTCACAATCAATAATGGTAACGTAGTAAATAATAACTATACAACTAGCTACTGGAAACCAAATTAAGCCACCTGATCACAGAAGTTCATACAAGTATTTAGGGTTTGAGCAAACTGGGAAAATTTACCAGAAGCAAACCAAGACAGACCTTAAGAAAAAAAAAATTCAGACATCGTCTCAATGCTATACTCCGAACACAATTAAGCTCAAGTATCATCATAAAGGCAATGAATACATACTCCCTATTCTTATCTATTCTTTTAGTATTATATCTTAGTCACAATCAGAACTAAAAGCCCTCCAAAGAATAGTTAATATTTTCTATTGCTGGACAACGCAAACACCACCCCGCTCTTGCGTACAGAGACTGAGTCTACCCCGTGATGATTGAGGTAGGGGAATTATAGGCATAAATAACTTACACAATAAACAGATCACTTTGCTTAGGTTTTATTTCCACAAACGTGCTGAAAAAAATCTTGACTACACAAAGCAACTGTGCAGATGGATAAACGACCGACCCTTCTTAATCTACATAATAACAATATACAGAGAAATGAGCAAATGACAAACAGGAAAAAAAAATACACTTTAATAGCCCAGATATAACTGTATTAGATAAAATTAAAAAAAAGAGATGTAGCATTCCTTATGTATATTGCAGTTTGTAATACACACATACATACCGAAAAGTTGGTTAAATACATGGATCTCCAAATAGAATTAAAAATCCATTGGGGGATTAAAACTGTTAAAACTGTTCCAATCATTATTTCTTCTACTGGCATTACACATAAGAATTCACACACTAGTCTCAATACATTAGATACACTCATCCATAGTCGCACTGATGCAAAAGGCTACAATACTAAATACAGGTCGAATGGTTAGAAAATTTCTGCATTAGTAAATAGGCACTTGGCCTCGGCCCGTGCTTTGACCTCTTAGGCGAGTTTGACGTGACTTTTACTTATATAATAAATAATTATATTGTGATCATTTTATAGTGAATAATATTAATTACACGCAACGTCATAAAGTATGATTGTCCCTAATAATATGATGGTAGATATTATTAATATGTAAATATAAATAAATAATAATAAATGTATATTCCATCCATCCATCAGCCCTTGTAGGTCCACTGCTGGACATAGGCCTCCCCTAACTTGTGCCACTGACCGGTCCTGAGCCTTCTGAATCCAACGGATGCCCGCTGTCTTCTTCAGGTCGTCAGTCCACCTGGTCGGGAGGCGTCCTATGCCCCTTTTTCCAGACGTGGGCGCCATTCGAGGACCTTTCTTCCCCAACGGTTATCGGTCCTTCGCACTATGTGGCCAGCCCATTACCACTTCAGCCGGCTAATTCTTTGAGCTATTTCGGTTACCCTCGTTCGTCTACGGATCTCCTCATTTCTGATTCGATTACGAAGAGAAATACCGAGCATAGCCCTCTCCATAGCCCGCTGCGCTACTCTGAGCTTGTGGATTAGGCCAATAGTAAAGCACGACGTCTCGGATCCGTATGTCATCACTGGCAACACACACTGCTCGAACACCTTCGACTTCAGGCACTGAGGTAGTGTTTTGGACGACGAGATATGACGCAGTTTCCCAACGCAGCCCATCCGAGTTGGACTCTACGAGTGACTTCTTTCTCGAAGTCGGGTTACCCATCTGGATCACTTGTCCTAGGTAATTGTATTCGTCTACAACTTCGAGAGCAGCGTCATCAACAACAACCGGTAAGGGTGTGACATGGACATCCGACATGATTTTCGTCTTGTCCATGTTCATTTTAAGACCCACCCGTTGTGAGGCGCTGTTCAAAGTCCCCGAGCATTGCACCAGGTTCTTCCAGGGAACCCGCCAGGATGACTATATCATCGGCATATCGCAGGTGTGTGATGTATTCGCCATTGATGTTAATGCTACGTCGTTTCCACTCCATCAGCTTGAACACGTCTTCCAACGCAGCGGTGAAAAGTTTTGGGGATATGACATCCCCTTGTCTGACACCTCTCTGCAGTTGGATGGGGTTCGTTGCTGTGTCGTGTACTCTGACTGCAGATGAGTACAAACACTTTAACACCTTGATATATGTAATAATATATATTTATTAAATTAATAATAATATAATAAATATTACGTTCAAGGATTTCCCTGGTCCTTGATTGTAATATTTCGGGACATCCCTGGTCCATTATTTCTAGGACATCCCTGGTCCTGTTACTATGCTGAACATCCCTGGTTCATTATTTCTAGAACTTCCCTGGTTCTTTATTAGATTTTGGGTCTACCCTGGTTCCTTGAAATGAAATTAAATGAAATGAAATGATATTTATTTGCAAAAATGTGGTTACAAAAGGTGTTAGCTGGATATCGAATATCGCTCACATTTGCCAAGAATAAAGGCATACAAATTATTTCTTAAAATAATTAGTTATTATCAACTAGCAATGATATTACGTATATATGGTACGTGCAGACAATCTCGGGAAACAGTGCCCTGCCCCGATGCACGACTGACCAGACGGCTACTGTCACTTGACAGGAAAGACCTACGGACAATCGTAGGTAATATCACTGGACACTGCCCACTTAACAAACATCTATATGTTCTAGGTGTGACCGACAGTCCCCTGTGCAGGGCATGCCTGTCGGCTGAAGAAACAGCCCCTCACGTAATCCTGGAATGCGTGGGAGTAGCAACCCAACGGGCTGAAATCCTCGGCACCCCGAGGTCGTTCCGTGAAGCCTGTGGAGACACCAGGAGGATCCTGCGCTTCTGGACGGAGCTAGGCTGGCTAGATAACTAGCCGGCACACATATTTACGTACAATGGCCCAACTTAGAGGCTAAGTACGGAAAATAGAGCCCATCACCTAGCAATGATATTAAGAGTTCGAATCTATAAAATTTATCATTATACATTTTAATTGATTGAAGGTCATGCACATACCTATTTACATTGAATAATATAAATTAATTACTTATTAATGTCACAATCTTAATTAATTTTAAATTATTAGAATTTTAGATGTCAGTTTTATCGGATTCAGTCAAGTTAAAATGTGAGTACAGAATTGATTTAGTTGATTATTAAGCGAGTTATCTTACATAGATTACTTATTGCTATTAATTTATTCATCCATAAACTCTTTTAAACTATAATAACACTTTTGAGTAGCCATTGATGTGCATCCTTATTTATGTTTAGCTTATTTTAGTTTAGACCCATAGTTAAAAGAAAAAGTAAATTATGGTCAACATGTAAAATAGTAATAGCGATTACATTAGTATTATAACTGTAATCTACCCATGTAATCTACACATGTTTTATTATCAGTCGCTCGAGGTCGAACGACCAAATTGGATGGCCGACTGTAAGCATCATTAGATAAATTACCGTCACGTTATTGTTAAATTAGTACTTAACTTGATTTCACTGACAACAACGGCCAATGAGCGGGCAGCTTTCTCGACCAATCACAAGCTCTTGTGGAGAGGGTACTCGTGGAGTGGGGATTTTCCCCGAGGTGACAACGCTGCCCGCTCGGCAGTTAGTTTTGGGACGTCGAGCAAGAAGGTCGACAATATTGTAATAGTGTATAAGTGTAACAGTGTTTGAAAGTGGTGCATAAAATAATATTTAAACAAGGGAGTTATCTTTTATTTCACTATCATCTATAGCAAGAGCCAGCCCCTAGTTTCGTCGGATTAGCAAGAGCCGACACAATGCACTATTATGATAACGGTGACCTCTTCCCTAGTTCAAAGCATAACACTACGGACATTATACGCATTCAATTAGATAACTCTTTCTGAATTCTATTAAGACCTAACTGCCACAGAAGCCAACAGCAGCACAAACAAAATCTGAAAAGCTTGTTTTTGTAATAAAAAAATTTAGAATATGAATTTTACTTCATTTATTTTATAAAACCAAGAATCAGGTCAAACTGCCATAGTCTAGTATTATCCGATGCTTGGTGCTGGTTTTACTACTTACCGTAAAATTTTATGTCGTAAAAGAGCGATGTGAAACTGGAACTTTATTTAAATACTTTTAAAAATTAAAAAAAACCGTCTGCTATCAAAAAAGCTATCATGATATACCTTTTTGAAATCCAGTGAGCTCTTTAATTTGATAACCACATTGGATTATTGAATTTGAAAGGAAATAATCTGAAGGTGGTTTGAGGCCACTAAAACAATGCATTAGGCACATTCAGTCTATGATAAAGTCGATTTTTCTACTTTTCCCGTACAACAATTTGAAGACAATATGCAAAGATGGCGCGCGCATCAACGTCAACGTCAATACAAAAACACTGATCTGTCATTCTCTTCAAAAAAAATTGCGTTGTGGAACACGCCAGGTATCCACTAGTTAAACATAAACTTTCAATTACATACATAACATACTTTAGATTTTATTGATATCAAAAAATCGCCAATTTCGTCACTCACTAATGATCATCAAAATTAATTCGTACTTCCTGTAGTCCTAGAAAACTGGAATTTGGTATATGAGCTATCATTGTACACAAACAACAAAAAAATTCTAAAACTTTTAACTTTTACCACCCAACCCCTTAAACGATATAAGTCCTATCTTCACAAACGATACAGCTTAATCAATATAATATGTGGATTGATCGTTTCGCTACCGCTTAAGGTGGCTTAAGGTGAAAAATTTATTCATTGTTTATTACTTTCTTGTTATACAACAGTCCTTATCGTAATGAAACGGCTAATCCACATATTTTGACTAAGCATTTGTGAAGATAGGGCTTGTAGAGTTAGGGCGTGTAGAGTTAGAAGCTTGGCTCTACATCAGATTTAATAACTTTTTGATGTAGAGCCATGGTCTCGTCTTGGCTACACTTTACATGAAAATGGTTTTGGATTTATATTGTCTTCTTATAAAGATTCAAGCCATGTAGCCGTCTGTAGACGGACAGACTGAGAGATGGACGGACAGCAGAGTCTTATGAATAGGATCCCGCTGGTAACCTATGGGTATGGAACATTCAAAATTAACTATAGTTAGCGCACTCCCATGATAAATAATAATTGTTACCTACTCACTAACGCCCTAACTCAGAGTCACTAACGGTTACTTAAATCGCTCTTTAGTACAGAATTTGTATGGAGATTCTCTACTAAGGAGCGATTTAAGTAACCGTTAGTAACTCTAAGTTGGGGCGTAAGCTACATACATACATACATACTATTGATATCAATAATCCTGTAAGAATCAGAGTCAGAATTACTCATGATATTATTGGTTTTCCGAACTAACACAGTGAATCATAATAATTGGTTTGACAAAGCGCCTTGATAAATAGATCCTTCACTCGTAATCACGGGGAGTGCTCGACGCCATATATTAGTTTAAGCGGGGCTTATTACGATATTTAGTGTAAGCTCCGTCGAGATATTATGGGCAACTACCAACTAGCGCGATATTAAGCATAATAATTTATATTTACTTAAGACATTTTCGCAAATGAAGCGCTAATGGTTCGACTGCTCCTGTTTGTCATAATAATATGTAGTAAAACGAGTTGAGCAACAGCGAAAGGAAAAATTTAAGCGCTTTCGTGCTTCGAAGGGCACATATAGGCTGAGGTCACATATAGGTCACATATAGGCTGACGTCCTAATTATAACTAGATAGGTATATGAGTGATTTACTTAATTTAATAAAAATAAAAAAAATCTAGAATTCACTCAGTTCTGAATTATGATGAGGTAAGTCATCATATTTCAAAATAACAGACAATTATAATATATTCTTTTTAGGGTTCCGAAGTAAAATCGGAACCCTTATAGTATCGTCATGACGTCCTTTCGTTCGTCCGTCTGTCCGAAGCAAAACGCCGAGACCCTTAGTGCTAGAAAGCTGTAATTTGGCATGGATATAGGTACATATTTATTAAAACTCCAGTATCGTAGAATAAAATATTTTTCAGGATACCCTAGAGGTAACGTCAGAGTGAATATTGGAATGAATACTGTTGAAAAGGTATTTCAAAAATATTATGGGTCTTCTAAGACCATTTTTGGAAATATGTTCGCGAAATATTTGGGTTTATTATGCAAATTTTGGTTAGAGTCAAGTGTCTCCTCCCTTCTGGCTAAACAACCCAATTCCAAGTTGGGCAAGTGAAAAAATTCTCAAAAATAGTTTATAATGATGAATTTACAGGGAAAACTATCACGGCTATGTTAGCATAAGTAGTTAATCAGTAATAGTCGATAAACTTGGCTTCAACCCATTAATAGCCCACTACTGGACACGGGTCTCTTTTTTTGAGGAGGCCTAGAGCGTGGTGGAGCCACGCTGATCCAGTGCGGATTGGTGGAAGCGGAAGGGAATAAATTTATGAGTGATGAACCAGTATTAATTTACTTAAAATTTTAAGGAAATACTCAATTAAATGAACTTAGATAATAAATTGATTATTATATTTTATTTCTTCCTAAATTAACACGTTAAGTTACTGTCTCTTTACGTGCAGGTAATTCTCTTACTTCTCTTACTTCTGTCTTAATATTAACTTCTGTCTTAGTATTAAATTTAATTGTCTGTTTATATTAACGTGCATGTCGGGTAATTTTCGGAAAACCAAGCAAAGCTAGAGGCGCTGTATTCATTCGTATTATTGAGCAATTAGCCTTTCATAGCGCTCGTCGCCAAATCATATTTCCCAGGACATTAATTTCTATGCTGAAGGCAATTCAACAAACTAATTTTAAAACGGAAATTAATAAGATCTTTGCCCTATACAAAAATATTAAACGTTTTCAACTAATTTAACCGGTTTTCATTAAAGTTGTTACTAATATCACTGACTCCCGTTGAATTCGACAGAATTATCAAGCCCTAAAACCAAAGGGAAATAACGAGCATTAAGACCTTTTAGTACGCCATCTTATGGACCTCTACACTAGTTACAGGAAAATATGCGGGGGAATTTTAACAAGTGTTTGAAGTGTAATTTTCTTCAAGTGAAAGAGCAAAAACATTTCTCTTAAAAGAAGAAATAAATGATACTATGCAGAGTATTGCAAGCAAAGCTAAGAGTTAAAAGAATTTAAAGTAATGTAAACACGAAAACTTTGCTTTCGAGTTGAGGCAACTCAAGCCGGAAACACATTCGAACTCAAGTGCCTGGAAAAATTAATTCGAAGCTGTGGCAGCAACGAGGGCACCCTCTCCCGTCCGAGCCGCCTTCCATTTTCACGATCATTTTCGCTGCCTGTGAACGAAATTAACAGACTTAAAATACCACGCACGCACTCTATTGTGGTTCAGCGTATGCATTTTGCGATAACATTCAAGTGTCTTGAGAATTTTCTACTCCCTGAAGTCGTATAAAGACCTTTGTTTAAAATTTCTTCTAGTTAGAGATCGTTTACTTTTCTAGTTTTCCCTTGCGTTTCAAATCCGTTGTGGATTTGAAAATGGTTTTATCGTAACTTTCTTTGTCTGAAATGAAGCAAATATTACATACTAGATGTAAGTGCAAGCTGTGAAATGGGGAGTACAGTCGATGGCAATTAGCACTGTGACAATGACATTCAAACGTGTGCAAATAGAGCATGCGGATGCCTGTCTCCCCCGTCTGGTCCTATTCTGCCAACAACTCGATTAACTAGCATACAATGATGGAAGCCAAAAATTTGTTTTATGTTGTACGTATCTCGTTCAATTCACTTGCCAAAACGGTAAATTGTTTGCCTGTTGCGAGTTAAATTTTTTTCGTCATCGAATATTACATGTTGTCCTTTTTGAATTGCAATGTTTATAATACTTAAGATAGTTGCTGTATTCATTTAAGTAGTGTAAGGAGTAAGAATTTATTTGTTTAGCGTTTCTGCCATGAAAGAACAAATTTTCCACTGAAATATCTAAATTATGGATGTAAATATTCATTTCATGGTATGTATAAACAGACCATGAATTGCAAGAAGTATTTTCACAAGCAATTGCTTGTTATAATTATGAAATTTTACTGTTTTAGTGTAAAAAAGTAAGAACTCGTAAAGTAACATACGCGTTTTCTCATGAAATAAATCCTGGATTCTAAAACATAGGTAGTTTATGTATCTCCTAATTTACCTATAATAGGTAGTAGGTTTGATCAATGCCACCTCCGCCCACGTATAGCTAAATTAAAATTGTGCTATACCTCTTCGGGTATGGTGCTGTCATTGTTATGGTGATGTGCAATCATATAACAATTTAGCGCGCTGATTAAATTCTCTCACGCCACGCGCATTTGCACAATTACGTTCTGTTTTAGTGATTTTGGTACTCTCCTTTATTTAATTACAGAGCCACGTTTGTGATAATAACTCAAATGCTACTTCCATTATCGACTATCATAAAAAAAGATACATAGGTAAGTAGATACGTTAAATAATGGACAAATTTAAAAACTTACGATTAGGTAGGTAGGTAGGTACTTGAATTTACTAAATGCATAACCTCAACTAAACACGCCACACGAAATTCATTATTTCATAAAGAATTATTCAGTAAAATTTCGCAAATTATAAACCACGATGTTTCAAAACAAATAAGTACTTAAATCAAAAATCAATAGTGCCTTCTACGAGTGTTAAACTTTTAATCTAATTAGCGTGCGCTTTTGCTTCCCTTACACTTTACTGTTTAAATTAATTCCAAAAATATAGTAATTAAAATCTCTGAAATAAATACTTTTCATATCTTGCGTTATCTTTAATTTTATTACACAAAGTTTTATTTCCGATCAATGAATGAAAACTCTAGTTCCCATAAATCAATTTTTTTTGGAATTTGTAAATTACAGTTTAATTAATACGCCGAGCGATATCATAATACGTTAGATAGATTCCATGTAATAAAACCTAAAATAGATAGAATGATACAATACATAAGATACAATGTTAATTTGTAATGTCAATGAAAAATTTAAAATATTTTTATTTGATTATAATTATTAAAGAAATGGTTTTATCGATAGAGGAGTCTATTGAATTGACGACGACATCTCAAAGCTAGCTAACGATCAAGATACTTCAACAATACTTCACGAATGATGACAAGTATTCTGAAAGTTTTGTTGAATAGACAAACATACATAAATAGGTACATACACACTCGTACATACAATTATATAAGTTGCCTACGCCGTAATCAGGTAAAAAATAAAAAGAACAAAATGATGATATGTTAAACATCATTACCATAATAATTATTTTGTAATTTTTTTCATGGCTGACAAAAATGCTGGTGTGATGGTAAGTGGTCACGTTACTACGGCCCGTAATTCATAAGTGTACACGTACTACAATATTACTCATATACTTTGGTATATTTTAATGTATTATAACCATGTATATTGTATACTAAATAATATATTATACAACCTAGTACACGCTAAATAAACTATAGGTAGGTACTCTAATAAATAACCCTAGATCTGTAGGGAGGGAAAAAATAAATAAAGCTCAAGCTAAAACGGTTGAACAGCGAAAATCTAATAGTGACGACACAAACCCCAAATAACGAGAATTCAATCAAATCACTTTGATTCATGACGTTGTCGATTGTAAGGGTAGCTCGATATCTATATTAAAGCCGTAGCGGTAGCACCTCAATTTTCCTTAACAATATTTCCGGGCAACGAGCGCATCCTTGCTTGGGAAATAACAAGCGGCAGGGGTCCTTATCCCGTCGTGTTCTCTAATATCTGTTGTTATTAATGTCCTTATACGGATCTTCAATTATCTGATCCCTAAACGCTCTATCTTTTGTTTCAATAACCTACAGTGCCTACAATAAACGTTTGTCACCATGTATCAGTTATAAATTATGTTTATTGGACTAAGGTTTAGAGATAGAAATATTGATAGTTTGTTTTTACACATGAGTATATTATTTACTAACTGTCCCGGCGAACTTCGTATCGCCTAACAATCAACGAATATAGTGATAACCTCTCCCTCTCCCTCTCCTTCTCCCTCTTCCTTCTCCCTTCCCCTCCCCCTCCCCCTCCCTCTCCCTCTACCTCTCCCTCTCCCTCTCCCTCTCCCTCTACCTCTCCCTCTCCCTCTCGATCTGCCTCTCCGTCAATTATGTTTTGTTGCTAACTATTCCTGGCCTGAGGGTTATTCATTTTTCAAAAATCTAATGATGCAGTTTTAGTTTTAACACAGGAGAAATAATAGTGATCGGCTCCAAGACTGCTTTGACCACTTTTCGCTATTCCTCGTAGTTTCAGGTTTGGCCATCAACGCACACTTGAAAAATTCACCCTGTATATAGATTTTAATAATTGCGTTTTAGTGTTGAACGTAATATAGAAATCATTTGAAATATCGTAAAAAACATAATGAACGACTTCATGGCGTATAGTTCAGGATTATTTTACGATCACTGAAATAAAATTTCGACATTTATGGTCATAAAATTTTCGCAGGTTCACATATTATTTTTTATTAAATTGTAAGCAAAAAAGTAGGTGGCTTTATCGCTACGCCGCTATTTCTTCCATGCCACCTATAAAAGCAGAAAAAAGAGTCAAATGGATTTTCTACCCATCCGTTCAAAAAGGTACCTACGAATAAAATTTTTAAACGCCACAACAACGAAGTTTACCAACAATGGTGACAGATAAGCAATACAAGAAAGTAGATTATTAATAGTAGGAAAAAAACTGTTTCCAATATTTTTTTCCATGAATTAATAATTTTTGGAGAAATTAGATCGTAAAGTACCTTACACCTAGTGCTATCATTGTAACTTTTTAACTGTTGTTTACAACTGACTTAAATATGGATTCTTTTTATGAAAATAGCCAGCAAACGAGCTGACGATCCACCTGATGGTAAGTGGCTATCGCCGCCCATGAACATCAGCAACACGAAAGGCATCACTAATGCGTTGCCGGCCAAGAAAGAAAGAAGAAAAAGAAAGAAATAGATCGAATATTGTGAATGACTGTAAGCTTTAAGGTTAAACATTATTGTAAAACCTTTTAGAACCTGTTGTGTAAAGTATTGTAATGTGTAAAATACATTAGGTACAGAAATCAGTGGAGTTGCCCTCCATCGAATTTCCTGATACGTTAACAATTAATACCTGATTTTTAGCCTCTGAGGTCTTCATTGTATCTCCAAAGAAACTGGTGAGTAAAATACTCACATAGAGCAAAGGGCTCTCTGAAAAAACTGGCAAACTGCGAGTTGGACTCGCGCACTAAGGGTTCCGTACCATTATCTATACAACACTATAATAGGGATGTTGACACAAATTATAAATTAATATAAATTTATGTCTAAAATATTAGTGGTAACATTTAAAGGCCTAAAATATGATTCTTTTATTGAAATCAATCACAATAAATTAAATATAATTAATTCAAAATGTTAAAAATTGTACTCACTGTCACGTGACCTCAAACGCCATTTTGAAAATATGACGTCATTGGAACAATTTTATATGGAAATTCAACAAACTTAGCAGACAGATAGTATTGAATATCGTTTAGTGACGTCACGTGACGTTTTTGGTGGGAAATTTGATAATGATTTGTATTTATCAATTTTTGTTTTTAAATTGAAGATTATTATTTTTATAATATTTTTTTCGTGAATATTGAGGTTCTATCTATAAAATAAAATTGAATCCTAAAATTAGTCAACATCCCTATTATTTATTTTTAAAGTGAATGTACAACTAAATATTCTGTGAATATTTCAAGCGTTATTACCGCTGCTACCGGTAAAAAAATCACGTTTGTTGTATGGGAGCCCAACTTAAATATTTATTTTATTATGTTTTTAACATTTGTCGTTATAGTTGCCACAGAAATACATCATCAGTAAAAATTTAAACTGACTAGTTGTCACGGTATCACCAGGCACCAGACAGGCAGATGGACAGTGGAGTCTTAGTAATAGAGTCCCGTTTTTACCCTTTGGGTACGGAAACCTAAAAATTACCAAATCTTAATTACATTTAAACACAGAAAGTTTGCTTAACTTTTGTAAAGTTTCACTATTGAAGATTTCATCTGATTACGAGTAACAAAAGCAATATTCCACGCTTCTCGAATCCTCAATCGTGCGCGGACTGCTAAAAGAGGTTACCATGTCTGAATCTTTGTGCGCTAACGGAGCCGAAGCAATTTGTCTCACATGCCGCGCCCGTGATTGAAATTCTTGCTAACTCTTCAGTCATGTGATCGAGGTATCGAGCCACAACACATCTTTTTTCTAAAATAACAAACAAACTCAGTAATTTTTTATATCGCAAAATATTATCTACTAACTGGTGGATACGCTGCGTGTCCTACTACGCTAAAAAAGAAATACATAAGTTGGGGAAAAATGTATAGGAAAAGTGGAAAATCAACGAAAAGTGGAAAATCTACTTTATCAATGGCAGGCGAATTCTCAAAAATCTGTGATTGCAGTTTTACTTATGTTTCAAATAAAGGAATGTTCCATTTGAGTAAAAGTCATCATCAATATTGAGGGTAATTTTTCTCCAACACCGTCTTTATTTTCCACACTGTTTATAGATTGTTTATTTTTCTATTATAAAGTAAAAACATTTTCAAATGTCCTGCAAGAAAGGGTTGCTTCTCATATTCGATACACGTTAAAATAGAGGATAATCTACCAAGAAGAAACAGAAGTTATTACACTAAATAGAATTATCTAATAATTATGCCACTGCACAGAACTAAAAAACCGCACGCTCAATATTTAATCATTACAAACGCAATGTAGGTAGGAAATTGTATCTACAATAAAAGCTCAGTTATTTACAAGAGCTTTTTTAATTAGAGTGAGTCTTCCATGAAACAAAGCCATAATAAATAATTTAAAAATGCGCTCCTGGGAAAAAAGGCAAGGAACGCTTGAATTCGATGTTTTTATCTCAACGTACATATTTAATATCTATAAGTATTATTCGCCTTTGTACAAAATAAACGGGATCAGATAAAAATGAATTTTGTCTACAAAGCTTGCAACTCTACCAAAACCTTCGTATGAGCTAAGTTGTGTACCTACTAGATACGTATGTAGTATGTGTTAAATTAGAGGTTCAATTATACCCTATATTCTAAAATCATATTATGTGTGTATTAAACAGGGTTTAAAGTTTAATTTTATTATGTCTATGTACAATACTCATACATATGTGTGTAATACAATAACAACAGGATTATCTAGTGATACTTGTATAACAAAAATATTTTTTATTGTTGTCTGCAATATTGTACGTAGTTAGATACCTATCAAATTAAACTAAGGAAGCGAATTCACAAATATACAAGTTTTTTGGAATATCCAAGCTTTAAGTGAACAAACACAAAGGTTATCCAAACCGGAACGTTCATTAAAAAGTTATGCTCCAAGTAAAACACATAATACGCCACGCAGATCAAATTACGAGTGATCGTTGAATCTACTATTATGACAAATTATTGAGCCAAAAATTAAATGATTTATTAGCTGATATTTTTTATGTAAATAACCGACAAACGAGCTGACGATCCACCTGATGGTAAGTGGCTATCGTCGCCCATGGACATCAGCGATACCAAAGGCATTACTCATTCATTGCCGGCCAAGAAAGAGAGGATAAATAGAAAGAACTGGCTTTCAAGCCCCCAGTTGCTAAACGATGAGTTGGTTGGCAGCTGACTCAAGCAAGAGGTAGGTAGCCATCCATGCGTAAAGAATAATAATGGTATCAATGAACTATAAAATCAATATTACCCATATGATGCCTTCGTAGGGCTCAACTACCAGCGGGCCTGGTTTCGTTCCCTCTTCCCGACACCCGTTCGGCAGGGATTTGGGGTCAATATCTATTCTGAGCCACTCCAATACGGCTAAAATAATAATGTTATGTGCGTATTAGAAGTCGATTATCACTCGCTTTAGTGAAGGAAATCATCTTGAGGAAACCTGCACACCGGAGAGTTCTCCATAATGTTATCAAAGGTGTGTGAAGTCTACCAATCCGCACTTGGCCAACGTGGTATACTATGGCCTGTACTTTACCCTCCACTTTATAAGAGGAGAACCCTAGCCCAGCAGTGGGATGATTATGGGTTGTTACTTTAACTCGTAGCTGTGTGAAGTAAACCGTACGTATTTTCTTCATTAATTTTCGTAATCAAACAATTAATCGCATTTACGTCTGCTACACACAAAAGTACTTATATCAAGTTAGAATATCTGACAATAAATCTAGAGAGAGATAACAGAATGAGCACAAATGTGATAATATCGTGAGCAAACTTATTGAGTTAAGAGACATTTATGCTACGATAAAACTACATAAAATATTTTGCCGACTGCGGGGATTCGTTTCCAAACAATGCCATCAAGAGAATCGTAATTGGCACAGCAACGGATGTTTAAATTAGGTTAAGTGTAGTAGACAATAGCCGTCTTCTTCCGTATCTTGTATACAGTAATAACCGATAACCAATTCACCTGTACAATTCAACCCAGTGCAGTTTGGTTTCAATTAGACAAAGTCAACATCGCCTCAAAGTGGACCTAATTGATATTTTCCCCTCCGGAAATTTAATCAAAATGCCAAATGCACAGAATATTGCCTTATGGACAGACGATCTCATATTACATAAAATATCTATAACGAAGCAAACATTTTCATTAAAATCATTTTGATTAATATTTTAATTAATGTATTGCAAATATCGCAAAGTATTTATTTTTATTCGTCAGTGTCATCATTTCATCATACAGTTACTGAAAATTATAGAGCACTCATGAATAAAATAAATATACAGGAAGTTATTTTTTTTTAATAAATCCTCCTAATAAGTTTATAACGATAGAAATACCAAACCATTGTAAAATGTAAATGAAAATTATATTAATAAAACAATTTAAAAGTCTATTAGCACTTGCAACCCATGTAACACTTGGCTTATATCATACATTGAAACTTTCTGAAACGGCCTGCTCTTATTTCAGCATACTCACAAAATGATCATTAGGTCAGTACCACACTACACTAAGCCCGTAATGTCTGCAAAAACTACTTGGCAATGATCCCAATGCAAAGTAGTCATTTGTCTCCACGATAGCGCTAAATGACCACATTTTTATTGGACGACACGACAACGACATCTCATGTAGGTAATATATGTATTGTGTATATAATACACAAACATCCACAGATAAGTGCGATTGGCTTGGAAAGGAGAATGCCCATAACCAGTACTCTTAAAAAAATAATTGTGTCAAAATGATTTTTGGACAAAAAAATTAATTAAAATATTTCAAGTATTTTACCCTATCTCCTAAAAAAATCCTTATTGGGAATAATTTTCTGAAATTAATAAGTAACTTTACTTCCGTTTTACAAAAGAAAACCATTGGGCCATTTATGTTTGGATAAGGGCCAATCAGGAATCTTTTAAGATCCTTCGGGCCAATAGGTTGCATTGATTCGATTATAATTATGATACATCAAACTAGATGACGTAAGGGGACTGTCAAATGAATTAGAAAATTATTATAATCAGCCAGGAGTAATAGTGTTCTGTGATTATAATATATTACAAACTACATGGTGTTTGGGGACGTCAAATGAATTTGAAACTTAAAAGATCGACATTACAAACGCAATCGACTTTAATACGCCTGCATAGAGTCCATATTACTGTGAGTTTACTATAACCTAAATACAAATTAATTTTGTTGAAAATCTCGTATTTCCTAATATTAACATTGACTAAAGTTAGTATGTGTAATTTATCAAGATAACATAATCAAATAAAGTTATTTTTATCAAGACACAAAAATGTTAAAGTCAGTACTTACATTTCTCCATACTGAATGGGCATTCTCCTTTAAGGTTCTGAGTTCTGAGTTCTGACAGCCATGAAGTCTTCAAAGAACCTACATCAGAATCGTCAATTGTATGTTGGGACAATAGTCAGTAGCATATTATTGAACTCTTGTCTTTCCAAGGTCTGAAAAAACTTTTTTCACAAATTTTGAATAGGTTAGTGATTAAAAACATTTCATAAAGTGGCACTTAATTTAAAAAGTTGTATCGTTATCGTATTGTGTAATGAAGAAGCGACCTTTGGGCAGGCGTCGGTCGCCGGTCGGCTCGCATCGCACTCAATGGCTTGTGCTCGGGCCGCAGTCATTTCGCGGATTTACCTCCCTATATTTCACCCCATGTGGTTTACGGTATATCCTTATTTTGATTTCACGCTCTATTTTGGAGATCAAAGACGTATTGCAATGGATAACTGCTTGCTATCGTTCAAATTTGCAAAGGATAATAATTATGTTCTGATCCCGTTCTTCTCAAACTACTACATTTTTGTAGATTTGTAGGAAAAACAACTAAATAAAGCGTTTTCAGAACTCGCATGAAATAACAAATTTTATGCGCTATATGTATTTTCCCAACAGATCGAACAGTCGATATAGGGTCGATTCTCGGAAAAACGTTTATCCCAAAAGAACTTTATTTCAGATTGTTATTTCTATCTTACAGTAATTACATTGAAAAACGATTCATCGAAAAGTATTAATTTGTCTAATTAACGTTATTTCGAATCACGTTGGCTAAATAAAATACTATGAAAGATGAGTACAAGGGAATCTGAAACGAACATTAACGACAAGAAAGAGAAGTATAAAAAGTAATAAATTATCATTAAACAGTTTTCGTTTACAGAAGAAGTCATTAATAAAAGCATTTAGCTTACGAGAGCGAAAGGTGCGGGGTTGGTAGACGTCAGTTTCGCGCAACTTACTGCAACTTGTTTATTCGCCGCTCGCAGCCCTTTGTTCCAAGCCAACTTCACAGACGACTGCGGGAACTATTTTACCCCGCAAATAAATGAAATTTACATTCATCACTCAAGAACTTTCAACACAATGCTTAATTTCGGGCTATAAGCAAAATTCAGCTGGTAACAAGACAACGAATAAACATCTTTTCTAAACTGAAAAATATTTCATAAATATCTATAGCACAAATGTCTCTACATTTTGTATTTAAAAGCTCTATCTACCTACCGCTAAATTAAAAAAACTAAAATTAAAAAAAAAATACATGATCCATACATACATAAATCAAAATGAGTCATACCTATTGTAATACCTATGACACCGTCAGAAAATGATTGTATTGTTCAATATAAAATACAATTTGGAATCAAGATTCGACCATGTATTAAAAGTTCTAATTAATTACTTTTCACGCTGACATACAACGTATATCCCAAATTAGACGGTCAAGAATCATAGAACCAATTTTATTCCTTTGTGTAACATAGGTAAGCACAAAGAAATAAAATTGAGAAAAAAACAAATGAATCTAAAAACCGCTACGAAATTCCATTGGGTACACTGCTAAGTAATTACAGATAAAAAAGTTAATAAAGTTAATAGTAGTAGGAGTAATTTTTCTACAGTCTTTTGTTATCTAGTTAATATTATTCAAGTTTCCAACACTTCATAAGCAGAATCCTATTAATACGAGTATTATAAATGTGAAAGTTTGTGAAGATGTTTAGATGTTTCATCCTCAATTACACCACAACTATTTAAGTGATTTGGCTGCAATTTGGAATGAAGACAGCTTATACCCTGGATTAACACATAGGCTACTATTTATCCCGATAAAGTTCAGGGTTCCCGCGGAGTTAGTAAAAAATCGATCTCAACCGCGGGCGAAGCCGCGACAAAAGCTATTAAATAAATAAACAAAGCTGTCTCTCTCGGGTTTGATTCCTGGCTGGGGCAGATGTTTGGCAACATTCATCATGTTTGTTCTCGGGTCTTGTGTGTTATAATGTGTTGTTTTCTGTGTGTCCGCCATCCGCAAAACGGAATCCTAGTGCAAAATAATGTAGTTTATCAGTGACCCAATAAACACTATATATGCACACTTTAATAAAGTAAACATAATTTTATTGTAAGTATTATAGCATCAATACGTAACATATATATACGAACACGGAATGAAGCGAGTTGACTTAATGCTTAAGTTGCGGTAAAAATACTATTATTTTTACTCCTCTAATATGCTACGCGAGAATATTAGTCGAATAAATACTGAAACTGTGAACTTTTTGGTGCAGTGGAAGTGTTATTGCGCTTGGCATCACATTTGGAGAATGTAAATATTCGGAAGAGCGCATTTCTCGGCTGAGTGGCCAGCGGAGCCGAGTTAATGAAACACTCCCGGTTCTCGGTGGCACGCGATGTAGCTCAAAGTTAGCTCCACCGAAAACTTCATTCGCCCAAGACGACGTTCCTTCTCAAAATTATTATTTATAAAAGTTAAGTTTAAATTATGTTGTCCGTAACTTATTTGAATAAGATATTTAAAAAGTCGCTCATATGCTTACGTATTTGTAAAATTTTGCCATATTTGTAAAATAGCTTGTTTAGTAAACTAAACATCTCAGAATATTTTTTATTACATCGTAAACTTGTCCAATGCCTCGCGTAGATACGTCCCAGGGTAGTTTCTTTGTTTAATGGCATTTAGCTAAATGCTACAATGTATAACAAAGCCAGGTAATTAATATGGCAAAATGTCCGAATGAAGCACTACGAATATGATTCTTGACTCAACATGAGAGACTCTTTATGATCACATATCTGAAATTTATAATTGAACAACATTCTGATACAAATAAAGGGATAACGGATTTGCGAAGTAGACACATATGAATCGCAATTGAAGGTTTCATATTTAAAGATGTTAAGACCAAGATCATCCGTAATAGGTACTATGAATAAATCGCAGTGCGGCAGTGCGCTATAAATAACTGAAAAATATGCAGTGCCTTAAAATAACGTTAATACTTTGTGAGAAATATGTTTGAGATCAATGTAGGGTAAATCTGGATTCCATGCAAAGAAGACAGTAGGACTTACTTACGAGTACAAATGTTCAAAACGACGAAAGTGATAAACATATCAAAAGACAGTTTAATCCATGTTTAACGTTGAACTCAAAGAAACATTTAAACAAGATTGCTTTCTTGCCATATTATTAAATTTCATTACAGCCTATTTTCATGTAAGTACCCAACGTACCGTATTTTACGCTAATTAAATACGGTTCACTTCGCTAACAAGTCTTTCGCTTCGGAGTAGTTACAGTCTTGAAAACATAAATTATAATTTAATTCAGCAATTTCAGAAGCAAATATGCTTCTAATGTGAAAGATTTCAATAATTTTATTAGTCCAATAGTTTAGTAGAAATAGTAAGAGAAACATTATTTCAGACATTTTGTTCACAGAGAAGTTCGTAAAAAAAATTTCATAGATTGAATTTTGCGGCTATTACAATACAAATTGTCCACATCATAGAATTACCTCGTCTTAACATAATGGATAATAATTGATACCAATTGTTTCGGTTACTGATGAATTTACTTCGTTGTCAAAAGTGAAGCTAGGGAAGCTTATTAGAAGAATTTTATGTTGAGTATCCTTGTTTAAAAATAATTCTTGACAAAAAATAACCGACATCAAAATTAGAGATACCTCAACTCAAAACCTACTCGTCAGATCGCGCTCAATTTAAATTACGCACGCGGGGACTACGTGACAAACACCAGCTTTCGAATATAAAAAGAATTCTCAAAAGTGAACACTCAACACAGTAAAAAGTTATGTTGGTTAATTAAATCAACTAGCCAAGTAACAATTCAGCAAGTAAGTAGATAATCATAATTTATTTATCTACAACACTGTTTGTTTCATTTTTGAACGGAATTAATTTCGTGACTTGTCTGTAGGCACTAATACTTATTTATGGTCTTAAATTGTTATGTTCGTTGAGAGGGAATATTTAGGGGATCTTGTAGTCTGCTTGTTTGAAGTGGACGAGGGGAAGGGGGCGAGAGATAGCGCAAATTAATTCCGTTGGCGGTCTTTGATCTCAGGCGTATTGTTGGTTGTAGTACAAATAAGCAGAGCTTAGCGAGGTCCTCTAAAGCTGCGTCGTCACAGCGATCCCGGGAGGTTGCGGAGACCATATGGGCTTTAATAAAACTCATTTGGACTCATATCACCATTGAAAAAAACAAATGTATACGTGCGGACGTAACAACACGGTTGCTATACCTGTTCTCTCATGAAATCTCCGTATATCGCTCACAAAGTGTTCTCGAGCGAAAAATTAAGTTTTCCATTATTCTGTGCCTTGTTTGGGAACTTCACAAAAGTTGGCATATGAGATCAGACTACGCTCGTCGCATTTGTTCTTTCCTAAATGTTATAGAAATAATTATTTCTTTGTATTACGCAATAAAGTTATTACTGCTGTATACTCGTAATTAAAATCAAATATTTTTCGCGATTATAAATCAAACGTGAATTGTTATCTGACGATTGTCATTTGTTTTAACGTTTGACATTTGTTTTGACGATTCTTATTTGTTTTGTCGATTGCCATTTGTTTTGACGGTTGCCATTTGTTTTTTTTTCGATATTTTAATATTTATTCTCCTATTCCGAACGAGACGAATCCACCGTTTAGTTAAAAGTAACATGACATTGATTTGGCGGCACACAGTTCGCCTGGACAGCCAGTTGAAGAATAGAAAGAAAGTATGATTGAAAAAATCTGTATTACAATAATAAATTGGGCAGTATGGTAACCGAGGCGATTCTATTTGGGATATACGAGCGATAAGGTCGACTCCGCCGCCGCCGCCAGGCAGGCGAGGCGCGGCAGACTGCGAGGCTCAATTCGGCCAATTTGCTAGAATACGAATACCATATCGACCGCCATTATACTATTGTCTTAAGGTACACACAGACTATCCAAACACAACATCTTTCTATTAATACTTGTCAATTTTATTTCAATCACAAGTATTTTTCGTTCGATAACGCCACGACCGCGGCGCGGCGCAGCGCTCGACATTTGGATAAGTAGTATATTATTTTTCATTCAGCATCTGATTTTATATGGTGGTTAATTCCTTAGCATTTAAGTTTATATTACAACTGCGTAAATACTGGAACGCTTTTGTTTAGTGCCTTAGCTTAGTCTAAATATGCCTTTACGAGGCCGAGTACTTGAACGTGAGCCCGCATTTCATTAATGCTGGGAATAACAATGTAAAGTAACCAACGAGAAAGCAACTTATTACGCCTCTTTGACCGTATGTGCTGGATAACAATAAAAATAAAGCATTCTTTTGGTACTTATCGTGCATAAATAAACTATGACTAGTTAAGTGCCTAATTTATAGGTGAGACTTATTTATTTATTTAAATTTTATTAAACCGTACAAAACGTATTAGTACAAAAGGCGGAATTAAGGCTATAAGCATTCTCTGCCAGTCCACCTTAGGGCAGGTGGGCAGCAATGAAGCCAGATTACATAACAATTTTAGTATTTAAATCAAAACAAATAATACTAGAGCGCCAGCGTATCCATACCCACGACGTTGATTAATTTAAATGAAGGGATTTAATTTATTAACATTTTATAATATCCTAAGCCAACCTTTAAAATATAATAAAATATATTTTTTATTTATATTATTTTATGTAGATTAATCAAGCAGATTTGGTAAAAAATACTTTGTCCATTTTTTAATTCACGATTTAATTAGCCACTATGATATGACTAAATTTTATAAATTCGAATAAGATTATTTTATAGTAGATATCGATTTCGTCTTTAAAAATCTGCACTAAGCGAACTGCTTCACCTCACAACCCGTAGCACTATAAAATCTACCTAGAACCGAGAAGGATGTCCTAACAATGCTCACAAGTTTCTAAAGCCCTTTTATCAAGACGTATTTACTTTGATAATAATCGAACTCAATTTCATCGTTATTATAGGATCAAAGAGATCCAGTTGCGACGTTTTAATACGGTCTGGCTTCCATTAAGGGTTACTTTGCGGCAAAACATACTGATTACCGAGTACAAGTACCTAAATAAAATTTTAATATGGCTAGAGTACCGTACATTCAGTGCGAAAAGGATACCCTTTACATAATTTTAACAATAGCTCGCATGACTGTCTATTCGTCTAATAGATAAAAACAAGACAAGTATGGCTTATTAAACAAGTACTTATTCTAATTTAAAAATTAAAAATAGTAAAAGTTAAATTAAAGGCAGTAAAAGCTTATATCATTTAACATTTTAAAAATATTACTGACATTGCAAAAAAAATTACTCAATATTTTACTTATTATATTGAAAACAACAAAGTATTTTTTTCAATATTATAATTATTTTAATATCTACATGGGAATTCCCTCAACTCAGTCGGAGGATGTCCGATAGTCAAGTCCTATAAAATCTGATATAAATATATTTTTTTTAATTAATCTGAATACTACTTTCAATGAGTACATTATTGGTGATTGCTTATAAAGTAACTACTTCAGTCTGTACCCGACGTATAAATGTTTGTTCTCGGGTAGTGGGTGTTATAATTGTGTATGTATTGCTTTAAAATAATTTTATTAACATTTATTTATTTATTTAAAACTTTATTATACCTTTTAAAAAAATGGTACAAAAGGTGGGCTTAATGCTAGAAGCATTCTCTGCCAGCTGACCTTTGGCAAAACAGAAACATCAAACATTATAGCTATACTTAAATTAATAACATTATAGTACGTACCTAGTTAAAAAGTTTTTTAAATTATAATATCATTGTTGTATGAGAAAGATAATAACACTATTGTTACCAGTCTACTATCGAATCTTATAGCAAAAATAAAAAATTCTCGGAATCATTATCCTTATCCAACATGATAATAATTATAATTTATCAACGGAAAACCATATTTTACAATTTGCCGTAATTTGCTATCTGATATTAACTTCAGGGCCGGAGAAAATTAAACAGGAATTAGAATATTACTGTTCCGAGGAAACATAAAACATTGAAGACGAGCGCAGAGACTCGGAGTAGCACGAACAGACAATGTGATCTTAATTAAAACAATTTTATTTTATTATCCCGTCGGCTTTCCTCCGGCCTTACCGCGCGGTGAGCCGTCTGCAATCATATAATGACGTCACAATTTGAACTGTATGAATCCATGACGCACACATTGTAATCTCCGCCTCATCCACATTGCAATGTCGTCACACTTCTAAAATATTAATTAAGCTGGCTTGGTTTAAACCCGGAACCACGTTTGCATTGAAATTCACTTGAAAGCGTATTCAGACCACGTTTACATTATTGCTGCAAATAAACGAATTACAGGCGGGTGTACCTAATTAAATATTATAAGTAAGCTGAATACCTCGTTATTTCTTGTGTACCTACTTAAAATTCGCAAACATTGCAGCTGATATAATATTAACAGGGACACATTGATTTAAATGGTGACTTAATGATGTTATGGATGATATCGATTAATTATATTAACAGTAGGCTTTCATTTTGAAATTTATCCTTTTCTGTGAGGACACCAGATTAACTATGAATAACAAAAGATGAATTAAGAAAGATGAAGAATCTGATGCAATGAAGGGATAAACATGGGTAAAAGCGTGTGTGAAAAACAAACCATCAAAAAGTAACCGACTCCCATAGTGTTTTCAGATTTTAACTGCGTCTGAATTTTTTTCATCATCGTAATATCATCAAGTCCATAATAAGTCTGTGTTAATTAATTGTCTTAAAATCCAGCATAATTCATTAAAATTTAAATTAATTAATTAAACAGAATCGCGCATAAAATAATTTCCTTCGCTGGAATTAAAAGCTAAAGGAAACTCGATATACCAAATATTTTTTTAATAGCCGAAAAATGACCAGACTAGCCACCTGTGGATAAATTAAATTTTATAAGTAGTCACCTTGGCTCAGTAACATCATAGTTATCACCAATCCATAGCTAAACCGTTTAGGTAGGTGCACATCGCTTATTTTGATGATACATCAGACACATTTCGGTAAAGTCCGTACCCTAAAACAAATAAAGCGAGGAAAAGTTGCAAAATGAGTAAAACCCGAGCATACATTGACTACGATCTGAAAAGGGCCCCATTGCGTTGAGCTTGCTCGTCGTGTCATCGTGGACACAACATGTGTTTTTATTTTTCATTATTTATTAAATTCTTGTCTTTTACCGGTCACTTTACACCCCAAAATTTTTATTGTGGGTTTTAATCTTTGTAATGAGATCTAGTGTGTGTAAACCAGTAACCCTGTTATAGACAGCCCCGTACATTCATCAAAGTGGTCCCTACCATCTCGGCTGTCGAGCGAAGCTCAGGGCCCTGGAGTAGACTGAGTTAATCTGAGCATATCGACGCTTGAAAGGAAAAATTGACTAAGCAACATTGAGCCAACTTTACAGGAGAGCAGTTTAAAGTTGGAATTTTTATAAAAAAATCATACATTTTTTGGTACCTATCCTCCTACCGACGCGACGTTATTCTTACTGTTTTGGAATCCTTATTTTATCATCTATATTGAGGCATATAGGTACAACAACTTTTCTAAAAATTCAACTTTAAACTGCTCTCCTGTAAAGTTAGCTCAATGTCGCTAGTCAATTTTTCCTTTCAAGCGTCGATATAATTTTTATTTATTAAATACCACCGGTGAAGAAAATTATAGGTACTCCATAACATTCCCCTGGCCTGATATTAGTAAGAAATTGAAAGGCAAATCATAAATTTTAAGGCCAAAAAGTAAACATCAGTTTGCAAAAACCAGTTAAGTGCAGCTACAAGGGAAAACCCTTTATTATTCCCTATTTTTCATCACCTTTCCTGTAAACCTTCGTTGCTTTCAGAAAATTGGCAATGCAGTAAGTTGTGTTTCCTAAACCAGTTAGGATTTCCAGTTTCCAAGTTATTCAGCGGAACTCATCAGCAATTCAAATACCCACAAATACCTAACTACCGCGGCTCGATGAAGAGGGGCTCCTCTTTCACATGACCGCTTTTGTAAATTATTTATTACTATTTGGCCAGTTCATTCGGCCGCATTGTTTTCGGGTTTCAAATGAAAAAGCCTCTTAATAATTTTGTCCATCCGCCTTTGTCCCCTGTATTTTGTTATGGACTTATTTTGTTAAGCCTTAACATCAGTATTATACAACTTTAATTTAACGAAAAAATCCAATAGCAAAATCATACAATGTACAAATTTTAATTTTATTTGTTCTACTGTGATCAAAATTTACGTATGTAAATTGAAGCGTAAAAATAAAATAAATAATATAAAATAATATAATAATTGTAAATTTACGTATGTAATTGAGCGATTGAATTCTTATTATTTTACTGTATAGTAAAATAATTGAAATAATAATTGAATTCTTATTATTTTACTGTATAGTAAAATAATAAGAATTCAATCGCTTAAATGTAAAAAATGTAAATGTGTATGATTAATTAGTATGTATTTTTAACCAGTTCAATAAGAAAGTTTTTCCATTCGTCTGTGTAAATTCGTATGTTTTTGTGTTCTTTGTTACTCTACCCATTTAATTAATTATTTAATGCGTTCGGTTTTCATATAATTGTACGTTGTTGGACATTAACTTCGAAGATACACGAAGTAAAGGAAAGGGACTCAAAATCTAAAATACGAAATTACTATCTTATTTTGTGGTATTTAAAGTATTGTTTCGTTTATGACAACCAAAAAATCTATGATTAGAAATCCTGGCACTCTCGTTTTTCGTATTATTGAAATCATTGTGAACGTAGATATCACTGGGCCAGGTGGGATGCAGGTATTATTAGAAACATCTGGCCTGTATCCCACACACATCCCACTCATTATGCGAGAAGACCCGCGCCCAGCATAGGACAGTTACGAGCTGCGGCAATAACTCATAGATGCAGTAATTTAATAATTTATGAGTTAACGTGCTAACAACATTCTGTATAACTTAAATAGACGCACATATACTCCTATGACTCGGCGTATAAGTTTCAAACTAACTTGCAACTTCAGGCGAGTTTCGCTTACATGTTGATAGAAACGTCACGTTCCTTGCTATCCTTATGAGCTAGGAATTTTGCAATTCAAAGAAGTCTTACGGTCGTTAAACTTTCTTTATATTTGCTCTAAACAAATAATGTAGTGTAACATACGTAACACCTTTTTAACCCCCGACGAAAAAAGAAGGTTGTTATAAGTTTGACGTGCCTGTGTATCTGTACGTTTATCTGTGGCATTGTAGATCCCAAACGGATGAACCGATTTTGATCTAGTTTTTAGGGTTCCGAATAAAAATTGGAACTCTTATATTTTGGTCATGTCCGTTCGTCCGTCCGCCCGTCCGTCCATCCATCCGTCCGTCCCGTCCGTCCGTCCGTCCATCCGTCCATCCGTCCATCCGTCCATCCGTCCATCCGCTCGTCGTTTTAGTGCTAGAAAGCTGTAATTTGGCTTGAATATGTATGTACATATTTATTAAAACTCCAAAATCGAGAATAAAATATTGAAAAATAATTTTTTTAGGGTCCTTCCCATTCAGGTAACAAACAGATAAATTTTTTCCGTCGCGTAGCCGGTAGTACGGAGTAGAATTTGACAATTATGCGTCTGAATATTGTAAGGTTCCTTAATTAAAGCTGGCAACATCGAAGAAAGTGAAAAAATATGACGAGTGGGGACATACTGGCAGAATGTAGGCTATTAAAAATAAATAATGTATCTGTGAGGGCGATGTCAATGTCAATGTCAGAAGAAAAACCAAATTGGTTATTAGTGTCAGATAGAATAGAATGTTTATGAATAATGGGACTCAGATTAAAGAAATAAAAGGCAGATATAACATTCGCAAAGAAATGCAACGAATGACGTGAAGCCGCTTTTTCACTATGTGTGCATGACAACCATATTGACATCTAGCAGTGGCATCGTAGAGACACATACGTAGGTCACTACATAAGTTTTGTCGTATGCAAAATAAATGTAAGATATTGTTTAGTTGAGGGTAGATTTATAAAGTCCAACTAATATCAACAATAACAGTACAAGTTTCGTAACGTAAAGTAGCTTTGTAGATTTATTGCGATTTTTTGAAAATTAAACATGACTGAATTTACTCGTCGCGATATTCGTGTAATAATGCTATATAATTTCAAGCGTGGCTTGACTAAGCAACAGTGTTTTGAAGAAATGAGTGGTGCATTAGGACAAATGTGTCCTTCCTTAAGGACTATAGAAAGATGGTTTATTCAGTTTAATCGCGGCAATTTTAGCTTGGAGGACGATTCGAGGCCGGGTAGGCCAATAGAGGTAACTACCGATAGAAACATTAAGGCAGTGCGAGAACTACTGGAAGAAGACCGGCATGTGACATATCGACAGATCGAGGAAACCCTGAATTTAAATGCACCAACTGTTCATCGAATTCTTCACGAACAGCTCAAAGTTAGGAAACTTTGTTCACTTTGGGTACCACATTCGATGACTGACGAGTTAAGGGAACAGCGTATGAATTGGTGTCATGAGATGTTAAAAAAATTTGACGGCGGCAAATCTAAGTACGTCAATTCAATCATTACATGTGATGAAACTTGGCTTTACTATTTTGATGTCCCAACTAAATCCCAAAGCAAAGTATGGGTGTTTCAAGATGAAGATGCGCCAACGTCTGTCAAAATGTCTCGATCTGTTAAAAAAAGAATGGTGGCTGTATTTTTCTCAAAACGTGGAATATTGTCGACTATCGTGCTTGATAGACAGAAGACTGTTACTGCAAGTTGGTACACAGAAAAATGTTTGCCTCGAGTTTTAGAAGCGTTGAAAAACGAGCGACCAAACTCAAGACTCGACACATGGTTTCTGCATCAGGACAACGCTCCCGCACATCGGGCTGGCAAAACTATAGACTATTTGCGTGAAGTTGGAGTGAAATTACTGGGACATCCTCCTTATAGTCCAGACTTAGCACCATGCGACTTTGCACTTTTTCCTTATGCAAAAAAAGCACTAAAAGGACGCAAGTTTTCTAATGACGAAGAACTTATAGGCGCATTTGAAGAGATATGTGGTAGTGTTCCAGATGGTTTCTGGGGCGACCTATTTAGTACATGGTTCGACCGTATGAGAGCATGTATCAGTGCTAATGGGCATTATTTCGAAAAAAATTAATAAAAAAAAAAGTACGACAAAATTTATGTAGTGACCTACGTACTTCTTTGTGTGTGTAAGTTGCCAGACATTGAAAACAAAGTCGCAATCTCCCGCAATTTAGTAAATATTTTTTGCCATATTTTCAACTTGAAATATTATGCACAATTAAATTGGCAAATTATTTATTATTATATCACTAGTTATCAAAAAGTATAGATATTAAATATGTCAAATGTTCTTACTTACTACTTAATATGTTGAATTGTTTTAATTTATGGTTTTTTTCTCTTTTGGGTAGTTATTTTTAATTGAAAAATACCAAATTTTTAATACATTTATTATAATTAAAATACATGAAATGTCGGAGATGGCCATCCACTGATGGTGGAGTAGAAGAGAGCGAATATTATGTTTTGTGCTCGCACTTAACCCAGACGTCGCCCACTGGTCCTATGACGGCTAACGATGATGTCGAAGAGGATGGGTTTTCTCCGACATATATAATATACGTCAACTTCATTAAAATGCAATAAATAAACAAAGCAAAATTTGGATGGCCAGTCATTATCTTGCCTACTTTAAATAATAATAATAAACCATTTATCTCGTATCTGTAATCGGTTTTTATCGGTAATCTGCAAAATAAAATAATTTACTGAGTAGGCTAAACAGGAACTAAAATAGAATATAATATTTTCTTTCAATCGTGCATTTTATCGTAGGCAAACGTGATATTTTCAATCAACCAGGTTTACCTATGTTAAAATCCTTATTTTCTCCCTCTAATCCTTTGTACAATCTATCTTATGTTTGTAATAACCCAGCGACAGGTATTTATGCATTGGCTGCATTTCCTGATATTTAGATTTAAATAAATACAACTATTTACTTTTAAAATATTTTTTTTCTTTATAAGTTTATAATCGATCAATGTTCAAATAACCCATGCATATTTCCCCTAATTTAGGGTAATTGATTTTCATATATAGCTGGTATACAATTGAATAATTGTCTAGGTTTTGTGTTCCGAGAGCACCGCAAAAATTTTATTATAAATAAATAATAAAATAATGAACAGTTACCTATGAAAAGATATCTTATCTTCTTTTCCTTGATTTTGGGAACAACTTTAGCAGTGTTTAAAATTGCAAGACGGCATTTTATCTGAGAAAATTATTTAATTAATTTTGACAATTGTGACATGCAAGCTATTTGACGCTTTCATTAGTACTGACTCGGGTTTGTATTTGCTTTTTTAGTTTGTATTTGCTTTGGTAGCTTCACATTGTAGTTGGATGAATATATCTGCCTTTTATTTCTTTAATCTGAGTAATGGGATATTAATAATTTGTTTAAAATAGAATAAACGAAGTAATTGTATAAATGTGTAATGGAATTATAACAATGTGATCCGGAACAATGGAGTTTTACTACAATATAAAAATAGGAACTCACGTAATAAAAGGATCCTATAATAAAACTTAAAAAGGACAGATAGTTTAAAAATATACGATAAAAATCATATTTTTAAAAATTGTGTTCTGAACACTACAAACTCGAAGAATTTAAAACACACTCGAATAGAAATATTATTACAATAATCTATCAATGAAAAGAAAAACACAAAGAAATTTCTTCTGGACAACCTGCGAACATTAAATATATTAAAAGGAGTATTGTGGGAATCACTATATTCAATAGAGGATTTAACCTTTACAAACTTCTATGACGCGATTGAATAGTATACAAAAACACAAAAAGCAGCAAAACGTGAGCATTACAGATAGAAATATTTCGAATAGAGGCGGTTAATGTGAGAAAAAATATTTTTAAATCTATTTGAGTTGAAGTGACAGATAAATTATTCAGAATAAATGTAGTATTCTAGAACTAAACCACGGAAATTACACCTTAGAAATTATTAGAGATGCGCCGAATATTCGTTTGATATTCGGTATTCGGCGTATTCGGCATCTTTTTCACTATTTGTATTCGGCCGAATTATTCGGTTTTGGTGCCGAATATATTCGGTTCGAGTATTTCTATTTTCTTAACTACACTACACGGTATAGAACTAAAAGACAAAACCTCTTAAGTAAGATCTTGTTATATTATAAGTCAAAGAAATCCTATGAGGAATTTATTGAATAAAGCTAACAAAATAAAGGAATTAAACTTCGTATCACATATAAGTATTTGAAACCTCAAGTCAACATATTTATTTCTTAACCTATTGTTACTTAGTATAGTCAACATTTATTTTAAACATTAAATGAGCATTTATTTTTAAACCTCAAAACAATATTTTTGGTAAATGGTAATGGTAAATGGTAAAATAGCTTAAATGGCTTTCGATCCGCGAACGACGGCACCTAAGAGCCCTCTGCTCATTCTCCTCTATTCTTTTCGATCCTCTTGTGCCTGACTATTTAAAGTCTAAATTCCAATTCCTATGTTCTTCCCACGACCGTCAACTCCGCTCCTCCGAATCTCACCTTTTATCCTTTCCTTTACATCGATCTGGCTTTGTCTCTAATTCCTTTGTTGTACAGTCACGTGTAATAATATGTATACATTGTCACGTTTTCAAAAATATCTAAATTTGTAACAATCCAGAAAGAAGTGAACGACAATTCGTTCAAAATTAAGTAACCATTAAACGATGTCAAAATAAGGTATACACGTTTATTCCACATTAATGTAATCGAAACAAAATCATAAATAAATTCACACTTCGAATATCATTTTTAACTATCCATGACAATTTCTATAACATGTAGGTATACAATTGTACACATGTAATAGACATTGTCATGGCTACATTAAAATGATATTGGAAGTGTATACTTACTTTTGCCGTTTTTGTAACTTCCTTTCAAACCTAACCTTCCAAACTAGGCTTTTTATTTAAAATTTAGTTAAAATTTACCAAAATGCTTAAGTAATTAAGTAGGCTGTAGGCTGTGAGCAAGTCGTAAACTTCTTTGCGTTGTTGATCATTAGTTTTTAGTAAACCAAAGGGCATTCAAGATTTATTTTAAGATATATGAATATTTTAATTTATTTTTATTATTTTAATATTTAATTGTTAAAATGTAATTTCTACCAATAACTCATACTGCATACATTGTGTCTTATTTTATTACTATAGTATCTATCCCTTTTTCATTTTAATTTTTACCCACAGCGGAAGGAACGAAACGAACGCGGTATATGCATTAGGGTTTAGAGGTTGTTTGTTAGTTAGTTTGTATGTATGTATGTTACCGTTTTTTATGAAAACTACTGGGCCAATTTCATTGCAGTTTTTTGCATTCAAAAGGTATCACTAAAGAGCGGGTTTATAGATATATTTTATGTCGGTATGCCACCAGAGGGCGCTGCAGTAGCGTGATACGAGGAGGGGTTTTTCAAAATTTGTATTTTTATCCTCTGCTGTCTGTACCTACACGCTGCTAACTATTCCAATTTTTTGTAATACGCTTTTATACACACCCTCGTAGTAAGTTTTTACCTGTATCGTAGGTGGCATAGATGACACATAACACATCCCAATAACACCTATGACTCGAGTACCAACAAATATTTAACTGTTTCATAAATATGTGCCCCAGCCGGGAATCGCACCCGGGAATCTAATCACTTCGCAGGCAGAGTCGCTCTCGCTACCAACTAGGGTACAGATAATTTCTACTTGGAAATTTGCAAGTATAATAATAATATCCAAATTCCGAATAAAACAATCAGGACGCCTTTTTATTAGTACAACATTAATTAAGAAAGTTACACGTCTTATTTTGAATTGCTTTATTTACAAAAAAAAATCCTTTCTCCAAATTAATTAAGTACGCCGTAAATATGCTCACCAAAATGTGGCACTTTCATTGGTCCAATTGGACCAAGGCTACCACAAAGTATGTATTTTATTTTTAACCGACTTCAAAAAAAGGAGGAGGTTCTCAATTCGACTGTATTTCTTTTTATGTTTGTTACCTCAGAACTTTGGACTGGGTGAACCGATTTGGATGATTCTTTTTTTAATCGAAAGCTGGTGCTTGTGGTGTAGTCCCACATAAAGGAGAACCCCAATTTTCGGCCTCGAACCATATGTAATCTGTGTTAGAACATCGGACTAGACAAGAGTAAACTATATACCAAAAAATTCGTCTTATTTATAAGATAAACATATTTAAATCTTAACTTCAGCTGCTGTTGCCAAATGAACAAAATAATGCAAAAAAGTTTTCACAGTATTTACCTCATTACATACGATTTTATAATCGATTGAATCGATTGATATTGATCGATTGATTTAAAGATTAAAGATTTATTAAAAGTTTTTATTTTTCATAAAAACAGTTTTACAATAGACATAATATGATTGTAAACAACGACAATAGTTGAGACTGTGTCGCCGCTGTTTACGCCCACCTCGGAGAAGCAAGAAATACAAAAAATACCTTAAATCTATTACAATGACATATTTGTGTGGATGTGCGTGTGTGTGTGTGTGCGTTTGTGTATGCATGCGTGTGTGTGTGTGCGTGCGCGCGTGTGTGTGTGTGTGTGTGTGTGTGTTTGTTTGATGGAACATAATAATATATTTTATGTATTATTTATTGATTATAATTATAATATTAATTTATTTTTACATATTTTCGTATTCCATATAAATCAAAACTATGTAATATATTATAATTACCATTTAATCGTTACGCTAATTTTATTAAATTACATTTTGAATATTTTGACATCGATTAATCGACTGACAATAAAGATGATGTAATCCCTAATAATGTCATTTAGGTAACCATAGTATTTATAAATAACACCACTGTATTGTCATATTTCTCATCGATCTTTCATCTTTCTACGCGTGTTTTGTATATTTTTTATTTATTTATCCAACTTTATTTATTTAATTCCTGGAAAACTAGTGAAAAAACACTGATATAACCTAGCACAGATTGTCATGCAATTATTCAAAAATGATTTGCCATACGTAATATTTATCAGTTCTCATGATAGAATTTTCAAAAAATACAAAACCACGGTAACGGGTAGTGGAATTCCACCCGAACCCTTTTTTGAAATTCATTTTTAACTCTATTTTCAGCAAATTTTCAGTACAAAACAGATTAACAATTGACTTTTTTACAGTGTTGACATTCAGATAATGTTATTTATCCCCAAATTTGAATGCTTCCGATCAAACAAAACATGTTTTATCGCATGTTTTATAATCGAACGCTGCAGGGGACATCGCAAAACCGATATAAAAATTAATATTAGGCAATAATTGCAACTTTTGTTGGTGTTACCGTAAATTTTAATAAAGAAGTTTACAAAAAAAATAAGATTTTATCTTTTTGAAATTTTATTTAATAAAATTCGAAGTATGAAGTCAGGGGACACGGTAAAAACGCAAGTTACAATTTTTGGCGAAAATGCCCAACTATTAATTTTTTGAAGGTAGTATGAATAATACGCTTTAAAAATTATTATAACACTAGCTGTTACCCGCGACTTCGTACGCCGAAAATAAAGATCCCTTCATTATAAAACATGTTTTTCGTAAATTGACTAACGAATAGTTTGCAAACAGACCACTCAATCGAAAAATGGACTTAGCAGACCCATATTATTTTTGAGAGACCTTTTCAACGATGCCCCGCACTATGGGGGAAAAAAATGATCCCCATAATACCTCTAGGAGAGGTACCCTAAAAACATATTTTTAAAAATATTATTCTACCAATTTAAAGTTTAAATAAACATGTATATTCTTGCTAAATTACAGCTTTATAGCACTAAGGGTATCTGCGATATGCTACGGACGGATGGATGGATGGACGGACGGACGGGTATGACGAAACTCGGAAACTATGAGAATTCTGTTTTGACTTCGGAACCCTAAAAAGAGTCATAAAAGGCGCTTCATAAATAACGAATCAATCAACTACATATAGCAAAATTTTACCTTATCTGTCAGGAACAGGTTTATTTTCCGGGATAAAAAGTATCTTATGTCCTTTCCCGACCTCAATTCTATATCTATACCAAACATCAAAATCGGTTCAGTGATTTAGGCGTGAACGAGTTATCCCTCAGGAACAGGTCTATTTTCCGGGATAAAAAGTATCATTATGTTCTTTAGCTCAGTTCTATATCTGTACTAAATTTCATCAAAATCGGTTCAGCGGCTTGAAAGAGTTATCCCTCAGGAACAGGTCTATTTTCCGGGATAAAAAGTATTATTATTATTTATTACGTGCAATTTTAATTTTTATTTAATATGCTATGTTTCATTATTAAAATAAGTATTTATTTACCTAAAAAAAATAAGGTTGGTTTTTTTTCACAAAAATGCTTTGTATGACGTCCGCTTAGTATGACGTGTTTGTCAATTCCCTTCGATGTCATTATAAACGGATTCCACTGTATTTTCAAAAAAATAATATTTTAATAATAATTATGGATCAATATAAATTGAATCACAACAGCCTAATAGGGCTTATTTGCAAAATCAGTAAATATCTTTAAAAATTAAATTGCCTATGACTGTATTTGTCATGATCACTGAATTCGACTAAAATAATGAGTAAAGTTACAAAAAAGGCAAAAGTAAGTATACACTTCCAATATCATTTTAATGTAGCCATGACAATGTCTATTACATGTGTACAATTGTATACATGTTATAGAAATTGTCATGGATAGTTAAAAATGATATTCGAAGTGTGAATTTATTTATGATTTTGTTTCGATTACATTAATGTGGAATAAACATGTATACCTTATTTTGACATCGTTTAATGGTTACTTAATTTTGAACGAATTGTCGTTCACTTCTTTCTGGATTGTTACAAGTTTAGATATTTTTGAAACGTGACAATGTATACATATTATTACACGTGATGTACAAGCCATTCGCTTTTGGAATGCACTTCCTAAAGAAATTAGAGGGCCCGCTAGTAAATTCGCATTCAAAAAAAGGTTACAGGCTTACCTGCTAGAACGTTGTTCTTAACTTAGTGTCATCATTTATATTCGTGTATTATTTATTATATTATTTATTTATATAAATATATTTTTTATGTATCTGTATACACCGTTATTCTTTGTATATGCGAAAGCTGAATGTATTTTGATCAGAATCAGTTGCTGAATCGATCGCAATAATTTTTACACCATGTTATATTTTGTCCTAAAAATATTTTAAAAATGTTACAAGTTGGACACCAATGCAAAACATCGTTATTACCCACCATCTTAAGCCTTGGTGGATAGTTTCAACTTTGTTGGTTATAATAACAACAAAATAAGATTTCACATTAACATATGGCATGGGAGAACTACTATTAACATCTCAATTTTGCTAACTTATACATAAACTGTTATTCGGTTGCGTTGACAACCGAGATTGATTAAAATTGTCACACAGAGCACATAATCACTATGGATTGTCAAGTCTGGCGTTTTGCTTGCGCTCTCATAATAAAATTATGTTCCGTAATCTCGTCCTCATATTTTGTACTATGTAGTACGTGCTCTGTGCTACTTGCCGTCACAATGTTTAAAGATAAGCGCGTTCTTCATTCTCTGTGGTACGTCCCTAGCTCCATCTGTCCACCACTGGCAATGTCATTGTGCTTTTTTGTGCAAAACGTGCTGTCACGAAATTTTATTTTCATTTTATTTTCGAATTTTATAATCGTTTTTACAGTCCTTTTACAGTACTTTTTCAGTTATTATAGTACGCCCAATTTGAATTAAATATGAGAAAATATGAAAAGAGAAAATGAAAATAATTGAATCAACGGATTCTAGAGTTGGAAAAACGCATGAATGGGTCCCGTCTTAGAAACAGCGGTATGTTTTGATAACTTCTATTAGCTTAATTAAACGCAGATTTTTGCCCCTGATGTTACTTCGACAAATTTTATTACACACACTAGTCTCTGGAGTTTTCACGAGAGGTTAACCATGAGAACGATGTTGTGTCTACCTATAACAAATAGGTAACTACCATGTTTCGGTTTTCACGAGGGGTTAGCTAATGGTGCCGCATTTTACGCACCAAGATATTGTTACCACCTATAACAAATAGGTACCACGCAAATGCTTTCACGAGAGGTTAGCTAGTGGTCCCGCATGTAACGCGACAGGATATTGTAACCACCTATAAAAATAGGTACCACACCACGCACATGCTTTCACGAGAGGTTAGCTAGTGGTGCCACGTGTTCCGCAATAAGATATTGCGACCACCTATTACAAGTAGGTACCACGCACATGCTTTCACGAGAGGTTAGCTAGTGGTCCCGCATGTAACGCGACAGGATATTGTAACAACCTATAAAAATAGGTACCACACCACGCATATGCTTTCACGAGAGGTTAGCTAGTGGTGCCGCGTGTTCCGCGATAAGATATTGTGACCACCTATTACAAGTAGGTACCACGCACATGCTTTCACGAGAGGTTAGCTAGTGGTCCCACAGGTAACGCGACAGGATATTGTGACCACCTATAAATTAGGTACCACACCACGCATATGCTTTCACGAGAGGTTAGCTAGTGGTGCCGCATGTTATGCAGCGAGAAGGGATTCATGGAGCTTTTACGAAAGACGAGGATGGAACAGACTCAAGTCACACAACTAGAAGCCGTTCGCCTCATGATCGGAGTCGATCAAGCCGATGCTCGAGAAATCATAGAAGCAGGCGCCGCTCCTTTCCTAAAATTCTAATATCCACAGCCGATCATCGACTCTGCCTGACAGAGATGCAGTCAGACAGAAAGAGAGGGGGGGGGCAGACTACTACGGAAGAACAGGTACCTCGTCAATAAAACAACACCAGGTAAAGGATAGCTCTCTGCCAGCAGACGGCGAAGAGCTCCTAGGTCAGGATGGTAAGCAAACTACGTGTAATTCTATATACTTATATGAGAGCATAGCTACACGTTGGTCAGCTATTCTCACTGATGTAGATCATCAATGCAGACCTAAAAGCTACCATGTGAAGAAACAAGATCCCCTCTCGAACTGACGTCTTCTAGTATCTCCCAAGTTAAATGGGGAAGTTGTGGCAGTGATGAATGACAGTGGTATCAAATGTGACAATAGAATCTGTGACCAGCAAGTAGTCCTATCTATTAGCAATCTCTACAGTGTGGAGGCTTCAATGACATGATTCTGTCACCGAATAATAAGCAGCACATTGAGGTATTGAGTGATTCAATAAGGCTGTTAGTTGACTTATTCCATGATCGGTTACACATAGGACACTAATTCTTCCTGGTCTGAACACCCATGTGACTCATGTATCATTATCATCGACATCGGGGTCAAGAGCGACCATGATTCAGATACAATGCGGTGGTTTAAGATTATTTTATAATCAATGGTGTGAAAAGTGATATTACATCCAATCCAACCATTATTGGCAGTATAAGGGGTTATACAATGCTATTTAAACGCAAGACCACACGAACTGTTTTGTCTACAGTACAATATTTTTTCTAAAATAGAAAATAGTTTGTTTGCTCTCGAGGTAGGACAGCTATTGGAACTAGGTTTTATACAATCATGATTTCTTGCTCAGGGACATGAAGGTTGATACTTAACCTTAAGAAACTTATAAAATTTGGTGTCACCTTTATGATACTTTGTGCATTGCAGACTCCTATGATGATTGTGTGCAGAATGGATTGACTTCTGGGGAATCTAAGGTTTATTATTAACTCACAAAAAAGTTCTTTAAAACTCAGTCAGGGTTGTCTTTATCTAGGATTTATGCCAGATTTTATTCCATGTTCCATATATAATATCATCTTCCCTAGAAGAGGGACCATGTTATCGAATTTGTTAACAACTACTAAACGCCCTTGCTTCGCTTCGGTAAACCTATTGGTAACCACATTTGGGTAAATAAATGTATGGACGGTATTTTTTAAATCGACATGACTTTTTTATTATTTTATGAACCGATTGCAGTAAAACAGTCACTGAATGGTGATCCAAGCTTACTTCAATACAACAGTGAAAATTGCACCTAACTATAACGCGGTTCTTGAGATTGGTCGGAACAAACGCGCAGACAAGCAGACAAAAAGTACAGTTTTATAGTACTATATGTATATTAATGGATGATATGAAATAAAAATAAATAATAATAGTAGTAATAATAATAGTCAAAACATAGTTGTTATACTTTGGAATTTGTCCAATTACTTGGTCTTCTTGTTGTTTGTAAATCCATAGAATATGGTATCTTCTACACGAAATCCCTGGAAAACTACAATACAGTGATTTTAAAAGATTTTAATGGAAATTATAATGCAACAATAATATTATCAAAAGGGATTCAATCAGATCGGGATGAACTGATCGGGACATTACACATCCAAGTAATAACAGGAAAATTATACAATTTAATTTTAGTTTACAGATTTCCTCAGATGCTTCGCAAACAGATTGCGGACTTGTCTGTAATAATGTAAGGAGTCACGGACACTGAATAGAAGAAGAGAATCTTTTCAAATAAAATTAGGAACAGCTTTTAATTGTTTAAAAACGTTTGCATCTAAGTAATTACTGCGAGGTTTTTGCTTTGGAAAGATAACACAATTGCTATAGCATACGTTAAGAAAATGAAAGCTACAAGGTTTCCACATATCAATAACTTAGCGAGAGAGCTATGGCAGTGGAATGAGAGAAGACACGTCATATGGGTGTATGCATTTAACATCAGCTCAAAAGAAAACTCCATCACAGATAGTGAATCCAGACGTTCAAAATCTGAAATCGAATGCCAACTGAGTGACATTGTTTATGAAAGTTGTATACGCCTTAGATGACAAATCACACTGGATGGATCAATTGTAACAATTTATTTACAATAGTTATCAATGCATAGTGATAATTCAATTGTGTATCTAATAAAGATAAATAAATTAATTAAATAAAAGTATACTAAGCAGATTCGATGAGCTGCAGGAGGTCCTCTTTGCTGATAGGAATAACACCAAATGTCGGGATTGCAATTATATCATGGTTCTCAGACCCAGAAGCATATTCTATAGATACATTCATCTTGAGATGGAATGACATGTTCTTTTATGCATTTTCATTATTCACGCTTATAAGAAGAGTGCTGAAGCAAATTATAGGAGACAAGACAAAAGTTGTGGTTCCTATGTGGCTCTCACAGCCCTGGTATCCACTTTAGAACTCCATGGCTATATCTGAAAAAATAAGAATTAAACCTCGATATAACTAATTTATTCTTATCTCCTTCTACAGACTTGAACGTGTTATACATATAAGAGCCTTACTCTGATTGCAGCCATATAGTCAAGAGAACATTTCTAAGAAAAGTAATCCCTGCTTTCTCAATGGATATAATGTTAGCCTCATTATCAGGAAACAATACGGGTCTGCTCTTGGTGCATGAATTTCACACTGCCAGAGCTACAATGTGGATCCTTTTGGAAGGTTGTTTCATATAGTTCAATGAATACCATCAGGTCAGCAATTTCCGTAATAAAATAAGGTCCTCAACTCGGCATAATACGATATGATATTACGAGTATATGGGATCCAAGTATAGTAGATTCTAGACTATTTCTAGACTCTTAGCTTAGAGGTACACTCCTTACTAACGCTGTCTTTTATCTGCATTAAGAATATTGCTGTTAATTCTGATTATATAATATCAAAATTTTCAAAATTTAATTTATGAAAACATGTGGTTCTTATCAAATACAACATAATTTAACTTTACAGTTTTTCAAACAAAATACAGATATCTGCCCGGCTAACAATCCTACTATATTATTTACACTTACAAAAATATGTGAGGCAAAATTGTAAATCATTAATTCTAACTGTTAAGAAACAGCACCAACCAACCTCACTGCAACTATCAGCCGATAGATTAAACAAGTTCGGGTTAATAGTGGATTAGACACTTCCATATTTACAGGCCAGAGACATGCTTTACTTCAAAAGCCTCGTATGCTGGCATTATTGAGGTTATAAGGAAAGCAGCCGGTTAATTCACCTTTGCTTTATTTTATAAAAGACCAATGATTAGTGGTCTCAATCAATTAACTCAGAATGTATGCTCTTTGCATAAAGACACCTACACAGTATGAGACTGACAATTTAACAGTTATTATTATCATTTCTTTACGTGTTTTTTAAAACTGTGGTATATATGATACAATAAAAAGAGGATGTTTCTTTACTTAATATAAATATTATTTGTTAATTGTATGTGATTATCATCACGAAATTATTAATGAATGAATTATTATCAACCCAACTTTCTTCTTTGAACATCTACATAGTACAAAATATGAGGACGAGATTACGGAACATAATTAAATAGATCGGACTAACTTACCAAGTGACGTCCGATCCTCAATTATGTGAAGTAATCTCGTCCTCATCCTAGACCCAACCCTTCCCAGGTAATATTCTTAAAAGAATATACCTACATACTGCTGGTATCCTTTGAAGAATAATTTGTATTTCGCAAGTTACGTTCATAATGATCTGTATTGCCTACTCTAACCCCTTCTCTGAAAGTTGTGTTGTAGAGCTTTGAAACAATGACATTGCCAGTGGTGGACAGATGGAGCTAGGGACGTACCACAGAGAATGAAGAACGCGCTTATCTTTAAACATTGTGACGGCAAGTAGCACAGAGCACGTACTACATAGTACAAAATATGAGGACGAGATTACTTCACATAATTGAGGATCGGACGTCACTTGGTAAGTTAGTCCGATCTATTTAATTATTATCGTGTCGTAAAAAATTTGGAAAATGAGTTTTCAATACAGTAATGAGCAGTACACAGAAATGATACTCGAAGTGGTGTAAGGTGATAATGTGTCCATGGCAGTGCGATGGTACGAGGAGCAATTTGGTGTAAGAGTGTCGTAGAACACCATGCTTTCCGGCACACAACGCTTAAGGGACTACGGGTAGTTCCTGCCTCCTATCGCCGTTAATCGAGGTGTGAATCGCATTCCGACGGCAGCACAACAAGGGTTTTTGGACTACATAGCCGACAATCCCGAGAGCAGCACAACACATGTGCTTGTTTGTGCATAAGGCAAAATGGGGGACACTGAACAATTATGTATGACTTGTGTCAATGATTCACTACGAAAAATTATTAAATACATTATTGTAAATAATGGGGATTAAACACGTCAAGATGGTTGACAGTTAACTGCGGCGGTCGCGAATTGACGCGGGCCGCACGCTCGGTGACCATGTTTATGCGGAGACAATGGAGAAACACAACAAGCTTGTAACTTTGTGAGTTTTCAAGATACACCTTTGAAAATTTTTATGTAGATTATTTAGGCGAAAATATTTGACACGTGTATAGGTTTTTCTATCAAGAAAGAATAATGTTGTATATGTATTTATTCTAATATTATCTGTATATATGTATTTTCTAATATGTTAATATATATGTATTATATTATTATATATCCTTTTTTTTATATACCGCTCATCGGGTTTTTCTGTTTGGCCTAATGGTTAGCTGGTAGAGAATGCAATAGCATTAAGCTCGCCATTTGTACTTCAATTTTTTATATTGTGGTCAATAAAGTATACAAAAAAAAACAAAAAAAAACCGAATAATTCGGCCGAATATCCGGTTCGGTAAAGGTTAAACCGAATAGTATTCGGTATTCGGCTATTCGGTGAAACCACTATTCGGCGCATCTCTAGAAATTATCGAAAATCCATGAAAATTGTATAAAATTAATGAAATTTGGTTACAACGTACCTACCTTCTTAAACATGCTTATGTTTAAGAATTATTATTATTACGACATACCTACCTTCTAACCCTTAATATATTAGTAACATCAATTAATGCCAGACTTCTACAATACACGCAACGCATAAAATAATTTTATTATTTTTAATGTAATTTGTAAGTTATTATAATAATACTGTGCTATAAAATATTTGAACAATTCACTGTTATGGTAAATGCACGATAAAAATCCATGAATAAAATAAATAAGGGGTTTGAAATTTGAATAAAATAATATTCTTGGGTGTAAATCGATCAGTACCTACTTGTGACCCTCATTTTCTCCCGCACCAGAAAATCTGCGGCTTATGCCAATCTTCTTGTGGATCTTAGAGATAGTAGCGGCGAATTGAATGAGACCCGTTTTCAGGCTTATCCCCATATAGAAGATACTTTGTTATTTTTTATTTGTGTTTCCCTAGCACTACCTCTGATAGAGCCATTTTCCTTAATAATCTATCCATAACCTACTTCTGCTAGAATTTTATTTACTTATTCTTAGTTTGTATTCATGACGTGTTGAGAATAAAAAAAAATATCGTGTTTGATAAGAGCGGTAGACTCATAGCACAAAGGATGTTGGAACAAAGATAGGTAGGTATTTTGTGGAAGTTATACCTATGTAGTGGGTAACGTAGCAACTGATAGATTTTGTGTTTGCAAAATATAATACGAGTATCTAGCATTTCTTTGTCTATAATAAACACATCGGTATCATACCTTTAGAAATACTATAATTCTACTGAAGTATAGGTACTATTTAATTACTGTCAATGAAGTTAGTAAATAAAATAGTTGATCAATTGTGTAAGATAAAACACAAAGATAGTACTATGATGTATGTATGTAATGTTTGTATGTATGGTAGGTATTATTAATATGTATCTTACATACAATATATAAACAAGTGCACGCTAAAATAAAAAATGAAAATTAAAAGTTATTCTATTCTATTCTAAATTAATTTTATACCACTTTTCCATTCCTAGGTGTGCTGGAAGAGATTTCTATTAGAAATAAGCATTGCCTATGAACAAAATTTATTTTATAACGTTTTGTAAACACAATTATACGTGTAACTACATAAACTGTTAAATAAATAAAATAAAATAAAGATAGCTTTTGTAGAAGTTAAAAAGAATTAAAACGATAATCTCCCTGTGTCCTAAACTGAAGCATTACCCAATTACAGAAATTAATTAAAACATCAACTCATATTGGAAAAGCACCGCCCGCAGCTGTTATTTACTATGTAGAAAAACCATCGATTGTGTTGCACATTCGTTCGTATACATTGCTCGCAACAAACGTATAAATAAAGATAGCCTTCATGGCCGTGTGTACAAATGTAAAAATAATAAAACCGTTTCAGAACATGTTTGCTTCAATTAAGTTCGATTTAAAACGGATATTTTGTTTGTTTTTAATTGAGTTACGCTGTTCTGTAAACAAAGTTACGGAGTGCAGTACACAGCGTATTTACACAAAATGCTAATTTAGGTGGCTGGTCATCGAGAACTATGACAAATATATCGGACAATTTAATACATTTATGGTAAAATTCCATTTACGTTGAATTTGGTGGCAAAACTGGCAAAAGATCCTAAACCGATAGAAAGTTTGTCTCCTATCGAGTTGTATGTAAAGACTAAAGTCTCATTTGATCTCGTAGGTCCATGACACCCACAACAGAAAGTATCTGATTGAATTAACGTGAGTGATTTATTTTAAGTGTTTTATTTTTTAATCTCCGACGAAAAAAGAGGGGTGTTATAAGTTTAACGTGTCTGTGTGTATATCTGTGTTTCTTTAGATCTGTATGTCTGTCTATAGCATCATAGCTCCTAAACGGATGAACCGATTTTGATCCAGTTGTTTGCTTGAAAAATGACTTAATCGAGTGTTCTTATCTATTTTTAGTAAAAATAAAAGTGTCGGGGATTTTACTAAATTTTAATTTAAGATTTTCTAAAGCTTTAAAGTACCATAGTGACTTTTTACTCTTTTTATAGCTGGTTACTCATGCTGGTTATTGCTAATTCAATACAAGTTGAATGACGAAGATTTTAATCATCAAAGATTTTCGCTCAACTTCTACTGAAGAAACACACCGGGTATCTGGCTTTTCTACTAAGTTTCTCGATTTATTAACTTTTATCAACTTTGCATAATAGACAGTAGACATTTCTCGTACGTAATTTTTATCATGCAAGAAATTAGGCACGAGAAATGTCTACTGTCTATTAAGCAAGTTAATGGCAACAGTAAATACAAAAATCGCTAGAGCTATAATACTTAATTACATTATGAAGCATTCCACTAAAAGGATTTTATGAAGTTGAAACCCGATAGTCACGCGACATTCATATTAACAAACCACTTAGATAAAATGATTCAAAGTTAATGCTCTCTAAATACTACTATTCATTAATCGTCTGCAAAACTTACAAACTACTTGCACAGTTGAAATGAAGATATTTAATAATTAAGTCGCCTGAAGCGTGTACTTTAGATATAGACCCGTTCAGTTTAATTAATTTCAGATTTTAATGGTGTCGAAAAGGATATTCTATACTAATATCTATAGATCTATAGATCTATACTAATATTATAAAGAGGAAAGATTTGATTGTTTGTTTACATTGAATAGGCTCCGAAACTACCGGACCGATTTAAAAAATTCTTTCACTGTTGGGAAGCTACACTATCCCCGGGTGAAATAGGCTATATTATATTCTTTTTTACTATTTTCCCGAAGCGAAGCGAGGGCGATTTCCTAGTTAGTAATAAACATAAGTGTTGTAGTGTGGTGGCTTAATGAAAAACTCAAGAAGTTTAGGTGCAAACAAAAGCGTATGTCGACACAAAAAGTGGAAAGGCTGTAACCTACAAAGACGTGGATTGTGGGTTCGCTTTTTGCTTCGTTGTGTGAAAAATGTGCCATGTCGGTACAATCGAAACGGGGCAGTGAGTTGTCTGTTTTCTTAAAAAATGATTGGAAACCTATAATGGTGTCTTATTCTGTTTGCAGGGAGTCTGCAATGGTTGCAGCAATTATTTTCAAATAATCATGATTTTTAGATATGTCATACACTTTCTTGCTATAAGTGAGCGATTTGAGGATATAGGCGATATTGTTTTGTTGTCATTTTTTTCACATGGTCATTCATATAAACAATCCTGAATTACTTACGAAGTTCATTAAAATTCCTAATAGTCTTATGTAATAATAATAGTCCTAAGAGTCAAATATTTATACATGTGAGTAAAATAAATTTTCCGATATTGGTTCTCTGAAATACGTTTGAAATTATGTTCGAAATATGAGTAGGTAAATAACATTGGACCGCCTTTTGCTCTACTGATATAAAACGTATTACAGTAATTTAGATTACGTAAATAAGAAACTGAAATAGTCATGTATCAAATAAATTAATGTTCGTATTTCAATTTGGAAAATTTTTTATAGTACCTAATTATAAGTCCCTTATTCTTTGAATAAAGTAAATTTGTTGATCAAGCTGTGAAAATTTTCTTTCAATAGGTATAAGGAGATATACGCACACGCAGGTCTCTTATATCTGCGTTGCCCTAATGACAAGACCCTAAGCCTGATGTCTAATACGATATGCTCTATGACGCTTCTATGGCACGCTATGTGCTGTGTTCTTTGAAAACTGACGATGTAACACCTCCAGCTGTGGCATCCTCAACACGTGACATCCCGGATGAAAATCATTTTTAAGCTTATTTCTACGACGTTGCTTCTAAAGTTGTACTTCACTGTGTATATAGTAGTGAAAGCGGTAAAATAATTATGTAAATATTTAAATTTTTGCTTGAACCAATATTAATTTATAGCCCACATCAAAGTGAATTGTACAGCTATAGATAAATCTAATTGAAATCGTTCACAGATGGTTTGCTTAAAGCCTTGAACCCACAACATTCAAGATTTATCTCCAAATCATTTTATTTTGTAAAAGTACTTAGTAACATTCTGTAGGAGCATATTTAATAAAGAGGTAACGGTAAAAGCAGTACGTACACAATTTATAGATTAAAAATAACGAAGTCTGTACTTTTCTGTAAGTTTTATCATAAATATTTGTCACATTTGGAAGTCACACCAGAGCTCCTTAACTCACCTGGCAGGATCACTGAACTAAAGTCATCACACATACCTATAATAATAAACTAAGTACTAAACAAGATTGCAATTTTCAAACTATATCTATTGAACTTATTTTTCAAATATAACGTATACAATATAGCACCATCATTATTTTCTCCGCTTACATAAACTCCTCGTGAAGGGGTCCTGTTACATTTACCCCGATGCCGAATTCGGTCTTTAATGAAATTCAAGACGCTTGCAATGCGAGGGTACGATAAATGAATGTCGTTAATTTGCTATTGATCCCTTGTTGAACTACTCCAATAACCATTTCGTAACCGAAATTGAAATACGTATACAAATGGTCAGTCTGTTATAGACAAGAGATTAAGTGTGCATGTTAATGAGGCTTGACATGTGATTCTTAGTTTAAGGGAGTTTTTTATATAATTAGACAGGGCTGATGGTAAGTCGTAAATCGCCAACTCACTTTCCCTGTCTACTGTAATTTTGAAAACATACTTCTCTACATTTTGCACATTAAACTATTCTATTACTCCGCTATCCACCTTTCTAAAACAAATATTTGGGGGGAATATGAGCCAAAAAATTTTGACCATTTGAGGATCATAGTCTCAAACCCCTTTGCAAATTCGGCGCACGATGACACCCTCGTTGTGCTTCCTAGCATAATACTCCCTCCAAAGTGCTTTGCTAACTTTGCTTGTGCTTTCTAACCTTTGTAATCTAAGTTAGATTTATTTATTTCAAGAATCTGAAAGATGAGACATGAAACCCTATGCTGACCTTCTAAAGGGCAGATTTTCAACGGCACAAAAAACAAGGATAGAGAATTTATAATTATATCATTACAAAGTTTTTTTAATTAATATTACAATACAATTCCGACTATTTTAGGGAACATGGGACTCATAAATTTCACGTACAAGAAGTAAGCTTACATGACAGTCATTGTGTATGTAACAATGCAATACTTGTGTTTCTTTTTAACATTTTTCTTTGTATAATTTCCCTAGAGCTGGCTGGAAAATATCGCTACATAGTGAAAAGGTCGTATTTTTCACAAGAGTCAAACCTGTAGCCGAAGACATTCTAGCTTCGTTGGTTCAAGAGTCAAGCCAAATTGTTGTGTATATTGGATTACTGGATTAGATATTCTTAAGGTCTAAAGTTCCTAAGTTCCTCATACTATTGAAGAAATATAAAACATAAATTCGAGGATATGGGTGAGTGATTTTTTGTTATTTGACTTATAAATGAACTGAATAAATAAAAAGTGTATTTAACTAACTTTACTTAGTCTATGTCACAATGACTATGTATGTACCTATCTAAATAAATTAGTGTTGGTATAGATATGGGTAACGTTTGCAAAGCCTACGCAGTAGGTAGATACACATCGGAACAGTTAGGGGGCGAGATATCCCGAGAACTGACCGACACAAGCCAATCGAAATCGCTCTTCCTCAATACGATTGATTTAGCTATAATACTGCTAATAAATTTGCCCTCGCCCGCGTCTGTTTGCAAAGCCTCGTGTAGATTACTATTGATGCTGCTTTGATTTGTGAATGGATGGAGATTTGGCGTTCGGTAAAACCTTTGTCTGATAAATTACTTGAACTTCTAATATTACTTAAGTAAAATCTCGACAGTATTGGCATTAATCGCTAATTTACAGTGTTAGCGTTATAAGATTTACTTATATTATAAACTTATCGCCAAAACTCATATCTAACATTCCTTTTACTGAGCTCCAATCTAATCTCATAAGAATTAAGGAATATGAGCAAATGAAAAATGTTGGATAAAGATTGTACTAGTCAACCACGGAAACCAAGTACGTTTTGCAAGCTAGAACAAAGCTATATAACTGTACTGTGGTTGCAGGTAGATAATTTTTATGTAAGCCTACGTTCGTATAATATTAATTATATAGATGTCAGTCAAATGTCAAATATCTGAATCACCCAAGGCTTCTGGATTACCATCAATTCCTTAATTGATCATAATACATCAGCTAAGTTTTATGTAGGTATGCCGCCTAAAAATACTAATATTGTGGAAGTCAACTAGATAGGATTATCTATCGTGATTGTGCAGGGGACAGTTACCCATTAATAAATTATAAAGAGGGTTAAAGATCTGAATGAGTAATAAATGAAAACTTGATCATTATTCTTTGCTTCCAATCACCCCAGCTCCATCATTGAAGTATAATGTCGTAGAACAGACATCTCGAACAAAATGTGTGTCACGCCCGGGAGGTTCGATTTTCAAAATTGAGCCCCCGTTCTCCTTTCAAAATCGAACGAATCCATTGAAGATTGAAGCCACGTGGTGCCAATGCATTGGGATATACATGGTGTTCGCAGTGTCGGTTCTATACGCTAGTAATAATACTTCATTGAGCTCCACAGCACTTTTTTCTGAAGCGAAAAATATGTACATAATTACTAGCACTCAATTTGTAAAAATAAATACTAAAACAGCGCTTTAGATATTCTAAACCAGGGAACTGCAAACTTAGTTCCTTCGTTACTTTACGAAACCACTAAATTTAAATACAAGTACCTACAGCGAAATTTGATTGAGTGATGAATGTAAATTTTATTTAAAGAAGAAATACTCTACCATCAGTTCGTCTGTAAAGTTGGGGCGGACACGGAACAAAGGGCTGCGAACGGCGAATAAACAAGTTGCGATAAGTTCCCCGCGCAACTGACGTCAATTTCAGTCCACATCTTAACGCTTTACAGGATAATTTTACTGTCTCCACTGTTCCCTTCACAAAGTATATTTAACTAACTCCAGTTACTCGTATTTGTACACGTGAAAGTAATGCGACCGATTTGAAATTTTATATTTTTAATCGTTTCTGCATTTTCATATTTATTTTTCAGTATTCATCGATTCTTTCCGTAGAATTGGAGATATAAGTCATCATACATCATACATCAGGTGGGTCAAAGTTAGTAATGAACTTCATCTACCATAACATGAGAATAATAAACCCCTTTTGGAATATTCTAAAAAATCTATGCATATTTTAAACGAAAACCAATATTTTAATCCCAATGCGTCGAATCATTGCATTGCGCTAGCTGTTAATAAATTCTCTGGTTCAGTGAGCGCTGTAAACTGTAAATGAAACACAAGTTTTCGGAAATACTATGTACTGGTACGTGGATAACTAAAATGTGCGTTGTTTATAACGCGCCGGTTACTGACGGTATTCAATAAAAACAATTCATAACTCGGATAGGTTTTTAGAATAAGTGTATTTGTTTGGAATCTAATATTTCCAAAAGAAACGAGGATATGGCACAGCTGTATATACCAGGTAATTTATCTAATAATAAATTAAGTGGTTACCAACGCTCTTGGACACCAATGACAACTAAGTTACCTCCGATGCATTGCCGGCCAAGAAAGATAAGACAAGAGCGAAGGTAATTGTTTGTTACTAAAAATCATTTCCTTGTGGTTTGCGCAAGCATTTGCTTTCGCAGAGTAGGTAACCTTAACAGGGTTAAATCAATCCCGTTCTGAATTCCATTTCAGAGCCTTCTTGACGCAGGAGACATATTGGATTGTGGTTCTTAACACCTACAAGAGAGTGCTTTGCACTGTCTACTAAGCCTATTTCTTTCTATAACGACTTTCAAATAAACAACATGGCAACAAGGAAACTGGAAGTAGGTGTTTTTTAATCGGATCAATCCGATATTGGAGTATAATGGAGTACATAAAATTAAGAAAGGACTGTTTAGTTTCTCAGAATGATAGTGTCTCAGAATGATAGTTAAAGCACTGTTAGTGCATTGCTAGTGTTATAAATAAATAATAAATAAATAAATAACGCTTCACACTCATAGCCCCACACAGTGGCGGCCTTAGGGGGTGGCGAACGGGGCATACGCCCGGGGCCTCGCGCTTGCAGGGGCCTCGCGCTATCATCCGAGTTAAAAAAAACTTTATATAGCAAAACAAAAATGTAATTGCATAACTACGAACGGAATACTATGTTCGATCAGGTGTACTCGTATTATAGATCGATGTATACAGTAAAATAACAATAAAAATACATAACAATGTTTATTTTTTGTTATTTGTCTGTATACATATCAAAACCGAAACGTTTACAATATGTACCTATGTCGTACCTCTAGTATTCATTTTAGTTTATCTCTGGTTTTCTGTCGTGATCGTAATGGGTTTTTTGTGAATCCTACGCATTAAAATTACAAAAGCGTGTTTAATGCATGTGCGCATTAAAACTAATAAAATGATTATTTACGTGATCGTGATTCTGGAAGAAAATTTGAATCGGGCAGTTCGAAAAGAAAACTAGCTCTCAAAGGAAATGGGTAAAATACGAGCGAGTTTAAGGTAAAATTAAAGGTGTTAAAAAACTGAATAATTATTAATTACTACTGAAATACTAAGTGGACAGACTGTGGGCAACTGCAAATATTAAAAACGGTGACTTGAAAATACTTTGTGTAGTTTGTATTGAAATTTTGACAACTCATATTATATTCAAAATTTTGCATATATTTAATCTAACTACGTTTTGTGAGGACCCTCCCAATTTTTTGCGTAAAAAAACATATTCAACCTAACCTAACATTTGAGTTTAGTGTTTTTCATGGGGGACATCGCTCCCTAAACCTCACTTTTAAATTTTATATGCTAGTTTACAGTAATTTTTTCGCACTCAGAAGTGAATTTTCTTTTTTCTAGTGTTTATAAACGAATATTCATTATCGCCAGTTAAGATATTTTTTCGCAAATACATAATTTCCCCGCTTGGCTGAGTATAACTAGTCCAGCCATAAGTTCTGTTACAAATGAAAATGTTTTTTTTTAAATGAAGTAATGTAATGTTAATAAAATGTATACCTACATATTATTTATTAAAGTCTCAGCAAAAAATAAAAAAAATTCTATTCGAAATGGCCACCTTTGGCTTTTATACAGGCCTTTAATCTGTTTGGCCATGAATCTATGGATTTACGCACTGTTTCCAAGGGAAATTTCGCCACTGCTTGCCCCAAAGATTCTTTAAGAGACTCAATATCGCCGTGTCGTTTAGAGCAGTCCATGTCCTCTAAAACTGACCATAATTTGAAGTCTAAAGGGTTAAGGTCTGGGCTAGATGAGGACCAGTCTTCAGCTCTTATAAAGTCCGGAACATTGGTTTCAAGCCAGGCTTGGGTAGTTCGTGCCTTGTGACCAGGTGCAGAGTCCTGTTGGAAAGTCCACGGTATATTTTTAAAAAGAGTATTGCTGAGAGGTTTCACAACATGATCCAAGACTGTATCTTGATACACTTTGGCTGAAGTTTTCACTCCTTTTTCACAAAAATGCAGTTTTGTGACTCCTTGATAAGACATGCCCCACCAAACCATCACTGACGCAGGATGATGACCACGTTGTACCTTCCCGACCACTTGAGCAGCTTCTTTAGAACTGTGAGCGTACACTTTATCATTTTGCTTATTGTAGTGTTCTTTAATCGTGAAGATTTTTTCATCGGTAAAGAGGATATTTCTGTGGCTTTCACCTGCGTATCGCGACAGAAGGCGTTTTGATCGATCCACTCTCTTTAATTGTAAAGATTGATTTAGGGCATGTCCTGTATATCGACGATAAGCCCCGAGCTTCAGGTCTTGTTTTATAATACGCGACAGAGTCCTAGCGGGAATCTTCATTTCTCGCGATAAGATTTTTTGCTTCCTAATGGGGTTTCGACGAATTCTGGCTTTAACAGCATTAACAGCCTTTGTAGTTCTAACAGCACGCGGCCGCCCCGATCTTTTCTGGTCTTCGACAGACGAAGTTTTGATGTATTTATTGATTGTACGATATACGAACATACGGCTGATACCAAGCTTTTGAAGTGTCTGGAATATGACCGACGGCTCCATACCCACTTTGTGCAAAGTGATCACTGCAATCCTATTTTCTTTAACACCCCATTCCATATTGTAATTTGATAATGAACACGAAAAAGTATGTGAAATGGTGCGAAATCGAAAGAAGTTTTTAAAATAATATACGTGTTCCAAATTCAAAATAATTAAAAAGCTGAAAAAAAGAAAAGTTTTTATGTAACAGTATTTATGGCCAGACTAGGTACATATATAACCTACCTTATGAGTCGCACATTTTTTTATTATTAACCCGATTAATAATATCTCAAAAGAAAAACCTAACAGACTAAAGTACCAATCCTCATTAAATCCACGAGCGTGCGGGGTTCGAAAAAGCATGTGCACATGCAGTAGTAATGTAGTAGTAGTAGGAATGCACTGTCCGCTTTCTATCAGGTGATGGGCTGGATGGATTGTGGTTGGCCAAAATAAAAAAAAACTCTCAAATCAAATCTAAACACACACATTTTACGGAAGAGACAAGGGCCTCGCAAGGATCTGCCGCCCTGGGCCTCGCAATGACTAAGGCCGCCACTGGCCCCACACTAGGTTTCCCTGTGTCGTGGGTGCCATGGACAACACACAAGACAAGGACATTCACACCCAGACCAAGAACAGAATTAGTTATGAATGAGTCATGTAAATCTAGTCCAGAAACATTTAGGTAATCCCATTTTTTTTATTCGTATAAATAGTTTTAATAGTCTGTTTAGGTATCGATATTTCGAAATATGATTACATCAGTTGTGTACTTGAGAAAATATTTTTTTCGCATAAGCTCAAAAATCAGAATTATAGGAAAATGTAACACGGGTGGACGACCTGATAGATTCCATTTTTTCCATTTTGTCACAGAACCATGAAATTGTTAGGAGCCATAAAATGACTACCAAAACCGTCAAACTACAACCAGTCTGTGAAAGCCGGTTCATTGATTTTTATACGTGACAGTACGTTAGGAGTTTAATTCTCTCTTTTCCTTTGTACATATTTCAACAAGTTTTGATGCGGATTTTTGGAATGACAATATACTTGACAAGGTATAAAATAAATAAAAATATATATTAAACTATTTCTTCGACTAAAATAACAAAAAGATAAACAAAATATGTGCTAATAACACAGGTCAATATTTGATATAAGCGAATACACGGCATGCCGTATATGGTACTAGGGGTTTTTTGGGTCGCTGATCACGATGAGAGGGTCGGTTGACCTCCATCACATCAGGGTCAAGGGCATTTGAAGGTCAAATTTCAGATTCAGATTTGGTTAGATTTCTACCAAAAAATCTGAAAAAATTCATACTTATGTATACTGAAAATATATGTTTATTAAAATAGTTAGTTTGTACCCTTTTTTTCCGGGGGGGGGAAATGCGTTACGCATACCACCCGGGCGCAGGGGGTACCCGAGTGGTTATGTGGGACTCCCGTAGGCTAATGAGACCCACGGTATACCCACTAAAAACCCCCCCATCTTCCGCCTCGCCGCCTTGTGACGGGGTTACGGGAACGCTTTCGCACACATCCGCGACCCCGCCAGCGGCAGCCGCCCACAAGCGGCTCCATCGCGAAAGCCCGAAGGCCCTCCACGATGGACGCACCAGATGTTACCATCACCATGTTAGATGGTGCGCCTTCCTCCTCGGCCTCCACCAGTACTGTAGCAAACTCCCCCCGAGTCTGCTACTAGGAGGCCATGGATACCAGATAACTGGTACCCGGTGGAGGATCAGGTCTGTGGTTCCTCCACCGACCACACCTCGGCCGCAGAGGATAGGGCAAGCGGCGCACCGTAATACCGACATGCCTCTTCCTCTGCGACCCCACCAATGCCGTTTCGGCGGAACGGCCCCACCAGCTCGCAGGGGGTAGGGAGAGTGGCGCACCGCAATACCAACACGCCTCTCCCCCTGCGATCCCTCCACGGCCGCAGAAGATAGGGAGAACGGCGCACCGTAATACCGGCACTCCTCTTCTTCTGCGGTCCCACCTCAGCGCGCGTCCGCAGCGGACTTATTCAGCCCGCTGGGAGCGCCCTCCTCGGACCAGCCGGCAGCCCAAACAGGCCGGCCCTGGTTGCCTCTTGGCTTCACCGTGGGTGACCAGTCCACGGTTACTAAGCCCCCCCGCCACTACAAGGCGGGCAACCCCCGGGAGGGAGTTAGTTTGGATAAGATAAGGTAAGATAGCTTAAACTCATGCCGTAGCATTAATAGCCTTAATTTAATTGTTAGTAGATAATTAATAATAGATATCTGTAATTTTAATAAATAATTTGCATGCCTAAAGTCTGGCAAATGTGAGCGATATTCAACAACTAACACCATTTTGTAACCACATTTCCGCAAATAAATTATCATCATTATCATTATCAATATTAATTGACTTTAATATTTAAGTCCTATTAAGTCACTTCATAAAATTTCGTTCGTTACAGAAATCCTATGTTATATTACAAAGTATTTTCATGTCACAAGAGACAGGATACAGGCCATTAGCTAAGCTTGTGAAGAGGAGGCTCGATAAGCGGATTAAATGTCAGCCTTGCACGTATTAGACGCCATAATGGACCCCAAAAACTAAGAGATTTAAATTAAATAATACCAGGAATTAATTAAAAAAAATCTTAAACTAATGTTGAGTATTATTTTCAAGTTGTTATTGAGTTGATGATTTTTTGTGACGACTACGTAGCATATGAACCTCCTGATGGGAGAACCATCAATGGACAACAGTAGGTTCACAGATGCATTGCGAGAAAAACCCGGCTTTTTATACAACAAACTAACAGCAGGCTTATCACACAATCTTATTTTCTGTTTATCTTCCTTCATAATACTTAATACCTTTGGACCTGAAGAAAGCAGAAAAATCACGTATCTACGTGTCAGTTTTACCAAAACTGAAATTGTGAATTTTGTTTTATTTTTCATTACTACGAGTAATTTCATTTCGATCAATTTAAGTAACAGGAGAAAAACATCAATAAAGCAGCTCATAAATCTACTGACCGCAACCTGTGGTTTCACTGGTGTTCACAATAATTAAATCCAGTTAAACCAGTAACTGCTTAATTTATGAGTAGTTAAAGAATAACTATTAATTTATTGACTTCGGTTACAAAAATTCTACTATTCCTTCCACTACAATAACATCAAGTATACCAATATAGTATTTTACAAATGTATGGTTAAATCCAGATGGGTCCGCAAAATGGATAGATACTGAATTTTCTATTAAGCTACAAACGTGATATGTGAATCAGAGAAATACCCTCGTTTGATTTCCCTTGAGCGATCAGTATCACAGCCCACTTTCGAAGCTTCGAAGTTCTTTTGGCGTGATATTAGAACCTAAAATATTCACGATTTCATTTGAGAAAGATACTAACACAAAGTGTTTAGCTTTTTCTTATAGAGGATTTCAAAAATTTATCTTGCCACTGTAAGAGGATTCGGTCTATGTGGAATTGCAACGCATTGAAACCATGACTATAGTAGTAAATACGTAGTTTTTATTAAGAGGTCTGCTTTTAGTAGTTATGTATATGAGTTCGACTAAATTACGCGCTCTACACTAATTGTTCAAGTAATCTTATTTGAAATTAATTTCCACTTGTTTCGGTGAATGTACATTTACACTAGATAGTATTATGTAGAGGATAATATTGTCAAAGATGTTGATATTCGACCAACACAATTGATTCTAAACGGAGACGCGAGCCTAATAAATAATTGATTACTAATTAATTTTAATAACAGTATACAGGGTTATTAGTTATTGGTCACGATCTCGTGAAGGGGTAGTTGGATACATCATAGAATACATAAAATCCCATTAAAGTCTTATGTGACCAATAACCAATAACCCTGTATATTATTAATTACAAAGCTAAAAAGATAGATAGGTACTAGGTCTTTATTGATAACTAGGAAATCGCCCTCGCTTCGCTTCGAGAAAACTAGTAAAAAAAATATAATATAGCCTATGTCACCCGGGGATAGTGTAGCTTCCCAACAGTGAAAGAATTTTTCAAATTGGTTCGGTAGTTTCGGAGCCTATTCAATGCAAACAATCAAATCTTTCCTCTTTATAATATTATAGTATAGATAAAGGCAACTTAAGCTTAACTTCATTTGAATTATTTTAGTACCTACGTGACTAATGAAATAAAATAACCTTAACAAGTTACGGGAAAAGTGAAAAGTGTTAAAGAAACTCAAGTTTAATGGAGACTGCACGAAGTTTGTTTCAAAGCAGCTGTGGAGAGACCGGGAGATCCAAGGCGCGTTGGTTTCATTACAAATTGAAACCTCCTTGAATAACAAGTTATCTCCATTGTCACGTATCAGAAGCAGTAAAATTAACAAATGCTAATTTCTATATACGTTTTATTTATGTTTTATTTATTTTCCTTTAGAATCGATTTTCATATTTAAGCCTGGGGTATGAAAATGAGGAGTAAAATCAAACTTTCTCCGTTACAATAATTATGCGTTATGCGATAGTTTTTAATAATAATAATCTTGATACTGATTTGATAATCTCAAACTAGATGGATTTGTAATAATCTTGTTAATGATTTGACATTCGCAAACTAGATGGCGTTGTTACTGATTTGACGATCGTAAACTAAATGGCGTTGTTACTGATTTGTCGATTGAAAACTAGGTGACGTTAACTCCAGTCGTGCGTCGGAGCTGACACGCACAATTTTTTTTCTTTGATTTCTATGGCCTTTTAAAAGACGTTAATTTCCGTTCCGCCTTCCTTTTATACTTGCAGCAAGCCTTGAGCATAGATGCAGAGTACTCTGCTTCTTGGTTTTACATATGCAATTTATCGACCAAATTAGTTACCAATTAGGTCAAAACATTCCTAGGCTCTACATTCAACTCGCGCGGCTACTGTATGTGTGTGTTTGCAATGATATAAGAATAATACATTTGGCAATTTACGTTGGATATAATATTTATAGACTTACACGCATCTCCTAATCAAAAGTCACATTAGTATGATGACGTGCAATGTTCATAAGTGTATCAGTGATGATTAAATGAATTTGAATCATATTAGTGATCAGTATCAGTACTCAGCTGTGTCGGCACCTCCCATATCGCCAACTGTACAAACTCACCCTTTGTCCCAAATTTTCAGGTTAGATCCTTTGAACTGATTGTGTGCGGAACAATCAAATTTTCCAAGCATTCCTTTGTCCCGCATTGGAAATTCCTCTCCAAAATGCTATTTACTGCGTGCTTATTATACTCGTTGAGAACGAGTTAATTAATTTCAATAATAGTTACCCCTTTTAAGGCACAAACATTTTGAATTTGTTCTACCTGCTATAATTATTTTTCGTAACTGGAGATTAATATATCAGACCCTAAGTTCCAAAACCTAAGTTCAGGTTAAGTTTTGTGGCATTTGGTCACGCGATACAGATTTGAATTTTTGCTCATATTGAAATTAATAAATGAATCAGGTTTACTTATTTTATCAGATGCAATTTAAACTGCTACTTCTATTACTTAAAATATCGTGATATTTTTAAAAGGCAACAAAAGTGCCGTTGGAAAATCGGATTTGAGAATATTGACTAACATTGGAAAGGAGAGTGGAGCACACCACACATTGGTACGTTATTGAAAGTTATTTCAAAGCCGTCTGAGCCAGCCCCGCTCATAACAAGCTTCGTGGTTTATTTACACTAGTTTTTCAAGTACACAAATATAAAAATCCTGTAACTTATATATATAATGCATTCACAACTGTGTGTATTTATTACTTACAATTACAAAAATATTGTTGCCATTGGATTATGATATCTATACATAATATAATTTATATTAAAATTCTAATATCATCATGACAAGACTTTTTTATTAGATTTACTCGTATTACTCAATTTGTCTATTTCTCCCAATGAAACCAATTTTGATTAGCCAGATCGATTGCCGGCGGCGCGAACATTATACACGCTTCCGATTTACGACATGGTGACTGCGTAACGTAAATTGTGCCTCTGCCTCGCGCACACACATTCCTATCACACAAAACTCCGCTGCCTGGATACATGTAACATTTATGCTTCGATAAATGGTATTCACGTTCACTGATTGAGACGGCATTTAGTTATCCGTATATTTAGGTTTGGTGGACTATTTATTATATCGTTATCTCGTTACGTGTCCTGAAAATATCTGTTGGTGTGTACTCTTAACTTTTTTAGCAGACTTTTGCTATAGTTAACTCACGTACTTTGATTCCGGTCAGCACATTATTCTAAATCTAAAACTGATTTTAATATAAATTGAAGAAGTCAGGTAGTTCTAGTAGCTTTTACAATACGAAAAACGTAACTATAAGCAAAATGATAGCATTTTTATGTCTTTATTCGATTGTTGCGTATCGCAATCAAGGCAGATTTATATTTGATCCTTTAGGTAAAGAGCGTTGTGCTAACGACATTGTTAGCGGCGACGAAGCGGGGCTGCGGGGTTTGGCCACGGTGCGGATTTCGCCAGTGGAGCCGTAGCCCGTAATTAGCGCATGAGCTAATGGCCGTCACTGCCGTCACTCAGGTTTATAGCGCAACTGTTCCTCGATAACCGACAGTATCGTCTGCCAAACGGATTTATAGGTATTAGTTTGGCACTTTTTATGTTGTTAATAAAAACACATTTTTATCTCTTTCGTAGAATATGTGAAACAAGATAAAATGTTGAACTAAGTTAAGATTTGAATTATCTAATAAACTGTGTTTAGGTAGTCGTAAAATATGACGCCTATTTTATTATACTTAGGGGATGAGGAACATCTATTATCTTTTTGGCGTGTTCGGTGAGTTTGTACATGCGTAATTTAAAAAGAAGAAAAACGAAGAAAATGTAATAAACAGCCTCTACGAACTTTTTAACTACAACTGGCTTAAAACAACCCGTTTGTTTTTTATCACGGACCACTTGATTGACATCATATTAAAAAAGATAGTGACGTTATATTAAACTTCATACACAAAGTACACACTACGTACATGTTTCATAGTGATTGAAGGGTTTTGTCAGGACGTTTGCATCTTTTTCTAATTAATTTTAAGATGTCGAAAACTGAAGAAGACAAGGGAATTGTTTATTGCAATCGTGTGCGGCTTGGTAATTGGTATGAAGAGACTAAGTTGGAAGAGGTGGCGTATATAAAAAGTACTAGAATCGGTTTAACACCTTACATAATATAATAGACTAACAAATAAAATAGTACCTTGTTGTGATTGTCTTTCTCACAGTACAAGCTTGATACGTTTTTAAGGCAGATGAAAAAAGGCGACCTGATGTTGGCCAAATATCGTAAGATGACTGAGAATCTAAACAGGCCGACGGTGCTAACACAGTCGTCGGGTAGCATCGCTTTTGGTGCCAAGATAGCATTACTTGCTCCCTACGTACCAGGTAACCAAGAAACATATTAAGTATATCAGTAATGTACCTATAACAACTATTATTATAGTTGTGTAACATCTATGAATTCATGTTTCTGGTTGTGCCACTAACTTTTACAAGCTTTACTTTACAAGTACTTGCTTTGTTCGTTAGTGCGTAAGCATGTTATATGTATATGTATGGGTCAAATGTCGCAAGCTAAATCAGAACTATAATACTTCAACTCAATCCAGAGAGTAGAAATTTCACAAATTGATTTGGTTCCGATAACAATACATTTTTATGATAATGGTAACCGATAAATGGTAAGATGAGGGAACTTTTCATCTGTCAACAGCACAAACACAAAATAAAAGAATGTTTTTATTAATAACTAGCTGTTGCCCGCAGCTTCGCATACAGAAATTATGTTTTACCTTAGTTGCTCGGTTAATGTTTTAAAAATATTCCATACAAATTTTCATCCCATTTCCCAGGGAAACCTTTTAATTTTCTGGGATAAAAAGTTTCCTAAAATATGACCCGGAGTGTTAGTAACAACTTCACCAATTTTCATCTAAATCCATTCAAGGGTATTCATGTGATGCCCGGTCAGACAAACAGACAGTTGAGTTTTATTATAGTATAGATTTATTTTATTTATAATACGTTACAATTATCTTTCAATCACTTTTGTTACTTTTGCACGTGTTTTGAATGCCATAAGACAAATTGTTTTTCTATTATAAAGCTAGCTAGACCTAGGTATTATAATAGCCTATTATAATACCTTTATAATAACTTAATATTGGCTCTGGCAGATATAATCTTTCTTATATTCATCTTATCGTTTTCAGCATCTGATCCCCCTGTGGAAGACAAAAAAGGTTTACTCCTTGGCGGTCGGATATCTTCCAATGACATCAATTATTCTCAAGACCTGGAGGACGGATGCTCAGTAGTAGGTCATGCGAGCCTGGAACCCGCTGAGAGGAACACGTTTGTTATCACCAGCGCCGATTACTGCAACAGAGAAGGAGAGCCGCTAAAATATAATCAGGAATTTCTTCTAACCTTGTCTTCTTCACTGCAGAGGAAGGTGAATATTGGAATCATTTCATACATAAAAAAAATATCTAACAAAATCGACTTTTAAAAACTGAAAAGTAGGATAATACTTTCAAAGTAGAGTATTTAACATTTGTGGGGGGGTTGATTAAGTTGTTTATTGCACTGGTTTGATAGCAAGCCCCGACTTAAAGAAAAATTGTTTTCGCAGAAGACCTTCATTTGGTTTTTTTTATGGAAATAGCCGGCAAACGAGCTGACTATCCACCTGATGGTAAGTGGCTATCGCCGCCCATGAACATCAGCAACACCAAAGGCATCTCTGATGCGTTGCCGGCCAAGAAAGAAAGAAGAAAAAGAAAGAAAGAACTGGCTCTCAAGCCCCCAGCCGGAACACGACGAGTATCTACAGCTTTAATCAGGTATACGATTATATAAGCAACGACTATTAAAATCAGTATCATTATCTTTCCGTGAATCCTACCTTGCTAACCACCACTCTCTTGCTTTGCATCAGCCGCCAAATATAATAACTTGTCGTGTTCCGGCTGGGAGCTTGGGAGCCAGTTCTTTCTTTCTTTATTCTTCTCTCCTTCTTGGCCCGCAAGGTGTCGCTGATATCCATTGGCGTCATAAGCCACTTACCATCAGGTGGATCATCAACTCATTTATCGGTTACTAACAAAAAAAATGTTTATGTGTTGCAACAAATATTTTTTCAGCCTCTGTACGTACGATACGACCCAAACCCCATTCCTGGCCTTTGCGGTTTGTATCCACTGTACCTCAGTAAGCACCCAGTATCTAACACGCGCTGGCGAGTGCTTCCCGTCCAGAGACCAGATGTCACCAGGTTCGAGCTAGAAGGCAAGAATGTTGAAGTATGTGGTACATAATATATATACTAGTACTTTGCCCGCGCCCTTGTTTACCCTTGGGTGTCTTCATTTTACTTTGTTAATAATCCAGGACATCAAGTATCTTTAATAAAAAAAATACAGTCGAATTGAGAACCTCGAGAAGAGAAAGTTAAAGATATAATAATTCTTGACAAAAATAACCGACTTCAAAATTGGGGATAACTCAAAAACTACTCGTGAAATCTCGCTCAAATTTAAGTGAGACCACATGGCAAGCATCAGCTTTCGATTAAAAAAAGAATCAAAATCGGTTCACCTAATCGAAACTTCTGAGGTAACAAACACTTAAAAAATACAGTCGAATTGAATACTGCCTCCTTTTTTGAAGTCGGTTAAAATATAAATATAATTCTTGACAAAATCGACAAATTCGACTACAAAATTAGGGATAACTCAAAAACTACTCATGAAATCTCGCTTTAGTTAAAGTGAGACCACATGGCAAGCATTAGCTTTTGGTTAAAAAAAGAATCAAAATCGGTTCACCTAATCGAAATTTCTGAGGTAACAAACACTTAAAAAATACAGTCGAATTGAATACTGCCTCCTTTTTTGAAGTCAAAACATGCGTGTGACAATAAAAAAAAATTCGAAAAATCCTAAATACTGCTGATTATACTTACAAAATTTATGGGCTACAGTAATGTATGTGTGCAATGCTAATATTTCAGGTAAACACAGACATCATAGTGAATCATTGCGCGACTAACGTTAATCTGGGGATCAACATTGGTTGCTGGGCTATGGGGTTCTATGGAAAAGTAAGTATTTAATTTCACCATTCTGTTGGTGCAATTGTATTATATATTAAACTATACTATTTATTAATTGAATAATCGAACATTTAATTGAATTAATTGATGAGTCGTATTGTTTCGAACGTTGTACGCCTGAACTATATGAACTGACACTTGCTTGAGCAAAGGACAACATCATGGCTAAACAACTAGTATAAATTTAAAAATAAAAAATAATCCACCTACTATCAAAAAGCTACCATATACCCTTTACAAATCTCAATGATGACCTCTTTAATTTAATACCCATATTGCAGTATTCGATTTATTTTTATTTTTTGATATTTCAAGCAATGGCATCTCACAGCCACGTTATTTTTTTAATGTCACTTATCTCACATCACAGCAGTGATAGCCTAGTGGTTAGAACGTTGGTCTCCCAAACGCGGGAGCCCGAGTTCAAATCCTGGCACGCACCTCTAATTTAATATTATGTGCGTATTAGAAGTTAATTATCACTTGCTTCGGTGAAGGAAAACATCTTGAGGAAACCTGCACACCTGAGAGTTCTCAATAAAGCTCTCAAAGGTGTGTGAAGTCTACCAATCCGCACTTGGCCAGCGTGGTAGGCTTATACGCCTCTCACATCGTGAGAGGAGACCCCGAGCCCAGCAGTGGGACAATTATGAGTTGTTGCTTTTTTTTCACTTATCTAAGGACACTTGGGTTATCAAAACAAATCCAACGATATCTTAATTTTATAAATCCGTTCATCGATTTGGAAGATATGAGGTAACGTAACCCTTCCTTGGCAGTCGGGTAAAAACTTTCACGTTATAAAAGTTTCATATACCGTTCTCGAATGTGTGTGAAGTCTGCCCATCCGTAATTTTCACGAACTCCTATCAATTTTATAGCGTAATAATTTGTCATTTAAGTAATTAGGTTTTCCATTTACCAGTTTTCTGAGCACTGGATGAAGTAATATGTCTCTTTTTCAGATTTGTACTCCATTAATGAAAACATGTCTGGACGTGTATGGCCGGGAGCTTCCTAATAATGTTTGGCAAATTTATGTGCCTCTAGCGAGTTAAATGTTATGTTTCTTCATTTCATATGAATGTATTGCTGTTACTTGTTTTATGTAATTATTTTATGTTATTTTTTTACTTTTAATTGTAATGAAAAAAATATTTTTAATTTTGAAAATATAATTAAAATACCTATCTACTATACGAATTGGTTACATTACTTTACATTATAGATAGATATACTCTTTATTGTTCACCAAAAGTAAACATAAAAAACAGAGGCATGAAGATAGGAAATACAAAAGGCCTAATGGCTAAGCAGCGTCCTCTTCCAGGCAACCAACGGCTTTGGAGTTAAAAATACTAATCGTAGAAAGAGATCAAGGTAGGGTATACTACTTATAAGAGGAAAGTATGAGTGTTTAGAAATTATTAATAAAACAATTAGGTAGTTTACAGATGGATTCCAAAATAGAAAGGGAGATAGATAGAGGATGGAAACGTGAAAAGAAATAATGTGAAGTTGGCAGGAAAGATTTGCTGTGATTGCAGATATAGAGCTTTTACTTGACCTTTAAAACATTGTAAGGAACTAACAGATCTGAGAGAAGACGATAAAAAGTTCAAGAGGCGTATAGCAGTAACAATGTAGGAGTTTGTACAGAAGGAGGTAGAGTGACAAGAGTGAGCGATTTCAGTGAACGGAGAGGACGATCATGAGTTTGATGTAGGAAATTGAAACGTAGTTTAAGGTAAGATTGAAGCTTAGAATACAGTGGAGCACAGACAGAATGGGCATTCTGGCGAAGACGAATTGGTAGTTGAGCTTAGAGTGATATTGTAATAATATATTTTGCTTATATTGTATTTAATACGTCTATTACTTTTAATCAAATAATTTTATGGATTGGATCAGTATGATAAAATACTTTTCTAAACTTATAATGTAAGTACTGTCTCTTTTTGCTGTGGGTGCCACATACATACACAAATGTGACATTAAAAACACATTTACCTACATCACTTATAAAAGCCATTTACTAAACGTGATTCATTCCTTCTGGTCACGCACGATTAAGTGCTATTTCAGTCCATCTATACTAATAATATATACTTATACGTTGGTATAGAACGCTAGCATAATAATTCAATCAATTTGATAAAAGCAAGTAGCCTATGTAGACGCTCAAAAAATGTTTGTAACGAGCACTACGCCGCCGTTAAAATACTAAAACAAACATTTTTAAATTAGCGCAGATCTTGACTTAAAGACTTCAGTAGACTGTCATAAAAATGCTATAAAAGGGAGTACTTCATTGCGGACGAGTGGAAAGTGAAAATGTAAGATTAAGAGTTACAGAAAAAGCTTTTACATTCTGTTTTAAAGGGTTGTCGTTGTTATTTTGGACAGCTCCGCAGGTTATTTTATTGTACAATCTACAGTTCTACACCAACTCTTTGACTTTATGAAATTCATCATGAAATGCGCTGTAAATAAATACAGTTGAAAAGTTTTTAAATTCGAAGGATATATTTTTTACATAGGCACTAACAGGGTAACCGTCAACTATACAAATGATGCATGGCACCGTCTAATCAATACGAGTACAAAGTTTCAATGGATTTGTCGTATGTTGTGTAGTCCTGGATTTGTCAATAGGCCATATAGGCCGGAGGGTCTAGGAGCGGCTTCGTCTTAGGGGTGGCAGATTTCAGAAGATGATATATTATGATAGATGATTTTGCTATTAAGTGTCGCAAAAAATTGTATTTCTTGTTTTTATACGCACTTTCTTAGTGACTAATTCAGTGCCTTCCTTATTATGAATGGAAAATTATTATTTAAGAAAGGTACATGGGGCGGCGGAAATAAATTGGCCTACACTCATAAAAAATATAAATCCGGCACTGATGTTGTGAAATAACAAAACAAATATTTATAGAACGATTGTGGGATTAACTTTTCAGTACGCTGTCTCTCTAGAGAAAGGTTTTGTCGAAGAAACAAGCATGATCAACTTTGCGAGAATATTATTATTTATTATTAATTATTATTTGTGAAATATGAGAAAAATTGCGCTAGCAAAGGTACCATACCATACGGTATGAATGTAGCAGTTTTTGACAAATTGAAGTTAATAGCCCTGTAGAGTGTCTGAGATTAATGTATTTGAATATTCAAAAAAATTATACAAGTACCTACCACAGCTCATTTAAATTAAGTTAACAGATGCTAAAAAGGAATGGAAATGTTAGCCAAGGTAGCGCTGAGTTTTGACTTTATAATTAGTTTATATTACAGATTGATAGCTATAAAGGGAAAGATACTTTCAAGGATAGATACGTCTATAAACTACAAAAATTTCTTAGATACTCCTTTGATTCAAATTCTAGCAGTTGACATAAAATACCGGTCTTTGTTTACTAAAAAATTTATTTTTTAAGGTAAAATGTATCAACGTTTACAAAATATCCAGAAGTATTTTGAAATTATGGCCCCTGTCATTTCACCCGGTCTTGATTCATTTGAACTCAACAGCTTCCCAAGTTCCACTAATTTCTTTAACCCGCCTGACCAACGGGCAACCGGAGCTCCATTAGGCAAAGGCAATGAGACACCGGCTCATCCCATATGTAACCTGCCCACTGCCAAACATTTGTCTCGAAGAAAACTATAATATAAAATGTAAAATTTGGCGTAAATTTTGCCTTTTGAACGATGGATACATGACAGTATGTTCAGTAATTTAAAAAATTGCTACTTCTTTTTATACTACCACTACCACTACGACCATGGTCTAGTTATGACTAGAGTTACTATTGGGTTTCAATTCATTCGATCACAGATATAGCTAGACATGAATTTTGCAAACGCCCTGAAATCTTAGGTAATAAATAATGTTTCCTAATGTTTTTTTCGATTCTTTTTTCGATACATTTTAGTTCGCTCGCTTGTTGGTCGTAAAAGGTAGACGACTAGGAAGTTATGTACTTTAGCGTATCGTCAGGTCAATAAAGACATTCGAAGCACGTCCCGCCGCCGAGTCTCGCATGCTCGTTGTCGGTACATCGAGCTGAAATTCACCTTGTTTGCCCTTCCACGAGTGGGCTTTGTGAATTGATTCCCCAACCGCCCGTAAAACATGCATTCACCATTAAAACTTCACGTATAAATATTCTTTAAACTGTTACGATGCTGCGTCAGTGACATTAAATTTAACTTTGGTAAATTAAACAATAGGACAGTCTGGGCAATGGTCAGATTCAAATCATGGAAAAGTATCTATTACTTAATCGAAAAAATAATAATTCTTTAAGACAGCGTTATTAGTATTCCTAACAATCGAAATTTAGGAAATCAGAAGTGACCTTTAAAACATCCAATGCTCTTGTCAACAGATTATAACAATATGACGGATGAAAGTAACGAAGAACTATTATTATTTGCATTAGCACTAAATAAAAATAGACGTAAAATCAAGGTGTTGGAGCCTCGCTCTGCTCCCGCGTGTGTAAACAACTTAAAGGTTTCGAAACACATTCGTCATTGTTTGATTCATTCATGAAAACCCCACCAATATAATAGCTATAAATACTCAGTGGTGGGTATCTATAGCTATTTTTCCTGAAATCCCCATTAGCTATTATAGATAATCAACGTTCATGGACATTAGCAACAACAAAGGCTTCAGGATGCGTTGCAGCGCAAGAAAGAGAGAAGGGAAAATTTTGGAAACCGTAAAGTAGTTGTATCAGAAAAAATGTTTACTTCTTTGTGACAAGTTAACTACTTTGTTTCTTATAGAAGTAACAAAGTTTCTTATAGTCACTTGCTACTTAAACATAAACAAAAGAATATGTCAATGAAACATAGAATGCGCTCTAAAAGCGAATTTTAGTGTTTGTTTTAGTACTCATTTTAGAATCTCGTATACACAAGTCCTGTTGTGAATCGCAATGTCTGGGCATTGCAATAAAGGCACTTTAAGCATACTTGAGGTGCATCCTCGACTCAATTTCCCCATGTCTGCCGTAACGCGTGTGTCCTTTGTGAAATTGTTGTCTAACTGCCAGCCGAGTATGCAATTGAGATGCTTGGATCTTTGTGATTCTACACCCTTACCTTTGGATTATTGATAAGTACTATTGCGGAGTTCTGCTTATTGAATTAAGCATACTTTGAAGGAGTGTTGTAGATATCCCAATTTATTTATGTAAATTCTAAAATTCGTAATGTAAGCTGCCTAAGCTTACAATCTAATGGCATAGTAAAGGATATCGCAATTGTTTGTAATCTGCTTTAAGGTCTAACCACTGAACCTACGATACTACCTGTGGAATACATGATTTGGAAAAAATCATGTTATATTATCGATGTCATTTGGAGGCTAAGGCTAAGTTGACCTCCAAAAAGCTTGACGTCATGCTTAACTAGTGCTAACTATTGTAATTTTTTAATTAGCTGTAACTTTATTATTCCTAAAATGTTAACCACGTAAGTATTCAAAGAACAAGAACCAAATTAACAATGTTACACCATCTGCTCCTGAAGAGCTTTTGAAAGTAGGTACCTAAGTATTTCATTCATGGCACGTCGCTATAGTCTAGAAAGTGTGAACTTGGGAATACATAGATAAACTCAAGAGCAAGAAAAAGGGTGGCTTAAAAATGGTAATACCCTCGGAGAAAGGAAAATAGAATATAATTATATTTAGCCAACCCACCCGCGATATATTTTTGAGTAGTTATACGTACTATATAAAACACTTTCATTCTTTAAACAGATGGATGAAGGTCGCTTCTTTATAGTTTAGATCTAAGACCATAAATAAAGTTCAAACAAAAGTGAAACAATAAGGGTTAATGTGATAATAAATTAGTATAAAGTGCCACATCTATCAAAATCAGACCACGGAATTAACTTACATTATTATCAAAATAATTTTCCTGTCATACCTAGTAACACCAACAGTTTTCATTAATTTCATAATACGGTAGGTCCTATTCATCAACGGGTGCCATAAAGCGACGTTCATTACGCGAACAATGGCCGCGATTACAGTTCTAAAAACTCGTCACTGAACAAAGGTTTATCAATGAGGATGTGCGGATTGCATTAACCGGTAGGCCGGTAGCCCTCCCCGACTGGCTTCACCAGCTATTAAATGACTTCAAACGATCCAGCTCATCTCCCCCTAACCTGCTCGAGAAAAATTGAGAGAAATCATGCGATACGGCGATATAAAATAAACAATATTATGTACTTACTACGAAACATAGTTTCTTGAAAAATTATAATTTATTTGAAATCTTTCTTATTTGAAAGTATTTGAAAATTTTTACGTTGATTACTGAGTAGTATTTTGTATTCGGCACTGAAAATATTACTTGTTCCAAATAATATTCTTAAAAATCTTTCTTATTAATGTATTATATTAGAGTAAACCTGATATTTGGTAACGAAGATATGAAATCGATACCAAGTGATAATAATCATTTCAATTGGATCATAGAAATAAACACTGACGCACGACATCCAATTTAATGAGAGTGTAAGGAAATTTGAACATTTTGATTCAGATTTTTCCTCATATAATATCAAATCTACCTAAGAAATATTGGATTCTTAATTCATTTTATCATTGTAACTAAGCCACTGTACTGTAGCCTTGTACTGTAAGCGGACGGATGGAAGTGGTTGACTTTATTTTTCAATAAATTGTTGCAGGAGAAGGCGATCTCTGACGAATGGTGCAACCGCTTACTGGTGTTCATCTTTAAAAATAATCCTGATGCACTGGACTAATGTCACATACCATGAAAGCATGGGATACAGCGATATAAAGACGACTGAGAGAGAAGACTGAAATTTCCCACAACCAATTCGGTTTTATGCCTGATCACAACGGATGCTATTTTTTGATTCGCCAGCTATGCGAGAAATACAATAAGGCAAATAAAAATTGCACATGGTGTTCGTTGACCTCGTAAAAGCATACGACCGAATACCTCGTGTTCTATTGTGGTGGGCCCTTAAGGAGAAAGGAATACTAGGGAAATACCTACAGTTGATCCGAGCGATGTAGAGGCAATGTTAAACAAAAGTTAGATCGGCGGCCGGCACAACTACTAATTTCGATGTGGCCGTGGGGCTGCACCAGGATTCAGACTTGAGCCCATACCTCTTCGTCTTGATTATAGATGCCCTTAGATCGGATATGAAAGAGGAGGCTCCTTGGTGCATGCTGTTTCATGTGAGATTCAGAGCAGATTGGAGGAATGGTGACAACTGTTGGAGGGTGTTAGCCTGAAAATAAGCAGAACCAAAACCACTTACATATTCTGTGGTCTCTCCAGTCCTGTACCTATAACTTTTAACGGAATATCCTTACCAGTCTGCTCTGATTTTCGGTACTTGGGTTTAATCATTCAAAAGAATGGTGACATTAACCTAGATGTTACACATCGGAACAATGCAGGTTGGATGAAATGGCGAAAGGTCACAGAAACTACCCGCATTTGCTACGCACGTAATGTATATATCAGAATATTGGGCTACAAAGAAGACGGATGAGAGACGATTGCATGTCTTAGAGATGAGAATGTTGAGTTGGATGTATGGAGTGACAAGAATGGATAAAGTCAGGAATGGATATATTAGAAGAAATTTGTACGTGGCAAAAATGACAGAAAAGTTGAAAGGGATCCGAATGTCGTGGTATGGGCAAGTGTTGAGGCGAGAGGAAACGCATGTGACGAGAAGAGTGATGTATATCAATATGATGTATAGACGAAGGGGACGAGGACGACCAAAGAAAAGATGGATGGATTGTGTTACAGATGATATGAAAGATAAAAGAGTTAGTGTAAAGATGACGGCGCATAAGGAAGTATGGACGAGGAACACATATTGTGCCGACCGCAAATAAAATGGGCAGGATGATGAAGATTCTAACTAAGCCAGATAAGAAACTATAATAATATGTAGGTACTTAGGTATGTAGATAGAATTTGTGTGTTGTCTGAAAATAAGTTTTTCTCGCACGGCGCCATTTGGCTCGATATTGCTATCTCAGACGACATGATATGGTAACTCGCACGAGTATACAACTGCCGAGAGACCGAGCATGTCATATGCGCTATAATCTGTTTGTTTACTCAGCTCTCCCGTAACAAGGAATACCCAATAACAGTTGGCCGAAAACAATCTTTATTTTTCCAATCATACTGTTATACTCAAGATATAAGTAAGTATACCGTGTAGATATAGTATATGTCTTCAGTAACATTCATCTACATACTTAGTAATTCGAATATGGTCATCATAAAATAATTTTGTCATAATATTATATGTATATTATTATTATAATTTATTTATTTAAGGCGTCCATTCCCACTTGAGAATTTCCACTTATTAAACGTGAGATAACAAAAAAATAAAAAACCTTTATTTAATACGCTTATTAAAATATTTTAATCTCTAACGTGTACTTAGAATGCTGTAGGTACCTAGTCGTATATAATTTTGTTGAATGAGAAATTGCGAGCCATGAATTATTCACGTGGGAAAGGTTACTGACAGCGAACAACTGTATCTATTGTTCTGAAATACAACAACATTAATTTTGTGTGTTATTTTTAGGGCAACAGTTTGCGTAATGTATAATTTGAATATTGGTCCAAAAGTTTTTGACTACAAAATATTAAGGGATTTAGGAAAATTTGAAACAGATAGTCTGTAAAAATTGTTTGGCATTTTGTTTTCGAAAGCTCTGCAGCCAAGTTGCTATAACATCTTACTTGATATCCTTCGAAAAAGAACTACATCTCGTCAATAATGAAGTGTTTCAGAATACCAATAAATAATATTATCATACTGGACAAACGATACGCTAAATGAGGACGACAAAAGGACCACGGATATTAGATTCTCTCGTTTTTCTTTGAAAAACAAATTAATTTATTCAAGGGTTTTAATAGAAATGTTTTAAGAAGGGAGAAAAATGAAATTCGGCTCTCCTTAATAATTTGAAAATGTAAAGTTCTTAGTCTTCGGTCACTGAATAAGGGAGAGTCATTATTTGCATGCGAGATATCATCCGCCTTCAACTTCAGACATCATTAAAACTTATTAGGTAGAAATAACCACTTGCCGGATCCTACTTAGGTACCTACTTATTTTAAGGATTTTCGGATTCAATTTAATTGAGCTGTCTAACATTTCATTTGTAAAGTTAGTTTAACTATGGATCACGTTCTCAATGGGCTTATTCTTAAAGGGTTCATGTTCCCTTAGATAAAAGGATTTAATAATAGCGCTGAATTAAATCTCCTAAACTGACATAAGTCATAATAATATTATAATAGATATGTAGCATAGTAAACAATAATAGTATATTCTTTTAGGCTTGTGCTAGGAAATTATTTTCCTTGTCCCTATTCTCTGTCCGCGGAAAGCTGTAAAAGCCGCTAGCTAGAGCCAACAGCAACTGTCCATTCGAAAAAAATTGTGTGTCAGCTCCAACGCACGACCGAAATTTACTCCTTATAAACGATTATAAAATATATAGATTAGTAAATCAGTAACAACGCCATCTAGATTTTTGATTGTTAGTTACGCACGAATATTAACGCCATCTAGTTTCTTTGTTATGAATTACAATACTAACGCATAACGTAACGTAACGGTTTGATTTTACTTCCTATAAATTTTCATACCCCGGCTTTTAAATGAAAATCGATTCTTAAGGAGATAAACTCCAAAAAATACCAGGAATACCAAAAATTCGCAGTAAAACACTGCACTATGAAGTGGAGACTGTATATTTGCACATACAAACATACAGTCAAAATCAGGCAAGTTGAAAAGAAGTCACATGCGTTGCCTAACTTAGTTTAAGTGCGAACTTTACACTCTATTGCCGTGTAATAGTAACAATAACTAAATACAAAAACTATCCTACTCACTTACTAAAATATCAACGAATGAACCGCTAGTTGCAGCCCTCCTGCAAATTGAATATCTATCTAGATAGGTACAGTACTGTTACATTACGTTTGATGGAAAATCGAAAACACGTAGCTGCTCGTATCTATACGATTAACAGTTGACATAAGGGAACCACGCTCTTAGCAAATACTGTGTGTGTGTGTGTGAAAGACTCGTCGAGTATATTAGCCGTGTTCGTACCAACCATTGCTCTAAGTTTCCCAATATCGACGATATTACCTATCCTCCTCTGTATTCTTCGGAAGGCAAATACCGACTTCACAAACTTTTTAATAAAAGTAAACGTGAAATGTAATATAGTAAATAAGTAGGTATATCATCTTTTATCCTCTTTGTTTGAATCTAGACGAAGTTCAAAATTTAACGTATTTACGGATTTATCACTACTCTCCTAATCGACAAGGCATCGTTGAACCTCGATTATTGCGTGAGTACTTAATATTTATAATCGAAAAACAAGCGGAAAACACAAGGAATGGCAACACATCATCGCTCACTATACACTTCCAAAACATTTTTTAGTACACTACTACGGTTTTACTTTATATCTCCTCAGTCTTGATAAGCATCAAGATTAGTTAAGAGAATATAGATACAGTTAAGGATAAAATTAACCTCGGTAAGGCGAGTTCCCTCGGTTACAATTTCATCTTAGAAAATAGACGTTTATTCTTATGGTAAAAGGTAATAAATATTTTCCAAACGACAAACAAGCTCACGCAACATAAAATAATATCGACACATCCAAGCCAATTTCGTTCTTTCCGCTAAGCTTACCCGACTTCACGCAAAACATCTTCCATATGAAGAAAATTACTTGGTTTTCCAATAGGGTTCGCGTAAATACAAATTTGGTTACTTAAAGATTTTTCTGCAGTATCCTCCTTTGAAATTCTATCCTTTTTGATGTTCGCTGCCTTTATAATCAAAAATTGATCCACCGTAACTATTGGTCTTGTCTAAGATAGTAGGTATGTACAGAAATAAGAAACTGGAGATACTCAAAGGGTTTAAGTATATAAAATTGCCGTTTCGTATATAGTTATTACGGCATTCATAAAACGGCAATTATTAATTAAAAATTTAATATATTTATTTAGTGACATTTAGGAGGATTTTGGTCTTATATTTTAATTGCTAGATATAGAGAGTTAAAGTTATTTAATAACCCATACTCCAGTTACGATTGAATTTTTGTAAAAATGAACCCATTAGCAATATTCTTTAAAACATATCTTCTTTATGTACCTATATCTATCTCAAAATCGATACAAACAACAATAAACATTATCAGTTCAACCTCAAAAAGGTGATATAAGTATTCATATTGTGAAGAAAGTAAACTGAAAATCATATTTTTTTTAGAAAAAATAAAGCTCATTGAAATGATGAAAGGATCTTTTGCTTTTAACATTATTGATCTATTGTAATGGTTTTTACAGTATATCAAGAATAATAATTTAACAAAGATTAAACCACTAAATGATGGTAACCCGTCATGCAGAGCGCCCCGTAATACTACGTCTGTATAGTGTATAATGTATATTATACTCGTATGTACGAGCACAGTAAAGTAATTGTGTAGTGTCAAATTAATCAAGCAGCGCGTACTTACATAGGTAACGCGTCCCAGTTTGTATCAACATCAACACTATCCTAAATTAAATGAAACACGCACCATAGAGGTTTTTAAACGCTTTTATTTAGCTTCACTTCGGAGGATCAAATCTTGTAACGTTAATTTGAATGACTTCCCTTTAATGAAAATTGATGAAATTTGGCAGACATGTGTATTTCCGATGACAATACACGAAAATCATATTTTAAACTAATTTTCATTGTTTATTTGTTGTTAAATTAAAAAAAACGATTTTCAGACTTTAGACGCATAATTCTCTATGTTCTATTTTACGTAGAGACTTGAAATTTTCACAACTTGTAGCTAATTTTATAAACTAAACATTATTGAAAAAATAAAAGCGTTTAAAAAAAAAAATTTTTTTAGGATTCATTATATTTAATTAAAAACGCATTATTTTTTGCTGTAAAGGCTTTATTGAACAAAAATAAAATACATGGATAAATAGATGTAAGTGCTAACAGAAATATCGTTTACGCTGTCTTTTCAGTTAATATTGAAATCTTAAGGTATTTTCGTATCCTTTATAGTGAAAAATTCGCGCAACAAAACATTTGAATGGCATTTACGTGGTCTACTTAAGGAGAGGTAGGAAGCAATTGCGGGGCGCAGTGATGGATTTCCTCTATTTTTCCTACAAAACTAGTGGACATTTAAAGAATTTTATTAAAGTTCGACGACTCTGTTTTGTAGCCTACTTGGTAGCTAGTGAGTAACCCTATCTGCAAAGCGAAAGTTCCCGGGTTCGATTCCGGCTGGGACATTTATGAATTAGTAATTATGTAATAACACAAATCTTTTGTTTTCAAATAGGTACCATAAAAATATATAAGCAGCCATAATTATGAGGCCGTAACCATCCTAATATTTTCATGGACTTAAATTTTTGCATTTTCTAGTTCTTGCACATAGATATGTCTCGTTCCGCACGACTCAGACACAGACACTCTTTAGCCACTTGTCTTCGACTCGTGACGTCAGTCTTCCAGCCATCATCGGGTGCAGTTGAAACTTATCGCGCAAATTGTTCTGTCAATCGACTCCAAATAGCCGTTTCGGCAATGTTGGCCTTTATCTAATAGCCACTTCGACTGTATTGGCCTTTATCTAATAACCATTTCGGCAATGTCGGTCTTTGCTAGTCCCTTGTGTGAAAGATGTTTGCGAGAGTTTTTGTAAGTGATTACGTAATTTTCTACTATATTTTTGTCATGATTCTTCGTTAAGCAGGCGAGTAGGGGAGAGTGTGTATGAAAGAGCCAGGTTTTGAAAGAGCCGATGTCATTTTAACTAACTTACCGATATTTTACCATAGATTCATTTTACTTTTTATAAAGCAACACTGGATAGCTTTCACCCACAGAAATTTGACACTTCTATGAAAACAAATGGTGTCGTAGGATTGCAGCAAAGATATGGATGCCGAAAAGTAAGTTTATTTGCATTTACTTAAATATTTTTAAGAATATGAGTGTTACATAAATTGATAAAATGGATATGCTGTGTTGTTATGCATATAAATGGTTTTCTTATTCACTAAAAATATTGGATTTACGTTTTGGTGATAAAACTTTAATGTAAGATTATATTTTTGATCACGCAAAGTTATGAAAGAGCCAGCGATCAATGCTTTGAAAGAGCTGGCTCTTTCATGACACAAATGGTGGCTCTTTCAATACACCAATAAGTTTTAGTTCAATATTCCTGCTTTTTTATACCTATTTAATTTTATTTTATATTACAGAGTAGAAAAACATGTCTTCATCAATACCTACAACCAAAAAACAGCAAAGAAAAATGGTACCAAACCAATGCAAGATAATATATGTGGAGGGTGGCACATGAGTCTTGTGACCACAAAGGAGTGATTAATTTATTCTGCTAACAGTGTTTTTAATTTTTACTTTATAAGTATCAAAGTTTAATGACATTATTTGAGACTAATTTTCATGAGGATATTTTTTTTATGGAAATAGCTGGCAAATGAGCTGATGATCCACCTGATGGTAAGTGGCTATCGTCGCCCATGGACATCAGCAATACCAAAGGCATCACATGCGTTGCCGGCCAAGAAAGAGAGAAGAAAAAGGAAGAAAGAACTGGAACACGACGAGTCGTTTGGCGGCTGACTCATGCTCAAGGATGGTAGCTATCCAGGCAAACTCCATGGAGAAATAATAATAGTAATAGTGGTATTAATTAACAATTAAAATCAATATTACCAATATAATCCCTCTAGGGGTCCTTCCACCAGCGGGCCGGATTTCGTCGCCTCTTACGACACCTATCCGGTGTGGGCTTGGCGTTAGTATTCTAAGCCGCCCTAATACGGCTAAAAAAAGGATATTATTACTGATTTATATAATAAGATAATATTATCCAATATTACTGATTAAGATTAAGTAACTTATTATTGAGACTATTCAAGAATTGTGATTTTCATAGATTAATTTCAGTTTCATTTTTTGGAGTTTATTAATAGAATTCATTTGTTGAAAAAACTGTTTTGTTTGTATAAAATGGGTATCGGCTCTTTCATAACACTCCGTGGCTCTTTCATTGACATGCTGTTATGAAAGAGCTGATTTCCCATTTTTTTTGAAGTAGATATATTTCAGGTTATTAGCATTGTTATCGCTTTTATTTAAATTTGATAACATTCATTATTAAAGTGATTACTAAAAAAAAGTAGTTTTCTTTAAAAACAAAAAGTCCAAGTTGCTTTTATTGTACACTTTTTAAAACTGGCTCTTTCATACACACTCTCCCCTATATATTATGAATGACGAAAAACATGATTTTTCATTAATAACCATTGGAAACTAAAATTATTTATTACTGACCGTATATTTTAGATTGTATTGCTAGTACGTATTAGGAGTTTAATTATGAATTGCCTGTTCATTATTCGTACAAATAGACAGTACGATGACACATTAATTAACATTGAAACCCCTATTTTTAAATGAAAATTGTTATCATAATATTATGTACGCATTTGAGCGAAGGCATTAGAAATTCCGAATATTTTCTCACTACATCGCACGTCGCGCTACTGCGGATAAGATCGTACTGTCAATTTTAAACTCTAATAGGAGCTCGTCTTCCCTTTGAGACTCTTTTACGCCACACTTTGTTTGAATAATTCATACTTTCCTTTAGAATCTCTGAAATCGAACATTGTCTGAACGAAAGCTGCAGAGAACATGAGAAGCGTTACAAATGCACTTATCTTCATCGCATTTCGAACAGCTGGGATTGTGTTTCATTATTAATTATTCTGTTACCGTATGTCCGAAGACGATAAAAGATAGAATATAATTATGTGACGGAGATCATAAAATGGAACGTCAAGTTGGAACAAGCTTGGGTGTTTTCGGAAGTTGAAGATGGCAGCGCTATGCAAATTATCTACTGCCATTTTGGAGTACACATGGTAGCAGCGGTAGCGGGGATAACCGAGGAGAGCTATTGACTTGCCAGCCAGCCAGAGCGAAACGCAACGTGTGAATTAATATTGGTTATCCTAAATGCTGTACTGCGCTGTAAATCCGACTTCACCGCGTTCCATTAGTGATTGGTTTCTTATTCGAATGACATAATAATAAGTTCAGAGTCGTGTGTATCAGCGGTAATCGCGTATTAAATTTGTAACGAGTGCAAAACCTGTGTGTTAATTCTAACTAAAATTATGTAAACGCCCACTGTCTTATTTCCGAAACCACCCATTTCTCTGATGAATGACGGAAGTCCTTTAAGCAGGTTTCTGAAGATATATTTTTATTGCATTGTTTCTTGAGTGCTTTCGTGCTTCAGAAGGCAAGCAAAGACGTCCGTCGTTGCAATAGTAAGATAACAGTCGTTATATCATGTCTGAGGCCACCTGGCGACATGAAACCTTACGTCACTTGGATTGGCCAGTAACTTCCCTGCCAAGCCACACGGTTGCAGCCATTGCATTGTTTATTGTTAATTTCTGTTTTTGTAATCATTCTTACCCAGTTGTCGAATGGACCCTTGGTTGTATAAACTGTTGTAACAATCAAACATTTCCGTGATAGAAGGGAAGAATCAAATAGAGAGGTCTGTGACAAGTGAGAATGTATTCAACGTGATAAAAAAATTTATTATGTGAACGGCAGACGCGATGGCAGGCACTTCACATGATTGTATACTATGGTTGTGACGTATACCTGTGGCATAAAAGAACGTTTACAGTTTAAAAGTCTCGATTACGTGTATTGTAAAACTGAAGAGCACTGAAAATAAAGGGTAGGGCAAAGAATAGGAACAAATGAACAATGCAGAGGCTGTTAACTTAGCAAGGCCATCAATCTTGAAAGGGACGACACGGGTACCACTCGAAACTCTTTCTGCTGAACTTTAGAGACGGCCGCTTTATAAATAGACCGAAAAGTTTGATGACGGTGACAAAAGTTTCCTACGTCATGACTTAATTTAAGTGACCATCTAAAGAGATTTTTATTTTATGCCTACGTAGAGAAATGTAAATTGCAACTGGATTCCCGTTCGTGGTTGTCATTAATTGACACGCTGGGTTAAAGGACATTAGGTCTAGAATACTTTGATACACATGTCACACAATTACTCATTAACAATAACCACATGAATCAAGCAGTATTAAACTTTAATCATTTCTTTAGGAAAATATCATTTCTATTTACACACAACAATTTGAGTTTTAGGAACATAAATAAATATCATTTTCTCGGTGTAATAATATAATTTACAGTCGCGATAATAATAAATCGAAGAGATGAAAGAAAGGTAGTCGTGGCTGCAGTCTTTGTCTAAATAATCTACAACTTTGATAAAATAGCTTAACACGGTATTAAAGTAAGCTTATATCTTAAAATTATATCGTAATTTCGGCAGTGAAAATCTGTCGGGATTACGAGAACGGTTCCTTTGTGTGGTCGAGTGCCAATTTTAGTGCCCATAACTGATCAAAATCTCCCAACCGTGTACTCGAATACAGCAAAATACGTAGAGCAGTGAAACATCCGCGGTTAGGTTTAGTTTAAGCCGTACGAGCCGCCACGAATCAAACCATTAAACCAGCGTTCTCAGGAACAAACTGATATCCATTAATTTGTTTTGCCCCAACTACCTATTTGTTTCAAGGAAATATAAGGAAAAGGAACACGTAGCCAGTTAAGAGAAATGAATTTAAATACATACATATATATTAACATATATAATTATTTAAAGTTACAATCACAACTCAATAAACTTTAATGCGACCTCCATAAAATAATTATAAAATAATTGGAACTGCTGACAGACTATCAAGGGTTTCACCTAAACGGTACTTTACTTTACAAACAATGAAATGGAAACTCAGCTCAATACCTATTAAGCATAGTTTAACAGAAGATAAAACAAATATTCTTCAGATGTCAAACTGACTGCCAAATTTGCTGTTGATTACCGTTTCTGAAATCTAGGCTCATATCCCATATGGAAGGCAACTAATTGTTGCAATTAGGTTCATAGCTGCCTCGCTTCATGCCAAATTATAGTATGTTTGAGCGAACATGATGAACCTCGTATTACCCAAGCCAGCAATTTATAATTTGAATATTCAGGTCCCTAAACTTTAGATAACTGGAGGCACCTACTAACTAATATAATTTAGCATCGCTAACGAAAGGCACTAATTAGTGAGACGAGTAGGTATATCAATCGATCGTTCAAAGTTTCAGTGTTATAGGTGTATCCTTCATATAGATACTCCCTAGTCACTACCTCTACAGATTTCCATTGAATTTAAATTTATTAAGGCTTTAAATGTTACCTGGAAACAATTTAGTGAAACTTATCATTCATTAACATTTCTATTCTGTTGGATTACATCATTTTTACGATATCGTTTAACTAGTTATTATTTATTGCAATATTCCTTGTACTAAAAAGTAATACAGCACATAATCATATTACACAATACATATTTATGTTAATATTTATTTATTCATATAGCAACACTTACATACAATAGTCTTCTTTTCACTCCTATTCTGTTTGTTTGATGTCGATAATGATCCAGACAAGTAATATCCATAATGATCCACATCAAAAATGAAAGTTATAAATGTTATTTATGGATTGCGAGTTCGTGAAGCATGGTAATTAGAAATTGGTAGTTAGGTAACATCACATGATTAATTTAATTATAATTAAAAAGTGACTGCGCACATATCATGGATGTGCAGCCAGGTTGCATTCATTAGCGCACACTTCATATAACTCTCAGGCGTCAACGACGCTATTGTTCTTAATATAATAGGATAATTAGAGCACACTCAGCTTATTCTTGATTTGAAGAATAATTCATTAGCGAATTCCATATAACTAGGTACCTATTATTACCTACTATGCTTTACCCTGTGTTGGACAAAGGACCAATGAGCCATTGTGCAACTAGAAAATAATGCATAAGATAGAACCTTCTTTCAATTTACATGCCGTATTTTGAAAAGATACAAAGTCTTATTATGTATGTAAAATTATAAGTAATTAGATACCTCAACAGTTAATAATCTACCTCAACAGTTAGTGTTTTAATAATTGGCTTATAATTTGCATTAATAATAGTTTCTGTGTATAAATCTAAACGTCTAAAAATTTTACATTCAATATCAAATATCGTAGATTATTTATCACAAAGCTCTTTACAAAGTTCAGCAGAAAGAAAGAGTTTTGCGTAGGCCCCTGTCGTCCTCTTTCAAGATTTACGACCTTTCTGAGTCAACAGGCTCTGCTTTGTTCAATTGTTTCTATTCTTTCCCAACCCTTTATTTAAATTAATACAATTAACAACTCATCGGTACGAGTACCTATTCCGACGTTTTATTTTATTTGTTTCTAGCGGCTATATGTATATACCTACTTTCTGTGGTTCTGAAATCAATCAAAAGGTACTTACCATAGTGTAGATACTTGGTTCTTAATTATACTAATATTATAATATTATAAAACTACCGAACTGATTTGAAAAATTATTTCACTGTTGGAAAGCTACACTGTCCCCGGGTGACATAGGCTATATTAATTTTTTTTTCTCACTATTTTTCCCGAAGCGTAGCGAGGGCGATTTCCTAGTTATTAATGAAATAGAAATTGTATAATTTGAGTCAACATAAAGAATGTCGGAGATAGGTAGGTAGATAATTAAAAAGAAAAATGACGCGCATATACGTTAGAACACGTGTGATAATTATTTTTGTAGTCAGCAGTGGCATATATAACACAAAGTCACTGAGTTTCTTTCTCAGCTTTGGCCATCTTAGTATCCAATATACACGTGATGAGCACAATTCCTCCCCATGGCCTAATTTGGCCCACATCATTTGTTTTTCGAAGAAACACAGCGTAATTCCACTGAATACAAACGAAGTTTCTCCCGTTCTATGAATAACATTTACTAAAAGCGCAATTTGCATTTGTTTAACGTACCTACGTGTTATACCTATATTACATACAATTAAGCGGTATTTTCGATCTGAATAAATACATGCTTATTATTTTATAACGAATAAGAACGAGAATATAAATATTCTTATTCTATCAATCACCCACCACTATTAAATTATAAGACACCTACGCATTAGTGTTTTTGATAGATCTTTTACCTACTTCTTTTTATTACGGTAAAATGTCGGAAGCCAAAATTGCTTATCTGAGTAATGTCCTACTTTTATTAAAACCTCAAAATTTGACATGAGAAAAAGTTTTCGTGAAACCAAAAAAATATTAAGTAGACACATGAACAAGGGGAGCGAGATTACCTGTGAAAACTCTCACGAAAAGACTTTTTTAAATTGTTGACAGATGCTTTAGGCTTATTTATAGACTTTGGTGAGGCTTATCCACTCGTTTTTATATTCAATGTCGAGTTTATTTAATAACTTTCCTTTTGTATTACGTGTTACAGAAAAACAAGAGTAGCTAAGTTTACTATATTTTATATGCATAATCTATTGATACATCTTCAAAGGTATATCTATTTTTCCTTTTAAGTAACATAATTCAGTAACTTATTATTATTAAATTTTACTTTTAATCATGTACCAAATTTAATATTGATTGGAAGCATATTATTATAATCTGATCAAACGTCGTGTGCCAGACTCAAATATATTAACAATTCTCGTTTTTATAGAACGGTTTGAAAAATTCGCCTCATGCGGAAAAGCCAACATTCGCTGACCGCATCGGCAATATTTTAGCAAAGTGATTTCATAGTAACAAGCCCATGAAAATAACTGTGCTGTTTTAAAATTACCCACGCAATTCTATGTATTGAACAGCATCCAGTTACGATTTGCGATATAATTTATTTATTTATTTACTTATTTTCTAAACTTTATGCGAAAACATCACCGATCATGCTGACCTCTGGTATCATCTGAGAAAGACAGTAATTAAAGACAAATATTTTACGTTAGCTTAGCTAGTTAGTTCTGTCTTAAGTCCATTATTATAACAAATGAAACTTTAATTTCCTTTGTTATTTTACAGTTTTTGATGTAATTGAGTGCGCATTCTTCTTTTCCTGTAGGAACAGAACAAAAAATATCGCTATTTTGTAACTAAACCACGGGAAAATGAAAAGGCTTCTAATAAACTAATTCACCTTGTTTTAAATGCCACCTGAATATTCCAAAGAAAGCGTCAAATAAACAACAACAATTATTTTTACTTGTCCCAGTGATTTATACATCACCACCTAATTTACTAACTCGGCCACGGATTTTATTACAAACCAACATTTTAAACATTGGCGAAAAAAAATAATGGTGGAGGGGCAAAGCCCCCCGCTAAGGAGGGAAGGGGCGAAGCCCCCCTATAAGGGGGGTCAGAGAGCAAAGCTCCTGCAATGAAAATTCGAAAACGCTACGGGTTAGGTTGGGTTCAAATAAAAAAAAAAAATTACGCGGAAATAGGGACCCCACGAAGCAAACCGGGACCGCGGCTTTGGTTTTGGCTCGCGGGCTGCCTAACCCCTCCGCGCTTACGTGGGTTTACATTACACTCTTAGTCCAGGGTCGATAATTTTTGAAAACAAAAAAAATTATAATAGGATGAAACCTATTGCAAAAGGAAGAGAATATAACAAAAAATAAAGGAAAAATAATTTACGGGCGATCTGAGGTCGGGAAGTGGGGGGGGAGGGGGGGTTTAAGGGTAAAAAACGGTTTATCTCAATTTCCAGCAAAACTATAAGTCCTATGGAAAAAAGTTAAATGGCAAAGTTATGGGTAATAAAAAGGTCTACAATTTTTGTATTTACACTTTTTTCACATAACCTCAAAATTTATGTGAAAAATTCAAAAAACCAAGTTTTTGGTTTTTTATTTTTATCTTTTACAAAAAAATTTTTTTTTAACGAAATTTTGTGAAAACTTACCTTTCTATGTCCCAAACATACTGTAATTTTTTTGATTTAAAATATTTATTTTTTCACCTTATTTTGACTTAATATCGAAAAATCACCCTAATTTTCAATCGAAAATTCACCTGTCAAAATATCCGCTTTTTTAAAAAAATCTGTGAGCTTTTTATTTGCTAAAATCTCTACTTTCTGATGGTATATAAAAAAATATACACTGCCATGTTAAATTTTCTCAGAAAATGCAATGAAACGACAACTATTTTCACAAAAATTATTCGAGTTCGAGTTTTTAAATATATATTTTTAATATTTATGTACAATTTTGAGCCATTTATTAAAATTTACACTTTAATTAATCGAAAAACGTCAAAATCCATGTTAAATTAATAAATTAATAAGCAAAAAAATTACAAATCCATAAAGATTGCAAGAAACATGCAAAAATAGTTGTCGTTTCATTGCATTTTCTGAGAAAATTTACCATAGTAGTGTATATCTTTTTATACCATCAGAAAGTAGAGATTTTAGCAAATAAAAAGCTCACAGATTTTTTTAAAAAAGCGGATATTTTGACAGGTGAATTTTCGATTGAAAATTAGGGTGATTTTTCGATATTAAGTCAAAATAAGGTGAAAAAATAAATATTTTAAATCAAAAAAATTACAGTATGTTTGGGACATAGAAAGGTAAGTTTTCACAAAATTTCGTAAAAAAAAAAAAAATTTTGTAAAAGATAAAAATAAAAAACCAAAAACTTGGTTTTTTGAATTTTTCACATAAATTTTGAGGTTATGTGAAAAAAGTGTAAATACAAAAATTGTAGACCTTTTTATTACCTATAACTTTGCCATTTAACTTTTTTCCATAGGACTTATAGTTTTGCTGGAAATTGAGATAAACCGTTTTTTACCCTTAAACCCCCCCTCCCCCCCACTTCCCGACCTCAGATCGCCCGTAAATTATTTTTCCTTTATTTTTTGTTATATTCTCTTCCTTTTGCAATAGGTTTCATTCTATTATAATTTTTTTTCACTTTTCATTATTTTTAAAGGCTTCTACCCTGGTCTATCTAGGGGTAAGGCAGACAAGACACCGTGGACTCCGTGGAGCCGGTTTTGCAGGGATTCGTTTCTGTCACTAACGTTAACGTTTATATTCGGCCAAACGAACAATTTTCCAAAAATATACAAAACAAAGTAGATTTCTAAATTACAATATATTAAACGTTACTTATAGATTTAGAATATTATAGTACCTCATATTATACTAATTGTATATTAGTTCAAAGTTGCATTATATAAAATGTCCATTAAACCATGTAAAAATAGGAAATATGAAATTATATCAATAAATTACTATATCATTTGATAGATTATACTAAGGTAATACAAAAAAAAAGTATATCAAGTGGCATTAGGTCAAATGATCATTCGTACTTATGTCATTCCATCAACTGTTGCTCACCCCTTTCACACTTACAATATTAGTAAGATTTAATTTCAACATTTCAATAACGGGATATCTATGGGAACAGAATAACTCAATGAACGAATCAGTGCTATTGATGCCAGAAATATAGTACTATAGTCTAGCAGCTAGACTAATGATTCTAAGCATTGATAAAGCTTTGCTTCGCTTCGAGATTTTAGTATTACCGTAGCCATTGTGCACGTAATGAACGTCATTTTATCAGAAACGTTGCCTGAATGATGTCTATTCAAAAGTCACAAGGCGTAAATTGAATTAAAACTGTTCACTATTTCAAGATTTTTCGTAATAATAATTTTATTAGTTCAATCAAGAATTAAATCCACTAAAAACAAAAAATAAACAGTAATAATAAAAACATCAACAATCCGACAAAAACAGTACGTATACCTTCTAATCCAACTTTATACCCATTGTTACTGAAAACAACATAATACGTATGTACGAGGGAATGATAAAGACTGCAAGAAGTATTCAGAGTATACAGAATAACAATGAAAGAACCCTCGGAAATTCACAGCTATATAAATTCAGATAACATTTAGGTGAAAAGAGGGATCAACGCAGCGGGTAGATAGGTACTGCACTTTGTACAAAATACACTTTGAGGGTAGATAAGTATCTTCTACATTTTAACATCGTAGGGGTATATTTGCGTATTGTAAACATACACGTATCAAACCTAGAACAGCAGTGTAAAAGAAAAAGCAGTGTAAAAGTAGAGTAAGATCGTTTATAACAATTTTTCTTTCGACTTCACAAAGATAAAAGGTAAGTATATATTTGTATTGGAAGGTAAAACAGTGAATGATATATGTTAAAATCTCATACTTTAAACAAACATATTAATAGTTGAAAAATAACATATTAACTAATAGTTGAAATATATCTTCGATAAATATGATTCATACCACAGAACATCTAATAATTAGTTAGAAGGGGCATAGCACGTAATTTGTATGGGAACCGCTGTCGCCGTTTCAATAAACACTACTAACGAAAATGAACAAATACGCACGAGGATTGTTATGTGTGCATGAAGTAGGCGTGACTCTGTAGCTAGGGATTGATTGTCGATAAATTTTTATCGGTATTTATTTTCGCAAGGTATACTTATTCATTATATACTTTTATACTTTTTGATTGAAATTACTTACTCCGTCGACAGACTCATATTTCATCATGGCCTCCGAAACAAAGTTTTTTCCAATTACCGCACATGAAGGCATTTTTACGTAATTAAGTCGCAGTATTTTGCAGTACTTTTCTCCGTTGGAGTTTGCGAGTCACTAAACAGCGCAATCGCGTGTTTTTGTGCGATGTGTGCATTTGATCACAGTATTGGCGCGCCTACCTTGCCCACAATTCCTTTCTAACTAATTATTAGATGTTCTGTGATTCATACCATCGTTTCGATTTATAGTGATAAGCCCACCATATAACGGAATTTCTGGAACCAAACAAAGATCTCTAACATAGTTTATCGACCCTTTCTAGTAGGTACTAAATTTTCGACATGCCTCCGAAACACATCGGTCAAGAAAATTAGTCTGTAGCGCTTACCCGGTAATTACCGACCACGCCTGCAGTTAATTGAGTCGGTCAATCAGTTACAATCAGCATAAGCCAAATGAGTGTTTAAATAACATCTGGTGGCAAGGTTGTGCCTTCGCCAAGAAGAGGGCTCTTTTCTCGGAGCACTTCGTCGTTTTTAGGACTTATACAGTAAGGGCGTGTAGAGTTAAAGCCTTGCTCTACATGAGATCTGATAACTTTTTAATGTAGAACCATGTAGGATGCGTGTTGTCAGTGGCGGATTAAATGTCGACGGCGCCCTAGGCAAGCAGTTCATCGGCGCCCCTTGCTCTTTGTTATGGAGTTGTTTTTTTTTCGAATGCACTGTTGCTGTTGACCCTAGCGGTCTTTACAGCTTCAAGCGAACAGATGGGCGAGCTTGGAAAGGCTCAGCCAAGAAGACAAAGCGAGAAGGGAGGACTAGCTCTCCCTCTACGAAAAATAGGGGATGAGAACGACCTAAGGGCACCTCCTTAAATTTTTAATTTTGAAAATTTTTGTCTTGCTACGGAGCGATATTTTACTCTTCTTGCTTATAGAGACTACTATAGAGCTTATAATATTCTATATGCTTATAGAGGCTTCTTGCTTATGGATAGAGTCACCTTAGAAAGCAGCCCGGTTTCTTGCCTTTTTGATGTGCTCTCTGAATGACAGTCGCGGGTCTGGTGCTGCGACAGCTCTTGAGTCTAGGGTGACGCCGAGATATTTGACAGATTTCGCCCAAGACATGGTTAAATAATGAAACAGGGCGGATCATTTATCTATGGGTGGATCTGTTAAAGTTGGACTGATCTTTTTCGGGATTAAACTCTATTCTTCATTTCCTAAACTGCTCACCTATGGCGGTGGTTGCGGCTTAGAGGGTTGAAGTGATGCTGGCAGGTATAGGGTGAGATTGGCTGGCAGGCGTATTTGGATGTCTAGTAAAGTCTCTAGTTTATAAAGTATAGAGTAAAGGGGAAAGGACAGATCCATGAGGATCTACGGCCGTTATTGTGTGGGTAGAAAAACGTGAGTCCTCACCTCTGTATCGCAACTTGTGATTCGTTAAAAAGTCTCGTATGATTTGCAGCAATCTGGCACTCCCATTTGGTAAAGCTTATATATTAAGCAGCTGTACCTACCAGACAGTCGAACGCTTTGGTTACGTCAAAGAAGAGGGCACCGGTGCCTCTGGTAGGCCTTTTGTAACTGAGGCTGGTTGGGATGTGCTCGGTTATGCGGTGCACCTGTTGTACACAATAGTGATTGACTCTGAAGCTGAAGTGATCCTTTATTAGGAGAATCTTGCATAGGGCGACCGCCTTGATACGGCTGAGAAGTATCTTTTCGTAGATTTTTCCGAACGTGTTAAGGAAACTGATAGGACGATAGCTCGAAGGCTGATTCTTGAGTTTGCCGGGCTTATGAATGCCTATCACTTCTGCCTCTTTCCAGGCGTCTGGGATGATACAGTTAGATAGTAGAGCAATTAACAATAGTGTATGTAATGGTGTCCATAATTATAATGATTTTGTCAAGAATCGAACGATGTAGGTGTAATCTAGTTGACGAGCGTGGTCCAAAGGTTTTAGAAAAAGTAAGCATAATTTCTCGTCAAAAAATTCAGTCTGTGCGCGCCCCTTTGTAATGAAGCGCCCCTAGGCATGTGCCTAGTTTGCCTTAAGGATAATCCGCCTCTGCGTGTTGTTGATGTATAGATTTTGTTCTATAATCTGAGGTATCTATACTAATATTATAAAGAGGAAAGATTAGATTGTTTGCATTGAATAGGCTCCGAAACTACCGAACCGATTTGAAAAATTCTTTCACTGCTGGAAAGCTGCACTATTCCCGGCTGGCATAGGCTATATTATATATGTTTTTACTATTTTTCCCGAAGCGAAGCAAGGGCGATTTCCTAGTATACAATAAACTGGACTTCAAATGTGCTTAAAATATTTATTTACAATAATTTAAAACACGTGAGAAAAATGCGATATGACAGTAATGTTATTTCATAATTACAAAATAAGAAAAAAACTTCTTGATTGAAATTTAAAAACAGCTCTTTTTGTCAGGAATTATAATTATAGTAGGTACATAGCCTTTCCTATAAACGTCTATCATACAAAAAACATTTTTTTCAAATCAGACTCTTCGATTTTATTAAATTAGTAGATATAGAATTTATAAACGATATTAAGTAGGCATATTCAGGCATCTTACCTATAGGAATAAAACATGCGCTAATAGCTATAATCGCTAGATAGCAGACACTAGGATCAGCTAGGATGTTTTACGAAAACAAACATTGCTAAAGGCCAAAAGGCCTAACGTGTTGGAATAGCGCCGGTCGAAGGTGTTTGGCTCGACACGTGAGACTCACACTCTGCCTGGTACGTGCTCTGAATGCTATTGCTGCGCCATCTGCCAACTTCCACTTCAGTTCAGGACCAATATGCGATGAAGTGTATTGAGAAGTTGAGAACTAAACGCACTCAGCTCATGAATGAACAGTTTACAGAATCCTGAGCCTATGAATATTGTTATTTTTTTAATGTTTGTGTTGATGATATTTGTATTGAAAAGTATGACTATCACTATTCCCACTAGACCGAAGTGACCACTAGAAGTAAAAATCACTAAAATTATGTATTAATTTAAGAAACCCTAATGAATGGATAAATGGATTGCAAAACACGCATTTATTTGTATTATTATGAGCGAGATTAATAATATTTTGATAAAATAAAACTACAAGGTACCTACTGTAAGTCACCATTAAACAAATAAGTAAACAAACGAATATGACATCTTATCTATTACTCTACTTAGGCATGACGTCACTAGCGACGCCATGACACTTTGAAATGTTTTGGTGGGAAATTTAAACTTATAATTTAAAGTGTATTTATTTTATACCAAACCTTAAACAATATAGAATAGTATTTCCAAATCTATCATCATGCCTATAATCGTCTCAGAATAAAGAACAAAGGTATCGTTCTGCTTTCCGTGCCTAATACGTTAACAGCATGTTCATTGTTCATAGTATCTACGCTGTAGTGGACAGACTTCTTAAAGCTTATTGAAACGGCTTTAGAACTGGTTATAGGTATAGGATTTTCTTCTCCTAACATGATACCCATAAAATTTTGTTAACACATTTCCTCTAGACCATGGGCACCCACAGTCAACAAGAAAACAGACGCTTTTAAAACGCCAAAGTGTAATAAGTAAGTATCTACTTACTTTAATCCAATTCTGGTGAGCGTACTTCCTTTGAATTTAAATAGAAAAACATTTCCTAAATATGAACGTTAATCTAAAGGTTGGAAATTCCTTGGGCACAAAGTCTTTAGAAAAGGAAATTATATACTATCAGTAATAAGCTACATTCATTTCTGAAATTGCAATCAGAACTTACTGAAAGGAAATACGACTAATACGAGTGGAAACCATATTCTATAAAAGCTACTTTAGATTTCCATACCCCTTAATATTGCATTTCTTTATACTTATCCTTAGAGCAAGTGCAAGGTAATACGTCAAATACATTAAGCTATTTTAATTCGTAACTTTCCTTTTAGGCTCCGATGAGCCTATGTACCTACAAACTTTGCCTCTATAAGGACTTCAGTTTACTTAACTGATGAAAGAACTTCTAATTACCTACAATTAATTCATTTTCAGTCAATGAAATTGTACTAAATTATAAAGTAATGACACAGAAGACATAATAGTACAGTACCCGGATGACCAACGCCATCTACTGAAATAGCTTTAGTGTTGCTACTCGCCAATAGATGTCAGGAAAAGTTTATTGTAGCAGTTTTTCATTGCCTCAAAACAAGAATAAAACTACATTTTCTAAAAATGAATTCTAGCTAGATCGATTTATCGCCCCCCAAAACCCCCTGCATACTAAATTTCATGAAAATCGGTGGAGCCGTTTCCGAGATTCCGAGAATAATATACATATATAAATATACAAGAATTGCTCGATGGAGTTCGATACAATTTTTCACATTACATTCGTCTTGTGTTTGTTCTGTAATTCTGTTATACTATTGAAATGTTAAAGTTGATAGGGAGACAAAACTACGCATCGCTCATTATGCAATTAATGTAGAAATGTATCAATAACAATAGCGCTTAATGAATTCATTTCTCATTTACCATTCTGCATTGAGTAATATTTGCGGAAACAATGCATCGGTCTCCCATTACGGTGTTATTCTGCGATGTTGATAATACTTTTAAATGGGTTCTTATAACGAAGCATATGACTTATTCATGTTCTCCAAGGTGACGTAAAGTTGGGAGTCTTCAGATTTCATTCTGTATAATAAACGAGGCGGAGACAATTACTGGGACGACGACGGCGTCTAGCACGCATCGCTTCTTTCTTTTGAGAAGTCGATCGATAACTCAATTATAATCTATATATATAAAATTGAAAAGAGATACACTGATTAAACAAAAAATCTCAGAAACTACCGAACCGATTATGATGAAATTTGGCAGGGAGATAGTTTATGCTAAGGAGACGTCAGCTAAGAACGGATTTTTGGAAATTCATCCCCTAAGTGTAAAAATAGGGGTTAGAAGTCATTTTCATACAAGCCGACTTCGTCAGTTTTAGAGTTATAAGTATGAAATTTTTCATGTAAGTATATAGTAATAAATAAAAGTTAACTTTAACACATTTTTTTGAAAAATCATCCCTTAAAGGGTTATTTTAGGCGTTTTATCATAGTATGCAACTTCGTTATTTTTGAAGTTAAAAATATGAAAATTTACATATTAGTTAAACATTAGAAACGTAATTTTAAGTATTACGTTTTTTTTGGAAAATCATCCCCTAAAGGGTTAATTAAGGCGGCGCAAGTTAGTATGGGAACTTCGTCAGTTTTGAAGTAAGAAGGGTGAAAATTTGTATTTAAGCTTATAGTTAGACACAAAAAATAATTGTATTACGGTTTTCTCGAAATTCATCCCCTAAAAATAGGGGTTGGTTACATACATATCAACTTTGCCAGTAAATTTTGCCAGTAATAACTGTAAAAGTTATAAATATCATTTTTTTTAAGTAAGTTTACAGTTACACACGTTTCTGTTTTTTTGGAAAATCATTCCTTAAGGGTTAATTAAGGCGATGGAACTTAAATACACAACTTCGTCATTTTTGAAGTTAAGAACATTTAAGAAACTTAAGTGTGCAAGTTAGTGTGGCAAATTCGTCAGTTTTGAAGTAAGAAGGGTGAAAATTTGTATATGTATAAGCTTATAGTTAGACACAAAAAATAACTGTTTCATGATTTTCTCGAAATTCATCCCCTATGGGGCAAAACTAAGGGGATGTAAATATTTAAGAAACTTTGTAATTTTTGAACTCTGAAGTAATGTAAAACTTGATATGTAAGCTTATAATTAAGAACAAAAAATAATTGTAACAGGTTTTTTTAGAATTTCATCCCCTAAGAGGTAAATAAAGGGGTTGCAAATTTTTCAGGAACTTCTTCATTATGAAAATTAATATGTAAGCTTATAGTGAGAAAAACATTTTGTATAGGGGACTTTACGGATGGGAGGGGGAGGGGAGAGGGACAAAAAGCAGGAAAGAGACCGGGAGCGGGAGAGGGAGGGGGACAGGGAGCGGGAGAGGGATAGGGAGCGAGAGAGGGAAAGGAACAGGAAGTGGGAGAGGGACCGGGGGCGGGAGAGGGAAGGGACAGGGACAGGGAGCGGGAGAGGGCGGGAGAGGGAGCGAGAGAGGGAGAGGGACAGAGAACTGGAGAGGAAGAGGGGCAGGGAGGGGCAAGGAGCGGCAGAGGGAGCGGTACTTGAAGCTGGAGAGGGACTAAGAGTGGAAGGGGAAGAGAGAGAGAAAAAGGGAGAGGGACTAATATTGAAATTTATAATCAATAAATAACACATCAATAACGTGTTAGAGCACCAAAAATTTGTTTTTAAAATTATTGTCTTTCTGTCTGTCTGTTTGTCTGTCCGGGCATCACATCAAAACCCTTGAACTGAGGAATGATTTGTGATTGTATCGTAGGTTTTACTTTATAAATTCCTAAATTAAATATAAATTAACCTGTTATTAAATTTTCTTCTATGAAGGGTACAAAATAAATATGATAAGCATAATTTCCGCGTGCGAAGCTGCGGGCAACTGCTAGTTATTTATAAGTATCTTATTACGTTTAGATACTTTAGGTAGTACTTACATGTTTTCATATTTCCTGAAGATTTTCTTTATTTAACAATAACAATAATATATAAAAATACTATAGATTATTCACTAAAACGACTACAAAATTTTGAGAAAACTTTACATCTCAACCAAGCTTAAAATCACCACGAGTTTTTTATTAAGTTCAAAGCGACATCAGTGGGGACAAAGAGCTTTACTAATAGGATTTCCTTTTGATTAATTTTCCCTAGTTCAACGTGAAGTGACAAGTGACAACTTTTGCTAAATTTCTCGGTAAAAGTTTCTGAGTCTTCTTCATTAAAAGTACCTACCAACCGGTAAGTGAAGTGCATGTGGTCATTTAACTGATATTATAGAAAATTTTTATTACCGGATCCGGTTTTCCGGATAGCAATCCCCAGCCGCGCGTGATAGATTAGTATAAATATATACGATAAATATTACCTTGTAAAATTAGTATATTTTCGAGAATAAGATGACTGATGTCTTATGTGTTGCAATTATTCTGAAAGGAAGTAGAATTGTTAATACTTGGACCATTGAACTATTAATATATAAAGGACTAGTAACATCGTATTTTAGTGTAATTAATAAAATTAAATTATCTTAATATGTACATATAAATGTATGTATAAATAAATTATTACAATAATTAGACTAAGTATAATGTAAAAATTTAATATTGACATATTATATATAGACGTAAATTATTGTAATAATGAAAATAAGTGCATAATAATATACCTAAGTAGGAATCTAAGTTAGGATTAGTAAAATGAAATTTGCATACCTTATATGGTGGTATGTGGAGAACACTTTCGAGCAAATAAATAAAGATTTGATTTGATTTGACGAACAGACGGACATGACGAAACTATAAGGGCTCCGATTTTACTTCGGAACCCTAAAAATGGTCTGAGCAGACCCATAATATCTTTGCGAGACCTTTTATTTCCATTTTCCATCTATATAATTATGAATATGCACATGCTATACCTACTTACTTATCTATCTTTTATAAATATTAACCCACTCAGATTGAAAGAAGTAAGTAGTTATAAGTTTTAAACCATTACTGAACAGCATGAAAGTGAATCAGTGTAGTTCAAAACTAGTCGAAGTTGGACATTCTACTTGAGCAGCGAGAAAAAGCCAGCGTTTGCATCATTCTACACCTCATACATCTTAGCTTAGGGTGAGATGTATGAACACTGAAAAGTGCTTAGACTTTGTTCAAACTAGGTACAAATTATCTGAACAAATTACAATAGCTATGAAATACTATCAAAACATTAATATCTATAGGTGTACAACTTACAAGAATCTCATGGCATTTTTGAAAAGCCAAAAGTGGTTTTTTATTATGGCAATGAAAATTAAAAAAATGTAACAATTGTCAAGTAAAAAAAGAGATGCCATGAAATTGGTACGCCCCTTATAACATTTTCATTTCATACTTATACTGGTTATACAACTGGTTATAAAATTCCAAAAAGTTTTCCAACATTATTTTATTTATAAATTTTAACAATAATTTGTTAATGACAAAATATAATAATGATACAATATAGTACTACAATGCAATAACAATAATCATCATATTTTATCCAAAACAATATTTTAAACATTTTTCAAGTGGGGCCTACATATTTCATTTATTAATTTTATTCAGTTAGGTATATTATTATGATGGTATTGTTTCATTGGATTTCCCGAGTTCAGTCCTTACTTTTAGTTTCCACGTCGCTAACTAGTGTAAAGATATTCTCTGCAGTAAACCGCTTATGAATATCAATGTAGTTGCGACATGTTACTCCACACTCCTGTTTATTCAGATATTCAGTTTAATTTAATACACTGATAAATTTAATTAATACATTGTATTTAAAATAGATATTTGTTAAAACATACAATGTTGTTTTCAAATATTCAAATGGAGATAAAGAACACGCTTTTTGTATAATAAAACAAAAAGAAGTAAAACAAAAAAACAACATAGAAGCGTCGGAGGGTCCGTCTATTTCAAACGCTATACCGTGGCCTGGGGTTGGACCGAAGCCACGTTATGAAGCAATTACTTCAAGTCATTTATTTATTTATTTATCCTTTTTATAATACCTATGAACAGGTAATTTACATGGGCGGACTTAATGCCTAGTGGCATTCTCTACCAGTCAACCCAGGGTCATTCAATGTTTTAGGAAGAAAACTTCACAAAGATTTACAAAAAGAGGTATTTCATCCTTAAAAGTTTAAATGCGTGATACATCGCGACCGACGAAGAAGAAGGTGATATATTATCTACTCAAATTAACATTAATACTGATATTGTAAATATTTATTTATTTATTTATTTAATCTTTATTGAACCCCAAAGAGTGGTACAATAGGCGGACTTAATGCTAAATAGCATTCTCTACCAGTCAACCTTCAGGATGTACAGAGAACAGTTAAAGGCGGTACAATATTGTTAGAAAATATGTTTGAAATCTGAAAAGTACCAAATAGGTACATATATACATAAAAACATATATACATACATATATATATATATACATATAAACATCTATATATAAACAGATACTCACAAGGAAGCAAATAGGATAAAATAGGTAAATATTATGATAAAATATGTTGTAAAACCAGAAAAATATTAAGATGAATGTAGGGTGAGGCATAATAAGGTAAATTAAAAAAAAAATACTAAGCTAGTTACATTGTAGAAGATTTAAGAAGTGAGCATACACTCTTTTTTTAAAGGAGAATTTGGAGTACATTTTCACAAATATCATTGGTTACTAATATAACTTTTCTGGTCATTAATATTATTAGATATGCAACTAAATAACTTACTGCTCCAAAAAATGTCTGCATCCAATTTTGATTCATGACGCAGAGGCTTTTGTCAGCAACACAGTTTTTTATTATAAGTTTAGCACCAGTCTGGAATGTATTTTAAATGATATTTTATAACACAGTTGATAACGTAGCGCATTTGGACAATGTACAGTCATCATGTTAATTCATAACTGGTCTTTTCTAACAGTGTGAGGGGTTCAGGACGGGCTAACGCTGGACAGGACTACGCTGGTCAAGCGCGAATGGCAGATTCACCTTTGAGAACATTATAGAGTCTCAGAATTCCCCAGAATGTTTTCCTTCACCGAAACAATGTGATAGTTAATTTTTAATGCGTACATAACTTTTGAAAATACGTCGTGCCTGCAGGATTCGAATTGGGGCCCTCACGGTCGGGAAACCGATGTTCAAACCACTTGGGCTATCACATTGTACAATACTTGCTTAATATTAACGCTATCTTCTTCACAACTTTACACTAATAACATGACAATAAACTCGATTATTTTCATGCCAATTTTTCTAACCTTAATAGGGCTGCCTAGCCCTTCAAGCCGATCGCAAGGCAGGAGGGGCATAGTGATCCAACGACAATTGGAATCCTTAGTAGCACTAAGCCTAATTGGCATGCGGTCCGCTGGACCCGGCACGCCTTCTGGCGTATATCTCACGTACAGGGGTGCAGCCTGAGACAAAACACACATTACTATATTAATGGATCCCGGCAATCGTGTTCTTACTCCGCGGGAGTATAATAATTGTCTTCATTTTTATGGACCCGGAAATGTATACAGGTATGTATAATACGTATACAAATACGAAAACTCTCTGTTATTTAAGAAAAGTGGAAGACCGTTCTAAACACTAAGTAACTCACTATTGCTCTGCTCTCGCTACTGCTCTGAGGAAAAAGATAAATTATGAATGGCCAGGAACAATAAAAAACTCACTACCATACATCGTTTTGAACTGATCTTACTGCATCATGAATGTCATAAAGTTCAGCGCTCTCCAACCTGTTGACGTAACGTCAATTGTCACGGGAAAACACTTTCAAACGTAGTGATTAAGTACTTTGTGTTCGTTATAGTTTAAATTAAAATCTAACCTCAGGCTCTCCATAATTTTCGGCTCTTAAAAGAAATTCGTCCCCATATTTCATTTTCTCACCATGTAAAGATTCATCCGCAGCACTAAACAAATAAAAACAAGCGTTTTTTAGTGAATATCTACATTATAAAAAGCAAGTATAAACTACAGGTTACTGTATAAACTCGAATCTCAACTTCAGCCATTTCGGCTAATTATTCAACAATTGATAGAAAGAGACAAAGTTTAGTGTTTGCTTGGCTTCAACCTGTAGATTGCCCACTACTGGGCATGGATCTCTCCTCATAAGGAGGCTTAGAGCATACTCCACCACGCTGCTCCAGTGCGGATTGGTGCAAGGGTTAGTGGCCAACCAAGTGTCGGAAGTTTTCATGATGTCCGAGGGCCTCCGGCATGGCTTGACGACTGTTATCTTACGATAACAACTGACGGCTTTATGTGCCCTCCGAAACACGGTAGCGCTCAAGAACTTTTTGCCACTAGCGGTCACCCATCGAACTGCCGACCGCGCCTGCTATAGCGTAACTTTGTCGATCACTTAGGATTGACACAAGCCGCCAGGCTATGAGCGCTCCCAGTTTAATATTAAGATACAGATAGGTATATGTTGAGACCTGAGAATAACAAACGTGTTTCGACAACATGGCGTGGTAATAGGTGAGAGTGTCATGAGACAGCCGTCGTTTATGTTTTGCATGTAGTCCACCTGCCTCTCGCTAACGAGGCTTGACAACGCGAGTCCGTACTTAGGCTTGCCGTCGACAGATTTCCCTTTAGCTGAAACCGTTGTGTTTTACGTTACTACTTAATACCATGCAAAAAAGATCGTTCACAGCCATCGAAATATGTCAGCATCTTATTCTACCTTCCATCCTTATACCTACGTTACTGAAAGGTAGATTTATTTGTCAATAGCCGATAAACAAACATGAGTGGTAACCGCCGTTCATACGCAATAGAAAAACCTGAAAGATAACATTGCGTCTCCACCCGAAAAAGAAGAGTGAGATTCACTTATTCTATATTGATTAGTCACTTAGGTACTCTCCGAAAATGCAACCACAAAAACAAAAAATATTCGCGGTTAATCCTCGAAGATGGTGGTAACAAGCTAAGCCAATGCCTCGTGCTTTGTTCTGTACTATCATTATGTAACATGGCTAATTTTCCATAAATAGCTACCAACAAACAAAATTTTTGAAAAGTAACATAGATATTATATCAATCTAACAATGTAAGTACGGTACCGGCAATCAGGAAGTAGTACACTTTGCGTATGATTTAACGAAGATTATACAAATAATAGTATAATATAACATAAGGGGCCGTCCATTAATCACGTGAGGCTTGAAAGGGGGGGGAGGGGTTTGACAAAAATCACGAAAATAGCACGAAGGGGGAGGGGGGGTGTAGTAAGATATCACGTGTATTTGTTTTTTCGTCAAACGCGCGATTTTTAAATAGAAAAGCAGCGTGTAGGTAGTGTGACTTTGACTTCCCGTTGCCAGGCAACGAACGAAAGCCTCACGCGCCGCCACCGACTGCCCGGATCGGCATGTTTTGGATTAAAACAATGTCGAAAGTAGGTGATCTGTATAAAGACTTTTTTTGCAGAGTATAAGAAAGAAAAAATACACGTGATGTTGGGGGAGGGGAGGGGGTAGTCTTAAACCTCACTACATATCACCAAGGGGGAGGGGGGGGTTAAAAAATGCTAAAAAAAGATCACGTGATTAATGGACGGCCCCTAACCTGTAGGTGCGTAAAAAATAGCCACATAAATTTCATAATTTACGTGTATTTAATCGTCTATCATTAGACGATTATATTATTCTGAAAACTTTTTTCAATAATCAGATTTAGAGAATGATTTATTTATTATTATTTTATGATTTAAAAGTAACTAAATTTACCTATGGATACTACTAATTAGTTATATACTACCTGGCATATCAGAAGCGACTACTTGAACGTTATAACCAAATAGAACGAAGGTTCCGCTTATAGCGAGTGGTCTCTGAAATAATTATACGTGTCAAGAGATGATTGGTAATTTTCACCTGAATTAAACACAATTTATCTATCAAATTAAAATTTGAAACATAGTGAACACTGTATCAAAACTAATTTACACTTATAGAAATGACGTCAGGTGCGGATATAAAGAGCGACGAAGCAAAGTTTCCTGTCACCTGACGCCCGAGCCATTAATAAAGTAGAAATAAATTTTATTGTAAAAGATATAAAAATATGAGCACGGGATGGGTAAACCATATTCGATACAACATATCCTTACGACCTTACCAGACGCCATCTCTGTTAAGTGTAACAGTGTTTTATATTATATTCTATCAAAACATTGTTCAGATATTAAGTACCTCTTTTAGAAGATTGCTAAAAAGCGTTCGTGATTTTTGCAGCAACAACTCGCGCCTGTCACGCTTGCGCAAGAAAACTTTGAATTCATACTGGTAATAAAATAATTTATCTATAAATTACTTATACTTATTTATTTTGATAAAACGTTAAAATTTTAGCTACCTAGGTACCAATGTAGAGATTTGACCAATTACTTATTTATTTTTTGTTATGAGCAGATAAACGAGCAGACGGGTCTCCTGATGGTAAGTGATCTCCGCTGCTAATGGACATTAGCAATACCAATGGCCTTACCGACGCGTTGCGAAGAAGGAAGCAGCGATCAAGCGATGGACCCGCTTCTTCAATGACCCTATGTCATAGCACAATGGGAACACCAATGTAGGAAATTCGTTCCAAAGTTTACTTTACACATGAGGGTAAGAAGTGATGGGAAAACCGAATTAAGACGAATGGTAGACGAACGCCAGGTATCCAAGTTGTGTTGGTGGAACCTAGGTTACCATAGACCGCAGTCATTAAACTAGACACTTCTTTAGAACTGTTTCCCATTATAGGTACTAACGGAATATGCAGAAAGAACCTTTATATCTTCTTAAGAGATTCTAATAATTAGTCTGTGAGCTTGTTATCGTCGACAAAACGAACGGCTCGTTACTGGATTCGGTTGACAGAATCCATTTGGCTAGTTTGGGTTCCGGCCCAAAGGTGGGAGCAGTAATACTTGTGAGGTTGTATAAGTCAATCCTGCTGTATCACACTGCGGGATTGTAGGCGGTGTGTTTCCTCCGTCATCACCAAGAGTCGAGTTCGACGCAAAGTGTGTGCCCAATATATCGGCCTTCTCTTTTGCCGTGTCACGTGTGAGCCAAGGTATTGTCTGCTCTGCGCAAAGGTGGAACGATGCAATACGCTCGGCAAAAACACGGATAGCTCAGCAATCTTTTAATGGTTATGTCTATGTTCTTGAACTTTGCCTTGGTGATTTGCATTTTTGAGGATCGGGGGGCAACATTCAATTTATTTTTCTGCTGAAAAAGACTTACGACTTACAGTGGTGCCTCCGAGCTCACGCGCCTCTACCCAATCCTGTTAAGCAGATTGCTTCGGGCTTAAAGTATAATTATTCTGTCGAACTAGGTTTGGGGTTTTCCACCAACGGATACTACAAAGTTTGCTCATTTAATTTGTTTGAATTAATCTTAGCTAAAGCATTTTTAAGCATATAATTCAATGTATGCAACCTACTCAAATTGGTACCTGCTACCCCTCTACCTACCAATGATTGGAATCCAATTTAGGCGTTTTCAAGTAGCAGCATGGAAGCTCTATAAGAATGTTAATACTTTGTAATCTACCTAATCGCCTAATTAATACTAAAAATCTATGGAAGAAATGGGAAGAAAGTACCTACCTCGTTTTTCAGTCTCTCTTCGCTCCAGTTACCTACCAAAACCGTGTTACTGTAAGTCATTTCTATTGAAGTTTATAGTTACCCCTGAACGATTTACTTACAAATCACTTTTTAAATTCTAAATTAAGTCAAAGAGTTAGATATACAAGTATAATAACATATTCAAGCAAAAACTGAGTAGCACAATAAAAATGACAGCCTTGTGACAATTTAATTTTATCCACAAAATATGTACATATCACAGAGTACTTAATCACTACGTTTTAAAATTTTATTAAAATTTTTATTTTAAACGCAACGTTTTTCTGTGGCGTTTTTTTTACTGACAACCGGAAATGGAAATTTGACAGCATTACATTTGTCATACTATAGATATATGAATTATATAGATGCGGCCTAATGTCATATAGACAATAATTATAGAATAGTTTAAAAGACGAAATAATAAACTTAATGGTGTCCTTGTCTAACGTATGAAATAAAAATAATCCAACTCTATACGCAACAGTTTTGCTTTCTCTGGCAATTGGCTATTGTCATGAAGTTCGGCGCGTGCCGTGTTCGCAATTTTGTGTTTCTCTTTCCATCCATCCATCTACCAGCCCTTGGAGGGCTTTGTGCTTTGGAGGGTTTCTCTTTACTACAGTGTAAACTGTGACTTATTACTAAGGTATTAAAGTACTAACTACTAAAACCCAATTTGACAAAGGAATGTCAAAGTCACGTCAAAGTGGACATTAGTAGGAACAAAACTGCCATGTCTCGTTGCGTAGGTATGCACGTTTTTTTCGTAGGTAGGGCTGCTCCACTCATCTCTATGTGTCATACCAAAAAGTTACTACCCACATTTATAATGAAATTCTGTCTCATCATAAAATTTACATAATTTACATTAACTTATTTGTGTAAAAAAAAATTTACACACTCTTGATCATGGACACTTTTTCAACTTTCCCCTCATATGAGAGAGATGGCTCTCCTTCTACCTCTATACTCCATTACCCTATCACAAGATGCTATAATTTTTGAATAGCTATACTCCTCACCTCAAGAACGAGGAATAATCATAATCATAGAGATCATTATTCGTTTTGTTGATTTGCAGTTGCACTAGCCGACAAGATCGCCCAATTCAACCATTCTAGCATAGTGATTAAGTACTCTGTGCGTTCTAGAGTTCTTGTTCCTATTATAGTGGGGTTTCTTGAAGTCACGAGTCTATTCTACTCGTATGTCAACAAACCTCAGACTCTTGAAGCCCTCAAAAACAATATCCGTCATAAATGCGGTAACCTATCGCCGGAAGTTCTGGCAAGAGTGATGAAAAATCGGGCCCGTATGGTCATAAATTATGGCGGCGGCGCGGCGGCCACTTGGCTGATATAATTTTTCTGCTTAGTGAAAATAAAAATGTAGACATCAAATATTACAATATAATAATATGCAATTCAATAGCAAAGCTAAAGTTTAAAATTTTAAAAATAAATTACTACAGCCAAAGTACATAAGGTGACAACTTTGCGCCACCCTATTGGTATGGCTTTTGCTTATAGGTATACCTATAAGGTGGCATAGGTATTATTATTATTATGATATTGTATTATGTCTGTGAGCGCTCTGGGCGACACCTAGTTACACGATTCAAAACACTACCTTATGAGTCATCGGAAATCAATTGCAGGTGGCGCTGTTCAAGTGGAAATTCAAACAATTAATTTATCTGTGCAATATCTCTATCTAGTCTGTGGTCAATATTCAGTCAACTTCTCTTTGGATTTGAATCCTATCTTTTTTTAAGTACTCTGTGGCACCGGTACCCGCCGGCGGCTCGCCATACAGATGCAGTGCAGAGCATAGAGTAACTTTGTATACAGAGTAAGTACTCTGTGTGCCCCGCCGTTGTGTTTGTTTATTTAGGTCAATCGGGTCAAAATTTCAATAAAATTATTATTATTTTCAACTAGAGTTCATCCGTTCGTTCAAGTCTTATCTTTAATGACATGACATCATAACCCTAAAAATACTGAAATGTAATTAATACGCCACATGGTAGTAGTAGTAGTTTAGTCCATCCTTGTGAAATCGTTACACGTCTAACTATTCTGTTATTTAAATTTAGTGTCCAAACAAGAGAATTTTAAGTCTTAATTTAGTAATTGACCAAAAATGTGTGCTATTAAACTGTTGTTATTAATGTTATACTGCGTCACAGTGTGTAATTCTATAAAACTTGCTTCCTTGGACAAAACGTACGAAAACGGCGTGCAAGCTTACACGAAGGAGAGATGGACAGAGTGTATTTTACAATTTGAAGAGTCATTACATTTGTATAAACTCTATAAGTCTATAATAATAAATTGTAGATTAAAATGTAGGTCACACAATTTGAAACCATCTATAAAAGAAAACATAGAGGACTTACACATATTTGAAATGTTTTTCAATACTAAAAACTGTCTAACATCATGTCATAACCAAGGCTTTAAAGATGTACAACTGCATGCAAATGTATCTTATGAAGTCCTGGATAATCTGCAGGCAAGACGACCTTATGAATACCTTCATTTATGCTATTTCCAAATGTATTCATTACCCAAAGCTGCCTCAGCTGCTTACACCTACTATGTAGCAAATCCTCATGAGGAAGCAATGAAAGCTAACGTAGAATATTATGTTCAGCAACCAGAAGTTGATCCTAATGAAGTAATTGATCTTGAAAGTGAAGACTACAAAATTTTGTATCGACTCGGCATTAAAGCATATAATCAGAACAAATGGGGAGAAACTATAGCAAGCTTGGAAGAAGCCTTAAATGGATATCTAACCTGGGAAAACAGTTGTCGTGCTGAATGTGAGAGATTACCAGAACAAGAATGGTCTCCTGAATTTGCCAAGACTATCTCAAATTACATGGCCTCACTTTTGTTATGCAGGCAGAAATGTCAAGATGAATTAAAACCGCAATATAATTCAGGTGTAGAGTTTTTGGCTGATGTACTGAATTATCTGCAAATAAGTTACTACCATTTGGACAAAGTAAAAGATGCAGCTAAAACTGTGTCCAGTTACTTAGAGCTGATACCGACAGATGAAGATATGTTACAAAATAAAGAAATATATGAAACTATTGTAGATAAGGATGCCTTCAAAGGAAGACCAGATATTGAATATTATTTGAAAAGAGATACATATGAAAAGAAATTATTGAATTTTTTTCTTTACGAGAATCATGATACTGCTCATTCAAATACCAATGAACTCTTATGAAAAGTGACAAATCGGGATATGTAAAAGTACTTATTAACATTGGAATCTGAGAAGTTTGGCCCTCCTAATTATCTAATTTGGGTGTAATTTTGGGTCTATATTGACTCAAGGTCTGAAACTTGGTCCACCCATGGCCTTGTATAGTTATTATTTTAATAGATACTAAGGTAATAACCAATATCTACCATAATATAATTAAGTTAAAATGTGTCATGAAAAAGTGTATTGTCTTTTGTATTCACAAGTCTATATGACTAACTCAGACTGGACACATGTATTTTTTGTTTTAATGTGTCTCATTTAATGATGTATGTACCTATTATGTAAATGTCGTAGGTAAATTGTCAAAGCCGTGATATTATAATTTCACTATATATTATAATTTAACGGTAAATTATCAATCAACTTCATTTCTTACAATTTAACGGCCTGATTTTAGTGACATTGTAATATCACTGGGACACTGTAGTAATATTGTAAGGCAATGATATTTTGACAATTTCACTGGTTGTTAGATTATGAGGTCGTCTCCGATTGGTCCGTGGTCCCCAGCCATGAAAAAACAACTGAACTCAAGTCAAAAAAGGATAGGTTAGGTTATGGTTTTCTGATTTTATTTACTAGAAAAATAGGAACCCCACTTAAATTGTAAGAAATCAAGTCAATTGATAATTTACTGTTAAATTATAATATCACTAGGGAAATTGTAATATATATAGTTATAGATATCTGACATTGTACTAACTACTAAGTATAAATAACAATGTTGTACTCTCAAAAAAGTGAATCTTATGTATGCAGTATGTTACATACTGTATGTAGTAATTATTTATAAACATTGTTTACATTGTAAGTTCCTCAAATGTGCCAAAGCCTTAAGTAGGTAAATGCCATAATATAGTACCTATTTTATAATTTTTATATTTGCATTTTTATAATTAAATGTTTTTTTGTAATTTTGAATTTAATTTTGTATATCATACCATTCTACACATACTGTGGCTTATCCCATCCAAATACCAATCATTTCATTCTCACTGAACCAGTATTGCCGGGTCTAAAAACTGAATCACTTTATTTAACAAAGTACTCAGTGCTGTATTTTCATCCATGAAATACGATAGATTGTATGAGATTTGAGTTTTTTCTATTCAAATCTGTTTTTTGTGTGTCTCAAGATACGGTAGAATTTACTAAAAATCGTTACAGTTGGCAGCTGAATACAGTAAGTCTACCGTAACTATGTGGTACCTGGCAACACTGCACTCAAAAAAATCGTCGACGTCTTCTCTTCTGAGCCTCCTACCACAGACAATATATCCCAATGAATCTTGAGAATTGTTTTTTGTCAAGGGTAGTCTTGAACTCAGCAAATATTGTTGAATAATTGAACTGTTCTTAATTATACGATCAATCGGCCTAATTAAGTCTGTCTTGTACGAGCATTAAAAAGATGCCGCTGGCTTCGGTCGGGTACAAAAAAATCGATAAGGACATCGAACAGCATCCAGGATAAATATCATTCGATTCTTGAAATCGGATATTACATTCTAAAAGTAAATACGTAATGCCTACGACTTACAATGATTAAAATTATGCTCGGTTAAAAACAAAAATAATAATAGATGATAGAATCTAAAAACTAAAATAATAACAGTAATTATTAAAAACAAGTCAAATTTTAATTAATACTAATTTAACGTAAGGTAAAACTGATTATATCGCACCCTCAGTGGAAAAAAAGCATAAGACGTCTTACGTTGAATTTAAGTTATTAAGTAAGAAATTGAGGTAGGTACAATATAGTACATACATTGTTGGATTGACATATTTTAAACATAGGCAACTAAATGAAATAAATATGAAGTGATTAGTTCATATTATCGGATAGGCTATTAAGCGAATATAATCGATTCTAAAACAAATTATTGTAACCATTGATTATAACTGGCAATACATATCGACGTTCAAATTATTTTTAGCACAGGCGATACTACTATTCACTACGCTCCCGCTCAACGGCTCAATCACTCATTCCATTCATTCATCGTTCACACTTCACAAAATAATTTCTTCCTTTTGCTACTTGTCACTGTTAATTTTAGTTTTATCACTGAACTTCAAGATCATTAGGATACGATATTTACGTTCTGTGTTCATAATATTAAATGACTTGTTTATCAATATAAGCGTGGAGGAAAATTAAAGCATTTTGATCTTCATACCCAGGTCCCAGGCCATGGTGAATAAAAGTGCTCATGCAAGTACGTGAATACCCTTTGGTGTTGCCATCAAGTTATATCTACTTATTTTAAGGTATGTTTTTTTAATTTCATGTACTTCGTAGCCATAAATTTACAACCAGATCTATGTTCGTAGCAATAGAATATTATGTTATATTATGTATTAGGATTAATAAATAAAAAATAAAAAAAAAACAAACTAGTATTCAATAGTTACCTAAGTTGAAGTATGACTTTAAACTAATAATAGGTAGATATATAACTATATTAATAATTACCCAAATAATATTTAAGTATCTTTTGCAAAATCATTTAATTGAAGCCGATTAAGATCATAATAAAAAAAATATTATTATTTCAGGAAAATATAATTCCTGCTTCAATGGATGCCAATCCGTTCCAGAATGAAAAATTGAGCATCAAGAATTTATTATTCACCAAAGCTATTCCAAATTACAAAATACCTATACCCACCGAAGGACGCTTAACTTATGCCTGCACGGATTGTGGTGACAGGTAATTGACTTATTATTATTATTCTATCAATTCTTTTGGTTCAGATTTAGTATCCCAATTTTGATGGGTTTTTTCATTTGTTTGAAAAAAAAGGGGAGGGGTACGACAACGCATTTTCAAAAACCGCAAGTGACGGAAACTTATAGAAGTATCTAAGAAAAAAATGGAAAGAAATTGCTTCATTTATTAAGCTATTTCTAGGTTGGCTGATTATAAAAGGGAGATGAGAATGCAGGGTTTAATCATGAATAATGATGACAAAGTTATTACTCTTACATCTCGGTGAAACTGTTTGTGCGAAAATTAAAAAAAAAATAACTGAAAGAGATAACGATAGCTCAGTCTTGCCACCTACCGCAATTTCTCACCATAATCCTGGGTTGACTAGTAGAGGATGCCTCAAGGCATTAAGTCTGCCCTTTGTAAAAAACCTGTTTTAGGTATTGCAAAAAAAGATTAAATAAATAAATAAATAACGTACAACATTAATATGTGACTAGGTCATAATAATATGACTATGCCACAGATATCAAACAGGACCCTGAAAGTATTATAAAAAAACAGGGGAACTGGGGGGCTAGGCTAGGGAGGCATAAGGCCCGCCAAAAAAACAGTGTCACTCATAAGGAAGGAAAATTTGAGCAGTTTCGTTTGATCGCTGACTTTATTCAGGCGGAAAATGGGATCCCGCGGAATGGGGTACCGCCGACATGTGTGACATTGTCATATTTTATGATGTAGTTACATTACTGACATAGTCACTTTATTATAACGTTCCTTGTATGCACAGATTAGATCCCATTTAGCTATAATATTACAATACAATTTTATGTATTTTATGTTACAATTTTATTATCGCTTTCAATTTTATTTAGGATAGCTTTTTTCAATTTATTGAATTTCTGTGCATCACCGAAAATGAACAGTGATATCGCTGTAATCACAGGATTAAATCCCTTACATCTTTCTCTCCCTTAGCTTGAAAAATGAAGCATATTTTTCTATTTTTTTTTTCGGAATCTATTTTTCGGTCACTCGTGGGTTTTAGAAAATGGATTGTATTGCACCTCCCTGTACTAACTAAAGCTCAGTCTTAAGTTCTTTGTATGTTCTCTGTCAAATATTAATTGTTAATAAAACTTTTGTTACAGATTTATCATCAAATCAAGTTATGAATATCACATCAAACGGAAGTCGTTAAAGATTACCTACTTTTGCAGACACTGTAATATTGCAAAGATATTTTTTAATAGATGTGATCTACTATCTCATATTAGATCTCATGTATTTAAGACTGCCACTATAAGTATTAATGACATAAAAATTGAACCATTACCATTATCCTACTTCAATTATCAAAGTCAGACAGATTGTGGCACTGAAGCACCATTGCCGCTGTCCCTCCCACTAGATGAAGAAAATAGTGAGACTCAAAATGAAACTCAACCGATTATGTGCTTTGACTGCAATAAAAATATACGTTGTTCAGGCATTATAACCAAAGATAGAGCTAAGCATTATACACAATATAGTAATTTAGTGTACTCATGTCCTATATGCTTGTTAACGTTAACTACCAAATGTGCCTTGGAAGCTCACTTGAGAATCCATAAAAGAGAACCACCTTATTATTGTCCTGATTGTGGAATGTTTTTAACAAAGAAATTAATCCTGTATCCATACACTCATTACTGTGAGAGTTTTAAGATGATGAGAGCCACTGCAAAGATAAAATGTGCTGTAAATAATTGTAATAAGATGTTTCACCCAAGTGAAAGTATCAAACATTTAAAGGCCTGTCATCTAAAATCTGTTTTGAAATGTCCAATTTGCAGTGTAGCTTGTTACAAATCTGATAACATGGAGAAACACTTTAGCTCTTTTCACATGGACAAAAATAATGTTGATTGGAAAAAACTGAAACACATTGATTTTCTACAGTGCGAAATGTGTCCAGGGAGATTAGTTATTCCAGGTCAAATAGACAAACATTTAAAAGGTCATGAAAACAATTATTTTGATACCGTTTACCCCTGTTGGACTTGTGGAGCAACTTTTAAGTTAGCCAAAAAATTGTTAGAACATCAAGAATCGAAACATTTAGATATTTACTCCAAAAGAATACATGGAAAATTTACACAACAAAAAAAGGATAATCAACCAAAATCCCAACTGCGACGCATTTTTGTGAAAAGTGGTCATACAAATATAATTCGCAAAATTAAACCTCATTCCACTCCGAAAATAAGGTGTAATTTATGTCAATCTACAGTAATACAAGACTGGAATATAATTAAAAAACATTTTGCCATTTACCATAAAGAACATGTTTGCTTAGATGCTAAAATCATGTTGAAAAAAATACGCATTAATAATATTAAAAGGACAGTTAACCTGAAAAAACGTAAAAAGGTGGTTAACCTCAAAGAAAATTCCTGTAATGTTAAAAATGGACCCGAAAATAGTCTTAATCATCAGGTGTCCTTGGAAGATAGTTCATTTGTTTGCAGTAAATGTGGTCAAAGCTATGAAAACAAAGAAAGTCTTGATAAGCATATAGTCGAACATCGAGATCCATTTATGGCATATCAGTGTATGGAATGTGCGGAGAGCTTTATAGCGAAGCCTTCATTTTCGACACACTTATTTTTAAAACACGGAATTAATAATGTAAATGATTATATAGACCAGAAAAAATGTTACAATAAAGAATCACTGCATCTGCAGAAGCCTGAGCAAAATGAACCTGTCAAAGAAAACCAATGCAATATTTGCAGAGAACAATTTTCTAACTCCACTGATTTCGAAAAACACTTCAGAGTTCACGGAATGGCTTTTTTAATGAAAAACACTAATAAGCCAATAAGCCCTGAAAAAAATTAGGTAATCAATCTACTTGTTTATGAGCCAGAAATATTTTACTGTTTACGACATTTACATAATTATGTAGGTAGGTAAATATTTTGCAGTGTTAGGTAATAGGTACCTATGTATTTTGTAACTTAGTACCTACTTAGCACAGACTTAAAAAAAGAACCAAACGTTACCTTCTTATCGAGAGAGTGACGCCGCCCGCTTACCATGTGTGCGTAATTTTTAGTGCGGTCCGACCAATCCGACGCGGTAATGGCGGCCGATTAAATAACAGCATGGTGTCAATGTGTGCGTGAAATACTTGTACGAATAGAGGAGTTGGTATTACTATGGGTGCTTCACTGAATTTATTGCTGGCAATTCGTCTGGTTCTTTTTATAAGTCTGTGCTACTTAGTAACTTATTTTGAAGTGCTAATAAATAAAGTATTATCTAAAATGTAATCAAGAAGCTTAATAATCTAAAAAAATATTGCTTTGCAAATACCTACACAGATTTCGTAAGTCATGTCTGCCATAGGTCCTTATTCTAAACTAAGGGACAGGAAACTATTCGGAAAATTAAGATTAGGTAAAATATAATGAATAATTTACACCAAGAATATTATTATGTAAAGATGTTATAGTTAAACCGCGAAGCTCCAGAGCTCCTAGGTTTGCGTATTCAAACCACAGGATTGATTCTTTCGACACACTCTTAAATATATTCCTGTTTCGGCATTTGACTAATGTATTTTTATTAAAACCTAGAAGTTTCAAACTTAGTCAAACGTCTAAAGTAAAGTAATCTGTTTCGAGCTTTGCCTTAAATCCTAGATGCGACTAAGGCATACGACGGCCTACGACAAGTAGGTATACTACGTCATAATAATAGTGAAGGAAAAAATATGCTTATCTCAAATGGAAGGAAAGATTGATTATGGTTAGGTTTTTATTCACGTGGAAAAAGGAACCCCTTAAAGCGGCGTTCCGTCAACATCTGTGACATAGTCACATACTTCGGGATACTCAAATGATTCACCTATTATAATTTGGGTTTGACATCTCCAATTTCATTAAACTAACTTTCGACGTTTGACTGTCCTTTCTCTTTTGGGTTTAGCCTAAAAATTCGTTAGGCTGAAGGCCGAAATAGGAATCTATTTCAGGGTAGTCAATCCTGAGGTTTGACTAGACAAACCTAGGAGCTTCGAAGTTTGACTATAACATGTACACAGCAAATAATTTGGAAAACAGATGTGTTGTCAAAATTGGGATCTTACCGCTGTCACCATGCGACGTCTATAAAATACAACAGCAATCGGGGTCAAAATTATTTATGTTAGTGACTTGTAATCTGCATTTAGATTTTAAATTACCTTAGAAGAAAATAGTGTTGGAATTATATTTTATAGAAACCTTGATTGCGCTCCTAGAAAATCTAGAAATGCTAGTTATATTTTACTGTTACAACATACATAACGTTGATTTCGCAAGAAATTTTGTTTAAGATTATAAATAAGTACCTAATTGTTAATTCATTTTAATTATTCGGTTTTGTAAATAAAATGAGTTCAAAAAATGGTTGTCTGTAAAGTCGGTTTACGGACAATGGTTTTACGTCTATTTCGTAGAAGAATAATTTATGATATAAATATTGTCAATTCGCACATTAGGAACGGGAAATAGAATGAAAATTACAATTTTACATATTAAATTACAGATATATATTTCGTTTTATTATTATTCAGCGTATCTCTTTCTCGATACTTTGCGCGCGTTGTGGCTCGTGACGTGAGCAGGCTCGTTACCACGTTTTCGAGAATGCCTTCCAAGCGGACCGATTACGCTTGAGTGGGAGAGAGACGGCCGGTCTAGCGTGCCTCTCTCTCTAATGCTGCGCGCGCTTCCGTGACGTGAGCGGCCGTTACTCGGTTTTCGTGAATGCCTTTCAGGCTCATCGTCTTTATAAACGTTATCACGTCAAAACAAGGATTTTTGAGCAACGCAAACCACACTTAAACACCGAAGATTTTTTACTTTTAATAATTTATACAAACTGAAACTGTTTTTATCAAAAGAATGCGATCATTATGGAAACATTATGGAAAATGTTAATTTTCCAGGCTCAGATCAATAAAATCTGAGTTTCCAGGGATAACGAAGAAATCATCTTAACTACTACTACTACACTACTACGTTCCTTCTACTTTTGACTCGAAAATTTTTTTTATCGGACACCGAAAAATTTTTTTTTTAGAATAAAATTAAAAACATTTGCTTACACCCCAACTCGTCACTAACGGTTACAATAAACGCTGCTTAGTAAAGAATCAGCATACAAATTCTGTACTAAGGATCGATTTAAGTAAACGTTAGTGACTCTGAGTTGGGGCGATAGTCGACTATTTTGCATCGTCGAGGCCAGCTCGAACCCCGAAACCTTGGATTCGGCAAGATAACCGAATTAATTTTAAACTTAGATTTGTTGTGATTTTTGCTTAATTTGGTTTGTGTTCAATTTTTCGAGTTTCTCCTGCCTATAGCAAATTCCTTCCGAATGGCAAATGTCTCGAACAATCTGTATTCCATGCCCCTAACGGCCCCGAAACTAGTTATATCGGATATCCGGTCATAGACTTCAATTTCACGACGTTACGTTTTAAAAAATTGTTCAACCGTCTTTCGTCTACCACCAACCACCATAAGATAAGAGGAGGAATCCTCCTCATAATTAATCCTACTAACGATTTACATTATAACAACAACCTGAGGTCACCCTAACAGCTAACTTCATTTTGAATTAATGAAATGCAGCGAACTTATTTGGTATAGTAGGTACATCACATCATACAGAGTAGGCCGGATAGTAAATTAATTTTTTTCATTGAAGTAGTAATAATAGTTCAATGTTTATTCCACTATTTTTGTCCAAAACACACGCTATATTTCCTTTATTTTATTCACGGAACACAGACAAGAGGTGGAAGTGCGAAGTAGGCGGGGCACAGCGACTAACAGTAAGCGTAGCTCCGCTTACTTGCCCGCATAACATATCTGTCACTGAGCTGCGTCGGTTGTGCATTACATAAGTTAAAATTTGACTTAAATTATAATAATATGCCTTATTGTGCAATTTTGGGTGCAAAAATGATAGCAGAGCTAAGAATTTATTTAATGGCAGTGTTTCATACCACAGCCACCCACAGCTAAGCCTAGTTTTATATTTATTTTGTATTAATTCAAATTCAAAACATAAAATTAAAGGAAATAATATATTTTTATGATCAAAAAGCTACTCTATTTACACGGCAATAAGGTTATTTTTATGTTTTAAATGGTATTGCTACTCGACTATTGTTTTCCAGAACATTCTTTGAAAACATTCTTTGCTACTCGGGAAGGGATGGGATGAATTTATCGATATCGGTGTGTTGAAATTTTATTTACGATGTAATATTATACCACCAAGAACAGACTGATTAGGGTTTAAATGGCTATTTATAGAGAAAATATCTTCGTTAACCTATAGTTAATACATATAAATAGTTAATGCCAGTTGGCAATCTCTAACAGTCAACTTGGTCAATATTATAATATTAATATGAATAATTATAATTATTATTTGAATATTATACTTATTTTGGTTTCTAAACTTCTTAGATTTCCTAAAGACGCATAGAGAAAAGAAGACTGGGTTAAAACTACTGGGCGGATCAATTGGTTCCCAGTAAAATCTAGTACCATGCTCAGAGCAGTTTTTACAAGAAGAATTCATAGTTTCAGTGACCGTCAATACGGTTTCCGCCACGGCAGATCAGCTGGTGATCTATTAGTATATCTTACTCATTGCTGGGCAGAAGCAAAAAGGCTCTAAATTTGGATGTTGCAAAGGCGCTCAAGAAATTTTTGGACTAGCGGTCACCCATCCAACTACCGACCGCGCCCGCTGTTGCTTAACTTCTTCGATCGCTTAGGATCGACGCAATCCGCCGGGCTATGAGAGCTTCAAAGCTAGGAAATATAATTCCATGAAAATAAAGGTGTTTAAACTATTCCTTGACGACACTAGATGGCGCAATTGGTTCTACTAAACGTTCTAAACGTTGTAGGTCGAACAAAAGGAGAATGCCCATTTAGTATGGAGAAATGACTGTACTGACTTTAACATTCTTGTGTCTTGATAAAAATACCTTTATTTGATTATGTTATCTTAATAAATTACACATACTAACTTTAGTCAATGTTAATTATTATTTATTTATTTAAAATTTATGTCACCTTATAAAAAAGGATGAACAAAGGGCAAACTTAATGCCTAATGGCATTGTCCACCAGTCAACCCTGGGTGGATGTGGAAAGAACTGATGGCAGGTGTTAAAACTACTTAAGAAGGAAAAAAAATGATAAAAAAGGAAAAAAAACAAATACGAAGGAAATACGAGATTTTCAACAAAATTGGTTTGAATTTAGGTTATATGGAGCCTATGCTGGCGTATTAAAGTCGATTGCGTACAGTCCCAAAACGCCATGTAGTTTATAATGTATTATAATCACAGAACACTATTACTCCTGGCTGATTATAATAATTTTCTAATTCATTTAACAGTCCCCTTAAGTCATCTAGTTTGTTGTATCATAATCATAATGGAATCAATGCAACCTATTGACCCGAAGGATCTTAAAATATTTCTGATTGGCCCTTATCCAAACATAAATGGCCCAATGGTTTTCTTTTGTAAAACGGAAGTAAAGTTACTTATTAATTTCAGAAAATTATTCTCAAAGAGGATTTTTTTAGGAAATACGATATATACTTGAAATATTTTAATTTAATTTTTTGTCCAAAAATCATTGTGACACAATAATTTTTTTGAGAGTACTGGCTATGGGCATTCTTTTTTACATTTTTTGTATAACGTTAAGGTTGAAATTCATCCTAATTCACATCATTGTTTTTATAGCTAAGCTACGTTGCTAAGCTACATTGAAATTTCACTTATCGACATACTGTTTAGTTAGCTAACGTTAATAAAAAAGCTACGGCCACGTCTACGCCTTGTAATAGATATAAGCTTTCAAAATTTTGAGCACGTTTTCACATAGACACACACAAGTTGTACAAAAACAAGTACCAACATTACCTTATAGTATACCACTTTCGATAAATATCGATAATTGTCGATAACGCGGTAAAAGCACCACGCACATCCCTAGGCCTAATTAACCAAAAATATAACTTACCGCTATACATTTAAGGTTGATATTAGATTCCAGTCACGACATCTAGCGTTCAGAAGACGGAATTATTTAATCATTTTCCAATAAGATTGACATTGTAATACAACCAACTGCAATTCAATGTCAACCTTATTACTATATATTAAGTATAGAATTATTTATTACGTAGAATATTGCCATCTAGCGGTGTGTAGCTGTGGTATAGCAGAACTTGAAAAGTATTATGATCTTAATTGATAAAGGTACTAAGTTCACTGAATATGACATTGAAAAATAAGAATTAACATCAAATATTAAAGTGAATTTTCAAACATAAATAGCAGGTTTCTCGGACTATTCGTAGTTGACAACTAACAACCAATCAAAATGTAAGTTTGTTAGTTGTAAGTAATACGATTATCCATTTACTTGTGTTTTTTTGGCTAGAACGGTTCCCATACTAATCAACACTTATACCATTTCCACCTCTTGTCTGTGTTCCGTGATTTTATTAGTTGATTTTGACAGGCCGAAAAATTCGAAATAGGAATCATTATTACTCGTAGTAACAACAAAATGTTAACTATCTCTGTCGTGCTCGTAAGCTTGTTCATGTGCAACACTTATCGGTTTTTTGTGTGATGTCTTTCCAATTTTTCATTGCACAACGTCACAGAAAAATTTTATAGACAGTACACAAGCGCAATTTGTGTTTGTGACTTGTGTTGTACGCGCCAGCTTTTGGTAATCGACTTAAAGCAAATGACACACCATGTTTAAAAATGACTATTTATTAATTAAATTACCAAAATCACAATAGAAATCATTAATTTGCAGGTACCCGTACCCACTTGTCAAATTCTAATAAAATACAATTTAAAAATAATTGCGTTTTAATATCATACATTGAAGTATAATGTCATAGAAAAGACATCTCGAACAAAATGTGTGCCCCGCCCAGGAGGTTCTATTTTTAACCGACTTCAAAAAAGGAGGAGCTTCTCAATTCGACTGTATTTTTTTTGTTTGTTACCTCAGAACTTTGGGACTGGGTGAACCGATTTTGATGATTCTTTTTTTAATCGAAAGCTGGTGCTTGTCGTGTGGTCCAACTTTGAGCGAAATCTGATAATGGCATCCAAGTCAAAAGCATATAAGACTTAAATTTGCATTAAGTATGTGCGCGACAAATGGACGATAACTCAATATCACGCCAACCGATTTCGATGATTCTTTTTTTTTATTGGATGTAAGTACTTCATTTGAAGTTGGTTCTTTTTTGTTAAAATTTTAGATTATCAAAATAATTGAGTCCCGGTTCTCCTTTCAAAATCGAACGAATCCATTGAAGATTGAAGCCACGTGGCGCCAATGCACTGGGACATACATGGTGTTCGCGGTGTCGGTTCTATACGCTAGTAATAATACTTCAATGGTTTCATATAAGTTTCCTTAGCTTCCCTGTCATAGAAAATTTATTAACTTTACGTAAAATGCACTATTGTAAATTAATATTTTTGTACTGAAATATCATAAAATGTGTAATTGAAAATATTGCTTACAAAATATTATCTATATTCTATAATTATGTACATATTATGTTATGTATACAAAACACAAATAATGTTTCTGGCTACGTATATTAGACTGAAATCATCCAAGAGATATGCCCCAAACTAGTTCGGCCATTTTAATTTGAAACGCAATAATGCAAAAATGGATGAGACCACTAAAACAATACATTAGGCACATTGATTTTTTTAGTGTAGTAGCACACTCCTGGTAGTCATATATGTACCTATGTATTTTGATATTTTGTTTACCATTAAAATCCCGAAAGCAAATGTTAAAAGACGTTCAGAATACCTGACCATTCCCTTAGTTATTTATAATTGTAATATAACACTATACATTTTATTTAGGTATAGGCCTTTTATCGTTCATTCATGTTTCATGATAGTTAAAATCTATGGTAATTAATATCGCGGAATCCATACACTCCCAGAGTATACATAACACTTAAAATAAACACATTTTTGTACATTAAGGAATTCAGGAGTATTATTCTTTATGACCAGTCTTATAGTGTTGTGTCTTATATTCGATACACCATCGGCGTCCTGAAGTAGAACGGAAAATTCAAAACATTAATAATTGTAGTCTATTTAAAAAATAAACCCCTTCTAAATTCCTCGAATCGATCTATATTTTATATACTACACTATAATGGTTAACAAGTTATCACACCAGTCGCAACACTCTTTGCTTTTGTAATTGATCAACGGATAAAATCAGAAAATAACTTTCAGGAAAATAAGGGGCCATTCATTAATTAGTAAGGGTCCCGGTGGGGAGGGGGGGCTCCAAAAAATCTCTAAATACCCTTATGTTATAGGGGGGAGGGGAAAAACCTTTCTTACGTAATATTTTACAAGTCAAAGTACTATTAATAAACATTTAAAAAAATATTTACGTCAAATTATGAATTATAGTCCAATTTATAATTTTCTGAAACCTGATAATATCTTATGTAAGAAGGGGAAAAAGATTCCGTGAAATCTTATGTGCCCTTACATGGGAAGGGTGGGTCAAAAATTGTCAAAATTGTCCTTACGTATTAATGAATGGCCCCTAAGACATCAAAGTCATTTAATATAGCCAATCAGCTCACAAAAATTAAAATGTTATATCCCTATATCAGGGGTTGTATTAGATATAATTATATACAAGCCAATGGTGCCATTTTCAACGATGGCCACTTACATCAGGTAACTAGTTTGCTCATTTGTCAAATAAAGCCATTTTGTAGGATGTCCAAGAATTATTTCCCTTTTTATTTGTTAATTACTGAAATAATATTAACAATTCTTCCAAATTGTAATTCACATATTTAATTTTTCAAAGTATATTAATTCAATACAATTTTAACTCCTTAAGTAACATTATTTACAATAATTATTATTGGACTATTACAAATTTAACCCTATGTTATGTATATTATGTACATTGTTATTTTGGTGACAATCTATATGTAAAATCAAATGGCATAAATTACTATGAGTTAAAATATAAATACTAAATAAAGTGACATCCTAACAACTTATCAGTAAAAAGTTATTTAAGGTAAATCCAGATACAATGGATGGTATGCTGTTGCCCCTTTCAAAAGGGTCCTGCATGTAGGACAGCGTTGGTTAACTTTTAAAGATTTTTTTAAACACTCAAGACAGTAAACATGTCCGCACTTGGTAGATGCAAGTGGATTTTTACCTAGTTTTTCCCAGCAAATAGAACAAAGTCTTTCTTTCGGCACATTTTCTTCTATTTTTTTTTTAGTTGTTTCCTTCACGGGAACTTGTACCTGTAAATTTAGAAAAGTAACTAATTTTAAAATTGAATTGGACCTTCATTGCTAAAGAAATATCTCAACATGTAATTGAAATTCATTTAATTTATCATTTTTGACCTTACAATAGAGGAAACCTCAGAGAGGAATAACATACTATTCTTAAAGAACAATTCAAAATCTACCAATATTTTTAAAATGGAAACTACCGGCTCTTCAAATAGTAGGGCAATGTATTCACTGAGAAACAATTGTTTATAAACACTGTTTCAGGTGTATTTAATCTTTTAAAACAAAAAATAGCACCCTCGCTTTGCTTCGGTTTTTGTATTGAACCTCAATTTCTTTTTTAAATAAAATAACGTCTATTTCGTAGAAGAATAATTTATGATATAAATATTGTCAATTCGCACATTAGGAACGGGAAATAGAATGAAAATTACAATTTTACATATTAAATTACAGATATATATTTCGTTTTATTATTATTCAGCGTATCTCTTTCTCGATACTTTGCGCGCGTTGTGGCTCGTGACGTGAGCAGGCTCGTTACCACGTTTTCGAGAATGCCTTCCAAGCGGACCGATTACGCTTGAGTGGGAGAGAGACGGCCGGTCTAGAGTGCCTCTCTCTCTCTAATGCTGCGCGCGCTTCCGTGACGTGAGCGGCCGTTACTCGGTTTTCGTGAATGCCTTTCAGGCTCATCGTCTTTATAAACGTTATCACGTCAATATAGCCTATGTTACTCAGAAAGAATAATAATCTACTTTACTGTCATTCGGCCAAATGGCTCTCCTGCATACCATTAATGGAATGACTGAATACAACATTGACAGTGAAATATTTTATGCTACCTTCCATTTCACTCGTTTTTGACCAAGTACCCTCTAACTCTAGACCAAATTGTATTTTTGTTGAACTTATTTTTGTCGTAATTAATTCAAAGCACATCTCCTGGATTTAAAAATATATATAATAGTTTTAAATTTTTACACTAAACCCTGACTACATCTCTCAACATACACCAATATCAAAATCGGGTACCTTAGGTCTATAGCCAACCCCAGTAGTGGGCCAATAACAGGTTGAAGCCAGCCAGCCAGTTTTTGAGTTTATCCATTACAAAAAAGTTACTTAAAATCAATGACACTTACCATCGGAATATACTGTAATCAAGCAATCAATAACTTTAGAAAAAAACTTTGTAAAAATAAAAGTTAGTAGGTATATAAATTTCTAAATCTGACCTTATCTTTCCTCTTCTTTTCAGTTTCTTGCGTGTCTTTAGTTTTTTCAGCCTCAAATGAATCGTTCGACAAGTCGATAATCTCATTACAAACTAATCTTGGTTTCTTAGGCGGGATATAGCAACTTAAAGATATTGTCAAATCTATTACTTCTTTTGGATTTTGCATTGTGAATTCCAAGACAAAACCCTAGGAGACCAAAATATTTTAGCTTCAAGAACAATGTTTGCTGTACTGTAGATTCAATAAACAACTTAAAATGGTTATTTTAACCAAGAAAAAAATCGAAAATAAATGCGTTTAAACTTTCCACACATGCAAACAATTTTCACTCGATAGTCGATTCTTACGTTGTTGACTTGACTGACTGTTGTCAGTGTTGCAAAAATGAAATATTAAAAATCGGGAGCATTGCCAGCTAAAAATCGGGAGAAATCGGGAGATTCTTAATTTGACTAATGCAAGCGTTGTTTGTATGTTATTATCACAATAATTTTATTTATAAAATAATTTATTTATAAATTTATTATTCATTTACATTATTGTACCATCTGACAAGCCATTTTTGCGAACATGTCTTTATTTATATTAAAATTGTAACAAGTTTGATAATTTGATCAGGGTATTTATGCGGTAAGGGGTTAATCCTACCTAAAAAGTGTAAAATAAAAAAAAAACAAAAACCCAACTGCGTATAAAATACTAAAAATGAAAAAACAAGCCCAGTACTTAAGCAGTCGGTCGGAAACTATTCTTCAACCAATGAAATCTTCCCAAAGAGCCCTGTAAAATTTAAATGGGTTCCGACTGCTTAACTACTGGGCTTGTTTTTTCATTTTTAGTATTTTATACACAGTGGGGTTTTTTTTGTGTTTTTTAATATTTCTTACGTTTAATAGACCTATCATTGACAAAGTTGAAAAAAATATTTTAGAACATGATTGTGTGAGCCATCACCACGTTTTCTATTTACATATACCTACGATTGCCCAAAATTCTTCTGTATTTTCACTGAGTGACTCCATTTCTTTTGTATTTCGTTTTTAGAACAGTATTTTCTATTTTTAATTTTAAATATTATATTACATTGGTAGAAATGCAAAAAATCGGGAGAAACGGTCGCTAAATCGGGATGTCGGGAGACGACAACCAAAATCAGTAGATCTCCCGATAAATCGGGAACTTTTGCAACACTGACTGTTGTTAGTGTTGTTCTTGTTATTTAAATGTCATTGATGTCATTTTGCATAGATGTAGAGTTACTATATCTATGTCATTTTGAGAACCAAAAGCAAAACCATGGAGAAAAGAGAGCAAAACCTATTCTGTATCTCGTAAATCGTAATATATTGTAATAGCCCACAGTGTTTGTCAATATTAAGCTAATACTACAAAGCTGAAGAGTTTGTTTGTTTGGTAGGTAGAACGTGCTAATCTCAGGAGCTACAGCTTTAAATTAGTAAAAATAAAAAATATGAGCCGTCATGGGACGGATCGAAATTATCGATAATTATTTTATTGTTAAAAAACTAAATAAGAAGAATAAAATTATCACTTCGGCAGGATTTTAACTCAGTTATAATTGCGGTTTAAAGTTCCGACCATCTCCCAATACGCCTACGTTTCTTTTTTTGAAGTTTCGAATTTGTCCTACCGTATGCTACAGCCTATCAAACCAAGTTTATTTAAGATTACCCACATTGTGTTATAATATTTTTTTCAAATTGACCTACCATAATAATATAGTGCGGCGAAGCGTCGCCACATCAAAGCGTGAGCACAAAGTAATTTCTTCAAAATTACCGAATTTCATTTATTGCACAGTACCTCTACAAAGTCAGTGATTCAGATAGAGTAATATATCTATGCTTACAACGTAGTGTTTAAGTACTCTGTGACCAGTGACACCTACCTACTCAATCAATGCAGTGTTGCAAAAGTTCCCGATTTATCGGGAGATCTACTGATTTTGGCTATCATTTCCCGATATCCCGATTTAGCGACCGTTTCTCCCGATTTTTTGCATAATCTAGCAATAACATAATATTTAAAGTTAAAAATAGAAAATAATGCTCTAAATACAAAATACAAAAGAAATTAAGTCACTCAATGAAAATACAGAAGAATTTTGCGCAAGCGTAGATAGATAAAACGTGGTGATGGCTCACACAGTCATGCTCTAAAATATTTATTGTTCATACTTATTCTAAGTTTTGAGTTTGCCATATTAGGTCTATTGAAAAAATATTAAAAAAACACAAAAAACCCGACTGCGTACATAATAAAATGCTATTATAAAAATGAGAAAACAAGCAACAACAAGTAGTTTAGCAGCCATTTATATTTCACAAGGCTCTTTGGGAAGATGTCATTGGTTGAAAAATGGGTTCCGACTGCTTAACAGAACTACTGGGCTTGTTTTTTCCATTTTTAGTATTTTATACGCAGTCGTGTTTTTTGTATTATTTAATAAATTTTTATTTTACACTTTTTAGTCAGGATTCACTTCTTGACTTCTTTATTAGGATTAAAAGACGGTAAAATTCTCAATCATGTCATTTCATTGAGGGAGTTAATAAATTAGCAAGAATACTTGTTGAATCATTATATATCCTAAACTATTACTTAAAATGAAAAATTGTGAAGGAAACCTAAATATCATTTTTGAATACCTATTCAACGATATCCCACTTAGTTCGTTAGCATATTTTTTTCTTACATTTTGACAATTTGGCGTAGATTAAGATGAATCGATTGACGTAAGAATCATCAAAATCGGTCAACACGTTTGATCTCTAAAATGCCACATAGGAACAAACATACATAGACTGATAAATATATTACCCTCCCTTGGGTCGCGCAGTCGAGATCGAACGATGATCATACTTGTTACAATTTTAATATAAATAAAGACATGTTTGCAAAAATGGCTAGTAACATGGTGCGAAGATGTAAATGAATAATAAATTATTTTTATAAACAAAAATTATTGTGATAATAACATAAAATAACTCTTGCTTTATTCAGATTAAGAATCTCCCGATTTCTCCCGATTTTTAGCTGGCAATGCTACCGATTTTTGACATTTCATTTTTGCAACACTGAATCAATGGCCAATGCTTGTCAAACGCACAGGTCAAACGTCAACAAGGAAAGAAGTTTTGTAATTTGTTAAAATTTATAAGTGTGACTAAATTATCAAAAATACTTCTCTGTGAAATAGTTTTGACAATTTTATTTTACTGGTCCACTTAATTCTGACTATCCATATTTTCACGTAGCCGCGTAAGCGTATAATAAAAATAGGTACCTTATCTATTTTGTAGTGCACGTACGTAATTAACATTTTTATAATTTATTTGGCTCCTAAATTGTTTTAACTGTTTCTAATTGGGTTAAATTTGCATTCATTTCTCTTATTGAACAGGATGCATCTGGGTGTGAACATATCAAATGCCCTACAGCAGTTAGAAAGTGTCAAAGCGTCAGTAGACCAAACTGATGATCCAAAATTAAAGGTAGTATACAATATAATTGAATTTTGGAATTATGTTTAAGAAACAAAATTATCCTTAAACTTATATTGTGCTTGCTTTTAGGCTGCTATAAGTGATGACTTAAATATGCTAATTAATCTTTTGGAAAGTCCTATTTTGAAAAGCATTGCAACTTTACATGATTCTGTGGCAATGCTAGCCACTCAAGTAGCTCATCATCCTTCGATAATACCTAGTGACTTTGATATCACACCAGCGGGTAAGTACGTTATGTTTTAATAGTTATTTTTAAGATAAAATTTTAATGAAAGAGAGGTAACCTTGGATATTTTTTTAAAGTTGGTTTGATGACTATTGGCCATACACAATGTTTAAAGTGGTATTAAAATGGTAGAGTACATTCCACGGGTTGGCTTTAGTATCCTGCGGCATCAGTATCTGGGTGATTTTATGTTTAATTGATAGGCAGTGATGTGCCAAATCATAATCTAGTTGCTTTTTGTGAGGTAATGCGTCGTTTTTGAAAAATCTTAATTTTAATTTTTGAGGTTATTTCCAAAAAATACAACACGAATTATGTTACTTATTTATAAAATTTATGTTATTAGGTATATTTTATTGTATTATATGTATATTATAATTATAATAATTAGATAAACAAGAGTTCATTGGAAAGATTGGTGGCCCGAGGAATTTGGTCGAGCTAGATGAAATTTAGAAAACTTGAAATACAAGAAAGGTTTTTTTATATATAATAAAAGGGTAATATACATATATATAATATATAAATTTTACTGTTTATGTCATACTCTATTAAATTTATTTATTACATTCTAGTAAAATTTTTCAAAACTGGTGACAGAACCGACTTAGTCAACCCCGACCCCACGTGGTACTAGTCTGCCCTACCCCTAGAGTGAATGTAGACCCCGGAGGCGCGGAGGGAGAGCAGCCCCCGCCCGCTGTAACAAACTGCAGGCACCATGTAAGCCGAAGCGGCTGAGGCTGGTCGCCGCAGGCGACCAAAAAGCCGAAGCTGCGTAGGCGAGCATGAAGTGCCTGCAGTTTGTTACGCAAGGGTGGAGGGGCTGCACTTCCCGCAGCGCCGGAGACGTTTAGAAGCCTGTTTGTGTATCAGAAACACCTAAATTCTCCCTAAAAGTGCAGATAATGCAACTTTGTAATTATAATGATTTCTCATAAAATTGGTGCGTTTTGTGTGTCTCCCCATAAGAAGGTCGAAATTTTATTTCTTCCTCCACCACCTGACATTAATTTAGACTAGTTTATGACAAATATTGAGAAGTTTTCACAGATTTAACCTCAAAATAAAAATAAAAAAAACTCGAAAACTATGTGTTTCCTCACTTAGCCCCTTTATGGGGGGGTACCTTACCCCACCCCCTACCATCCCCCCCTAACTCCATCCCCCTCCCAATGCCGCAGGATACTAAAGAAATACCCATTCCACACACTCAATATACCTACTTAATAAAGGTATGTGGATTAAGTTTTTTATTAATATTTCACATTAAATTATTTATTAATATTTCACATCATTAAAATGTTTGCTGCCCGCAGGTGATTTGGCCTTGCAAGCTAGAAACTTATATGTCAATGAGGGTGAAGAAGAGCAAAGAGTGCCTCAAGTATCGCCCCCAAATAGTCTTGAATTTGGATCAGGCTCTGACAATGAACGGATTATAGGTCTTGATGATGCCTCAGTCAATTCCAACATGTCCCCTAAACAGGTAAATATTATTTTGATTTTTTTATAAAACACTAAGAAACATGGTAGATACTTTAAAATATGCTAATTATTTTGAAGCTCTCATTTGGCACTAAAAGTATTTGAATAAAAATTAGTGCAATGATTACCAAATAAGACTAATCTAAAAACAGATTGTAATATATACCTATGGATATCATCTATTTTTACACAATTATAACCTCCCTGTTGCAGGGCCGGGGACTTCTAGACATGGGGCGTGAAGACTCACTGGCATCTGGTTCAACAAATATTGTAGCTGGTGATTGGGCTCAAGTTGAAATTATCAATTTAGTGAATGATGGTACTGGACTTGGATTTGGTAAATATCTTATACTGTTGAACAAGCAAATCTTACATAATTTATTAGATTTTTTATTTTATTTTTATTGATTATTGATTTATAGAAATTATTTATTGGTATAGTGAAAACAATGTATTTTAATATGTAATTAATACAATTTCTTGACAGGTATAATAGGAGCAAGAACCAGTGGTGTTATCGTGAAGACAATACTGGCGGGTGGAGTCGCTGATCGGGATGGCCGTCTTAAATCTGGTGATCACATATTACAAATTGGAGATGTAAGTGATGCTATCATTAGTATCGCTCTTTCCTTTTGCATGCCTAATTCTAGCAACAAATATATACACACTAGTAACCACCTTAGCTTTTTGTATAGAACCCCCAATTTTTTGTTATAAAATATAGCCCATGTTACTTACATTAGGAAGAAAAGAGTTTTCTGTTAGTGAAAGAATTTTTGAAATCGATCCATTAGTTTTTACATGAGTTTATACATTACAAAAAAAATACAAAACTTTTACTCTTTATAATATTCATATAGATTAAGGGTAACTGCATACAAGTGCGCCTGAGCAAAGTATAGTACGGCTGACGTATCTTGGCCGTGGCGCGTCTGAAATTCGCGCAGAAGGCTGCGCAGTAACATAATTCGGCAATGCTCGGTACGCGGCATATTATGTCTCAGTCACACGTTAGCATGTTCGTGTCGCTATCTCTGTCTTACATGCGCCAAAGTTCGCAAAGCCTATGTTCAGACGCGCTAAGATACGTCGGCCATACTGTACGTTACATGTTGTACAGAGTAATACTATTATGTTTTAGTATTTACGAGTATTGTCTGTTGTTAACCGACTTCAAAAAAAGGAGGAGGTTCTCAATTCGACTGTATTTTTTTTATGTTTGTTACCTCAAAACTTTGGACTGGGTGAACCGATTTGGATGATTCTTTTTTTAATCGAAAGCTGGTGCTTGTCGTGTGGTCCCACATAAATTTGAATAAGATCTGACAATGGCATCCATGTCAAAAGTACAATGCACTTCATTTGAAGTCGGTTATTGTTTTGTTAAAATGTTAGATTATTTATGTCAAAGTATCCATGTGTGTGTATGTTGTAGGCTCACCTGATGGAGATGGGGTCGGAGCAGGTGGCGGGCGTGTTGCGCGCGTCAGGGTCGCGCGTGCGGCTAGTGGTGGCGCGCGCCGCGGAACCCGCGCACGTGGCCGGACGGAACGCCAGCGCTGCCCCCATTGTACCCGCTAGGTAAAGGACTTGGTACATTTTCATATTCAGAGATTGTATTTAATTTTTTATTATACATTGCTGTGTAAATATAAGAAAATATCTAATTTACTAAAAAAACCATGACTTCAAATAATTAGTCTCTGAAGAAGGACCACTAATATTATCGTTGAACATAATTATTCAAAATCGCCGAATTATTTAATATATTTAAAGAGTTACCTCAATTCCTCGTTGATTCATTATCAAAACTGAATTTTAATAAATATGGATCCAATATGAAGTAACTTACATATTAAACAAAGTACGACCGTATTGAGAATCTCCTCTTTTTTGTAGTCAGTGAAAAACTTCAGCTATACACTCACATGAATGACACAAAATGATTGATTGCCAGATTACTGTCGAGTCCGGAAGCGTTGGACCGTTACCTCCTGGATGCGGGGTTCGAGCAAGTGTTTCACACTCAGCCCGTGCCAAATACTGCTGGATCAAGATTTCTGTTCGATGCATCTATTACTCCTCCACCCGATTCTGGTATGCTGTAATATTTATCATTAATACAAAAGTAACAGATGGTTTTAGAGCCCTTTGAGGCCACTAAACACCTCTCTAATGAGTTTATAGAATTACAGAAAGTCTTTACATAGTTTTAATTTTATTCTCTCTTTTTATCCACAGATGCTGAATCACCTGAAGTGGATAGATTTACTGTCCAACTGAAGAAAGATGAAAATGGACTGGGCATAACCATAGCAGGTAAATTCTTTTCATTTTGGTAATAAGTTCCGATAAAAAAGAGACTGTAAAATAACTTACTAAATAAATTCGAGTATGAAAAAAAGGGCTATAGCCATTAATTTATACATTAAGAGCAGGGTAAACGTGGCACTCTAAATAGTCCAATACTCAGTACATTACTGAACATGGCGACGCTGGTCACACCAAGTTCGTGAGAGAGAGAGAGATAGAGAGAGATAGAAGGCATTACTTTTACCTTGCATGAAGAATAGAATATTCCGACTCATCCTCTTGAAATCATCAGCTATATAGCTCATAGTTTTTCTGGGCAGGGTAGCACGCAGGAAAGACTTTATAGTGGTAAAATAATATATTTATTGTAATAGAACACATTAATGAATTATAGAAGACATTATTTTTAATAGAAATTATTCTATATGACTAACCACAGAGTAGTTACAAGACTTTTATTGCAGACTACAGACTCGATACAACACAACAGTTTTGTTTGTCAGTTATGCCCTTACAAAACAACCAAAAAATCTGTTCCGACCGAGCTACAACATAGACACGTTTATCTTTTGTTTCACTACATCAATCACTATTACATTGGTAAATTATGTAAAATGGATGGCACTACTAAAACCATAATAGTGAAAAAGACAGCCAGGTGGCCTCACTCAGAGGCAGCTATTAACTGTCTGAATTAAAATCGCTACATTTGTCTAAATTTGACTAACATAATTTCAGCGCCATCTTGGCATATCTTGTATATAATATCATTGACTTTATAGTGGTAAAATAATATATTTATTGTAATAGAATAGAACACATTCTTTAATAATAGAAGACAACAACAACAACAACAACAAAATCCTCTTTATTGTACACCAAAATTATATCCAAATAAATACATTTTATTATACAGGAACTAGTACAATAGGCGGTCTTATTACTAAAAGACATCATTATTAATAGAAATTATTCTATATGACTAACCACAGAGTAGTTACAAGACTTTTATTGCAAACTACAGATTCGATACAACACAACAGTTTTGTTTGTCACTTGTCAGGCTATGTGTGCGAGAAGGAGGAGCTATCCGGTATATTCGTGAAGTCGGTGACGGCGGGCAGCGCGGCGGCGCTGAGCGGGCGCGTGCGGGTCAACGACCGCATCGTGGCGGTGGACGGCGTGTCGCTGGCCGGCAAGTCCAACCAGCGGGCGGTCGACGCGCTCAAACAGAGCGGGAATGTCGTCACGCTCGAGCTTGAGAGGTGGTGACATTGTACCAATTGGCGAATTGGATCTATCTTTTGATTAAATCGCGAACAAACATACATATCGACGCTTGAAAGGAAACATTGACTAAACGACATTAAGCTAACTTTATGGGAGAGCAGTTTAATGTTGTAATTTTTAGAAAAAAAAAATAATTTTTTTTTTGTCGATATAAAAATACAGAACCTCCTTTTTGGAAGCGGGTTAAATATCAACTATACACTTTAAAAATTTAGTACACCTCCCACAGTTCTATTTACTCTAAACATGCAAGACTGTTAAGAACGATCTTGATCACGTCAACTTTCAAACAAAAAACGCATCACAATCGGTCCATTCGTTTAGAAGTCTGCTACAGACCGACACATACATGACTAATTTATAAGATGCGTCGGGGGTTAAAAATTAAATTCGAGGAAAGGTTACTGTAATACAAAATGATATCTTGAATGAAGCAATCCAACAAGGACATGTTACAGATACCTCCGCGGGCCGAAGTTCGAACAACTGCAACAGGCGATCGCAGCGGGCGAGAGCGTGGCCGCGCCGCACAACCCCTTCCTGCACATGCACCGGCCGGAGCCCGCGCGCTCGCCCGACCGCACCGACCGAGACATACAGATGACGCATCTACACAACTCGTTAGTATACTTATTTATTTATTTACGGTTAAAGACATTTATTTTCTTAAAAGAATTTACAAATTCAATTAAAGAGAAAATATAAAATTTTGTTAATTAAATATTATAAAGTGTCATCAACACGCAGGCCAGACACGTATTACAAAACCTAAGAACTACGTTACAAAATACTATAAACTATGAGGTGTTGAATCTATTGACATTATTCTAATTAACTAAGTTCTATTATTTTTAAATACAAATAGCCAAGTTTTAGTCTACTTGAGGGTAGTTAACAAACACTAAGCAATTCAAATACAACACAATGCGCGTAAAGCAAAAAATGTATGTCACCTTATAAAAAGGATGAACAAAGGGCAAACTTTATGCCTAATGGCATTGTCCACCAGTCAACCCTGGGTGGATGTGGAAAGAACTGATGGCAGGTGTTAAAATTACTATATATCTACTGCAGTGACCTTGAACAATAATAAAAGCCAAATAAAATTTTGACAACAAAAAACCGACTACAAATGAAGTACATCCTTTGTAGGGAATGCAATCTCGGCCTTTTTTAGCGAGATTGATCTCGGACAAAAAAAAGGGCGAGATCTCGCGAGTTTAACGAGATTGCACTTGAGCATAAAATCGTCTTATTCGAAGCGCGAAATAACACGGACGGAGCTACGATTTTTCGGCTTCGTTCGGTGCACGGGAGGCGGAACAAATCTTTCATTTGATTGCTATATTTTGTTAATTAATCTCTAATATCTAATGGATCTACTGAGTAGATATAATTTTATTTAATTGATAATAAGTCAACTCATCTTAGATAATTAGTTTTTTTTTTCCTTCTCGTTATTTTGTTTGTTATAAAAGAACTGTTTTATTTATAAAAGATTTTTGATTGATATTAGAAAAGAAAACTGGTTGTTTATTTCATTTGTTATTTGATACCTACGTACGTCAAACAATGTTTGGTACATAAAAGTCTATTGAAAAAATTCATGAAAATAAATGTTTATCTGGTAATACTTACAATTTTTATTATTTTTTTCCTAATTTATTGAAATATTGTGATTATTTGCAAAGAAAACACACAAAACTGCCAATCTCGCGAGATCTCGAAATTGGCGAGATCTCGCAGTATTGTTATTCATAAACTCGCGAGATCTCGCCTGAGCCCAAATCTCGCGAGATTTGCATTCCCTAATCCTTTCCAATAACAATAAAAAAAAATCGAAATCGGTTGGCGTGATATTGAGTTATTCGTCCATTTGTCGCGCTCATAATTAATGCAAATTTAAGACTTATATGGTTTTCTCACGGACGCCATTATCAGATCTCGCTCAAATTTAAGTGGGACCACATGACGAGCACCAGCTTTCGATTAAAAAAAGAATCATCAAAATCGATTCACCCAGTCGAAAGTTCTGAGTGAACATATAGTGTTCCTGTCCTTCAAAATATGGATAGATAAAAAAATCCCGCTTTCGTTCAATATTTGAAGTACCGACCACGCCTTTAGTTGCTTGATTTAGATAAGCACTTATAACTCTTTTTGGATTAAATTAAAAGTCGATGCACGTAACGTGTTTTTACCCCGGACGGGACGGGACCTGAAATTTTGGAAACATCGTTTCATAGAAAATGTAAACGATAGTGCGTACTACGTCACGGTAGCACGTACGGGACCTTAAGGGTGTGTCGAATAATGATACAATATAAAGTAATATTAATTTTGTATGTAGATTGGGCAGCAGTGAAGATGTGCGTCCGGTGACGCCGCCGGCGCCGCGCGCGCTTCCCGCGTTCGAGATGCCGCGGACGCACGAACAGAAGGAAGCTATACGTCGCAAGTGGCAGGCTATATTGGGTAATATGGACGACTGAAAATTTGAAGCTTTTCAATTCGTTGAAATATATCAAATAAACATACACAGAAGTATTGAAGTACTGAATAATATGACTTCTTTTATATAACTATATTTCAGAATATTATAATAAGCGTATAATATGCATGATTGATGCGTAGTCTAAGCGAGTGAGGTATCGGTGTAAGACGAATGTCCCAGTTTACGCTGGCCGTGCTCGAAGCTCGCGCAGCCATATTCTGTTAGGAACATTGGTATTATATGCGCTGAAATCACTGTTAACTTATAAGACTGCCTGTTGTTATTAATTGGCGTACAAACTATTACCTTTTCTTAACGCTTTGTTTTTGTATACAGTGAGCAAAAGAATTAGGTATCAAGGGCATTATTTTAAAACCTACTGTATTTTTTTAAATTGCAGAATGTTTGTGCTATCTCAATAACAATGTTAATTGTTACCTGTATATACGTATGTAAGGTATGATAACTTTTCTAATAACTTAAACAATATGTAATATTAAACACTAGCTGTTGCACGCAGCTTTGCATACGGAAATTATGTTTTAACTTATTAAAACTTTTATCTTGTTTTCTCGGGAAACCTTTTAATTTTCCGGGATGAAAAGTTGCCTAAAATATGACCCAGGGTATCCATTCAAGGGTTTTTATGTGATGCCCGGACAGACAAACAGACACTTTGAGTTTTATTATAGTATAGATTACGGAAGTTTTTTCAATCATGCCCTGCATACCTCTTTTGCTTTGTGTACAATAAAGCGTATTGTTATTATTGAAGGTGACGACGTGGAGATAGTGGTGGGCGTGGTGGTCCGCGGCGGCGGCGGGCTGGGCATCTCGCTGGAGGGCACGGTGGACGTGGAGGGGGGGCGCGAGGTCCGCCCGCATCACTACGTGCGCTCCGTGCTGCCCGAGGGGCCTGTGGGGCGAGCGGGCGTGCACCGACCGGGGGACGAGCTGTTAGGTATGACATGCACACACACACACACACACACACACACACACACACACCCGCGCGCACGCACACACACACACACACACCCGCGCGCGCGCACGCACACACACACACACACACACACACACACGCACACACACACACACACTGAGAGAAAGAGAGAGTGACAGACACAAGCACGCACGTGCGCTAAGTCATTCGTTTCGGGCGCGCGAAATCATGAAATGCCTAAAAAGGAGTAATATGCCATATACGGTATCCGAGGTAGACGACAGAAATCGCGAAGCGACACCACACGTTACGAAAAGTCAAATACATGTACTTGCTGTGACTAAACTTGGTTGTCCATTACACGAGTATTCTGTCTATAATGGCTGCTCATTAGGTCTAATCTAGTCTGATCTAGTCCCGAGGATCACTCTGAAAACCAAATATGTCCTAACCGTGAGAAGCGGAGTTGGGTCACCAAATTCACCCATTATGCAAGTTGATTTGGTTAAGTTTAAGTTCGCAAATATTGAACTAAGGTTCTTATCACACTGACGGTTTCCGAGTGGATTCAAAGCGGAACGGGTGCGCAGCGAATACGCCGCGCGTCCGCGGCAAAAACGTTGCGGACCCTATCGACCTTTACAGCTACACGCGGACAAACACTACTTACATCGCCGATAAAAATATAATATATCGCTTGCAGAAGTGAACGGTCACCGACTGTTGGGCATGAACCACTTGGAGGTGGTGTCGATCCTGAAGGAGCTGTCTAGTGAGGTGTGCATGGTGTGCGCGCGGCCCCGCCTGTCGCCCGCGCCGCTACCCACGCCCTCTATCGAACTAGCGCCGCCCGCGCCTACGCTTGTTAAGGTAACTGACACATACATAATATGTACATTTATTTATTTATTTATTTATTTCATTCCATAATATTACAACTAACATTACAGGCATGTCCTAATGCGTTAGTGTATTTCACAAAAAATAGTATATTCATTATTAATACAATATAAATTAAACAATTGATTACTTCTGATTGAATTATTTAACACACAAAATAATAATGTAACGTAATAAATTAATCGTGTGCAATAGAATAGTTAAAGTGATTTGACCCATACATGCTAACAAACATGGTAGGTTTACTAAAACTTTGTAATAATAAACTTGTGGACGATCGAAAGTCTTGTTTCGGCTAAAGTTTTGGTCTCGGCAAAAAAAAACAGTGGAATCTTCGGCCGCGTTGAACATACGATCGTACGTACGTTCGTTACGCTCTACATGATATTTTGTGCTTTAGTTCCTTCAGTAGGTATTCAGTGTAATAGGTTGTAATCATCATTATGTTTTTAAACACAAATTATTGTATGAAGTCATCATTTCATTTAATAATTTTATCAAAATATTTTATCAGTAAAGATTAATTCTCATTGTGACTAATTGTGATAAGATTTTAGCGCACTTCCGTCTTAATAAGGATTTGAGGCATCGGTTCCGCATTATTATTAGATAGTAAACATTAAGCTGTATCGGGGATTTATGATTCATCATTGACTTAATGATTAAAATAATGATTCGTCGTGACCCCTAACATGGTACTGATGTTCACGGGCGACGATGACCAATTACCATCATTGGGTTCGTCTGATTGTTTGTTGGCTATAACTGGCCATAAGCAGTTTAGTTGCTAGCTCAACCGCTAGTGTGGTCGGGCTTTTTTCAATACACTTATGAACGTTATTTTTTTTTTATTCTACCGCCATGTCGGAAAGATGCTTTGTCATAGAGAAGAAATGTCAAAAGAAACTCCTTAGATTGTCTTTTAAACTAGTACAAATAGTTATCTAAAATTTTAACAAAAAAATAACCGACTTCAAATGAAGTACATCCAATAAAAAAATAATCTTCGAAATCGGTTGGATATTGAGTTACTCGTCCATTTATCACGCGTATACTTAATGAAAATTTAAGACTTATATGCTTTTGACATGGATGCCATTGTCAGATCTCGCTCAGATTTATGTGGGACCACACGACAAGCACCATCTTTCGATTAAAACAAGAATCATCAAAATCCGTTCACCCAGTCCAAAGTTCTGAGGTAACAAACATAAAAAAAATACAGTCGAATTGAGAACCTCCTCCTTTTTTTGAAGTCGGTTAATAAACTTAATAATAAGGTTCACAATGATGTGCAGGCCAAGTCAGACGGCAGCCTGGCGGGCGCGGGCGCAGAGGAGGGCGGCGCGCTGTGCGCCGGCAGCAAGGTGCGCTCGCGGTCGCTGGAGCCGCTCACCGGGCTCGCCATGTGGTCCTCCGAGCCGCAGATCATCGGTACGTTACATTATATCAAACTATAATACATTGTGCGCGCTGCGAAGGACTTATATTCTTGCCCGCGTGGATATTTCCGTCCATCTACAGGGTGTATTCAAGAAAAGAGTGAATAGGATTTTTTTTTAATAAGTTAATGCATTCAACATCTTGGACTTCAACGCTACTTACCATCAGATTGGATTGTTGTCAAGCAGTAACATGTTCTATGTAAAATAACTGTAAATTTCAAATTTTTAAATACGACACTTTTTCACCAAAAAGGAGCGAATAACCTCGAAACGCCTGGACAGATCGTCATAAATTGTAGCTAAGAACCATCTCGATCACGTCAGCTTTTAAATTAAATAAACCGCATCTTAATCTCTCCATTCGTTTATGAGCTACGATGCCACAAACATAAACAAACCCACACACACACACACACACACACGCGTCAAACTTATAACACCCCTCTTTTTGCATCGGGGATTAAAAACTACTTCGATAGCGTGACGAAGTGTAATGCAATGCATCGCATTGTGGCATCGATGTAATATCGATGTTTCAAAAATACATCGATGTTTTTATACATCGTTTGTTTTTATTTTTAGTAGCGTTGGGACTAAAAAAAAGGTCATCGGCAGTGAATTTCATGTTCAAAAACTTAGGAAATGCTTTTCAACATTAGCCTAATGGCCTAATGGTGGATTTTGTGATTAGGGTTGCCTATTCGATGCATCGAATAAAAAACATCGATGCTTACTCGATGTTGACGTATTTATTTATTTATGTATTAAAAAACATCGGATTAAATCGATGTTTCCATACTTTACATCGGGTGTTACATCGAACTTCGATGTAGTTCGTGCATCCCTAGTGTAATGTGTACACGTTGTAGAGCTGGTGAAGGGCGAGCGCGGGCTGGGGTTCTCGATCCTGGACTACCAGGACCCGCTGCGGCCGGCGCACACGCTGGTGGTGATCCGCTCGCTGGTGCCGGGCGGCGTGGCGCAGCAGGACGGCCGGCTCATCCCCGGCGACCGGCTGCTCTTCGTCAACGATCAGGTACTAACTTGTACTTGTTACTTTTGTTTGTACGTATTACTCCAAACTTGAAATTTAGTCTTTTTAAATGAATTAAAAAAACGTATTACAGATTTTTTTAACTAAAATAGGACACCATGAAGACCCCAGGGTCGTACGTAATGGGATATTTAGGATCCAATGGGATACTGGCCAATCTTTATCCCCTTAAAGTGGTGAAGCCTAATCTACTGTGACTTAAATCCACTTGAGTTTTATATGTTACTAGGAAATCGCCCTCGATTCGCTTCGGGAAAAATAGTAAAAAAAATATAATATAGCCTATGTCACCCGGGGATAGTGTAGCTTCCCAACAGCAAACAAACAATCAAATCTTTCCTCTTTATAATATTAGTATAGATGTATGAATATGAATAATGTTTGTTTTAAATACTAAATTATACTTTATTTTCTTTCCTTCCAATTCCAATAAAGGTCGTAAATAACTCCGTTATAATCGACTCACATATTTCAGAACTTGGAAGACGCGAGTTTGGAGCAAGCGGTGGCGGCGTTGAAGGGCGCGCCGCGTGGTGTGGTTCGTATCGGCGTGGCCAAGCCGTTGCCGCTTGCCGACGCGCCGCCGCCGCTGCCCGCCACCGCGCCCCCTCTACACACGTAATGAGGTTAATACTTCCCTAATATTGACACTGGACACTGGACGATCATACGACATGACATGCATTTATGTACAGAGTAGGAGACTGCAAGGGCAAATCCTTCACAAGTAATAACTCTCAGGGTAGATTAAGTAAGTGCAATCAAATGAAATAATAAGGAATATTTCAAACTTGTACAATATACAATTATATTCTTGTATAATTGGAAACGCAGCACAAATATACAATGGCTAACTTTTTAACAATAAACGTATTATCAACTAATAATGAAAAATGTATTTTTTGCACCAAATATCCTCCTACATTGGTGGAAGCCCAGCTGACAGATGCATTTTCGTAAACAAATTAAACTGTCAAGATTTAAAAATTTCAAAGAAAAATGCATCTGCCAGCCAAGGAATATTGAACGAGGTATTACACCTCGTTACAAGACTTCTTCACTGTACTATGAACTATGACGGTCTATCATGCAGCATGATGCGTGCATGATAGACCGTCATGAAAGCAATAAACACTTACACACTCATACCCTTGCAGTAGGTTTTTACCTGTGTCGCGGGTGGCATGGACGACACATTTAACACATCACAGTCACATAAATATCTGCCCCAGCCGGGACTCGAACCTGGGACCACTCGCTTCGCAGGCAGGGTCGCTGGCAACTAGGCGACAGGGTCGTCAATCATGCAATAGGGATGTTTACACTTATTATTAATTTTTGTCTAAAATACTAGTCGTAACATTTAAAGGCCTAAAATATGATGCTTTTATCAAAATCTATCACAATAAATAAAATATCATTAATTTAAAATGTTGAAAATTGTACTCACTGTCACGTGACCTCAAACGCCATTTTGAGCTTATGACGTCATTGAAAGTATTTTGTATGCAAATTCAACTAACTTCAGCAGACAGATAGTATTGAACAACGGATTGTGACGTCACGTGTCGTTTTTGGTGGGAAATTTGATAATGATTTTTATTTATCAATTTTTGTTTTTAAATTGAAGATTATTATTTGTATAATATTTTTTTCGTAAATATTAAGGTCCTATCTATAAAATTAGTCAACGTCCCTATTGAATGCATTACAACCTAAATATTACAAGGTCTCCTGCTCTGTAAGTAAATGCATGCGCAACTTAATGATCGTGTAGCGACCGCAAAACATTTTAAGTATATTTTAAACTTACGGTGACTTAATTGCTTATCTCATTGTAATTTGGCTAGTTGACTAAATTTGAAAAGTTGGTTATTCTTGGTTGGTTGACCTTTGTAGGCATTTTATCTAGGAAATGTTAATACATTTGTTTTACATTACGTATTGTGTGTTTAAGTATAAACAATCGTACTGTGTATGCTTGTGTGACAATTGTTAATTTTCATTATATTTAATAAAAAATGTATTCCGAAATTGCCAAATTAAATTCAGCTGTTTAGCACTTGTTCATACTTCGTAAAAGTAAACTCCGAACAAGTATTATATTAAATTTAGAAACCATATTATTTTAATCCTACAAAAAATTACACGGGTTTATTCTTATAACTTCGGTTCGCAATCTATGGCGCGATGTAACTGTATTGGCTATCTAATTTCAAGTTTAATCATAAAAGTATTATAAATGTTTGTGTCTGATAATAAATAATTTGTTTTTTGTTAGTTCCAAATTCTGATTAATTTTATTGTAAACAAGGATCGTATGGATATACGATGTATAATTGAGTAGCTTCACAACTTTTTATAGTCCTTAGGTCATTAATAAGTTTAACAAATAAGTCATAGGGAGAAATGGACTACAGATAAATAGGATATTTTATGTTTATTTAATTCAATATTTGTATATCAAAAATATTGGTTGAAATTTATATGATGGCATGACATTATGTTAATTAATTTTAGCTTATTTGATAAGTATATTTAAAATTATTCCCGTTTAATAAAATCCAGCAATCAAGTTAAGTCTATGAAGACTATTCTTAACGATAATATATTGCGTTTGTCAATAGTTATATAATTATAAATAATCTATTTTAAGTATAAACAGAGTTACAAAAATCTATATATAAGTTATATTTAATATAAACTCTGAAACCATCCGACCGATATGCCTCAAAATGGTGTCATTTTAAAGGTTGCCTTCAAAGGCACATTCTGTCCATTAATAAAGTTGATTTCCCTTTTCCCATACAACAATTTGAAGATAATAATATGTAAAGATTGCGCATCAACATCTACGTCAACGCAAGAACACTGATGGGTCATTGTCATCAGAAAAGTTTTTAGCGTAGTGGAACACGCCGGGTATTTGTCTAATATAAAATAATTATACAGTGTGACTGGTAAAAGACTTTAGATACTCAAGGACATGATAGTACATGGTCTTAGCAAATGATTTAAAAAAATCAAAATCAAAATTATCCTTATAGTCCGTAAATTTACTTTAATCAAATTAATCTCAAAATACTCCGGAAGCGTGGACACCGTGTACAAACGTTTAAAACGCTTCGGTCTAATGATGCCGCCCGCCGCGCCGCAGTACGGCGATCAGCTGGTGGGTGGGTCAGTGAACTTTGGTAAGGGCAACATTATGATTCCTTACGGGGATTTCGTTAAAACTGACACAAAAAAAATTACTGCATCAACAATAGGTCTTTACCTAGCTTCGTACTTTTTGCGTATTTAAAAAATGGAATCATACCTATTTACAACGATTAAATTCGTGTTTATTTACAATTATTGAAGTTTTACGTACGTTTTACTCACCTCCTCGAGTGATGCAGATTTCAGCACGTTTGCACAAATTGTATTTTACGCGGTTTAGCACAAGAGGATCAATTCGAACTTTATCAAAAGCAGTCACTATTCTTAATTTTAATTCGTCTCTGTTCGAATACTCCGTAGCATACACAACACTTTTAACCTCGCCCCACAAATAGGAATCCATCAGTGTGAGGTCCGGAGAGCGCGCCGGCCACGGCACAGGTCCTCCTCGCCCTATCCACTGATTACCGAAGTACCAGATCACGTAAGGCATAGGTATCCTGCGATTCGCGATATAGCCGAATGGCACCACTCACACTATCATTGGCACGAGCATATGCACGAACCATCTCCCAGTATTCTTCATTCGTAAATGACATTTTTGTTACTTTGTTAATTAATTAATGTTATGATCTTAGACCTGATCCGATCAGCGCGTGCGCGTAAACAGAACTGAGGTAGTGAGTAGGTTTGGCGTAGATTTTGATAGGCGGAGTCGGCGGCGCACACTCAAAGAGACCGAAAGCCGCCGCGGTGTCTTTGAGCGCGCCGACGTTTGTCGAAAGCGACAAAATTACAAAATTACAAACACCGGTAGTATTTGTGTTTCACCGCGTTTTTGATGTAATAAAATGTTATTTATTAATCGCGTGAGTTGAATTCGCGTGTGGTACGAGTGTCCACACTTTTTGTTTTTAATGGATAATTAGGTCAAATTTTAAGCACCCTTTTTAATTACATATTTGGATTGAGAATCGAGTACTGAGTATGCCCTATCAATATCACAAGTGTCTTACCAGTCACCCTGTATATCCACTATTTAATTATTGTAGTATGTGTGTTTCCAAATAGAATTTCTACCTTCGAACGCAAATAATTGTAAAACAATTTAATTATTTAAATTTTCCTATCATCAATTAAATTGGTACTTTAGACTTGTCAGATTCATTGAAAGGTACTTTCCCTAAAATATTGTATAAAGAAAATAATGAATTTCACTATCTTGTATCTAGATAAATTTAATTAATCACATGCAGATATTTTGGACTTTATACATTCCATAATCCGTTTATCTTGATACATTGAAATGAGTCACACAAGGACATCCTTATGTAAACATAATGATTGAGTGTTTCTAAAAAAACCTCAGACTTTATTATCATCTATGATAATATACTACAGTATTCATGCTATTTTAATCTTCTAATTTATTAATGAAAGTCATGTGTAATTCAAGGATGTAAATTTAATCGGCCTCCCTAGGGATATAAATTTAAAATTCGAACAAGACTCTTTCACTTATTGTATTTAGCCAAATTGTTTAAAGTTATCGTAAAGTGGGCTACATGATAGCTGTTATTCAGGTACACATGCTAATTTGTAGCACACATTTAGTTAGTGGCAAGCTCTAGCGTGTGTGCTTATATGTATTCAAAAAATTGTGTATGTGTGCTAAAATAGCATGCTACTTTCTAGCATGTGTATCAGAGGCCTTACTATAGAATTCGTGGCTAGGTAACTAGGTACATGTTATGTCTACAGGAAAATGTATTATGGAGTTAAATTGATAAGAAAACCCGTCCTTCCTAATTTCTTTATTGTTTATGTTTTTGTTTTTAAAGCTTGTGATGAAAATTTGTTTTCAGCTTAAGCGAACTCGATTACATTCCTATCGTATATTGCTATACATAATTTTAACCTGATGAAGCTATCTTCAAAATGGTTTACTCTTAAAGCACTTAGTACTTAATGCACAGTACCGCCATTACTGGTTCTATTACTTAATTAAGAATATAATTTTAGTTAATAATATTATTATGGATGTTGAAAAATAATTAATGTTTATTATAATTATTTTTCAACTATAATGAAACTAGGAAATGTTATTTGAATTGAAAGTATTATAGTTTGTATAAAAAATCAATATATTAAATATTCAAATAAAACCACAATAATATGTATCTAAAAATCTTTTATTATAAATATATTATTTACACCCCATTAAGAACCAATCCTCAATGATGAGCAAATCCTCATTGTACGCCAAATCATAGAGAAGGCACGGGAGTTTAACAAGCCCGTCTTTATATGCTTCGTGGACTTCTCCAGAGCCTTCGACTCTGTGAAATGGCCAGTATTGTGGACCACCTTACTGCAAATGGGTACACCAAAGCACCTAGTACACCTTTTAAGACGCTTATACGAAGGGGGAACAGCCTCGGTGCGAATAGATGACACCTTGTCGAGCAACTTTCATCCTAGCGCAGGTGTCCGTCAAGGGTGTATAATGTCACCTCTTCTTTTTAACGCTTACACCGAACTTATAATGCGTATCACCCTTGAGGACTGGACAGATGGTGTTACCGTTGGCGGCTACAAAATTGCTAACTTGCGTTATGCAGATGACACCACCCTGTTCGCTTCTACCGCTCAACACATGGAAGAACTTCTCCAAAAGATGGAACGTGTCAGCCTCGAGTTCGGATTAAAGATAAATCGCACCAAGACGAAAATGATGATTGTAGACCGCGCCAACTCTAACTCGCCGGAAGTGTCTGATATTGCGCAGTGTGAAGTGGTCCAATCTTACACTTACCTCGGAACTTTAATTTCGAATAACGGTGGATGCATCGAGGAAATAAAGAGACGTATGGCCATAACCAGGAACGCCATGGCTAAACTTAAAAGAATATGGAAGAATCGTAATATCACGAAGGCCACTAAGACCCGGCTTACTCAAACTCTTGTTTTCCCCATATTCTTGTATGCTGCGGAGACGTGGACGCTGCGTGAGGTGGAGAAAAAAAAGATCGACGCCCTGGAGATGTGGTGCTGGAGAAAGATGCTTGGAGTATCGTGGATGGAATTTCGTACAAATGCCTCCATACTCGAGGAACTCGGCATTAAACAGCGACTATCAGCTTTAGTACAATCCCGCATACTTAAGTTCTTCGGCCACGTCTCTAGGAGAGGCAATGACTCCATAGAGCGTCTGGTGGTGCAGGGAAAAGTGGAGGGTACCAGGCCACGCGGTAGATCGCCCATGCGATGGACCGACCAAATCAAATCTGCTTTGGGCGGACCATTACATGAGTGCACCAAAATGACGACCAACAGAGCAAAATGGCGAGAGATTGTGAGGAGAATTACATCTGCCACAAATGCGACTTCATGACGACCACGACCGCTCTGCCAAGAGCGAAACGATTAAGAAGAAGAAGAGAAGAACCAATCGTGTGATTTTATCGCACTAGCCCCTAGTTGAGCAAATTATCAAATAACTTTATTCCATTGCCCCCTCCCTAGTAAGTATCTACCGATTCATTCCTTATATAGATCTTCTATGATGTCTTTGTACTTCTCGTAAATCACGTTCCTTTTGAGTTTAAGCGTTGGACCTGAAAGGTGAAATCGTACACAATAATTACAATCACGATTAGAATACTAAAATTTTGGAATGACTCAGACTTTTCGCGACACTACATTTCATATTCATAATAATGATTAGACAATCAAGTATTATCTACAAGTAATTACTCATTTTTCTTTTTCTTAAATACTACAGACTCCACAAATGTTTATTAGAAATCTATCGAAGGTAACGATTATTATTCAGTAGCTATAACTGATAACAATGGCAGAATTATCAGTCTAATCAAAATACAATGTACCAAAACAGCAATGTGCAAAAAACTTAATATAATTTACATACATACTAGAAATCTTCATCGAAGAAAATCTTTAATACTTAGAGGGGGATTAATTCTAAATTCAGTTTTATCTAGTTATCTAGTCGTCTAGTCTAGTTATCTAGAAGTTTTATCTAGTCTAGTAGTTTTTCAGTTTTAGTTTTATCATTCACAGAAAGCTTAATCATAAACTCACCTAGTTCACCGGTGTTCAGTGAGAAGTCATTCGGTAAAATGGCAAACTTTTGAATCTTCTGCGCATTGGATATGGCGTGCTTGTTGGCGCGAGTTATGCCTGCCTCGACCGCTTTGTATACCTGGAAACATCACGTAACTATTTTAACACTTTGTTTGTTAATTTCAGTGCATTTAGCGATGAATATTCAAATCAAACAAAGTTTAAAAGCCTTCAGTATTTAAATGTGTCTATTCTGTTAATGTCTGTCGATTTTATATTCTTATTAATGACAAAACCTAGAAAGTACAGTGTACCTGTACATCTTCCTTTCATACAATTATGTAGTCCTAGTAGGTAGTTCAATCGACTAGAGTTAAAACAATTAAATACTTCAGTCTATGGATATGGCAACATTTTCTAAGTTAAACTCAATTTTGTAGAATTTCGTTTAAATATTTCGTTATATTTTATGTAATCTATTATAATAGTTGAGTATATATAATTATGTATTTGTCTTGGCTGATATTATACATATAAATATTATAGTTTAGATAAATATAAAACATGTTGCAGAACAACTTACAGCTGGGTCCTTGGTCCTATATATTTCACTGATTGTAGTAGCTTTGCTGCCTAAACTTGCGACCCACTTGGCTGCTTCTGTGTCTAATTCATCCAATGCATCGCCTGTGTTTTGGTTTACTTTTGTCTGTAATCATATAAAATACAGACAAATAATAAAAAATCATTTGGACACAGAAAAATGTTAATCAGACACAGAAATAGTTATGAAAATAAAATAAGTAAATAGCTGAAAAACCAAATAAACGCTTTTTAAATGTCAATTCATCAAATAATCTAGATATTTTCTTTTTATAAAATCCTGATGATTCTAGTCAGGACATGAGAACAAAACTATGAAATTATTTTAGTGTCATCAGGCCTTGCTTGATCTCTGCAAATTTTCATGACATCTTGAAAATTACGTTGAAAGATTCCGTTACATTATTATACAGATCAAGCTAATAAAAGCGCAATGCAGAGTCAGTAACGGTTACTTAAATCTATCCTTAATACAGAAATTGTATGGTGATTCTTTACTAAGGAGCGATTAAATTGGGGCGTTAAAGAGTTAATGGCTGTGGGTATGTTTGCCTTTATGCTATTTTTATCAAGAATAATCTATCTATCGAAATCGGTTGGCGTGATATTGAGTTATTCGTCCATTTATCGCGCACATACTTATTGCAAATTTAAGACTTATATGCTTTTGACATGGATGCCATTGTCTAATCTCGCTCAAATTTATGTGGGGCCACACGACAAGCACCAGCTTTCGATTAAAAAAAGAATCATCATAATCGGTTCACCCAGTCCAAAGTTCTGAGGTAACAAACATAAAAAAATACAGTCGAATTGAGAACCTCCTTTTTTTGAAGTCGGTTAAAAAAACAATTACCTTGAGTGTCAAGAGAATGGAGAGGAACTTGCGTTTGTCGCCGATGACGACGGCGAACCCCACGTGTAGCAACTCAGACTGCACCGCCTGCTCGATGAGTACGGGAGCCACGTTCTCACCGCCGGCTGTTATTAAAAGTTCCTGGAAAAATATTGATATTAAACTCCCTCGTAACATTTCCCGTGTCGACATTTCAGGATTTTTGTCGCGTTTAAACAAGTAATGAATAACGAAAACCAAAACAAGGTTGCATATTTTAAACTATGACTACGGCTTGGCTACGAAGAATTAATTTTCCTCGTCGCCGAACTAAAATGTCAAACTAGTTCGGCCACGAGGAAAATTAATTCTTCATTATTAATTAATTAAACTCCCATTTAGATGAAACCCCCTTTTCCCGTGCATTTTGGTAAAAAATCTAACAGGGTATTTTTTCTTAATTTTGAATTTAAAAATAAGGGAGGCATAAAATGAAAAGAATTTAAGGATAAATTATCATTAAATGCTAAATCAAATTTCTGCTTGCTATTAATTATTTTTTATTTAATAGAACTACTTGCTTAAGGACTCGTCTAAAAACCTACCTTTATCCTGCCAGTAATATACAACAAGTTCTTATTGTCGACTCTGCCCACGTCTCCGGAATGCAACCAGCCGTCCTCATCAATGGCGGCTCGGGTCTTCTCCTCGTCGTTGAGGTAGCCCATGAACAGGTGGCGCCCTCTCATCATCACCTCGCCCGGCCCGTTCACGCTCTCCGAACCATCGAACTTGGTCTCTGCTCCGTCCAGAATCTCTCCTGCTGAGTCTAGTTTGAACCTGTAGGGAATATATTGTATTAGCGCTCTGCCTGCGTTTTTCGGGATTTATAATAGAAGTAGTAGGATTTAAATAAGAAGAAATATCTAATTGGGGCAGGTAAGTGAGTGTATAATAAGGTAGGTATTGAATATCTTTGTGCGATATTTTTTTATTTTTCGTTTCTCTTAGGACAATATTTTCCTACCCTTAGACTTAGTTGCAGATTTCGTAACAACTTTAACCTTTTTAATGTATATTTAATAGTCGACAAACCAGCAGTAAGCCACCCAGCGGTAAGAAGAGAAGAAAGAAAGACCTCGAGCCCCCAGCCAGCCGGAACATGTCAAGTCCTTTAGCGACTGACTCAACAATTTTTTTGAGCTTATCACGTTCAGCCAGACACATGGATAGTGACTTTGTTTTTAATGTCTTTATAAATATAAAATAAATACTTTGGGCTTAATTTTATAATATCCTGTTAATTTATAGGCTTAATTTTAGAATATCGCGGAAATCTATGATTTTATCATTCATTTTTATACTAAACACTATAGGTAACTAGGTAAGTGTAGTTATTGAATCAGACTGATTAATCAGTTCTCGTAACTCTTTATTTTATTAAGTGCGTACTGTTATCTTCCAGGTGGACCAGCAGAAAAGCTAAAGTATAATACATTTTTTCCACTAGCAGTACCTCAGTACTCAGGTACCTACTCAGTAACTCAGGTACCTAAATATTAAAAAGCCATTAGTAAAAGTTTCCTCACTTAGGATATACACTGATGGTGTGTGCACCAGCCAGCTCGCTCATCCCGAAGGCGTCCATGATGGGAATGTCGAGCGACAGGAAGAACTTCTTGATGTCTGGTGAGAGAGGCGCCGCGGCACTCACGAATAACAGGCACTTGTCCAGCCCCAGAGAGTCGCGGACCTTGTTGAACACCAGCGACTTGGCCACTTGGTACCCACATGATGCTCCTTCTATCCTGCAAAACAGGTATTTTTGGTCTTATGTCTGACGTTTATTTAGGTACATAGATACAGTCTACGGATCTATTATTGAATTCTTGAATGACCCTTAAATGAACCATTTTTACTACTGCAGTCACTGCAGTGGTCTCTAATCAGCAGTGTTTTTTTTTTTTCATGGAGGTACCTTTTTATAACAGGAAAAACTAATGAGCCAAATAGTATCATTGTATTAAAAATTAACAGCGATATAAGTACGTCATACTAGAAGATGAACGCCCGTAAAACTTTACCCTTCCTTGTAATATGTTTACACTTATTTAACGCCTACATGTATAAGTTAATACCTATAATAAACAGGTGTATCTTAAGATTTATTCGCTCTTAGGCAAGTGTTAAATTGTTTATTTATGATGTCAATGCCTTATTCAACACAGAGTCCATAGTCCGGAATTGAGTGCGTCATCATTTTAAATTTATAATACGTACATTAATAGGTACTTATGTACGTATTAAATTAATAAGCAAGCTTTCAAAAACCAAATTACAAATCTATCATCATCAGTCATCACCTAGGATGATTAATTACTCAACTAGGTAATGAAATGACAAAACATAATAATATGTTAAGCTTATCGCTATTGTTAACGCAATCAAAGGAATGTAGGGCTAGGTTCTAACGTGCGTCACAATCATTTGGGTACAGGAAAACGTGCTATTAGCGAATTTCTAACTACTCAATCGCAAAAAGTTTAATTATACATTATTCTAATAGGTCTCTACAATGCTATCATGCAATATTATTGATCAAAAGTCTAGCGAGCATCTCAACCTTTACATACCAATACTTGATCATTTCGAGGGTGCTGAAGTCTAGCGGTAGACCGATCATATCGGCCGAGAGGGCGCTATTTAAACAAATAATTTATAAAGGTCACCTCTGTGTAAACTTTTATAAAATAAGAATACAAATTGATAACTCAAATCAGGATCTGGTTTGATGTTTGAAGGGTTTTTGTCTTTCTCCCAATGACAAATTATCCTAGGGTTTTTGATATCTTTCATATTTTGTGTCTATGGGCACCTCAGAATCACAATACAATATCTAAGACCTCAGAATAACAATACAATATAATATAATACAGTTGATGTATTTTGTCTGTATGGTCCTTCGAGACGTAACGTAGACGGAGAAGGTTATTTTTATTCTTACCCATTGATTCTCGCAGAGTGATACTTTGTGCCTTTATCCTTTGCCCACATGGCTATGTATCGTTTTAATCCACCGCTTGAACTACCGACCGCAATTATTTTCTCGTACATTTTCTCCCAAACGCGAGGTACAGCGAAAAACCTAAAAAAAGTTTAGTTTAAATTATATTTCTCTTTGTTTGTTTTAAACAAACGTCTGCTGTTGATGGGAATCGAATGCAGTACAAAATTAGCAAATTATATAAATTACACAGCTAAATTCACCTTGTAGGTCTAACTTCTTTTAATGTTTCAACGAGGCTTCCTTTCAAGGCATCAGGCTGTGCGAAGTATACAGTCACAGCGTAATGCAGCGTGCAGTAAATGTCTGCTACCTGAAACAAAATTAAAACAATTTGAAGTCAAAACATCTACAATTTATATGAACAACAACGTAGATAAGACCTGGTATTCATGTAATAAGATTCAGTTTTACTTTAGTTAATTAATATTCGGGAAACTATAAAACGGGCCACGTAAGGGTCACCAAGTGGTGACCACCAAACCAAGGATTGCTGAGCATTGATTTTCCCACATTTTTCGAAACATATTAGATACATTTTATGTGTACGCACCTATACTATACTACTTTGACATAATAACCGATAAGTATTTCATTTAACTATAAAAATGTTTTATGATGAAGGAGTCATTTACACTCTCTTATAAAGGAATACCTACCCAATAATCTAATTAAATTGTACTTTCTTGTGCGTCTATAATAATAATCGTACAATATGCTTATAGTTTGCTAACTCACTTATAAATTCGTATCCTGCTTCGTATTCATCTAATCTCTAATACTTATAATAAAAAAAGAAAAAATTAAAAAGAATAAAATAAGCCCAATAGTTTAGAATGTTGTTAAAAGTAATACTGAACAACTACACCATAGAAGAATTAACAGTTGGGACCATGTTGGGACCCATTTAAATTTCACGGGGCTGCTTGGGAAAAAACAAGATTTGATTGACTGAAGAATGAAACCCATGTAATTTTTATTTATTTATTTAGAAGTACCAACGTAAGATACAACGCTTACATTTCTGATACATTTTACAGAGCTGCTTGGGAAAAATCACAATTAAGCCAAATCTAACGGCACCTCTCATGCTGAAATAGATCAAGCCGTTTAGGCTACAGAGCGTACCAAAGAAATATACATACATACATACACTACCCTCCTTCTGGCGCAGTCAGGTAAATGTACCTAGTCTCTTACATTCATTTTAAATCTAATCGTAATCTCGATCAAAATCATTGCTTTTTTAATGCTAATGTCGTGTTCAAACTATCATAATATCGTTATATATAATATATTATTATAATAAAAAATAATTTTGTGCGCTGTCCATGAAATATAAGAATTTAGTCCAAATGCCCAGAGAGTTTAAATTTTTTGTTCCACGACAGCAATTTAAATTATGGCAGTCATAAATTCTAATAGCAATTATTGAATTACTTGGATACAATAAAATACAACGTCCAATTAGAATTTATGACTAAAGCTTGGTAATAGTAGGCATTGGGTACTATCATACAATTATTATGATACTACCACAGAAGACATAAATCATAATAGTATTGTACATAATAGTACTAGCCAATGACGCACGTTAGAAGTTATCCTTATTATTCTATAATCGTGAATGGCGATAAAAGCAAAGCAACAACCCATACTAAAATTGTCCCACTGCTGGGCACCGGGTCTCCGCTCACAATGTGAGGGGCACAGGCCATAGTCTACCACGCTGGCCGAGTGCGAATTGGTAAGACTTCACACAGCTTTGAGAATAATTTGGAGAACTCTCAGGAGTCCTCACGATGTTTCCCTTCACCGAAGCAAGTGAATTAACTTAACACGGACTTATGGTGAAAATTTAATTAAGAACTTTGACTTATCCGAAGCATAAATGGCTGTAGATAATTTTCTGGACTTAGTTCATTGATTAGGAAGGTAATTGGTACCTACGCTATCTGAAAATTCGGCAAAATGGTAATTATCCGTAACTACCATGAATCACTTTTATCTGATAAGTAAATTCTGCGATCGATATGTTTATAGGGAGTTATTCTTGTCTATCGTTAATATATTTACATCTATATTATATACCCCAATGTATATTGCCCCAAATAAAGATAGATAGTGAGATATCGAACACTTAAGTGCAGATTAGGCTAGACAAAGTAATTTTTTGTTGAAAAATTGTATATAAGTACTTCAATTCAAGTTATTGATTACTTTAATAGATAGTTATCTAATAAAAAGGTATTTATAATATCTCTTATCAATTAATGTGGTTTCCTAAAAGCTATGTAGGTATATTTTTTGGTCACTAGGCAATATGTCTGAGGGGCTAGGCCCTAGATGTATAGTACCTACCTATAACAATATTATGTAAGTTAGTCATACGTATATTATAGAGTCAGTTCGTCACTAGTTATAACAACGTCAATGCTGGGGCCGAGTTTCCTCTGAGAATCAGAGGGGTTATGGCAAGGCCATGGTCGTAGACGTTATTTATTGCGGGTTTGATGCACCTTAGAAAAGATCTTGAGCAGGTATCTTTATGCTGTTTTCCTTTACTGAAGAAAGTAATACATAAAATATTGCAACATTACAGTCACGTGTAGAGTACAAAATCCAGATTTTCTGACCTCAGTATCTTTCATTAACGACCCGCGTGGCGTAATGCAATCTGGGTTCGATTCCCAGCGATGTAGACATTTGAATGATGAGTTTGAATTTCTGTTCTCGGTCTGGGTATGTGTGTTCTTGTGTTCTTTGTGTGTAGTCCATGGTGTCCACGACACAGGGAATCCTAGTGTGTAGTGTGTAGTGTGTGTGTAGAGTGTGTAGCTTATTATTATTATTATATTAATAACAAACTTTAAATTACCTGAGCGGCAACATGGCTGAGTGGCAGGAAAGTGACCAAGCGTTCATAGGTGGGCTGTAAGTCACCGAGTCGCTCGCCGATACTGAAGGCGTCCCATGTGAGGTTGTCGTGCGAAAGCATCACAGCCTTTGGGGGCCCTACTGTGCCAGACTGAAAAAAAGAACCAATGTTCACCGACTTTCTACTAAAGGATACGGGTTTTCGTTCCACTGCAGGGCAACGTTACGTGTTTCTATTAGTACTAGATGAGACGGGTTATTATGCCACTGTAGGGTAACGTTCTCTCCTCCTAAAATAAGATACAGTAAGAGTCCTCCGTTTGAAATATGTACTTATTATTGTTAACCATATCTTTTTCAATATGCTGCTAGAAGGCTTTATTCAAATATCGATAACAATTAATTCATACTTCATAGTCGCAGTATTTTATATGTATAAATAGGATAATGCAATCGTTTTAAATTTTAATGCCATTTTTATCATTCCAGCTAAATACGAAAAGCAATTTTGTGTCTCGTTTCATAGATTTTTTTGCAATCTGCAACTCAAAGGTCGCGTCTATTATAAGCTGCACGCAAAAACCCTGCTCAAAGATTGCCGTGTCCCATTGATGTGACAGATAGACATAAAAATTAAAAATACTAACTAAGTACTAGTTAGTACTAGCAATACCTACTGATTTTAGTAATAAAATAAATATTTTGTCTTTTCATTGTGTTTAACGATATTCAAAGTCAAAGTCAAAATATTTTATTCATATAGGTATCACTGATACACTTATGCACGTCATTTTTTGGCTTTTCGGAAGGTGCTTTGTCGTGGAGGAGAAGAAAAGCCTAAATAAACTCCTCGGCACATCTTTTAAAAAAATATTACAAAAAAAGATAATAATACAAAAGTATTTACTATTCTGAGCGGAACTGGTTGCAGAGCTGGTCATTTCCATGCGTCTTTGTCATTTAAATATTATTGCTGTTCTAGCATGGTGTTTACATAAACTCACTACTCGACACTCGTCTCTACATTTACACAACAATTGCAATCTAAATATCCGTTGACTGAGTAAACAAAGACTTAGGACCTATGTATATTATTATCAAAGGTAGTATTAGTACTAGGTACCTAATAAGCGTAGTTTAATGGCAGTAACAAGCTATACGTGATTAACAAAATGATAATAACTTAGGTCCTGTACGATACAAAACGACTCTAATGTTTCAAACACCGTAATAATTAGGCACCCAGACTTTCTTGAAAGGACACTGTATTCAATTACCTAACTACATTACCTTACAAACTGGTGTAACGAAATGATTTAATCTAATGGTATCTTAATCATTGTCATAGGTACTCATACGTACTAGAACCACAGCTAGAACTACACACATCGCAGCTGGAAATAATGGGTAGGTAAAGGTTCTACCCCGTTTTACCGTAAAGCGGTTGTTAGCTGTGAATTAATCTTACAGCTCGGCGCACCATGGGTAAACACCGGTAAACACACTAACAATAACAATTACAGAACTACGTACTTAAAATTGTTAAACTGCAAAGTGCAAACTGTTATTTATTATGGTAATTACAGACCGCCTGCCTCTAACGTGAATTCTCCTCTAACTTATTGATTAAACATAATATACAGGATGTAGTAGACATAACTTTGAGGTAGCGTAGCGATGCAGCAATAAAAAATAAAAACGATCATATCGCACCCTCAGTGGAAAAAAGCATTATTCGTCTTACGTTGCTTTTTACGTTGTTTTTTTTTGCTCTCCTGTAAAATTGCAATTTTCAACTTATGCCTTTTTTCCACTGAGGGTGCGATATTATATACATATACGAAAAAGACTACTTCGATTTCAGTGCCATATATAGAATATCAATGATTGTATTTTTCTACGACTGAAATGATTACGATAAAATTGAAAAGTCGTAGAGCCTGGTAGGTACGGTATTTATTTGTACCTACCACTTACTAAAGTGGTGAAAAAATAATGCTCACTCTGTATAAATAATACATATTTCATTGGATTATGGTCTTTTACTGAGCTACACCCCTCACACTTAGTGCGCGTGTATGAAATTATAGATCATGCCTTCCTGCTTCCACTCCCATCAAACTTCGTCGTCGTTTTGAGGGTAATAGCCCCTCGTATTTGTCTGCCCCGTTAATATATCTAATCGTAAAATAGTGGGCTAAGTAACATGCATAAATAATTATTTATAAAAAATAGCTAAATAACTGTCAATACATTTTATTCTTGATTGATAATAGGTAATGAAAATGTCGGTAGGATAGGTAAAAAAAAAAGTGAAATCGGTTTTCACTGCTAAAACTACCTATCTATGTAGTTGTAGATATACATATAACGTTGTACCTACTATTACTTATTTTATGACTGTACAGCTACACAATATCTATAATGTTATCAAAATCGCGCGATATTTCTTATCACAGAAATCCCTATAGTATCCGCGCCATCTTCACACTAACCGCTATCAACATTTTTTTATTAATCACGTCTTAAATTTTCAAAATTATTAATCATAAATACATGATGTACCTATTTGTCACTATTCATTATCTTCAAGATTTACCTTTACGATAATTATGCACTCCCACCTTCACCACCAATCCGCACTGGAGCAGCGTGGTGGAGTATACTCTAGGCTCTAGGCCTCAAGAGAAGAGACCCATGTTGGTCATGTTCACTAGTAGGAAGTTATTGGGTTGCAATGATGTTTAATACATATTTACTTATAATATCATTGTTGGGTTGACGCTAAGTGTTACTTATAATAGTTGTATCTAATTGTGATACATTTAAAAACTATTTGTACCTATATGTATAGTTATAAGTTATAACACCTACTTAAAACGTCTATAACTTGCATACAACTTATTTATTTAAATATACTAATAGTAATCAAAAAGGTGGCTTAATTGAATATGTCAGCAATATCTATTTAACACGTTTGTAAAGCCGTTTGCTAAATTAGATTGAGATAGGTAAGTAAAAAGTAACTCGCTGATAAATTCACGTGATAACGCAAATTATGATAACGATTAAACCAAAGATATTATATATTAAGAAGAGGCAGATACGTCATAAGCGCGCGCGTTGTGTGACTCAAAAAGTTCCCAATTGGGAACTCTTGTGATTAGTGTGCGTCGAGCGCAATCACGAGCGTGGCGCATCGTAGGTTCATACGTCTTTACTAAAATAAATCAAAATGCCATCGTGTGTGTTTCGAAAGTGCACCAATTATGACTCCAAGGTCAACAAAACACAAGGAATCTCATACCACATTTGAGTACGCTAAGATACTCACATTATTTAGTCTATTTCAATTATTTTTCTAAACAATCTAATAACTCATGCAAAGACGCCATATTCAGATGAAGAAAGAGATAGCGATCTACTTTTGACGCGAGAGAGATAAAGACCGTAGCCTATATAGATTGACGCGAGCGACAAACACTAGCTGTCTTTTTAACCGACTTCAAAAAAAGGAGGAGGTTCTCAATTCGACTGTATTTTTTTTCACTATTACCCTGGGAATACACGTCCGATTTTGTTTCCGATTGTCTGATCAGACTATCTGATCGTATTTACTCGATACACGTCCGATTTTTGCGTCAGACTTTTTCTGAACACAGTCGTTCTCGAGCTGTGAGAGCGGTAAGTGCTTGCTTGCCACTCTTGCCAAAAAGAAAAGATGGATGGCGAATGAAAATTATGGTTACTTATTGCATATTTGCTCGTGTTAGCGCGAAAGAAGAAATAACGTCGCTATTGGATTCAATATTCAATTTCAGTGTATCAATCTGACAAGACTTACCGAGAGTAATTTCTACTTAAAACATCCAAAACTACTGAGATACCCCGAAAAGTTTTTTGATTGTTATAGAATGAGTAGGTATAAGCTCTTTTAACGTACTTTTGTACTTGAATCATTCTGGACAACAAAATAACTTACTTCAATATAAGGGATGAATCAAAAACTACTCGTCAGATCTCGCTCAAATTTAAGGTGCTTGTCATGTGGTCCCACCACATGAAAAGCATCAGCTTTCGAGCGAGAACTTTCTAGCGTCGATAGTTTCGGAAATAAGCCCCTCCCTCCCTTTCCCCGCACGAGTGATCCTATAAGGTTCCGTTTTTCGTTTTTTTGTGCGGAACCCTAAAAATACAGTCGAATTGAGAACCTCCACCTTTTTTTGAAGTCGGTTAAAAATTGGAATACATAGTTAGCAGCGTGTAGGTACAGATAGCACAGCATAAAAATAAAAATTTTGAAAAACCCTCCGTATCAGGCTACTGCAGCGCCCTCTGGTGGCCTACTGCCATAAAACATATAATTATAAGCCCGCTCTTTAGTGATACCTTTTGGATGCAAAAAACTGCAATGAAATCGGCCCAGTAGTTTTCATAAAAACAGTAATATACATACATACAAACTAACAAACAAACAACCTCTAACCCCTAATGCATATACCGCCTTCGTTTCGTTCCGTCCATCGTGGGTAAAAATTAAAATGAAAAAAGGGATAGATACCATTTAGGAATAAAATAAGGCACAATGTATGGAGTATGAGTATTGGTAGAAATTATTATACATTTTAAGAATTAAACATTAAAATAATAAAAATAAATTAAAATATTCATAATAATATCTTAAATTAAAATAAATCTTGCATGTCCTTTGGTTTCCTAAAAACTAATGATCAACAACGCAAAGAAGTTTACGACTTCCTCGTGACCTACTTAATTACTTAACCATTTTTGTAAATTTTAATTAAATTTTAAGTAAAAAGTGCTCGTCCAAACGTGTTAAGTGATAAGCCCCGCCCACCTACTTAACAGAAAAATTTCTAAATTACGTACTAAATTACTTATCTACTTAACTACTAAAATGACATAACAATGCGACGCGTGCGTTCACTGTCACGCTAGAGAGTAAACTGGCAACAAACAAAGTACTCTGTGACTGGCAAGTCGGAAGGAGGAATCGGACGTGTATTGGTCTCTGTAGAAAAGTATGCAGACCGCACCTTCAGACAATCGGATCGGCCATAAAATCGTAGACGTCTTGGCGCTGTTTCCGACTCGGACGTCCGATCCTACAATCTGATCGGACGTGTATTGTGTATTCAAACAAATGTATGGCACGAGGGCCTTCCGATTGTCTGATCAGACTATCTGATCAGACAATCGGAGAGAAAAATCGGACGTGTATTCCCAGGCTTATGGTTTTAGTAATGCCATCCTTTTTACATAATTTGCCAATGTACTAGTGATTGGTGTAGGGAAACAAAAGATAAACGTGTGTGTGTTGTAGCTGTTTTCGGAACAGATTTTTCGGTCGATTTGTAAGGGCATAACGTATCTATATTTATTTAAACATCTTTGGATTAAACACTTACCGTATATACTAGGGTGCAGCATTCATTGACTGCTATAGACTTTAATACATTGTTCAGCTGGGTGTCGGACTCCTTACTACCAATGTCCATTATTTGCTCCCACTAAGAAAATTAAAATATACAGGGTGATTTAATACAGTAGGGAAGGGACTCGATCAATCATAAACAATTTATTTTAAAGTGAATACCTAAATTTATTATTTTTATATAAGAACTTTTCCTTCATACTCGTTTAGTTACATGTAGCATTGTAATCAGATTTAGTTCCTCCATAATGTTAATTTTTACCCGACTGCCATCAAGGGTTGTTTTTCGGTTGTTCTTAGATAAGTGAAATAAGAAAAAACAAATATAGTGGCTGTGAGATGCCATTGTTTGAAGTATCAAAAATGTGAAAAAATCTAATATTGCAATATTGGTATTAAAAGGGCTCATCATAAGGATTTCAAAAAGGTATATCATGTTTTTTTGTAGTCGGGTTTTTGATTTTTTTATTTATTACATTTATTTATTTATTTATTTATTTATTTAATCTTTATTGCAACAACCTAAGAATAGGCTTACAAAGGGCGGACTTAATGCCTATTGGCATTCTCTACCAGTCAACCCAGGGTGATGGTGAGAACATGTGGCAGGTGACAATAAATTGATCATTGAAAATTCTGTTCAATTCGCAGTAATTTCAAATAAGTATAATAATTCAAAAAAAAAAAGTAATAAAAATTAGTTATCTATCATAAGGCATATATAAACGTAAACAAATATGAATAATATACATAAATAAATTTAAAATAAATAAAAATTATATATAATACTATATATATATATATATACATATAAATATATAAATATAGGTACATATAGGTATATATTTATTATAGGTACTTTAACAGTTCAGTATTCGTTTTGGCGACTAGGTCATTGCCACTCGGGTTCATTGCACGGCCCTTTGGTGAGTTGGTGTGAGAAAATTCACGTAGTTTTAACAACTGACAATAGACGTTTATTTCAAGTAATGTGAAGTTTTTAATGTGAACCATAACTTTATGTTTATAGCCAACAACTACCTGATGGTATGTAATTACCGTCGACAATATGCATTAGCAATCAAAGGTATCACCGATGAGTTGCCGACCAAAAAAACAGATAAAATATAGAAATTTTGTTTACTTGTGGTATTTGTGGTGTTGTAGCATTTTTGTTCATGTTCGTGATGTCAGTGTCGTACTCACACTGTATACTCCAGGCACGGAAGTGTCCACAGGTCCTTCCCATTGAATAATAGCTTTAAGGTGTTTTAATCGGCTACGTATTGATAATACTTTGTCGAGTTGCTTCTTGTCTTGTACCGCGCATATATTAGCACGCGACGTTTCAAGGCAATGGAAGCATGCCTCTGCAGAATTTGTGGTATAAATACCTGCCGCGTAACCTCTGAAAATAGTAGGTATAACGTAAGTGTTTCGCATAGTTCAATTTACTGCGTTGTCTACTAGTATCAATCAATGTGATATTTACCCCGCGTGAATAGCTCCCAAGTCTGCTAGGTACCATTGTTCTGAGTTAAAGCCGAGAATGCCGACAGAATGGTGTCTCTCCAGGCCTAATTTTAGAAAAGCTTTTGCAACTGTTCGTACGCGTTCTTGATATTGTCTGTAAACAAAAGAGTCATGGCCAATCTTTTATGCAGGTAAAACTCAACAGGTAAACTACACGAAGAAGTGTTTACTTTTCCGTTTATTACAGGAGTGCAGATATCTCCTGGTTTATTTATGACGAAGATAGATACTGTCGAAAAAATTATTACCATGCTATGAATAGATTACGTACAATATTGTAACTTAAATAATACACTAGCTTTTACCCGTGGCGTCGTCCGCAAAAGAGTGGTTTCGAAATAAAAATTTTAAATAATTAATTTAGATTTATATGCTCGTGGCTTCGCGCGCGTGGTAATCGATTTTTTCAAATCCCGCGGGAACCCTGAACTTTTCCGGGATAAAAAGTAAATCCAGAGTATAGGCTATCTCTATTCCAAATTTCAGCCAAATTGGTTAAGTAGTTGTGACTAGGGAATGCAAATCTCGCGAGATTAGGGCTCAAGCGAGATCTCGCGAGATTATGAATAACAATACTGCGAGATCTCGCCAATTTCGAGATCTCGCGAGATTGGCAGTTTTGTGTGTTTTCATTGCAAATAATCACAATATTTGAATAAATTAGGAAAAAAATAATAAAAATTGTAAGTATTACAAGATAAACATTTATTTTCATGAATTTTTTCAATAGACTTTTATGTACCAAACATTGTTTGACGTATCTGTCTATAATTTTTTAATAAACTTCTTAATGGTAAACTTTGACGTACCTACGTAGCTATCAAATAACAAATGAAATAAACAACCAGTCTTCTCTTCTAATATCAATCAAAAATCTTTTAGTAACAAAACAGTTCTTTTTTACACACAAAATAACGAGAAGTAAAAAAAAAAACTAATTAGCTAAGTTGAGTTGACTTATTATCAATTAAATAAAACTACGAGTATATCTACTCAGTAGATCCATTAGATATTAGTGATTAATTAACAAAATATAGAAATCAAATGAAAGATTTATTCCGCCTCCCGCGCACCGAACGAAGCCAACAAATCGCAGCTCCGTCCGTGTCAGTCCGCGCTTCGAATAAGACAATTTTATGCTGGAGTCAATCTCGTTAAACTCGCGAGATCTCGCCCTTTTTTCGTCCGAGATCAATCTCGCTAAAAAAGGCCGAGATCTCGCGAGATCGAGATTGCATTCCCTAGTTGTGACGTGATTGAGAAACAAACATACAAACATCCAAACATCTTCACAAATTTTCACATTTATGTATAATATTCATAGGATAGGATATATTATATTAATCGATTTATTTTGATTCTAGATATTTTTATTAAAAAAAAATACTGCCTAATATTCTTTTTTTGAATTGCTTGGGTTGTACAATTTATAACCTCCGAAATATTTAAATACCGTAGGAACAAAAAACCCTTTAAGTACATCCTATTCGAAAAAAGTAGATAATATTATGTAGTTACGAATCTATTACTTCTTGGAGATTTCTCAAAAGTGATATGCAAATTCTAGCAAATTGCGATTAATTTTTACGCTAAAACAGTAGACTTTTTCTGAGACCATAGTGAACAGTACTATTCAAAGTAGGTACATTAAATAGTCACTTACGTATAAGTAATTTTATGCCATTTTCCATCTATTTTAGTAGCTAAAGCGATATCATTAGGATATCTGGCGACGGTTCTGCTCAGTAAGCCTGGAACTGATATCGGAGGCTCTGAAGCGACCCCCCGGGAGCCAAGTCGGAGTTTTACGTGACCTCCGGGCACACACGAAATGTAGTCATCAGCCGGAATTATCTGGTCCGGACCTGCAAGTTATATTACTCCTGTAATGTTGGCTTATTATATTATTAAAGGAAACAAGTTATTAATAGAAAGAGTTTCTTGCATTATATTACCGATAAAAAATATTATATAAAAATGAATTACTTGTAAAGTAATTCGTCAACAGAGTACCAACAGAGAGAAATTAACTGCCAGCTATCGCTTTGCTCCGGGTACAAATAAATAAATAGATAAATAAATAATTATCTACGATCTACGATACATTATTAGGTATAGTGAAAATCAATGAAGCCGTTTCTGACAAATAGACGAAAATTCTAAAAATCTATATTGTTTTAAAACATGTATTGACCAGATACCTATTTTATATTAAGTACTTAGATTAATTATTACAATATTTAACGGTTGAGATAATTACCATTCAAATATGTCTGAGTAATTCCGTTGGGAACGTGCATGGTGTTTACTTTGGCTATTTCTTCTTCTTTGTACGCAGTCACTGAAGATTCCTGTAAGTAAGAAATTTATCATATAGGTCCTACAAATTAATGTTTCAATGTAAATTTTCAATTTTCTTTTAATTATTTTGTATAGGTACAAAGTCGCTTCCAAGGCAAATGCAGCCATGGTAGAATTTTTTAACTTATACATTGAAACGAATACCAAAATTTCATTTATTATATTTTGTGATCATCCATCCATCCATCAGCCCTTAGAGATCCACTGCTGGACATAGGCCTCCCCTAACTAGCGCCACTCTGAACGGTCCTGAGCCTTCTGAATCCAGCAGATGCCCACTGTCTTCTTCAGGTCGTCAGGCCACCTGGTCGGGGGGCGTCTTATGCTCCTTTTTCTGAGATGTGGGCGCCATTCGGGGACCTTTCTTCCCCAACGGTTATCGATCCTTCTAAGTATGTGGCCAGGCCACTGGCACTTCAATCGACTTATTCGTCTACAGATTTCATGATTTTTGACTCAATCACGTAGATAATTTTTCCTAGAGTATTTTGTAGTGTGGCATATTTTTCTCGCCGCGCAGGAAGACGCATGCTTTTATTATAATAATTCTGAACTACTTATCTATGTTAAATCTAAATTGACCAAAAATTATAATTATCAAACCAGTAATATACAGTTTATGATATTTATAACATCATATAAAATATGGTGTCGTTTATCTTTTTTCTATTTACCTACTGAAAATTAGATAAGAGTACAAATAAATCGAGGAAGTAGGGTGAAAATTTCTTACATATTACGATTAATATTAGTCAAGAAACTTTTAAAATAAATCTCATTTTATTTAATAATGCAAAAAGTATGAAAGATAAAAACTTTGTATTGTTGACTCTTGCAACTCGTACATAACTACGAGTACTTATCATAATTGCTTGTAATCAAGGTATAAACCTTGTAGAAGATCTCATTACCGTGCAAATTGTAGTTACTATAAACACCGTAATTAATTTCTTAATGGTCAGTTGTTCATTATTTTCAATGATCCCGTATAACATAAAACTAGAAGTGTTGACTATCACTAGTTTACGAAATTTAATACAGGTAACAATTATAAGAACAATAGGGTTGATGACAGATTTTGAAATACTGTTCTATATTTTTGGAAAATATATTATAATTATAACGTATATCATATTCCCGCAAAAAATAAGGTTTAGTATAAAATAAATAGGTACACTTTAATTCATAAGTTTAAAATTCGCACCAAAACACTTCAAAGTGTCATGGCGTCGCTTGTGACGTCATGCCTAAGTAGAGTAATAGACTAGATGTCACTGTCAGTATTTTCATATTCGTTTGTTTACTCAGACGTGACGTAATTCGCTTTGATTGAGACTCATTGGCGTTCAAGATAACATGGTGGCTTGCCGTATTTTGTAGTTTTATTTTATCTGAATATTCTTAATCTCACTCAAAATAATACAATAAATGCGTGTTTTGTAATCCATTAATAGGGTTTCATTAAATAAAAACATAATTTTAGTGATTTTTACTTACTGTCATCATGCCCAGTGAACGAATATTAGTTCATTGATTATGCCCATTATCGATATCCTGAGAATGCAGTCATTCTGTCATCAAATGGAAGCAATACAGAGCGAATTCTTATGGACTTTATTAAAATGCGTTACTTAGAAAAAATATGTTAGAGTTGAATTTTTGTTCCTGGTGATCTTTGATCGTTAATCTCATGTATAATTTATAAATAAACGATTACCTATATGCTGTATGTTATATGCAGCTATACAAAGGTGAAACAATACGAAATGTTTTTATTGTTTCGTTTCGACAATAAAAAGGCTACCAAAGTCGAGTACCAAATAGTAAAATATTGTCGATTTATTTTTTCATGACTAATTAATTTAAAACTACTTTCTTGATAATACGGAACGAGCATGCATATTCTGATATTATGTTAATTCGTGCGCTTTTAGCACATAGATACAGCGATATTTTTAGATAAATGTCACTAAGGTTTATCAGCTTAGTGCAGCAGGGGACCAAATTACAAAGTTATCGGTGATATCACTCCCCAGTAATAAAAAACAAGTAAGATTATTAAATTATTAAAGGATATATTAATATGTTAATTCAAACTTTTCCAGGTCGCAATAGACTTCGATAACGAAGGATTAACAAATGATAGCAACAATTTTGGTCACATGTTGCATTGCAATCTCTTACTTTATTACAATGTTGATTAAAATATACCGAATGCCTGCAATCTGCATAGATATAAAAAGTTGAGCATTCTTTTTTGAAACTTGATAATATGTGTGACATTCGAATCTCATAACGAGTAACCGCCCTCGCTTTGCTTTATTGCTTTATTTTTTACACCATGGGTTATATTATTGGAGTTTTATTAAGGATCCCTAATTTTTTTGAAAATATAATATAGCATATGTTACTCGGAGATAGTGTAGCTTTCCAACAGTGTAAGAATTTTTCAAATCGGTTCAGTAGTTTCGGAGCCTATTCAATGCAAACAATCAAATCTTTCCTCTTTATTATTAGTATAGATGACTCGGTAATTATTTAATGCTATTAATCTTGCTTTAAATAAGTACATAATACATAAATACAAGAAACAAGTCAACGCAAAGAAGGTGGACTTTGAGTAATTACATAATTATAATATGTCTCGACAAAAACAAAGGCAGAGATGGTTAAAACAATCTAAAGTTATAACAATAATTTGTAAAGGAAGTTGCTATTCATATTAATTTATTTATGTTATCTTTATTGACCATAATAAGAGATGTTATCGTACAAATTAGCTAACCATTAGGTATAAATGGTATAATTAGGTTTTTTATGTAACTAGCAAATAAACGAGCAGACCAACCACCTGATGGTAGGTGGTCACCGTTGCCACGGACATCAGTAACATCACCGATGCATTGCCGGATCAAAAAAAAAGAAACTAAAAACCTTACGTGTAGTGTAGCCCTACTTGTTGGATAAGCCACGATACTTCATTATTATTTATCAGTAATGAAGCATCATGGCTTCCTGGCTTCAACCCATTAATGGCCCACTACTGGGCATGGGTCTCTCCTCTTGAGGAGGCCTTAAGCATACTCCACCACGCTGCTCCAGTGCGGATTATTGGAGGGGTTACTGGCCAACCCGAGTGTCGGAAGTTTTCAAACCGCCCGAGGGCCTCCGACATGGCTTAACGACTGTTATCATATGATAACAACCGGGACCGACGGCTTTACGTGCCCTCCGAAGCACGGAAACACTCAAGAATTTTTTTGCCACTAACAGTCACCCATCCAACTACCGACCGCGCCCGCTGTTGCTTAACCTGGTCGATCAATCATCATTATTAGGGTAGGTATTACAGTTAACAAGGAGTTTCATCGTTTTATTCTTGGTTACATCTATGCCAGACGATTTTGACTTTGGCGGATTTCTGTGTCCGTTTTCCGGAGTGATTAAGTACTCTGTGTATATAAAATACAATGGTATATATATATATATATATATATATTGTACTGGTATATATATGTATGGAAACATTGTTATAATTTATTAATATACTTACATTTTTAATTTGTCTATGCATGTGATATGAATCCGATTTAAATACAGAACGTGAACAATAGTACGAAAAACATACAGATAATATCGCAACGTGCTCTACCAAACGAGAGACCGACTTTTAAAGCTTAACTTAAACCATAAATAAGTGATAAAAAAACATGAATATTTAAAATTACTAGCATTGCGTACTTACTACGCAGGGAAAATTATCACGTAAAAAGTAATCATATCGTCAGACAGTGTTGTCTTCAGACAACATTGTTGTAAATGTAATGTTTTGTATTTACACATTCATTATAATTATACACAAAAGTGTGATCGTTTAACCTATGTATGTGTGTGCAGTTTTTAAACTAATTTAATGCACATGGTGCGTGCAAGCACTTTCACATAGACTCTACATGTGGCTCTACCAAACGACAGACGTCTAATTGAGCCGTGTTATTCTTGATGGATGTCCATGAGACAGTGAAATTCATTATTTTTATGCTTATAGAAGAAACAAGAAGGGATTGCAAAAAGAGTTATTTCTTCCAAACAAAGTTATTTCCATAATTTTCTAAGTGAATAATATCTAAATAATAAATAATGCGAAAAAAAGTTATAGATTCAATTTTATTAAATGTGCGCGAGTAATAACAAATATGAAAATTAAATTATAATAATAAAAAGAAATTTTGAAGAATTCAGAAAAAATGTATTAAGGAATCGAATAAGGATTTAGGAAGATGATCTCACAGATCACATAACTCTTCCAAACTCTTTAATTCAAAAGTTTTATACGTAGGTAGGTACTCTACACCGTGTGTAGACTACACGGAGCATAGGAGGTGTACTTTAAGTTTTGCAAAGTGTATATAATAGGTACTGTAGGTACATATGTAAGAAATAATATATGTACGTCACTACGCATATATTACACAAAGGACGAGTTCTCTAAGATTATTTAAATTTTAAGTAAATTAGGTAATTTACATAATTTTCTGTTTGAAGTGTCTTACTGTGGGTTTGCAAACGGTTTCTTATGACTGGTTCCTAACATATTATTGTTAATAACACAGTTTTTATAAAATATCTTAAATTATTATTAGGTACATAATAGTAAGATAAGCTCCAGTAAGATTTTTACTTTGATGTCGTTAGGTAAATAGTAAATACCTAATGGGTAAATGGTAGAAAATCAATCTTTTATATTCACTCATTTATTTTATTACGATTAAGAATGTTGAAATCAGATGCGTGTAAAATAATAATATTCAATTATTTTATTTAATAAAAAATAATATTTTATTGCCAGTTTGCGCTTGTAGAGTAGCTACTAATAACGAGATTATGTATTTATTTAACTAACTTCTCCTTGCAGCCCCTCCTTTCGGAGAGCCTGTGACTCCTGTGAGTTACAGAGTTCTGTTTTCAAATAAATGTGCTCAAAAATATAATATAGGTGCGTGACGTGTGTCCCATTGAAGTATTATTACTAGCGTATAGAACCGACACCGCGAATGTATGTCCCAATGCATTGGCGCCACGTGGCTTCAATCTTCAATGAATTCGTTCAATTTTGAAAGGAGAACGGGGGCTCAATTTTGAAAATCGAACCTCCCGGGCGGGACACATTTTGTTTGAGATGTCTGTTCTATGACATTATACTTCAATGGTGCGTCCCATTTTATTTTTATTTTATGCATCCAAAAGTTATTGAATGACCTACGAGTAGTAATTTATTTTTATACATTAATAATAAACTATGTGTACGTATATTAGGATTACGAGTACGTAATACTTTGGTCGTTTAAAATGATAACTGCGATAAACATAGCTGCTATCAGCGGTTATCGGTGAATGTAACCCACTATCCCATAGGGCATTCAATAAAATATACCTATCATTATACAGTATTGTAAATACACAAGACAGTAAATATCTTAATGTCCATTATGACATTATTGACCCATTGTGAGGGACAAGACCTTGGAGTTTGACGTGCCCTTAGAATTATTATAGAACCGAGATATACAAATTTTTTTTAAAAAAATTAGCAGCAGTAGGTACAAACTACAAATTAAGATTTAATATTATTCAAGATTTATACGGTATTTTATAATATATTTCCTTGTTGAGTAAAAAATATATAATTAAGCAGTTTTAAATACATGAAGCAAATTAAAGATATAATTGTAATAAAACAAAAAATATGGGATTACCTAAACTACTGAGTTTCCAGATTATGAAGATAATAATTATGTATTTACTTAGATTTGCGTATGAATTGAGTACGGCAAAAATAATGAGTTACATATTTCAGCTTTTTCCAAAATTCAACCCCTAAGAGGGTAAAATAGATTACACTGATTTGTTACATTCTTAGGCGATACGAAGTTCGCCGGGTCAGCCAGTAAAATACATAAGGGGTCGACGAGGCCTGTACCGCACTGAAGTAAAAATTTATTCACTTCTTGCGTTTGTTGATACCCGTGAATCATGAACCCGTAGCCACACCACAAGGATTGGAGATTGGAAGACGCGAGCTCTGCAAATTTTGTTTTAGTGCTATTCATGTATCGATCGTGACAGCCACACACTTTGATATCAACCTATTACGCTGGTAAATACCTACAGTTTTATTCTAGAAATAAAAAGTATAAAATCAATGAGTTATTTTAACCCTTAATTTGACAATGTCCGCTGTGACGGATATTAATTTAAAATAAATCCCGCCAGTTTTTTATTTGATATTAATCGATTTGTAATCTACTTACTAAATATTTTTATTCACTATTAACCACAGATCAATTGATCTGTGCTATTAAGTAATAGGTACCTAACTAATAGCATATTTTAGGGGACTGAAGAGGTCCCGCCCGAACGCACCACAGGAAAGTTTAGTTAAGTCTCCATAGCGCAGGGTGAAAATTATTTAACACTAGCTGACCCAGCGAACTTCGTATCGCCTAACAATTGATCAGTTTTCGAGCGGGATTAAATTACTAAAATGGCTATTAAAAAATAAGGGTTGATCGTAGAAGGGTGAAAATTGAGGATTGTATGTATTTTTGTATGTTGTATCATAAAAAAATAGAAATTAAAAATTTTGTCTAAAAAATAAAAAATAAAAATAGGGGTGGACTACCCCTAACATTTAGGGGGATGAAAAATAGATGATGGCCGATTCTCATAGATACCGGATAAGCACAAAAAATTTCATCAAAATCGGTCAAGCCGTTTCGGAGGAGTATGGCAACGAAAACTGTGACACGAGAATTTTATATATTAGATTACCTGCGACAATATTTTCAACCATGTGTTAGAGCGCATAAATGATTATTAATTATACTAACATAATTAATAGTATCTACGTAATCGTTATAAACAAAATAACACATTTTTTTAGGTATTCTCGATTGCTAAATAGGTCATTTTGATTTATGAAAAACAAGTTTTATTTACACTTTGCCGTTACGTAATCAATTAAGTATTTATTAAGTAATTATTTTATGCATTTTAATACTTGTCATGTTAAGATCAAGAATACCAAAATTCGGTAAGGCGGTCAAATAACGGTTTGTAACGGGTTTGGGTATCGACACTTTCGACTCTTTAAGGAACCACTACAAATTGAAATACCGCGCGCAGAGGAAATCATACACACTATCACACTAATACCCACACACTTGCAAAATTGTAATAGGAAACATATACATATTAATCAATGTAGGAAAACTGGAAAACAGTGTTCGTAGAGTTAGCACCTAGTCGCATACTTTATGAGGAAAATGTACGTTAATACGAGTTATGGTCGTAGCGCACATATCAACTCGGAAAGGGATCGGCACCGGATCGCCTCGCCGTCAACCTAACGTAATAATGTAACGTAGCGCGTTATAACCGACCAACAGCTCCAAATCGACTCGGCTACGGATAGGCGACGCCGCGCTTACGGCTCGCCGGCCGCTGGTTGACGGAATGAATGACAGCAGTTCGCCGACGCAGCGGTAGCCGCGGCGCCGCGGCGCGGGGCGTACACTAGGAAACGGAAAGTCGAAGGATAGCGTACGGTGAGACGTAAGCGCGGGTACGGCAAGTCGTCCACGCACCGTACCGCGGTTCGTGAGCTTGTCTCGAGGCGAGGCGATTACGTTACGAATCCGATAAGTGTGCTTTACAGTAGGGAGTTTCATACAAAGAATACTGACATGCAAGAGTTGATACGTTTACGTTCCGTTTACGAGTTGATATGTGTGCTACGACCATTAGATAATGTTCGCTCTCTTACTAGTATCTATCTAGTATCACTAATTCTGTATCATGTGTGTTTCAAGATCCATTTTTAAAAATATATTGTATATAAATCCTTTTGAAATGTCTTTGAAAAATGTAACGAATATGTCTAAAATGTAGAGCGTAAATTTTTCTGTATAATGAGTCTGAAATATTATTTTTGATGATTACTTTTAGTAGAGCACTTAAAGCAAGATTAAACAAATAATAAATCTTACCTAATCAATCCTCCAACCATCCAAGATATAATAACTAATTTTTGAATCACATTAATATCACAGATTTTTTACAATTCCACATTCTAAGCGAAATCCCCGTAGCGCTAAATTGGTAACTAATTTCTGCAAAGACTATAGCTATTTACGTTGACCCTGTGTAGTGTCATAAATGATAGAACGGAAAATATTATGGATTGTAACGACCGCAGTGATATGAGGACGGCGGCCAACTGGCGACTTGCCCTGACGCACTACGCACCACGCGATAGTATAAAGTTCACTACACTGACGAAAGTGACGAACCACCGTCGTTTACTAAGTACTAAGTTTCGAACCGTGAAGTATCCGATATAAAAAATACGTCACTTGTTTATAACAAAGACTCGGTCTATAATTATACGGTGGTCCGATGTAATGTAGCCACAAGTCATCACATACCGTCGCTTGTGTTTCGCTGGCCAGCATGGCGCGATGCCACCTCTCCCACGAGCTATGCTGCACGCGCTGATAACCGAATGCGCAATGTAAGACGTTGGCTAGTGCGTTCTGTTTTTCTTAAACATTTCTGATAAAACCGTCGACCGGCTTTAGCTAATCAGTTGTGTGTAATTGCCGCTTTGTTTGAAATATATCCTGTTATATAATTCACTGTATCTAATCGTGAAGATACTATATAAATATGTAAATAATTTCACGCAAATAGTCTCGTCACTTTGGTCTCCGATGCATCTAAACTTATTTTAGTAAAGGGTAAACATACAATGACGTTGCGGTTCACTTGGATTATTTTAATATAATTAGTAGAATGCTCTGGATTAAATGTAGAGCGCTAATTGGCTTGCAAAAAGCCGCAGAAGCTTAAACAAACAACAAGGGGGTTCCATAAAGATAAGATATTGATTGATTGTATAATAAATATACAAAAATATCGCAACAATAATGACGTTTGTAGGGTTAAAGCTTGCAGTCAGGTTTTGTAGAGTTAAGCGGCTTTGCTCTACATATTGTGATAACTTCTCAACAGTGTCAGCGTCAGTGTTCAGTGGTTGTAAGTCTTGGTTAGCTATAATATTATTTATACATGGAATGTCGGAAGAGAATGCCCCCCCCCCATAATTTATACCAAATTGTGATAGAGCTTCATGAGAAGTTTTAAGTACCTTTAAATTCTCAAGTGCTTTTAAAATCAATATATGCACCTAACATTAATTCCATTTAATGGTATATTAATATTAGTATTTAATGATATATTTTTTTAAATTACTCCTCGTTGTGTTCTGAATGGGAGTTTGAGAACCATTTTTCTTTCTTCTCTCTCTTCTTTGTTGTTACTGGTCTTGTAATAGGCGACATAACCCTTCACCATGGTAGTTCCTCTGCTCGTTTGTTGGCTATTCACATGAAAAACTAAGATTTCGTGTGTTGTTGTTGTTGTTGTTATAGCCTAGAAATTGAAATTAAATCAGGAAACGTTCTCACGGTTGGTATAAATTATATTATTACTTTAGGATAATATTTATATACTTTAGGATAATTATTTTAGGATAATCATGTCCCAATATAAATAAACCCTTTACGAGTATTCCACTGCAATCTGGCTAGATAACGCATATGACTAGTGGAATTAATTAAAAGCTATGTGATGAATTAATTCCAAATGCAACTGTTGTTCAGTCCAAGGCCCAAAATAGAACTAAGTACTTAAGTTATTTCTAAACGCAACTGCGTTCGAAATGTAAGCAATAAAATCGAGCTAGCTATCTATACTAATAATATTATAAAGAGAAAAGATTTGATTGATTGTTTGCATTGAATAGGCTCCGAAACTACTGAACCGATTTGAAAATTTCTTTCACTGTTGGGAAGCTACACTATCGTCGGGTGGCATAGGCTATACATATTATATTATCAAAACAATTAGGGATCCTTCATAAAACTCCAATAATGTAATCCAAGAAAGTAAAAAATAAAGAAAACCGAAGCAAAGCGAGGGAGGTTACTCGTAATTTAAAATTAGATCTATATCATAATTTTTACCTGATCTTTTTCCATGATAAAAAATAAATGGAAATAAAACTTTAACTTAGATCGTCAAAGAACAATTAAACATTCATACACATAATGTATCATCAGAAGGTACCTACCTATCAAATATTCATGGATGGATTAATTTATAATTAAACCCAGAATTTAATCTATTATATGGATAATTTAATGGATTACAGTGGTATAAAAATTAACCTAATAGGCATATGTAATGGATTTCCCTATAGACTAGGTCTTAATCATGTAATGAAAATACATATCAAAAAAGATAAATCATTAACTAATATTTAGAAACCGTACCTTAGATAGTTTCGCAAAAATGACAGACCGTTAGTACCTACTGTAGAAAGTTCTAAATTGGAACAAGTATAGGTACATATTGTTTATAACGTCGACAAAGTCGAGGAATAAAATAAAAAAAAATAAAAATTAGGATAAGATTATAATTATGTAATGGACGTGAGATGATTTTTTTATCGCCTTCCCTATAGGCTGTGGGCTTTGGAGTATCTTTGAACAGGGCTCTCAAAAATATTTTGGTTTTGCGAAGACTAAGCGAAGATTGAAGAATCCGTCTACGAAATATTATATTAGCCACTTTTAATTTTGATTAGATTCTAGCAATGATCTAATATACTAATGACTTTACACTCTTGCAGCTATAATTGTTGTTGGACTTCTGAAAAATTCACGGCAGTAGAATGATTTGAAGGGAAACTATCACAGCTAGGTGATAGGCAGACGCTGCGTGGGACGTCCACCAGCACGATGGACTGAGGGCGGGTGGACGTTGCGGGATGAGGTCAGCGGAGGACCATGGGTTGTGGCACACCTTGGGAGAGGGCTATGTCCAGCAGTGGATAAACAAAGACTGATATGACGATGATCACAGCTAGGTGTCTACCTAATTAACCCTAATTGACGATTAAGTTACAGCTACGGAAATCTACAAATAACTTTCAGGTTTCACAAAACTATTGTTAAAATGAATTTTCATGCCCCATAAAGGGAATTTCAATGCCCCATTGAAGTATTATTACTAGCGTATAGAACCGACACCGCGAACACCATGTAATGTCCCAATGCATTGGCGCCACGTGGCTTCTATCTTCAATGGATTCCTTCGATTTTGAAAGGAGAACCGGGGCTCAATTTTGAAAATCGAACCTCCCGAACTCCCGGGCATGACACACATTTTGTTCGAGATGTCTGTTCTATGACATTATACTTCAATGCAATGCCCAACCATTTTTAGTATTTTTACTATATCTAAATTAACGACAAAGATTTCCCAATTTTTGTGTTTTTGTTTTCTATCACATTTAGCTGTTTCTCAAAGCATTTCATTGTTTCCAATTTCTCATAGCTTCGGTCAGAAGGTCTTATTACAATATCTTGATAATTCTATAGAGCTCAAATTTTCAACATAAGCGATTTTAGAAAGGGAAGTGCGGTAGCTACCCAAGCTTTTAAAATGCACTAGGTACTACAATGTAGGATTATAGTAATCATTAAACGTGGCACATAACCAAAGAGTATAATAATTATGCAGGACCCAGCGGCCTCGAATTTATTTGATTATGTTAAGTAATATTTTTTTTACATGTTGCAGAACAACGTCTGCCAGGTCAGCTGGTTCCAAATATAGCCAAAAAAAACCATTTCGATGAAACAAAAAAATCCGTATCATAATCGGTTCGTTTAGGACCTACAATGAAATAAATTAATGGTAAAAAAAATATATCTTTTAATGTGACGTTGTATTAGTTTTCGTGTTCTCCTCAGCAAGCCCTTTCGTTTGATACCCATAATGTGATAGTGCAAAAAAAATAACTAGTCCGCCAACTTCGTAATGATCCTAAGCTAAGCATGTTTTGTTATATGTATAAATGTCTGCCCTAACCGGATATCGAACCCGCGTCCCAGAACCAGCTTGGTAAGCAGCACTGGCTTCCGCCAACGCCTTACGGAACTGTCAACCCTTAAATACATGTACATAATATGTATTTAAAAATATCAATGATTCCTCGTTGGATTCGGAATGAAGAGTAGATAAATGTTTCGTAAATTTCGGAATGATTTTTACACTACTTAAAAAATGCCTTTTTATTTCTTAAATATTGATAATTTTTAAGTTATTAACCAAAAACTCAATGTCTTAATTCGTTTATCTTTATTTGTTAGTGGATACCCAGCGTGTTCCACTACGCTAAAAATTAAAAAAAAACACGCCTGCTATCTAAAAAGCATTATATACCTTTTTGAAATCCTTATGATGAGCTCTTTAATTTGATACCCTTAATGCATTATTCATTTTTATTTTTTGATACTTCAAACAATGGCATATCACAGCCACCATTTATTTGTATTTTTTTTTAATTTCTATTCTTTTAATTTATATATTTTTTAATTTCTATTTCTAAGAACACTTGGGTTATCAAGATGAATCCAACGATATCTTAATTAGCGATTTGGAAGATATGAGGTAATAAAGAATATTACATTACATGCGTACATACATACACATAATACATACATACAAGATACGCTCGAAAAACATAACCCTTCCTGGCAGTCGGGTAGTAAAAACTTTTCTGATGTGAATGACAGATCATGATTCATGATCTTCATCTTACAGACCATCATCTTTACACGTTATCTTCAAATTGCTGTGTGGGAAAAGTGGAAAATCAACTTTATCAATGGACCGAATGTGCCTAATACATTGTTTTAATGGTCTCAAACCACCCTCGGAATGTTGCTTTTCAAATTAAACCATGATGCCTCAAGCATATCGGTTGGATGGTTTCAGAGTCTATAAAGGACATCCGTACAATCATTTTTTATGTTTTTTATAAAAGACAGATAGTGTCCCCCTCCTGCCTTCTATACGGTTGGAGTCGATTTCAATTTCCTGTCTATTATCCCTTAACGTGAAAATGTCTGTCTAGGCAAAAAAGGTGTAAGCATTGAACTATATTTACCTACTAGCTTATAGAACCGATACCGTGAACCCGACGATGCCCAATGAATGAACTGTTGCCAATTGGCAACTGTTTTCAGTGGATTCAGTCGATTTTGAAAAGAGAAGGAGGTTCGATTTTGAAAATAAAAACTTACGGCTCGCCACAAAATTTTGTTTGCGATGTCTAGTCTGTTTTAGTAGGTACCATGTAGCGATGGGAAATATCGCTACTTTTATTACGCGATCGCGTCGCGAAGTTCTTTTTTTTGTCACTGCTATATCACCTGTGATAAATCGCGCAACCGCGATATTTATTAGCGGCAGTTATGTCGCAGTTATAGTGACTTATCGCATGTTGATTCACTTATTCACAGTGCTGCCAACTCGGTATTAGGTTTTTTAATTAATAGAGGTGAGCGCGAAAAAAAAAGGTCTTAATGGTCTTAACTCTTAAGACGCTCTACAAGTATGATAGTGGTCATCTTTTCGATATCTTTCACTACCTAAATTGATTTTTTCGATCTCTGGAAAAGTACTCTGTGCCATGACGTGTACTAGCTACATGTATAGTAATCTGTGGTATTTACTATGGTAATTTAAAAAGTACTATTTCGGGCCGGATGTATCATTGATTTCTTTTGTTTTGTGAATTTATTGTTTAAAACTGTAAAGAAGCTTTCGAAAAGCTGTAGAAAACTGTAAAATTCTGAAAACTGTTAAATTACTGTAAATCTACAGCTTTTCTTAAAAACTACATAAAATAGTAAGAAAATTATACTTGTATTCGTAAATCAAAGGAGATGTTCAAAAATGTATGGGGGCTGGTCCTAAATTTGTACAAAAACAAAACTTGGATGTGGAGAAAGTGAAAATTATTCCGATTGTGACAAGCTTGTGAAAATAAAAAAAAGCATCCTCCCTCCTTTTTATGTTTGAATTTCCGTAGATAGATAAAAAGCTAGCCACACTGGGCACTTTCTAACCTGACATTGACAGTGACATTGAGTGACGATTTAACGTTGACATTTTGTTTTGATTATGGATGTATTACTCTAACTGGATGAGTAACTTTTTAGAGGTACCTGAAGCTCAATTTATTTGAATTTCTTCAAAATTACCGAATTTAATTTATTGCATTAAGAGTAAATTGAAAATAAAGGTACACAATTACGGTACATCTATATTATAATAATATTTGTTATTAATCTTAGATGTTTTTATATCATTATAAAAAAATCACAATCGAATGATATATCCTGGGACTATAGATAACATGGACACAATACAAAATTGGTACTTCTGATATGTTATCAATCTTCAGGTACCTCTACAAAGTTACTTATCCAGTTAGAGTAATATATCCATGGTTCAGTCCAATATTGACATTTGACTATTGAATTTGATTGATTGACATTTGACACTACACTGACAGTTACTAATAATCTATATACTTAATATATAAAGAGGAAAGATTTGATTGTTTGCATTGAATAGGCTCCGAAACTACCGAGCCGATTTGAAAAATTCTTTCACCGTTGGGAAGCTACACTATCCCCGGGTAACATAGGCTATATTACATTTTCAAAAAAATTAGGGATCCTTAATAAAACTCCAATAATGTAACCCAAGGTGTAAAAAATAAAGAAAACCGAAGCAAAGCGAGGGCGGTTACTCGTGCTAATAATAAACTAGGATCTATGTCGTTTCGTTTCATGACTTTCATGATTTTGGTTTACAATTAATGTTATTATTTAATACATTTACAACACCGATTTACAACGTTAAATATAATAGTTATGTATTGAAAACATAATAATATAATAGGTGGACCTCAGATGTGTTCATAATTCGTGAAAAGGACGTATGTACCTGTTAGAAAAAATCCTTTGCGTTCCTTTCCACCTTCAAATTATGATGAATATATTTCATCAATTTTCCAAAATATGGAGGATCAATAAAATATACGTCTTAAAATTTCAAGTAGATTAGAAAATATTATGCTTTCAAATGAAATATAAATTATGGCTATACAAATTTCTTCGGAATAAAGGACCACTTTTGAACATCTCCTTTACACAAACTGCCTCGTTTTCAATTTGCACATACTCTTGATTTTCAGTTTCATGTTTATTTTTAAAATCGTACATATTTTTTTTAAATCTCTTTAAAGGTCATCGGTAGCATATTTGAACTCATAATAATTTTTAATTTCTGACTTTGTTTGTAAAGTGTATTTTGCTCAGAGACATCTTTTGGTGGTAGACGGTTTATTCCTAAGTTTGGTATCTATTACGCAGCGAATAAAATAGATGGCGCTAGTAATATAAAGATTAAGAAAAAACTGTAGATTAATAATTGGAGGTTTAAATTAAAAAGTAACTAAATTGTCTGTTTACACGTATTAATTTACTTAAAATTTAGTTATCTACTTTACTACTAATACATGTAAATCGGACTTAAGTAAAAATTACATTACGAGTGAAGTAAAATCTCACCGTATCACGAATCACGACTTGATTTTAACATTAAAAACAATTTCAAGTATCTACATAGTTCTATAAAAACCTTACCATGTTTAAAATAAGACTTATTTTCATTTGAAGTTTTTGTAACGTAGCAAGTTAAAAAATCAGACAAACTAAAGTCTAATGCCGTTGAAAATAAGATGCAATTTCACTTAAACAAATTCTTTCTTCAAGCTGATGGCACTGTGTCGCTCAAATCACAAATATTGCTTTCTCTCTCTTGCACGATGGAATTCTGTGATAGGTATATAATGTAGCTTGGCCGGTGACTCGCGACTACTCGCGAGTCACGTGATATGGAGCCGTGAACTTGTATCGCGCTCGCGATATGTAGCAGGGCGTTCCGTTCCATGTCACTCGCGCGACACGCGAAAATTTTATCGCGAGCGATAAAACCAGCGATACGCGAAATGTGCCATGCCTAGTACCATGGGTGGGTACTTCAATATTGTACATTATACAGAATTACAGATTATAACTTCAATGGTGTTAAGATAGAAAATGAGACCTGTGACTATGTTGGGTTAGGTACCCAATAAGTCCCCCCCGGGGGTTGCCCGCCTTGTCGTGGCGGGGGGGCTTAGTAACCGTGGACTGGTTACCCACGGTGAAGCCAAGAGGCAACCAGGGCCGGCCTGTTTGGGCTGCCGGCTGGCCCGAGGAGGGCGCTCCCAGCGGGCTGAACAAGTCCGCAGCGGACGCGCTTGGAGGTGGGACCGCAGAAGAAGAGGAGTGCCGGTATTACGGTGTGCCGTTCTCCCTATCTTCTGCGGCCGTGGAGGGATCGCAGGGGGAGAGGCGTGTTGGTATTACGGTGCACCACTCTCCCTACTCTCTCCAAGGGATCAGCCCTTGGATGGATGGATGGACGAAACACAAAGTTATACTAAACGATCCATATAATGAACAATTTATTAAATAACGATAAATAAATATGTATGTAATTATAAAAAAATCTAGGCTGCATAAAATTAAGGTATCAATCGAAAGAGAGAAAAGGAACGTAGCCATTACATCTATGAACTCGTACGCCATGTTGCCAGGTCCAAAAACTGGATTACGGTAGGTTCTTCCGTGAAATATCGTGGATTATTATAAAATACGGTAGATTGTATGAGATTTGAGGTTTTTTTCTACTGAAATCAGATTTTTGTGTAGATTAAAATATGGTAAAATGTACTAAAAATTGTTACGGTACATCGAAGCTGCATATGGATTTCAGTAGATTTACCGTAATTATGTGGTACCTGGCAACACTGCTCGTACGGCCATGTTTTTCTTCTCATACGTCGTGTGGCAAACGTCAATGGTTCGTTTACTCACTACTCCAAAAACTATTATTTCGACTAAAATTTTATAAACACTGCAGCGATTGTATAATTATTGTTTGTGATATAATTAGATGTTAAAATGAATCGAACTGAGGGGTTGGTACAACGAAGAAACGTTGTGAAGGAGAATAATACCGATGGAACATTGAAAGAAAATCATGATGTCGATGATAAGAAAAACGATAAAAATTATGATGACGGAGATTCAAAGGAAACTCGGTTGACTCTAATGGAAGAGGTTCTACTACTAGGATTAAAGGATAAAGAAGTAAGTGACTCAAATCATTGTAGTTCCCCAAACCATACTTGCGTTTTTGAGTATTCGAGTTAATTGTTATTGTATGCACTGCAGGGCTACACATCATTTTGGAACGACTGCATATCCAGTGGTTTAAGAGGGTGCATTCTAATTGAACTTGGTTTAAGAGGTCGCGTTGAATTAGAGAGAGCTGGCATGAGAAGAAAAGGATTGTTGTCCAGAAAAGTCATTGTTAAATCAGGTAATTAAATATATTGAAGTGGAAGTCCATCATTTTTGCAGACAAAGTACCTTCCAAGTGTAAATATTGTGTAGTGTAAATAGTGTGTATATGAATAGGTTTCAAGATATATTTGTTTGATAATGTATAGTTATAGAGGTTAGATGATTATGTCTTGTGAAAGTTGAATTACAAGATGAGGGAGATTTTCGATTTCACAGGAGAGCATATTGTTGGGCATAATTATTATTTTACCTTTAAAGACAACATAGAGAATTTCCAACGTACAGATTCCCTTATCCATAATTTTATGTCATACAACATTTTATTACACAAACCAGGTTAACTTAACTAACATTCTTTAATAAAATGTTAATAAGATTCATCAGAATCATAATATAGCACCCTCAGTGGAAAAAAGCATAAGTTGTCATATGTTGAGTTTTAATTATTAATATGATTGGAAAGAGGGACAAAAGCTGCATATGCTCAATTTTTTTCAAATTTTTGTCATTAATCTTGAGTTTTGTGCAAGAAATCTTAATGTAAATTCCTTTGACTACTTACTGATATTTTAACAGTTTTTTGCTCTCATGTAAAATTGCAATTTTAATCTTATGCCTTTTTTTCCACTGAAGGTGCAATATTAAGACATACAGTATTAAAATATCTTCTATCAACAGATAGCCGCTAATATTTATATAATTTTCAGATACTCCTACTGGTGACGTGCTACTAGATGAAGCCTTAAAGCATATGAAAGAAACGGAACCCCCAGAATCAGTACAAAGCTGGATTGAATACTTGAGTGGTTTGTGTTAAATATATGTTATGTCATATTATTATCTTAATATATATAAATTACGTGTCACATTCTTTGTCCGCGATGGACTCCTAAACTACTTAACAGATTTTAATCAAATTTGCCCACCATGTGCAGTTTGATCCAACTTGAAAGATAGGATAGCTTTTAACTCAATTTATAGTCACAACATTATACATGATTTCCACATGCAAAGCTGCAGTCAACAGCTAGTATATTTATAAATATGTATTGCTTCTATTCTCTTATGTAAGTGTGTATTAACTAAACTAAAAAAATAAGTTGAATCCTAAAAAAATTTTTTTTTTAAACGCTTTTATTTCAATAATGTTTAGTTTATAAAATTAGCTACAAGTTGTGAAAATTTCAAGTCTCTACGTAAAATAGAACATAGAGAATTATGCGTCTAAAGTCTGAAAATCGTTTTTTTTAATTTAACAACAAATAAACAATGAAAATTAGTTTAAAATATGATTTTCGTGTATTGTCATCGGAAATACACATGTCTGCCAAATTTCATCAATTTTCATTAAAGGGAAGTCATTCAAATTAACGTTACAAGATTTGATGCTTTGATGCTTTTATGCTTTGATGCTCCGAAGTGAAGCTAAATAAAAGCGTTTAATAACACTTGTTTTCAGTTTTGTATCTTAATCTTTCTGTAGCAAAATTCTGCAGTACAACATTATCATTCTATGATGAATCTCTTTTTTAAACATTTTAGTTTATAACATTCCAATTTGTTTCAGGGGAAACATGGAATCCTATGAAGCTGAAATATCAATTGAAAAATGTTAGGGAAAGGCTTGCCAAAAACCTTGTTGAGAAGGGAGTGCTCACCACTGAAAAACAAAATTTCCTGTTGTTTGATATGACCACACATCCACTGACAGATAATGTTGTGAAGTGTCGCTTAGTGAAAAAGGTATGTTCAGCCAGAAATAACGAAGCTATAAAAATACATATAAGTGAAACACTGTCTAGATGTGTATATGTTTTAGACTTTTGTAATCAATATATATATAAAACACAAAAAAAAATTGTACGGATGTCCTTTAAATACTGAAACCATCCTACCAATATCCCTCAAAATGGTTTCATTTGATAGGCAATAATCCAAAGGTGCTTTGAGACCACTAAAACAATGCTTTAGGCACATTTAGTCCATTGATATAGATGATTTTTCACTTTTCCCATACAACAATTTGAAGACAATACGTAAATATGGCGCTTAAACAGACTGACAACACAAAAACACTGATCTGTCATTGTCATCAGATTTTTTTAGCCTAGTGGAACACTGGGTATCCACTAGTAAACAAAAAAGTTAGGACCACATACTTTCATGGATTTTAACTCCTTCATGAGATAAGTCCTAAGCCCAGCTGTGGGACATTTATGGGTTGTGATAAATTAAGTAACAATGCATATTGAAAAATATATTATCAGGATTTCAACATTTTTTTTGCTAACAAGTCAAATGAACAACAAAGATATTTTCACATTAATTAGTAATTGCTGTGCAAAATTGCAATTTTTCGCTCCATTACAGTGTTTCTTATTCACAAATACAGTAAGCCAATCAATACAATGGAAATTAGAGGTATAATATTGGTTTTCTTATAGCATCCTGCCTATGCCGAATAGCTTACTGGACAGTTTGCTGTTGTTTTCTTTTCAGCCACAAACACAATGGCATGTTAGCTTAGTGATGTTTACATTTCGAAAATATCATTCTTGTTTATACATTTTATAATATAGACGCTGAAAATTTGTTTATACTTAATGTTTAGGCCATGGAATTCTATAACTGTGACAATATTTTTCTCTACTTTTCTCTTTTGTGAAACAAGCTGCAAAGCCCAACTTAACAAGCTGGACCGTCTAATAAATAGTGCCGTTCGTTTTGTTTTCTGCTTACGTAAGTATGATCATATTTCCAGCTACCGTTCTAAGCTTAAATGGCTTTCGATCCGCGAACGACGGCACCTAAGAGCCCTCTGCTCACTCTCCTCTATTCTTTTCGATCCTCTTGTGCCTGACTATTTAAAGTCTAAATTCCAATTCCTATGTTCTTCCCACGACCGTCAACTCCGCTCCTCCGAATCTCACCTTTTATCCTTTCCTTTACATCGATCTGGCTTTGTCTCTAATTCCTTTGTTGTACAAGCCATTCGCTTTTGGAATGCACTTCCTAAAGAAATTAGAGGGCCCGCTAGTAAATTCGCATTCAAAAAAAGGTTACAGGCTTACCTGCTAGAACGCCGTTCTTAACTTAGTGTCATCATTTATATTCGTGTATTATTTATTATATTATTTATTTATATAAATATATTTTTTATGTATCTGTATATATGTATTTATTCTAATATTATCTGTATATATGTATTTATTCTAATATGTTAATATATATGTATTATATTATTATATATCCTTTTTTTTATATACCGCTCATCGGGTTTTTCTGTTTGGCCTAATGGTTAGCTGGTAGAGAATGCAATAGCATTAAGCTCGCCATTTGTACTTCAATATTTTATATTGTGGTCAATAAAGTATAAATAAATAAATAAATAAAGTAACTAGCAACCTTCTTTAATTGGGTTTTGACCCACTATTGTGCATGGGTTTTCTTTTTAAGGAGGCCTAGAAGATACTCTACCATGATATTCCAGTGAAGATTGGTGGAGGCTTTCTTTGCTAGGGAAACAATCTCTAAATGTCATATCTGCGTTCTCCTTTTTAACTATTGTCTCGTATGTAACTATATGTACTAAATTTTAATGCAGGTTGAACCATCAACTCTGATAAAGAATTCGCCGTTAATTATAATTTGTTCAATATTCATAATTCTGATTTCCTTAAGTACGTTCAGCGATGCTTAGCGCTGATATCAGCCAAGTTACAGGGATGTCGTAAAGATTATAATCTCAACAATATGAAATTAGATTTTTAAGATAGTGTTATCTTTTTGTGATTCAGATAATTACAATATTATACCATTAATAGATATTTAACGTTCTAACTTTTAATGATGCTTATTGAAAGTGCTCGATGTGTTTCGTAGCAATGGCTCCATGTTTAAGTAACTTACAAAGGTCCGTGGGGTCCTAGCGCTATTTTTTAAGGAAATAGCAAAAAGGTTTATCGACGTCACAGGAGACCGAAGAGCTGGCAGCTACCTTGGCCAAAGAATTAGTCTAGCTATTCAAAGGGGGAACGCTGCCAGTATCTTCGGAACCTTGCCTAAAGGGACTCCTTTTAATAATATATTTTAGTTATTATTTTTATATTATTTAAGGTTTTTTAGTTTTAGGTTAGTTGTTCTTGTATATATATATTTTCTATTTCTGTATAGAATATTAGAATTGTAAATAATTAAATGAAGACAAGATATTTTTACTTACAAAGTACTCACAAAACCTCCGCCACTTTAACAAAAAAGAGTTTAATAATAAAACCTATTTATAATAAATAGTATTTCACGATAAGATTATCTGTTTCAGGTTCAGGAAGCGGCGCTTCGCCGGTCCATTACCGACGTGGCGCACGCAGATAAGCGTTCGCTGGCGCTGTTGATGTTGGCGCACTCGGCCGATGTGCTCGAGAACGCCTTCGCCCCGCTCTCCGACGAGGACTACGAGCTGGCCACGCGCCGGGTCCGCTCCCTGCTCGACCTAGACTTCGAAGCCGAGGCCATGCGACCTGACGCCTGCGAAATCATGTGGGCCGTCTTCGCCGCGTTCACCAAATAGCAGGATCCCTCGCTTCCCAACGGCAAGCACTACGAGACGGTCAGTTAGTTTGAAAATTACTCGTCTATACTAAACGCAAAGACTCGTGGCAGGCGGAGTAATAAAACGTGCAAAAGAGACGGAGCACATCATTTTCTCTCTCGCACTTGCACTGTTTATGGAAATTAGGTGTTTCGCATCTCTGTGCCTGTGTGACGTCATCCATAAACATTGCAAGTGCGAGAGAGAAAATGATGTGCGCCGTCTCTTTTGCACGTTTTATTACTCCGCCTGCCCTCGTGGCATTTCTCGTGGTGTCTTTGCGTTTAGTATAGTGCAATATGCCTATAGATACTGTAAATTTAATGTTCCATGAAATGTTCACAAAGTCTTGTGCTATTTCATTTATAATTGTAATGGTCTTGTACAGAATTAACTATGTCCATAACGATAATTTTATGTACCTTACTTTTATGTGACTGAAGTTTGTATTTTTCAACTGTTCAGTCCAGTTATAGTTTTAGGTATGTTTGGAACTTAATTAGGGAGGTGCATCGGGAAATAATATTTATATTTCTGGGATTTACCCCAATGCCATAGGGGTTCCAATTGATAAATTGATTTCAAGTAATATTCTATGAGGGACTCATAAATTCGTAGCCGAATAAGTAATATGTTCTTGTTGACTTAGCTTCATTGACTGAGTTCTCAGAAATTACAGTATTAATCGTGCTCTATAACAGCTTGTCGGAGCGATAAAATTAAACATTGCCTGATAGGCGGGCGCGATCGGTACACAACTAGTATTTGTTATCATTGTAACAGGCGTTGCGTCAAAAAGTTAGATGGAAATTAAATACTTATCTATACATTAAATTTAATAGAATATTGTGTGACTTAATATTGCACAAAACCCCATGCAATATAATTATAGAAGAAGCAATGTCAGCTGTAAGTTACTACCATTATGGAATGTTGCGTTGGGTATCTAATCTCATATTGAAATTAACAGTTGATATTGATTGCAAATTATTATTTTTCACTAAGTTTGCACTATTCTTTCATTATTTATTTAATGATGTATGTATGTTATTGAGTTTGTAAATGTTTTCTACAACGATGATTTCACATGTTTTTTATGGACGTTTATATAATATAATGTTGTATTATAAACCCTTATATATATAAATATAATTGTTGGAAAAGCAGTAAGCGATAGCGTTACTTCTGATCTGAACAATTTGATCGATTGAGTTTAGAGTATAGAATATATTCTCGATTGTTCATATCTATGATAGGATCCGATAAGTGTCAGTTTAGTCAAGTTATTAATAAATTTTATATTTATAAACAGAAATTATCCATATTAAAATATAATGAATAAAATCTGCCAGCCAGTGTTTTATGTAAGTCATAGTTTAGGAATATTAGTAATTTGGTAACGTGATTTTATAGCAAATAAATTATTAGCTGATTAAACTGATTTAAGTACGAATTAATTCTTGGTTTACATAATAATAAATCATTAGCAAGTGGTAGAAAACAGCAAAATTAGTTAAAATCATTGGAATTATATCAAGTGAGTCTATTCATCGTAAAGGTAAATGCATACGTTATAAATAATTAATATATTATATTATAATAATTAATATAAATGCATACGTTACAAATGGTATTGAATCAATTTAGTATTTTAGCTAAACGCGAGGTCTCATTCGAGGTCGGTGAGAGGTTAATGCAGAATGATGTAAACTATCCGACACGTTCACCGATGATGCGTGTGTTATTGATGCTGTTCTACTTATCTATCTGTTTATAAAACTACGGATCGAGTATTTAAAATACCTTACGAAACATACCGGTCATTTGAAATTTATATCGACGCTTGAAAGGAAACATTGACTAAGCGACATTGAGCTAACTTTATAGGAAAGCAGTTTAATGTTGGAATTTTTAGAAAATAAATCATATAATTTTCTGCAATCCTCCTACCGACTTTATTCTTATTGTTTTGGAATCCTTATTTTATCATCTATATTGTGGCATATACAACAACTTTTCTAAAAATTCCAACTTTAAACTGCTCTCCTGTAAATTTAGCTCAATGTAGCTTAGTGAATGTTTTCTTTCAAGCGTCGATATGAAATGGATAAATGCGACAGTAGAAGCAATCAACTGCATATTAAGCGTTAATTTTGATAAAATTCTCACTGAAATAATGTATAATATACATTAATTAAACGTATCTTACACGATATATTTATATCACTAAGTATTATAATGACATTCTTTCAAAGTATTAGTGTAATGGCTATGTTTATGTACAATTGCCTTTTTGGGTTCCGAAGAACAATCGGAACCCTTATTGTTTCGTCATGTCCGTTCGTCTGTCCGAAGCATGGCGCCTAGCCCCGTAGTGCTAGAAAGCTTTACCTCCCATACAGGTATCATGAGAATGATTTTTTTTGTCACCTACCCCATAGTGTGGGGTATCGTAGAAAATGCCTTTCAAAAATGTTATGGGTCTGCTGAAACTGTTTTATCAATTCAGGGCCCCGTTTGCGAAATATTGGGCTTTAAAGTGCCAATTTTGCTTAGAGACTAGTCAAGTGCAAGAACCCCTGCCACATAAACGCCAGATTGGAGATGGACTAGTGAAAAAATTCACAAAAATAGATTATGTGATTAATTTACAACGAAAACTATCACGGCTAAGATAGATTAAATAGTTTATGAGTAATAGTCGATAAACATACACCTTCGGAACCCTACATTGTGCGTGGCCTGACGCACTTGGCCGGTTTTTTTATATACATATACAAGTATGCAAAATAATTTATCATTCCATAAAAACGTTGAGCCACTTTTCCCTTCAGTCCATCTTACACATCATATTTTTTTGTTTTATTTTTATACATGTTTCTTTTATGGATTGTATTTCCGTACCTAAGGCTGCAAGTAAAATTGTTAGATACTTATTCATTATTTTATACAAATCCTGGCGAAATAGAAAATTTCCATGCGAAGGATCATAGCAATTCAAATTAAAGCAAACTAATAAATGATTTAATTCGATTATTTTACTTATAATACGAGTAAAGTATTCGGACAATTACAATATTAATTATACATATTACAACCTTCATCCGGCCATTAAAAAAAGTGTCTACATATTTTGATTTTCCGATCGAAAGCAAAAGTGAAGTTCCGCCCGACATTTTCTTTTTTGTATGAATTTGCGTCAATTACACTAGACCGACATGGAGCTTCATAGATTAAGCTACGCCCTGTTTGATAAAGTGCTAAGCGTTACGGACGTACTTTTAATTATTTGGTATATTTATATTAAATATGTAAACTTTGATTAATGAATACTGCGAAAAGCATTTCGTTGAAAGTATCATAACATAGTGTGATAGATTTAATTTAGTAAATATATTTTAGCTGGATATCGCTTGTTTTTGCTCCGTAATTAGGAAAAAAATAAAACATAAAATTTATGGTTTGACAGATTATTGCTGTGTTTAATTTTTTTTTAATTTAATCGTTAAATTTATTCTGAAGGAATCTACATGAGGAATGTATTTTATGAAATCCACCAAATAGGCTATACATGTTTTAAAGAGAGAGTACTCTATCTCCATTGCAACATAAAATAATCTATTATATCTTTGTAGTCTTAATCCTTTTATAGATTCATTAGTGTAAAATATAAGGCATTAAAAGTATACTTTACTCGGTACATAAAGGTGTGTCAAATTATATTGGTGATGTTTTGAATTTATAGGGTCTGTGAAATAAGTAAAGATTTTTTGTGTAGGTACCTTCAACTGATTCATGACATTAATTCGAATTATGGACGCACCCAACATTAATGCATTTTGTGTTTACATACACTTGTTTACATAAACAAATTACATATTAAGGATTCACTGCGCGGATAGATTTGGAGAGCTTGTCATGTCTGAAAATGACTATGATTGTAAATACAGTAATTCTATTTAGGATTTTACGAACAGTAAGCTCATTTTTCAAGATTATTTATAACTAAGTGTCTTTGAAAATATTTGGTATTCTATTTAACTTTCAAATTATATTATCGAACCCATTAGCATAAAAATTCGATTAAACTGATAAAAGCACGAGAAATTTTTTGCACCTATTTTATGTTTCTCAGTAAAAAATAAATATCTCTTATTTTGAAAGAACTTGCTAATGTAATGATTCTCGATTAAAATAATTTTTCCATCAGAGCCATCGTTCATTTGTGGGTCGATTTGAAGAATTGGTATTCATAATTGATATCGATTGATCTATTCGATTCATAACTTATCGGTGACTGATGCTTGGGCGAATGACACCTTGTACATTAATAAACGATTATAACTAAACCGGCTGGGGGCGAGAAAAATAAATTTTGTTTATAAAGACAATTTGATAACAAGCAAATCTTAGTTTCGTTTTTAACCAAGTCGAGCACTGTCGACGTAGGTAAAAATACGGTCAATGACCATACCAAACGCAAATTAATGATATTGATATTATAAATAAACTTGACAACTGCGAGTTAAAGCTTGGAGAGGGTCCGAACGTTGATAATTACCCTTATTTTTCTATTTTATGTATTTATTTTTGCCCCTTTTTTAAGACCATACATTTCGTTCGTAGTTACAGAGACAACCTCCCCCCTCCCCCCCTTATAATATTATTATATTATAAGGAAACCGAAACGAAGTTTTTTCAAAATTGCGGTAGGTACGTGTAGGCATGCCAACTAAGTTCAATGCCCTTTTATTAGAGATACACTGTTGAACATTATTTGTATACTTCGCTATTGTTTATAATATTATTTAAGTTTAGATTGAAACATCAATGATTGCTATGATTCATTAGCGAACTCGACGAAATCCAATAGCAAAAATTGTGTAACTTTGTAACTTAAGCTCCTCATAGTTATTACATTTTATTTTTAAATTTTTATTGTTTTAACTTCTATTTCTGTTTTATTATTGTTCACAAAACTGTAATCTATTTGCTGTTTGTGGTTCGATGTTAATTTATAAACTGTAACTTTATTTTGTTATTTTTACAACTATTTAGATAGGCTTGATACTTTTTAATCTTATCATAATAACCATTTTTTCGATTTTAAGATTTTGTCTAACTTGAAACCGACACAGAGTAATCTGTCGGTCAATCTGAATATATTAGAAATGTAATGCACTTAAATTGACATTTAAATCAATTAGGTATTATAACAGAAATAGCCTACTTGCACTTCATACCCTTGTTAAAGATATACATAGTTCCTTGTAGAGGCTGGTAATATGATGGTCCGCGTGAGAGGTTACTTTGTTCCTAGTCAGGGCAAAATGGTTATGATTCAGGTTTTCGACTACATTAGCCATAAAGGGCGCCGTAAATATAAAAGTGGGGCAGTCGCAGCCAAGCGCGAGTCGTTAATGACATGAGATCACTAGTTTAGCTAATTTTTATAATATTGTTAAAATTTAGGGCGCAAAATATCCTTAATAAGTAATCATATTGATAAGTATTATCGTGAACTTTAAATTATGTGTAATAAGGGAATTCAGGAAACAATTATATCCATCTCGCATCATGAAACTTCATCAATTGTTATCTAAATAAACATTGTGTGCATGTATGATAGATTATTATACTGATAATTGGAACTATAAACCTAAAAATTATATTGTAACGAAATTCATAAAATTGTATAAAGTTAAGATAGATCGTAATGTATTATACTACACAGATTTATTGTAAACAAATATATTATTATATAGTGAATTACTATTTAGTATTTTTGCCTATTATTCTTCCCCATCGTGTCTCAAGTTTTTTTAAATTATATAATACGATGTAAAATATACAAAATAAAACACAAATTTAAAGGTCCCACGTGATATAAATGTTTAGTGAGTTGTAAGTTACAAAGTAAAGCGGTAGAATTTAGTGTAATAAATATTATTAGACAGAAATGTTAGTTACATTTAAACTACAAAAGATTAAATTTTGTCTAATATTGCAACAATAATAACAATAGCCATGGATATTTTAATATCGATCTACTTTTGGTGCAGATTGTATTTTTAGTAAATTTCAACCAAATAAAAGAGATGTTTACATTTAAACCAGTTTTATTAGAAATTCTCATGTTTACATTGGATAAGTCTTGTCCTCTTTTACATATTTACTAAGGTAATATCTAATTGTGCAGTATTATTTTGTCGACTACGTTATCTGAGAACATCATAACAGTGAAAGTCTTACAACAAGTTTAGTATTTAAATGCCATTATAATTTATAATCCTTAAGATTATGACTGTCTGTTGTGACAAAAAAAAAACACGTCACGGTAATAGCCTTTAGAGTTCAAATATTCGGAAAAGAGCTATCTTAAAAATATTGGTAGAAGGTTATCAAAATGTAAACTTTAAATGTAATTTCATAATTGGCCGGAAAAATCTAAACTAAAAACATTGCCTTTAATAATTCGGTAAGTAGTACTAAACAATAACAGTGCAGCGAGCTACGCCGGAGCGTGAAATAGACACATTAATGAGATCAAATGAATCAGGTTCCGATCCGACTAAATACTTATGGAATTAGGGCACCTACGCACTATGCGGTTAGCCGGAATGCGGCCAGCCGTGTGGCTGACCGCAGGACGCGGTTGCGCTTGCGGATAGCCGGGTGGCGGAGAGCCGCAACCCGAACAATGTCAATGTCGGGCAACTGCAAACTAGCACTATCCGCGTAGTGTGTAGGGCAACCGTCCGGCTGGCCGTCAGTCGGGCCGCAGCGCACAGAACAACCGGAGTACGTGTAAAAGGGCGTGCGAGCGCGTGTAAAAACGACTTTCTCGTACAAATATTAGATTACGGTCAGCCGCACGGCTGGTCGCATTCCGGCTAACCGCATAGTGCGTAGGCGCCTTTACAAAATTGGGAGTAGGTACTACATATGAATTTGAATTGATAATACAATATAGCACAATAATTAAATAGGTTATTTAAATTACACACATACACTTAGATTTAAAAGATACGTAACTAGTATTCAAATTAGCATACATTCAGAAGGTATAGCATTTACTAATACGTCACGGTGCAGCTAGTAAGTATATTGAATGTTTCAATTAAGTATTATTCCTGCACAACAATATTCCGACCACAAATATAACTCTAAAAGTAATTGTGTTAGCTACATAAAATATTTTTAATAGGTTTAATGGAGTACCATTATAATATTAAGCTATGAGAGGTACGTGTGACGTATTAGTAAAGCTATCTGGTAAAGCGATGAACTTACCTATTCACTTATAATTGGTGTAATGACTGACGAATACATTTCGACTTACATTCATCAATCAATTAACGTACTCATTCATTCAATGAATGTTTAAAAGTATAAGGAAATTAAGGAAGTATACAAATGGAATACATCCCTACTAAGGGCTGATTCGACCAAATATGTATCATGTTATATCGGATCCCGACATACTAATGAACACGTAAGCTAACTAAAAATAATTTATAAAGTTAAACACTGCAATTTAAAATTTTATGTCCATTTAATATTACCGGATTATAATGATGTCGACCGTTGTTACCCTGACAAAATTCAAACGAAAAATAAAATGATAGCTTATTCGCAGGACAGCACTAACTTATAGAAGTTTGGTCGAATCCGCTCTAAATATCCTTGCATGGCAAACCTAGTCGTTTTGTTATCGAACCTCCATTCACAGCCCCTGTGGGTACTTTGCAATTATAACTAAACTATCCGTTCAATACTAATACTTTCATTAAAGACCTAGTATTATTAACTATGTACCTTAGTTAATGAATTTAACAATGCATTGTATATTATCTTATCTACGAGATTTATCGTACTTACAATTAATTATACCTCAAAATACTAAACTCTTTTTTGCATTTTGAGAATCATTTTAAAGCTAATCTTCTAATATATTTTTGAACAAGGTTCTTGAGGAAAAAAAATCTAATCAGAAGACGCAAGCGTTGTTTTTCTTTCTTTCTTTCAATTTCTTGCTTTACAATACCGTGCATTACATATTCAGTATCAAATACCAATGTCTACTCAAACAAGTTTTTATCAGTTACATCTGAAATTAGGATTTATGCATTTAATATACTCGTAGAGGCTCTGTCATTAGTTATTACGTAATAAAAAAATCAACGCCGTCTCCGAATTCGATATTCAAGTTAAAATGTACAGACTGTTATCCATTACTGAAGAATAAGTGTAATGTTTAAATACCTATCTAATTTCACAGTTACACAAAAACGATTAATTTAATCTAAACAACAAATATGTGGATGCATTACACCGAAAATACGTTAACGCTGACAATTCAGAAATTTGTTATTAATTGCATATACTCGTAATACATGGAGGTCGCTAGCAGCTCACAGAGAGTAGGTATTCAACACAGAATATATAAGTGGTATTCAATTACAACTTCCAATGCGTTCCGGTGATAGGTATGGGAATATTAACATATAATTATTGTAATGGTAGATAATACTTAACTGATTTATTTTTATTATAAAATAGCAACCTATCTATTTGGTCTGCAATAACAAACATGGTCCTGAACAAAGACAAAAACAGTTTAACAAATCTAAATATAAACTACCCCCAAATATTAATTTTTATACATATTCATCCACCCTGACAAACGGTTTTTGGCTCTCTATAAACCCCATTATTCTGTGTTTTTAAGGTGATTAATTAATTAATAGAATATTGAACAAAATTATAAAATTTCCTCATATTTTTTTTAATTTTAGTAACCAACTCTAGAAAAAAACGATAGCTGCATTATCTCATCCATCCTTGCATTAATTCAATTGGTATTAGATATACATAATTATTACAACAATAGATAGAATATATTGAACTATGTATATGCATCAGTAGCTAGTTTAACAGAGTTATGAAGTTAGGTGCATACATGTCAAACTCTGCGTATGTTTCCCACAAGCACTTGTCGGATCAATGTAGTCTCTAGCTATCAAGTGTCCGGTGGTCCGAAACAGTCTCAACACTATCACCAAGTGTGCACATCGCGTTCGGGAGCTCCAGGCGCGGTACTGTCACCGTGTGTCCACGCCCCGTACTCCGGGACGCTCAGACCCGGTACTATCACCGAGCGTTCACGTTCAGTTCCTCGGGACCGCCGGTCCTGACACTGTCACCAAGCTTCAGTATACCGGACGTCGTAGTCCTGTAGTTGGGGGAGCCTGCGACGTAAAATCTCGAAAGCTTCGGATGATAATCTGGTGCTGTTCAAATTAATCTTCCGAAGGCTCGAGAGACCTAAAAATATTTTTAGAGGATACGTTTATAAAAGCCAATAGAAGTAATGCAAATGTAATAAGTATAATAAGCTTTGTATCTATGTATGTATCGTATAATGTTATAACATACCTGACAATGCTTCGACACCCTTGTCGGAGACGGGCGTCTCGCACAGGTTCAAGACTTGCAGTCGCGTCAGGTGTTCCGCAATCAGCTCCACGCCACTGTCGCCGAACTTAGTCGACCACAGATTTAAGTATCGGAGTGATGGTAGCTGCGAACAACAATAGTTTTGTCACTTCTGTTTAGTTCGTTAACACAAAGTTAGCTAGTTAAATTTTATAGACGTGGAACATCTATTTATCTCTAATGGTGGCCATACATGATCAAGTATACTTGTCAAGTTTGCAGCGGACTTGAAGGGGCATCGAGTAAACTTGACGGTGTATGGCCACGGTATAGCTATCTCATGCAATCTGGATACCGCATCAAGTCAAACTGCAGACTTGACAAGTACACTTGATCGTGAGTGGTCACCATAAGTGGTTAACGCGTTACGAGTTACGTACAACTCTGCTCTGTTATAAGAGTCATAGATTACTTCATACCTTCATAGAGGAGTTCTACTTATCTTTTTATACTTTTGGAACGAAGTTCCTTATCGCGCGTTGTGAATGAGGGCTAGACGGAAAATTTCGACACTTTTTGATTTTGCGAATGACCACACCTCTTTTTGAAGTGATTCAGACAGTTTTACAGAGATGGCGCTGTGCTGTACTGTACAACTTTCTGAATCACGCTTGCTTTCTGAATCACGCTTGCGTGATTCAGAAAGTTTTACAGAGATGGCTGAATAAACCCGAACCGAACCGACATTCATGTCATTAGGTCGATTACTTATATGTTTTACAAAGAATCTCAACAGCGTGATTCAGAGTACATTTTTGTAGCGACATCTATTATTATTTGTTAAAATGCATTGAAGTATAATGACATAGAACAGACATCTGGAACAAAATGTGTGTCCCGCCCGGGAAGTTCGAATTTCAAAATTGAGCCTCCGTTCTCCTTTCAAAATCGAACGAATTCATTGACGATTGAAGCCACGTGGCGCCAATGCATTGGGACATACATGGTGTTCGGGGTGTCTGTTCTATATGCTAGTAATAGTACTTCAATGTTAAAATAATATATTATGTTCTATTTACAAAGTATTCTTTATTATTTGAATTCAAATCATATTTGACATTCCAAGTTTCTACAATGGCGCTGTACAACAAAACAATACTTAAATCGAAAGGAACTTCGTTCCATCCGGGTATCCTTTGACACCTCTCATTTTTTATACTATTATTTTTCTATTATATATTTTTTTTATTATTCTATTATTCTTTTTATTCTTCTTATCTTTTCAAATACAAGTGGAGCTAGTAAGAGTAGGTATTTATAGAAACAGCTCCACTTGTATTTGAAAAGAATATTGAACAAAATATAACAAAAGGGTCAGAGTGGCGCCTGTTGGGGGAGGCCTAGTGTCTAATGGCTTTTTAAGTGCTGATGGATGCATCATGCAGTGCCGGCGTTAGAGCCACTGACGCCCCAGGCAAGAATATTGTGGCGCCCACATAAGAAAATCAAAATCCAGTTTTGTTGCTTTTTTTAAGTTTATAAATTTTTAAGTTTAAAAAAATGTGCTGAGGAGATTCTTTAGGCTTTTCTTCTCCTCCATGACAAAGCACCTTTCCGAAAAGCCAAAAAAATGACATGCATAAGTGTATCAGTGATACCTATATGAATAAAAGATTATTTCATTTCATTTCGAAAAAAATTTTTGTGGAACCAATGGGAACGTTTATTAAGAATTTTGTTTTCTTTTTTTTTGCTCCTCACCCCAAATGTGGCGCCCCTCCAAAAGCGTCCTAGGTCGTCGCGCAACTTTGCCCCCCCCTAACGCAGGCTCTGGATGGATGGAAGGTACGGAGAGGTGTGTAAACGGAGTGATGGCGGCAGAAGGGCAGAAGTTACCTTGATGAGGTGCACGGCGCAGGCGCTGGTGACGCTGGTGAAGGCGAGCGACAGGCACTCGAGGTTGCCGAGCGCGCCCGCGTCCAGCAGCGCCGCCACGTCCGCGTCCGTCGCGCGCACCGGCAACGCCAGCCGTGTCGGACCGCCCTCCGACTGCTATCACGATACAAGCACAGTACAAATAACAAAAAAAATGAAAAAATGAAAATGAAAAATGAAACAAACATAATCATACTTACAGTGGTGGTATTTTAATGTAGTTTTCACAAATCGACGCCCCCGGGGAATAAAATGGTAATAGAGAAAAGTTTTGACAGGAGAAGCAAAAAACCAGTTTTGTTTTATCCTACGCAGAATAATGATTGCATATCTTTGAATTATACATCAAAACGTGCGTTATTTTTTCCGGAATTACATTCCATAAAAAAATAAAAGACTTCAAATCTTTTTAATTATCACCAAAAATCAATAATTATGTGGAATATGGAATTGTGTAGCAAGTAGGTAAGTTTATATAACAATTTTATTCCCGTAAAACTCTATCATGCTATCGACAGTTTTCATCACTTACGATACACTTTTATTGTACTTTTATGAATTAATTGTAAATGTATTAAACTATTACAATTTTCTTCCGGTCAAAGTTAATATTCATCTTTGAAGTATTGAAATATAACGATTTTATTTAGGGAAAAATAAAATGGTATAAACGTCTTACTAATCTAAAGAGACTAGTAGTTGTTCAGTAATATATGATTACGATTTTATTGTAGGCTATAATTTGTACATGACTTCCGAGGAATAAAAATAAAATGGCTCTAATTTTATGAAATTCAAAGATAAAAATCTAAATAATATTTAGCAGGTGTATATTGACTCGTAGATGCCAAAAATGAAAAAAAAAAAATTTCGGTAACCGTCGATTACGATTTTATTCCCCGGGACCGTCGACATGTAGCTTGTCCAAGCATGCAAATATTTGAAGTATTATAATTTTTAAATAACTAACTTAGCCTTAATTAATGATTTTCTTCAAATAATAATTAAAATAAAATTGTAATCAATGTCAATAGATGTATCTTAGTAAATGTCAAATTAATAATTCATTATATAGTGTTAATGTCAATCTGTAAATAATAAGAATAATGCTTAAATAATAATAATACGTATTACAAACTATAGAATTTTATTTGATAAACGCATTGCATCGTTATAACAACCAAAATTGAAGTCGGATGTGATGTGCCTAACTTGCTTTGCGTAAATGGTAGGTTGGTACAGTGATCCGTCTCAGCGCTTAGTGCATTGGTACCTTATTTTACCAGACTGCTAGGAAGGGTATGTTTTTAGCGTGTATCTTGTATATTATATGTATGCGTGTAATATTCCTTATTACCTCGTATCTTCCAAACCACTAAACGGATTTATATAATCCGTTAAATTCGTCTTCATAACCCAAGTGTTCTTAGATAATATGTGAAATAAAATAAAAAAGAAATATAGTGGCTGTGAGATGCCACTGTTTGAAATATTAAATAATCTAAAATTTTAACATAGCTTTTTTGATAGCAGCGGTTTTTCTTTAATTTTTAATTAGGCAATGTAATATGGATAGCAAACGAATTTGCAGTGCCACTATCCTCGTTTCCCATGGAAATCTGTGAAACACCTCGAATAAGACTGTAGTAGGGGTTAGTACTTAGTACTTACCAATATCTGAAGGCTCTGCTGTCTTTCACATAGATCCCTGTAATACTGCTGCCCTAATTCAGTCCCTTGAAGGGCAGCAATTATTTCTAGCTGAATTTGTTCTCCGTTCGCCACTTCCCACTCCAGCATTAGACAGAGGGCCTCTAACGCTGCAGGCTGAAATAAAAATATATGCTATACATTCATAGGCCCGCAATAAGATTTCGTGTGTCGTGGATGCCATGGATAACACACGAAGTCAAGACCTTCCAAATTTTTGTCTCGCTGGGAATCGAACCCAGGATCCGTCCGACCCTTGCACCACAGAAAACGACAACTACAATGACGAAGTTGTTATGTACCACTTAGATAAGTTTATGTTATCATCATAGATTCTGAAAGATTTATAACTACAAGAGAAGGTAGATGAGAGTTTACTTTACACTTAGAACAACAAAAAAACTTCTGTTTTAATGCCACGGCTTGAAAAGAACAGTATTCAAAATTCATTCGTTATAGCATTTAGCTACTCGTAACTGCTAATGGGTAAGGCCGCCGAAATTAAACTATTAAGCTTATCATTAAGGAATATTTTACTCACGTGTTCAGTCAATGCTACTAGAAGGAAATCTGGTAATTGCTTGCTCATACTTTGCAAAAAGCTCTTTCTCTTCAGGCAACAGTTCAACAAAGTCTTCATCTACAACAATTGAAAAAATACATTATTTTACTTAACGGCATTATAAAAGTACCATTACATTGGTGCGAAAACAATCAAAAATCAATGGTGGACAATCATTGGTGAGATTAGCGAGAGTTCTGTTGACCGCTACGCACAGTAGAGTAATAAGTAGGTACCTACTTGAACAGTACGCTTTACCCATATATCTACTTGTAGACTTATTACTTGATAAATGATTATGGTTTATTATATGAGGAGGTTGTTATAAGTGTAATTTCGAGTAAAACACCATATTTCGGTAGTTCGGTTTGAGTAGGTCTTTAATTCCCTATGGCTGATAGATGTCTATAGGCGTGTAGCTTAACAGCTCCTGCCTGATTGAATTATAAATTATAATATCGTTCTGAATATCTGATACAGAATTATTTACATCAGGTGTTGGATTTGTACGTAGGTAAGTGTTTATAAGGTAAATGTTACTGATGTGATAAGATATTTACTCAGTGTCATACCTAATAGGTACTTCTAAGATAGAGCAATATAAGGAAAAAATACAAAGTAAGATAATATTTGCTTTATTGGTACCTACCTTTACATATATAATCTACACGAAAAACAAAAGCCACCTAATGAACAAAAAAACAACTAGGTAATATAGTGAATGTCGCGTTGTAGACGTTTTGACGCCATAAGCCTACAACGCTTTTTTCGCTCAATGAGCGTTTTCGATTTGAAAGTAGATAACTATTCTAAACCTATTCAAGAGTAAAAAGCAAGGCATACCATGTTACCCCAGAGTTCACACAACTGCTTCTGCGGCAATGAGATCGAGGGATTGGAGGGCCCCGCGGCTCTCAGCCACGAGGGGGGGCTGGGGCGCGCGGCGTTCGCGGGGGCCACACAAGTGTGCACCGGGCACCGAGGGTCCTCCGCTATGGCTTTGAGGACGATGCCCAAGCGACCCCCCACTTGAGGACAGCTGAGAGCGGCCGCGCAAAACGGTACCGGTTGGAGGACGCTGGCGACTACTACTAGCCAGTCTTCGTATTCGCTCCTAAAAAATTCAGTGTCATAAAATGTCAGGAATATGTTGTCGTTGACCATGGTCATTGTGGAGACCGAAGCACTTAAAGCTTAGTGGTTTGATGTTGCGTCTTTCGGACACGGGGTTTGGGTTCGAATCCTGCATTTCTATGACACTCACATTTTCAATACTGTTGAAGAAATCTTGTTCCATTTATCTAAAGTTAAAGCATTTAAGTACATTAAAATTATTTTTCCTGAAACTTACATATGCACAAGGATGTCAGCGAAGCACATGATATCTTCTTCCCTTTCCGTGCAGACGTGAGGCGAAGGGGTCTCGCGGTAGTGGTCGTCGATGGCGGCAAGGGCCACTGCCACCAGGTTGGGAGCGGCGCGGGGATGGGGGCACACCGCTCGGCTCCCGTGCGTCACTTCGACGAACCTCCGCACTAGACTGGCTCCGGAGTTGTGGGCACTTAAAGCGCTGGAAATTTATAAACTTTGAAGATATCTGAAAGGTGTTATGTGTTATGTCTACTTACTTCGGCTGTATAATCTACAATGGGTTTGCTCTGAAGAAAATGGGGGCTGAGTGGTTTTTAGATTATTTACGTATTATAAGCTTAAGAGTACAGGTACTTACTACAATACAGTCTACAAACGAACTAACTCGGACGCAAGTAGCTTATAATTTATTGATTTAGATTGGGTAAATCATTAGGTAAGGTAAATATCCAGTTACCAGTGCCACTTCTACGAAAGAGACACGTAACTCCGATATGTCTACTGCGGAAATTTTCTGCCGCAAAACACGTAAAATAAATATACAGGTAATTACGTTGCAATTTACGAGGAAAATCTAATTGTTTTTCAGTAGGTATTCAAAATGATAATAATTATATTGGTACATAATACATGTGACACGATAAGAAATTAATAAATAGAGTAAGGTTGTAGTCGCAGAAGCCCAGACTAGTATAATATGATGCTAAGGCACGCACCAGCGCCTAAGTCTTAGGTACGTCACTTTGTATAATGAAGATTCAGTGAACGTACCTTTAAGATTTTGTTTACTTTCAAATTCCTGTAAATAACAACTATTTTCCCTTAGAGAAATACTTATGCAACCTTACCGTATTAGGTACTTAAGAAGTTATTTAATAATTAGTAGATACCTTGGAAACTAAGTAGGTTTCTACTAACAATAAGTACCTAAGTAGATATAATTTATATGCTTATGACGTCTAACATTGCGACGCGACGTAGAAATTTTAAACATGGATAATATAGTGACGTTATGTACAATGTTTTGAACAATAAACGTATTGGTGCTGTAATGAATAATGTATTGTTTTCAGTTGCTTGTACGTATTTAAGTTTTATATCAGATAGAATCTAGGTACATCTTCTCAATAGCAAAATAACAACATTTTACCTCAACTTGATCCACTCCCATCAGATAAATCAACTGCGTAGTATAACTAGAAAGTTATTAGATAAGATAAAAACCGGCCAAGATCGCGTTGGCGTAAATGGACATAAGGTGGGTGGACCATGGAAGGCCACTCTAACGATTAAATAGTCATTACTTCGTTATTTACTAGTTAAATGAATCAAACAAATCGTTAAGTATCGCTTTGTTTTATTATGTGTTATATAAAACATTTTTTTTTATAAAAGGTTTAACCATTATTTAATAAACTTAAGTTTAAATAACCTCTACCAAATGGCCTTGCAAGGATCAAGGCTCCTTATAAGGCCAATATAGTAAATCAGTCGTTTAACTTAAAACTAACATTGTGACAATCAAAATATCTACATATACTTAAACTACATAAAAAGGTCTTTCATTAAAACGGAATATTAAATGCCTACCATAACATATTCAGATAAAAAATAATCAACGAACATTACTAGAACTCTATCGTAAAACTAAGAATGTATTTGTGTAATTGTTTTAAAAATAATATAAATGAGTAATAAATCGAAATCAAATAAGTTGCCAATAACCTTTATAGTAAAATAATAAAAATATAAAACTGATTAAAATGGCCTTCTTAAGGGTCTGTTCCTTGTAAGGCCAAAATGTTAGAACACCTCGGAATTGGGGGTCTTTACCTGAGTGGTAGCAATTATATTAACTTGCACATTGTTTTAAATTTCCAGATATTTATTTACAAGTAAGAACTAAGTGTTAATATTTTCATAGTTTCTAGATGTTCCTAGAAAGACCCTTGTGCCCTAGCAAGGCCAAACTGTCAACTTTTTGATCGGCCTTACAAGGAACCATTGGCTTTCCTAGGAAAACTACCAATATTTTAATTGTATTGGAAATAAAGTAATATTTTTTTCTTCAGTGCCGTAGCAAATCATTGTATTATCAATTTAGAGTAAAAAAAAATAAAGAAAACAGTAGTTTATTTACTTGAAAACTTACATTTTACTAAGAGCAAATATAACAATTTTAACATCGATGACCGAAGTCAACAAAGAGAGGACCCGCATTGATAAAATAGCGGTGCGAGGGACTCGCCGCCACGTCTGTGTACTTGAATTCGATGGATGTTAGTGTAAGTGGAAGGAAATTGTCATTGAATGGCAATAAATACGACTTTTTAATAATTGGCCTTACAAGGAGCATGGCCTTCCATGGTCCACCCACCTTACATCGCAATTAATTTTATTTACCAACTGCAAACTGCTAAAAGGTAAGTATTTATTTTTGTCATGTTATTACTTTAACGTTTTTCGGATGTTTGCTGTACTTGTGCTATAAGACTGCCTCATAAGAATAAGGGGGTTGACAGACAGACGGACAAAGAAGTTATCCTATAAGGATTTCATTATTTCTTTTTCAGGTAGGAATCCTAATAACGACGTTATCATTTAGGAACAAACTACAATCATGAGAAACGGGACACAATAAAGGAAACAAACATTCTCTGAGTACCCATAGGCTCCATATCACTAGGAACACATGGATTCCTAGTACGGATTGCTGTGGTTGTTTACAAGTTAATATTTATCGTCATTTTTCTACGTATTTGGTTGATTATTTATTATTGGCATTCCGATTTAAATAATTAACTTTTAATGGCAACTGTGCCATTAAATATCACGGACGTAGATTGTAGACACGTGATGGTAATGTTTATTAACAATAATAATAAAACATTACGCGCAATGAGGATGATTCACAAGTATGCTTTGTTTATGTTATGCCTATCTATGTAGTCAGGAAAATGTAAATTTACTAACGGGAAATAAATATACGTTTCGAATATTATTGAAAACGATTTTAATTTAATTTTCTAAGTATGTTGCCCAAACAGGAAATTTTAATTTTAATTTAAATTTGTAGACCTGTAGGTACGTACCTAACAGGAAACATTACATTAGTAGATTAAATTTAATATCTATAAATAAAAATTTTGACGTCAACAGGCCCCATCAACATCAGAATTTTTATATCCCATTAAGGATGATCCATGCTGGCTGGCAGGTAAAGCACTTCAGAACGCTAACTCTGTTTGTGGCAGTGTGATAGTATGTAACTACGTACCTAATATACTCTCGAACAAACTGTCTGGCGTTGGGAGCTCTGCCGAAGTCAACGTTTCTCATGAGGACCCTTCGCACGGGAGGCGCGAGTGCCGGTAGGGGCGCAGCCCTAGGCTTTCGGCGACAGAGCCTCGCCAGCAACGCACACAGCTCGCCGTCAACACAGCGCTCTGCTAGCAGCGGTGCCGCCACACTGGTCGCTATCTCAGCCCATTCCTCCCAATCTGGGCTCTCTTTGTTCTGAAAGTTACCATTACAAGTCACTACATAAACTTCCAGTTGGTAATTACTATAATATCTACCTACATTGCTGCGGATATAGGAAACTAGATAGGTAGGAGCCGGAATGTCAACGCAGCAGTGAATTTGAAATGGTATTTCATTACAATTTATTGGCTACTAATTAATTCTACGTAGGTATTACCTACTAATTTTCTTGCCATAAAGAACACCCACGATAAGCAATTATAAAATAGCAACGATTGATAAGAAAGGAATTTGTTACATAATATGGAAAGATGTAGGTAAGTCGTTTGTATCGAATCAGACTCGAATATAGGTAGGTATAACAATACATATATGCATGCAATGTGCAATATGTGCATTTAGGTAACTAGCACAGTAACTACCTAATTTTGTACGTCCATTTAAAACGTATGTATAGACATTAGGAAAAATTTTGGATAATTTAGTTGGGTAGGTACTTACTTAATGACTTTTTCTATAATACTTATAATTAGGTACCCATATTCTACAACCCTTCACATTCTCGATACGATACATGAATAGATTTTAAAATACAGTATTGATATAGGTTGGTAATAAAAAAACTTCAGGAATTGTATTAGGTATAGTTTGAACGTTTACGTAAAACAGTAGACAACTTGCTACGCTCGGGTTCTGCTCTACGATCCTTTGCTACGCTCTGGATTCAAAGACACTCTCGGCTTAAAAATAGTTGTTTGCTACCTAGATAAACATGTGCCTCCAGTCAAAAAGGGAATAACTCAAAATGCACTACTTTTCAGGAGAAGCAAAAAACCATTTGCGAAATTTTGATAAATTCTTTATGTTTTTGGAATAATGTAAATTTTATGATTTAAATACTTATGTTACCAATCTTTAAGTATGGAAAGATCCCAAATTTTCGATCTATAAATAAAAATTTTCTCGTCATTTTGTTGATTTATTTCCTACCATATAATATAAGGGCATTACTACAATTAAGTTATGAAGTTTTCCATCACACAGGACACAGAACAATTAATTCTTAATTGCTAATGGAAGAATAACATTTAATTTGTTAACAATACTGAATAGGGAAGTAAAATTTTGTAGTGCAAAGACATAATACACAGAAAAGTACCTAATGAAAGATTTATTTAAATATATTTTTTATTGTATATTATATAAAATCAATCAAATCTGGTAGATCGACGCCGGTAGCCAGCTTTCTACGTGAATACGCCCTTATTTTCCTAAGAGCAAGGAGCCCTCGAGCTTAGTCTCAAGATTTGTAATATTATATGGGCCCCATTGAAGTTTACTATTTACATATTTTCTGGCGTCATAATCATAAATGCTAATTAAATAACTACAAAGCTATGTACGTGGTCAATGGTTACTAGGTACCTAATAGACATTGTATGTAATTAAAATTTTATGAACTGGTAAGTAAATTTTTAATCTTAAAAAGTTTTAAGCGTAGTAATATACCTATACTATGTAGAGTAGAGTTCCGCAATGTAGAGTTCCGTAGTTGTAATTTTACCGACTATTACTCATTGACTAGGTACTAATAAGAGCCGTGATAGTTTTCCTCATAAATTTATCATAATTATGCTACTGCTGTGAACTTTTTCACATGTCCAACACCTACCATTTATCTGGCATGGGGACGACGAGACTTGACTCTATCCAAAATAAGCACTTTAAAGCTAAATATTTCGTAAACGAACCCTTGAATTGAAAAATAGTATTTGCAGACCCACAATATTTTTTAAAGACCTTTTCAACGATACGCCACACTATGGGGCAGATGAGGTACACGCATACTATTTAAAGATCCTACTCTAATACTTTGTAGTTTTATGGACATACAAAATACAGCTCTGCGCTATGGCCGAATAATACAATAAGTAGTAACGAACCCAAGTATTTAACTCTCTGTATATCTAAGCTTATTATGGAATTCCTGGATAAACAACATTTTTAATTTATTTTAAAAATGAAATTTTTAATCCTGAATCCGAAATCCACATCTGGTGGTTGAGTCGTGTCGTGAACTCTTGACGCATAACATAACCTTCTCGATAAAGGCCAAATAAGTAAAAAACCTACCAGGTGTGACGACATTGTAATTATTTTCAATATTAATGTAAGTCCAATCCAATAACAAGTCTATAAGAAAGAGATGGAGGTACTACGTCACATTTATTTTATTTATATAAGTGGGTAGATAGATACCTGGCCAATATTACCTACTTTAGATATAGGTACAAAAACACCCGGATCGCCAAAACGTCATGAAGAATATGAAAAAAAATACGTTCTAAGTGATTCATTATAATGACGACGACCCACTGCACTTTTTGTGCGTAAAATGCGTAAAAAGGTACACAAACTACTCAAGAGTAGGGTTGCCAATCGTACTATATACTGTACTATGTACTGTATCTATATACGTGTCTGCGTACTATATATACTGTTGAAGAAACACGTAGTACGCAAAAATACTATATTTTCAATACTAAAATCTACAATGTGTATAATATAATGTCAACTTTAAAATATGCACTAGAACAACGTAAAAAAGATACCTTTTTTAGTTATGAAACCAAATAAATGCTGCAATCTTTAGAAATAAAATTCCCCACAAAAAAGTAATTTATGAAATTCAAAAGATTTTTTTGTTATTTATTAATCAATGTTTAGACTATCTCAATAAATGGTTTAATTTTAGTGAAAACAATTGGTTATGCAAAATCCAAAAATATATATTTTAAAACAGGAGGTTTCATTTAATGATCATGAGACAATATTAGAAGTTCTAAATTTAAAATTTCATGGATGAACTTTTCTCTGAAATTACACTATTAAATGAAATCTTTGCAAAAGTTTGGAGTGTAGTTGTTTGAAAAGTGTGTTTGTCGCATTGAAGTATTATTACTAGCGTATAGAACCGACACCGCGAACAAAATGTATGTCCCAATGCATTGGCGCAACGTGGCTTCAATGGATTCATTCGATTTTGGAAGGAGAACCGGGGCTCAATTTTGAAAATGGAACCTCCCGGGCTGGACACACATTTTGTTCCAGATGTCTCTTCTATGACAATATACTTCAATGGTTTGTCGTGAGTTTACTGACAAAACATCTTGTTAAAAAATGCAAGAAGTGCCAATAAATATAGTTTTTTAAATAAAATAAATAGGTAACTACAATTATAAGATAATACCTATTTGTCCTCGTCTACTTTTTGCGTTTTCCGTAAAGTGCTATATTTTTTTGAACTGTACTATATTTTTTTATAGCTTCGTCTGAAAAATACTATATTTCGTTGAAAAAATGTTGGTAACCCTACTCAAGAGTGTTACTATCTACGTAAGTAGATTATTATCTATCAACATACGTGTGCTAAAAGTAGGACAATTAAATACAAGCCCAAAAAGCAGGACAACCAGTAATATCTATCTATACCTACTCCGTTTTTTAGAAGAGTCCTATTTAGTAAACAAACTTACAGTGTCTTTAAAATACGTCTTAATTTGTAATTTTAAAACAAGGCAGACTAAAAATAATAATAATTTAAAGATAAATAAGCATTTAATGCTAATTAATTAATTTCTAAACTAATTTAAGTTAATATTCTCCATAAAAAGTAGGGCTAAGATTGTTTACCAAATAAGTCTTGTCTGGAATAACGAAGTAGGTATACCTATGTGTGCGTATCCTGAAAGATGACGTCAGAGTTTCAAGTACTTAAACGAAACAATTGCACGTTTTCTGCTAGTTAAGAGCGGTGTTAGGTACGTTCCGAAATGCTGATATAAGTTTATGACTATGAACAATTCCTGTTATTTTTTCCGCTATTTCACATTGCTTTGTTAGGTATTTATAATATGTAAGGTATTTATGATATGGTAGGTTTACAATTATCATAAAACATAATTGCGATCCAATCTTCAAACAGCGATGTCCATATAGAAAACGCAAATCAATGCGTCCGAGTTCTATGAAGTAATTATTTTCCTATAACCCATCTATCTATCTTCTTGTGTTTAAAGTTGTATTTTTGGTAACTTACTTTTACGTATAAATATTTGATAAACGATGGACCCACGAGTGGGAGATTTGTATATAATAATAAAATATATAAGGTACTATACCTCGTATTATCTATCGCTCTATGACAAAGCACCTTTCCGAAAAGCCAAAAAATGACGTACATAAGTGTATCAGTGATACCTATGTGAATAAATTAGGTATTTTGAATTTTGAATTTCGAAAGCAAGATTAATATTAGTCCACATCATAGTTCCAACATTTCCAACCAGCAAAATCAAATAAAAACGTTTGAAACCTTACCTCAGAAAGTAGACTAGTGAGAATCTGAAGAGGAGCCCTGGTAACGCTGTCGTCTTGTAACGGAGAGGTCATCACGAAATCCACCATATTCTACAAAATAGACAAGGAATTTATTAATTTAATTATATGCATTAAAAATATAGTAGCATTATGTTGACCTACTAAGCACATAAGATTGAGATGGTTAGCACGCGCACTGTATGACCCCCAACCCAATGTATTACCACGTATGACCACGGGGCGTATAGCAAACGGGAAGATGGCTGACCACAGTTGCAGTTCAGATTATATCAAGAGTAATTTATCAGCATTTAAGACAAGTTGAAAGAACTGGGACAAACTCGCGGAAATAGAGACAGTTTGACTGAAAAAGAGCAAGGATGGCAATCGCGACAAAAATTGGTACAAATTATTGGACAAGTCATTTCACTCTCCCCTCAGTATTGCGGTTGAAACTGTCGTTCTCTCTATGGTTTACAGTCACGAAAAGAGGTGCGGCATTGCACATTGCATTGCAAAAGAGGTGCAATGCCACATACAAGACGCTGATTGAATCGTCTGGTAAAGATGTAAAGGCCTTAGGTACATACAGAAGTATTGACGAAAATAATCACCATAATTATATTTTTTAAATTTCAATAAAGATAAAATAAATTAGATACTTTGTGAAATAGAAGAAAAACGGTACAGAATCATCATCATCATCACCTATAATTAGTTCATCACCATGGCTAAATACCGATTCTCAGATTTCCCATATTTTTGATAACGGTACAAAATCTCTTAGACATACGTTTTCCTTACAATGTTTTCCTTAACCGAAATAAGTAACAATTCATTTCTAATAGGAAATAGCTTAGTGAAAGCAGATATCTTCAGTTTTCTTTTACTTAACGGAAATCAATCTAGCTGAGTATTTTAAGTAAGCTTACCTAATGTTATAACTAATTTGATATGTGATACTGCGTATTGCGACGAATTGATAAAAGTGAATAACTCAAACGATGGACAGACTTATCATCTAACGTATCATTTATTCCTTTCATTTTATTTACGAATAAAAACTGGGTTTGATATAATAACATAATTGCGTCAACAACTAGATAAAACTGCAGTAGTGTGACGTCAAAAATAATTGCAATCACGCCAAATGAAAACTGATTTATCGGTGGACATAGCCGTTATCGACGGCAGCTTTGGTCTGTTTTATCGAGCCAATCTCCTCGACGACATAATCGTACTTACACTTTGTGACACTTAGCTAGATTATATCGATATCATATTATTATCAGTATCGGCAGAATATCACGCCACTATCCAATACCCAAGCGGTCTAAGGTGAACCAGGAGCAATATAGTTAAGCTATATAATGCGGGTACCCGCTTTGTGGCCAGCAATGCGCCGATGATACTTTTGGTGTTACTTTCTGATGTCCAGGGCGATTGTTACCACTTACCATACCATATCTGGTGGCTGCTTGTTTGTCCAGTAAACATTAAATAACGTGGTCATGTTACTTATAATTACAAATCAGCGGCAGCGAAAAAGGTTTTAGTTGTACAACAACAAGTATTGCTACAGGGCATGCTTAGGGCTCTAGCCTGAGATCTATCTCAGACCAATAAAAACTCTGATAGTAATAAATCGTCTATGATGTACGCCACTGAGTGCAATATCTGTCTCAAGTCAGCAAATATAAGTAAATGTTGTTTTATATCAACAACTTCTCTAACGCAGGTAACTAGACAATTTTGGATGTTTTATATGTAAGAACGCCGCTGGTAGCTATTTAGGTGGAGGTACCTACCTACCTTAACTAGGTAGGACTATGTTAAATTTATTGTATTCAACTTCTAATCTATATACCTAGGTACATAGTGATGACGTTGCCTACTCACCTTTAATTCTTTCATAACAAGTTCCTTTCTGACAGACTTTGTCAAAAAATTCCGGTATCTTATCATGTTTCTCTGAAAGATGAAGGAGACATGATTATATAGATGTTGTTAGACTGAGAACAAATAATATTGCGTGTAATCAAAGTGATTGTACTTACTCGCCACACAATGGAATAGTACCACTGGTCCCTGGTGTACGCGTCATTTGCCTGCAAATCAAATATTTTTTTAAAGTTACACGTTTAGTCGTAAATAAACTATAGCGTGAAATTAACAATAAATCCTTTCGATATGCAGTAATATTCATAAACAATCCTTCTGATTTGTAGTAGTAAGGTTGACAGAATTTGCATTGCTAACCTGTAAAAGCAGAGATCCGTGTGGCATAACAATCCTCAAGCAGTATTTCCTGGCAGGGTCCCAGCGGGATATACAGTACACTTCTTGCATACAGCTGTAGGACAGAGGCTTTTCTAGAAAACCGGAGGGCTGGAAAAAAGATTTTCTCTAATCGTAAATATTTCCAGAGCCCAAAAACAGGTTTTTCATACAATAAAAACAGAGGATTATACTGTATCAATTTTTAGATTCAGACAGATAACTAGTTTCGATGCTGATAAAAATAAACTGTTTATCTAAAATAACATGTTTTAGATCTAGTTTAATTTATACCGGAAAATACCGTACCACAGAATAAAAGTACCACCGTACCTAGGTACTAGGTATTTGATAGGAACTTGTACACTTATGCATTTTTCAAGAGGCTTTCCATCGGTACAACTGGGCAACTGGTACGTAGGTACATCGATAAACTTGTATCTTTTAATACAAATTTTTTATATTTATATTTTGATATTTATTTTTTAGATTCATTTTTTTATGAATTTCTAATAAGATACCTACGAACGTCTACATTTAATGACCTTAAACGGTCAAAGAGAAAAGAGCAACTGATAGGCTTGGTTGGACAGACTGGTGAGTGGTGCGGGCCGTACGGGTTACGAGATGCAATAGCTATAGTCTGGCGCAACGCAAGCTGCGGAGCAATGCCCCTCCGGGCCACGGCGAGGTTAACCGTGACGTCAGAGCAGCATCCCAAGCTAGTTCATACGTTACCTCAGCCTGTCGACCTTCTCTCTCCAACCCAGCGCTCCCCTCCCTCCCCCACATCTTACCTACATGACTATCTACGTCATACTCATAACAATTATGTAACATTCATTGTTATATTTAATTACTACTTTATACTTGCATTGTAATCACATTAAAGTTAATTATCACAATTATTTGTCAGAAGGTGACGTAATTGAAACAGTTGATTAAAAGTATTAATTAGTACTTAACACATTTGAACGACCTTTACAATGAGTTTATCAATTTAATTATGAACCTATGCATTACGTCCCAAACATGTGTTTCGCTAAAAACCACAACGTGATATAGGAAATCGAGTTAGCTCAAAATATCGCATATTTTATGCAAATCGAAGTATTTATATTCGGGTACATTATTTTTGTAATTTTTACAAAGACAATGACGCAGACGAGGCGAAGGGATGCCATTTATAAAAACATGTAAATCCCCTACGTAAGAGCTCATAGTAAACAAATATATAATAATTTACAAATAATAACCGTCATTGTCAAAATAATATTTATGTAAGCCAAATTCTTGCCTGCCAATTCTCGGTAATGGAATGGTGCAAATATTAATCATTTTTTAATGCACGAAAGGGCGTATTTGGATATATTATTTAATACACACACCTTATCCACAAACAATATTACTTTTAATATAACGGAATGAGGTCTCCTACTCTCCTAGAGTACAAGCCGACTTCCCGTAATCTTGGTGCACCCTGGTCCCTGCTGAACGTCCCTCAGAACAGAAGAGGTCGATGAGTTCCGTAAATTAATTGGGTAGTTTGCTCGCCTAACTAACTACTACGTCCCTAAAATTAGCCGTAAAATACTTCATACAGGTTTCATACATTTTTCAGCCGCTGTGTTGGATAATGCGATGCAAGTAATGATGCAATGCGAGCGTCCCGCTTCGTAGAGACCGAGTTTACCTAAGTATCGCGTAAAAAGAAAGTTAAAACGAAAGTTTAAACTAACAATAAGTACGGGTTTAGTGACGTTAAGGAACACATAGTAGCTTGGTGTTAGAAGCAGTGTTGCCAACCCGGTATCAGGTTTTGGGGCTAAACACAGTTCAAAAAGGGCTAGATTCGTCCAATACATTGAAAATAGGGGCTATTGCTTAATTATATTATCAGAGGTGAGGGCGAAAAAAAAAAGGTCGTCAGACGCTGTACAAGTATGATAATGGTAATTTTTTGCATGCCTAAAGTCTGGCAAATGTGAGCGATATTCAACAACTAACACCATTTTGTAACCACATTTTCGCAAATAAATTATCATTATTGGTGTGAATGCGATGCAGACTTTAAAGACTGCTACTGGTTCATGCGGGCGTTTTATATAGTGGACTGTAGTATGCGTTGAAGGAAGAAAGTCACGGGTTATTTGGAGGGTTGGCAAGCACACTAACCTGGATGCAGGACTCGACTGGTACTCGTATTAGCATCGACGGCTAGGCGGCTGCTCCAATGTCTCCAATCTTCTTTTCTTCTTGACTTCTTATTGGTTATTATGCCGTAATTGATTGGTTTAGCTTTACTATTACACTTCACAGTAATATCACTTGCTTTATGAGAGTTATTTAGCGGGCGCGGCGATGCGGTTTTTAGATAATATGCGGATTAGTTCATTAAATTCAATAATGGATGCGTGTTGCATTCGAGCTTGGCGGGAGACTTCTTTGCGACTGACTAAGCCTCGGCGGTGTGCGAGTGAATCCGCTATATAAGAGTGCGCTTGCCAGAAAGAGAGGGAGGATAGGAAATTAAATAGAGAAGGAATGGATTGCCGCGCTTTCATAGAAGATATAATAATTTTGGCGGGAACAGCGGGAGCAGGCAAATGCATCCACAGAGTAATGCCATTATTGGCGCGAACATCCCCCCGGCCTTGAGGTCTCCTCAACCGGCAAATAAAGATGTATATAAACATAAATATATATATATATATAGCGGAGTCAATATCATGAAATAAGAATGATGCGATTGCGGAAAAGCGGTGCGATATAAATACTTTACTAAAAATAGCGTGATATTATAAACTTAAAAGTATCTAAAAGAATATATAATATTTAAAATATATATAAGGTTAAGGTGCGAGTTATTGTGTGGGTAGAGGGCACAGTCTAACGACTGGGCGTTGCAGAGTAGAACTCTTAGTTTTCACTTGTGCAACGCGCACCACACCGTCTCTACCGGGAAACAGTTCAGTGACAACACCTAGCGGCCACTGTAGCGGTGGAATGTTATCCATGTCAATGAGAACGATTGTTCCCACTGAAATAGGCGTGGAATGTTTGTTCCATTTTTCCCTCGTTTGAAGGGTGTGTAAATATTCAGATCTAAAACGTTTCCAGAATGACTGAATTAGAGAATCAAGTAAAGAAAAGCGTGATAATAGATGAGTGCGTTCTTTACTTAGATCCGCGGCGGGTAAATGTTCAAGCGGTTTTAATGCAAGGAAAAGTGCGGGTGTAAGTGCAGTAGGCTCCGATGGATCGCTACTTAACACAGAGCGGACGCGAGTTTAAGATACACTCGATCTGAAGGTAGTTTCCAAGTAATGCGGTTATCAGTCAGGACCTGATTGATTTAATCAGATTTAAAATATTCGTCACATTGTAAAAATGTATGTAGTTCGTTTAAGTACGAACGCGAGGCAATAAAATTAGTTGCGTTGTCGCTATGCGTTTGTGCCGAAAGCAAACGTTGCACTTGTGAACGCGAGATCTGAATAAGCGACATGCGGAAAGTATCCGATATTTTTCGTGTAGAGCAGCGAGTAAGAACTGCGGGCAAGCGTGAAAGTTTTTTAAATGATAATGATCAATTAAAGGTCTATAATATGCCCATTCTTCGGTAATAATATTGGATGCTTGTGCGATTGTGACAATGACGAGTATTGTAGACGTCCACCCACACGGAGTAGATCGTCCGCGACAAAAGGGTATAATTTACGTAATGCGGAAGTGCCAGGTAAGCCCTTCTGTATATTTTTTATGTCTTCAGAAAAAGCGATATTTTGTACGACTTTCATTATGATAGTTTCAGCGTGTTCCAAGTCAGAAGCGGTTATCGTTTTATTGCGTGGTAATTTATTTATAAATTTTAATACGTAAGCTACCGAACGGATATACCTACTTACTCCATTTTGAAAATTTCAAACTAAGCGTGATAAGAGGATGTTCTTGAATATTGCTAACGGTATGAGAAACAGTTTTTTGTTCTGGTAAATTTGTAGAATGAGAAGATAACTGTTTTATTGGCCACTCACTACTAGGTAGTGTAATCCACGCGGGACCATTGAGCCAAAGATCACAATTTATTATTTGCGACGGTAATAGTCCGCGGGAAATATGGTCAGCGGGGTTTTCTGATCCTGCGATATGATAAAATTGATCAGATGATAAAGAAGACTGTATCTGCGAAATACGGTTAGCAACGAAGGTGTTAAATCGGTGCGGTGAAGAGCACACCCAACAGAGTGCGACTTCAGAATCCGAGAACGCGTAAATTTTATCAATCGGATGTCTCGCGGATAGCGTATCATAAACGGTACTTACTAAGTTAGCGAGTAACACTAAGGCGCATAACTCGAGTCTAGGCAGCGTAACCGTTTTTAAGGGAGACACCCTGGACTTGGAACAGAGCAGCGTAACTACCGGTGGGTCGTCACCATTAACTACGTGCGAGTAAATCACGCAGCCGTATGTATGCCTTTTCACTGGCATCAGCGAACGCGAGTAGCGAAACTTGCGAATTTTTATCAATTCTCATATGACGTGAGAACTGTAAGCGCGATATCAGAGGTAGCTCTGAAATATAGTGTTGCCACGTTTTGACAACATCTGCGGGCGGAGTCTGGTCCCAATCAAGTTTGAGAATCCATAAGGCTTTGATTAAAAGTTTAGCGTAGAGAATAACTGGACCAACTAATCCTAAAACATCGTACAAGCGAGCGGTTGCGGATAAGATTGCATGTTTAGTGCATGCGAGCGGCGGCGGGGACACGAGAAAACAAAAGCTATCGTTAGCTTGATGCCAACGAAGCCCTAATATTTTTAAAAATATTATCGTGATCAAAGGAAACGGTTTCCAGTTTACGATGCATTGCGGGAGTATGTTGTAATAGTTCTGAACTATTACTTGTCCACTTAACTAACTCAAATCTACCACGATGGAACATTTGAATCAGTTGAGTGGCTATGTCGACAGCGATGTCAACATAGGGTGCGGAGAATGCGAGGTCGTCTATATAAATGTATCTCTGGACCACCGATGCGGCCAGAGTGGTTGTCAGTCTCCGCTTCTCCTAAAATAATATAACCGAGTGAGGTTTCAATGGCACTGGGAGATTGCGAACTAATTATTTTATCAGATAATAAAATTTGTAAATAGGTGTTCACTCCTAATAAAACGTCAATATCACCAGGCTGGTGAAATGAATCGTCGGCTAAGCGTATTTTATTTAAGAAATTTATTTTAGAAATATCTATAAATGATTCGGGTAATTGACCCGTTAATGTGGGTACTACTAGCGGTTTAATTTGATACCTATTATTATCATCAAAGCGGGAAGTAAATTGTAAGGAAGTGACACCTAAAATCCTTTGCGATATTCCACCGATTCCATGCACCTCATTGAAGGGAGTTTTATTAGAAATCGGTAAAGATAAGCGTTTGCAACAATCCTTTGTTACATAATCACTTTGTGAGCCTGGGTCCACTAAACAACGAAGAAAATGTTCGTGGCCATATTTATTTACTATTTTAATTTTCGCGGTTCCTAATAATGTCGTGTAACAATGAGGCTTATTTAATAATTCGCGGGATACATTACAAGACGAAGACGCGTTTTGTCCCTCTTGCTTGTCTGTCGAAGAAAAATCGACCTTATTGGTATCGCGTGAAGGCTTGCTAAAGAAATGCGGGCGAGTCGACGTATTTCGTACCGTAGAATCATCGACTTTATTAGTATTATGCGGAGCGTCGTTATCAGAACGAGAGCGGTTAAATGAATTTTGCGTATTTTTTGTGAGCGATGAATCGATTTTATTTGTATTATTATTATTACTGAAAATATGAAGTAAAGTATGATGCGAGCGAGAACAATGTTTACATTTGCGTTGCGATTTACACATTGATAATGCGTGTTTGTTACTTAAACAATTAGTACAACATTTATTTTGTTTTATAAAATTATATTTATCGTGAGTAGTGAGTTTTAAGAAATGCGGACAGACATATAAATGATCATGCTCCTTTGACTTGCATAGAATGCATGAACGCGATGAATCAGTATTAATATATGTTTTACTAACTTTATAAGGAGCGGGACTAAATTTAATATTAGTTTTATTATTATCACCAGACGACGACGTATGCGGACTGTGCGGTGAAGGAAATGTATGGCACAATGCCCTATTTTGCTCGAATAAAAATTGAATCAAATCAGAATATTTTGGTATATTAACTTTGCGGCACGACATTTCAAAGGCTTTTACAGTTTCGCTATCTAATTTTCTAAGCGCTATATTTAAAAAGAGAAAATCAGATATGTCATCAATTTTAAGTTGCCTAAGAGCGTTAATAGAGGCGTCGAACTTGTCCATAAAGTTATGATAACCAGCGGGCGTATTAGCGTTAACATTTTTTATTTCCAACAGCTGATTTATGTAAGTAGTAGCGAGTGCACGCTCGTCATTGTATCTGTGGATAAGTGCGTTCCAGATCACTGAATAGTTTTCAGCTGTAGGCATAAGGCCTGCGCAGACAGATAATGCCTTGTCTGATAACTTACTGACTAAATAGTACACCCGTTCAGCGTCTGTTAACTGGTGGTTTTCATGGACTAGCGTTTTAAATTGTTGGTAGAACATAGACCAGTGTCGTATGTCTCCATTGAAAGTTAATAATTCCATAGGCGGGAGCGAGGGCTTAAACTTAGCGGGTAAATTATTGTCTAAATTCAAAGACGAATGCGGAGCGGATAATTTTGAAACTTTACTTTTAACGCGGCTGTACAAGTCATGAAAAGAATTTAAAGGTTGGAAATCTATTTCCGCGTCTGGATTTACCCTTAAATTCTTAATATTAAATTCTTCCAAAGTGTCCTTGAACTCATCGCGTAAGTATTCAAGGTCAGCCGCGGTACTAAGAAAAGAACTCTGCGAGTCAGCGTCCAATGCACTGATTGACAAATCATAGATTGATTGCATGCGTGAAAATATGGAATTACGTTTAGCGATTAATATTTTTAAAGTAATTTCGTCGTCTGAAATCGTCCTAGCATCATGATATTTGGCTTTAGTAGTCATTTTGTGAACAAAGTTACTCGTTAATAAAAATTATGCGAGGATAAGTACAAAAAATATTATGCGAGCAATAAACGAGTTATAATACGATTTGTCGTAAATACAAAAATGGCGTATTACTAAATGCGGAATATGGAATGCGTTTAAGTATAATTTTTCGATATTAGATATAGAAAGTTACACAACAATGAAGTACAATAGTAAAAGCGGTGCGGTGCGTTTTGCAAATGAAATTAAATAAATATGTATAGTAAACCGTGAAGGTATATGTAATGCGAGCGGAATATACTACACACATAAATTTATTTGCAAAAAGTAATAGAAATATAATAGGATATGAATCCGGTTGATGACCAATTTTATACGGCTCGAAGTGACCAAAAACTTTTGGTGTGAATGCGATGCAGACTTTAAAGACTGCTACTGGTTCATGCGGGCGTTTTATATAGTGGACTGTAGTATGCGTTGAAGGAAGAAAGTCACGGGTTATTTGGAGGGTTGGCAAGCACACTAACCTGGATGCAGGACTCGACTGGTACTCGTATTAGCATCGACGGCTAGGCGGCTGCTCCAATGTCTCCAATCTTCTTTTCTTCTTGACTTCTTATTGGTTATTATGCCGTAATTGATTGGTTTAGCTTTACTATTACACTTCACAGTAATATCACTTGCTTTATGAGAGTTATTTAGCGGGCGCGGCGATGCGGTTTTTAGATAATATGCGGATTAGTTCATTAAATTCAATAATGGATGCGTGTTGCATTCGAGCTTGGCGGGAGACTTCTTTGCGACTGACTAAGCCTCGGCGGTGTGCGAGTGAATCCGCTATATAAGAGTGCGCTTGCCAGAAAGAGAGGGAGGATAGGAAATTAAATAGAGAAGGAATGGATTGCCGCGCTTTCATAGAAGATATAATAATTTTGGCGGGAACAGCGGGAGCAGGCAAATGCATCCACAGAGTAATGCCATTATTGGCGCGAACAATTATCATTATCATTTTCGATATCTTTCACTACCTTTTATCGTTTTTTCGATGGATTGCATCAAAAAGTTCGTGGAAAACCTGAATTTATCCCTTTTTTTTTGAAGATGGCGGAAAATGATTTTGGGGCTAGAAATTGGGCTAGGTGCTAAAAAAATTATTTGAGGGGCTGAAAACCCGTAAAAAGGACTAGATCTAGCCCCGAAAGGGCTAAATTGTAAAAATGATGACGAAGTGATGAGGTTGATGATGAAAAACAGCTATTTTTTGTCATTATCAATTCATTGCCACATATTGTATCATCATTCACATCATATATCATCATACACGATGTATCTACAAAAATAAAATAAATGACGAAGGTAATAAACCTAGTTAAAAACTGAATCATAGACTTTCAAATTTACATTATTACATAGGTATTATTACACTATAACCAAACTAAAGTTTGCAACCTTATTATGGCTGCAAACATATTAAAATAAATAATTATGTTATGGATGGAAACGGGTATTCTAGAACGCTAATAAAAAAAATAATTAATGCAATATCAAACTATTTACTGCAAACATAAACATGTAGTTATAAATATCCAATAATCGTCTATTTATTATCCTTTAAAACCGAAATTTGATGATTACATTACTTTTCTAAATAAATATTTTAGGATAGTTTGGAAATAAGTAAGTACAGAATAGAAATATTTGGACAGATAAAAATATAAACATTTATTGATGAAATATAATTCTTGAGTTATTATTTTATAGATGTTTATTGCCGAATACAGATTTTTCTAAAATATAGGCAATGATGAATAACATAGACTTTTTATATTATCGATATATCTCTTTATAAATACACCCAGTTAAAATTTTTACCCGACTGCCAAAAAGGGTTATTAGGTATATTATGTGACTTTCATTTATTTTTTTACGTCATTCCGTGCATTGACTTTTTAATCTATTCTGGTTTGTAAACTTCAAAATGTATAGGTATAATCGAGTATTCTTACATTAATTTTTCAGATATTTTGATTGGCAAATGCATTCCATATAATACCCATATAGTGTCTGCGTGACCAGAGATGATTGGTTTAATGACGCACGAATCTGCTCTTATCGGCTTATTGACCTCATTGTTGAGTTCATGATAAAAAAACAATCGTCCAATTTAAATATCACACGTCATAAATCACATTAACTTTCCTATTGTAATTAATTGAATCACATTGAGCGCCCAAATTATGTACGACCTACGTGTTTAATCCCTTTAAGATTTGAATTTAATTAATTAATTTAAGATTTGAAGAGACATTGAAGTATAATGTCACAGTACAGACATCTCAAACAAAATGTGTATGGTTCCCGGGAGGTTCGATTTTCAAAATTTCCCGGTCCTCCTTTCAAAATCGAACGAATCCATTGAAGATTGAAGCCACGTGGCACCAATGCATTGGGAAATATTATATGGTGTTCGCGGTGTCGGTTCTATACGCTAGTAATAATACAATTAAATGAGAAGAGATTAATTTTTTTTACATGACGCAGAACATTTATATGATGAGTAATGCTGAGCTCGGATTGACGTAGGTACATTTATATTTGCTCAGCTGAACATTTACAGGCCATTAAAATATCTAGTGAAAGTAATAATAAGTAGTAATAAAATGTCCTTATCATTAGGCTAACTGGCTTATCTCATGATTTTCCTGGTATACCAATTAGTTCGGTACCTGGGTGTTAGGTGGTAATAAAAAAATAATAATATTCCAATGGATTTTCCGGGTTTTATCTCAAAATCAATGTTAATTTTAGGACCTGGAAATTCAGCATAACTTTAGTTTTATATTTTTCTAAAAACTCGTCGTGATTGAATTCTACGTAATCGATCTCATTATCTCTCATCTCATCATCTCATTAAAAACCTAGCAAATAATTAAATTTGTAAGAGTAAAATACTCACAGTTTTAGATACGACGTGATCTTCCAGTAGACATAGCACGTGAGATTCCCATCGTCTAAGAAATTTAGTTGCGAGTATTTTGTCCACAACCGTCCTGGTGTGTTGGAAGCAGCATACTTTGAGCGTTCCTTCTGTGGCCAACTTGTACCGAGGACCCGGCGGCGGCACGGGGCCTCCTGCAGAGCTTGACAATTCCAGGCCAAGGCTGTCGACGCAGCATTCGGGGCTTGAACCCTGTACACAAACATGAAAAAATCAATACTATGCCTAGGAGAGTAATAGCATAGGATAGCAGTACCTATCTACAGTTACACATTTCATGATCATTATTGTAAAGATGCTGCAAAAAATATGTATCGGCGCGGCGCGGCGTGGTCTGTGAGAAATATATTTAAAAAAGTTTTAATAGTAAGTACATTTAATTCAAGCGGTTGTTTCATAATAAGTAATAAAGAAGTTAGGTAAAGAAGAAAACGTTGTGTTTGTGTATACAAATCGTGATCGGTCAGTGAAAGCCACTGAGAGGAACCTCTTGACGGATGTGGCGGCTGGCAGCAGATGTTGTTTACGCTATCTTAAGAGACAAAGTATATATTTTAGTGAAATATTTTTTTTATATTTATACATTCCCGTCCGAACATTCCCTGTGTCGCGGTTGGCATGGAAGATATCCCTAAGAGGCTCGACCAAAGAACAAATATTATCTGTCATATAAATAAATATCTGCTACGGTCGGGAACGAAGTAAGGACCCGCTTTGCAGGCAGGGTCACTAGGACCAAGTAGGCTACGAGGCCTACGAGGTCGTCATAATAATGGAATATTAATTTATTAATCATGCACCAATACATAACCTATATCTATGTTCTAAATTATTTGTATTGTTCCCCAATTTAAACGATTTTTAAAATAGTGAAAATTAATTTGTTTCATTTTAAATATCTCCTTTGCATTGTTGTGCTTACACCTTATAATTGCCACCAATATTAAATAATAATAATAAAAATTATTATCCGATAAATTAGACTTCTTGAAGGCGAACATGTAGATGTAGGTAGAGTGATTGTAGAGTCACAGATACTGTATGTTAAGTGCATATTTAGTTATCATCCTAGGAACCTGTCCTCGTGAAATTGTAAAGGTCAGTAGGGGCCAAGAGCAACTATCCATTACGAAAAAAAAACATCCCAGGATATGTAGAAACTAGAGATGTCTTAATTTAGCTTACATTACAGGGTATATTATTATTTTACACATTTTATTAGTCACAAAACATCTTTAACAAATAGGTACTTCATAAATGTTATTCTTCAGTTAAAATAATTACTATTATAATTATCTTAACGGGCAGAAAGTGCCTTGGTGATTGCACGAAAATATAAATAGTCTTACATAAATAATTATTAGGTAAGAATGTTAAAAATAAGCTTATTCTCGAATCGAGTGCGTACTACGTATGACTGGTTCAATATAAATAAAATTATAAAAGTATTTATTAAACTACTACTTACATCAACCATATTGACTACCTAATGACGACGACAAAACCATTTAAGTCAATTCGCAAAGAGTACGAAAGACATAGAACGTCTCTTATCGTTCACTTCAGATATTGAAGGGTGATACGTAAAAATCGATGACGTAAACCCCATTCCCGTAATGTAACAATAAGTAGGTATAAATTTTTACACGCATCTTGTTTCTCTTAGAAGTTTTGTAAATGTCAACACGAGCGAGACCAAAATATAGAGGAGTGTAGGTGGGGATAACCGTGCCACGCCCTCCTATTTACTAATTTATTGGAAATGTTAGTATGCTTTACGCGTATCACGTAGTAGTACTTACGTTATTACGTGGTGTTATTAGGAGGCTAGGCTTGTGAACCGAACAATATTGGAAATATATCAACCAATCAATCAATTTATATACATTATTCTATCGCTCTGTCTTACAAGATTTTAATTATTCTTCAGTTAAATTATTTAGTAGATATTTGGCTTTCTAATACTAAGAGTCTCTGAGCTAAGCCACGGGTGGCAATGACGAATGACGATTCGATAATTGGTAGGTAGTGACATTGCTCACATATTATTATATTAAACAATTATACATTTATAGTATTATATTTTTGTTTATTTATATATTTATTTGCTTAATCAATATTACCTACACTCTAGTATCGAACGCTATAGCAATGAATGATAAAAAAAATTCTGATAGAATGCAAATGACGCGTTGTGTGTTGAACTGTTGACGATCAATAATATCAAATGACAGAAGTTTTTTAATTTCCACCACAACACCCAATATGATGGAAGTGCCCGAACATTAAATCGATGTGGCCTTGGTTTAAAATGATTACTCGTTTATTAATACTTACTTAGTGTGTGTTATTTCTATGCGAACAGTCGAAAAACAACATAAGGAGCTGCTAATTTTAAATATTCATAGCTGCCCATTGACATCCTTAGTTCCAAAGGCATCACTGATACATTGTTGGTGAAAACGAAAGCCGTGATCTCGCTTGTGCTATGATAAATGTATCAGGGTTGATACATGTCATGGCTAACTGGATGAAAAAGTCTACTAACGTACTTTTTCGCGCTTAGTAATCTCCAACTGACACAATAGGGATGTTGACACTAACTCTAAATCAATATTTTATGTTTATAGTATTAAGAGAAACATTAAAAAACCTAAAATATTATTCTTTTGTCGTAATCAATCCCAATAAATGAAATATAATTAATTTAAAATGTTAAAAATAGTACTCACTGTCACGTGACTTCAAACGCCATTTTGAGCTTATGACGTCATTACTCGTATTTTATATGAAAGTTCAACAAACTACAGTAGACCGATAGTATTGAATATAGGTTAGTGACGTCACGTGAAGTTTTTGGTGGGAGATAATGATTTTTGTTTATCAATTTTTGTTTTTAAATTGAAGATTATTATTTTATAATATTTTTTTCGTGTATATTAAGGTTCTATCTATGAAATAAAATTAAATCCTAAAATTAGTCAACATCCCAATTGTCTCGCCCGCTATTCAGCAAGGCACTACGACTTGGGCATGTTGGCTTGGTCTCAATGGACAGAGCCACTTACATGATCTCGTAATCATGGATTGTTTAATCTATGTGCATGTACCGATGTCATAAAATATCTCTTTACAAACTTTAAATTTCCATATGCACCAATACAACGACAACAAAACCACAGATGAGGAAGTGAACTTGAAGTATTAATGATAGATAGAAGCATTATACTTTCACATAAGTGTGAAGGCGCCCTTAGACACACTGCACAATAAATTGACGATCTTGGCTCCAATCCAGTCTTAAATTTCCGTAGGAGTAAACGTTTAAGATTCTGGGAATCACTCGGTTTTTCCCTACAAAAGAATGCGATGTTAGTAAATCCAAATTACGAATACTTGGAAAGAAACCGCATCTTAAGAAAGTGGTTTCCATCTAGGTGGGAATTAAAAATAAGTACAAACTTAAATGCACCTTTCGTATGGTCACCTGATGTTTGCAGTAACAAAAAAGAATTAAACACTAAACACTGTATTATTATTACAATAACACTAGGTACTGCTTTAGCAGCATATCATGAATATAATAAAAGCATGGAATTCTATTACGGAGTAATCCATCTCATAAACTAAGAACATTCATAATTAAAAAAGTGTACAAAAACATTGTGGAGCGGAGTACCTTTTGAGTCAAGTAAGCTTACAATATTAATCGATGTACATTTTATAGATATAGATACTACCATACTACGGTGTTTTGTAAAGGCAAACAAAATTTATTTAAAACTAAATTGTGATAAGCGAAATTCTAGAAAACCTAATAATATACACTTCTCTTTGATAAAACTCCACGTAGGTAGTTCCCTGCGTCTAAACAATTATTATGGAATGTGTATTAAAATTTGTAATAAGCTATCTGTTACTCTTAAGGATACATATCGCACCCTCAGTGGAAAAAGGGCATAAGATGAAAATTGCAATTTTACAGGAGAGCCAAAAAACTGTTAGAATATCAGTAAGTATAATAGTCAAAAGAATTTACATTACGATTTCTTGCACAAAACCGTCAAGATTAATGATAAAAAAATTTGAAAAAAATTGAGCATATTATGCAGCTCTTTCCAATCATATTAATAACTAAAATTTAACGTAAGACGACTTATGTTTTTTTCCACTGAGGGTGCGATATTATATTAATTGATATTATATGAATTAATAAAATGGTTGGTTGGTTGGTTAAATTGTTTTATATGGTAATTGTTATTTTTTTATGGAAATAGCCGGCAAACGAGCTGACGATCCACCTGATGGTAAGTGGCTATCGCCACCCATGAACATCAGCAACACTAAAGGCATCACTGATGCGTTGCCAGCCAAGAAAGAAAGAAGGAAGAGAAAGAAAGTTGTTAATTAAATTAACGATTAAATGCAAATAAATGTATATTTTTAAATACTTTTAAAAACAAGCTTCTAAAATTTTGTGTTTGTGTTGTGGGCCGCTGAGGATTTCCCATGTCTAGAGTCAATCTTGAGCGTAGTATCAGGTCACCATTATCACAAAATGCATTGTCATTGTTAACCAATGAGAAGAAGTACTTAGTTCTAATTCTGTTAGCAAGATTTGACCCATACCTACATACATGTTTAGTGCTAAGAAGAGTAAGAAGTTAACGAACAAAGTAAGTTAAATAAAACCGGGCAAGTGTGTGTCAGGCCACGTGCAATGTAGGGCTCTGAAGTAGTTAAGTTTATTGACTACTACTCATTAACTACTTATGCTAACATAGCCGTGATAGTTTTCCTTGTAAATTCATCATATAACTTATTTTTGAGAATTTTTTCACTTGTCCAACTCCAACCGTTTAGCCAGCAGGGGAGATACTTGTCTCTAACCACTAACTCTAACTTAAATCAAATATTTCGCAAACAGACCCCTAAATCCAAAAATATAATAAAACATTCATCTCCACATTACCTTACATACCTACCCTGAAAAAAAATATTTTTCAATATTTTATTCTACAATTCCTGAGTTTTAATAAATATGTAAATCCATGCCAAATACCATATTTTAGCAATAAGTGTCAAGGGGTACAAGGGTTCCGATTTTACTTTAGAACTCTAAAAAGCGTGTAAAAACATTTTCCAATACAAAGGGCGGCCTAACTTTGACACACCTGACGACGTGTGACGTCACTGACGTCGTCGTTGGACGTGTTATTCGGCACATACTTGTACCTAGTACTTATGTCACAGACATGTATCTAGAGACTTATGTATGTATGTACGTCATTCTGATTACGAGTTTCTGTTGCAAAGTATTTCCTCACCTGACTAACTGAGGTTCATGCAAATCATGCTATTAATATGGAATTAAATAGTAACCTTACTATTTTAATGTCGTTTCTAAAAATACAATTTAAATATAGTTTTTGTTAGGCTGAGAAGGTTGCAACTCGGGCAGTACAAGGTTTTCATCTTTTTAACCGTAAAGTTTTGTATTGTAGTAAAGTGTCAGGAATGTAGATGTTATTTTGCTAATGAGTCACTTGTCCATAGGAGTTACAAAGAACAGTTTTTATTTCAGCTTGGTAATGGCCACTAGGCCATTATGACTGTACAACTTATGTACATACCTATGTCCGGCTTACGTACTTCCTTTCCATGCTCGACAACGTTTTGTATACGGTCCTTTTATGTTAAAAAATAAAGGAAATTCCATTTGTCTAAAAATGTGTCATTTTGTTGTAAAATATGTATATTGTACTGTTAAATAAATAATCATCATGTACCAATTAAAACTAAAACTACTCATTCTTAGACACGAAAACCGGGAAAGTGTGTGTCAGGCCACGCGCAATGTAGGGTTCCGTAGTTCATCGACTATTACACATTAACTATACATATAACTGTTTAAGCTAACTTAGCTATGATAGTTTTCCTTTTAAATTCATCAATATCCGGATGACCGAGCTTAGCTCGGTTTAGTATTGCTTAACAACGCCATCTGCTTTAGCTTTAGTGTAGCTACTCGCCAATAGATGTCAGGAAGAGTCTATTGTAGCCGTTTTTCATTGGCTGAAAACACGGATAAAACGACATTTTTTAAAAATGAATCCTAGCAAGATCGATTTATTGCCCCCGAAACCCCTTGCATATTAAATTTCATGAAAATCGTTGGAGCCGTTTCCGAGATTCAGAAAATATATATATACAAGAATTGCTCATTTAAAGGTATTAGATATTATTATAGGCTATTGCTGTAAATTTTCTTACATTTCCAACACCTAACATTTAGCTGGCAGATTAGGCTGGGCACTTGACTGTAACCAAAATGAGCACTTTAAAGCGGAATATTTCGCAAACGGACTCCTAAATCAAAAAATCTCTGCAGACCAAAATAATTTTTTGCAGATCCATGATATTTTTGAATGTTTGGAAACTCCTGGGTACGGAATCCTAAAACAATTATTATTGACGTGGAAATATACTCGTATATCATAATTAATTATATTATAGTGTTTACAAAAAAGCAGTTTTCGTTATAAAAAGGTAGGATTTTAATAATTACTTAGCTGATGCTTAGAGAGCTAGAGGAGTGACCGGATCGAATGTCGGATTTTCTCCCACTAAAATTCCCACGACAGTAATTTGGATAAATATGTTACGGAGAATACAAACCTTCACCTAAATGCACCTTCGAATAAAACAGAACAGTTTATGGCCATGATAAGCAACTATATTCCTTCCCAGTATGTCAATCAATAGCCAATGAAACTTCTATTCTTGAACTCTCAAAATATGGCGTGCTATTTTTGTCATGAGCAGGTAAAATCTTAAAATACGATTCAGATTTCATAAACCAATTAGTTAAATGCGGTTTGGTATACATTTCAAAGTTCTATGGTTTAAACAAATGTGTTTTGAATCGTTGTTTCCTAACGCGGTATCTGTTCTGACGTCAAATGTAACCTTGTACTTGAAGCTTCACAGATATTTTAAATCAACTGTTAATAAAAATTGTTTGGGTATATTGTGCTGTATGTATGTAAATAGCATATTCCATTTAACTGATATTCATATTATTATTAGAAAAGGTCAAAGGGATGGTAATCTCACTAGTCTATATGACGGTTGTTTTAATGTAATCTACTACTAGGTAGTACTATTTTGAATTTTGTAATTAGTAATTATTGTTTTTGTATTTTAAGGTTACCACACCTAAAAAAGAAACGGTGGAATCCTCACTTTGTCATCCGTGTCTGTCAAGGCCCTTGTTTCAGGAACGCGTATGAGCGGTAACGATAGTTTTCCAATGGCAAGTTATTCAATTCAGTTTATACATAATAAGAGCAATGTTCGGTTCTACAAGTGGTGTGACACACTCGGGTGCTCGAGTCCGACTCGCACTTGGCCGGTTTTTTAATAATAAATACCCTCATCACCTTACATTATGCATACATTAAATAAACAAAAATTTCCACTGCTAAACATTACGCCTTCCATATTAGCGATACACCCTGTAGATACACCATTTCAAATGCTACCGATTTTATTAGTTATTAGCTTACCTTGTCGGTATAAGCTCCTATTATTGATCGTTATTCGATTTTTCTACTCTTTTCGTTATCGATCCATGAAACAATGCGGTCTGTCCGTTGCCTCTTCAGCCGAGAAACTTTGAGAGGTTGTAAGTAACCTTTAACCTTTCCCATACCATTTGGTGCGTTTATCCGTGTACCGTTATTTATAATAAAGAAAAACCATGTGGGAAATTTCATAAGGAAAAATTTAATTCAATTTGTGCTTCACTGAGTTCAGCAGATGGCGGGGTTGAAACAACTTGTTTTAACAAGTTGTTTTGAAACACATGTTTTAAACAGTGTTTAAAACAGTTTAAATTTAAACCCTGTCTTTTATCACACGTTTAAAAACACAATTTAAAACAAGTTTAAGCATTGTATAAAACAGTACGAAAAAACAAGCTTTAAAACTACTTTTAATGGCGAATTAATGGATACCTATAAAATGAAAATAAATTTATATTTAGGAATCTAAATAGCTTGAAATAAAACCAGTTCAGTTTATGCTATTGGCTATGTTATATTTTTGAACTTTTATTAACATTTTAATCAAATGAAACATTATTTTTGTGTTAAGTAATTTATTCAATCAAACAAAGATCTAAGTACCAGGATTTATATGGGACAAGATAACCTATTTTTGAAACGCATTAGAATATTCAAAATTGTAATCTTTTGATTTTCAATTAATAACAACCAGATAAAATCAAAATTAAGTCTCAGTTAGGTCAGAATATAGTATTTTGTAAATATTTAATTTACTATGGCGAATTTAATAAAAGATCTAGTCTAGAAAGGAAACATTATAGGTGGAATTAATTTAAAATAATGCCCTAAACTCAATAGATGTTTCACATCAAAAATATCATGCGGGAGATTTCAAAAGGAAAGCATAGTTCGTATAAGATTAATTCGATGAATGACGAATCCATGTTCTTTGTGTGTAGAGTTTAAAAATAGTGATAAAAGAACGAAAACCCATATGAGTACCTATTGAATACTTTGTCTACGTTTCCCACGCTCTAGGCACAGAAAGTCTTGCTTTTAGAGGTATATTTACAGGTGTAAATAAAGGTTACTACTAGGGACATTGGGGTGGGATTAAATACATACATACTCCAATGTATGATCTACTACGTCACTAACAGGACTCGGCGACGCGCGTCGGCGTCGTACTTGTCAAATAGCTAGTGGTTTTATAATCATGGTACTTTGATTGTAGGCATCGTTGAAGCTATTGCCAAAGTTTTTTAGCTACCTACTACCTCACCTGAGCGATCAGAGGGGGGATGTGCATTTAATAATAGTTTTAGAGTTGCATATTCAGTACACATATATTATGTCACATACTTGTCTCGATCACGATCACTTGATCACAATTTAAGTAAATCAAATTATTCGAATTCCAAAAGGGTAATGTGTTACTCGATCTTAAGTAACATTTATTCAAAGCACGCATAACATTATGTAATCGACTAGGCTTAGTTTAGTGTGACCTCCACAATCAGTGATGAAAATATATGACACATTGTAGACAGACAGATATGTTCTACTGACTTATAATATATGCTCAATATCACATTTCACAATTAATGACCAAGTGTGATGGGACGCGGGAATTACTTGACCACTTAAAGCCAACGAATTCAAAATTCCCGTCATCATCATCAGTTTTCACATCAGAACTTCTTATCAGGGTCATGATTAAAATTAAACGAATTTTAGCTTCAGTCGAGTATCTACCTATATCTGTTTCGTCTCCTCATTTAGCGTGTACATGACACGTTAGCATACATTTATTCAATGTCAGAATAGTGGTTTAGCCTAGATAAACAGACAAGTGTAAATGAGTGTTGATTAAAGAAAATGACAATAACGAGCGAATAACATCCGCATTACCCAATGCCAGAGAGAGGTCTTAATAAAGTTATGTTCTTTTTGTATGCGGTCCGATTAAGCATCGGACAAAAATAAATTTCTAGGAAGTACCGTTTAAATAGTTTATCATTAACAGCTGCGAAATCTTCTGCTGATAATTATTATACCCTATCGGAAATTGACTATGAATGAGTACTTTTGTCTACCAGTAGATTTAAAAACTCAATTATTCTCTTTTTCTCACAAATTAATAAACACGATTACACAAATTAATAAACCTTCATTTATAATCAAATAACTAGATAATTCGATCACAATCTGGCATTCGTTTCAGTTTTGTTTGGTCAGATTCTAAAAAGGTATTTTTTAAAGTTATAGCCATTTTAGTGTCAAAGGGGTGAATTTGAAGCGAAAGTTATTGTATCGTTTACTGCTTTGGGCTCATCTTTTTAAACGTTTTAGTAAACCAGTGCTTTCGCTTATTACAAGATAAATTGTTAATTTTACTAAAAACTTATTTATTCAGAGTAAATGTTCAAATTGACGTCCACCAACACTAATGCACAAACGACATCTTCTGATAAAATTTTGCTTCAATATCCTCAAAGCTTACGCATTGTTTTTTACATTATTCCCTACCACATTTATTTTTTCATGTAATTTTGTACCATTAAAATAACCCCATCTGTTAATCTGCTCGGTAGCTCAAATGGATTAAATTGATGTTGAAATCAGTGCTCTCTTGTCATAATGTGGATTAATTATTATCGACCAATGGTGTACATTATGTTGATTAATAATGCCCACTCTTTTGAAACAGGCTTCATCACTCCATAAAACTGCATTGAAAAATCCAGGATCATCTCGATATTTGCGCAACATTTCCGTGCTAAAGAGTACTCGGCACTCATAATCGGCAGGCAACAACGATTGTACTTTTTGTAATCGTTATGAGTCACGGAATACTCTCTGTATGAGTACAATTCTTTCGATTTAAAATTTTGTTTTAGCGACACCCATTCGCGTAGAAATTTTGCGTACACTTGTAGAACGCTGGCAAAAACCTCATCTTCATTGACTGTTTGAGGTCGACCTCTACAATTCATACGTCCAGGAATTCGTCCTTCTAAATACGAATCATTTGCTTCAAATTTACCCCTTTGACACTAAAATGGCTATAACTTTAAAAATCCCGTATTAAGGTAGCGTCAATATTACCTTTTTAGAATCTGCATTTAATAGACAAGTTTTTAAAGTTATGGGCCATACTTATCCTCTACATTTTTTTCAACCATCTCGCGTCAAAGTTGTATAGAAGAAAATCCACAACAAAAATATCCGAAGTAGACGCTATTTTCTATTTTCTACTTTTCCCTGATAATTTCAACTAAATTGCAAACTGACAATTGTAAAGCAACTCTGAGAGTTCCTAGAAAAAGAAATTATAAAAATATCTGCTCATTTGGGGCCTCAACTGGAAAAAGTAGGGTAGGGAGCCGAATTTTCTAAATTTTAAAAAAATTTCAATATTTCGAAAACGATGACACTTTTACAAAGGTAATTATTGTTTTTAATTGTCAACCCTCAAGCTATCTGCCATCTTCGGTATTAGATATTATACTACATATTATATGGAAATAGCGAAAAATGGTCAAAGGAGTCTCGGAGCCGATATTAATGAAAACCAAAACTGCATTATTAGATTTCTTAAAAATTTATATTCCTGGCCAAGAGTCGAACCCGTTGATTAAAAAAAACTCACCCTGTATTATTACACCAATTGATATTGTCGCTAACAAGAATCAAATTCTGGGAAGTAATGACAATGACACACTTAGGTTTAAAATGCAGCAGTTTCTTAAAATTCAACCTTTTCTTTAAGTTTGCCATTTGTCATTAGTTTCCAGAATTTGATCCTTGTTAGCAACACTATCGTATGGTGTAATACTACAACGTGAGTTCGATTCTTGGGCAGGAATATTAATTTTTCAAAAATCTAATGATGCAGTTTTAGTTTTCATTAAAATCGGCTCCGAGACTCCTTATAAATACTGAAAACATTTTTTTTTCACGGTACCTCCCCTACAGGAACTGTAACGTGAGGGTGAATTTTTTATTCGTCGCGTACCCTATAGTGTAGGGTATCGATAAAAATACTTTCCAAAAATATTTTGGGTCTTCCAAGCCCATTTTTGGAATTAGGGGTCCGTTTGCGAAATATTTGGCTTTAAAGTGCTAATTCTATTCATAACAGTTAGGGTCGTGTCCCCTGCTGGCTTAACTGATGAATTTACAAGGAAAACTATCACGGCTATGTCAGCATAATTAGTTAATTTATTTATTTATTTAATGAGTAATATTCGATAAACTTACTGTAATGTAGAGTTACTTCGGAACTCTACATTGCGCGTAACCTGATACACACTTGCCCGGTTTTCTGTGAATAATTTTTCTGTGAATAATAATTGTAATCAGTATCAACTATCAAGGAAAAATTTGTCATGAAATATTTGACTAGGAAAAAAATCACCCTATACGAGACATGGTTACGATTCGGTGCATTTTTTATGTTGTTCGAGGTTGGAGAGGGGGCAGGCCGGCGCGCTTGGGTTAGTGACCCCGTGACTAGGGCATGCAATTATCCGCTCAATTTTAGTATCCGGATATTTCGAATAGTCCCTAATCATTATCCGGATATATTCGGATAATACGAATAATTCGAATAATACTTATAGAAGGTAAAATATAAATAATTTATGAATACAATCAATATTTTTATTATGAAACTCGTTCAAAATTTAATTCAAAACCCAATACTTTTTGTGAGATGTATCAGAACGCTGCTAAGCTTCATCCTAGAGTCGCATCTAGTCATAAACTAATTAGCAGTGTTCTTAGGGTAATTTCTACACGTATATGTTTTAACCACATCACATCGAGCTAGTACCGTCTTCTTCTGAAAGCTAACATACCTCAAGGTTTTTGACCTGGGTACCAGCATCATGGCGAACCCTCAAGGAGAAATCCTCAAGGACGACCCTGTAGCCTAGTTGGTAGCGTCCCTATCTGCAAAGCTGTTCAATTTCCGTAGTCTATTGTCATAGAAAAGCCCAAAATCAGGAAACCTAGGAGACCAAGAGGCTTTTCAACCATCTGCTATCAATGAGTACTGGAGTATTTTAGGCCACATCGCCCGGAAGAACGGTGACAGTCTTGGGAAGTTAGTCATCACCGGCAAAGTCCAGGGGACCAGAACACGAGGTCACAGTCAGAATTCCGATACGCTGGTCGGATCAAATCCACACCACTCTTGACAGCAGGATGCACGAGGCCATCCACGCCGCAGGGCATAGGATCCGTTGGTGCAAGATAGTGCTGGAAGGATAAAGTGATCCGTTGAGGAGGTCATGACCCTCAGCACTGTGAACATCGACGCAAGGAGGATTGCCATAGAACTGCTCGATTTCTGAGCTAAATTTTTAAGCTATGCTGTAAATACAGTGAGCTTGTAGAGCGGCATGTGGATTCTCCAGAACCATTTCTACTTCAGGGGCTAGGCTGAGCACCGCGAGCGAGTGCCTAAACGATCCATTTTTAACCGACTTCAAAAAAAGGAGGAGGTTCTCAATTCAACTATATTTTTTTATGTTTGTTACCTCGGAACTTTCGACTGGGTGAACCGATTTTGATGATTTTTTTAAATCAAAAGCTGGTACTTTTCATGTGGTGCGCGACAAATGGTCGAATATCTCAATACCACGCCAACCGATTTCAATGATTCTTTTTTTATTATTATTCGAAAGGATGTACTTCATTTGAAGTCGGTCTTTTTGTTAAATTTTTTCTATTAAATCCGTCGCAGAAATATTACTTCTTTTTACACAAATAAGTTAATGCTTGACCACAATCCCACCTGATGGTAAGTGGAGATGTGGTCCAAGGTGGTGAGCACATTAACTTAGTAAAAGCCTAATCACTCTTTCATTATAGTCAGTTATAGACAGGCGGGAACGCCGTCGCAGGCAAGTTATTCCAGTCCTTGGCGGTGTGTATGACGAGGCAAACCACCTCGTCCTTATTGGCGGGATGTTCACGACAAAAGGATGGATAGCCGCCGTGCGTCACGTCGTTCTACATGTCGAGAGATGGAGGAATTATATCAAACAATTCCTGTGCACACTCATTGAAATGTCCCCTGTAGAAAACCGAGAGGTTGGCTTCTCTGCGCCTGTGCTCGAGGCTTTGCAGATTGGTCTCAACCAAATCTGGGTTACCAGTCAGCCTCTTCGCACGCCTTTCCAATGAGTCCAAGGCAGAAAGGTGACATTTGGCTGCACTTGCTCAAATGTGCGAACAGTACTCCACACACGGCCGAACGCTTGTATTTTGAGCTTGTATAAAGCTCAATACAAGGTTAAGAGTTGCCTCGGTGTGAAGTATCGCCGTATCTTTGTTAGGACACCAAGTTTCTTTGCAGCAGCCTTAGCCTTGGTTTCAATGAACCGCCCAAACTTGAGTTTCAAGGATATATCTACTCCTAAAAACTGAAGGCAGTTGGTATAATCCAAGGATACATTCCGAAAAGTAGGAGCCAAGGTAAGCGGCCTCCTCTTGGCGGTGAATAGATACGTCTGCGTTTTAGTGGCGTTGAATCTCACAAGATTGGCTTCGCCCCACTCGGACACAACCCGAATTGTGAGATTCATACGAACAACCATAGCTTCTCTTTCAGACTGAATTTCGTCCCGACTGGCTCTGGAACTTGGTAGGTATCTCTCTACCACTGTGCTATCGTCCGCGTACCCATAAATACCGGGCATAAGCAGGTCATTTATATGCAGCAGAAAAAGAGTGGCGGAGAGAATGGACCCCTGAAGAACTCCGGCATTTGTAGCCATCGTTCTCGATTAACAACCATCGACTACAACGCGGAAAGACCGGTCGCTCAGGAAGTCCTTTACCCAGTGGATAAGGCCAGGGAATATGCCGTAAGCTGGAAGCTTGCTTAGAAGGATAGCGTGCCAGACCTTATCGAAGGCCTTCGAGACATCAAGGGGGATAGCAAGTGCCTCCCCATTTTTCTTAAAGGCCTACCAATATTTTATTGAAATTGCGGAAATTCCTAGAACATGGTTTGGACGCTTCTTGCATGTATTCTGTAGAAATATCGAGCTGCCATTATTTGTATTTTGTAAGTTATCTCATAAAAATTATATGTATGAGGGTTTTAACTAATTTGTTTTTTGGCATTTGGTCGTACATATTTTATATTATTGGAGGCTAATAGACTATCTACTTTGTGATTATAAAGTTTAAAATATTACATCTTGGTCCTTTACATATATTTCAATTAAAAAAAAACATGTAAAAAAACTAAAAATTTACTATCCGTTTTATTCGAATTATCCGGATAGTCACAAGCCCATTATCCGGTTTTAAAATTCGGCGGATATCCGGATAAATCGAATATCCGAATATCCGGATAGTAAGCCCTACCCGTGACCCACATGTTCCATCTTTATGCTCTATGACGTCATTCCGAAAATTTGGGTCATGAGGGCGCGCGAAACCCCACTGCTCACTGCGCCTCTGTCGATTCAAATATGAATCAAACAGACAGCGTCTAGTCCACTAAATAGCACTATGATAATATATTTCGATGACCACAATAATAAACTATGGTAACGACTTTTACCGGTTTGCCAATATTACTTTTATTGATATAGATAACTTTACTGTACAAATAAGACATAGATTTTTCAGGTAAGATCTGGGGAGTGGCGCTCCATTCATACACGCACGGCAACTTTTCCTGCTCGTGGTGCACCGCTCTGAAAAACGGAGGAAGCTATCTGGCACTCCTTCATAATAATAATATACCTTGAGGGAAATAGCTCCGCAAAGCAATACTCATACCTCTTTTCAGTGTAGTTCTAGTAGTAGAGGCTTCAGTGTAGTTTAGTGAAGGAGTTAGTGGCCAACTTTAGTACCGGCAGTTCTGAAGATATATCTGAAGGTCTCCAACAACTTATAATACTATCATCAAAATGACTGCTGATATTTAAGGAAAGAGCACTAAAATAGTTAACTGATATTAATACATTCGAAATTATAATAGGCAAGTGCATTTTGTATACACGATACATACGAATAAGTACGAGTATAACCGCGAATTTCATCGAGCTGAGCCAATCAATATAGGTACTGTGGGTACTACGCTATATGTTTATGCCTCAGTGTGGGCCTACACCCGCCGGGCATGAAGATATCGCGTGCTCCGGCAACCGGCAACGAGACGAATCTACACTCGTTCAATATACAACATAATATGTACGAGTATGGGTAGCACGGAATAGATAATAGTAATACGTCGCACGTAGCAAGATGAAATTCTTGCGAATACTACATTGCAACGTTTGCAACTGTAATGTACTATTTACGGTCTCAACTTTTATATTGATTCCGTAGACTTAATTATGGCTAAAAGTATTTGAAACTTCGATGCAGTCACATAGTTACGTGTTGGTTGCAGGGATTTTTTTGACAGAGCACTTCCGAGCTTAAATATTTGAAGACTAGCTGTTGCCCGCAGCTTTGCATACGGAAATTATGTTTTAACTTATTCAAACTTTTATCCTGTTTTCCCGGGAAGCCTTTTAATTTTCCGAGATGAAAAGTCTAAAATATGATCCAGGGTATCAGTAACAACTTTACCAATTTTCATCGAAATCCGTTCAAGGGTTTTTATGTGATGCCCGGACAGACAAACAGACACTTTGAGTTTTATTATTATTAAAAGATGTTAAGCCAAATCTTCGAGCGGCATTTAAAATTTCTTACATTTGGATTGGCCACTAAACGATTCACCAACGCCCCGTGCTTGGCAGTATCGGCTTCGGCGTGGAGTATGATGTAGTGTAGGCCTCCTCAGTTATGAGTAGAGAGTCGTGCCCTATAGTCCAATTATAGGTTGAACTTCAACAGTTGAAACCAAGACAATAACAGTTGAGTGTGATAATTTTTGCGTGATATCCTTTCACTTTTAAGATTTAGGTTCATTTTCCCATCCATAATTATGGTACGAATATGATTTACAACAGCACATGACACTTACGACTTGAAGAACAAACGAATACGAATCGAGAAACAATTGAAATAAGAAAATTTCAAAATATATGAAGATGACCTTAATAAAATTAATTTCTGAAATAAATGCAACAACAAAAATATTTTTAAGATGCTTGACAACAATGACAGCAGATGGTAAGTGGCGATGAAGTCCAAAGTGGTTACCGTACTCTCTCACGTAGTAAAAAGTCCAGGAGACTCTTTTTGAAATACATCGAAATCGAATGATTCGTTTTCCTGAAATAAGTAAATACAAAAATGTTATAGGTCAACTGCGATGTAAGCTAATGGTATTGTTTTCGTATGACCTTTACCAGACTTTTTTTTTGTACGAGTAATTCGTTTCAATAAGCCAGCTGAAGCTGAGCCAGCAAAAATTACTAAACCGATTTTGATAAACGCTTTACTGTTCTCCAAGTTGCAAGCCAAAAAAATATTAGGCACAATCCGATTACAAGTTTCGGAGATATCCGTGGACAAACAAACCTACAAAAATACATTTAAAAAAGCTTATTTTTGGAAGCCTATTTTAATATTTAAAACATTTTGTAGTTCTAATAAAATAACTATCAAATATACATATACACATGTATATGTACGTACGTGTACGTGTCGATTTAATATAACCTACATTTTTGATGTCAGTTAACAAAACGGAAGTGACGTAGCCAGAGTAGAAGTAAACAAGGAGTACTCGTATTTCATGCTAGTTATGTGCGGTTGCATGCGTAGATAAATAATGGAGCCGAGACGACTTTAAAAATAATACTTTACTTTAAATGAAAAATTATTACAATTAAAATATGCTAAGTAATAATTGTAGGAACATGAAGCTCACGCGATGTTAGCTGTGAGAATCCCTTTCTGTGAGAACGCTACGCGACACCGCCACGATTCCTGGACTCGAGCTTTGTCAGCACCACGGAATATAGAGGTCAGCACGGTGCAGGATTACATACCATTTTTTTTTTTTTTTTTATGCTTTAAGCAGGCAAACGAGCAGACGGGTCACCTGATGGTAAGTGATCACCGCCGCCCATGGACATTAGCGACACCAGGGGCGTCATCAACGCGTTGCCGGCCAAGAAGATGACGATAGACCCGCTTCTTGAAGGACCCCATGTCATAGCCCGGAGGGAACACCGATGCAGGTAGCTTGTTCCACAGTTTACACGTGCGAGGTAGAAAATGACGTGAGAACCGGACTGTGGACGAACGCCAGGTATCCAGGTAGTGTTAACCATACCATGCTATTAAACAACCATTATGATTGAAATTTTACCAATAAAAACGTATTTTTCTATTGTCACTTCGTCCACGGTACCTACACCTTTAAGGTAGCATTAGGAGGATTACCTAACCTTATGCGCTACTTATCAACTCGAATACCAGTAGTAGGACATTTACAATTTCTGATAAAAACTATGAACAACATTACAAATAAAGAACAATAATAATTGTAATTACGTTAAATAAGACGGTTAATTTATTGATCGCAGAAAAAGTGATGATACACGATCTGTTCTCTGCGGCAGTGTAACATAATATCTTGTGGTCTTTAACAATGACGAGTTAAGGACACTCAATGTTCTCAGACACATTAAGGACGATTACATTAATAAGCGTACTACATAACATTGTTAAATAGGTACAAAGTCATGTAAAAAACTCAAAATCTAGCTCAAGCCTCAAATTCAAAAAGCAATAACAAAATAAAGAAAGAAACATATACAAAGACAACAAAATATAATCACTGCGGGTAGGAAACGGCGTAACTAAACCGGTTAACTGACACTCAGTTAAGATATTTTATATGTTGAAAATTACTCGATACCCGGCTGTTATTGCGCCTCACTTTTTTTAGCGTATGTATATTGCTGGTATTAGCTAGGTACTGCAAGAGGTAGTCCACTAAAGGTAGCACTCTCCATACTGAGGAGTTCTCCTCTTATCTCTAGTTTCTTCTTATAACTGAGGAGGTCTAGAGTATACTCCACTTCGCGGCTCTAATGCGAATTGGTGGGCCGGGTTAGTAGCCAATCAAAGTATTAATCTATGCTTCAGTGTTCAAAATGAGGAGACTCATACTGAATGTTACTAATCATCAGACGAGGTAATCACTTATCCTAATCTAATATCATTTAGCTTAATAGTAACTTTCTTAGAAGTTGGATTTCAGTCTCCAGTAACTTCGCATAAAACGAGAATCTCATAATATACTACCAAAGGATTCTCAGTAAAGCTTTTACCAAAGCTATTCAAAAATGAAAGCGTAGTGATATTAATTAATTTCTTACATTAGATAATTAATATTCATGACATAATGTTGACTGCAGCTTCATAATTTTACAACTTGGATTAATTCATTCAAAGTCGCTCATTGTTTTACTGTTCGGCTTAATGAACTATCTGAACTATAAGAGCAGTGATAGCCTAGTGGTTAGAACGTTGGTCTCCCGAACGCGGGGGCCCGGGTTCAAATCCTGGCACGCACCTCTAATTTTCAAATATTATGTGCGTATTACAAGTTAATTATCACTTGCTTCGGTGAAGGAAACATCGTGAGGAAACCTGCACACCTGAGAGTTCTCCATAATGTTCTCAAAGGTGTGTGAAGTCTACCAATCCGCACTTGGCCAGCGTGGTAGACTATGGCCTGTACCCCTCACATTGTGAGAGGAGACCCCGAGCCCAGCAGTGGGACAGTTATGGGTTGTTGCTTTGCTTTGCTTTTTTTTTAATGAACTATTGTTTAGGGTGGTTCTATTTTTAATACTAATACAATTAATATAATCTAGTATTACTTTTGTGCTACTTTATACTTTGTATCTTAATTCACTAAACCTAAAAGTAATTTGAACATTATAGTAGTGGGTAAGTATTTCTGAAATCTACTAATAAAACCGGGCAAATGCGTTTCAGGCCAGGCGCAATGTAGGGTTCCGAAGTATTAAGTTTATCGACTATTAGGTACTCATTAACTACTTATGCTAACATAGCCGTGATAGATTTCCTTGTAAATTCATCATATAACCTATTTTTCACTTGTCCAACTCCAACCGTTTAGCCGGCAGGGGCGGCACACTTGATTCTATTCAAAATTAGCACTTTAAAGCCAAATATTTTGCAATCAAACCACTAAATCCAAAAATGGTCTTATGAGACCCATAATATTTTTGAAAGACGTTTTCAGCGATACCTCACACTACGCAATGAAAAAATCCTCATGTTACATGTAGGGGAGGTACTCCGAAAAAATATATATTTCAATATTTTATTCTAAGATTTTGGAGTTTTTATAAATATTTAGCAGAAGGAGGTATTCTATGATGTTGGTTATGAAATGATATTCCTTTTACTTTGCACCATGATATATTTCCAGTTCTCTTAACGTTTACATCAATATTCCAAAGTACTTCAACACTACGCCATCAATAATAATCTGTCCTACATTCTTGACAATTCCCTAATCTAAATATGACATGACATTTCTTATATGCCAGCTTCTGCATCAGACAAGCGCTGTAGAATAAAGAGGTCCGTCCCTGGACCTTCACTGGAGATTCATGGCCTCACCGATAAATATGTATTATAGCTTTCTAGCACTAATGGTCTCGGGGCTATGCCTCGGACAGACGGACGGACGGAAGGACATGACGAAACTATAAGGGTTCCGATTTTACTTCGGAACCCTAAAAAAGAGAAAACATTTCATCGTTATTCACATTTATTAAAAACACCGCATACTTTTGTTCTAATTCCTAAACATACGATATGTAGCTTAATCTCGTTGTTTAGGAGAATACTTCCGATCGGTTTATGCATCATAGGGCTTATTACAGGAATTTACAGACAGATAAATGAATATTTAAAATAACTTACTACCGCTATAAATCAGTATTCAGTAAGTAAGTATGTCCTTAAATCGCTTAAAACCCGCCAGTATACTCCGTGTATTAAATTTGTAAAAGTTTTTAACGAATCAGAGTTTTAGGGTTCCGTCCAAAAAAACGAAAAAAGGAACCCTTATAGGATCACTCGCGCGTCTGGGTGACCGCCGTTCACAGCCAATTTACTCCGAAACTACTAGACCAAATGAGTTGTTTGATGCTCATCTACTTTTTTGTGACCCAAAGACGAAGGTATAAAAAGTAAACGACTGAATTTTGAAAGAATTCTTTCTGACGAAAAAAAATTAAACAAGAACTGTTTTAAAAAACCGTACCAGGTGGTATGTCTAATGAAAGGGCTTATTGTAATGATCTCAGATATATTTTTGTTATAGTTTTACAATGGATTGTTTTAAAATTATTCAAGAAAGAATGAAAATTAAATCCAAAAATTGACCATTCCTCCCCTTATCTCCGAAACTACTCACGCTACAATTTTGAAAAAAATATAGAGAATAGTTCTTTACTTAAATACCTATTACAAGAAAATCTATATCTATAAAGAAAGTCTATGGTCTTAAAAAAAGGCAAAAATAAATAAAATAGGAAAATAACGGTAAAAACATAATCAACGTACGGAACCCTCTCCAAACGAGTTTAACTCGCACTTGTCAAGTTTATTTTACTGACGTCAAACCGTTATACCATGCGTATACTTTTAAGTGCTTCCGTGTATTTATTTACCTTATTATTACCAGATATTGGATATCTACGACTAGGTAAGTAGTCCCTAGTTTGTATATTTAGTTGGGATTTAGATACTTGGATAAAAACACTTTACTTAATTTCCTTCAAAGCTAGTTTGCTCCAAAACCAAGGTTAATCTTCGTACCTACCTTATTTAAAAAGTAAACAGAAGTAAGTCTTGGACAGTCTCAATTGTTAAACTTTTAAATGCTTTAAGAGAATTTTTTCTCTTAAAATGGATTACGGTAGTAGTCAATGCAATATTACCACAGATGACTTAGTAGTAAGTACATGATAGGTATTAGGTACCTACATTTGTAGGGTAGCAAAGTAGATTACAAGTTCTACACATAATCTGGTATCTGAACCACTAACTTAAACTACAGTACTAAGTGTTAAAAAGAATGCCGGTCTTTGTTATTATTGTTACTAGGTAGCATTTGAAATTACCATCGTAGTCTGATTAATTATCGACTGTCAATTTTAAACCGAAATGAATCTGATTTTCACCCGAATATTTGACCCGGCCTGGCTTCACATCACACGCGCAGGCGGTGGAAAGGTGGGAATTTTCCTAGACATAATTTTTCCGACTTTTATTTAAATCTGCAAATAAAGACGAAACCTTTTACATAAATCACTCTACTATCGCCAAATCCGTGCAGATATTTTAGAGATTATCGTATTCATTTTCGAGTTTGGGTTTCATATTCTGTTGATGTTGTCATTAAAATCTGTTAATTTTGTACTTACAAAATATTCAGCAGAGCTCTGCTCAGCCAAAGATGGCGTGAGCAGACAGCTGGGCGAAGGGGGCGCTGTGGCAGCCTGGAGCGGCGGCGCCAGCGACAGCAGCTCCCCGGCAGACGCCGACATGCTGCCCGACGCTGCCAAGCTTCTCAAACGGTCAGCTAGATCAGTATGGCCGCCATTAAACCTCGATGCTCCACCACCGCCTTCATCTGTGCATAAATTGTCTATAATTCGAGGCCGCCTAAGCTTCCGCGAAGCCGCTCGCCATCGTCTCAGCCGACAAGCTGCATTATTTAACACTTCTTCCGTCTCGCGACTCTGGTGCTGCTCGTCTTCTGAATGCATGAGATCTTCGGTATCGATACTTTCGTCTATGAACGGAAGGGGCAGCGGTTGACTTAGAGAAGATGGCGAAGGACCTCCCTCTTCGGTCATCTTATTTGGAGCACGTAGAAAATCTCTTAGTGCAAACGCTAATCTTTGGCCTGCATTAAGTCCAGTTGGAGCATCATTTGGTACTAATTCAGTGGAAACATATTTAATATGTCCATTTTTCTCATCATCTTTCTGCTTAGTTTTATATCCGTTGTTAACGTTATGGCTTAAATCTACGTTTAATTCTTGACTATATGAAGGCATTGCTAACCAGCAAGACTTATAATTAAATCGAGCCGCATTCCATGTTTGCCAACAATTTTGTTTTCGCGATTGAAATGTTACATCTCCATTTCTGGGGTGTGTAAACAGTAATGGTTATTCAAACGATCTGCACATTTTATCAGGACGTCTAGAATTACACTAGTTATTGGAGCTTTCACAGAATCGGTGTTAACACTTATGATATTATTGTATTCCTTGAGGTTCTAACTTCCATAGTTTCACTCGTATGTCCTCACTGAACTCATACTACAGTACTAATCTTAAGCGGCTCTGACGTTAAAATAACACAAATCGATCATTATCACCCGCACGGCGTTACGATTTCTATGCGTCAATCACAATCGGCCTCGAGCGAGCGAATCCGGCAGCATGCGCAAACTGAACGTCGAGCAGTACTTGCGGGCCGCGGCAGTCGCGGCTGGCGAGCGGCGAGCGCTGTGCTGTCATTATAATCTATACATTAAATGTCAGTCTCATTATGTTCTTTCTTGTTTGTATTGACGTACATGCCGGGTACATGCGCGGGTGCGGCTGCTCCAAGCGACGGTGGTGCCGTCTGGTGGTTTACGTAGTAACTTACTCACCAAATGGCGCCATCTACAAAATATATGTAAACGACTATGTGGGTTGAGTAAGTGGCTGACTAAGTAGTTCAGGTTTTCACCAAACGGAACAGTAGCGTTGATGGCATAATATATTTTTTGATTTAGTCACAGAACTCACAGAAACAAATAATGTTTCGTTTCTTCTAAACAGAAAATAACTATGTGGGAAAATAACTAAGGAAGGTATTGTGGTGGCAGAAAGAATTAAAATTACTGACACGATGATGGCAGAAAGAATTAGAATTAGAATTACTGACTCTAAACTGGAAAAAATTGGCACAAGACAGAGATAAATCTTTGGAGGAGAGGCCTACACAAATCTGATATATTTTACAAAAAGATACCATCGCTAAAAACATAATTAATTTAAGGTAACGAACTAAAGTTACAATACTACAATAAAAACTAAGATTATGTAAAAATGCAAGAATAAAAAAGGCTATTTACGTTTTGTTTTATTTATAGATTTCAAAACATAATTATCATTAAGTACATAAAACGTAACATAATACCTCTATTTATTTTGCTACTCATGCAAAACAAGTTTTATGATTATAATTGAGTATAAATGGTATGATATGAGGTACGTACGTCCTAGAAGGGTTTGTTTATTCTTACATATTTTCTTTTCTTTTACAACGAAAATAGTTATGCTTTTCATCCATTTCATATTGTATCCAAAACATTACATATAATCTATAGGTAATACAAGTAACAACATAACACAATATAAAATTCTTCGCTCCAAAAACTGGGTAAATAGTTTTCAAAAAATAGATAAATACATGCATTACGTCATTATGTGACAATTGTGATTATTTTGTGATTCAAAGGACAGTCGCTTCATAATCATGACCCCGACATATTTTATCATGGTCTGGTGAATTTGTTTGGTAATCGTCAAATTTTCACCATGATCAAAACCATTTTTGACCACAATCCGAACGTACACCGTGCATAAGGATCGCCTAAGTTAAAGATAAAACGTAATATAGGTATTCCTGAAAAAACTAATTCCTGAAGTGTTGACATACATATCAACAAATTAGTCATACACATATCGTTGATTGCTTCAATTTGTCGCTACACAACCATGATCAACACCATGAATAGTGTAATTGTCGGGGAATACCACTAATTTGAATAGTAAGGACATATTTAATATTCTCTCGTCATCAAATGAATTTATAAATCGTGCAACAATGGCCGGCAGCACCACTAAATTTTGAACGCTTGTGTGGAACGGGAATCGATTTAAATAATACAATGTGTCTTTGGCTACTAACCGCGTGTTTGGGGCTTCTGCCCTCTGGCCCAACACCAACGACTGTTGTCATAGTGCAAGGTGTTCCCACACCTATACTACAGCCGACGACACCTGCACCTACAACGACTACTGCTGCGCCTACAACGACTACTGTTGCAACTACAACGACCGCCGCTACAACGACAACGACAGTTGCCACCACTACAACAACTACCACTACTACAACCCCGCGGCCAGCAACTACTGCTGCTCCAGTAACAACCACTGCTGCTCCTGCCATAACGACAACAGCAATGACGACGACAACCACACCTTTTTTTTTTTTTTTTTTTTTTTTCGGGGGGAAATCCTCATGGACTACCTCCGCCTGGGGTAAGGCGGAGGGGTGTGCCGGACTCTTACCGGCTAAAACCACCCCGGTGTCTCCTCGCACGTGTGCGCGGGGCCGCGGGAATCCACATTCTTCCGCAGCCCCACCCTAGTGCTGGCCGGGTCTATCCCGGCCTCGTCTCCTGCACGAGGTAGTGAGGTGTTGAACTACCCCGTGCATCGCCTCGGAGGCGCACGCCGACACCCACGTGCGCCTGCGACTCGGGTCCATCGAAAAGGGGGTGGGGACTTCCCCAAGTCCCTCACCCCTGGACCCATTCATGGGGGCTGGAAAAGGGCGTTATCCGCCCTTCTCCTGCGCCCGGTGCGTCTTCTGCGGCCGGGGAAGGGAGTCGAGATCTCCCTCTCCCGTTCCGCAGTTTCCTTCTGCGACATGACGTCCTCGCAGAAGGACACCACCGCGTCCCACGACTCTGCGCTACCGACCATCCTCCGCACTATGGCCTGCAGCGACAGATCGTCTCCTACTACATTTGTGAGGACACGGCGCTGCTCCTCCCAAGCTACACACTCGGCAAGCGTGTGTTGCGCCGTGTCCTCCCCGCAATGGACGCAGTGGTGGCACCGAGCGTCCGGCTCCCTGTCTATGCGGCACAGGTACTTGCCGAAGCAGCCGTGCCCCGACAGCACCTGCGTCACCCTAAACGACAGGGAGCCGTGCCTTCTCCCGAGCCAGTCGTCGAGTACTGGCCGGATCGCCTCGACGGTGGCGAGGCCGGCGGCAGGGCGCAGAAGCCTTTGCCGCCATTCCGCCACCAAGACCTGACGGAGCTCCTCTCGGCGCAGCGCGATCTGCCGCTGCACCGGCATCGAGCCCCGTGCCCGCTTTTCCTCGCGCCATCGATATAATGACGCGAGTACTTTCGCCTCTAGGTCCCAGGGCGGGGATCCGGCCAGGACGCAAGCCGCCTCGTAGGAAATCGTGCGATACCCGCGGATGACTCTGACGGCCATCGCCCTCTGCGGTTTGCGCAGAATGGCGAGAGTGCTGGCCGTCATATCCATTGCCCACACAGGGGCCCCATACAGGGCCATGGACCGCACGATTCCCACGTACAACCGCCTACAGGCGGCGCTCGGGCCCCCCATGTTGGGAAGCAACGTTGAAAGCGCGCCCGCTGCGCCCATCAGCTTGGGCACCAGCCGCCGGAAGTGGGGCCCGAATTCCCATCGGCTGTCGAGCACCAATCCCAGATACTTCATGGTGGACTCGACAGCTATCCGGGCCCCGCTGACCACGATGTGTGATCCCGGCGCCGGCGCACGTCGGGGGCCATGAAACACCATGGCCTCCGACTTGTTTAGGGCCACCTCCAGGCCCAGGCGCCGGATGCGGTTCACCACCTGTGACACCGCAGCCGTGGCTATCAACGTCGCTTCCCTGTGCGAACTCCCTCGGGCAGTTACGAGCGTGTCGTCCGCATAACACGTCAAGTCGGCGCCCGACGGGAGTTCGCCTCTCAGCACCCAGTCGTAGCCGATGTTCCACAGAAGCGGTCCCAAGACCGATCCCTGTGGAACACCGCACGACATGAGGTGCTGACCGGCACCGTCACGTCCCCGATAGGTGACGAACCTACCCTCCAGGTAAGCCCCTACTGTACGGCGGAGGTAGGGAGGCACGCGATGGTATTTCAGAGCCTCCCGAATACAACTCCAGGGTAGGGTGTTGAATGCGTTGGAGATGTCTAAAGACACCGCCAGCACCACCCCACCCCGGGACACCGTCTCCTCCACCAGGGCCCTCACGCGCATGATGGCGTCTATGGTGGAGCGCCCCCGACGAAACCCAAATTGGTTGTCGTCCAGGTTCGGCCCCTCCCTGCGCAAGTGGCTGACGAGGCGGTCTGCGATAATACGCTCAAAAAGTTTGCCCGCCTCATCAAGCAGCACTATGGGCCGATACGCGGACGGCGAGTCCGCGGGGCGCCCCTCCTTCCTGAGCAGGACCAGCCTCCCCTCCTTCCACACACTGGGAAACTGACCCTGCTCGAGACATGCTGTGAAGAGCCCCCTCAGCTGAGGCTCTAGCTCCTTCAGAGCCAGGACGAGAGCTCGACCAGGAACTCCGTCGGGTCCGGGTGCTGTGTTCTTAGCCCGGAGTTGCGACACGGCCGCTCTCGTCTCTGCTTGCGTCACCTCGGGGACATCGGTGCTCTCCTCTTCTGGAGGGACTGTGGCTGAAGCCATTTCCGGGGGAACGTGCCCGGCTCGCTCTGGGAAGAGGGCCGATACCACCGCCTCTAGCAACTGGGGTTGCAGGCTTTGTGTTAGTGGAGGCGCCCATGGACGCAACTTGCCTCGTACCCAACGATAGGGGCGCCCCCACGGATCCCGATCTAGGGACCCCAGCAGCTCCTCCCTGGCACGCGACTTTGAGTCGCCAATGGCCAGCCACAGTGTCTCCTTAGACGCGCGGTACACCTCATACAGCGCGTCCTCCTCGTCGGAATCCCGTCGACGCCGTCTCCGGTATCGGGTGTATCGGCGACGAGCCGCAACGCACGCTACGCGCAGTTGCGCGATCTCGGCGGTCCACCAGTACACCTGGCGCCTTGCGGGCTGTTGGCGGACACGGGGCATGGACGCGTCGCAGATCTGCGTCATCGCCCCGCGAAACCATAGCGCCACCGCCTCGACGTCGACGGGGCCATCCGTCGTCGACTCCCAGATCCAGGACTGGACTAAGGCAGCTTCCTCGAGTAGTTCCCTGTCGATGCGCTTAAGCGCCCAGCGCGGGCCGTCGTTAATCGGGATTGTTGGATGGCGGCCGCTCACGGTCTGGGCAGAGACGTCGAACCGGATGTACCGATGGTCCGACAGCGTTTCCACCTCCACGGCGACACGCCAATCGCGGACTCGGCTGGCGACAGAGGGGCTAGCGAACGAGACGTCCACTATCGACCCGCCCCGCTGCCGCACGCACGTGTATTCCGAACCCCGATTAAGGACGACCAGACCAGTCGTCACCGCCCACTCTTCCAGCACCTCGCCCCGAGGGTTTGTGACCGGAGATCCCCACGCCGATGACTTGGCGTTGAAATCCCCGAGCACAAGAACGGGACGAGAGTGATAGCGGCCTACGACGGCGCCCAACTCGACAAGGAAACCCTCGAAGTCGGCGAGACTCTTGTTGGGGGAGAAATACACCCCTACAATGGCAATGCCGCCTGAGACCGCAGCAACCCAGCCACGACCCCGAGACGGGTCGGTCAGAGTCTCGCCAATAATGGCCACCAAACCGTCAGCGCATCCCAGCCAGTTGTCACGGGCGGGAATGAAGTACGGTTCGGCGACCACAGCCACGTGAATTGACCACTCTGCCATGCTCTGGAGTAGGAGATCCTGAGCTCTGGCACAGTGGTTGATGTTGCCCTGGAGAAAATGGAATTGCGCCATTATTGACACTCCATTCCCTCGGCAACGGTCCTGGGCCGGGAGTCGGCCGCGGAGCTACTAGCCTGCGGGGGCGGCGAGGTTTCCCCGGCAGGTTTAGAGCTCCTCTTCTTTTTCTTGTTGGCCTTGCTGGCAGGCGCGCCACAGGCCCCTCCGCCCACTTTGTGTCCCGCTGGCTTCCCTGCAGCCGAACATACACTGCAGTTGAGCGCCGCAGAACACTGGGCCGCCTTGTGGCCGGGCTGACCGCAGCGATAACAAAGATCACTACGGTCAATCTCGGCGGTGCACTTTGCCCGGACGTGCCCCTTCTCCAGGCACCGGAAGCACCGCAAAGCCCGGGGCTGCAGGAGTTTCACCCTCGCTGCAACCCAGCCAACCAGCAATCTGCCGCTATCGGCGATCTTCTTCGCTGACGCTACAGGGCACCGAACCCAGACTGCGCCGAGTCCGGTGGCGTCGGTGCGTATATCGCCGGCCCGTACCTTATCCGGCGGGCACTCTCCGCTTCGGGCAACGGCCGCCACCACCTCCTCAGAGGTCACGGAGTCGTCCAGACCGGCAATCCGCACCTCTGCGGTTTTCATTGGCCTTGAGACCCGAACATCCTCAGGGTTGAGGACCTCCCTCATCTTGGTGGCCAGAGCGTCCGCCTTTTCGGCACTGTCACTCGCAGCACCAGCCACCTCGAACAGCCGCGCACCCGTGGCAGCCTGCCTGAGGGTGACGGACTGGAGGTCAAGATCTGATAATTTGATCTTGGCCTTGGCCTCGGCAAGGACCGACTGGTACGTTACGCCGCGCTCCGCAGCTCCGGGCTGTAGCGTGAGCGTCACAGCTTCGGAACGCGGGGCATGTATTTTCGGTCCTTTGCGACCGTCTTTGGCAGTCCGCCGCGCAGGCTGCGCAACCGCCTTTGCGGTACCACCGGGGGCGCATGCAGCTGCTCCGGCCTTCTTGGCGGCTTTGCGGGCCTTCTTGCGGCCCACAACTTTCGTCCAGGTCTCACCCTTAGACCCGGCAGTCGTGGGCTGGTCGCTCAGAGGAGCTCCCTCCGCGGGCTTTTTATTACCTTCCGCGGGCTTCCCCTTTTGAGGCGCAAGTCTCGGCTGCTCCACAATCCTTCTCGTGTCAGCTGCTAGAGGCGGACGCAGGGTTTCCGCCGGGAGACGCCGGGAAATCGCCTCTAGTCGAGCGTCAACCATGCTCCCGCACTGGAGCATGCAGAGCCGGATAATGCGCTCGTCCTCTTCGTTGGTACGAGGGCTTGCCGGTTGCGGTGCGGGAGTCGGGGCCACTACAGGTGCGGCATCAGTGGACATGCGCCGCTGTTGTTGGTCGCTTAACGCAGCGACTTGCCGCCGGAGGTCCTCCAGGTCACTTCGGAGGCGGCCATTTTCCTCCTGTAACTTTGCAACCTCATCAGAGGCCGTCCTGTTGAGGAGGATGCCAACCGCCTCCCTAATATCTGCGGCAGCCTCCTTTAAGCCACGGGTGAACGTGCCCTTCAGGCTGCCGGACTTGGTGGCTACCTTCAGGACTAAGTCCACCCCATCCAAAGCCAGCTGGCTCAAGGCCACCGCAGATGGCTCTCCCCCTTCCGCCGCCAGAGCAGCTCGTCGCTCGCGAGCGCGTCGGGCCATTTCCGACACTTCGTCGGCCGCGACGGCTTTGCGCTGCTCCCTCTTGGCGGCGTTGAGCTCCGCCTTCGAGCTCCCCAGCGAGGCACAGCTTTCACCGCCATCGCCAGGGTCCTCCGTAGTGACCCCCATGTCACTGTCTGCTTCGCTAGCCGCCGAGGTATTGGAGCGCCTAAGCCGTCCGTTCTTATCTCTCCGCGGCTGCGAAGCACTCGCCCCTCTTTCTGCCTGCCGACCCCTGCTCGGAGTCGGCAACTTGGGGGCCGGCAGGCCTTCCTCGTCTGAGGACTGGGCCCCTGGACGTTTCCTAGCGGAAGACGTCCCGCGCGACCGATTTCCACCGCCTCCAGCGTCCGCTACAGGGAATTCGCGTGCCCTTAGCTTCCGCCCTCTCGTTACTCTCCCAGGTTCCACGTCATTAGGTTTCTCAAGGTCCGTTGTAGGTAAGCTTGGGTCGTGTTCACGAAGGCCGGCGCATTGCCGGCCTACGAGGCAGTTCTTGCCCCCCCCAGAATACGCGGGGCAGCTCGCGTCCGAAGACGCGAGGAGGGATTCTCCGGCTGAGTCGGTACCCTCCTGGGGTAAATTCTCTTTGGAACTTGCCATTATCATGGATGCTGACTCCACAGCGTGGGCTATTTTTTAAGGGGGGTAAGCTCCCCCGTAATTTTTTAGAGAGGTTTTCTTCCTCGCGGCCCCCACCGGAGTGGCGGCCCTCACCCCTGACGCCCACGGGTCAGGGAGCGAGTCGGCCGACGGTGGCCTAAGCCATGCTGCCAGTCTCGCGACCGACAGCCCGTCGCCCCCACCCCAAGCAACCCTCATGGGTTATTTTTCCCACCCTGGTCTCATCCACAGTGCCCTCTGCTAAATCAGAGGGACACATGGAGAGACACCACCCCTGTGTGCCGCTCTTAGTCTGGCCCCTCCCTCCAAGCCTGTCCGTTATGGGTAACCCTGTACGGCATAGCCTTGGAGATCATCAGGACACACAAGCCCCCCCACCACGACAAGGTGGCGGCCCCCCGGGGGGGACGACAACCACACCTCGTCCAACATCTGGTAACACCCTAACAACATCTTTACCATCGATTGCAACTAACATTACACCCTCACCGACTGTCATTGTTACCAATAATCCTGAAGAACTCTTACCAGTTTTGATTTGTAATAATCCCGATGTTCCTTGTTTGTCTAATCCCGATGATAATGCTTCAGGACCATTTGTGATAGATCCAAGAGTTGGCACAACCCCATCAGCATCTGCTTCATTACAAATGCCACCAATCACTGGTTATAGCGCCCAGTTTCCCTCATACGATACAGCTGTGAAGTTTCCCAGAGACCGGAGAAGTGTTGAATACAGAAGTTTTGGCAAGAAAACATCTCTAGTAGATATCATAAAAGGTACCCAATCGATGACAGGCGAAAAACATGTTATTAAAAAAAGGCAAAGCTGTAGATGCGTGGCTGCGGGAACGTGTTTTCCCGGCACAAACACAAATTCGGGTGCTGGCATGATAGATTTTAGAATAGTTAACCCGGTAATTATATTGTCTAATCATTATTTTTTTACAATCCAGTATACTTATGCAATGTCTTGAAGTGTTTATGGAAGTCATTGGAAATCAAACATAATAATATTTTCAGACTGCACAATGCCCTTCTGGACAAGTATATTGCTGCGGGTTTACAACTACAACTACCTCTATAGCTTGTGGTACATTACAAAACGTACCAGCGACAGCAGTAGCTTCTGCAGCAGGTCAAGCAAATTTTGGAGAATTTCCTTGGCAGGTAAATAAAAACATGCTTATAAGCAAAAAAACTCTTCCTCTAGCCGTGCATTCTTGGCAGAGTAGTCATGGTAACGTGACTTACGCTTCGTAAATATCAGCAGCCGTGGCGATTTCCAAAAGTTATGGCTTGTGGCATTACGTATACAGATACCTACAGTAGGAGCATCAAAACTAGTGAGCACAAAACTATCAATTTAAATTTTTTTAATAGTGAATCTATTTGAGTTGGTGGTACCTATAACTCTAACGTGTCAATAGAAATTGGACTACGATTTTCGTTATGAAACTTGGCATCATTGAAATTTGATTGGCCAAAATTATAAAACGATGTTTTATAGTAGCATTCGCTAATTTAACTTTTAAAATATCGACCATAAGTTCTCATAAATATATATATATATTTAGACAGATTAGAAGTAGTCACACTAGAGTTAAATTATGAAGTAATTTAGTTGGTAATGAAATAATATATTTAATAATAATTAATATCAAACTTTATTCTTTTAGGCTCTAATATTGACAAAGCAAAATGAATACGTGGCTGGTGGAGTTTTAATAGATCAATTAAATATCTTAACTGTTACCCACAGGGTTAATTCTTACATGTAAGTACATCGTCGTCAATAATTTAAGTAATAATCTATGATGTAACATTCGAATCTATTTGTGATAATTGTCATGATTTAAAGTGTTTCAGGAACAGCTCCAAACCTTAAGGTTAGACTCGGAGAATGGGATGCAGCAGGAACTTATGAACCAGTTCCGTATCAGGAATATACTATACAAAGAGTGTTTTCTCATCCATCCTATAACCCAAATACTCTACAGTATGATTTAACTGTATTTCGGTTGTCGACTTCAGTGCCATTAACACCTATGGCTGGTTCTGCTCCTACCATTAATCGAGCGTGCTTACCTCCTTCTTCTACGGCTACATATACGGGCCAGAGGTGCGTATAAAATATATTTTTATTGCAGTTGATTAAAAGGGGATAAAGCTGCGGATTATGCCGATATTTATGGTCAATATTAAACAAACAAAAAAAACAAACCTACAAAAATTATGCCCTGTATAAAAGCGTGCATTTAGTTTTGAAAGTACGAGTATTCACTAATTGTTTTCATATTTTATAGGTGTATGGTGTCAGGATGGGGAAAAGATATGTTTGGACTTCAGGGCCAATATCAACAGATTCTCAAAAAGGTAGACGTTCCGATCGTAGCGAGCACTCCGTGCCAAACTCAGATGCAAACTGCACGATTAGGGTCGGCGTTCGTCTTAGATACAACCTCTTTTATATGTGCTGGTGGAGAAGCGAACAAAGATGCCTGTACGGTAAGTAATACCTGAAGTAATTAATACAATAGATACCTACAAACATTTATGAATATTATACCTTCGCCTTCACGCAACCACCGAACTACGATTCCTTTAGTGTTGCGAGTGACATGGTCAGACAATTTACACATCACAAACACTTAAAATCTGGAACAAACATTTACATATCTCTTACCTCGCTCTGAAGATAGCTTCACGGGGTCTTCAGTAAATATTGATGTTGATTTCATTGTTAATTAATACCTTTATTACTATTATTATGTCTCCATGGGGTTCGCCTGGATAGTTACCACCCTTAAGCATAAAGTCAGCCGCAAAACGACTCGTCGTGTTCCGGCTGGGGGCTTGAGAGCCAGTTCTTTCTTTCTTTTTCTCCTCTTTTTCTTGGCCGGCAACGCATCAGTGATGCCTTTGGTGTTGCTGATGTTCATGGGCGACGATAGCCATTTAGCATCAGGTGGATCGTCAGATCATTTCATTCATAAAAGCTCAATTCATTCCATAAATAATATATAGGTACTTAGTTGAATAAATTTTAATTAGGTTAGTAAAGTACGCGACAACTTAAGAGTTAAGATGTCTTTTTTGAGTGACGTGCCCCTAAGGCCGTTTGTCCACGTTTTGTCATCTAGAAATCGGTCCGAATTAAATTCGTTCTCCTTGACGGCCCCGTGACGGCAGCGGTGGACAAACACACTATATCATTCATTAACCGCACCTAAAACAATTGCTACTTACTCGTTTTTAACAGGTGCTTTAATTTTTTTAACGTTTGACACATTATTACACATCCTTACTAGGGAATCAATTTTTACTGAAAACTCTCAGAAATATTCATCTATGTTCGACTTGTATTAAAAAATATAGATACCTACTCTGTACTTGTAGGTACTTACATACGTGAATAATTCTATGGTCAGCAGGTAGCGTAGCATAGCATAACATCACACCAGGTTCATGAAACACTACTACACTATTCTTGTAACACCTAGGAATAGTTTACACAACACAAATAGGTGTTATTATTATCCTAGGTCTCCTAGGAGTAGTTTCCAGAATAGGATAATGAGAATCAACCTATTCTTATAACTACTCCCAGATGTATAATACTTTGACAATGTATCTTTCGCATTCCAGGGTGATGGCGGTTCAGGGCTAGTGTGCCAGGTGAACGGCCAATGGGTGGTGGTGGGGCTGGTGGCGTGGGGGCTGGGCTGCGCGAACACCAACGTGCCGGCTGCCTACGTCAACGTGGCTGCATTACTACCCTGGATACAGCAGCAGGTTGCTGCCGCTTAATGATTATGATGGAGAATCATTGATAAGATTTTTGGAAGAAAGTTTATAGTTATGCGTGGAAATTGTGGTAATTCTTGCCAATAATAAAAGTTGGAAGTGTAAATATCTCTCGTGTCATATGTCTCATCATAAACAAAGGTGCTTTGGAAATTTTGTCACTTGTCCCAGTCTTATCCTCACGACTAAGTCATTACTCAAAAACGTATGCTAAAACACGACTCAAAACGCATATCCCTAACACAGCTTAGAGATTTCGTCAAATCTCTTAAATTCTCTAGGGAAATGACCCAACGAAGTTGTCCTTCTATACCTAATCTTTTGGGATTTGAACTTTAGGAATACAGACTTAGGGATTTAATTAAATCACGGATTCCTTCATTTCCCTGCGACACATACAAGGAGGTACATAAAGCTGGCCATACACGATCAAGTATACTTTTCAAATTTGCAGTTTGCATGAGATAGCTATATAGCCAGATAGCCATACCGTGGCCATACACCGTCGAGTTTACTGGATGCCGCGTCAAGTCCGCTGCAAACTTGACAAGTATACTTGATCGTGCATGGCCAGCTTAAGGCTCTTGATTGGCCTAACTAGCTGATCTTCTAAAGTCCAAGAGCCATTTGTTCATCTTTTTTGCTTTATCGGGAAAATGTCAGTGATATTCCTGGTATCAATGACATTGTTTGTAAAAAAGATATCTGGTCGGTATAGCAGACAACTATAGACGACACTGACCATTTTTATCACGTGGTAAGTTTGTTCACAAACAACCCAATGTTTCACTTTATATATTCGTTTAACATTTTTGGTATGCTCTATATTGATCTATCTAGGTAGGTATCTACTAATACCCAGAGTTAATCGGTCTGATCACCCAAAATTAAGTCGTCGAGGAACGTTAAGAAAAAAAAACTGTTTATTTTACTTAATTATGTAATATTGTTTTCTACAAGTATATTTTATATCACCATGTATATTTTATAAATAACCAATAAAGACAAACATAAAATAACTTAACTGACATTACGAGAAAGCTTAACATATTAATTTATTTACTCGACAATCTATACAAATAGCTGTGTATATAAACGGTTCCTAACAACATAAACAATAGGCAGATCTTGTATTAATACATAGAACAGCGTTCTAAACGCACAAGTCAACAAGTAAAATAATTTTAAAAATAACTAGCTACAGCATAGTTAACTGGGACGTAATCTAATATTGCAGCGGGTCAGAATACCGCGTTACGGACGATAACGTTCATCGGGCTTCTCTCCTTTACTCGGCTTCGGGCTTCTCCTGCTTCACCACGAGCGGGGGAGAGGGGGCAGCCGGCGGAGGGGGCGGGGGAGGCGAAGACACCTCAATATACTCATCTGTATTGCGTTCTTCCTTTATTTCGGGCTCCCGTTTAACTGGGATTTCAGCCATAGCTGGAGTAGGTGTAGACACCAATCTTTGAGAAGAAGGCTCGGGAGGAGCCAAGGCGGCCCAAGCCGAAGCGGCACCTCTAGCGTAGGCTTCATAGAAAGCTCTCTGTGCCAACTCAGCTTCCTCTAGATGAACAAATGCGTGATTGTCAAGTTCGGCGCGGAAAAAGAATTTCACTCCACATCTGCCGCAGTCGTAGGGCCGGGGCGCCGCCGCGTGCTCCGGTAGATGGCGTTGTAAGCCGGCGGCGCTCGTGAATACGGCTTGGCACAAGTAACATGTGAATGCTCCTATCCCAGCAAATGTGTGCTCGATCAGGTGAGCTTGGAGACTGGTCGGTGAGCCGAGAGCTCGTCGGCAGAGTCGACAGTCGTGTTCGCTGGACGGCGGCGGTCTTGGCGCCGCGTGGCGAGCGTAGCACGAGGAACAAGCCCTGGCTCCTTCTCCTGCCTCATTCTCCGACAGGGTCCGGAGACAGATCGCACATCTTTGCTCGTCTTCGGTCGGTCGAAGGTGGAATCGTGCGTGCAGACGCGCTTCCGCCTCCGAGGCGAGAGTTTGGCGACAGACAACGCACGGCGCTGGAAGAGTCGGATGATGCCTCGCCATATGGTTTAGGAAAGCATCTTCCGATGGTAGCCTGGACCTGCATCTCGCACAGGTATCACCTGCTACCACCTGTAATAGAAAGATCCAAGTTTGAACTTTTTTGTCATTTTTGAAAATTACTAAAGACTAGATCAGTGCATACATAACAAGTACGGTACTTATTTTGTAATAAACATCTACCTTGCAATGTGTAAGTTTATGTTCAGCTAGGACAGCGGCAGAGGGCAGCACTTCATCACAGATGAGGCACTTGTGTCGAGCGGCGGCCGCGCCCGAGTGCGCCCGCGTGTGAGCTTCTAGTTCGGCGCGGCTTCGAGTGCGTTCACCACAGTACGCACACTGCAGGGCTACAGCCCCGTTCTTCCGGCGTCTCTCTTCTACTGGACCGTTGCCCTCGGAGCCGGTGATGCAAGGTGAACATGCACCGTCTCCCTCTACGGCGTTGTTGTTTTCCGTTCTCTTGGGTCTCACCATCTCGCCATTGAGAGGCTGAAACGAATGATAAATTACCGTTTAGTTCACCGAACCAAAATATATATAAAAAATTCTTATTGCAAAAATCGATATCTTCTAAAAGACCTAGGGCAGAGCATATGCATTTTATGTGTAAATGGATATGGGATAAGGTGTTCCTACTTGTAAAATAGTTGAATATTGGAAATATCAGCAAGAATTTTGTAGGCATGAGAGAAATAATTAAACGATTCAAGATGACCTTTTATTGATGTAACCATAACAAGAAGTTTAATACACTCAACTCTCCCGATCTGGGAGAAAATAAAAACATCTTAATTCCCATGCTAACCTGTTGGCCAATAGTATGATTGGCTTGCATATGCCTCTCAAGGAGGTACTGGACGGCAAAGGTATCGGTGCAGTTGGGCACGGGGCAGCGGTAGGCGTGATGCGACGCCGCATGCGCCCGCAGCGCGCGCGCGCCCGGCAGCACCGCACCGCACGCGCAGCGCGCCGCCGCGTGACGCGCGCGGACGTGCGCCGCTCCCTCTGCTTCGGACCGAAGCGCTCCACCGCTTGTGCCGCATGAACGACACACCCATACTTTACTCTCGCCGCTGTGGGCCACTGCGAAGTGCACCTGGAAAAGTGTTTTAATATCAACTTTTATTTTCCGTTTAAATACATTTAACGAGCAATACCATTAGCCCTTGATATTAACAAACAAAATATTTGTTTATGTTTATAATAATTCATGTCTAGTTAGTCTGTTCAGTGGTATGCCATAAGAGATAGGGGGACAATTCAAATTTCTAAGAATATTTTTACATATTGACAAACAAATAAAGCTCACATAAAAAATACAAATTTTTTTATTGAACATTTTATAAAATAATAAAATAAAACATGAGAGGTGTCAAGGGACACCCTGATGGAACGAAGTTCCTTTCGATTAAGTATTGTTTTGTTGTACAGCGCCATCTCTGTAAAACTTAATTAATCACGCTAGCGTGATTCAGAAAGTTGTACAGTACAGCGCCATCTCTGTAAAACTCACTGAATCACTTCAAAAAAAGTGTCGTCATTCGTAAAATCAAAAAGTGTCGTAATTTTCCGTCTAGCCCCCTTTCACAATGCGCGATAAGGAACTTCGTTCCAATACTATAATGAATTAATTACCTGGATAGCGACTTTCGAGTCAAATATCTCCTTGCAAAGTGAACATCGATAAAGGTGATGTGCGTGCAGATCAAACAGGTGTTTCTGCAGGTCATCAGGAGCGGCGAAGGTGCGCGCGCAGCTGTGACACGTGTACTCGCAAGAGACGGCCAGGTAGTGCGCGGCGAGGTGCCGCTCGGAGGCCGCGGCGTCCGCGAACGTCGCGCCACAGTGCAGGCACGGCGTGGGACTCGACCGGTTCAACTCCCCACCCTCCTCGAGGTGGCCCTTCAAATGCGCCCGAAATGCTTCGAAGTCCGGCAGCGCGGCATCGCACTGGTTGCATAACAGTGTGCTAGGAGACAGAGCCGTCTGCGGTGTGGTCCCCCCAGAACTTAATCTCGGCCGCTTAATGGTAGGGGCATCCTCCGATGCTCTTCGACTTAAATCCGTAGGCGCCGGTTGTTCCACCGACTGTGTGGGATTCTCTCCATTCAGAAGAGCGGAGTGAGCTGCACGCACATGCAACTGTAATTGTTCCATGCTGGTGAAAGTGTCCCGAGTGCAGTAGATGCAAGCCAAAAGAGTTGGTGGAGGTTGAGATGCTACTCTTCGAGGCGGAGTTATTGAACTGGTGTCAGGGCCGTGTACATTAGCCATATGCGCCTGAAAAGTATATTTCGTTGTAATAAATTATTTTGAAAGACATTCTTAAAATCCTATCTGATCCTGTTTTTAAAAATGTCGGTCTAGTTAATGGCCAGACGTTGATCGGCTGACTATTTAATCCCGATCCAAGATCAACTGTGTATTATGTAGCAACACCTCAAATTGATATGAAATCTTCATGTAGGTACCTGTAGCATATCAGGTCGTCGGAAGGCGTCTCCGCAGCGCAGACAGCGCAGCGCCCGTCTCCTGTCAGCCTCGCGGCCCTCTCGGTCCCGCTTGTGGCCCTGCATGTGCGCCGTCAGCGCGGCCGCCGTGTTGTACCCGCGGTTGCACACCGTGCATTGGAAGGGTTTCTGGTTGTCGTGCGTCTTCATGTGAATCTTCAGGTGATCGCTGGAATAACGAATATATATACGCTTAATTTTATTCATTCATCTTTTTCTTTTTAATGTATCTCTGAATGAAAGGGGCTAGTTCACCTCGATGATATCGACGCTTAAAAGGAAACATTGACTGAGCGACGTCGAGCTAACTTTACAGGAGAGCAGGTCGGTTGGAATTTTTAGAAAAAAAATCATACATTTTTGTAATCCTCCTACCGACGCGACCGCGACGTTATTCTTATTGTTTTGGAATCCTTATATTATCATCTATGTTGTCGCATATACATACAACAACTTTTCTAAAAATTCCACTTTAAACTACTCTCCTGTAAAATTAGCTCAATGTCGCTTAGTCAATGTTTCCTTTCAAGTGTCGACATGCTCCTTTAAGAAAAATAGGGAAGAAATATGAAAGAAAGCCTGAAGTAAATAAGTATCCTATCCTACAGGGTAAATTTCCCTAGGCACTACCGCTCGCGCTGACTAGTGCCACGGTAAAAAATATTTATCCGGAATTTGTCCCAAAGTACGTTGACAAAAGGGCGCTCAAGGGCTAGGGGTGAAACCTAAAGTGCATCGAGGTCTAGTAGGTATGTAAGTAATTGACCCGAATGATAAACCTCTATCTGACAACCCTATCTTAGGTTTATCTTAGTAGGTACCTACCACAGACAATACAGGTCTGTGGTACCTACTATTCATAAAGTCATCGAAGTATTTTTAGTAACATCCAACGTCAAGAACTCACTTATGTATGCCTACTGGCGACTGAATAGCGCTTAAACATCGAAGTAAGAATTTAAAATTGAATAAGATAAATCGTCTTTGTGTGAGCGACGAAAACAATTTGTCATATGAGACATAAGTGGCCACATAAAGCACGGACCAAACAGAACTAACAAAGAGGCTTTTCAAGCAAACTACAGAATAGAGGCGTTCGCCCAAACACCTCCGCTAATGGCGCGCTCGCCGCCTCGGTTTAGGTACGGACCATTATTTTATTTTTGTGAGACCCTCAACGCCATTTGTCAGCGCATCATCTCTTTTCACTCGGCGACGGAACGTTGGGTCGACAAATTGCGTGAATTAGTCACGTGACCGCGGCGAGGTGACGAAAAAGGTGACGCTTCGTCCCGTGCCTTTAGCTTTTGTGTTGCACACGGTGATCTGTCTTGAAACGTGGTCATTGTCATATACACCTCTCAAGAACCTTCTTAAATATACACCAAGCCCATATTAACGCCGAGTGAAGGATTAAACGGTTTTTTGTTACAACTATTAATCATGCAAGGTCTAAAGCGGAATAATAAACATTTCAATAGGTAAAAGAGGAAAACTGATCTTTCCTAATGAGATAACACTATTACTTATATCTAAAACCTGATGATGACACGTATAGATTACCTATACGTGTGATCCACATTATGACACAAACTGATGAGCAGTTTGTCATAGTGTGGATCACACATAATTATAGTAATCTACTCCAAATTGTTGATTTAACGGCTCCATTTCAAGTCCATCGAAGCTAGCGGTGACGCTTACGGATAGATGAAAAGATAGTAAGTACGAGGCAAAAAGCTTTGAATCAAACTAAAATAAAGTACAGTCTAATTTCATATCGGTCACATTTATAATCTCCTTAATCTCCTGAGAAATGAGATGCAGCACCTCATTTGAATGCGTCGCCGGACCCGACAGACTATTACAGAAACGCAAGGTCTCTTAAAGCTACTTACGGACATTCTCAATATTCTATGTTGAATATTTCATTCAAGTCAGTTATTTGGCAATGGCCAAAAAGTCGAAACATAGTTTTATTTGTTAGTAAGTACTTTACCTACATACCTACTAAGTTATCCGTAGATTATGCAGGGATAGATTATTGAAAATGATCGTTACCTGAATATTACCATTTCATTCAGCATTCTACAATTTTTTTCTTCGAACCTTTATTCATAGACACAAGTCATCACTACTCGAAGCGGGTAATAAAAACCTGACGCCGTTCATTTCTAACCGCAAATTCGTTGACTAAACTACAGATTTGAGCAGGCTCCAACTCTACAATTGCGAAAACCTCTTGGAGAACACTGTACTTTTCAAATAAATAAACAACAACCAAGCAGATGAGCCACTACTTAGTAAATGTTCACCGTCGCGTGCGTCACCTGTAGAGTGTAGACATCAGCAACAGCAGCAGTAATACCGACGCGTTGCAAGCCAAAAACCGGGGAATTCGCGTTAGCTTAGTTGCTAGTAGCTCTTCCACATTGATTTAAATAAACGTCAAACGACACGTCGTGTTCCAGTTCAGAACTTCTAAGCCAGTTTCTTCTCTTTTCTTTGCTAGCCGGCAATGCATCAATGGTGCTGATGTGGGCAACAATGTACACTTACCATCAGGTGGCTCGTCTAATCGTTTGTAACCTGTATTATCGGAAGATGAAGAGCGCTATGATTTCAACGTAACTTGATAATTACCACCAACTGATGACGCTGTAGAATGTTAGGGGTAAGATTGTCAACGGCCTACTGTACGGCTTATTTGACGATTGCATGCAAGATTCTTAATAAAACATAGGCAATAGGCTAACGCGAAGATGACGCTCCGTAGACAACGTACTCCGTACCGTCCGAACGTAGAAGGCTGTACTGATGAACGTTGGCGGCGATGACCACTTATCATCAAGTGGCTTGTCTGCTCGTTTGCATATAGATATAAAAACAATATTGATCTAAGCTAACCTCCTGGAGAACGCAGATTCGCAGTGAGCACAGCGATACTTCCTGTCGCCAGTGTGCAGCTTGACGTGCCGGTCCCGCGAGCGCTTGTGCTTGAAGAGGCGCGCGCAGAACTCGCAACGAAACGGCATCTCATCCGTGTGCGTCTGTGGAACAAGAACAATTATTACTTCATGTTTTCAATTAATTCCTAGTGACCTAAAGTTGGTTGGAAAGAATGCATGAAAATTCGCTGTTTTGCCCATATTAGGTAAAGAAAAAAATGAAATAAAATGTGAATGATAAAGCACCTTTCCGAAACGGAAGAATCAAAAAAATGCCGTGCAACGCATATCAGTGATGCCCGTATAAATCAATGATGTATGTATGTAATACTGAACAACTAAACCATAGAAGGATTAACAGTCGAGACCCATTTAAATTTTACAGGGCTGCTTGGGAAAAAACCAACAAGATTAGATTGGTTGAAGAATGTATTCCTTTTTTTAACAACGTTTTTATTTTTAGTTTTTTTACGCAGTCGGGTTTTTTGTTTTTTTTTATTATTTTATTTATTTATCTGATGTCCGAAATAAGTTTCAGGTTTCTGATATAAGATAACGGCCTGACTTACTTGATAGGTAGGTACTCTACAAATAAATAATATATCTAAAGATTGTTCCTAAAAATGTAATTAATATTTGGAAAAGTATGTACATTTTATACTGAAGGGTAATTTATCATTGTAGAGACGCGACTAGAGAGCTAGCTCAGGAGCAAATGATAAATGCGTTGCTTTAATTAGCTATTAAGTAAAAGTATTAAAACTTTAGCTAAAAACACCAGTGCGTAATCAGCAACTTAATCAGGTAACTGTTAGTATATTTCAAATACGCTGGAAATAAAATATGATATCATCATCATCACAACCAATATCTTTCCCACTACTTGGCAAAGGTCTCCTCTAATAATGTGAGAAGTACAGGCCATAATAGGTACATCACTCTGACCAAGTGTGGAGTGGTAGACATCATCTTTGAGAATATTATAAAGAACTCTCAGGTGTGCAGGTTTCCTCACGATGTTTTCCTTCGTCGATTCACCGAAGCAAGTGACACATCTTTCCTATCAAAACAAAATGTCATCTTATGTAATTTTAATCTTTGAATGCATTACAGCATCATTACTTTTGACTAGTTATTGGTAGATACACAATTCAAAGCAAATCAAAATCAAATAATCTTTAATTATGATGTTATGAACGCCGGGCGAGATATCAGCGATAAAATTCCGATTCAGTAGCTGCCAAATGAGACGAGATGCGGTATCGCCACCATGCATCGGCCACTCCAAACGAGACGTCTCTTATCTATACCAACTGGGACATTCATGGGAGAGGCTTTATTCTTTATATCTACTTGTTTGAATCTATTCATTGATACGTCTTTTTTATCAATTTTGTCAGTAGATATGACATTGGACTTAAATCTCGTTTTTTATAATCATTATATTCGTACTTTACTTTTTGCCTCATTTTATATATAAGTACACCGTTTCTATAAAGATATTTGATAAGTAATCAAAATCTAAAAGTAATCAAAAGATGAAAAAAAATTGTGTATTAATGTCAGCTCCAATGCGCGACTGGAGTTTACTCCTCACGAACGAGGGTAAATGAACGCATTTTTTACATTTCCGAAAGCATGCTTGATACCTTAATTAATAAGATAGTATTAATCTACTTTGCAACAATCCGCGGTTAACATGTATGATGGTATATACTTTAAAACATACACGGCACTTCCCTCCTTACAACGGAAACCTGCACAACAATAATTGAAAGTATATACCAACATATACCACGATGGTCAATCGACGAGTCAACTTACCCTGAGGATGCTCCGTTTTGGGGCGAAACACGTGTTGGTACTGGTGTATATGTTGGCCGTGTATGTTTTAAGTATATACCATCATACATGTTAACCGCGGATTGTTGCAAAGTAGATTAATACTATCTTAATAACAATGGATTTCAACAAAGTAACGCCTGATACTATTAAATACCTTAATTTATATTAAATACTTAATTTAACGTAAAGTTTTTATTTACAAAAATTTACAATAATAGTTTCTGTGTTACGAATTACAGACATAACATCGCATAACGCTCATAACGCATAACGTAACGGAGAAAATTTGATTTTACTCCTCGTAAATTTTCATACCGCGGGATTAAATATGAAAATCGATTCTAAAGGAGTTAAGCTCCAAAAATACATTTTTTTTAATAGGTAAGTATCTACTTACCTAATGCTTGCATTGGTATCACTCGGTAAGCGACTAGGAGATAAAAAATCAGTTTCAAATTCAATCACCTGTAACTACCTAAACGATTTGGGTGTACCTATTGTTTAACACAAGAATAATGTTACGTAAAAGCAGGAAAGTTACTTCAGAAATAAAAAATGGACAGTAACAATATTATAGACGATCATATAATATATTCAAGATTTTTCCTAATTGCTCATGCGTCATGTCATGTCTTTTGGTAAAAATAACTCAGTAACTCAGTCAAAGGATTATTCATAAGCAATAATGGGAATGCTAATGCGTCGTCGCTGGCAGTAAGACAATACCATTAGCCGCCGGCCTTCGTGCCACCCGTGAACTGATGCAGACGAGGTGGAGACCGGCACAATAGATCCCCGAACTGACAGCCGATTCACGCTTTAACTTCTTGCCCACCTCGCTGATTATGTCCTTGTGATGCTAAACACGTTACGGATGATTGACTCGACTTTTGCCCGCTATTGAGCAATATGCTAAGTGTTTCTCTAAAACAAACACATTAGGAACGAAACGGCTGACAGGGAATTTTTTTTGGTAGAATTTAGAAACGAAAGTGGCAGTTATCGATCAGCGTATTAGTGGGATTATCGTGTTTGTTCAGACGAGGGTTTTGGTCTCGTGCTCCCCCAATTACCACGCGAGCGGTTGGCGGGACCCATTAGCATCGCATCTCAATTTGTTAGCGCCGCGGAGGACCGGGCGGCCCACTCAAGCTATCCGGGAAATAAACACCTTCCTCCTGCTGATTATGGCCCTTGCCTACTTCATACTGGAGACCGGCGCTCGGCCTCGCGGAAATTATGAGTTACCACGGCAGACTTACCTACTTTTATAATGCCAGTATTAGCATGACATTTTGAAATGGAAAATGAACGATATACGTATTGCATCACCACAGAAAATAAAGTTTCGTTTAATTAAATATTACACAAGTTTATTAATTTAACAGGTGGCAAAGACTCATTAATAAGTAGATCAAGCAGGTATATAACACGCGAGTTACAGCCTACTTGAGTCCACTTTGTATACCAATATTATTCATAATATTTTTTTAACATCACTTGTCAAATATTTTCACATATTCGGGAAATAGGTGCACATACATAGGCACAGCATCAATATATAGGCTTACTGTTTCTTCATAATTATAGCCCGTAATTGCCGCTGATACAGGATAAGAGTGCAAACTAAGTTACTTGACTGTTCCTCTTGATAATTATGTTAATACCGTATAGTGATTAATGTGGAGTGACGGGCGAGTGTTCGAGACGTCCGGCGCAGCGTCCCATAAACATAGCCGCGGCATGTTTACTGCTACCTCTTAATTGGAGCAATCGCCCCACGACAGAATTAATAAATCTGATCCTCCTTGCGCGATAAATCCTCCACTTATCCGAGAAGCGCCCAAGCCCACGCAAGCTTTCAGCCCTCATATCCTTAAATGAGACTTTGTATCATTCAAAACACTAGAAGGTATATTTTAAACTTTTTTATGTTGGTTCATCAGCCAGCCACGAGTAGAAGACCTATCTGATGGTCATCTACTAAATGGTCATCGTTGCCTATGGACATTAGCAACACCAAATGCATCACCGATGCGTTGGTGTCGAAGAAAAAAGAGCGGAGAAAAAAGCACCCAAGCAGCTTAATGTTAACTACGAATCACGTATTATTTTTCTAGCGTTGATCTGTTAACCAAAATATGGTGCACTACTTTTATGTTTGATAACTGTGTTGACAGACTAAATTTTAAACTTTAATTTTTAACTTTACGAAAACAGAAGCTACCTACTGACTGATTTAAGCGTAACGAAATCATAATATCAGTTACATAGTTTATTGAGACTTCTTGTATTTAAGTGTTTCGTGTGAGAATTAAATAATGGAATGGAACGTCGGGCGCCCCGGGAGCCGGGGCCCGTCGCTCGGCGCACTGGGTGCACGGAGCCCCGCCGCGGGCCGGCCGCCGCGTGCGCCCCGCCGCGTGCGTCCCGCCACGACCACGCACTCCGTTTATGGCGAAAAAGCACGCGAATAACCACGATTTATTATTATTCAACAAAAACAAACACCGTGAGAGCGGCCGACATAATACGCTCCGACGCTGTTAACTTTTCCGCGTAAAGCTCACCAAGAGGCATTCCGGACTAGTTTAAGGCGACCATGATAGCCAATAAAGGCCCGAAAATGGGCTGCGGCGACTACCGAGCGACTTTCCCAGGTGTAATAACAGCGATGTCATCGTCGGTTCACACCGGCCGGGCTGCCGGGGTCAGCGCGCAACACCCGGACGCTCGCTATGTAATCTGCCCGGGCATCGGTATCCATCATATTAAATGGCTACTAAAACGTTGCCTGTTACAGAACATTGGATTAAATTTCTCCTTTTCAGCGTATTTATACGCAGATAATCTTATAATGACACAACGGTTCCTGAGAAGGAGAATAAAAGATAACGTACAAAGTAATATAGTACCCGGATGACCGAGCTTTGCTCGGCTTAGTGTTGCTTAACAACGCCATTTACTGAAGTAGCTTTAGTATTGCTACTTGCCAATAGATGTCAGGAAGAGTATATTGTAGAAGTTTATCATTGCCTGAAAACACCGATAAAACGACATTTTCTAAAAATGAATCGTAGCTAGATCGATTTATCGTCCCCGAAACCCCCTATATACTAAATTTCATGAAAATCGTTGGAGCCGATTCCGAGATTCCAATTATATATATATTTACAAGAATTGCTCGTTTAAAGATATAAGATAATATACAAAGAAAATACTAAGAATGTAGAGCTTTTAGTTCCTCTCAATATTAGTGAAAAATTTAATTATTATTATAACTAAGTATGAAATACCAACTAATACATGCCTTATAATTTAAAGCGATCAAGGAAAAAAACAAAATGTTTTATTACGTAGGTACTACCTACTTACTTGTTACGAGTAAACATTCCAAGAATTTGGCTACTGTATATTGTTACACAAATGAAACAGAATTTTTATGCTTCAAACGTACTTATGATATAAAACTGGCTTGGTAAGTAACTCATTTAAAGTAGCTACGTATTTACCCAGCCTTCATCTAATGCTTCTCTTAGATTCACATATACCATATTAGTCTTTTAGTGAACATGTTATTTATGTTGGCAAATAGACGTGTAATAGTACAAAAGAAAAATATATTTAACAAAAACATAAATAAATTATTATAAGAAAGAGTTAAGAAGCCTAAGGCCTTTAGATATTAAGTACCTATAACACTTAATTTGCAAAATGAGACTACGGTTTTCATACATCAACGTTGGCTGTTTAAATTTACTTTTATGCATTTTAATTTTGCATGTAGCGTGATAACACATACTTCAATTTGAGCATTTTCTTTAGTCAACTTTAAAACAGTGGGAGTAAAGATGGCGTGTCTTGGTCGGTTTATTGAAAAGACAACTTTACGACTACTATTTAATATGCTGCCAGCATTCAGTCTTAGCCTACCACAAATTGTCATGCCATTTACTTAACCGGGCAGAGGAAGTTTATGAAAAGTATAGTTAGAAGTGATATAAGTGATGCTTATACATGCACAGTTTCGAAAATGGTAGTTTTTTATGGGAATAGCTGACAAACGTAAAGAAGAATGTACAGAGAGATTGAGGGGTATTGCAAAAATTACTTAACTATCATAAAGTCTTAATTTGACTTTAGATTTACTCTTGGGAAGTACAGAGCTCCATTTATCTAGAATTCTAGAGACTATTAAGCCAAGTCAACTTTCCTTGATCGTGTTGCACAATGCTGAAGAATGGCCAGGTTATAACGCCATCTCACTCCGATTGGAAGTCACTGTAGATATTCTCTACCACTCTGTTTGAAACCTGAACACATTACATTACATGCTAACTACAAGTTAAATTCTGAAAGATGCTACTGAATTAAAAAATCATTAGGTACATTAACAACCTTTTTTGATACAAGTTAATAGTTTAAAAAACTAAATACACAGTGGATGATATATTAAAGAAAAAAATTGGGACTGTGCTGTTAACCATTAAGGAGTTTCCTCGGCTGGAGCCATATCTGTGTGTAGTAACAGGTCATGCTTATCACAAAAATACATTGTCATCATAACTAAAGAAACATATTTTTAATTAGGTAAGTCTAATTAGGCTTGCAAGATTTGACCCTAACAAACAGGGTAAGCTAAACAAAACCGTTTAAAAATATCTTTATAATGCTACCGTCTTTTGTTTGTTCGTGTGTATTGTTAAGTACCATTCAGTAAGTAAATACAAGTGTTAAAAATAAAAAATAACTAGCAATAAAAAAACAAAAACTATTCAGATTAACTCCGCTGCTTGCTGCATTCCTTCGTTATACTTTTTATATTCAAGGCTCAGTTATTCCTGCTTAATAGAGATTCTGATCGATGGAACTATTTATACGGTACTTTCTTTGGCGTTGCTAGTCCGGCGTAAGTAATGCGGGGACTACGCAATTGATTTATTCCTATAATGATTGCTTTTCCCAGCGGTCGGATGATAAAGGTGTGTCGCGGCCGGCTAGGGAGTTGTTATCGCGAGCCTATTTCCGGCCGTCACCGCTCTGTCTCTGGTGCGAGCGCGACGCGATCATCGCGATACATTTGTCGGCAACACCACGACCGCGGCCAACGGCTGATCGATATCACCAAGACGCAACGGTGACTGCAATTGCATACAGATAATCTAATGAAATCCTTTTACGATTTCACTCGCCAATTTAAAAAGGATTTCAATAATCGCGGTAAATTCCATCAGTTTTCGGTTGCGCTGCGTTTAATGATGATTACCAGTAATTATTATTAGCGTCGTGTTTGTTTTGTATCGCGCGAAATGTTTTGAGGCTGGAGCTTCAGACGGGTTTTCGGTTACGGAGATGCAAATCTGGCAACGTAGGCGGACTATGACCGGCGTTATGCAAAGTGACGTTTCTATTTGCCCTATCTGGTTGATCTGTCGAGGCGTGTGTCGCTGGTAATCGTAACGCAGAGAGATCGGCGAGGCACAAAGGAGCCGAGATGTGCAAGTTGTACGACTGCCGTAATGGCCTGCACGTCACAGCAGCCTCGCAGCGCACTGCAAGGCTACTGCGATACATATCTCAATACGCACCGGCTCCGCAAAATGGACCATTTTGGGTATCTACTTGCTAATGAAGCTCGGCGCTGCATGGCGAAACTAACGTGAATTTACAGATATGACGACTTTAATAGCCGCATTGTAGTCGAGACAAGTTGTTTTATGGTGTTAGACCCGTTTATTGTTATTGTGGAGTGGATAGGTCGGTTTTTGAAGAAGTAGATAGGTACTTGCCCTCAGTTTAGATGTAAGATCTCAATAATACTAACATTGAATGAAAGTGAAAAAAGTTTATAGGTCCTGCATTGGCTTCAACCTATTACTGGCCCACTACTAGGCACGGGTCTCTCCTCTTGAGGAGGCCTATGGTATACTTCACGACGACTCATACGAGAAAATAATGGTCACCTGTGTGGGGACCGTAGTTGGAACTACTAGAGTATCACTGTCTGAATACCCTTAACAATGTGTACTATAAATCGACTTTAGTACATCTGAATAAAATGTTATAATCTTATAATAAATGACTCGTCGTTTTCCGGTTGAGGGCTTGAAAACAAGTTATTTTTTTCTTCTGTCCTTACTGGTCAGCAACACATCAGTGATGCCTTTAGTTGACATCCATGGGCAGCGATAGCCACTTACCATCAGGTGGATCGTCAGCTTGTTTGTAGACTTTTTCTAAAAAATAAAAATGTCGGATATTTCACATACCTGCTCATGTTTCTTAAGGTAGGACAGTCTGGGGAAAGCCTTATCACAGAACTGGCATTGGTAGGGGGTATGTTCGGTGGCGCCGTGCGTGAAGGGCGGTTCGGCGTCGGCGTCGGCGTCGGCGGCGTCGGCTGACGTCGGCGTCGAGGAGGGCGAGGGCGAAGGCTCCGGCGTCGACGACGGCCACGAGCTCGCCGCGGTGCTGCCCACGCTACCCAGCGCCTCTGTGCAGAATAAAATAAGTACGTACAGTCATACACGCTTATTTGATAGGTATCCTAAAAAATAATCAACATGAATGAGATTTGGGATCTAGAAAAAACATTTTCAACACCCTTGCTCATAAATTGGTTTTTATCACATGGCTTTTACACTCATAAACCATGGTATTAAACACTTGTGCTTTTTTTTCTTGATCGCACTAGTGTTTTATTTTATATTCCATCAAATTAAGTTTGTACCTTGCTGAAAGATATTATTTATGCATTCTATTTGCTCTTAACTTAGCCGGGTTATAGTTTTATTTTTAAATTTCGGAAAAAAGTTTTGACTTAGATACGTTTCGTTTCAACGTAAGACTAAAAATAACACTATTTTTGTAAAAAAAAAGAAGTGTACCACCTTGAATGTGATAAATTTTCAACAATTTATTTACTTTAATTAATAATTCAACGTGAAACTAATTCATAAATACAAATACAAATATTAGATTTTTTTACATTTTGCGTTTTGGCTGTTTAGTGTAATTGTTCGTGCCTACGCTCCAATCTGCGCGCGCATAGCTAACACGCCGCGCGCAGAAAAAAAAGTATCAGCGCGGAGCCCGCAATTTTTAACAAACTTTCCGTCTGGTCTGTGAGCATTGTTTATTTGAGTAAGAATAATCAATAATTTGTTTTTTTACTCGTAAGTGTGTTGAAAAACGTCGTATGACACACGTGAGGTTTGGTCATTACACTCTCGGTTTTCTTGCTGCACTCGCCTTCGGCTCGCGCTGTGCAATATCACCTCGAGTGTAATGACCAACATACCACACTTGTATCATAATGTACTATTATAGCCGAATATGATTTAAGATTTATTTCTAAGAAAAGTTTTATAAAAAAATAGTCAAGTGTGTGTCCGGCCACGCGCGTTGAAGTTAGTTGGTAGTTAGTTGATCAACTCGTTACTTGACTCTACCTAACCATGAATTAAATTCAAATTGCAAATGTCGATCATTAGAGTGGCAGGGGGAGAGGAGACACTTGACTTTGCAAACCCTTAATATTTTTGAAGATCTATCCATCGACACCCCATATTAGGTTGACAAGAAAATTCATTCATTACGCAAAACTGACGTTCCTAATTCAGATATTCTACTTCCGGAACATTATTAAATTTAAGACAAAAAAAACAACTGATGGTTTCATTATCTAATCCATAAAATGCAAAGATATTGAGTATTAGTAACAGCTGTTTTAAAAATTAAAAAATTACCGATACCACTAGAACTACATGGTAGAGAACCTTTTGAGTCGTCCCGATTACGAGTAGGGCGAAATCTAACCTCTACAGATGATTGCGAAATCATTACAGCCTAGCATTGTATTTGTTCAAGTGGTTCATAATCCTTTAAATAAATTGGAGTGATTAGATAAGTAAAAGAATGTAAGTACATTATGACGACCCTGTAGCCTAGTTGGTAGCGACCCTGCCTGCGAAGCGAGGGGTCCCGGGTTCGATTCCCGGCTGGGGCAGATATTAATGTAACAGATAAATGTTTGTACTTGGGTCATGGGTGTCATTGTGATGTGTTAAATGTTTCGTCCATGCCACCCGCGACACAGGTAAAAACCTACTGCAGAGTGCAGGGGTATGAGTATGTAAGCGTTTATGTTATTGGAACTATGTCAAAATAATAAAGGCAAATATTTTTCAATAGTATGAAAATTACACATTTCTCAGGGTCAGTAAGATTTCAGTTTGTTAAAATATAAGATTTCTATAAGTGCTCAAAAAAAGATGCAAAAAATATAGTTAAAATTAATGTTTAGCTGACAAGCATAAAGTCCATTACGTTGACGGTGCGTGTAGATTTGATAATGCCATCGTAAATACTCAAGATGCGCCATATTTCGGCGTTAAGGGCAATATATCGCGACACCTCCGAGTGGCGCGGGCGGGAAATATAAACAAATTGAATGGGCGGCGATGACGAGTGGGATCGCCACAAATTATGACTAATGACGAAAAACGCTTTTGCGGCACACAAGCACCGATGTACGCTTCAATTTAAACTTATAATACAATAATTATATTTGCACAAGATATTTTAACATGTCTATACCTATCAAAATTGTGGTGCAAGCAATGAACTAATATGTAGTATATTCGTTCACTGGGTGCAAGTGTCACATAGAGTAGAATTTATACTTTAAGTGCAAACATGATTATTCAATTAGTTAAAATACGTCATGTAATTTGCATAAGTAGAAAGCTTAATTTGTGTATTGCTAGTTCTAACAAGTAGCGAAGCTATTGGCAGACCCAATAATTAATTGTTTATGTAATTAGTTTTTTTTTCATTTTTTCATGAAGCAAACCAACATCTTCCCATCAGTTGTACGTAACGTTGCCAAACGCTTATAAACTCTACCAAACTGCATTTGGCACGTGCAGTGAACTCACTTTTACAATATGTACGAATAGTCAATAATATACGAAGTGTTTTCTTTGCAGTCCATAAAATAATATATTATTCTATTATGGCGCATCTCCTTATCCCACCGCGCGTGTAAGGAGCACTATTTGTATCAATCAAGCGCCCTATGCCGCGCGCTTTAGTGATGTGAAATTACTTCACATAAAGGGAAATAAAATCTTACAATTTTGTGGTTTTCGTTTATTCAAATAAATAAAGTAAGATCTATTGAAATCATTAGGTAATAATTACGAACGTGAGGAAGTATTTTCGGTTTCAAAATATTTGAACGTTGAATAATGGAATTTAAGATTTGTAATTTTTTTCAGCTCCATATTGTGGATTCTTAAGCTTTCATAAGAAACTAACCATAGCGTATGTACGCACCTACTTCCATAATGTAAATATTCCATAATTCGGTACCTACTGTACGTTTAAAATATTTTCATTTCAGTATATTATTAATATAATTTTCTCCTTCTGATAAACTAACCCGATCCACCTTAGTCTGTCGCATATTTAGTTCTTGTTGTGATAATTGTATTAAGGTCAGTTATTTATTCCTCTTGAAGCGCTCATAGCCAGGTAAGCCAGGGTTACATTTTGTATTATAATTATAGTATTTATACTATAATTTCGCGCTTTGTACTATGTACTATCAACATCTAAGTATAGTACGCTAAAATACTAAAATTTTAAGTTTGCTCCGAAATGCTTAGTTTTATGTCATAATTGAATATTTCGACAGTGCGTGTATCCGACCGAATTGATGAAAGTGTACTCAGTGATGCCATAGGTATCTACCAACTTGACTATTAAATACGTCTATTTTTTAAAGTTATCAAAATAGCCAATTAAAAATCAAATATTACCAAAATTTGTATTAACCCATAAGTGTGGGTAAAACTAGTAATTTTGTCCAGATGCGAGTATTATATGTAGAAACAAAACTTCCTATTACTTGAGTTGAAAATAAAAGTATTTTTGACATTTTAACAAATGGGAGGGGGGGGGGGGGTGCAAATGCCCGATTTTTTGCTGTTTATTTACTACTTTTCCAAAAACTAGGGTTGGCAACACTGAGTGTACTATAATTGTTTTATAAATACTATACTTTTCGTTTATTTCTACGGTATTTTTCAACGTATCTAAATCCAACCCTGCTCATAGCCCGACGGATTGTGTCGATCCTAAGTGATCGAAAAACTCTTGTTGGATGGGTGACCGCTAGTGGCAAAAAATTCTTCAGCGTTTCCGTGCTTCGGAGGGCACGTAAAGCTGAAGGTCCTGGTTGTTTCGTAAGATAACAGTCGTTAAGCCATGTCGGAGGCCTTCGGGCGGCATAAAAACTTTTGACAATCGGGTTGGCCACTAACCCCTCCACCAATCCGCAGTGGAGCAGCTCCTCAAGGGGAGAGACCCGTGCTCAGTAATGGGTCATTAATGGCTTGAAGCCATTCATTCCCCCTGTTATTATAATTATTAAGGTCTCTGTAATAGAGTCTAATACATCGATATCAATTAATTTTAACGTGAAGGAATTTTAACGTGTAACTTAGTACGTGCTATCACACTTTGGTGACTTAGATATTATATGATAATTCGTTTTGAAATTTTATCAAAAGAATACATGGAGAATAGGAGAATTATCATCATATTATTTAAACTAAAAGGCCAAATATTAAATGTTATTGATCTCATAACATTTATTATTTGGCCTTTCAGTTAAAATAATATTATGATAATTACAACTGTATATAAACTCTTTTAAACAAAGAAATCGTTTATTTATAAGCAGCTCTACAAAGCGCTCTAAATGTTCATTTGGCGCCACCCGCACGTCGACACACAATGACTTCATAGTAATTTCTCAACGTTTAACTTGGCAGATAAAATATCAAGTAAAGTAGTAGGTGGCATCCGTCGACCATAGGATAGGCGTAATTAGCAGCGATTGTGAGCAATTGGTCGGGTGACGGTGGCGCCGCGGTGGTGGGCGGCGGAAACACACTTCCTAATTGCGGCGTCTGAGACACCTCAACCGGCGCCTCGGCAATCAACGCCAATCGCCAAACGCCTATCACATGATTCTGGTAAAGGAACGGACTACTGCCTCTCTACCGTTTTATTGCGACTTTAAGTAAAGATAAAATTTGTTAAGCTATTAGTGAAATACTTTTTATAGCTTACCGTGACTTAACACAGCACTTAAGTCAAGCTTTTCCGTGCGTACGGTAGCCCTTTTTAACGGAGGCCATACACGATCAAGTTTACTTGTGAAGTCTGCAGTTTGACTTATCAAATTTGCAGTTTGACTTGACGCGCCATTCAGTGTTCATGAGATAGCTATATGGCCAGGTAGCTATACCGTGGCCATACACGATCAAGTATACTGGATTCCGCGTCAAGTCTGCTTGATCAAGTACACTTGATCGTGTATGGCCTCCATAACGCGGTGCGAGAACCCGTGATTTTGAGTTTCGTAATGAGAGATTAATGCATGAAGAAGATAGCACGAAAAATATGTTCTTTATGCCCGTGCTGTTTACGTGATAATACATTTTTAAATATTAGATCACGCTGCACAACGTATCGTAATTTACTTTTAGTATTTTAATTATTATAAAAACTGGTGCCCGCGAAACTTTCTTAGCCCATATTTTACTCCTTTATTGAATGAATTTTCTTTATGCATTTTCGGAAAATCTTTCTTAGTGCTTATGCTCCCTTACACTATTAGGAACCCCTACGCAAAATTTTTCTTCAGTGTGAATAAAATTCTCGAAGTAATACATGAATTTAATGTATGTACAAAAATAAAAATCCATCTCAGATCAATTAAATACCCAACTAAGTACTTCTACAGTTTTTATTACAAATTGATTAAAACATGTAATTATTTCGGGGGTTAATTTTCAATTCGATTCTGTCACAACACGTTAACTAACAATTTAACTAACTTTAAATTACTTCTAGTCAAGGGCACCATGGCCATCAATTAATTTATCACTTAAATTTGGCGTATCTTCTTGAGATTGGTAAAATGTTTCGTATCGCACAATTCACTGTGTTTTTTTTTATATTATTTTTATCGATCTTAAGGGCAAATAAAATCATTAATGATTTATAAATAGAATTTAATGTTTAATCTAAATACAATCTAAACACTTTTTTAATTTAAACATAATGGTGAATGTTTGTTCTTTGTCAATGTTTGTTGTAACATCGACATTTGAGAGAGTAGAGTCTATTTCTCATATAATTACGTATCTTATCTCATAAAAAAAGCATAAATAAGAATTATTACAGACTGTGCAGCGAGATTTGATACCAATAATTACTAATGATGATTGTCATTAAAAATCACGGCCCGCTAATAATTATAATAATTATTATCATTACTATCGACGATGACTCGCTTGACTGGTACCACGAACCTCTGCGTGCGGCGATAAACGAAGCCCATCATAACATATCGCACCTTCAGTAGAAAAAAGGCATAAAAAATGAAAATTGCAATTTTACAGGACAGCAAAAAAACTGTTAAAGTATCAGTAAGTAATCAAAGAAATTTACATTAAGATTTCTTGCACAAAACCGTCAAGATTAATGATAAAAATTTGAAAAAAATTGAGCGTATGCAGCTTTTGTCCCTCTTTCCAATAATTTTAATAACTAAAATTAAACATAAGACGACTTATGTTTTTTCCACTGAGGGTGCGATAATGCCTCAGTAAGCTTAGTATAGGTTCTATTGCAAGAAGTTTTCTCGTTTAGGTACATATTAAATCTCCTCTAACAGATTGTTTCGAAATAGCGTATATGATACAGAGATATATTCAAAACAGGACAAATAGGATTGCAAATACGAGTATAACTTAAATTTAAAATTTTTTAAAGACCACAGGATTGAATAAAAGTCGGGTTGGTCGGTGTTATATGTGGTGTTATATTAATGCTGTTTGTTTGATTAATTGATATGCTGCTTGAGTACACAAGTATTTAAATCATCCATAATTAATTTTATTACGTTAAAGTATACTGCGGGAAGGACAAAAATCCAAATGGCAGTTTTCATTGGGACATATTAATTACTGAGATGCTGGGCTTAATTTCTAGAAGGAACATGCAGTGATAGAGCTTAAAAAAATAGGCAAAAAGCACGGACCTAGAAAGGGGCCCCATTCATCTTGAATCGGAAACAATTCTCCGGTGTGAAATACATACTCGTAGTTAAAATTTTAAAGCCGTTATTAAGACGAGTTTAACAGAAACAGAAAAATTATCCAAGAAAAAATAAAAAACAGAACAGATTGCCTGTACGGTTGCCACCTTACACCGTAGACATTTTTCCTATTCCCAATTCAAATCTGTTTCACCGAAGTACCCTATTATTTTTACCATGTGTAAAAATGTAGTTAACTACATAATATTATGCGTCGCTTACAGCAACCTTGCGCACTCTGCTGAACTACACATAACGCTTTGGCAAAAGGTCCCTCTTATTACAGCTCGATGGAGACCTTCTAAAGCTCTTTCTTTTCTTTCTAAGCCATACACGATCAAGTGTACTTGTCAAGTTTGCAGTTTGACTTATCGTGGCATCCAGTTTGCCTGAGATAGCTATATAGCCAGATAGCCATACCGTGGCCATACACCGTCAAATTTACTGGATGCCGCGTCAAGTCTGCTGAAAACTTGACAAGTATACTGTGAGGGCGTAGATCCTCCACAAATAATAGGTAAGGCTCTCAAGGCAGCGTACGTATGTTTAAGACATAAACTTATAAATTCACGTAGTTAACCTTAAATAGATTGATGAATTTAGGATAAAGAAATCATTTGATAAGTATTTAAATTAACAGCAATTAATTTATTTTCGTTAAATTTAATCAAAATCCAAAAACACAAACACCACCAACATTAATGGAAGCCAAGCTGACAGACGCATTTTTGTAAACCAACTAAACTGTCATGATTTAAAAATTTAGAAGAAAATGCATCTGCCAGCCAAGGAATATTGAACGAGGTTGTTCCTCGTTACAATACTTGATCGTGTATGGTCAGCATTAGGCTTCGAAAGTACATACAGTTCCCTTATTTTTATATGTGATTTAGATATTTTTTATTGATAAGGATAGTGAACGAGCTTTGTGCCGTCGACTTTATTTACCAGGGTTTGCAGTGTCACCAACTCCTGCCATATGTCACTGTGATCTCATTTTGTAAATATTTGTCAACACAAAAATTGATTTATCTAGTAATGTAATTTTTTTACATTTACTCAGAAAACAGGTAGGTACATTACATATAGGCATACAAAATTGGTTCTCGTTTAATAATCAAAGCTTATTTTAGTTTCAGGATCCAGAAGGGCGATACGGTTAAGGGTTTCGTACATAAAGTGAAAATACGGAATGATAAAAATCATATTCCTGCGTCTGTCTATACGTTTTTCTGTGACATCCTATATTTAGAGCTAGATGATCTGATTGCGAAATAGGTTTATAAGAGGATATTCCTTCTAAGATGGTCTGATTTGAAATTCTGGACTCCCTTCTAAATTTTGTAAGAAATGTGTGGAGATGTGATTGATTAATTGTGCATTAAAGAAATAATCGGGTATCACTTATTGGAAAAATATTGGGGGACTCTATTTACTTCAAAGTCAAAATATTTTATTCATATAGGTATCACTGATACACTTAGGTATGCACGTCATTTTTTGGCTTTGGCTTTTTCTTTCACCGTTTCCTCTAAAATTTTAAAGATGACTTAGCCAAGGCAAAACAGAACATGGCTAACTGAAGTGGATTTGGTTTTCCCAAACTGTCAAAACCAGACTGGGTGGGATTGTTGTCGAGAAGTAGTTGTTGTCAATCAAAAACATGACTTAAATAACAAATAATTAATAGACAAAAAATTATATTTATAAATATTAGGTAATAAGTTTTATTAGGTAGGTTATAAATTGTTTTTGAGATTTTATAACCAAGTTACCTATAATCTAAAATTTTAACAAAAAAAACTGACTTCAAATGAATTTTTCCTTTCCAGTAACAATAAAAAAATAATCATCGAAATCGGTTGGCGTGATATTGAGTTATTCGTCTGTTTGTCGCGCACATTAAGTATGTAAATTTAAGACATATGATTTTCTCATGGAGGTTAGATCTCGCTCAAATTTAAGTGGGACCACATGACAAGCACCAGCTTTCGATTACAAAAATAATCATCAAAATCGGTTCACCCAGTCGTTTCTGAGGTAACAAACATAAAAAATACAGTGGAATTGAGAACCTCCTCCTTGTTTTGATGTCGGTTAAAAATAATCGTAAAATCTTACTTATTACGTAAATTAATTTCCCAAACTAGTACTTATGCTCTTAATGTCGGTAAATCTAAATTAAATAAATATTGAGTTAAAAAATATTGCATTTCATGTGATTTACATAAACAAGAACAAGTATTTTGATCTCTGTGTTTTAGAAAATGTGCTGAATTTCATTTTAGCATTGGTATCACACTAGGAAATCGCCCTCGCTTCGCTTCGGGAAAAATAGTAAAGAAAAATATATACCTAATATAGCCTATGTCATCCGGGATAGTGTAGCTTCCCAACAGTGAAAGAATTTTTCAAATCGGTTCGGTAGTTTCGGATCCTATTCGATGCAAAAAAGCAATCAAATCTTTCCTCTTTATAATATTAGTATAGATTAGATAATTACATAATCATTTTCCACAATATTTTATTGTTGCAATTACATTATCATTAATGTTAAAAAATGTGGAATTAATCTGAAAAATGCTATTGTACATAACAAGCACCAATCTATTATAAAATTTAACAAAAACAAAGGATCTAATTCTGAAACACCTCACCTTTTATGTCTTCAGTAGTGACGTCGTGATTTTCTTTATTCGCTTGTATTTTCTCTATCAAGTGCTCCAACCTGCTGCTGTTGCCTTTGAATAGCATGATCATAGCGTCCGGGAGCCGGGGCCACCGGTGGCCTGGTCGGCCGAGTCCACTGTGCAGCCTGCAGACTGCCGCAGGTGCATCGATTCCAGTTTATTTTGGGGTTTTTGTGGATGAACTTATCGCGAGTGCGAATTAATGCGCAACGCGTGGCCGACAGGTGGCACTAATTGAAGGGGCGCCCGCCGCGAGCTGCCCTCGTACGCTTCCTTCACGGCAATTATTTGGGTGGCTGCCGTCGAGCGACTTAATTAGCGACAATCGTTTGTGGCACGCACCTTTGCGTTCCGGTTACAGGTGAATCAAGTTTCGGATGGGTAGAGTCCATGTAACGCTAGGGTCGATTAAGAGGAGGTGGTAAGGAAACGCGTCTTTACATTGTAAAGGAAGCGACACATCAATACGGCGGTAAAGGGCTAATCGCGTAAGTTTCGGTGTTGGTCAGACGTGATTCGGTCGGTGCAACGGTGCACGGGCGCGCGCGGTGAATGGCGAGTGGAGCGCGACTGCGAGGCTGCTGCGGCCCGCGGGCTCCGGCGGCGGCCCGGCGGCCCGGCGCGGTGGGTCGACCGCAGCACCCGCGGCACCCTGCCCCGCCCGCCTGCTCCGCCCACTGCCCGAGCCGAGCGCCCACATACCCCTTCAGCGGAAAACTTTTAACTATGTGAAACTATTTCAGTCTTGGGACTCAGAATCTCGCTTGTTTTGTTACCCCTTCAGCTTATTTCACGGAAGTCATGAATTACATCTATAAAACTATTTTTATTGATATTATTAGTGGTTACATTAAAAACACAAAACGTGGGTGTTAAATTACGTCACAATACTTCTACTGTTTTTCATCAAAAAATATCCAAAACGAACGATGATTTCGAACTTATGTTTCTAAAGACAAGACTGTGTTGACTCTACAATGTTGCTCTTATAATACTTCCATATGAATATCTCAGATCAATAAAATGATATTATAAGAATATCTCGCGTAAAAATATTCAAAAGAATAGATATGTTATTTTCGGGGCAAAGTCCCAAGCGTAATCAATCGTTAACAGGTGACGTGTCGTTTAGCACAAATGAGCCGTACGTGAAAAATGCATAAATCTGAGTGAAGATGAGGCGACGGCTGCTAAAAGCTTTTTAAAATGGGAACGAGGAGGAAAAGTGTTAAGTGTGTTCGTTTTCCCGTTCCACCCACGGGTGGGCGCGACCAATGGGCGCCGCGCCCCCGCGCTCCGCGCCTCGCGCCGCTACTAGCCTTCACTAGAACTATCGCTACCTTTTAGCAACGGCCCGAAAAAGACATCTTTAGTAAAGTGTCTACTACAATAACGATTAGTTTCACATACGCGTATAAGGTAGACAGTATTCAACAAACGGCGTATTACAGCATAAGCCTCTTCTGTTAGAGACGTGCCCAGTTGTGGGCAGATAATTGAATATGACCATAACAAAAGTACTAACTACTTTCTCTTCATACTACAGAACCATCCCATTTTATTTAAACAACCACCAACGATAAGATAATCTCGTATATTAAGGGACTAGGTAAACCCTACAAACATATATATAGCATGTTTTAGCATATATAGGGTAAAAGCCGGATACTTGCCTCACTGGGATACTTGCCCCAGTTTCGAATACACTATGTTAGGGATGTTGGTGACATTAACACTTTACTACAATAAGAAGTGCCCCTCCCGCAGGCTTCAGTGCCATGTAAGCCGTGAGAGTATATGCATTCGTTTTGTCCATGTGAGCAAATATCTTCCAAGACGAAACTTTGACGGGCGACGAAATTATTTTGGTATGTAATTTCTATTGAATATTTTTTAATACTGATTGGGTTTTAGTCGACTTCTTGTTTCTATGGATGCATTATAGTTTAAATTATAGTATTTAGTACGTTTTACTGTTAATTTCTTACTATTTACTTAGAAAATATAAAAGGCAAGTATCCGTATCAAAAAGGATAGTCGCCCCATTTACTTTTGCGGATAGTCGCCTTTGGGAAAATTTTCCGCATAAGTAATAATATAACTATAAATTCTTTAACAAGCTAGTCAAATATTTTCTTTTGATGTTGTCTCCAACTTATTGGCTCTCTCGCCCAGCGCTACTGCAGGTACATAGTGTACTTGCCGAATAAGGAGTCCAGAGTGCGAATCCCATTCGGGGCCGACGTTATTTGTTATGTCTACTGTGTATGCCCACCTATCTTCCTATCCTAATCCTAGCATTTATTATGATTGCTGTAAACTATTTTAATAAATACCTACTTAGGTAAGTTTTTCATGCGTTTATTCTAGGTATCTAACCAAAATGCCTCGCAAGTGTAAGTGTAAAACAGGCGTGATGCTGCGCCATATTACCTGGTCAGAAGATAGTTTAGTACTAGCATTCGAAGAATTAAAAAAACAAAAAGGAATCAACGAACCAGTTCTGAGGGTCTTCTGCCTTGTTCCAAAGTTTACATGCAAAAGAAATTGGCATATATTTCTTCAGATCTTTTTATAAATGGCTGACTGAACATTTTATTTCAACATTATTGCAACATCCGAAATGTTGAAAAGTGAAAAGCCTAGCATCTGGTGTAAAATAATGCTACTGCCAAAGATTGCCATATTGTTCTCTTTGCGATAAATAATAGTAATTTTACTAATAACTTACGTAACTTTTAAGTTTCCAGGCTATTTTTGTTTTATTTTTATAGTTTAAAATGAGAAAACAACACTAATTTTTACGTTCTATTATATTGTAATTTTTACTTAATAAAGAATCTCAGTAAATAAAAAAGACCAAGTACTTAAATTGATTGTTTCTGTCTAAAAAAATCATATTGAAGCCTCTATCCTTGCACGAGGCAAGTATCCCCCGAAGCATTTTTAACGTTAGGCTAGTATCCGCCACAGTAGGCAAGTATCCGCTTTTTGAGAGGTCAAATAAAACGTGATTTACTCAAAACAAATATTAATTATGTTTACAAAAATAGGCTAATATAAAAGATAAAAGACCTAAGTTTTGATATACATGTTGCATTATTCTTAGTAATTGCATATTTTCATATAATGGAGCTTATTTGAAAAGTGGGGGAACTATCCGGCTTTTACCCTACATCATTCCGCATCTTAAGGTTGTCTGGAAGAGATCGCTGTGTAGCGATAAGACCGCCTTTTGTACTCTATATACTTGCCTACTTTACATTGTTTTTGTCCAATTTTTGGTGTGAATAAAAGTTAAATAAATAAATCACCATAAATAAATAAATCATCATCACTTACCATCAGTTGGAATCGTTGTCAAGCATTAACTTATTTCAAGTAAAAAAATAAATCCTCACGACCTTGGACCCCAGATAATATGCCTGTGTAAAACAAACGGCTCCAGGTTGAAACGAATCCTTAGTTATTAATTTTCAAATTCAAATTCATTTATTCATGAAGAATATGTTTACATATGTACCTACATGGTGTTGGGTAATACATTTTTATAGTAAGTAAGTAGTCCAAACTAAATGATCGTCAGCTGCCTAAAGTGGGCGTAAGCCTGTAATACCTATAGGCAACTGATTACTGAACTCTCCCAAGAGCTATCCGTTTACTATAATAGATTGGATGTGTGACATAGTAAGTACATAAACATAGTTTTTGATGTTCAGTTACCAAATAACAGTTTAACAATTTAAGTAACCAAAATTAACATGCAATAAAAATAATAACAAAAAGCGAAAGTCAACTTAGTGTGTGTGTGAAAATTTTTATATTAATTTTCATTAGTTATTTATGATAATTTAATAACGATTCGGAACCCTGCGTCGGGTGTGAAGAGTTCATTAATATTAATTAAGCACAATTGCTACCAGTCATTACAGTAATTAAAGAACTACTAAGAAGAGTAATTCAAGAACCTACATTGACTAAGTTAATTTCAAGTTATTCCATCGGTCTTTATTGATAATTTCGTCAACAAACAATATTAACATGTGATAATGGTGGTAATAATCCTCTGATGCCTCTTATGGACTCTCAAGTACAGGTCATTTTAAACAATACAGGTGTTAATTGTCCAGAACCTAGGTAGGTTACTTAATAGAAAATAATACGTTTGTCTTATTTTAAATAGACCCTTAATACCGACATTACCGACAGATGAAGATTCTCGCGGTTGTTGGCTCGCATACAAAACCACTTTGTTTGCTTGCAGTTCCATTGTCACTGCCTTTTTGCCTTTATAAATGAAGTCCTTATAAAAATGTAAATGGTACGGTAGTGTTAGCAGCGACTTCAATAATAAAGCATTCCAAACGTTTAAATCTAAAATATGTGATGCTAAAGTATAATAAACGAGAAGTATTCATTTCTAAGCGTCCGGTCCGGTCACCCGATGGCCGATCGTTCCTCCGGGGCTCATAGCCTCATACCGACGCGGCCACAGTACCTTTTAGTTGCGCATATATTACTCGGATTATGCCCAAGTCCCACCAACCGCGCTCCGGACAGATTTTACGGATAAACTCCTAAAACATCTGCACAGAACTTCTCCGTTGGGGATTGTCACTGGTGATCGCCGGGTAATAATGCCTACGGGATTATAATATTCGCAGTAGTTATGGATTTTAAATAAAGTTGTGTTTTTTACCATACCAACAACATCGTAGTGGACAAACAAGTATTTTACTGTAAGCACATAGTTTCACTGCATTTAATGATAATAATTACTTTGGAAATCATAAGTTATTGCTGTAATTGTTAACAAAGTCATTTTTCGTTTCTTTCGTAAGTAGTATTCAATTGATTTTTCGTTCCCCTTACAAGGTTGAATTACAACCAACAATTTTTGGCTTGAGAGCCAGTTCTCTTTCTTTTTCTTCTCTCTTTCTTGGCCGGCAACGCATCAGTGACGCCTTTGGTGTTTCTGATGTCCATGGGCGACGATAGCCACTTACCATCAGGTGGATCGTCAGCTCGTGTGCCGGCTATTTCCATAAACAAACCAAGAGAGAATATGAATAAAAACAAATACTACCCACAATAAAGTAAAATACTTATGTAATCTATCAATTGAATTATTTGTTTCCATAGCAAACAGTAAAGTAAAGGTGCTTACAAAGCTGACAAATTAATGAAAATAAAATATTCAACAGACGTACGGGAGGAGAGATGGGATTGACACGCAGTTGTCGGGCGCACCAGCGGATACAAAAGGGTTAAACATTAATACTTAAGCACCGCACCTCACTTCTGACACCACTGATTAGTCTGTCACTGAACCAAATCTCCAGTCTTGAATAAAGTATCATGAAAAAGCAGCCACTCCTTATCTCAGCAGTCCCGGACGAGGCTATGATGAGGGTACGGGACACGGACTTTGTTTGCACTTATCCTTTCTTGTTTTGTTTAGAGGAACATTAGTATAACTAGGTATGTACTGGTATTTATATGCTGCTAATCAAAAATCAAAAATTAATAATGTAAATAAGCTTTCAAAAACCTGTAGAAAACTGAAAATTCTGCTTAGAAAACTGTAAATCTACAGCTTTTCTTAAAAACAACATAAAATAGTAAGAAAATTATACTTGTATTCGTAAATCAACTTCAAATCTAAAAAAATTTACACAATTTCTACTAAAACTGCCTCGTTTTCAATTTGCACATACTCTTGATTTTCAGTTTCATTTTTATTTTTAAAATCGTACATATTTTTATAAAATGTCTTTAAATAGTCATCGGTAGCATTGAACTCATAATATATTTTTTTCTGACTTTGTTTGTAAAGTGTCTTTTATGGTGGTGGTTGACTATTTATTCCTAAGTTTGGGTACGCAGCGAATAAAATAGATGGCGCCTTATTATAAAGAAAAAACTGTAGATTTGCAGGTCTAAACTAAAAATTGTGAAGATATCGAAAAAACTGTAGATCTACACTTAAAACTGTAGAGTCGGCAAATCTGCTGCTAATTGAGACATTCCCTAAGAGGACGTGGAGTGAATTATGGATCTTGTTCAATACCTCCTTTATCAATATTTTATATATTAGCTTCTGATAAAACATTGTGCAGCTTAGTTAAGTATTTCTGGGCAAAATATTTATAGTATCAATAATTTATTCATGAAAGAAATAATGTCAGTTACTATGGAGAGGAACTGTTGTACAAAAGGTGGCCTTGCAGAATAAAAGCATGCTTTACCAGTCAATCTTTTGTTTAAGCAGATATGTTTAACACAAATAGGAGAAAAACTTAATATTACCATAACTTGTTGCTGTAAATAAATATGTAAAAGGATAACACAATACAAATACAACTAAATAAATATCAAAACTACGTAAAAAATGGACTAACATTCATTTCAATAAAGGAAAAGTGTTAAGAAAACATTAACATCACGTACTTATTAGATTCGCCAGTCAGTATCGCGTCAATTTTCTCAAGAGGTATCGTCCCATCGCATACGGAGTCTGAAAGTCTCCTACATATTTGATGCGACGGACTGACTCCGACACACCTTCATAGTTACCCTGCTCAGTTCCTCACAAGACTGGTTCAACCCTTGATTTGAACGTCAACTTGCTATCATCTCATTAAACTTTTACTAAGTTTTACTGTATTTCCTAAACTTTCACGATTCATATCAGATAGTTTTACAATTGTTTATGATGGTATTAGAGATTTCTTTGAATGCATATAATATTATTATCTATATATATAAAATTGAAAAGAGATACACTGATTAAACAAAAAATCTCAGAAACTACTGAACCGATTATGATGAAATTTGGCAGGGAGATAGTTTATGCTAAGGAGACGTCAGCTAAGAACGGATTTTTGGAAATTCATCCCCTAAGTGTAAAAATAGGGGTTAGAAGTCATTTTCATACAAGCCGACTTCGTCAGTTTTAGAGTTATAAATATGAAATTTTTCATGTAAGTTTATAGTAATAAATAAAAGTTAACTTTAACACATTTTTTTGAAAAATCATCCCTTAAAGGGTTAATTTAGGCGTTTTATCATAGTATGCAACTTCGTTATTTTTGAAGTTAAAAATATGAAAATTTACATATCAGTTAAACATTAGAAACTTAATTTTAAGTATTATGTTTTTTTTGGAAAATCATCCCCTAAAGGGTTAATTAAGGCGGCGCAAGTTAGTATGGGAACTTCGTCAGTTTTGAAGTAAGAAGGGTGAAAATTTGTATTTAAGCTTATAGTTAGACACAAAAAATAATTGTATTACGGTTTTCTCGAAATTCATCCCCTAAAAATAGGGGTTGGTTACATACAAATCAACTTTGCCAGTAAATTTTGCCAGTAATAACTGTAAAAGTTATAAATATGATTTTTTTATGTAAGTTTACAGTTACACACGTTTCTGTTTTTTGGAAAATCATTCCTTAAGGGTTAATTTAGGCGATGGAACTTAAGTACACAACTTCGTCATTTTTGAAGTTAAGAACATTTAAGAAACTCTTAAGTGTGCAAGTTAGTGTGGCAAATTCGTCAGTTTTGAAGTAAGAAGGGTGAAAATTTGTATATAAGCTTATAGTTAGACACAAAAAATTACTGTTTCATGATTTTCTCGAAATTCATCCCCTATGGGGCAAAACTAAGGGGATGTAAATATTTAAGAAACTTTGTCATTTTTGAAATCTGAAGTAATGTAAAACTTGATATGTAAGCTTATAATTAAGAACAAAAAATAATTGTAACAGGTTTTTTTAGAATTTCATCCCCTAAGGGGTAAATAAAGGGGTTGCAAATTTTTCAGGAACTTCTTCATTATGAAAATTAATATGTAAGCTTATAGTGAGAAAATTTTTTGTATAGGGGACTTTACGGATGGGAGGGGGAGGGGAGAGGGACAAAAAGCAGGAAAGAGACCGGGAGCGGGAGAAGGAGGGGGACAGAGAGCAGGAGAGGGATAGGGAGCGCGAGAGGGAGAGGAACAGGAAGTGGGAGAGGGACCGGGGGCGGGAGAGGGAAGGGACAGGGACAGGGAGCGGGAGAGGGCGGGAGTGGGAGCGAGAGAGGGAGAGGTACAGAGAACTGGAGAGGAAGAGGGGCAGGGAGCGGCAGACGGAGAGGTACTTGAAGCTGGAGAGGGACTGAGTGTGGAAGAGGAAGAGAGAGAGAAAGAGGGAGAGGGACTAATAAATAACACATCAATAACGTGTTAGAGCACCAAAAATTTGTTTTTAAAATTATTGTCTTTCTGTCTGTCTGTTTGTCTGTCCGGGCATCACATCAAAACCCTTGAACTGAGGAATGATTTGTGATTGTATCGTAGGTTTTACTTTATAAATTCCTAAATTCAATATAAATTAACCTGTTATTAAATTTTCTTCTATTAGGGGTACAAAATAAATATGATGAGCATAATTTCCGCGTGCGAAGCTGCGGGCAACTGCTAGTATTATGTATAATTATAATATTATTATACTATTAGGTGCTATTATTACCATCAGTATTTATCCATATTTTTCAGTTTGCAACTTTCGTAAATAATATTCACTTAAACTTTAATCCTTTTTTTTACCCATAAGTATAAATCGAGTAACGTCGATAAGTTGCCCACAATGTCAGCTATCGGGTGCTCAGCACAGCTATAAACAATAGCCTCGTACCTAGTAGTTCATGAATCATTTCAATAGTATTTCAATTTCAACTTAGTGGCTAAATCGTGGTCACGGCTAAACTGACTGTTAAACGTATCATACAAATGGCTGTAATTAACTAAAATGTATTTCTAAAATAAACATCAAAGATTAGATACATTATGCATAAAATAAAAAGTGTTTTACGATAGCACCTCTCGTCAAACATTAGCTAGATAAAACATAAATTTTAATGTTTTACGACAGTTTACTAGTGTGTAAACCTGTTAAGATCTGATCAAGATGCATGACGAATTATCGGCGTCAACAATCATTCAGGAAGTGTATGCAGCAGCCTACCTGCGGTCCCGAATGTCCCGAGGGCCCGCGACATGCGAGCACGTCTGTTCACGTCCTAATAAATCAATGGGACAGCCGGGAACCGCCATCGCGCCATCCCGTACGTGTATATAGTATTATTACTCACATCTCAATCTACTTGAATTACCTGTCACTGTCATAAAAATATTCCAAACACAATAGCCTGCTTTAGGATATTTTATTACTGTTCATAATTATTGACTTATTAGGTTTATGCCTGTGTAAAGTTACGTTTTTAAATTAGCGGCAGTTAATTAAACTTAAAAAATATTTTTTTGGACAAGCGAGCAGACTAGCCTTCTAATTGTAAGCGATCACTCCATACTGAGTTCAACACACTGCTACTGTTAAACCTTGCTTAGGATAGGAACCATAGAAACTCGTCGATTTCGGACACCTGACCCAGCAATGGATGAATGCCACTAAAACATTTCGTGGTAAATACGTCGCCAAGTCCCGGAAGCGCATTGTATGTTAAAAATTATAATATATGTTAAAAATTATATGTTAAAAGCGCGTTTTCTATCTTAAAAAGTTATCATACCTCATGAAGAGTAAAGCCTCTACCTCTACAAGGCCTGACTCTACCTGCTTTAGTTCGACAAACCCTTCGTGTAGATCAAAAGGTATGGCTATAGCTATGTTTCCTCAATATACTTAATTATATTGTGGGTTAACTGCACGTTATCTAACATATTTTTAACATAAAGATTTCAAAAATTCTCGACAACTTTTTTCACTAAACACAACTAACAAACATTTCACGACAGTTTTCTAATCAAATCAGTCCATATGCTCTGACACACACAAACACACACACAAACACACACACACACGCACACACACACGCACGCACACACACAAACGTCAAACTTATAACCCCCCTTTTTGCGTTGGAGGTTGAAAATGAAAATATCTGAATTCGGTCTGTACGTAGAAACATAACACTTTTTTAAATATCCACTCATTAAATGACACAATATGCAAGTAGGTACTCTGCAATATTACGTAACAAAGTTACCATAGAATATCACAACCAAAACGTAAAGAGTTAAGAAAATCATCGTAGCGTTTCTCACGTGTAACCAATTTCACAGTCCGAAACGCGTTAAATAAAGGCCACACAAGACAATCTAACTAATCGATCGTTGTGACGGTTGGGATCGCGGTGGGAGATAGATGAGGGCAGGGTGGTCCGCAAGTGATACGGCAAATCATTCAATCACAATATCACACGATGATTTTTAATGATAATAATATGTATATGATTACAAATTACAAAATACAGTAGTGAGTTGAAGGGTATTACAATTAAACAGTATGGCCGTAGAGTCATAGCTCTTATTCAGCCGATTTTGTTCTGTTACGTTTATAATAGTAAGTTTACTTTTAATAATTTTTAGTGTTCCGTAGTCAAGGAACATTAGTTTCGTCGTTTTTTCGTCTAGTATCCTGAAAAGTTATTTCACAAATATTGCCCTTACAGCTAAATGGTACGTGTTAGACATGTGAAAATATTTACAGCGATAGCATAAATGATGAATTTAAAAGGTAAACTATCACGGCTACGCTAGCTTAAGTAGTTAATGAACCCTTGCGTTAATGATCCCTTGAAATATTGCGCGTGGCATGACGCACCTGGCCGGTTTCATTTTTAAGTACGACTTCACACGAAACAAAAACTTAAACTACTTAATCTAACAAACATTATAAATGACAAAAAAGTTGTAATTTTTTCATTTTCTTCTCTCTTTCTTGACCGGCAATCACATCACTGATATAGTCAAAGTCAAAGTCAAAATATTTTATTCATATCTATAGGTATCACTGATACACTTATGCACGTCATTTTTTGGCTTTTCGGAAGGTATAACGCAACGCATAGTAGATAGGTACACTTAATAAAACTACAAGATGATAATTACATGACAAAATTTAACCCATCACCTCGTAATTTGCGTCGTGACAAAACTTCACACATTAACCACAAGTACAAGAGATTCCGGCACGACCGCGGACCGCATACACACTCTCCTTCACATGTGACATCAGTGATCAGTCTATCAAGATTACTGACGTAAGACAGAACGTGAACGCTCCAAGTTTTTTACACCTTTGTTTATTTTTCTTTCAAGTTTTACAGTATTCATTTATTACTAGGAAATCGCCCTCGCATCGCTTCGGGAAAAATAGTAAAAAAATATAATATAGCCTATGTCATCCGGGGATAGTGTACTCGTAGCTTCCCAACAGTGAAAGAATTTTTCAAATCGGTTCGGTAGTTTCGGAGCCTATTCAATGCAAACAAACAATCAAATCTTTCCTCTTTATAAAATTAGTATAGATTACCCTTTTCCATGGAAATAATCGACAGACGAGTTCTCGATGCACCGGATGGTAATGGCTATCGTCACTCATAGACATCAACGACGTCATGGGCATCAGTGATGCGTTGCCGGCCAAAAAAGAGAGAAGACAAAGATTCAGTTCCATAGACTGATAGTTGTTTTGACTTTGGGTAATATGCAGAACGTACTTGGTAGAGTCCTATGCTTACATAAAAAATTAACACAAATGAAATAAAAAAATGTCTCTAATATTAACTTTACATTTTTCTTTATTTTCCAACCTAAATTATATCTATCCATTATCAGTATGCCAACACAATGATTCCTTTTAAAAGAAACGACACCCATTAATCAAATCAAATTTAACCCCATTGAGGTATGAGCAATATTTTGCTAAGCACCATATGAAACACGTCTCTTAAATACGTGTGACAGGAATAGAGTAAACGTAGGCTTCCACGATAGTCGGTATCACGTCTCGCGGCGATGGTATCCTTAAAGCGGCGTCTCTGTGAACTGCGTGTAACATCTCACACGAAATAGGTCAATTAAGACGTGGGAGTGGAGCGATACGTGACCGTAACGCCTGATCTCTGTAAATGATATGACACGGTGCTACTTTTGACGCCTTTATTTATATATAAAAACTACTGCTCCTTACCTATCGTAGCCATCTACGCGTTCTCTGAATACTGAGCTCTTAGGCTGCGGGCACGAGATCTGCGACGAGCGGCGCGATGGCGGTTGCGGCGCGGCGCGGCGCGGGGCGATTAGCAGCGGTGTCTTGCGGGGCACGAGAAAACGGTCGGTCAATCGCGCCAAAGTAGTGTTGTGAAGAATTATAATATTATAATCTGTTTATTTATACTTTTATTGTTGAAGCGATGGCGTAAAGTAACTTTCGGAAAAAAGTGACGCTTGGTTTTCATACAGATGAAAGTACATGTTTCATCTATTCGGTTGTGAAAAATATGAGTTTACGTTGAAGAGAATTATTGGAGCCTAGTATCCTGATGAGAGCTGAATTATTATTTCCAAGAAATGGTGTTCATCCAATAAATAAAGGAAGAAGTAACTTAGGAGAATTTTCTACTCTTTATAACTAAGTTTTCATTCAAAAAATATTAAAACTATACGAGAATGAGTACATTTTGATTATATTTTGGAGAATATTTATATGGTGCAAGTTTTCACTGTCCCATATAGCAGCTTTTGATGAAATATACGAAATAAGTTCTTTATTATAAATTTCCATTATTTTAAAATTATAATTCAATACAATTCTATGTACTATCAATCTAGTTTGTTCCCATCTCTTCCGCGCCGCCGCGCATCGCCCCGCACCGCCCGTGCATCGCGCATCGCGCCGCTCGAAATCGCGGGTCTCGTGCCCGGTCCCATAGTACGCCATACTGTTGATTCCATCGCTTCAAATCGCGCCGCCCCGCAACCGCCATCGCGCCGCCCGTCGCAAATCTCGTGCCCGCAGCCTTAGAACCGTCACCTAATAGCGAAATCTAAGACACAGTCATTAAAGGTTTCTTGGTATATCTATCCATTTATATTCTTTTACAAAAAAACGTTACAATTTTTAATGGTGCTAGTAGCATAACATAAATCTAGTGACTTATTCATCTTTTTCATCGTAAGTTTCCCATTAATTATTTGAAATATCTGATGTGAGGTATTACTTGATTTTGCCTTAGTGGTTCCGATCTTTTGTTTTTAACATTTTAATCCAACCCGAAATTGGGTTGGTGTTGGATCCTGGCTGTCAATGGACGATATGTCCCTTCTTAGTTATAAAAAAGTAAGATCTAAAGATTTCACTGGCGCATAATGTAAAAAACAATTTAAGCTTTTAATTTTGTGTTTGTGCTGCTGGCCGTTGAGGAGTTCCCTCGTCAACCGTGAGCGTAGAATCGGGTCAACATTGTCATAAAAATGTGTTGTAATCGCAACCAAATCACTTTCTGAAACTAACGAACAAAGCTAGTTAAATAAAAACTTGTAATAATAATAAAATAGTTTTATCAGATTAATATTTTAATCATCCTTTATCAATGGTAATTGTTATTATATTTTTCCCTTAATTTAATTATCGTCTAATGTTATTTTACTCATTGCATTTAGAAAATCAGTAAAAGTTCCGTGGGAAACATATTGAAATGGCTCAATAAGAGTGACACGGATCGTAGGGAGCATGACTAAGTGGTGAGTTTGGTGTAACGAACCAAACTGCATGCCCGAACCGAGAACCTCGTTGGTGACAGGGTCGCCCGAGCGCCTTGCACGCACTGGTCAGTAGGCGCATGCTACTGCCTCCAAAAGTAAACTTTTGGACATTATCGTCAATGTCTTAACTCATAAATATATTTTTTTTTTGTTAAACGACAAAAAAGTCGAATAATGGTCATAGCACACATATCAACTCGTAAACGGAACGTAAACGTATCAACTCTTGCATGTCAGTATTCTTTGTATGAAACCCCATACTGTAAAGCACACTTATCGGATCCGTAACGTAATCGCCTCGCCTCGAGACAAGCTCACGAACCGCGGTACGGTGCGTGGACGACTTGCCGTACCCGCGCTTACGTCTCACCGTACGCTATCCGTCGACTTTCCGTTTCCTCGTGCGCGCGCCGCGCCGCGGCTACCGCTACGTCGGCGAACTGCTGTCATTCATTCCGTCAACCAGCGGCCGGCGAGCCGTAAGCGCGGCGTCGCCTAGCCGTAAGCGCGGCGTCGCCTAGCCGTAGCCGAGCTTACGTTAGGTTGACGGCGAGGCGATCCGGTGCCGATCCCTTTCCGAGTTGATATGTGCGCTACGACCATAAGGATACAATATAGATAGATAGTCCTATTCAGGTATTAAAAAAAATTACGACAAGCACCTAGCACCTTTTCGTGTACCCTCATCCATCATCATCCATCCATCCATCAGCCCTTGTAGGTCCACTGCTGGACATAGGCCTCCCCTAACTTGCGCCACTCTGTCCGGTCCTGAGCCTTCTGAATCCAACGGATGCCCGCTGTCTTCTTCAGGTCGTCAGTCCACCTGGTTGGGGGGCGTCCTATGCTCCTTTTTCCGAGACGTGGGTGCCATTCGAGGACCTTTCTTCCCCAACGGTTATCGGTCCTTCGCACTATGTGGCCAGCCCGTTGCCACTTCAGCCAGCTAATTCTTTGAGCTATGTCGGTTATCCTTGTTCGTCTACGGATCTCCTCATTTCTGATTCGATCACGTAGAGAAATACCGTTCGTGTACCCTATCACGAGCAAAAAAGAATAGTTTGAACTCAGAACGAGTGGAGTTTGAATGGGATTGCCAGTCAAGTGATACTCAGAATAAATTCCAACACAAACCTAGGAGCCCATAAGTAAGAGTCTATTGAAGATTGATTACAGTTACTCATGATTCGCATTTACCACTCAACAGCAAGTACACTAATGCCCCTTCACCCTAATGACAAAATAAGTTACACATGAGGTCGGATCAAGATTCAAAATGCCTTCTGTGACATATTGTGCTGCGGTGAACACATTATGTCCAATGATCTAAATTTTAATGATTATTATTGCTACTTTCATATCATCTACATTATATAAAACACAAAAAAATTTGGTGCGATGTCCTTTAAAGTCTTTGAAACCATCTAGCGATATGCCCCAAACTGGGTTGATTTGAAAGGCAATAATGCGAAGATGGTTTGAGACTACTAAAACAATGCATTAGGAACATTTATTTTTTAACGTAATAGAATAGCATAGCATACGCCGGGTATCCACTAGTAGCCTGTATAAATTTATTTTAAAAATTCTTTAATACTGTGTCTTTCAGCAATCATTGAAATATGTACCTACATCTTCATCCTGGGTCTAGCGTGAATAGATTCAAAAATTAGTTTACAATCTGAGGTCACCAGCAATTCTAAATTGTGTTGTTATCCTAGCCTAATAGAATCTGCGACAGATTTATCCCTGGCCCAAACATCGTTCGTGACGAACAATTACCACGGCACGTCACGATGCTTTTTATCAGCTCTTGGAGAGTTATGCTGCGTTAATCGCACGACCCTGAATATACCACGTTTGTGTCGCATCGCTCAGTACTCTATGCCATCGATCTTTTAAACTTTCGATTTAACAAGGAGATTCAAGACAGTCAAGTTAATAACGTTAGTAGGATTAATGCCTCAAAAAAATCGTCAAGTGTTCAGGCAAAACATTAGATTGACAGTGATTTAAGTTCCGCCTATTATTACCAGTTTTGTTTTATTGGGCTATGACAAAACTGTTCAGAACCATGGGAAAACATATTTTTAAGCAATTAATGTTTCAATTGCTTTATTTCAAACCATTTGCTTCATTATTGTGTATCGTGTATGTAATTGTCCGAAAAAAACGAGTAAAGCCAAAACGTAAAAGTAAAATAAAAATCGCCTGTCAAGTCTACGAGTGCGCCCCTAATAAACCTTCGATAACAATCTGGCCATTCTTTAAAACGTTTGAAAATTAAACAGTGTAATATCTAAACAGCAGTGATTGACTGGTGACGCCCGGTGGCAGACGGTGTGTTAGTGAGGTAGCGATGCGCGAGGCGTGAAGCTCGCAGGTGGCAGCGACGGTGCGCGACCACAGCATCACCTGCAGCGCCTGCTCCGGAACTACGTGCCGATTCGCCCCTGCCCACAATCAACGCCAAATTGCTAACGTATCAGCCAGCGATAGAAACTAGCAACAAGCAATCACTGGCGGAGTAGCAAGTGATGCGTGGCGCAGGTGTCGATGCACGTAATTTGGTCGAGGCGTTACTAACGAGTTAAGTGTTATACGGGATAATGATACTATTAAGTCTGGCTACGCTTTAGCCACTTTTTACGACTTTTCAAATACTTAAGAAGTAATTTATATCAGCTATTCGAGCTTACGATCGTATAGGATCGAGGAAATGAAGCAATTTTAAGGGCGTTGAATCATAGATGGATAACTATTGTGGGAGCAGTCGATTCCTGTTATTAAAGTTATCTAAGGCTCGTTAAAACGTGAAAATCTATATTGATACATTAATCTAGGTATATTGAAGCAGCATACCTCCATAAGTTTTCTTAGATGTAATTGTAGCATTTTTTTGTGAGGAATTGATGATGATCCCGTAACATGTTTTGTAAGTCTCTTTAAAAACATTATTTTACAACAACACTACCAAAAGGCATACCTCTATAAACTGTGTGCCGAGTTGCATACAATTGCTATCACAAATGTATAATATTGTCCCTTTATTTTGTGGATTTAAAGAGAACTTCAGAGAAACAATTTACATAAAGTTAAGATAAAGTAGTGATGTGAGTGCGACCGGAATCGTGGCCCTCCTACAATCCGGTAGTGGGCCGAACGTCCGGCGTTCCCTCCGGACTTGGAACAGCGCCTCAGATGGACTTCCGCCTCTTAACTGCTCCTGCAGGCGACCACTTGATTTGTGAGCGTACATACTCGTAGTAGAAGAGTTATGCCATCATGCAACTTTGTTTACATTAAATGGATTGCTTTTGAGCTTTGGCTTCGTCCATAATTGCTGGTACAGTAAATTACAAATACTTTTTTTGTACCGAAATTACCAATAATACTACATTTTGTGAACTATGAAACTACTTACAGATGTAAATTGAAAACATAAGTTCGTTTAATTTCAATCTAGACTTAATGAGTAACTAATAATAATTAAGTGTCAAAATAATGAATTCTTTATTATAATACCTAGTTAACGAAGTGAAAATTGTATCTTAATTTTCGCCTAAAACAATATCATCAAAAACCGGAGATTACTCAAATTATATCGTCATCAAATACTTTAATTGCGCAAATGTTCGTGACGCAATTCGCACAGAATGTCAAACTGTAAACTAACCCGATGGCAGTGGCACAGTGAACGCCTTGAATTGGACAGTAACAATGGGTATAGGATCGGGAACAATACATGCTGTATGAGCACAAGCAACAGGAAATGCCGGGGAAGCCAAGACGAACGCTCCACGGCTCTACTCCGCTATCACGCACAATAGCTAAACAAACAAAGGAGATGAGGCTATCCCATTTCTAAACAACTAACACGTTCTGATATTTTGATTGAACATCCGATAACTTGGTTGGTTGATAAACTACAACTATCAGGAACATGTAATAGGTTTAAATTAAATGTAGAATGCTTTGAAATAAAACTAAACTAAAACTAAAATAAAATTATAAACTTTAATTGCAATTATAATTTCAAAGAAAATGTTTTTTATGCTACTTCGTAATATACGGGCTATAACAATATTATAAGTTACTAGGATACTAAACTTAATGTTCACAGTTCTTCAATAAAAAGAGTCCGGAAAAACCTCATTAAGTGCACTTAAATATACACAATATTTCCCATATTCGTGCTCCTTATACCTAGTCTATCTGCTAATACAAGTTTCATGTTCTTGAAATACATTATGTAGGTAACTACATAATCTAGTTTACTTGGAAATATGTCTAGTCTAGTGAGTCCGTCCACCAACTGGGTACTCTGGGAACAAATTATTTTCTCTCTTAGAAAACTGAACTACATATTTGTCTTTCCTAATTAGGCCAAACGCCCAGCTGCTCTTGAACGTAAATTAGCTATTAATTATGTAAGCGTGATAACCATCACTATTTATGAAGCAATAAAAGTTGCATGCTAAATACACATCATTTGCAGCAATAAAATGTAGAGACTATATTTTGATTTTTTAGTCTGAAATTATAGTTTTCTTCTGATTAATAATTAATGACATTTCAGATAGAAGTTCTGTATTTCAGTACAATTATATATGTCCTATTATTTCTTCTGTGGTTTCAATTAGGTGTCAATAAAATTACTTGTTTATGAGCTATATTGCTTCTGTTCACCTGACAGCACTAGGGCGGTTATTTGAATTTCAACATAAATAATGTTATGATTTGTATTTGGACCTAATATGAATAATTATGAAGACTTATTTGTATTAAAAATTCGTTTTCTAAAAATAATAATAAATAAAGCAACTTAAAAATTATGGTTTTTATTCCCTATTCCGGGGGAATTTGTAAAAATCTTGTCTTCCAAAATTTCAGCGTTCAAGATCCAAGGGTTTGGACTGGGCGTTGATGACTGAGAAGCTCAAGACTTCTATTTTCAATTTTCATACATGCCATTAACACGTCACAATACCTATGTTGAACGTAATACAACCAGATGTTTTGAATCTCACCTACCTTACATTCTATTTATTATATCATTTACGATTACTTAGCAGATTGTAAATTTATTTGACATATTTGGGCCAGTGGATAGTTTTATGACGAGTTAGAAATTAACTTAAATGAGCTGATACCTGGTTAACGAAGCATAAATCAGAACTTAGTAAAGAACTGTTAACGACTTTACTTTCCTAAATAAGAGGTATTTGGACATACCTTAACAATCAGTGTTGGATTTTTCTATTATATGAAAATGCGTTTAAATAGTAGGTGTCTACACAAAGCTAATATCAGCATAGGGTACGTGTTTGCATTTCTACATAAAACGTTTGAAATCAAAAAGTTAAAAGGTGAAGGTAAAGAAAACATACTAATTTAGAAGCAGATTTTTAGAATGGCTTTTCACCCAAAAAACATATAATAGTTTGACCATAATTAGATTCAAGAATAAAATTTTATTATAACTCATTAATTCCACTGCTCCCGTAACAGCGTGTAATGCGTACCGCTACGAAATCAAATAAATGACTCAATTTAGATGGGAACTCCTCAGCTCACGCCGAATGTAATCTTCACCACAATGACGATACCAATGAGCAATAAAGACATGAATACGCTGATTTTCTACCGACAAATACAAACTTTGTGGGGCACAGTGTAGCTTAATAATGAAAAGCGGAATGTTCGTAATCTGTGAGGAGGTCATCGTGGCAAAGGCAATAGAAATCTAGTTTTTTTTAAAGTTAATCATTTTAGGTTAATAAAGTCAAATAATAAAATACTACATCCTATTAGTGGGTAGTACTGATATCATATCAGTAGTAACGCTAGTAGCATTACAATTAGATAATACAACATAAATAAAAACTTGCTTTAGCTCTTTTGGAGGCAATTGTGTGCAATTAAAATTTGAAGGAAGCAACAATTGCAGGTGCACTCACAAGTAGGTAAACTTTTTAAAATTAGGTAAGATGAAAATAGCTTGCTTCAATGAACAAGAACTAGTGTTACATTTTATTTATAAATAATGAGTAATTGTCTCACTAAGATACACATCGAGAGATCTAGTTGAAAATAACTGCAACTGAACAATAAATACCTGCAATGAAAAATAAACACCTAAAATAAAATATAGCACTCAATGACGAAACAGTGAGCATTCGTAGTTACTCTGTGGTAAAATATTTGGCGTTGGCCGCAACTTGTACGGACATAATTACGAGCTCCCATAAAATCGCCCTAAAATACTTCGACCAGTCATTTCACCGAACACCGTAGCAACTTTGCCTATTGCTTTAACTTAAACCACATTGACCAATTTTTTATTTGGAACAGAAATGAGTAGCATTACAAACAGGTTTATTAGACTAGCTAGTAATGTCGTTTTGCTTCGAGAAACTCAATCACTACATTTAACGTCACACGCGCCCAAAATTTAGTTAAGGGCTTCATGTTTATTGTATAGGTACCTCACTTGATTCTTGAAACATAAGTATATTATGCTATAAATACTTACTGATAATATATTTTGAGAGTATATTTTGACCTACTTGACAAAAGCACATAACAAATCTGCTTTTGTTACGTGGAACTACGTTATCTATACTAATATTAGGTACTAAGAGGAAAGATTTGATTGTTCGTTTGCATTGAATGGGCTCCAAAACTACCGAACCGATTTGAAAAATTCTTTAACTGTTGGGAAGCTACACTATCCCTGGGTGGCACAGGACAGGCTATATTATATTTTTTTCATTATTTTTCCCGAAGCGAAACGAGGGCGATTTCCTAGTATTATACATAAGCAGACATTCTATTAATTTAACTAAGTTTCAACCCAGTTTTAGCGGGTGAAATCAATACCAACTCTTCCGTAACCGTTCATATAGCGGATGGGCATCCTCTGATTGGGTGGTCGAGTTCATTTCACGCATTTTAAAAGCCATTATATTAAAACATTTACAATTTGTCCCCCGAGGTGGTCACCTGCTGTCGATAAACAATTATAAAAGCCTGATTGTTATTAAATGAGACCAGTTACCTTTAAACGCCCCTAGTTTGTATTGAGGAAGACCTCTGTTTTTCTATCCGTCGCGCGCGTCGCGTAATTTTTAACAATGCGAGAGGTTTTTTGTATCCATTCTGTCGTACATATTATCATTTTATTACAAGACGTACAAATTAGGTAATTCAATGTCATTGTTATTTACTGGTTTTTTTAGAAAATTTTACAATATTTGTTTTTTATTAATGCACATATTTTATGAATTATTCATAAGTATGTTCAATGCGTTTAATTTAAGTCAATTTATAAAGCGGCAATTTCAGAAGACGTAACAGATGTCGAATGTTTCTCTTCCAATAAAAATAGGCGAGTGTGACTATTATGATGGGTGAATGTGAAGAATAGGGACAAAGATTATTTAAGCTATTAATTCCTTACTAATCTTTTAACTATGACGCATTTTATAGCCTAAATCATCCAAACAAGCAATTTTTAATTGCCATTATTTTAGCCATTATTTTCATAGTGATTTTTAATTTTTTCGTCATTCGTAACAAGTTGAATATTTAGTAAGCAATCAACACCTTAAAAGTTTACTTCATAAGCTGTAAATAGCTAAATACATGAGTACAAACAAACAAATAGATAAGCCACCTCATGATAAGTGGTCACCGTGACCGACGGACATCAGTAGTTACTTTTACTGATCACCGATGTGTGATGTGTGGCTAAGAAAAAGAGAGAAGAAAGAAAGAAATGGCTCCCAAGCCCTCAGCCGGAACCCAACAAGTTTAGCACGCGTACTTTGTATTATAAAATATACATTTGGAATGTCACCAAAAAAGCAACGAAGAAATACCTAACTGTCCAGACAGGTGCGTAATATTTACCTCAAAAAGGTCACTTTAAACTGAAAAATATGGAAAGGCCTTTTAGGCCATTTAACACGAAACATGAGTGTCTATCGAATACCTTTAAATGAGCAATTCTTGTATATATATGTATATATTTTCTGAATCTCGGAAATGGCTCCAACGATTTTCATGAAATTTAGTATGCAGGGGGTTTTGGGGGCAATAAATCGATCTAGCTAGGATTCATTTTTAAAAAATGTCGTTTTATTCGTGTTTTCAGGCAATGAAAAACGGCTACAATAGACTCTTCCTGACATCTATTGGCGAGTAGCTACACTAAAGCTAAAGCAGATGGCGTTGTTAACCAATACTAAACCGAGCTAAGCTCGGTCATCCGGGTACTTTATTAAAAACGACAACGCAACACTTTTATAATATTTATGCAAAGAAATATGGTTATACCTAGAGGACACACGTTAATTTGAACATTTTATGCAGTGTCATATTACAAGATGAATTTAGTGTTAGTTCATTAATAATCATGATAACATACTAACGATCTTTATTTTGTTGGTATTAAAACGAATCAATAAATTCATAATATTATGAGTTTGATAATAAAATTAAATATGTATGTAATGTTGTAAAATATATGTAGAAAAATATAGATATACTTATCACATTTTATTAATAGGTAACCTTAAATTTCCTACTTTACCTACATATTAAACTGAATATGATTTGGACTGCCTTGCAAATCTGCATAATTATTTGCACAAATCGAAACCTTTACTAATTTTGTAAATTATTGTTGAAGATCAATGCCCAGAGATACCCCTAACTGCGTCTTTTTGTTTATTTGTTATTGCTTATTTGCTTATTTATTGTCAGGCTGCAGTCTGCAACCTTTATGAATTTTATTTTATTTAGATGCAGACGTCCAACTCGTACAATGCTAATGGGCGTGGCGAGTGGGCGTCTCAGTAGGCGGTCCGAGCGCCGCCCACCGCACCCACGTGTGCACCCAAGTGGCGGCCCACTGCTTGATAACAATATTTTATAACAATAACCGGTAATAACAACAACTGAACACAGCAGCTACGTCGTCAGTTTGCTTTTAATGACTCTTGAACTTACTTGAGTAGCATTACAAACAGGTTTATTAGACCAGCTAGTAACCCGCTCTCGTTTTGCTTCGAGATACTCAATCGCTACATTTAACATCATACGCGCCCAAGAATTAGTTAAGTGCTTCATGTATTATTGTGATCCATGAGAACTATAATAAACAACAAACTCTACATTAGACATTTACGTGTCCACCCAAGTAACGGCGCACTGCTTGATAACAATGTGTTGTAACAATACTATGTTGTCAGTTTGCTTTTAATGACTCTTGAACTTTGACTATATAACACTTTACAACAAATCCTACATTATTCATTCAAATAAAATCTCATCAAATTCAAATTCAAAATAATCTATTCATATAGGTATCACTGATACGCTTATGCATGTCATTTTTTGGCTTTTCAGAAAGATGCTTTGTCGGCTGTCGCGGAGGAAAAGAAAATCCTAAAGAAATTTCCAGGCGTCTTTGTCATCAAAAAATATATACATTTATACCATAGTATCCATTGCCAACTAGATTTAACATATTTCTTAAACATTTGGATAGGCAAATCACATATTGACTTAGGTATTTTTTTTTTATGGAAATAGCCGGCAAACGAGCTGAAGATCCACCTGATGGTAAGTGGCTATCGCCGCCCATGAACATCAGCAACGCCAAAAGCATCACTGATGCGTTGCCGGCCAAGAAAGAAAGAAGAAAAAGAAAGAAAAAAAGAAAGTACACCTAGCCCCATATAAGAACGTTGAACCCTACTTAGGCGAAAATATGACGTCACTAAATTATGTCTGTTTCTAGTTAGGTGATCATGCATGTCACTGTTCTGCTTGATCATGCCTATGTTGTTTTTTACAAATATAATATTACTGTAAATAAATTGAAAGGCTATTGTTAACATGCCTATTTCTTTAAATTTCTCACGCAGAGATTCGCGTGATTTTAATTTATAAATGGCTCCGATTACCCTTTTCTGCAAAACAAATATAGCATCAATGTCAACCGCTGAGGCTGACATGAGGCTGTGAAAGTATGCAAAATAAACAAGTTTAGCAGTTTTTACATCAGTAAACTGTTTTATCTTTCTAATGGCATAAACTGCCTTACTTAGCTTACTCGTGAGAGTCGTTAAATGGGTGCCCCATTGTATGTTAGAATCTAAGGTGGCACCCAAGAAAACCGTTGATTTATCCATTGTTAAAATTTCATCATTTAACTTGAGGCTTTTAGTATCATTCCGTACATCAGGTAGCAAAAATTCAACTCACTTAGTTTTTTCAGCATTAATTAGTAAATTATTTGTAGTAAACCAGAGTGATAAACGAGACAGAGCACTGTTTACATCGTCAAAATTCATTTTATTTCTACTCGTCTTAAATATAAGGGAAGTGTCATCAGCAAACAGGACAATGTTTACATATTTCTTAATACAATACTGCAGATCATTTATGTATATTAGAAAAAGGAAGGGACCCAGAATCGAGCCCTGAGGTACACCCATAACAGATTGAGATCCCGATGATGATATCATTGATGCATCTCATGTACATAATTAGCACACTAATGCTGAACGCACATTGTCCGCACCGCATTTGTATAAAATCATAATGTGAGCCCGATGCGGATGCTTATGCGGCTGGTGCGATCACCAGGTGAACACAGCTATATCCTCACCGCACGCGTCGTAGGGACTTGCCCCATTTACTGATAGCCTCGCACATTTGGCCTAACGCGCCGTAAGCAAATTTTAGTATTGCCAAAACTTCTTACAGTTTTTCCCAACCTTCAGTGTGAAACGATGCGGTGACATTCGTTTATTCCCACTTGTCCTGTTGACAGTATTAGTGGGATAAAAATCCCACTAATTCTGTGTCACTTTATTTCCGTGTATAGGTATAGTTTGTATCAATCGTCAAGTATTGGCCATTATATACAATGTGTATTATTTCATAGCTTTCATAAACTTCATATTTTCCTTTGTTCATCAGTTGGCAGTTGTCAGACTTCGATTCTCAAATTGCAAAAGGAAAATAATATTAAGGTTGATTCAGCTATGGAAAAAAATGTTGTAGGTAATAGCCTGCATATTGGCAGAGGAAGAAGAAAATAAAATTCGAAGAAAAAGAAGATTCTGGGTTCATAATATCAATTTGAAAAGGCATTTTTACGGAGAATACCATACGTATGGCAACATTGAGTACCAGCACGCACCTTACATGACGTCATCACCATTTCGGATACCTTCCGCATTTTCGGAAACACGGCGCGCGGCGCGGACGGTGCGGATGATATATGCGGACGCATGTGTTTTTTCAAAACCATCAGAAAGTAGAGATTTCAACTAACAAAAAGCGCACCAACTTTTTTGAAAAAGCAGATATTTTGACGTGAGATCATCGTGAGATAAACCGTTTTTTACCCTTAAACCCCCTCCCCACTTCCCGACCTTAGATCGCCTGTAAATTATTTCTCCTTTAATTTTTGTTATTTATCTTCTATCTTCTTATTTACTATAATTTTTTTTGGTTTCAAAAATTGTCGACTCTGGTCTATAATGATAAAAGTGCTATTTTCGTTCCTGTGTACGATCAAGTACGATGATTAAACTAGAATAGATGTGATATAATTTAGGTATTTTTTTATATATATTTTTGACTACCTTTTTAACCCTTTTTTACTTTTACGTTTAACCGACTTCAAAAAAAGGAGGAAGTTCTCAATTCAACTGTATTTTTTTATGTTTGTTACCTCAAAACTTTCGACTGGGTGAACCGATGTTAATGATTCTTTTTCTAATCGAAAGCTGGTGCTTGTCATGTGGTCCCACTTAAATCTGAGCAAGATCTGACAATGGCATCCATGAGAAAAGCATATAAATCTTAAATTTGCATTAATTATGTGCGCGACAAATGGACGAATAACTCAATATCACGCCAACCGATTTCGATGTTTTTTTTATTGGAAAGGATGTACTTCATTTGAAGTCGATTCTTTTTTTGCTAAAATTTTTTAACAAGCTGTGTTACAAGTTTTACGTGACTGTGTATAATGTGTTCGTGTGTCTGTTCGTGTCATCGTAGCTTCTATCCTAAAGAAAAGGTCTCGGGCCCGGGGTCATGATGCGGTTTTTTTTATTTGAAAGCTAATGTGATTGCGATGGTACTTACATAAAAATTCTGTTCAGGCGTTTCAAGGTCATCAGCTCTTTTTTGGTGAAAACAAGTGTCGAGGGATTTTAAAATTTCAAAATTTACAGTTATTATTTTATAAGTTACGGGGGTTTATTAAATATTCTATTTATAATTATTTACTTACTTGTTAAACGCACCTAGCGTCGAAGCAGGGAAGGTTCGATTGAGCTTTAGATAAAAGCCCCTTACAAGCACGGCTTACAACCCAATTTTCTTTTTAGGTTTTTCCTGTTACATGAGCAAATGACCTATTATGTTGAACGCACATATATCCGCATCGTCCGCGCCGGACGCTCCGTATGCGGATACCCTTGCACATATGTCCGGATTCGCCGTACGGATTTTTTAGTATTGCCAACAATTTTTGCAGTTTCTTCCAACCTCTAGTGAAAAACGGTGAAGACGGTTAAGATTGATTCAGCTATGGAAAAATTGTTGTAGTAGCCTGCATATTGGCCGAAGAAAGTCAAATTCGAAAAAAAGAAGATTTTAGCCCACAATCTTCTTTTTTTTCGAATTTCATTTTCTTCTTCCTCTTCCAATGCGCACGCTATTATAACAGTTTTTTCCATAGCTGCATCAGTCTTAATATTTTGCTTTTGCAATCTGAGAATCTGAGTCTGACAACTGTCAGTTGAATAAAGGAATATATATGAAGTTTATGAAAACTATGAAATAATATACATTTAATGGCCAATACTTGACGATTGATAGCAAACTATACAATACAATGCACTACAAAAATCTTTATTTCATCTCATCCTCAAATTACATGCAGGTAATATTTTAAAATATGAATAAAAGGAAAAGATATGCAAGTGCTAAGTAATCTGTGGGAGATCTGGTGTCTAAACTAAGCCTTGGCCTGTATCTTAGTACACAATACCTAAACTATACCTATACACGGAAATAAATTGACACAGAACTAGTGGGATTTTTTCCTACTAGTATTGTCAACAGGACTTCTCAACAAGACGAGTGGGAATAAACGAATGACATTGCACCGTTTTTCACTAGAGGTTGGAAAAAACTGCAAAAATTGTTGGCAATACTAAAAAATCCGTACGGTGAATCCGGACATATGTGCGAGGGTATCCGCATACGGAGCGTCCGCTGCGGACGATGCGGATATATGGGCGTTCAGCTTTAATGGATGTACCGTTGTCCATGGAAGTCCTTATCACTATCAGCATAGACAAGGCGTGTATGAAGTTACTAAATATTATTATGTCTAGGTTTTATATTGCTAACAAGAAATGATTAATTTTTATTTTGAAACCCTCTTCTTTATTAAAGTAAACACTTAAAAAAATTTAAATTGATAAGTTGATAAGTGACATTGAAAAGTTACAAAATACCTTGTATGTTAGGTACACCTACCTTACCAGATAATTCTCTAGTATCTCGACAGATGTCGGTACAAGCGGAGTTACTGAACGCAACCCCTAGAAAGCAACCCTCTTGGAAATGTTGTTTTCCTTGAATTTCGATAGAGTGCGCTACCTGTACCAACTAAGTCTAAATTATCTTGTTCGTCCACATTGCATACATCACAGGCACACGTTGAAAGTTTCTATGAAATTCAGTCAGTTTTAAAATTGAAGTTAAAGTCGAGGTAATTGGGGCTTGTTGTTTAAATACAAATAGACATTTTCAGTTTAACCCTTTAGTAGCTGAAATTGGGCATAAATTACAGCAATAAAAAGATAGCATCAGGTAGCGGCTAGGCTCGGTGAGTGCGGCGAATGCGGCGGGTTGCGGCAAGATGAAGGCGGCGATACAATCTGCCGCCGCGACATCGCTACACCTCGCTGCTTACATCTCGATAACACTGCTTACTTCTAATTTTCATCTGCGCTTATCTATTCCAGAGCCTATCTGTGCAGTGTGTGTAGGCTAGCAACAGAACATAGGTTTGAAACGTAGCGCCACTGTTGTGTGTAAATCTTAATCTGACGTCATGGTCATTGCTACTTTACTACAACTAAGGAAGGAGACCATCGGTATTGATTCGGCTATAAAGTTGCTTTACGGCAGGTTTATAGCCGATACTGCAGGTATACTGTAGTATTGTTTGGATGATGCTCGTAACATTAAATTGAAGAGGTGACAACTTCAGAACCGGCATTAGTTCTATTTTGGGAGCCATAGCAGTCTATCCTTAATACAAAGGTAATGATTCCATATTTGCCACTTCTTAACAGTATTGAGAAAAAACACCTATGAATTATAGATCCATTTATATATTATCATCTATGAATGGCAGATTTTCTCCATAAGATTCAATTCTCAGATTATTTATATCAACCTCAGTCACACTAAATTACCTCCTTAGCCCTGTTATACTTCAATAATATATCATAGAACAGACATCTCGAACAAAATGTCTGTTCCGCCGGGAGGTTCTATTTTCAAAATTGAGCTCTCGTTCTCCTTACAAAATCGAACGAATCCATTGAAAATTTAAGCCCATTGGCGCCAATTCATTGGGACATCAAGCGTGTTCGCGGTGTCTCTCTACTCTAGTAATAATACTTTATCGCTTAGCCTACTATTTTGTCTAATTGAATTTTTGGAACGAAGTTCCTTACCGCGCGTTGTGAAAGGGGGCTAGACGGAAAAAATTCTTACGACACTTTTTGATTCTTACGAATGACGACACTTTTTTTGAAGTGATTCAGAGAGTTTTACAGAGATGGCGCTGTACAACTTTCTGAATCACTTCAAAAACAATACTTAAATCGAAAGGAACTTCCTTCCATCCGGGTGTCCCTTGACACCTCTCATGTTTTTCTACTAGGTATTGGACAGCTTCTTGGATAATTTTCCTAAACCCACCAAATTGAAATTCGAATCGTAATGCAAATACTCAAAACTATTGAAACAATTCAACAGGTCTATGCGGTCTTAATTGTAACTATTGACACTTGACAGTTATTTGGACCCAGCACGTTTCCGCGTTCCCACGGATTCTTCGCTTTCCCCGGTGTCCCCGCCGTGATCTATTGTCACCTGTGTAACCAGCCAGTCCTACAGTGCCAACGAGCCAACAGTGCCCAGTCAAGCACAATCCATCGAAGTCACCGATCGATTGTTCCGCTGTTGAACAAACAACGTACCGCACGCAGACGAGTGGTCGATTAAGACGAAAATCGATTTCCATCATCATTTCACGCCACTGAAGTCATTATCGTAGCCGCTGTCGTAATTCACGGGTAATCCAAGTGATGTTCGTGCCAAATGTTATCGGTAAAATAACTGGATTGTTTTTTTTATTTTTAGTGTGATTTTTTTTGTTTTATGGTATTAACCAACAAAGGAACAGAGTCAGCTGATGGCGATTGTAGATAGCCAAAAAGGAAGCCGGGGGAACCTGCCAATTGCTCTTTGATATAATAAAAAAATAAAAAATAAAAATCTTTATTTCAGGCATCGAGGCCCATAACATAAATACCTTACAGACTAACATACATACAAAAATATAGACTTAAAAACTAATTCACTTATTCGCGAAGTGAGACGCGCTTCCGGTGACTCCCGGTGGTCGTCGTCGTCCACGGAACTTTCGGAAGACGACCACCACTTCAGCCGGCTAATTCTTTGAGCTATGTCGGTTACCCTTGTTCGTCTACGGATCTCGGATTCGGTTGTATTTTCAAGTTTTTCTATTTTGAAATAAAAGGCTTTATCGTTATCTGTCGTTTAAACTATTTAGAGCTAATTTGCTTAAATTAGTTAAGTAAGAAACAGATGCAATAGTGGGGTTGTGTGACATTTTGGTTTTATTGCCACTCTGTACTCTGCAGTATGTATGTATCTCTGGCGCCTAGCTCCGAAGTCTGACGCGAGGCAAAGAGCGACGCTCGCATATATATATCAAAGTTTAATTGAACAGTGTGAACATCGCCTCTCGGGGCTCAGCCAGGATTGGTGTGCATCTCGAGGGATGAAGCATCATTTCTTAAATTTCGATGGTTGACGAGCAATCACGACCTCAATGCTTTAAGAATACCTTTAATTGTCCATTAGCTTCAAAGTTCTGCTACAGACTTACGTATGAAAATTATACGAGTTATAATAAATAAATAATAAATACCGCTTCACACTCATAGCCTCACACTAGGATTCCCTGTGTCGTGGGTGCCATGGACAACACACAAGACAAGGACATTCACACCCAGACCGAGAACAGAAATTCAAACTCATCATTCAAATTTCCGCCTCGCCAGGAATCGAACCCAGGACCCTCGGTGCGGCGGTCTGGCATGCGCCACACGGGTCGTCGATTCAATCATATTACATATTATTGTTGTTAATTGTGCTAGTATGAGCATAATAATACATTCTCGAGTGTTATTTAATCAAGTAGAATATAATACGTAGGAGGTTTATTGTTGCCACCTCAGGAGACCCTGTACCGCCCTTACCCGCCCGCTTATTATCTTTGTGCGATCTCAAAGTGCTTAACGCATGAATACTCGGAACCCATTCATTTGAGCGCAATTCACTATAGAAACAATGAGCGTACCCTTCGCCCGGGTAAAGACTACAAAACGTGAAAAAACTTATATTGTACACGCTTCTTGGGAACCCTTTAATACGAGCGAGGGCAATCGAATGTTTAAAACACTGCAATCGAATATGAGTCGGTGGCGGCGGGTGAATGACGGCGCACAATGGTGGCGGGCGAGGCAGCGGGGGCGATAGCGGGGGCGACAGCGGGCGCGGGCGAGGGCGCGGGTGTCGTGTGTCGCCCAAGCAGCGCGCGTCGCCCGCGCCACCGCTCCGCTCTCCTCGCCGCGCCGCCGACACACGATATCACCTTTTTACTTCATAATTCCTACACAATAGAAATGCTGCAAAGGCGTAGGGCGAAGACAATGCGCCCGGAGGCAAAAACGGCTCGGAAACCCTTTATATCCAATTTATTGTCTCAAAATAAAATCGGGTGCAAATTAAAATACGATCTGAACCAGTACTCTGCCTTTCTTTAACCGCTTCGTTATAGAAATAAGTATAATATGGGAACGAAGTTCCTTATCGCGCGTTGTGAAAGGGGGCTAGACAGAAAAATATGACACTTTTTGATTCTTACGAATGACGACACTTTTTTGAAGTGATTCAGAGAGTTTTACAGAGATGGCGCTGTACAACTTTCTGAATCACGCTAGTAGCGTGATTCAACAATACTTAAATCGAAAGGAACTTCGTTCCATCCGGGTGTCCCTTGACACCTCTCATGTTTTTTATTACTTCCTATACAAAGGTAGTTTGTACTAATCTTAGGAGAAAAATAAAAGATAATAGGAAATTCGTTAATAGGGAAGAGTTAGGAATAGCGAAACCGGCTAAAGCCGCTAACTATTAATGTTCTTTTCTAGTTACACCTTGAAGATATAAGAATTCAAGCTGGAATTATAAAAAAGTATCAGCTTGCATAATTACATTACAAAGTGAAGCGGCTTGTGTCGATCTGAAATAGGCAACAGCGGTCGGAATTTGGATGTGTAACGACTGGTAGCAAATTAGTGATAGCATTCTTGAGTGCTTCCGTATTTCGGATGGCACATAAAGCCGCTGGTAGCTGTCGGTATCCATAGATAGCAATTGTTGAGTTATATCGACACAAAATTTTCCTACACTTGCCAATAACCCCTCCACCAATCTGCACTGTATCAGCGTGGAAGTATACTGAAGGCCTCCTCAGTTATGAGGACCCGTACTCTGTAGTCGTCCATTAAATGATTGAAGCTTGTCACAAAGTAATTCATAATTGTTTTGATTTTTCCTAAAAAAGCTAACTTTTGCTTTTTACTTATCTAATATTCTTTCTCATTCTCAAGGCGATTTACAAGTTATAAACTTGGTTCAGTTGTTATTTTTATTCGTTTTAGTAGTTCCAGAAATAACCTCAAAAATAACGAACCAAACCCAATTGGACTAGTGAAACAAAATAGTGCCAGGTGTCTCATCATAGGACAACTCAATGGGACTAGTGGGATAGACCCAATTTACGTGTTTATAACATCAATTTATTTTATAAAATATTGCTGTTAAATTAACATAATAAATATTAAATATTTATTATGTTAATTAGCAGTTATATGATCTTGAGATTGTTAGAAATAATTATCAAATTATCTCAATAAACTACTGACATATAGTTATTGCTGTTCTATTGCATAGTTTTGTGTTTTGATCTATGCTGTCTGATAGATCGAAAAGCTAATTAGGAGAAAATGCTTTTAGTATTTCGTCCAGCTTGCACCAGCCGCGTGTAATGCAAAAATAAATGTAGCCCCGCTACCGGTTATCGGGATCAAGCGGTCCTCGATAAACGTGTCTCTGGTAATCAGATATACGCTCGTACTTTTAATTCCCAGCTTCGGTGCAGGAGAGTCCAGCATCGATGCCGATAGCGACTATAAAAAGGTTGCGGATCGCTCGCTTCTCCATCCACCGATTGGCTAGGCGGCGCCCGCTCGTCCCCAGGGCCCTATACGAGAAGCGAAATGGGCCCCTGAACACCCATAAGAGAGCGACCCCGCCCGCCACGGCCGAATAATTAGGGCTCTTTGTTTAGATAGCGGCAATTTTATTTGGGAGAGAACGGGCGCTGGGGACGTCTTCGGCCATTCCGACCGCCCGATATTAATAAGAAACGTGTGTGCCGAGTAACAGACCCAAACACAATCCGGATTTAATTTTTCCATCCTATTTTACTCGCTCATTATGCGATTTAGATTCCAATTGAATATGTAAGTAAGTACTCACCAATACAAAAAAGTCCATCCATTCGTCTTTCACACTGAACTTTTGAAGTAGGAATAACAGCATTGAGAGTCTATAGTAAAGAAAAGGGGAGCAGAGACACCGACACGACAGTCGCCGAGCAATATCACATAAATAATGCAGCCAGCAAAATTGGGATTTTGATTTGTTTTCTTCGAAACTTTTGTTTGTCTTTGAGGAGAATGGGGTAACTGAACATAATGCTTCCTTTTGTTTTCGGTGAGGCTAAGTGCGAAACTAGGAAATTATGTTCATAATTTTGAAATTAAATGACCTGAAAAATTTTCGATTAATTCAGATGTGTTTTTGTGTAAAAGTATCGTTTGTTAAAATTGAAGTTGAAGATAAAAGTCCAGCAGTTGTATACACAAGTCCTTGCATGCATATTGTAGGAGAAAAGAGTTACTCGTAAGAACGGCTTGGCTCCGCGCTCCGAGCTCGCGCGCTCCGCGGGGGCCACCGACCAGCCTTTGTCTCGTCCCCGCAAACTTGCCATAAATGTTAATATGGGATCTCACATTTGAATATCTATTTCTTCGCGAGGTCGGTTCGTTAACGCGGCCTTGAATTTTAAATTTTATCGTCGCGCTGGGAGACCCGCAGATGAGGTGCGCGCCTACGAGATCTCCCCAAGAAAATATCCTAACAAAACTTTTTGTTTGCCTTCTTTTGTGTCATAAATCTAAAATGATGTGTAAACGTATACCTCCAACCCAAGTGGTAAGAAAAATTCCCGAAAAAAATTATAATTCATTTACAAAATCACATAACTTTGCAACAAGTTCAATTTAAGAACGACACGACAAATTTAAATTCACGTAAATTAACTCACAGGTTTCCCGGACGCAGTAATACACTTGAACCACGTTTAAGGACACACATTAATTAGGATTTGTAACAGTTGCTTAATTGGAAATTTTAAGATTAAATGGAATACAGGCGCTTTAAGTCCTCGTCTGGAGTAAGATGGATATAGTAAGGTAGGTAATAAAGTAGAGTCCGCTTAGCAACATCAAAAACCTTATTTACGACTAAGTAGTAAATAAAAGTGATGTCCAAAAATAAGCAAATTATAATGGGATATATTTTTTGTGCAAACAAATTTGAAATATATCTATCTAATGCCTCTAAACGAGCAATTCTTGTATATTTACATAATATTCTCGGCATCTCCGAAACGGTTTCAACGATTTTCATGAAATTTAGTATGCAGGGGGTTTCGGGATCGATAAGTCGATCTAGTTAGAATTCATTTTTAGAAAATGTAATTTTTTTCGTGTTTTCAGGCAATGAAAAACTGCTACAATAGACTCTTCCTGACATCTATTGACGAGTAGCAACACTAAAGCTACTTCAGTCCTAGATGGAGTCCGAGCAAAGCTCGGTCATCCGTGTACTAAACTTTATAAGAATTGACTCTACAAGCTTTAACTCAAAAGAAGTACGAGTATATCTTATAAAAGTAGGTGTAAAGCAACAACCCATAATTATCCCACTGCTGGGCTCGGGGTCTCCTCTCACAATGTGAGGGGTACAGGCCATAGTCTACCACGCTGGCCAAGTGCGGATTGGTAGACTTCACACACCTTTGAGAACATTATGGAGAACTCTCAGGTGTGCAGGTTTCCTCACGATGTTTTCCTTCACCGAAGCAAGTGATAATTACCTTGTAATACGCACATAATATTTGAAAATTAGAAGTGCTTGCCAGGATTTGAACCCGGGCCCCCGCGTTCGGGAGACCATCGTTCTAACCACTAGGCTATCACTGCTAAAAAAATAAAATATAAAAGTAGGTATATTGACAATTAAATAAAGATAACACATTACATACTTAAGTATGTATCGTATGTATCTATATTAGTATTCGGGATTACGGATCAGGAAGTTGCGGTATTTTATAGTCGACACAGTCGCGGTCGGTGACGGGCAGAAAGTTTATCATTGAACATTTTAACGCCCACCCCCCGTCTGACCCTCAATTATTGAAAATGCATTTCTGTCCGCGCCCTGTGCCCGAAGCTCCGCTCCACATTGCAAATGCACATTTTAAACTGCACCTGATTGCAGAGTCGTGTTATTTCCACTAGTAAAAGTCTGCCTGTCTCCTATTTTAGAATCCGATTGACTTTGTTTCCCATAAAATCATCAGAAATAGAATATGAGTTTAAATAAAGTTTTACCCGACTATTGTTAAGATTAAAGGGGAAAATTATTAATAGGATATACATTTAGTTCCTATAATATAAAGGATGTTATATATAACTAAATAAAATATAAAATAGGTACAAGTTTTTCACAGTATTGTGTCGATTTGAAGAAACACTGAATGTTTAAAAAGAAACAAAGATTGTTCGTGAGTGGAAAACGTAGGTCCTGTATAACGGAAACAGTGTTTGATGGAGAAAGAGCCAGTTTTTTTAAATGCAGTACCTATATCAGGAAGAATAAGATTTTATGCGAAAGCAAATAGTTAAGCAGGAATGTGAATAGGGAGCATTTTATTATTGGGACTCTGCAAGACTCGCCTCTTGTTTGTGATGATCATATGGGGTTGTAAGTGACAACACAAGTTTACTTGTGTCATGATTTTGTTTTGATCCAGACACCTCGAATGACAAGATTTAAAAAAGTTATAATAATAATATTAGCAACGGACCTAGAATTTAGAAGATTTAGATGATAATAAAACTTGTATAATATTTTATAGCAACGAATACAGTCATGTTCCTAATCAGAACTCAAATTCAAATATACCGTACTAATTATTCCACTGGATAATTGTCTGCATAAACTTATAAAGATTAGTGGCAATCCATTTATCGCGTGCTAAGTGACGAACGATGTATACAATTTGAAGCGTCCATTTTAATTGTAAGTTGGGTCCGTTCTGCGTCCGCAATGCGATTTACCTTTGAATTTTCTAATGGAGTCAGTTTAAAGCAATACGATTTCCCGTTTTGTGAAACTGATTCTCTTTTTAAAACCGCATATGTTTTTTAAATGGAAATCGCCGGCAAAGGAGCTGACGATCCACCTGATGGTAAGTGGCTATCATCGCCCATGGATATCAACAACACCAAAGGCATCACTGATGTGTTGGCTTCCAAGAAAGAGAGAACAAAAAGAAAGTTAATATTATTCAAAAGCTTTCAATTATTGGCTATTATTTTTTATGTCGCTTTTGCGACGTTATTTGACATTGCTAAACAATAGTTAATTGTGAAATAATCTATACTAATATATAAAGAGGAAAGATTTGATTGTTTGCATTGAATAGGCTCCGAAACTACCAAACCGATTTGAAAAATTCTCTTACTGTTGGGAAGCTACATTATCCCGGGGTGACATAGGCTATATTATATATTTTTTTAAACTATTTTTCCCGAAGCGAAGCAAGGGCGATTTCCTAGTATTGATATAAAGGTATAGAATAATATTGTAGTGAAGTGTCACGACATAGTCGATAGTGATACTGATAGTGATCGATGGTGTAGATTACCTACCTACATTAATAAAATTAATAACTGTGGCGAAGAAAATGTTGTCAATATTACTTTTACATTTTATTTGAGTTACTACAAATTATAACTGGTAACTACATTTTAAATATTTTTTTACTTAAATCGTTTTATTGCAAAAAGAAATAGTAGGGCAAGGGGCAAAGGTGGTAAAAGTAGTTCATAACTAAGTTATTTTTTTTATTTTTTTACCAAAAGATACATTATTAAATTAAACGCTTTCGAATATGGTATAGTTTGCTTTAAAAAATAAAATACTTATAAGCAAATTACGAAAACCTTACGATTGCCTTTACGATTGGGGGGAGACTAAAGCGGGCACCCGTTTAGGTTAAAACGGGTATGGGTAAATTTCATTATTAGAATACAAAAAGGGATAGCAACAATTCTACCTTCAGTGTAAATGGAATTAATACAACAAATAAACTTGATGTACTTCTGTATTTTAAGCCCAGATGTCTGTTAAGAAGTAGAGATGATAGGCATTCTTAAGCCCGGTAAACTAAGAGTCGGCCTTCGATCTAGGAGATGGAGAATAGAGGTCAAGCAAAAAAATAGTTCAATTATTAACTTCTATTAATTATAAATGATTAATTTTTATCTGAATTTATACTTTTGCTCTAATGACAGTTTACATAATAGGCATGTGTCCGCTTTGCCTTTTTCAACACTTGAAATATGCAAAAAAAATTCAAACTCAAAATATTGAGACAAGTCGCGTATAACGCGACCGTTTTATGGCTAGATAACCTCTTATTGAGGTGGCTTAGAATACCAACCTCAATCCTACGCCAGATGGGTGTCGTAAGAGGCGCCTAAATCCGGCTCGCTGGTGCGCCTCGGAGGGATTTTATTGGTAATATTGATTTTAATTTTTAACTAATACCATTATTACTATTATTATTTCTCCACGGGGTTCGCCTGGATAGCTTGAGCATTAGTCAGCCGCCAAACGACTCGTCGTATTCCGGCTGGGATTATTCTATATCTTTATATCAATATTATTTCACAATCAACTATTGTTTGCAGCCATTACAAATAACGTCGCAAAAGTGATGTAAAAAATGACTGCTAATAATAGAAAACTTTTTAATCATATTAACTTCCTTTCTTTCTTTCTTGGCCGGCAACGCATCAGTAATGCCTTTGGTGTAACTGATGTTCATGGGCGACGATAGCCACTTACCATCAGGTAGATCGTCAGCTTGTTTGCCGGCTATTTCCATATAAAAAATAACCAATAACTATTGTTTACGGCACTGGAAACACTAAAAAAGAGAGTACGCATGAGACACACCTTGAATTTTTTTTAAAAACTTGCCTAAAACATTTTTGTCACAACTCGTTATAGCAGAATCACAAATAACCTGGATGAATAACTAGAGGTCTGCGAACCGCGGAGACTACGGCCTGATCAGGGAGCGTAACAGAATTCGCTAGCGTGATTCAGAAAGTTGTACAGCGCCATCTAGTTTCATATTACTGAATCACTTCAAAAAGTGTCGTGACAACTTTTCGTAAGAATTTTTTCCGTCTAGCCCCCTTTCACAACGCGCGATAAGGAACTTCGTTCCAAAATGGAAATATTATTGAGAGTGCCCTCTTTGGGAACGGTGCCTGCTTCGGGCACTCTTCCCCTACATGTACCGATCTCGCGTAAACAGATAGATTTTTTTTGTCAAAGTCAAAGTACTCAAAGTAAGTATTGAGTCATTACAACTAATCGAATTTAATTCAATCTAGGATGCTGTTATGCTGAGGAATTTTTTATTGTTTACTATACTTGACACTCAAGTTCCGTTCTTTCTTTATTCAAAGTTAATTTTTATAAAATATTTTGCAAAAGTCCAGAATAACATATCTTTAAGTATACTCTGTAATATATCTAATAACTTTTAAGCATTCCAGTGTGATTTAACTTTAAGAACGAAAAAATATTATAATAAAAATAAAAAATTCAAATATCGAAGAAGTTGAGGTACTGTAATAGTAGTTAATATTTGAATAGTGGAAAGTAAAAAGTAGATCGAAGGCAGCATGACAGGACGGCGTTAACGGAGCCCTGGAGGGCCTTTGGCGAAGTCCCCGTTTCGCAATACTGCCGAAAAGATAAAATGAACGTAAAGTTGAGAAGCAGATATTCGCGCTCGAGGAATCGTAGTTTCTCTCCGGACGGCAGTAAACGGCGGCTAGCGGAAACACGCAGTTTGTGAAACATTCCACATCGAACATGACACTACGGAAACTCGCTTTCACCATTAACCAGCGGACTAGGAAGGATTGAATTTAAAACAAGGTGCATACTGATTAGTACCGAGTTCATTTCCATAAATAATTACTGAATTTTATCATATCATAAGTTTAAGATTCTTTATTTTTCAGAAAATTTATTTCTATGAACTGTTTTATTTCTAACGGTGAGAAATCAGAATTCATACCAACTAAAATGTTGTAAGAAATGTCAATTTTATCTTAGTACCAAGAAAAATTTAAATTCCTTATTTATACATTTTTGGAGTTAAATATTACATACCTGACTCGAAACTGTCCATGCTTTCCGACTTGATGTCCATATCTGAAACAAAGGAAAATTAAACATCATAATTGTTTTATCGAAATGCTGGTTCAAAAAAATATTAAAAGAAATTACGTGCATAAATGTATCAATAATATGAAAAAATATGATTTTGAATTTGAATTTTGAAAACTTGTTGCCCGAATTCGCATTTTAAAACTTGGTAGGTGTTGGCCATGTCCCGCCGACCCATGTATCTTTCTTAAATAATAACTTTCCATTCATAGTAAAGAAGGCACTGAATTAGTAACTAAGAAAGTGTGTAAAAAAATAAGAATTACAATTTTTTACGGCACTTTTTAATAGCAAAATCATCTATAATATCATCTTGACGCTGCTGCCCCTAGGCCGCGGCCTATACGGCCTATTAACAAATCCAGGACTGGGTAGACCAATTAAATCAATTGAAGAAGAATCGCCGTTGAGTCATGGAAAACATCTATAGTTGTTATATGATGTTATTGATTCTCCACAATGAGGATCACTTTTCTGATCTGCCTATTAGTAAAGGTTTAATAACTGTATCGTTATCTACAGTAACCACTTCAAATCAAATGCGACAAGTTCATGTGTAAAATCAAGTGTTAGGCTCTATCCATGAAATCAAGCTTCTATCTTATATTGTGTTTCTTTGGCAATGCAACCTTGGCACCTTTGGTGTTAATATAGTCCAAGGGCCACTTTAACCATTAACTATACTGATTATAATAATAATTTATTTTTTTCAAGTGTTCATTTGGTGATAAATTTTATTAAAAAAACACAAACAAACAACAAAAATGTAGCGCTTAGTCCCTTTATTAATGAGTGAATGATTGAGTTCGTTGGTCTTAACTCTTATCTCGACGATAAACCCGCCGGTACTAAAGCGTGATTCTAGGGTTTATCACACACCTGTCAACCATTAGGTTGAGGCCAAAAGAGCAATTTTTTTGAGCTTCGGGTCGTGAATTATTAAAAATATTAACAAAAAAAACCGACTTCAAATTAAGAAGGTAAGTACATCGTTCCCAATAAAAAAAGAATCATCGAAATCGGTTGGTGTAATATTGAATTATTCGTCCATTTGTCGCGCACATACATAATGCAAATTTAAGACATAATATATGGTTTTTTATTTTCAGATCTCGCTCAAATTTAAGTGGTACATGACAAGCACCAGCTTTCGATTAAAAAAAGAATCATCAAAATCGGTTCACCCAGTCGAAAGTTCTGAGGTAAAAACATAAAAAAATACAGTCGAATTGAGAACCTCCTCCTTTTTTTGAAGTCAGTTAAAAATGAATCGTGAAACTCGGCTTTATACAAAAATCGCAACTCATTTTGCGTTGCCGTGTGGTACAAACAGTACCTAGAGGTCCTATAGTATCTTATGATATCGAATGCAGCGTGAATTTCTGCGACTCAAATCCAAATCTCAAATCCAATAATCACATCTATTTAGTAATAAGCACAAAGCGTTTCAAATAATCTAAATCGCAACCGAAATGCACTAATACATTAAGGGTGAGGAAAAACGAGCGTATTTTTTTGACTGTTAAAGTATAACAGTCTTATCAAAAATACGTTTTTTCATGTTTTATTTTTTATAGTACTTTTTATTTAAAAGGTTGTTAGTTGAAGTAAAGCTGGTGTTGCCTTTAGTAGTGAGGACCCGAATACCGAGGTCGCCTGCGGCCGAGCCCCATAATCCACTTCCGAACCCTACACCACTCCGAGACAGTTTCCCCTTGTTGTAAATTCTCGCTTCGAATAGGTGATCCGGTTTAAAGTTTCAATAAGTTCATTTAAATAGTTTTGGACCTTTCAACGGTGCCCATTTTATTCAAATTGTTTTCATTCCTTTTTTAAAAGCGTCACACAAAAAGAGCGGTATTATTTTTCAATAAGGGCGTATTATTTGGTCCTTTATACTTACCCAGCAAATTTTTATTTTGCCTAAGAGATTAAAAATATAGATTTTATAGACAATGCATGTATTTACGTTTTTGATACGAATATTTTTAAGATTTCCAGAAAAACCAGAAAAAAGGAAGAAGTGAAGAATATGTTCATTTAAAAGACGCCCTTGCTAGAACAAATAGTCAACTTGCTGACTTTGGCAAGATGGTAATCCTGCCATCTTCTTTTACCGAAGGGCTTCGCTATATGCACGAATATACCCAAGATGCTTTTATTTTTGTACGCACTATAGACGACATGATTTCCTTATTACATTTACATGTAATGGCAAATGGCCAGAAACTGTGCAAAATTTAAAACAAGGGCAATAAAGTCATAATAGATATGACATGAGCATTGAGAGAATATTTCACATAAAAGTGAAGCATATCATGAAACTTCTCACTAAGGATACCCTTTTTAAGCTACATTTGGAGCTACAAAATGCTACATAGTATAGTGGCAAAAAAGGGTTCATCCACACATACATACTATGGCTCGATGAGAAGTTAAGACCAGAATCCATTAACGAAATGATTAGCGCAAAGACTATCTAATAACAAAACTATCTTAATATCCTATCCTAATGATTCATGGTCCTTGTGGAGTTTTCAATAGACATTCACCCTGCATGGTTAACGGAGCTCTAAAATCCTCGAATGTTTTTAAAAGAAACACAAACAGGCGAAGATGGTTACCCTAAATAGCGAAGGCGATCACCGTCAAATGGCGGTATCACCGTAAAGTTTAACACATACGAAATAGATAATCGTTGGATAAAAGCAAAAAAGCAAAGCAACAACCCATAATTGTCCCACTGCTGGGCTCAGGGTCTCCTCTCACAATGTGAGGGGTACAGGCCAATAGTCTACCACGCTGGCCAAGTGCGGATTGGTAGACTTCACACACCTTTGAGAACATTATGGAGAACTCTCCGGTGTGCAGGTTTCCTCACGATGTTTTCCTTCACCGAAGCAAGTGATAATTAACTTGTAATACGCACATAATATTTGAAAATTAGAGGTGCGTGCCAGGATTTGAACCCGGGCCCCCGCGTTCGAGAGACCAACGTTCTAACCACTAGGCTATCACTGCTATCGTTGGATACTACATTATAATCCCGTTCTGTCTCGCTCTTTCGCAGCCCATATCAACGTTGAATACTGCAACTGAGTAAAATCTATTAAATATATCTGTAAGTATGTCAACAAAGGTTCTGAACAGGCAACCTTCACATAGAAAATCTTGACGACGCGAGGTGGCGAAGTATGAAACCGGAAGATATATACGAGTAAGTAGTAGCTCTGAAGTAGCGTAGTGAATATTTTTTTCTCTATACATGAACGATATCCTCTCATAGTACACCTCTCAGTGCATCTGGAAAATGGACAAAGACTATATTTTATTCCAATAAAAATAATGTTATAGATAGAATAAACAATCCATCGAAGACCACACTCTTGGGTTTTTTGAGTTCTGCCAAGTTGACACTTTTGCCTGCACTCTATTATACCACGAGGTACCTGCTTACTATACTTGGATAAGACATTAATTCTAGAGAAAAAAGCAAAAGCCACCTGTGCCAGGTTTTGCAGTAGTGAAGAAAGACAGGGTGATAGGTCGGGTTTATACCATTCATCCCGTCAGCAGCCGTGATAGCCTAGTGGTTAGAACGTTGGTCTCCCGAACGCGGGGGCCCGGGTTCAAATCCTGGCACGCACCTCTAATTTAAATTTCAAATATTATGTGCGTATTACAAGTTAATTATCACTTGCTTCGGTGAAGGAAAACATCGTGAGGAAACCTGCACACCTGAGAGTTCTCCATAATGTTCTCAAAGGTGTGTGAAGTCTACCAATCCGCACTTGGCCAGCGTGGTAGACTATGGCCTGTACCCCTCACATTGTGAGAGGAGACCCTGAGCCCAGCAGTGGGGCAATTATGGGTTGTTGCTTTTGCCGTCAGCAAACCTGAATGTTATTACTTGTGTCTTCTTCTACACGTGGTTCGAGGTCCTACCTAATTTACTGCTCTAAAAACTGTATCTGGAGAAGTACACTCGACATTTCAATCAGCATGCAAAGCACTTGGCTTTGCTAGAAGATGATGCGCATTGGGATCACACTTTAGAAAAAGTTTAATTAAGTCACTCTCCTAACATGGTTCGAGAACTATTTGCGATCTTGATAGCTTTCGGTCAATTGGAAGATCCAAATCATTTATAGGAAAAACATGGAGACAGTCTTGGAGAGGATATTAAAAGGCAAGGAGAAAGACAATATGACAACATATCATTGGTTCAAGAATCAATTTACAATCAATGTCTAATTATTATTGAGGATATTGTGATTTCTGTAACAGGAAAAACTCTCTCACATTTTGGCATTTTGTCTCGTCTCCTTCGCGAGAACAAGCCTCTGTAATATATAACCGTCAATTTATCATGGAGATGACATATAATGTCGATGAACTTAATGAATTAGTTACTGAAAATGTACCAAAACTAAATCAGGACCAAAAAGTGGCATACGATCTTATAATGAAAAGTATTACGTTTGACAAGGGCGATTTATTTTTTATGAATGCTCAAAGAGGGACGGGAAAAATGTTTTTAATTAATTTATTATTAGCAACTGTAAAAGACAAAAAGAATATTGCCGTTGCTTCATTAGGAATCGCAGCAACTTTGATTGAAGGCGATAAGACAGCACATTCTGCATATTATGCATTAACGTTGCCGTTAAACCTTAATTATTCAGAAATAAATTAGTGTAATATGCCGAAACAGAGTGGCTTGGCAGAAGTGCTTCGTGAAGCCAAATTAATCGTATGGAATGAGTCTACAATGGCCCATAAAAAAGGTGTAGAGACACTTGATAGAAAACTGCAGGACATATGAAATTGTAATAAGGTTATGTGAGGAATAACAGTTATTATCTCAATCAATAGCCGGAGACTTTCGACAAACATTACCGGTTATTCCACGTGGGAGACGTACCGATGAAGTGCAAGCATGCTTAAAGTCTTTTATTTTATAACCTAAAGTTAAGGTAATGTCTTTAAGCATAAATATGCGTATTCATATACAACAAGATTCAAGTGCAGAAGATTTTTCAAAATTACTTTTAGACATAGACGATGGAAACGGTCCAGAAGTGGAAGGATAAATAAATATCCCTTACAATCTATGTACTATTGTAAAATATTTAGATATATTAAGTGAAAAAATTTGCCCTAATAGACACCGAATAGAAGATAATACTAATAGTTCATACCTAAAAGAGCAATTCTTAACACCACGGCCAATACCATTAATGCATATTTATTAAAGAAGTTGCCTGGTGATGAAGTGGAATACAAGTCGCTAGATTAGAAGTTGATAATGCTGTTCATTATATTGTGGAGTTTCTTAACTCCCGTAAGCCACCTGAAATTCCTTCTCATGTTTTGCATCTAAAAGACGGTGCGCCCATCATTTTATTACGTAATCTAAACCCTCCTAGACTTTGCAATGGAACCATAGAAAATGAAACCAAGAAAGTAATATAAGCTAGCATTTTCACTGGTTTGAATGAAGGAGAAATTGTTTTTATACCTCTGATCCCAATAATGCCTTCAGATTACCAAATACAATTTCAGCGTCTCCAATTTCCTGTTAAACTGTGTTACTCCATGCCTATCAACAAAGCACAAGGCCAGATCTTAAAAATAGCTGGCATTGATCTCAAAACCGATTGCTTCTCCCACAGTCAGTTGTATGTACTATGTAGCCCTTTTCTAGAGTGAGTTCATCCGATAATTTATATATTCTACAGCCAAAAAGTAAAACACGAAACGAAATAAGAAGTTTTTACAAAGAAGTTTTACAGTAATCATTTAATGAATGTAACTTGATTCAGGGCGAGTCTTCATCCGCATCGACTTAAAAAATTGGATTCAGAAAACGCATTGTTATATCCTAAAACACTTTTAGGTGTTACATATTTTTATTCAAAAAAAAACGTTTTCAGTCCCTGAGATTGCCAATGGTGAATTATGTTTGCAATGTTAATGATAAGAACAACATAAGTCTTCAAATGCGTCTAATTTTGTCTCAATGAAACATCATTATAGACTGAGATGGTTGACTTGAGATGACCCAATGCCTCCCAATCACGGAAGACTTACATAATAATATTTCATCTTAAAGGCACATCATCAAACCCCTTAGAATGCTAACGTGATTGGTTGAAACGTAAATTTTACTAATATTTAATATGTTTTAATACGTTGCAATTATTCTCATTATTCAAAAGTTACATAATTTGTCTCTAAGACTGAGCAACAATTGAGGAATCTTTTGTCAATATTATTAACAGCTAATGCAAACATATTTAATTGCTTTAATAGGTAGGTATATAGAATGTGATTAATGGTGCAAGCCTGGTTTTCTACGTATGCACCCTAATTACCCTAATTACCCAATTAATTTATGTATACAACGCATTCAAAAACACAATTTTTCCGGAAACCCTCGCCTTAACCTCATTATTTAGGTGCACAGTGCTGGGTGCAAGACCACTAGCGTATAATAAATATGTCAATTGTTTTTTCATAAAACAAATCGTTTGTTTCACTAAAATCTGCAAATTATTGTTATACAATAAGATAAGATGTGGCGACTCTATACTGAGTGTATCATCGTATTTTTGACGATCAAAAGTCTAGTTGGTATCTATCTAGTGACCCTGAGAAGAGAGGAGTCCCCGGCAGGGTACGAGTAGATACCAGGCTAAGACAGAAATTAATATGATAGTTAAATTCACGGTAGTGTGTTTTTGTTAGGCTTATTTGTGGTGTCCATAATATCAATGCCACCCTCAACTTAGGGAATCCTAGTGGAGTGTTAATTGTTTATTTATTATTAAAATGGTTTATTTTTTGTTAAATATTCAGTACTTAATGAATAATATTTATCAATTTAGGTCATTTGTTTTACTTTGATCACTTCAATTCAAACACAAGTACCAAATCATTAATTATGAAACATTTCAGTGTTCATATCGTTTAGTGTTCGTTAACGTAGCACCGTAGAATGGTAGTACCGTAGTTGTACGGGGAGGTCGGGGAGCGAAGGATATTAAATACATCCCAGAGGAGTGGGCGCGGCCGGCGGCGGCTGAGGCTCTAAGGCTGCCAGTAGATTTCCCACGGGAGCACGTTAATTTTCTGCCGCCTTGAGCATACTGCCCCCCAGAGGCTCTACCTTTCGCGAAGCCATTCAGACTGAAGGTGTTATTCCGGAAACTTCACTGACTGATGCCGATATATCCCTCTTGTGCCGCCTTTTATATCTATTACTGAATAACCAAATATAACAAGGGAAATGTTAGGAGGCGTGGAAGTTTACCTGTTTTGATAAATATCTATCAAATATCTACTAAATAAAACGCAAACTGTATTGTAACTGACTGATAGAAAATGCACAGCCTAAGCAGCGCAAAACTTTGTAAAGTTTTCTGATAGTAGAGGAGCACTATTACTAATTTTAATAAATTCATCTTATAAAGGAGTTCAAATAGTAAGTACTTTCTTCTTGGAAGTTTCCTACTTCTGAAGTGCGAAGCTGTCGGCATCAGTTTTTTAGAATCCACTACTTATTACCTATATTCAGTCAAAAATGTCAAAATCATAAATTCAGACAGGCACAGGATCTATTAGTCATTAGTCAAAACACATTTTCTTTGTGTAGGTATTAGTAACTCGTATCGTGCAATGATACCAGTTACAGTATCCTATAAATTATCTAACAGTTCATGGAAGCCAATACATGTGTAAAAAACATCAATTCGTTGTACAAATGTCATTAAAAGTTTGCCACGCATCCAGTTATTGGTTTTGATCGATTTAACCTTTACACAGTTCATGTAGCAGGTTGCCTGATGTCATCTGATTTTTCCTTTAGAAATATAGGAGTAAGACTTATTAATGTATCTTGCTTACCTCAATAATTCCTTACTATAATAATATGAAGTAGCTACTTACTGTGCTTTTTTCCTAGTTTTATATACCTTTATTCAAGAAAACTAGCAATTTACGTAGATTCTCACTATTCCCTAAGGATTACTATAATGTCTACTTTTATCGGAAGAGAACTAGCGAGCGCTAGATGTTTCTAACCTGCAAGAATCTCGTGATACTAATGAGTACAATATTGTTTATTATAATGTTTCCATCCATCCATCCATCCATCCATCAGCCTTTGGAAATCCACTGCTGGACATAGGCGTCTCCTAACACGCGCCACTCTGACCGGTCCTGAGCCTTTAGAACCGAGCGGATGCCCGATGTCTTCTTCAGGTCGTCAGTCCACCTGGTTGGGGGATGTCCTGTGCTCCTTTTTCCGAGGCGTGGTCTCCATTTGAGGACCTTTCCCAACGGTTATCAGTCATTCGAACTACATGGCCAGCCCATTGCCACTTCAACCGGCTTAATCTCCGCGCAATGTCGGTCAGTTTCGTTCGTCTACGGATTTCCTCATTTCTAAATTTATCGCATAGAGAGATACCGAGCATAGCCCACGGTGATTTTGAGCTTGTGTATCTGTATATCATCACTGGCAACACACACTGCTCGAACACCTTCGACTTCAGACACTGAAGTAACTCTTTGGACGATAAGATGTTTCCCGAACGCAGCCCATTCGGATTGGAGTGACTACTTTCTCGAAGTTGGACTCACCCATTTGGATCATTTGTCTTAGATAAATGTATTCGTCTGCAACTTCGAGAGCAGCGCCATCAACAATAACCGATACGTGTGTGACATGAACATTCGGCATGATTTTCGTCTTGTCCATGTTCATCTTAAGACCCACCTATTGTAAGGCACTGTTCAGGTCCTCTACACTAGTACTGAGGTATGACGTAGGGCTTCAGTACCGTTTAGTTTTTTTAGAAATTGTTCTTTAATATCCTTATCCAGATTGGTGCCCATTTTTATCCATAAAAGTTCTTTATTTTTTGTGGTCAATTGCCGGCAAACAAAAGAGAAAAGCCCCCAGTCAGAACACTTATGCCCCAACTCTGAGTCACTAACGGTTACTTAAATCGTTCCTTAGTACAGAATTTGTATAGTGATTCTTTACTATGGAGCGATTTAAGTAACCGTTAGTGACAGAGTTGGGGCGTTAGTTATTAAGCGTTAACAGTGAGTCTGTGATGTTTGAATGGGCTAAAAAATTCTAATCTCCCCCAATTTCTTGGGCCAGAAGCAGGGGCTGCCCATGGGGGGGTACGAATCACAACTATCTCCGATTAATTTGAGTTCAAATAATATGTATAAAATATCAAAGCAGTAGATCTGCAGCAAAATATACTAGTTTGCTAGTATTTTTATTACTGACCGTCACAATTTACTAGACGTTAAATAAAAATTATCTTTAATTAATATGCCTATAACAAACAACAAAGCACGCTCTCAAAGCAAGCTCTTGGCAGCCGAAATAAAGCATGCTTGTAATTTTAATCTATATAGTCTGATTGATCAGTTTAACATTACCTATATTCGTTTATTATTATGCCTCTATAGGCAACTCCGTAGAGACGTCCTTTGCTACTCCTCGCATAATTTATTAACGTGATTTAAAAAAATCACATACGACTCTGTCACAGCAGTAACTCGCAAAGTAGATACGAACAGTAAATAGGTAGCTACCAGACAATATCATTAAGTTTAAACGTCATGGGAATAGGTCTGTTTTCCACATTTCCAACTACAAGCACAACGTAAACACACGGGTGGAGACGTGGATCGTATAGCTCTAGTAAAAGTGGGTATGAGTGTGTGCTTGGGTCGAGACTTGGAGAGCTCCCGAGGGACTTAAGAAGTGTGGCCGAAGCGTCGCCACCTGGGACTTCGCATGGGGAGGTACTTAATAAATAGGCAATCGACCGTGCATTAAGGGAATAATTTATTTTATTGAAACAAAAAACATAGGTATACAAACCTAATTTAATTTTAGTTTGAAAAGTGATTTCTTTTAAAAAACCAAAAACCAAACTTGGAACTGTATCAAAGTAGCCACTAACTTAGCATCAGTTTTCCGCAAAGGATTTCCTTGAAAATTTACCATGGTTAGTTAACTAAGTATGAAGAGCTAACCTTTCCTCATTCATTTGGGCATTGATACTGTTAGTGAACAAACACTTCCAGTAATTAAGCAGTAGCTGGCAGGTCGCGGGTATCCCCGGCGGCGCGGCGGCGCTGATAATATCTAAGCGCCTAATGGCTGCTGGGCCTGTGACGAATGTATCGCCCGCCCGCGCCGCCGCGCGCCGCCCCGCGCTCGCTCCACTATGTGATAATTCCAAACGCTGCGGCCGCGCCACCTGGGATCTGCCAGAGACGTATTTGACGACGACGGTTTTATATTTTTTTATTAGTTACTATAGTTTATGTGGATGTTAACTAAGTACTTTTTACAGAATGAAAATAAGGTTAAAGTAAAATTAGAGTAAAATTTGTAGTAAAAATAGTGAAAAATTCGCGAACTGTCAAGTATCTACTGTATCTACTATAAAAAACTTCTTTTTTAATTATCTGCATACATAATCAATCTATTAATTGACTTACCTATTTACTTCTTGTTTACAACCAATTAGGATTGATTAGGCTTCCAATATATGTATGCGTGTTATCGACTACAACGTGGAAAGACCGGTTACTTAGGAAGTCCTTTACCCAGCAGATAAGGCCAGGGGTATGCCGTAAGCTTGCTTAAAAGGTTAGCGTGCCAGACCTAATAGTGCTGAGTGGAGCAAATGAATCGCTATGAAACAACACTAAAAACAGCTGGATTCAACTGTTTAACTAGGTATTTTATCAACCTTACTAATAAATATATATTTGTAGCAGAAGGGGCATGATATGGTACTGGTTATTCAATAATATTGCTTTTACTTTGCACCATGATGTGTTTCCAGTTCTCCTAACGTTCACATCAATATTCCAAAGTACTTCAAAACTACATAAGTGATCAATAATCATCTCTTCTACATTATTAACAATTCCTTAATCTAAATAATTCGTTTTTCTTGATGACATTTCTTGTATGACAGCATCTGCATCTGCCGAGCGTTGAGAATAAATTCATTAAAGATTCATGGCCTCGCCGACGTATCTGTAATTGAATTTTAAAAATATGATTATTGCTTCGTAACAAAAATCCAAGAGCCATCACCATTAGTAAAGCTCTAATTTTAATAATTTAAGCTCCACGTATAGATGATGCCAAGCAATACATTATGTTTACTCGTAAATTAAACATAATTACAACTGATTTTAAACCAAACAGAGCAGCCTTAAGAAGCACCCTGACTTGTGAGGTTTGTTTATGAGTTATCGTCGGCGCCACAAGGGAAGTTCAGGAATTATTCAGGAACGTCGACTTGGCACAACGAGGCATGCGATGCGAACGGTACCTTCGGTGTGGAGGCGCCGCGGTACACGACGCCGTATGGAATTCGAAATGCACCCCCGGCCGATCGAACATTCGAACATCGGCATTTAATTAGCCACGTGCCAGCACCGAGCCGATCCTACGGCCGACCAACATTGCTCGCATTGCTTACCCAACTAAGTTGACAGAATTGCTTACGAATACCTCACATTATGAAATGATTGATACTTTTCATATCTCATATTAATGGATTAATTAAAAGGGCTACCTGTATCGATGTTAGAAAGTTTAAGCCATAAAACGAATCAATTGGTATCGGATTACACATTTCCATTATTTTTTACATATTAATGTTGCACTATTTAATATGTAATTAGGTTGTTTATTTGGGTGTTCAGGTATGTAGGCCAAGTAATCTGAATAAACATTATGTTTATCTGAGTCGATAGTAAATATCAAATGTAGTGAAGGAATAAAAATCCTGCGCGACGAGTCCGGTCCCTGCGCCGAGGTCCCACGGGATCGAGCCCACGCGCCCAACTTCGGGCTCAGCGGCGCCGACCCACCCTCTCCGCGCTCTTCCCGCCCCCTTCCCCCCGTAGAGAATACATTTGCGCAACACTCGTGTTGGCCTAACAACGAGACTGCGACAACGGGAACAGTCATTGGGAAAAATTACTCATTTTCCGATCGCTGCCGCAGTAATAACGCCAATGCATTGTGGCGGACAAAGTGTCCATCGTACCGTTTGTAGGTACCTGTCCTCTTGTTCGTTCTTTAAGCGCTCGTCAAACGTCAAGTACTTCTCACAGAATACAAAACAATACGTAATCCTCGACATGTAAGGGTGCCAAAACAGAATGTTGGGTTTATCTTATATTGTTATAGTAATAATCAATTGTATTCTTGCTTTACAATATAAACAAAAATGTAGTATTTCCGCGATTGAACTACTTATTGTTTCTATACACAATGATTATTTTCTCACTGTGCGTCTTCCCAAGTTCGTGCTTTGCGTAAGCAAACTTTCTTTAACAGCATTTCTACAGTCCGAATTTTATCTCAGAATAACTAATATAGCTCTATTACATCAATGACCAAGGTCAGATTTTACCTATTTAAATTTATTTTGTGTAATAAACACAATCGAATATGGGAATAGATCCTACTACGGTACAAATTAATAGCGAGCATAATGCTTAACACAAACAGCCACCTATCCTATGGTATAATTAGCCTAACTTTGTTCTTTATAAAGACCATAAAATATGAAAGAAAATTTTATAATAGTAAACATGGACTGTGATTATTAAAGTAATGTACTTAATAAGAAAGATCATTAAATTATAACAGCATTTGGGAGATAAAGGACAGCTTTAAAAACTTGAAGAGTCGTGAAAGATAAAGTACGGTAACCTAGCTATCGTCGATGATGGGTCTCGGCGGCCAATTTATTTATAATCTCGGGTTCAGAATTGGCTACGAATTAACATGTAAATATTTGAAGTCCAAGGAGTCTGGTGGAGATTTATCGCTAATGGTGGCAGATAAGCGAGGAAGAGTCGTAAAGCACCGGGGGGCCTCGCGCCGAGAGCAGTCATCGACCACCACACCCTTTGACAAAGTTGTAAAAAGAGCATTAAAGCGTAGTAAAAACGCATCGCGAGTGTCATACCGCAAGGAACATTGCGCGGGAAAAATTACTCCTTATTTTAGTGGCGTTATGAATTTCAACGAAGTTACTGATGTAAAGGAGCACTCTCGGGCCCTTACGGCCACATTAATCGCGGTTTCGTAATCACTTCAGGCTATGAGATTAGGTCTCTCGCATCGAAGAGCCTAATTAATATGTAGAGTGTATAACTTTAGCAGTTATGTCTTATTTCTATTATATATAGGTATATACGGGCGGAAATTTTTATCGTTTACTTCTTTATGATATTTCAATGTGATAAATAAATTAATTATTCATAAAGTTTGGATCATAAAAGAGGACACTAGGGCGCATATGTTGATGCTTGCCTAGTGGATATTTTTTACTTTCCAAACTCTCAACTACCAAGTTCTCTTTGATATTAAAATTTGAAAGTGTCATCCGCGGTTCGCTCTCGCTGACACTTTTAGTTTTCTCTTGGGAACTTTTCCACTTACTAATGTAAGAAGCGAAGTACCTTCTCGATCTTGGTGGACAACATGCGGTTGATTCAACATCATCCTTTGCCAAAAACATTTCAACATTTTATAAAATATGCATAATATTGTGACGTGTATTATATAATATTACAATAACAATCAATTAACAGTAAACATATATACACCCATTCGAATGGCTTCAGCTCCCTTCCTTTTAAATAATCCACTCTACAATATGTATTTCGTTTATGACAGAAAGCTTTAAACAAAATGGTCCTTTGTAGACTCGCACTTTTACTTAAAACGAGTGAAAATAAATTTATTGTGAATGCCACTTCGAATTTACTCATGTGGGATTTTTTATTTTCGTAACTTTACTACCTCTAGAACTTCCTCTGTGATAAAAACAAATTAACATTAGGCGTACCTAGTAGTAGGTTCGTTTTAGGTTTAGGTTAGATTAGGTTAGAAAAGCCAACGACAACCAAAATAAACTTTCCAAAACTAAAGCCATATTTATTTTCAGTGTTTTTTTACTGACGTTAACATTTTATAATAACTAAAAGTCAGTTTTAGGGTTCCAACCCAAATAAATGTCTGAAGTTTTAATGCCCCGGAGGTTTTCCGTTAAAGCTTCAACGACTGCTAATAAGTCATCCAAGTATAGAATCCGCATCATCGCTTACGATTCACACTTTGGTACGCGCTTCAGTAGATAGTGGTGGCTAATCCAGCAATAAATGAGGGAGGGCAGTGGCAGTGAGGCCAATGAATAGTGTGCAGCCGCGAATGCGCTTGACGGGTGACAAAGTGCTGGGTGCACGCGCCGCTGCAGTGACTCGATCAATCTCTACTGAATTACTACGTATCAACTAGATGCTCGTTCTGTGTTCGTTTTTATGCTAACATGGTTTAAGGTGTTCACAAACGGGTTTAACTTGAAAGATTTTATAGATATTAAAAATTGCTGGAGGCTTGTTATTATAAATTAATATGCACTTTAGAATTATCATCGCTCTGAATAATCGTGTTTACTTGTTTGCATGCGCTTGCTCATTTCGAACTTACTAGTACAAATTACTTTCCATTTCCTGTTTTGTCTATCATTGATCTAATCAAAACCTACGAGGTAGTCACTATTTTTGATCTATTCAATATTATAATTTGAAGAGTATTTGCACTTTATTTAAAGATTATTTATTAGTTCAAGATTCATCGACAATAAGCCCTCTTACCAGTTCTTTTTGAAAAAAAACCTTTGTTGGAAAATATCATAATTAAATGTTCAGCTATTAACTATAAATAAAATTAACTTATATTTTTCTTATTTGAATGATACTGCAACAGACATTAGGTATATATTTATTTCAAGCTATCAAAAGTGATGGTCAATACGACTCGTGCATGCTAGCGGCTAGCGCATCACACAAAGATGTGATGCCATGTTTGAGCGCACCCACTGAGGCCGGTCATACGTCATCGCTTATCCGAGCTCATGTGTCAGTGTCATCTCTCGACTACCATGCGTTACGAGCAGCCTCGGCCACTAAATATGCAAATTTCTCTACTCTTCATTTATAGGCTCCGACTTGGTTCATTTGGTTGGCGCATTATTTTATTCTTGCTGTTCGTTAGGTTTAATTATAAAATATTCTTTGGCTTTAGCATTTTTAACGTCAATATATTGACGTAATTAATCAAATACAACAGCGCAAAATTAAAACAAACACAGCACAGTTAACCAATTCAATGACTAGGACTTGATTAAAAATATATTATTATCATTTTGTAACATTTCTGAAAAATACCTGTACCATGTATTGCCTATCATTAATTAATTCATTCATTTTATTTAAGACGTCGCCAATAGATCGTCACTTAATATGATATGATAATTTTCTATTGAGAAAAAAATTCCCACTAGTTCTACGATAGGACTAACGAGTAGAACTGGGAACGAAGCTTAAAATAACGAATAGGAATCCGAATGTCAATCCGAGCGTTTCAAATCTCATCTTGTGCCGACTGTATCGTTTAGTATATTTGCAATCTATCATGCTATAGGCACAGTAGCTAATTAAATTGCATTGGATCACTTTCAAAGAATTTTTATTGATTTCTTACATCAATGACTTTTCAGGATTTTTTAAGACTATTTGTAGTTATCCGTATACTCAGTTGAATCAATAATTTATCAGTGAAATTACTGGTACCTAAACATCCTGTAATATTAAACATTACGGAACGTTATATCATGCAAACCACTACCCTGACCTACCCTTACTCTTTTGCTGACTCTACATGAACAGTGAACACCCATAGCAGCAACCATGCCGTCCATCAACGATAGAGGCTCATGTTTCAGTGTCATCCTCCTGCCACGCACTGCGCTGCCTCGATGCTGAGCAGGCAATTATCCACACTTCCAGTCTACTACAGACTTGAGCATAAATCGGAAATTTCACAGCTTTACATGCTTAGACGATATTGATTTTATTGACACTGTTAGTGTGTGATTTATAATAGATAACGTATAATTATTTTCAATTTTGAAATTCTTGCCGCAATATTGTACTACATTTCAAAATTTTTATACAGTGTTAAAAATAATACTGCGTATAAATAATACCGTTTTATTATATTTCAGCGTCGCCATTGTTACAGTTGTCACGAAAACTGACGACATCTGGCTGATACTGTGAATGAAAGTGTTAATATTACTTAGAACCTTGTTGAATCAGGAATTTTAGGCGGCTTATGTTACAGCCAGTTTAGACGCTTTGCTAGAGTATTAGAAAACATTAATGTTCAATTAGTTTTAGCATTTTAATTTATAACGGATTCTCTACGGATGTTACCAAAAATAATAAGTACATAACAACTGTTAAAACGAAAAAATGTCAGTGATTTAAACTAAGAGTCATATCTCACCGAGAACTCACAGGTATGCAAGGTTCCCACGACTCCCTTCCCTTCACCATTAAAGCTATTGATAATTCATTTCTAATGTGCTTCAAATGAGAGATGCGTGCCCCAGATTTGAGGCTGGTCAGTGGTTTTACAGGTCAAGTAACAAATTATGTTCCAATTCTAAAAGTAAGTCTGCTTTGAAAATAAACTTACGTTGTATAAAGTATAATTCATTTTATGGGATTAAAACAACTTCTGTTTGCGTTTTTAAAAAACAAAAAAAAAGTGGCATCAACATACACAAATTCGCAAGACATCACAAACACCCTCGAACCGAAAACAAACATTTTTCTGTTACATACATATCTGTCTAGGCCAGGAATCGGATCCCTAGACCCCTCGTTTCACAGGCATACCTACCAACTTAGAAACGGTATCGTCCAAAAAGATGAGCATGAGAACCCAATACTTGAAGACTTTAAATTCGTCGCAGGAATATTTGCATACCAGCAATACAACCGCCTGATTTTCTCAGACGAAGTAACGACACACAACAGTTTTCAAGTTGAATAAAATGAATACAGATATGTTTGTTGCTTATTGCATAAAATGTCTTAACAAACCTCCAAGCGGCTGCTTTGACTGACGGTCCTCGACTTCTTCTATATTATCCATATCGTCTTCTCCAGGCTGATCGTGAACAGCATCGTCTGTTAGCTCTTCTTCTCCTATCTCGTCCTCGGTAACATCTTCCTCGCGAACTTCTTCCATCCATTCTTCTTCATCAGCTATAAAAATAAGAACCAATTTAAAATAATACTCGTACTCTTTTTTGCCGAAGTGATATAATAGAAATAATTGTATAGTGTAACCCAAAAATTACGCAAGTTTTGACAAATATCTAATGAATAAGATTTGATCATTATCTAATGAAGTTTCTCGATCTATTGTTGGATTTTTTGTAACCTACAAGTTAACTCTAGATAAAAGTCTCTTGATGTGAAAATTCCACAAACCAAATATCTCTTAGTTTTTTTTTTATATCTAACTCCTATAAAAATAATCGAACTTCACATAAGTGCCTTTATTTTTTAACGTAGCCGCGTTTAGTGTAACGTGGTTTATCAAAGGATTTTCCTGAAATATACGACGACATTCATAGAAGACACAATAACATGGAATGGTCACAACACGAATCCAAATCCCTTTTATGTTGGTGTTTATTATTATGATAATTTTATTGTAGATGAACCTTCAATTTCAGTAAACGATATTTGTAAGTATGGCAATAACCGTAACAAATAATTTATTTAAAACTGACCTCTCGACGAGCAAGCCATGCAGAAGCAATGGTGTCCCTTCCTTTGAAGGATTTGATGGAAGGTATTGATAGAATCCCAACTATCTTTATGACTTTTGCCTGCTTTTAGTCATCAACCACCTCCTTGTATAATAATAGTATTTGGTGAACCAATTTAAGGTGTAGTTTCACTTACTTCCTTTCTGGCTTTCCGTTCTAAGTTCCAACCAGTCAGTAACGTAATCAGTTATACTTATCAGAGAGGTAAGGTACCTCCATAGTAAATATAAAAAACCGGGCAAGTGCGTGTCAGGCCACGCGCAATGTAGAGTTCCGAAGTAGTAAGTTTATCGACTATTACTCATTAATTTATTACAAATATATGCCAAATATTTAGCAAACAGACCCCTAATTCCAAAAATGGTCTTAGAAGACCCATAATATTTTTGGAAGACCTTTTCAAAGATATCCCACTATAATAGCGTACGCGACGAATAAAAAATTCATCCTCACGTTACTTTTAGGGGACCCTGAAAAAAAATATTTTTCAATATTTTATTCTACGATTCTGGAGTTTTAATAAATATGTGTATCCATGCCATATCACAGCTTTGTAGCACTAAGGGTCTCGACTCTCGACGCTTTCCTTCGGACAGACGGACAGACGGACAGACACACGGACGGACGGACAGATGGACGGACCGACGGACAGACGGACGAACCGACGGATGGACGGACATGACGCAACTATAAGGGTTCCGATTTTACTTCGGAACCCTAAAAAATGTAAGAAAAATTTAACAAAAATATACGATTTAATGATCTTATAACAAATATTTTATAATAAACCAAAACGAACTATTTGTGAGTGTCAAAGGAAGTCTCAATATGAAGTTTTGTTATTAAGTTATGTAAGACGAGTGGCGACACAACAAATTGTGCCTCACATAACATACTTAATACACGTGTCTACAAACATAGAGAGGAGCTGTACTGAAAGCTAATTAGGATAATGCGCCGCGCGGCACGGCAGCGAGCTAGGTGCTCGTCCCCCCGGACTTGAAATCACTATTTTGCAGGAAAATGCGACACTATCGTCAGGTACAACACACAATGTTTTTAAATATTTTTAGTTGTGTTAGAAACCCGTGAAAAGCAACTGTTTGTATTTTATACTTCACTTGTTTTCATTACACAAAAAACTTGGCTTTTGAAGACATTTTTCAAACTACGAGTATGATGACTGTGTCATAAAATTCTTTTTACATATTGTGCTGTTTTGTGTGAATCAAAATTTGTTAAATGTTTTCATTTAATTCGTCCATTCAAATCTAAATTTCGTTATCTTTACAATTTTATAAAATTGTACCTACCACTAAATAACACGACAGGTATACAGGTAGGTATCAACATTTTATACATATTTGAAAGTTTTCTTTTGATGAGCAGTTTTGTATATGTTTTAGCAGTTTTGATAATGTCGTATTAATTATAAAACCAACAGTCCCGCGTCACTCGTCATTGATGTCCAGGTGGCAAAGTTAGCTGCCAATTACCAAAAACCAGGGTGGGCTACCAACCACGTTCACTAATCACGAATCAGTGATTTCCAGTGATTTAATATCCAGCGACATAAACGGTATGAATGTGCTCCATACCATTTACATAATATTATAATATGTTACTTTTTTACTATCTCAAAAAAAATTAATAAATTTTAATAATGTCATTTATCGTACATAATTTACAACATACTGTTCAATTTGCTGTAAATCAATTGAAATTATGAAAAAATATCAAAAAGGCTAGCTCTTGTTTTTAGTTATATGTTACTGTAAGTTCTATATTTTACACACATTTGTCCAACATACTAATTTAAAATATACACATTTATTATGCGAACATACATAATATTTTGCGATGATGTGGACTAGTGATTAAGGTTTATAGTGACCATTTTCTACACCAATAATATTCGATATTTACAAGTGAACTGTTGCAACAAGTACGTATACATTAAAACTAAATAATATGCTCATTAAAGTTCGGTAATATAATTAGTAAAAGTCGCAAGGGTGCGGATGGCGTGATTGCCTGATTGCGCGCGGCGCACCCCATTGTTTCAACAAAAATAAAGCGAGTCAAAACCACAGCAACACTCGACGAATAGAAGAATCACTTCAAAACACGCATTGTAACAAAGCGTAAAACAAACAGCTTGGCTTATTAGCACTTACCAATAAAGTCACTTAAGTAGTACTTTGTTTTGTTTTATTTGTATGGGATAATAAAATGCAACATAAGTTACAAGTACATTCTAGTTAATAAAATAATAGTTGTAAAAAACTATGATGACAATTTTATTATTGCCTAGACTTCGTATTGTTTTTAGAGTTCCATTATGTGTCCTACGTAAGTAATGAAAATATTGAACCCGCGTGATTAGCTTCACAAATACACAATATAAAATTATAAAGCCAAAAAACGCAAGACAGTGGCTTACAGTAAAATCCTTTCGAAAATCCTCAGCAGGTTTCAGTGATCGGAAAATACTTTTAAATACGCAGTATACTAATAACGCGGAAGGAACCCTTATTCGTTTATTAAAACAAAATTTAGATTTAATATGTACAGGTAAAGAACTACTATTTTCCCTATTTCACATTATTGTTTTGCTATGGTACTTTCAATACATACCTACCGAAGTACTTACGTACGTACAAAAACGTTTATTGGAATTTAACTCCTTTAGAATCGATTTTCGTATGAAAATTTATGAGGAATAAAATCAAACTTTCTCCGTTACGTTACGCGTTATGCGTTATGCGTTATACTTGTAATTCATAATAATCTTGTTACTGATTTGACAATCGCAAACTCAAAAATCATTTAAAATCAAATTTGATGATGCATGATGACAAATCGCATGATTTGATGATGTTTAACTCCAGTCGTGCGTCGAAGCTGATACACACAATTTTTCGAAATAATCGTTGACTGTTTAGCAGATTTGACTACAATTTATTTTCTGTTTTTAGTTTTACTGATGGCCAGTGTGATATGATAGTTATTATGTATAATATTTTAGTGTTAAAAACCGAGCCGGTATTCCCAAGCAATAAGGCAGTACCTAGCGTTAAACGAGCGGTTTGAGGAAAGTGCGCGGACGAGCGCGGGCGTAGCGGCGATAGCCCATCATAACTCTTTGACAATGAGTCGCGCGGGAGGCATTCAGCACCAAAGCACCAACACTATAACATTGTTGCCAATTCAATTTTCTTGCTGACCATATTGGTGTGTATTGCTTATTACTACAAGCCAACAAAACTCCCCATAGCTACGTTATTTCGGCTTTAGACATCTGAATGGCTCGGTTGTGTTCATTTCAACTGGCAACAAACACGCACAACAAACACAAATTTACACACGTGTGAGAGACTTGAGAGTAAACTCTGTGGTAACAACTCTTACGTCTACACTTCCATCTTAGGTCTAAGTGCGAGTGAGCGCGCAATATGTCAACAAGTGCAGTGAGAGATACTGCGAAACGCGAATACCTACTATAATAAAAATTCCGTATGCTAAAAAGCAGCTAGTTAGCTAGTGTAGATTAGCTAAAAATGCAAAACTCTTATTATTTACTATGTGTTAAAAGAAAATAACAATAACAATAAATCTTGAATATTATTTAGAATTCGGTGTCCATCCGTTTGTCTTATCACACAACTGTCAGAAGGCTCTATCTCTCGAACCGCAATAGATATTACACACACACGACACAAGTATTTTTTGTTTATATTATTTAGTCTGATATGTATATTATAATAATGTTGTATTTGCCAATGTTCAAGTTACGTATACACGTCGTTACCATGTTAATAGGTTGGAGACGACCAATTACACGGATAGTAGTTTGGATGTACGTAATAACTATGATAAAGAGCGGGTGAAGAGGAGCTCAAAGGAATTGTAGTTTCGCTTAGTTGTATATCTTTGGGTACTGTAATTTTAATGTGTTCGGAGGCGTCGGTGTGATGTCCATTGTCCTGCGGGTGTGGGTACTGTGGGTAATTCCAATGGTCCCATATGTAATGAAACTATACTTCGAGGAGTAAGTAACGACACGACGCGATTACGCTAGGCCAACTCTTAGGCCCATTCATAAACCAAGCGATCTCAAGATTCGGTTTGAGATGGTGACATGTCAAATCGTATGTAAAAATTACATTTGTAAGACATAAGATTGTGCGCTTGAACCGAGATCGGTATTAATATGAGCCTTAGTAGCAAACGAGCAGACGAGACACCTGATGGTAAGTGATCACTGACGCCTACGGACATCAATAATAACTTAGGCGTCACCAATGGCCAAGCCCGATGCCGACGAAGAAACAATATATAAGACAGAAAGTAAGAACTAGCACTCTAAAGCCCCCTCAGTCTGCTCGAAGCTTGGCCACTAGGGCCAACAGTAACTGTCCATTCGAGAAAAGCCAAAGCCCCCAGCCGGAACACGAAGAATAGGTTGGCGGCTGACACTAGTTTAGTATCTACTATATCACGGATGGTTCCAACTAAAATCTTTCCACAAATCTAAGAGAGAACTAAACATAAAACGTAAAAACACATTTCGTAACTGTTACAAGACCTTTCTCTCTCATCTCTACATTTTAACCTGTAGTGAATAGTTTTATATTTTAATTTTAATCGCAGAGGCCAAATTATGATATGAAAGGAACCTAACTATGGGTATCGGTATATAGTAATGAAATATATGATTATTGCTTTGATAGTCGGTACATGGAAACCGCTAAACAGATTAAGTAGAAACTCGATATATTCATAACTTATATTATAACAGTACTTTGTATCCCAGTAAATGGGCCTGTTCCCGAGGGAAAAGAGATAAAAGTTAGTATGGAAGTTCTTTTAAGAGATTAGCAAAATAATGTTTCAGGTGTTTTTTTCTGTATTTATCGCATTAAATAAAAAAAAATCTAATTTAAAGCACTCAGAAAACCAAATATAAGACTATTAGGTTAAACATGAATCCATTGATTAATATGAAGAACAGTGATTTCGTACTTGATGTAATATAACTTGTACAGATACCCACTTCGTGAGCGATGTTTTGATATTTTCGCTACACATTCGCTCACAACCTCCGCGCTATCATTCTGAGTTGCAGGAGTCATTCACAAGACAGCAACCAGAAATAACATATTACAATCACTCACGACCAATAAACAACCATTATTTATCACATATAATGAATGCCCCTGCCAGAAATCGAACCCGGAACCTCTCTCGTCGCATAAAGGGCTAGATACTACCAAAACTCGGCGCCTACGAAGTCGTCACTTGAAGCTATTAAATGATGACGAATGCAAAACATTACGAAAACAGGTCATGATTATGAATTCTTAACTTGAAAGACAATGTGCTCTTTTTTATTTGAATTTTCACCAACAACAAGTTGCCTTCTGCAGTCAGTCAAAATCTACAGCAACATTCGCAGAGATTACCTATCGTTAAAAGTAGAATTACCGGAGTTATTAAAATAATAATATAATAAATAAATATAGCAGATGAGTTGCTTGCAGAGTATAAATAAGTCCAAAATGTAGCCCATCCAGCATCTGATGACATTTAGGCCTTAACACGAACTGCCAATCACTAACTTACGATGTCACCAAAAAGCAGCTTATAAAATATACACAAATAGAATATCAATTAAACGTCGTACATCTATGTTATTTTCCTGAGAGACAGCGGCGGGAGCGGGCAGAGGCAGGGAGTAGGGTCCCCTGGGAGCAGGCGGGCGCTGCCTGGGCCAGCTCCCTGGGGACCGCGTGGGCGGCGGGCGAGAACTTCGCTTCCACCGGGAATCCCCCCACCTGTTCCCTACCATCACCCGGGACGCCCGCCCGGGAAGAGAGACTGGGATATTTTTAAATAATATCCGTCAAGCCATGCTTTAAAACGATACGAAGTAGTGTAGGATCAAGAATACGTCTCTTTTAACAGCTCTTGTTAGGTACCTAATCTTCGTTTTAATGCGAAACATATTTTGGCTGTTAAGTTTGTAGGGATAGTCATTATAAGAATTGATTGACTGTACCTATCTATGTTGATTCAAAAATATTAATCATCGATCGATTTTACCTTATAGGTAAGTACCTACCCAGATATCAAATTGGTATCTATCTCTAATACCTGCATAATCACGTCGTGTATTACACTTGTTTGTGTATGAATTATTTAACTTTAACAATTCCATGAGTATTTAACAATTCCAATATAATATAATAATTTCCATTAACAACTTTTGATGAATACTGAACACTTTCCATTATGCTGTACGAATTACTAAAATCGATAGAAAAAACAAAACAAGAATTTGTATGTTACCCTCTGTGGCTTTCAAAACACCGTGAGTGATTTATGGCAGCCATGAGAGAGAAAAAAGAAAAATACTGCATTGTGTTAGCAGATTGTAATAATCCTTTTTCCTCATGTATTTAACGTACTTACCATTCTTAAGAGCCATTTCGCAAAACTCGGTTGATAAACTATAGGTATTTGAAGCGGCTCCGCGGCGTGATATTGCCTCGCGCAGCTCGCGTCGCGCTTGACCTCAGTTCTGTGCGAGTAATCTTCTTGATACTTTCAAACGTAAAATTTTTAAAATTATGAACATATAATTTTAATTATACACTTTGTGACCACATACATGTACAGTCGAACCTGGATAAGCGAAAACTGGATAAGTGAGAAAACTCTATAAGCGACAATAATGGTCAGGTCCCGTCATTTTTATCCCGAATACCTCTATGAGTGACAGTGTAGGAACCTCTTTTAGAGAGAGTAATTTTTCACATCTAGACCTCTGTAAGTGACAGTTTTTTACTTAAGACCTCTGTAAGCGAGACTATTTACAATAATATTTCAATAGACATCTCAAAACTCGCAACTCTAGATACAACCAAACCATATCCTCGTTTGTAAACTTGAATTAAAAGCGGCTACACATGTGCGCTTGTCCCTATCTGATTATCTTCAACATTTGGTTCCACTGGACAACAATCATTAGAGAAAGTACTCGCTTGACGTTGTTCCCTCAAAATGTTAAAACGAAAAATTAATGTGATTTTGTTGAGTCATAAAATTGTAATCGCCATAAGCGCAAAAGAAACGCTCCATAGTTTTTTTGAGTATTGTGAAATTAATTCCTTAATTTTTGATAAACATTGTGAAATTGAAAAGCAGATTCATAAATTGTAACAAGGACACTCAGAAAAAAATAACTGATTTCTTCGAATAAATAAAATATGTATTTAAAAACAAAATGTGTACTTATTATTTCTTAACGCTCTAGTACCATGTTTCTCTACTTTTGTTAACCTCTATAAATGAGAGAAACTACTCCCAAACCTTCTTTAGTGACAAACTGCTTTAGTGAGAAACCTCTATGAGCGAGAATAACATTCGGGTCCCTTGGATTCTCGCTTATCCAGGTTCGACTGTATCTGGTTTGTGACAATATAAGTTTATATAACAATTAAGAGTACAATGTAGTAGTACCATTATCGGTAACTTATTTACATAATACATTTTAGGTACCTACTTAGGTACATCACAATAAAGATGTCCAATAGATGCATATTGCAAAAATCAATATTTTGGCAAATCAACGTGAAAAATTAAAAATCACGTTTTTTCAAGGTGATCTATAAAATGCAATATGCGTCCATTTTGCCTGCGATATTCGCAGCGCGTCGAAATACATAGGTATACCTAAATTCAAATCAATCGGAGGGTATAGAACCAGGAAATCCCGGAACCGAAAATCCCGGGATTTACAAAGGAATACGGTACTTTTCAAAAGAACCTGGAAACAAAATAAAAGAACCGGGATTTTCTGAACTTTTGGGAAATAAAAATATGTCGCGTCGTGATACAAAAGATAACGTAAAAATAAAGGTAAATACAATCCATACACAAAAATGATTACAGCTTTAAAAAGAAGATATTCAGAACGTCGGCTACATGAAGCAGCTATACTAATATAATATTATTTACACAACCCAGATCGATATTTTTCTAATATAAATGAAGATGATTTAACTCTTTTTTCTCGTCCAAGCAGTGCTGAATTGTGCAATACAATTGTGTTGCTTTCATACAATTAATACGAAACTTATGTTTGCATGTAAGGTATAATAGTATGATGGTTACTCAATCACGGCAAACGACTATACGGATTTGGGTAGAAAACAGTTTTTCCCTATTTAATGCTCCTGAGAGATAAAATAGGAAACGCGATACTAACTATTTTCACGCGGGGAAAGCCGTGGTAAAATAATCCCGAAAGAACTGAAAATCCCGGGAATCCCGGTTCCAGCATAGGCGAGTACCGAAAATCCCGGTAATTTAAAACAGGATCGGTTTTCGATACCCTAATCATTACCGTGATACAAAAGATAACGTAAAAATAAAGGTAAATACAATCCATACACAAAAATGATTACAGCTTTAAAAAGAAGATATTCAGAACACTATTCTTTGAATGTTAAAAACGAATTCTTTATTGTTTTCTGTTGGTTTACAAAACAAAATATTGACAATAGTCTAGTATAATAAATTATGAGAAACGAAATTCGCACTTTCCTCCCAAACCACTTGCTCTACAAGAAAAATGTCAATCTTTTTATGGGCTACAACTTTTACTCGATCCTTTCGGAAATCGTCTAGGACGCACCGTTTAGGAGATATAAGGAGTTTTCGGAAAATTTGGGAGGGGGGGGGGGTTAAGGTTGGGCCCAATAAGATTGGGTAATGTTGCAAGTATGAGTTCCACAGGGCGGATGGAAATTCAGTCGGAAATCGTCTAGGACGTACCGTTTAGGAGATATATGGTATTTTAGGAAAATTTGGGGAGGGGGGGGGTAAAAGTGGGTTCAGTAAGATTTAGCAATAAGGTTTGGGGGCTTACTAAAGGGGGTTGAAATTTCCGTCTAAACTTGTCTAGGACGCACCGTCTCCGAGATATCCGGGATTTCCGGTTTTCCAAAAATCTATATCCCGATATCCTGATCTGCCGATCTGCGCCTACCTGATGAGTGCGGTATTTGCCCGGATGCCTCCCAGATTATCACGACGCAAAATTCCACTTTTGGGTGAAGAACTGAGGGGGGGGGGTATAGGGGGAGGCGAGGGGTTGTGAAGGGAAAAAATGAGAGGGTGATTTGTATTTGTGTTGTGTATTTGAGATACGTGAGTTTTGGGGAGTTGACGGAACTTGGGTGCACGAGAGTTTCCAAACAACGAATGTATTATCTTTGACTAATAATAAGTGACTATAGCTGACTAATGTCGGAGCTTCTATCATTCCAACATTTTGGCTTAGCAATAGGGTCCCGTTGACACCGTTTGGGTACGGAACTCTATAAAGTACAGATTGATCTAAAAGTTGTATAAATAAAGGGTATGTGTATACAAGTTATAATTATTTATTATTTTTTTTTCTATGTAAATATGTAATTTACACATATAACAAAAAACACAATATAACAAAAAACATAAATACTGTAAACAGTAACTAATGTCTAAAAACGGACAATGTTTTATTTCAAATTACAGCAGTGACTTCCAACCCAATAGGGGTTGAATTTCCAAAAATCCGATAGCCTAAAGCCTTCTTCGATAAATGAACTATCCAATACAAAAAGAATTTTTCAATTCAAACCAGTAGTTCCTGAGATTAGCGCGTTCAACCAAACAAACAAACAAACTTTTCAGCTTTATAATATTACAATAGTAATAGTATAGATTAGTATAGATATAGTTATATTTTGTACATATGTATGTTCGTGATTTTCTCCGTTACTACTTACACTACATAAATTGGAAAGAAATAGTTACTTAATTTCTATTGTTTTCTTCAAACCAAAGATGTTTAAAGCAGAATATTACGCAAACGGACCCCTGAATTGAAAAATGGTCTTTTGAAACCTATAATATTTTTGAAAGACCTTTTCAACGATACCCCACATTAAGGGGTAGACGAAGAAAAAATCATACGGAACGGACAGACGGACGGACGGAAGGACGGACGGCCGGACGGGCTAGCCGGCCGGTTGAAATAACGAACGGACTAGACATGATTCCGATTTGACTACAAAACCCTGAAATATAGAAAACTAAAAATAATACAATTGACTGTAACTAAAAATTCTCACGTGATCAAGACTGTTCAATGGCAATATAATTACGTTACTTTTACGAAATCTATTCCTTAGATGGCTAAAGCAAAAATTGACATAGGTCCGACGTCCAAGAGTGCTGCCGCACGACTGATTTGATTTCGCGCCAGTGCGTATCTTTATATGGTAAAGTAAATTCATTTTAATAAATTATTTTTTGCAGTAAGATAAAAAAAAAATTACGTGTCATATTCGACAAAGACCATATTTTATTACTACATAAATTTTTGATGGGAAATACGCTTTATTGAATACAAAAATCGATGGTAAAGTCATGGCATAAACCATGAAAATTGGTAATGTTATTGAATTAATTTTGAAAAGAATATTATAGTAATCGTATATCCCTTGTAATAAATGCAAAATATAATATATGAGTGTTCTCTAGACATTTTTTTTTACTCAATTTAATAAAACTTAATAAAGAAAATCAGTGTATGAAATTGACTCTGTCGTCCTTTTGCTGAAAAATAGTTATGCTAGATTGACAGTTACGCAGAAACAAATTAATATTTTCAAAATTCCGGTAAATGAAGATCCAAGATGAAGGATTGATCTATTTTATGAGTTCATTTGCCAGCATTAATATCTTTCTTATGATACTAATTTTTGACATCAAATTCTTCATTCCGCGCGTCTAACCGCGAAATGGCTCTTAAGAAAATCTTAAAATAAATAGCTAGTGATGGGCGTATCTAAAGCATTAATTATAATTTAGAAAAACTATTTATTAACTAACTTAACTAATTATTCTTCACTAGATACTACTTCCCGTATTAAAAACTAAATAGTTGTTGGGCATTGATGGATGTCATCGCCTTTTTTTTTATCGCATATACGTTTAGTATTACTTTATTTCGTTAGGAAACCTGCGTCCCTAAGATTTCCCCATAATGATCTTGTTAGCAATGATAAAGACCGTTATCGTCTTGGCCGATACTGTTAACAAAGATAGATCTACCGAATCCTAGCATGACTTGGGATGAACCAATATTACCACATGATTATTTCAAATTAATTTCCAGTTTCGTAGTGAAGTTCTACTTTCGAGACATTAACCGTACCATTAACAGTATAGAAGTATAACATCGGAGAGGCAAACGGCAAGGTAAAACTGTTATGATATGGCCGCAACGTAGTACCCTCCGGCGCCCACGGCAGCTCGCCACCCGAGGGAAATCTCCAACCAACTCCCGAGGGTATCTGCCAGTTTTATGGACGCGCTACACCCCTCCACCCTGCACTCTGTATAGGTAGATAGTACACCACAGTTAACTAAATAACGGCAATTCAAAAACCTCATTGCCACAGTGGTGGTAGTAGTAAGTAGTAGTTCTAATATACAGTTCAACTGGGAGATGTCAGAGCTATGCTACGTACTATGTTGTGAAATGGCGTAATTTGTACAAGTTTTTGGTTATGAAATAAATTTTGACAATTTCGCATAGGCCTATGTTGAGCAGTGGACTAATAAAGACTGATGATGATTTGTTCATGACGTAATGACAAAAAAATTGGTACTTGATTATTATTATTATTTGACTTTAATTTTATTATTGTTTTTATTTTTCATTTTAATCTTACACCAACTTTTACGATTTTTAACTGTCTGTAGCTGTATTGGTATACCATCAACATCATTTATTTATTTATTTATTTTTGCAACACCTAAATCTAGGGTATACAAGGGCAAAAACTTACTTAATGCCTAATGGCATTCTCTACCAGTCATCCCTTGGTGCTGGTGATCATCCTAGTAAAACATTTACTAGGACTATTTATTTTCATTTCATTTCATTTCATTAAGCCTCTTATCCTGAACTTTACATAAAGTTGCTAAAAAATCAATGTTTACAGTATATCTCTGAGCTCAGTGTGCCTGTTGGCAAAGGCCTCCTCTAACTTTTTCCATTGTTTTCTGTCTCTCGCGACCCTTCTCCAGTTGAGTCCCGCTGTTAGCTTTAGCTCATCTTCCCACCTTCTGTGTTGTCTACCCCTTCTTCTTTTGCCGTCTCTAGGACTATTTATTAGATCAAATAAAAAATATTTTTTGTCTGTTTGTCTGTGCGTTTGTTCCGGCATTTAGCTGCGTTTTTCACTGACTTTACGTTATGCGCTACACCTCGACCACCATCTTTTCTCAATAACCATACCTATTGCTCATAACATTTTCTTATGGTGATGAAAAGTACTATTTTTCAATACACAAAACAGGTACGAGTATCTAATGAGGCGGTACCCATTTTGATAATATAAAATCGTTAACAACAATGTAATTCGTCATAGTATGGGAGGTCAACATCAGCATAAAACTGTTATGATATGCCCGTTTCCAGCGATCGCAGGGCGGTGCGCCACCCGGGGGAAATTTCCCGGCGGCTCCCAGAAGACCGCTACGAGTTTTACTATACCCTTCCCGTTATTCCACACAGGCGTAAACCTCCGCCACTTATCACAGCACATCGCTAGTATCAACGATTAAACCAACTTTAGCCCTACTTAGGTATTCTACATCTACACGTTAGTTACCCGTAGGTAGTCACCAAATATTATATTAAACTTTAGGATGGTTACCTATTATATTAATTATAGGTACCTACTTTAAGATGAATATATTCCATTTTTACCTTTTAGTAATTGAGTCATCCATGCATAATTAAAATTAAATTTATTTTTCAGGTGTAAAAAAGTCGCTGTAGAATTCTACAAACATCAACTGATTGAAGAACTCAGCAAGAATAATTTGTAAGTTTTTCTGACACTTCTTTCAAAATGAAGTTTCCTTGTTTAAAATTAAAATCTTCAATCAAATCAACTCCTCCCTTTTTATTAAAACTGCTCTGCTGCTCAACTGCCAGTTCTACCACACGAGTACCTTCAAAAGGACCTAAACTCCCACAAATTTATTTATAAAAGTGCATTATCCTTAATCGTAGCAGTATATAGAGCTCTGATAAAAACGTTGACACAAAGCCTGATCGACTTAACCCTCATCAGGAGGCTTACTGGACAGACGTCCATACGAGTTACCGCCGCCGCGCCGTTTAAATTAATATGAATAAAATATTTTAATGCTACCCTTTCTGTCACGTATGCCATTCAGTCCGATGTTAAACTTAAAGTTACATTAGCTACTCATTTGTCTCATTTAAGTATTATTCGCACGAGAAGAGTGATTGTGTAGTGATTGTCAACAGCACCAAAAGCCAATAGTTCTACTGAGGTAGCTGTTATAGTAAAAAACGACAGTTGAAAGTTTAGTTTTCTCCAATCGCACCCTCAGTGGAAAAAAAGCATAAGTCGTCTTACGTTGAATTTTAGTCATTAACATATTTGGAAAGAGGGATGAAAGATGCACATGCTCAATTTTTTTCAAAATTTTATTACTAATCTTAACAGTTTTATGCAAGAAATTGTAATATAAATTCTTTTGACTACTTACTGATATTTTAACAGTGTTTTTGCTCTCCTGTAAAATTGCAATTTTCATCTTATGCCTTTTTCCCACTGAAGGTGCGCAATATAGTTAGTTAAAGTTAGTTTTCTCCAATATACTTACCAAAGAATTTATTTATTAACGTGTCATAAATAGGTACAGGAAAGATCTGCCACATCATAAAAAAAAACTAATTCAACTACAATACTTACACCATCGTCACTTATTTACAAATATGCATGTTAAATATTTAAAATCAAAAATTATTTATTGAACTTTCTTTATAAGTAATCTTATTGATCGACACTTTGCCTTCAATAAATAGCTGCACTTAACCTTCAATAATAATGACTAAATGCGCAATACAAGATGGATTATCTGGCGTGGCGGGAGTGCGAGACTATAGGCGAATGGTGCGTGCAGAGACGCATGTGTGGCTAAACAGCAAAGCGCAGTTACCGCGGCCGACCGCTGATAAAACGCTGATATTAGGGCTCCGCGCCGCGGCCACTGCCCGTCGCAGCGACTCCATCACGCTGTTGACAGCCCTCCATTAATTTGAACCCCGGCACCTCGCAAATCGTCCAGTAGCACCGTAAGCTTCTATTAGACTAATAAAAGGATCGATTTAATTGCAGCAAAGTGGAGATCTAAGTCTGAAGTCCAAAAATGATGAATTTACTACAAGGAAAACTATTACGGCTATGTTAGCATAAGTAGTTAATGAGTAATAGTCGATAAATGTACTACTTCGGAACTCCGTGTTCGGAACCCTAAATTGCGCGTGGCCTGACACGCACTTAAATTGCCCTTTTTTATGTAACTTTTTGAAGAAAAGTAAGTAAAAGTAAGCAAATTTTGAGTGATAGGGAATTCCAAAGACCTGGAACCATCAAACTAAAATAATAAGAGTAAATTAACTATGCCTTGGAATATGAAGGATTTATATTTAACTAAACGGCTTTTACTTTTGCATTTTTAGATCGATATTTAAAAATCCCGCGGGAACCTTGAAAGTTTCCGGAATAAATAGTAGCCTATGTGGTGATTAATCTATACATACGTGTACCTACGTAGGCGTTAGGTAAGTGATGCCAGATTACCGGATCAGGTTTTCCAGATTGCAATCCCTAAATTGATTAATTGTATGTACGCGGGAAATATTTGGGAGTATTTATATTTTGATCCCATAACAACAAATTTTAGGATTTTTCTGTACATTGGTTACGGCAAATATCAGATAGGTACTTCTGTGAAAACCGATTTAAATGCGGTATTTTAGTAAGCTTGGGGTCACATTGAGGTTTGTTTTAATTCCTTTGGTTTACAAATAAATAAGCCTAATTACATCAATTTAAAAAATTATTATAAATATTGTTTTTATGTTGGCTCTACTAAGACATAATAAGCTTTCACAAAGCAAAGCAAGGGCGGTTACTATTTAGGTACAAAATAAATGATCTTGCAAAATAATTAATTTGAAAAACTAATTCAAAATCAAAATGTCTTTTTGTAGGTAGGTTTAAGGTTGTTTAAAACTTAATACAAAGTCACAATAAGCTACGGTAGCACTGAAACAATGTTTGTGGCTGAACAACGATGTAATGTAATGTTGTTAACTTAAGGTATCGATCTGTGGAGTCTAGTACTTTCATAATGCGTCCCGCGGGGAGCGCGGATGCTGCGACTTCGCCACTCCGGGGATACCTAATGCAATACTACCTCCTGGCCGACATACCTACCCATATGCTACGAGTAACATTGTTATACCCACCGGTACTTTATGCGCTTCCAAACATTAGTTATGACCCTCATATATTCTGATTAACGAGTTTCCAAATGCACGAGTTCCTTACAGAGGATTCTCAGTTGGTGAAAATAAGAATTACGTTTATTACCTACGTTAAGTTACGTCGTTTCGTCATATTTTTTTATGAAACTAGCTGATGATCTCCTGATGGTAACTATGGTAAGTGGCCACCGTCGTTTATGGTCAGTCAGGTCAAGGCTTCACCGAAGCGTTGCCCACTAATAGAAGATATAGAAAGAAAGAACTGATTCTTAATTCTCCCAAGTCTCCAGCCAGAACACTACGAAATTTTTCGCGGCTTACTCAAGCAAGGGTAGCTGAACAGGCAGAGCTCAAGAAGAGATAATAATAGACAAACCTGTACTTATTAGGATAATATTTCTATCGTGTAAGTTAGATATTATGTCAAGAAAAAGTTATTTTTACATGTAGATACGTAAATGAGAAAGCAGCACCTGGTATTTGGTGAAACCAAAAGTTCTCTAACTCTACAATAAATATGTGGATTTATTCGCAGGATAAGTCAAGCTTAGATATAAGAATATACATATAATAATACATTTTGAAGTTTTTACAGATTTATAGATTTTTATAATTAGGGGTCTACCCTAGCCTACGTAGGGTAGCTACCAATTAGAAGGGGACATAATCTCGTCTGCCGTAAGAACTTGTATGTACTTATACTTTAAGCCACTCAAAGCTATTTCTACTGGTATTTACTAAGCTACTTACGTTAGAGTTTAGACTACAAAATGTAAACTTCAGCGTTAATGACATCTTTAGTACATATGTAGGTATGTATATCCAGAGTCAGCATCCAATTGGACTCTACATAATTTATTACAATTCCTATGTAGAGTTGAACAAGAGATGAAATTTCTTGTTATTGGGGGTTGTAACTGTATCTATAACAAATGGTATTGTTAATACTAAATTTATTTTTCTGTTTGTATGCAAACATAATGTAAGACGGTATCTTCACAAATTTTTTTGTACCTAACTTATTTACTTTTATTTGTGTTACATAACAGTAAACTGTGGCATACGTAATGAGCACATCATAACAAAACCTAGGTACGTAAATAAAAGTCTAACTTAGTGCTAATTATTTACATAACTTACGTTTAAGAGACCTCGGTTTCGCTTGTTTTCTTCTGGACATTGTTTGTTTCTACAGCAAATATAAAAAGTAAACAGTCCACATCAATCCATGTCCAAGTAAATGCACAGAACTGGTCACGTATAATCGAATTTCGAACAATAACAAATAAACAATGTAAACGTCACTCGCGGTAAAGTTTATCGGAAGTTACGCATGATAGTAACAGGATGTGACGGGACGAGGCCGCGCTCGGATCACCCCGCGCTAACTGAGCTAGCTGGCGCCCAACAAGTGGCAATAACAATTTAACCTGCCGCGCAAACTCATACGAGACGGCCTGCCTACTTATTCCTGACACCCATTGTCTTAATATCGTTAGAGGTCGGTTTGTATCATTCTAGCGTAAGCCGACTTGCAAAACTATGAGGTGCGTTTAACTGAAATATGGGTTCCGTTTTTGGTTTTTACGTACGGAACCTTAATATACAGCGACTTTTTTTACTTTATCGTGATCTTAAGAGTACTTTTAAATTTCATCTTTAGAATAATATTCGATTATGCGATGGCTTACCAGCCAGTAAAAGAAGGACTTATAGAGACTGAAATGAAACATTGCACTGACCTGACGTGCTGCGTGTGACGAATCTTAGAAAGTCTACATCGCAACTCGTGTTCGAGAATCGTGTTCGCAAAATCGTGTTCGAGATAATTAATGAGCAAAGCAAGCAAAGCAACAACCCATAATTGTCCCACTGCTGGGCTCGGGGTCTCCTCTCACAATGTGAGGGGTACAGGCCATATTCTACCACGCTGGCCAAGTGCGGATCGGTAGACTTCACACACCTTTGAGAACTTTATGGAGAACTCCGGAGAGTTTCCTAACGATGTTTTCCTTCACTGAAGCAAGTGATAATTAACTTGTAATACGCACATAATGTCTGAAAATTAGAGGTGCGTGCCAGGATTTGAACTCATGCCCCCGCGTTCAGGAGACCAACGTTCTAACCACTAGGCTATCACTGCTGCTATATTAAATTATTGAGGGTTGGTACTAATTAATTAATTAATGAGGATTGGTAGGTACTTATGTAGGTGTGAGGAAACCATCGTTTGTCACCTTTGAAGAGGATGTACTATAATAATAAAATTCTAGTATACGCATACGCATACTAACGGTATGATACTTAGTTCTCCTGAACGCGGAGGCCGATTCGAATCCAGTCAATTTAAATATTGCTAGCAACGAAATCGGGCCCTAGCGCAAGGGTTTTTAAAAAGAAATAAAATACGACCGATCAGGCCCGAGTGTTAGACAGAACTGAATATTTTAATTTATAATTTCATAAGGTGAAATTGTTTACATGAAGTAACCTACGACTAGCGATGGGAAATATCGCTACTTTTATTTCGCGATCGCGTCGCGAAGTTCTTTTTTTTTGTCACTGCTATATCACCTGTGATAAATCGCGCAACCGCGATATTTATTGGCGGCAGTTTATCCATAGACAATTCCATGGATATATTACTCTAGAGTAACATATCAATGTTAGAGTAATATATCCATGGTATTAGCGGAAATAGACATTAAAACTGTAAAGAAGCTTTCAAAAAGCTGTAGAAAACTGTAAAATTCTACTTAAATTACTGTAAATCTACAGCTTTTCTTAAAAACTACATAAAATAGTAAGAAAATTATACTTGTATTCGTAAATCAAAGGAGATGGAAAAAAATGTATGGGGGCTGGTCCTAAATTTGTACAAAAACAAAACTTGGATGTGGAGAAAGTGAAAATTACTCCGATTGTGACAAGCTTGTGAAAATAAAAAAAGCACCCTCCCTCCTTTTTTATTTGTGTTTGAATTTCCGTAGATAGATAAAAAGCTAGCCACACTGGGCACTTTTAAGTTCTGGCAACTCTAACCTGACACTGACAGTGACATTGAGTGATGATTTAACGTTGACATTTGGTTTTGATTATGGATGTATTACTCTAACTGGATGAGTAACTTTGTATAGGTACCTGAAGATCAATTTATCTGAATTTCTTCAAAATTACCGACTTTAATTTATTGCATTAAGAGTAAATTGAAAATAAAGGTACACAATTACGATACATCTATATTATAATAATATTTGTTATTAATCTTGGATGTTTTTATATCATTATAAAAAATCACAATCTAATGATATATCCTGGGACTATAGATAACATGGACACAATACAAAATTGGTACTTCTGATATGATGTCATCAATCTTCAGGTACCTCTACAAAGTCACTTATCCAGTTAGAGTAATATATCCATGGTTCAGTCCAATATCGACATTTGACAATTGAATTTGATTGATTGACATTTGACACTCAACACTGACAGTTACTAATATCAAACTATGTCGTTTCGTTTCATGACTTTCATGATTTTGGTTTACAATTAATGTTATTATTTAATACATTTACAACACCGATTTACAACGTTTAATATAATAGTTATGTATTAAAAACATAATAATATAATAGTTGGACCTTAGATATGTTCATAATTCGTGAAAAGGACGTATGTACCTGTTAGAAAAAATCCTTTGCGTTCCTTTCCACCTTCAAATTATGATGAATATATTTCATCAATTTTCCAAAATATGGAGGATCAATAAAATATACGTCTTAAAATTTCAAGTAGATTAGAAAATATTATGCTTTCAAATTAAATATAAATTATGGCTGTACAAATTTCTTCGGAATAAAGGACCACTTTTGAAAATCTCCTTTACACAATTTCTACCAAAACTGCCTCGTTTTCAATTTGCACATACTCTTGATTTTCAGTTTCATGTTTATTTTTAAAATCGTACATATTTTTTTAAATCTCTTTAAATGGTCACCGGTAGAATATTTGAACTCATAATAATTTTTAATTTCTGACTTTGTTTGTAAAGTGTATTTTGGTCAGAGACATCTTTTGGTGGTAGACGGTTTATTCCTAAGTTTGGTATCTATTACGCAGCGAATAAAATAGATGGCGTTAGTAATATAAAGATTAAGAAAAAACTGTAGATTAATATTGGAGGTTTAAATTAAAAAGTAACTAAATTGTCTGTTTACACGTATTAATTTACTTAAAATTTAGTTATCTACTTTACTACTAATACGTGTAAATCGGATTTAAGTAAAAATTACATTACGAGTGAAGTAAAATCTCACCGTATCACGAATCACGACTTGATTTTAGCATTAAAAACAATTTCAAGTATCTACATAGTTCTATAAAAACCTTACCGTATTTAAAATAAGACTTATTTTCATTTGAAGTTTTTGTAACGTAGTAAGTTAAAAAAATCAGACAAACTAAAGTCTAATGCCGTTGAAAATAAGATGCAATTTCACTTAAACAAATTCTTTCTTCAAGCTGATGGCACTGTGTCGCTCAAATCACAAATATTGCTTTCTCTCTTTCGCACGATGGAATTCTGTGATAGGTATATAATGTTATGTAGCTTGGCCGGTGACTCGCGACTACTCGCGAATCACTTGATATGGAGCTGTGAACTTATATCGCGCTCGCGATATGTAGCAGGGCGTTCCGTTCCATGTCACTCGCGCGACACGCGAAAATTTTATCGCGAGCGATAAAACCAGCGATACGCGAAATGTGCCATGCCTACCTACGACCTAATTACACCATTATTAAATCTTAGAACTAAGGTTGTTACACCAACATAACTAGCGGTAAAAGGAAACCTGCATATCCTCATTCAAACAGAGCTACGAGACATGCCTGGGCAAAATGGGCAATAAATGTAAGAGTTCTCCATAATGTTCTCATATTATGTGTGTGAACTGTGAAGTCTGGTAATTCGCACTTGGCCATCGTGGTAGATAGTACCCCTCACACAGTGGAACATTTAAGGGTTGAGGTAAAGTCTTAAAGATAATGATATGCATTTAATAGAGAACTTGAAGAATTCTTGAAGTTCTTTATTAATGAGTTATTATTAATTTTATGCACATTTGTGAAAGGTATGGGAAAGCCCATGGACTCAGGTATAATGTGAAGAAAACTGAGGTGATGGTGTTCAAAGCGGGTAATAAAATCTATAAAAATGTGCCTCCCTTGTACCTTGGCGATACCCCTTTGAACACAGTGAAAAGCTTCAAATACCTGGGTCACTGGGTTATGGATGACTTGAGTGATAATAAAGACCTGGAGCGCGAGCGCAGGGCGCTGTCCGTGCGCTGTAATATGCTTGCCCGCAGGTTTGCAAAGTGTACTGACCAAGTGAAGGTAACCCTATTTAAGGCGTACTGCCAATCCTTCTACACCTGCAGCCTGTGGGTGAGGTACACGCGGCGCGCGTATGACGCTCTCAGGGTACAGTACAACAACGCATTTAGAGTGCTGTTTGGGCTGCCTCGTTACTGCAGTGCTTCGGCGATGTTTGCAGAGTGGCAAGTTGATGGCTTTGAAGCTATCATGCGCAAACGTTGTGCCTCTCAAATGCAGCGGCTGAGGGTCAGCCTGAACGGCATTCTGAGTGCGTTAGCAGAAAGGTGGGACTCGCCAACCTTGTACCACTGGATACAGCGTCACACCAGTTTGTAACTGTACCTCATGTCTTGTGTTTTGTGTATGTATTTTATGTTGTGAATGTTTTTGTAACTGTTTCTGTGTTCTGTGTATTCTGTGTGTTTTTGTATTTATGTTACTAACAATAGTTTATAAGAATTTTGTAATTACTAACATCATATGGATTTTGTCCGAAATAAAGTTTTATTATTATTATTATTTATATATGTGAAATTTATTATTTCTCCCATTTCTGGGGTATAAATCCAGTGCCGCGGGCTTTTGGCCAAACGACAATAGATAGTCTGTTTAAATAATTGAAGTTATACTTCTTTTGGCGCGATGGTGAAAATTGATGAGAGTGAATTTCTACGATGCGCGCGCACACCGACACCTAAATTCTGCATCGTGAAGTTAGCTCAATTCTGTATTTTTTCTGTATGCAAAAAAGTTTTCACAGTATTTACCTCATTACAAACGATTTTATAATCGATTGAATTGATTCATAATAATCGATTGATGGAATATAATAATATATTTTATGTATTATTTGTTAATTATAATTATAATATTAATTTATTTCTTACATGTTTTCGTATTCCATACATATTAAAACTATGTAATATATTTAGAATTTTACCATTCAATCGTTACGCTAATTTTATTAAATTACATTTCGAATATTTTGACATCGATTAATCGATTGACAACAAAGATGATGTAATCCCTAATAATGTCATTTTGGTAACCATAGTATTTATAAATAACACCACTGTACTGTCATATTTGTCATCGATCTTTCATGTTTCTACGCGTGGTTTTTTGTATTTTTCTATTAAATATTTTCAGCGTACCTATTTGGAGTCCTATTTACTATTGAAACTCATCGACACGCACACAGTTATTTTAATTTACTGTTGTATTCGATTTCGTACTTGTGTTTTGGTGAATGTGTTTTCGCAGTTTCGCTACAATTTCTGGCAAACCAATACTATATGAATATGGACTACTTAATCGCCTGTTTTGTGACTGACAAAGGTTCAGAATAAGTCCTGAACACTGGATAACGTACCCTATACATCTTTAGAAGATCAGTAGTTTGCTGTGGCCATACTTACAATGAGTATGTTATGGTATCTTGATTGGGCAAGGTACCAACGAAATATAGCGCCTCCTGCACAACTAGACGAACTATTAATATAAATGATAACTAATAAAATCTCTTGAAATATGCAATAGCTTTTATTATACAACCTTTTTATGACATTCGTTTTGGGTAAAAACCATTTAAGTAGTAGATAGTATAATAGACACCCGCCAACTTAGTTTTAACCATTAAACTCGTAGATTCTATTGGCAAGTCACGTATTAATTTTGGGATTTTATTATAGAAATGTACACCAAGCCCTATGAAAGATCGTTGCACTTTACTTTGGCGGAACGAAGGCGTAATTAATTGATACATTCTTTTTGTTTGGCGATTATTAATATCAAAATTTTGTTTATACGCGTTTATATTCTTCCTTATAAAAACTACATTATTAATTTATTAAGTTGGTTAACCTTAGCTGTGTGTTGTAATGTTTAGTTTGTACGATTCCCTAACATGAAATATTACATGTTTCTTCTGATGTATATAAATATTATTTACTAGGTTGATCCAAAAGTAACGATAGTAAAAATGATACACGTTCAAATAAAATAACGTATTATTTTACAGTCTCCTAACTAATCAGTTCACATTCTCGGTAGTTATATTAAAATTACAACAAATTGAATTGCTTTAAATTGGGTTGGCATACGAATGATCCAAACGCACGCCTAATGATAAATAATCACTATCGGACGAACATGAATCATCAAAACTGCTCTCAGATTCCGTATCACACTCGTCTTTCAATTCTACAATAAATTTATCAATTTCCGCGTCTAAGCTTCCATCCATTTTACAAAACTTATCCTCAATATGTCGCACATGTTTTATACGCAGTCGGGTTTTTTGTATTTTTTAATTTTTTTGTGTGTAATAGACCTATCATTGATTCAGTTGGAAAAAATATTAGAACACGATTTCGTGAGCCATGACCACGTTTTATGCTATAATATGTACCTACATTTGCCCAAAATTCTTCTGTATTTTCATTGAGCGACTCAGTTTCTTTTGTTTTTTTGTATTTATAACACTATTTTCTATTTTAATTTTCAATATTATATTACATTGGTAGAAAATGCAAAAAATCGGGAGAAACGGTCGCTAAAACGGGATATCGGGAGACGATAACCCAAATCAGTAGATCTCCCGATAAATCGGGAACTTTTACAACACTCGTCACTTGACAGCAAGTAATGCTAATCTAATGGGAAGGTAATAACAGCTTGTCAGAGGTAAAATAACTGTGAACGGACTGTAGTAGTAAATAGTAATCGATACTTGTCTTTGGGACTAGGAGCACATTCTTTTTCTCTCCTTAATCTGTATTAAAGTTTAATGCCTGTCGGAAAATAAATTATTCTTCAACTGAACTGAATAAAATCTTTCATTCCCTCCCCTCCACAAAAACTGGTTTTACAGCATGGTATCGTAATAGTTCTCGTAATAGAACATAGATGGTGTTTTTACAATTGTAAAAACAGAAAAAAAAAGATTTACAATTGATTTGTTTTTGCAATTGTAAAAACACCATCTATGTTCTATTACGAGAACTATTACGATACGTAGCAAAGTAATATTAGAATATACTACAAAATTAATCACAGATGGCGCTTAACACATATAGTTTGGCTATAGAGATTCGTAAATTAAATTATTTCAAAATATTATTTCATTTTTATTTTTAGTATTGCTGTTTTTGAATATTGTATTTTGAACAATGTTTTTTTAATATTGTTTTTTGATTTTTTTTTCATGTCAAAGAAGTATAACTTCTCACGCGCGTACAAAAGTACACGCACTCTTTTTTATATAATTGAGTGATTACTCAACTATGGATAAAAATTTTCTAACAATCCTACAAGTGTTTATTATTGTTGCCTTTTGCAGTAGAATAAATGTCAAAGGATGAATATTTAAAATTTTCAGGCTGTCCTGTAATGTCCGAGGAATGACTCCAGTTGTTGATATTATTATCGGTACTGTCTTTACTGTATTAACTCTCCACTGTGACTTTAATTCTATTGCGAGGTCTGTATATTTTGTAATTTTGTCCGTGTGAGTGCTTGACAAATTGTGTGTATTGGGTATTGCAACATCAATCAGGTAGACTACTTTGTTAATTTTGTCATGCAGAGTGATGTCGGGGCGATTGTGGTGGATCGTCTTATCAGTTAAGATAGTTCGGTCCCAGTATAGCTTATGCTTATGAGAATCTAACACTGCTTGAGGGGTATATTTGTAATAAGAAATTTTCTCGGTAATTAATTTAAATTTAAATGCTAAATATTGGTGCACGATTGCTGCTACCTGATCATGTCTATGTTTGTAGTCGGTTTGAGCTATAGACCGGCACGCTCCAGTAATATGCTGTATAGTCTCTGAGGCTATATGGCAATGCCTACATTTATCTGATACTAGGGCCTTGTCGCGGATAATAAACTTCTTGTAGTTACGAGTCTCTATAACCTGGTCTTGAATGGCTACCATAAAACCCTCTGTTTCAGGGAAAAGCTCACCTTTTTTCAACCAAACATTGGATGCTTGTTTATCTACGTGCGCGCTAAGTAAATCACAGCGATGTCGGCCATGAAGGGATTTCTGTAGCCAATCATTAAGCTTTTGTTGAGGTTCGATAATATTTTCATTTTTTTGTTTTTCTGTGTTGTGGAGATTAAGTGGTGTGTACTTTATATCTGATTGTGTAACTGCTAGATGAAGTGATGAACTTTGTGCTTGTTTATAGAAGAAATTTCTCAATGTTGTTATTTGTTTATTATGAAGATTCTGTATATCGATCAAACCACGCCCACCTTCCAATTTGGGTAAAGTTAACCTTTGTACACAAGATCGTGGGTGATGTTTTCGATGTCTTGTCATACTTGTATTAATAATGCGTTGGAGCTTCTGTAGGTCTGTCTTAGACCAGTTTATTATTCCAAAGGAGTATGTGAGGTAAGGTATTGCGAATGTGTTGATTGCTTTTACAATATTTTTTGAATTTAATTCCGTGTTCAGTACTTTATGAACTCTTTGTTTAAATTTAGTAGTCAGTGTTTGTTTGATCTGTTTATGATGTATTTGTCTGCTCTGATGGTAACCTAAATATTTGTATCCACTGTCAATGTCTACAGGTTCTATTACTTCTCCGCTAGCAGTGAAAAAGTTATTATTCTCCGTGTGGCCTCTATGAATTGACTGTATTTTACATTTTTCGATACCGAACTCCATTTGTATGTCTACAGAAAATGTTTCTGTGATTTCTGCAAGTTTTTGTATTTGTTTGAGACTGCTGCTGTATAATTTGATGTCATTAAATGTGATAGTGTGTATGAAGTATTGTTGTGCTTGATTTTAAATCCCTTATTCGTGTTATTTAGGATAGTTGATAGTGGGTTTAATGCTAAACAGAACCAAAGCGGGCTTAGTGAATCTCCCTGAAAAATACCTCTGCGTATTAATATTTCTTCAGTTTCTATTTGCTTCAATTTGAGTCTCGTACTCCACTGCTGCATAGTCATCTTTAGGAATTGTATTAGTGTAGGGTGTATTTTATAGTGTTCTAAAATATAAATAAGCCAGGAGTGTGGTACAGAATCGTAAGCTTTTTTATAATCAATGAACATAGTGTAAATGTTTCTTTTCTTACTTAGAGCTTGTTTGGTTGCTACCGCGTCTATGGTCAGTTGTTCTTTACAGCCCTGGCTCCTCCTACGACAACCTTTCTGTTGTTCTGAAAGTATATTATTTGTCTCTATATAATTGTGAATTAATTCAGTGATACATGATGTTATGATTTTGTATATATTTTGCAAACACGTTATTGGTCTATATTTGGATGGATTTTTGGAATCTGTTGTGTCTTTGGGAAGCATGTAAGTAATTCCTTTGGTTATATATTGAGGTAATGCCGCTGGATTTTTAATGAAATTATTAATATGTGTAAGTAAGTATGAATGTGTGTAAGTGAGCTTTTTAAACCAATAATTATGAATTTTATCTGATCCAGTAGCTTTCCAGTTATGTGTTTTCGCTATTATTTTTTTTAATGTATTAATGTCTATATTTTCAAATTTCATTGGTGTAATGTTTTTAACTCTCTCTTTATCCTGTTCAATCCATTCTCCTTCTAAATGTGTTTTACTTTCTGTCCATAAACTTGACCAATATGAATGTAACTGTTCAGGCGTGGGTGTATTTATATCAGTTTGATGTGGTGAAGTTTCTATTGTTCTGTAAAATAGTTTTTCATTATTAGTGAATTGTGTGTTTTGCGTTTTTCTGAGTGTCGTTTGTTTATACCTTTTTAGTCGATTTGCTAGCAGATTTAATTTTTGTTTAAGTGTGTCCATAATTTCTGTTGTATTACTATTATCTTGATCATACTTAGCGTGTATTTTATACTGTTCCTTTATTTTTTCTATGTGTGTATTAAGTTTCTTACTTGTGTTGCCCTTAATATGTTCTGTTAATCTACCTATAATTTTACGCAGTTCTCGAATTCGGTTTTGTAATCGTCTTTGCCATTTTGGTACATTTTGGGTTGAAGGTCGGTCTCGAGCTATTAATATTGTTGCACCGTTATACTTACATACTGTAAAAGCCGCACAGTATAGTATTGTTTCAAACGTGTTGAAATCAAGTGCATCTGTCAAGTATTTAGGTAGGAGTATAGTGTTGACGAAGTGTGTGGTCATAGTTAGATCTTTAGATGGCTTTTGTTTCGGCAAATATGGCCTCATGGTGGGATCAACAGTTTTAAAGTCATTTAGCGCTTTTAAAAATGTGTTTTCGATAAGTGCGCTGTTTACATGTGTGTCATTTGGTTGATTTAGTGGGTGTGATAATTCTAACACCGAGTTGTGTGTATTAGGTTGAGTGTAGTGTAGTTCTATGTTATCAGGATAGATATCAGAAGACTGATTCAAAACTATTCTTTCCTGCTGACCGCTATTAAGCTCTAATATCACTTCTTGTTTTATTTGTTGTAATCTTTCTTCTTTTATCCTCTTGTTTTTTATTAAGGTTCTATACTGGTCAGAAATTCTTTGTTCCGACAAGTGCGATAGATGTGGGTACTTTGATATTACTGCTTCCTTTAATGGTTGTCTGTAAGACGATATATCTGTTTCTAGATTAGTAATTGTGAGGTAGCTCCGTACTATGAATTCATTTAATTCATTACTCCATTTCATTCTTGATGCATTTGATACCGTTTGTGTAGCAAGTTCTTGTGTTGGTGAGATAATTAAAGCTTCCGTTGAATTTAATCGTGTTTTGACTTCATCCTTAATTTTGTTTATCGTATTTGTTGATAATAACTTATTTCTTTCAATCGCTCTACGTTGGTCTCCTACTCTTTGTCTACCTACTTGCATATCTGGAAAACATTCTATAAATTTGTTGTATAATGGCAATGACATTATATACAAGACATGCCAACACGGCGCTAGAAGTACGCCAGTCGAATGTGCATAAGTATAGCGATTTCAATTCATACAGTTGATAGCTGCCGTGAGTGAGGCCGTCTTTGGGCCGTCTATAGTTTCACCAAAATGCCGAGTTGTTTTGAGATTTTGAAAAAATCATATCTCCAAATTGAATAAAAATGATGGATTACATACCATAGGTAAGTACATAAAACGTTATGTTAAATATTGGTACTAATATCGAATATTTCTTTTAACTTTTACTGACTGTTCCGTACTGAATTTGTTAGTGTGCTAAGTGTGCAAATGTGTGCCATTTGGTCATAGATCTCGTGACGCGCTGTGACGCGAGCGACCTCGAGCGACAAACACTAGCTGTCTTTTTCACTATTATTATGGTTTTAGTAGTGCCATCCCTTTTACATAATTTATCAATGTGTGATCGGTTTAATGAAACAAAAGATAAACGTGTGTGTGTTGAAGCTCGATCGGAACAGATCTTTTGGTTGATTTCTAAGGGCATAACGTATCTTTAGTTATAATATCATTGTATAATGGTATTAAATAAGCACAAGTGTCTGTTTCCATCCTTGTTATTTCGTAATATGTGCGCAAGATGAATATATTCATTTCGCTACTCCACTTCTTGCGAGCACTTTTGGTATCAGTAGCGGGTCCAGGTTCTTTGGCATTTGCCTCCTGTACAACGTCCACTGACATTGACGTTTTACTTGAAGATCGGGATATGGATTGATTTTCAAAAGAATGAGGTGATGAGCTGGGTGATTGGAAAAGACTATAAGTAGATGATATTGGTGATGACGGGTTGGAGCTTGTAGTGTTGATGTCAATTTCTTGATGATTATTATGTCGTTGTCCAGTCCATTGTTCTTCATCTCTATAACCAATCTCCGTAGGGTTGCACCTAGCATCAGCTTGTGGTATTACCCGCTCAGATTTGGATTGCGATCTAAGATTGTACGACCGTGTTAGCACGGTAGAATTGACGAATAATTTAGTTTTATAGATTTTACTTTGTTTATTTAAAGATTTCATAATTATTCCCACGAACAGCTAGGGAACTAAAAGGTCAACTTCAGCAGAGCCCCGCATACTGAAGCAAGGCTAATTTATACAACTCGTCGTCGCCCATAACGAGAGTGGACCGTTAGAGACTGGGCTCCCCCCAGCCATTCATCCCTCAACACGGTGCCATACGTCTTAGATTAGGTTTGGGGCTGTTAGTTGGGAGGTCGAAGCCAAGATGACATAGGCTTTATTAAAAGATCTCCATTAAGGGTAGGAAAGATGGTATATCCTTGATTGTGCGCAAACCTCCCTGAAGCCCCCCCACCACGTCAAGGTAGCCCCCTGGGGGGGTTATTATTATTATTATTATGTTTAACTTTTTAGTTAAAACTCGTCCTCTTAGGACGGTGTTTAAGAACCTAGCACGGGCCAAGGCCAAGTGACTAGGTAATATTTTGATATTTGTATGTTGTATATTGCACTTGTGAAGTGTGGGTGTGCGTGCGTGTTCGCGCGCATGTATGTGTATGATGTGTGTGTGTGTGTGTGTGTGTGTGTGTGTGTGTGTGTGTGTGTGCGTGTGTGTGTGTGTGTGTGTTGCGTGTTCTGTGTGTGTGAGGTGCGCTCGTGTTATGTGAGTGGATGTATGTTGTTTGTTTAATTCGTAAGGTGTGTTTCGTGTAATGTGTGTGTGTTTTGTGCGTCATGTGTCGTAGCTGTGCTATAGTTGTCAGATTCATCACCATGCAATGGAAGTGAGCATGGGTTCATGAAACGTCGAACTATGGAACAGGTGTCTAAAACAACGGATTTCTGTATTGGTATGTATGTATTTTTTGGGAGTTGAAGGAATTGTATGGCGTTGTGGAGAGTTTTTGGGATAATACCTGTTGAAGAGATTATAATAGGGATGATTCTTACTGAGTCTTGGTGCCACATTTGTTTGATTTCGTCGGCTAAAGGTATGTATTTTTGTATTTTATCCGTAAACTTTTGTTTTAAATTATTCGTGTTAGGTACTGATACGTCTATAAGGTAGGTAGTCTTTTTTGCTTTCTGTGTCAGGGTTAAATCTGGTCTATTGCTTAAAATGGTACGGTCAGTCATAATGTCTCGGTTCCAGTAGAGTTTAACGTCATTATTTTCCAATACATTTTTTGGTTTATATTCGTAATAGGGTGTATAAGTTTCTAGGAGTTTATATTTTAACGCAAGTTGTTGGTGTATGTGCTTGGCTACATTGTCATGCCTATGAGTGTATTCTTTACTAGCTAGGGCCCTACAACCTCCTGTGATGTGGTCTATTGACTCTGTTGCTTGATGACACAATCGGCATTTATCTGTATCTATTTTTTTCTTTGAGAATGTATTTCGCGTAATTACGGGTTTTTATTATCTGATCTTGAATAGCAATGAGGAAACCTTCCGTTTCACCGAAAATGTTTCCTTTCGTGAGCCAACTATTTGATGCTTCTTCATCAATATGTGGTTGATCAAAATTTTGCGGGTGTTTTCCGTGTAAAACTTTCTTTTTTCCACTTTTCAATTTTTTTTTTTTTTTTTTTCTTCTTCTGGCTGTATTTTTTCACTGGGTTTGTATTGTGCATCGTTTAATTTAAGAGGTGTTCCTGATGTTTGTAAATGTATTAATGCGTTATGTAAAGGGCTATGATTAGCTTTATTTTGAAAATATGATCGTAAATTGTGTACTTGAGTGTAATGTAAATTTTTTATATCGATAACTCCACGACCTCCATTTTTCCTTTTAATGGTAAATCTTTCCACTGCTGAATGAATATGGTGTATATTATGTTTATTGAAGGTAGTCCTAGTTAATAGATTAAGAGCATTTAGTTCTGTTTCTGACCAATTAATTATCCCGAACGAATATGTCAGAATTGGGATGGCATATGTATTGACCGCCTTAGTTAGATTTCTCGCAGAGAGTTTTGTTTTTAGTAAAGAGGTTAATCTATGTTTATATTTTAATTTTAAAGTATTTTTGATTTCTGCGTGATTTAATGCTGTACTTTGTTGATAACCTAAATATTTATACGTTTCTTTAAATACCATATTACTTATAGTGCCTTCCTGTTGTGTTAAAGGATATGAATCTGTTTCTTTATATTTACCTTTAATTACGCTATTAATTTTACATTTATCTATCCCAAAAATCATTTTAATATCTTTACTAAATTGTTCCGTTAGTGTAAGTAGATGGTCGAGTTGTTGTCTATTTGCTGCATATAGTTTAATGTCATCAATGTAGAGTAAGTGTGTGATCTTAATGTTATTCTGTTTATCCAGTGTGTATCCGTAATTTGTTCTATTAAGTATTCTAGAAAGAGGATTTAAGGCTAGACAAAACCATAAAGGGCTCAAGGAGTCTCCTTGGAATATTCCCCTAGATATTTTAATGGGGTTTGTTGTTATTGTTTTACAGCCTGTGTGAATGTTAAGTGTAGTGCTCCAAGTTGTCATTATGTGCGCTAAGAAATTTAAAAGGTTATCATCTGTTTTGTATAGTTTTAAAATGTATATAAGCCAGGAATGTGGTACACTATCGAATGCCTTTTGGTAATCTATATATGAATAGAATAAGTTTCTGTGTTTTTGTTTCACTTGATTATGTATTTCAGTGTCTATTACAAGTTGTTCCTTACATCCCATCGATCCTTTTCGGCATCCTTTCTGTTCTTCGGGTATGATATTATTATGTGATATATGTGTGTTTAACTTCTGTGTGATAATAGATGTCAGTAATTTATATAACGTAGGAAGACAAGTTATAGGTCGATATTTAGCTGGATTTTTGGTATCTGAATCTTTTGGTTTTAAATAAGTAATTCCCTGCGTAAGAAATGTTGGCATATTATGTGGTTCGAGTATGAGTGCGTTAAGAGTATTTGCGAGGTGGTTATGAGTTGCTGTTAGGTATTTTAGCCAGTAGTTCTGTATTTTATCTGGACCAGGTGATTTCCAATTGTGGGTTTTTCTAACAGCGTTCGTTACGTCTTCTAAATCTATTAAAATTGGTGGCATTTTTTCTATATTTTCTGTCTCTTTTTGTTCTAATTCTATACATTCCGCGTTATTGTTATGATCTTCAGGTGTTGACCATACGTTTTCCCAAAACTGCTGAACTTCTGTTTCATCTGGTGTCTCAGTGATTTTAATGTGTTCTGAATTTAAATTTCTATAAAATGATTTTTGATTGTTGTTAAATAAATTATTCTCTGCTTTTCTTCTGTTACTTTCCTCGTATCGTTTAAGGCGTTTTGTATATACTGCTAATTTTTGTTTATTTTTGTCAAGTTCGTCTATGAATTCATCAGTATTAAGTTTATTGGGATTAATTTTTCGTTGGGTTTTTTGCGATAGATTTCCTTTTAGGTACTGTGTCATGCGACCTATATTTTTACGTAATGTTGCGATTTGTGCAGTAATCCGTTTCTTCCATGGAGGTTCCTTTTGTTTACTTTTATTTCTATTATTAATTTTATCTATGTTATTATTTTGTTTTTTAGGTTTTGTGTGTAAATCAGTAATTGTAATAGCTGCACAGTATATTATTTTATGTAGTTCTTCTATAGGTAGTGTTTCTTTATCTTGTAAATATGTGTGTATTATGTTATTTACTGTATTTACTGTTTTTATAGTTAAATATGAAATGTTTAGTTTAGGAATATTAGGTCTTAGAGATGGATCTGTATTATTATATTTTGTGAGATTCTCTTTGAATTTATGTTCAATTTCTTCATAATTTACGCATATATCTGAATTATTTTGCGATAACTCTAATGCGTTGTCAGATATTGGGCACAAAATGTTGTCGAATGATTCAGCAGTTGCTGTAATATTGTCAATGGGATTTTCTATCGAGTGACATGGGATATTATTATTCATATTATTTTCAATTTGATTGTTTTGGGTATTTGGCAGGTTATTTTGATAAACAACGTTTCCTGTAGATATGATTTCTGAAATTTCTTGTTTGATTTGTAATCGTTCAGCTGGGCTTATTCTGTTGTTTTTGTGTATTACTCTAATTTGGTCTGATAATCTCTGTTGTGTAATATGTTGTAACTCGGGGTAATTTTCTATAAATGTACTATGTAGAAGTGGACGGTAAGCAGTGAGATTCGTTTCACAATTCGTGACTCTGTAGTAGCAGCGAAGAAGTTGCCGATTAATTTGGTCTGTCCATTTAAGTCGTGTTCTGTTTTTTCCACCTAAGGTGGTAGCAGGGAACATCTCCTGTAATACACTTGCGGTTGTAGCGTCGTTATTATACTGTGTGGGTGTGGCTGGGGAACATGTTGTGTTTCGGTTATATTCTACGCATGTATTGGTATCTCGGTTTGATCCTTGCGTAGAGTTGGTGGTATCATTAATGGGCACAAGTGAATTAGCCATAGGCCTTTGTGCAACATTAAATGATATTGGGGAGGTTGTGGATGATCGGGATGTGGATGGATTTTCATATGAATGTGGTGATGAATTGGGTGACTGAAAAAGACTATGGGTAGATGAAATTGGTGATGACGGAGTTGAGATGATGTCGGCTGTAGTAACTTCAGGTACATGCCCGGCGGGAGCCCGCCTGTTCAGCTCCAGGCCATCGGCGGTTCGCATGCTGTCACATCCAGCGCCGACTCCAGATGCGCCCCGGCGTCCTCCGGGTAGCGGCCTCAAATTATATTTCCTTTTCATTGACTTTTCCATTATGTGTTTTGAGGCTGGGACCGTTAGTTAGGGAGGTTGCCTAGGTGGTATTGGCAATAGTTGAGTGTTATTATTATTATTATTATTATTATTATTATTAAAAGGTGCTTGCAGGATACCCAGGTCACCAGAACAGGGCTTGAATTTTAAATATTTAATACGGTGTTATTTTAAAAATCGTTAGGTATTTTGGTTTGTTATTATCAAACCAATTAAATAAAAAAGTTCTTCATAAATTATGTATGTTTTTACATAAACGTGAGACATTTATCAGTTTTTTTTTTATCAATAGCAATACCTACCTGTTTCCCAAGTTTATTTTGTTGTTTATCTTATTGTTGGTTGATAAAATATTAGAAGTACGTTCTTATGAAGATTTTATTTAAAAACCCGATATCATGTGCAACTTATTATTACGGTAATCAGAAACCCAAAAAATAGTACAATATTTCATAAATGTCATTCATTACCTACCCAAAAAAAAATTAAGATGCTATTTAACGGTGTCGGGTGTCGGTGACATAAATAGGTATGTATCTTCCCAAGTTAAAGCTTTCTAGTACCTATTAAGGGTCTCTGAGGTTCTGACCTGCGACCTGACGAACGTGGATACATAATATGACGAAAATAAAAGTTCCTCTTTGGGGTTTGAATCAGGCGTAATTTCGACGTCTTGAAGATATTAGGTTCGATTTTCAAAATTAAGCCCCCGTTCTCCTTTCAAAATCGAACGAATCCATTGAAGATTGAAGCCACGTGGCGCCAATGCATTGGGACATACATGGTGTTCGCGGTGTCGGTTCTATACGCTAGTAATAATACTTCAATGCTAATGCAATGATGTTTTGCTTATAATATCATTGACTAAAAAAGGTGTTATTAATGTGCTAGTTTTTGAAGTAGGTATGTAAGAAAAACTTAAAAAAAGCTAGTGATAATTTTGACTACATTAAGTAGGTATCATAATTTTTTAAGACCTTTGTAACTTGAAACTTCATCCAATCTTTAAGTGTCTTTAAAAGTGTCGCAAAAAATTGTGATTCTTGTTTTTTTACACATTTTCTTAGTGACTATTCAGTGCCTTCCTTACTATGAATGGAAAATTATTTTTTAATACAGTTGCTCAAAAATTGGCGTATTGCAGGGACGCATAGCGTTCGGGATGTGGGCTATTACACACTCGTGCTTTTTCTTTACCTTTTCCGAACTCGTGCGTTATCTTTCCCAACTGTCAAAACAATGTGTATTAAAAAGAAGAAACCAACCACGAAGTTTTTACACAAAAAAAATCATAGAAGTTTTTATGATTCATGCAAATATTTCTAAAAAGAAGCTACTAATTTGTTTCAATATCAGATTTAATGATTTGATTCAATGAGTTAGGTTAGGTTTCATTTCATTTTTCATTTTCATTTCATAACATAACAATAAAAAAATCTACTGAATACTTGGCTGTATGGGCATAGTTCCCTTTGCCTACCCAGAGTCCCAAAATGGGTGAAGAAAACAAAAAAAATCTCTGCATTATTTTACGGTTGGCGCCATTTTTCAAAAAGATTGTGTTTTTATTATTCTATTAAATTGAAGCATTTTTTCGCAACTGTATTAAAAATAGTTGTTCAGTACACGTGCGGAACCGTCATTGCAACTTGTTCCGACTGTCAACCCTCACCTTCGGCCGCGCCTCGGCTCGGGTAGACATTTGTCAGAACTATTTGCAATGACAGGCTTTCCACACTTGTAACGAAATATACTATTTTAATACAGTTGCTCAAAAAGTGGCGTATTGCAGGGACGTATAGCGTTCGGGATGTGGGCTATTACACACTCGTGCTTTTTTTTACCTTTTCCGAACTCGTGCGTTCTCTTTCCCAACTGTCAAAATAATGTGTATTAAAAAGAAAATACTAACCACGAAGTTTTTACAAAAAAAAATCGTAGAAGTTTTTATGATTCATGCAAATATTTCTAAAAAGAAGCTACTAATTTGTTTCAATATCAGATTTAATGATTTGATTCAATCAGTTAGGTTAGGTTTCATTTCATTTCATCTTATTAAATTTCATTTTCATTTCATAACAATAAAAAAAAATCTATTGAAGACTTGGCTGTATGGGCATAGTTCCCTTTGCCTACCCAGAATGGGTGAAGAAAATAAAAAAAATTATCTGCTTATATACTTTTACGGTTGGCGCCATTTTCCAAAAAGATTGTGTTTTTATTATTCTATTAAATTGCATCATTTTTTCGCAACTGTATTAAAAATAGTTGTTCAGTACACCTGCGGAACCGTCATTGCAACTTGTTCCGACTGTCAACACTCGCCTTCGGCTGCGCCTCGGCTCGGGTAGACATTTGTCAGAACTCTTTGCAATGACAGGCTTTCCGCACTTGTAACGAAATATACTAATTTTATAAAGGTAGGTACATGGGGCGGCGGAAATAAATTGGCCTATTCTCATAAAAAATATAAATCCGGCACTGTATGCAGCTATGCTGCAAAAATGTGAAATCTACGCTACGAAAAAATGTGACCGTTTCCACCAATACTAAGCTATTATAGTAGGGAAGCGGCATGGGCGGCGCTGTGAGGAGAGATCCACTCGCAATGGCCCATAGCAGGCATCCATAGCACGCATCCATAGCACTCATCCATAGCACGCATCCTTCCATATAAAAAACATATCTTAGTTGAATCCGTTTCCACCAGTCCTAAGCTATGATATCAAACGCATCCATGCAACGTGGCATAGCACATCTCAGGTGGAAAAGCACCCTTACAATCAGTTCAGGCCATATCGCAGTTGTCTAAGGCCTTCCTTCTTTAACATAATATTTCAAAATCAGCTGTTTGACTCATCTTATCAGCATGGAGTATAGAGGTAAGGAGAGCCATCGCTGTGTATTAAAAGTGTCCGTAAAAACGCGTCCAATAACGGGTGGCGCTGCGATGCGTAGAGTTCGAACGATACTTTCGATACTGAGTAGGTATCGATACTTTTGTTCAAAGTCAAAATCAAAATATTTTATTCATAAAGGTATCATTGATAATGCACGTCATTTTTTGGCTTTTCGGAAGGTGCTTTGTCATGGAGGAGAAGAAAAGCCTAAAGAAACTCCTCAGCACATCTTTTAAAAAAATATTACAAAAAAGATATTATCATACAAAAGTTTACTATTCTGAGTGGAACTGGTTGCAGAGCTACTCATTTCCATGCGTCTTTGTCATTTAAATACTCGTCTACACTATAATATCCCTTGCCTAACAATTGTGTTTTTACACGTTTTTTGAAAGATTCTATTGGCAAGTCACGTATTAATTTTGGGATTTTATTATAGAAATGTACACCAAGCCCTATGAAATATCGTTGCACTTTACTTAGGCGGAACGAAGGCGTAATTAATTGATACATTCTTTTTGTTTGGCGATTATTAAAACAAAATTTTGTTTATACGCGTTTATATTCTTAATACTCGATAGTGAGTACTCAATACTCGTACCTTGTAATTACTCGCAAGTACTCATATGAAACGTCGGTATCGAGTACTTTTAAAATACTGAGTATGTACTTTTAATATTGCTATATGGAGAAAAAGCGACCAAGTGCGAGTCGGACTCGCCCATGATGGGTTCCATAGCAGCAAGTAACATAATATAAAAGTTTTTGTAGTTCGTTGTAACTTTGATCGATGTTTTAATAATAGTGTATTTTTTTTATTAAAAAAAAATACTTACTAGATCTCGTTCAAACTAATTTTCGGTGGAAGTTTGCATGGTAATGTACATCATATATTTTTTTTAGTTTTATCATTCTCTTATTTTAGAAGTTACAGGGGGGACACACACATTTTACCACTTTGGAAGTGTCTCTCGCGCGAACTATTCAGTTTAGAAAAAAATGATATTAGAAACCTCAATATCATTTTTGAAGACCTATCCATAGATAGCCCACACAATGAAAAAAAATTTTTTGAGTTTCAGTTTTAAGTATGGGGAACCCCCAAAATTTTTTTTTTCTATTTTTTTGTGAGAATCTTAATGCGGTTCACAGAATACATCTACTTACCAAGATTCATCAGCATAGTTCTTATAGTTTCGGAAAAAAGTGGCTGTGACATACAGACGGATAGACAGACAGACATGACGAATCTATAAGGATTCCGTTTTTTGCCATTTGGCTACGGAACCCTAAAAAGTAGCCCGTGTATAGTGCTGCCAATACATTTAGTATAGGTTTTAGCGCTCGGACTAAAAAAGTGTCATCAGGACATGAAATTCACTGCCGAAGACCTTTTGTTTTAGCTCTGAATGTGATCCTCGCAAGTACTCGATACTGAGTAGTATCAATACTTCAGAGCCGATACTTTTTTGGTATCTATACCTTACCCATCGATACCGCACGAGTACTCGGTATCGATATCAGAGGCCGATACTTCGAACTCTAGCGATGCGCTAATTGCACTAGGATAAATATTATTGAACTCAGCAAACTTCACTCCGCAGCTCCGTCTACAACAGCGTTATCAGCTATGTTCATATTGTACTTATTGCGACGCCAGCGCTATCGTCGTGGGATGGTGGAGATACTGGAATTAATTCTATTTTTGGAGGCCTTAGTGCAAGTTTTACGGTCGTGAAATAACTGGCTCGCAATGTAAATGCGAATTGGCTTCAATTTGTATAGGACTGAAGCTTTTTTTCACTGCCGCTAGATGGCTCTGTTTCGGTCCCATACAAATTTTAGCCAACTCGCATTTACGTTGCAAGCCCCCGTTATGTCACGTAAAACTCGCACTAAGCACACAGTAAACAAGACTCTTTTTCAACTTTCCCCTCAAACGAGATGGCTCTCCTTTCCTCTATACTCCATCCATGGTTATCAGTGTCAATGTCAATTGTCAATAAACTCAATATAATTGTCCATTGCTCTTGAATTAAGTTGAGAGAAATATCTAAAAATGTTTGTTGGTCCAAAATATTTCGCTATTATGTGTACAATGTGATTTTAATTTATTTATACAGTAAATAAGCACTTAAAATATCATAATGGAGCTGCCTTATGAGGTAACTATTTGATCATTTCTCATTACAAAGTATGTTTCTGAACATTTTTCTTTGTTTGCCTTTCGAGTTAGATAGCATTTTTCACGTGATCTTGAAATTTTCTGATAGTGTATCTTTTTTATTTTGTCTAACTTCCTGCGAAACTTCCTCATCTCAAACCTTTGAAGGCATGAACATATTTTGCTATACCTACATTACAATCCATTCACAGCTACTTAATCAATTTTTTTATTCTTATTTATATAATTTTTATTATTTGGTTCCAGTTCAAAAGAAAAAGCTAAAAATAGATGTATGTAGTTAAATTCCTAACTTGCAGTACAGTTGATGCTATTACTGATATGCTCTAAGGCAATCTAACTCAATTACAAAGTATAGGATGTTAATTAGTTATTGATGAATGATATTTATTATTCTTTCGAAAATTATGTATGGTAAATAATAATATATTATCTTTTCAACTGTATCCTTAAATATCCCATTTAGGATTAGTAATATTAAATGTTTGTTACTTGATATTTAAGTAATACATTGTAAATATTTAATTATGCAGCTGGCTAACAATTAGTTAATTATATATGTATACAGTAAACAATGTTAGTATTAATAATTGTCTTTCGACCTTCAGTTATGATTATAAATAGAATTGTTCTATGACTGCCTAGGTTTTGCACTATGATACCCTACTAAGACTTACAATTGTTACCTGGATATTAGGTAGTGAATAGATGTGTATTTAATGAATCCGTTTATACTACATACCAGGACCACCATCATACTTCTTAAGTGTTTTTTCACCTTGTTCTTTTGTAAAAATATGTGTAAACATATCTTCAGTTATATTATGTAATACATGTCGGATCACTCTATGCCTCATATCTGATGATTTCCTATTTAAGTAACTCACAACTCAGTATCAATTAAATTTTATCTAAGTGTGCTTCATGTATTCAGATGACTGATTGAATAAGTAATTAAGATAATTGAAAGACACAAATGTCTATGACTTGAAATGAAAACATTTGTCCATAAATTGGTTAAAAAATAAAAGGTCAAATAAAGGTGCTATTTATTCATTCAATATGCCTTATGCGAGATTATGATTTTACAGATTTTAAAAAACATTTTTGAGGCATCAGTCAAATGTGTCTCCTTTTTTAAACAAGGAACATCACATGTAGGTTACATTGGTTTTTGAACGCCTCTGTTTTTTATCAAGTAAATAAAATACTAGAGTATTTCTTCTGGCCCTAGTAATTTGCAAAGAAAATTCAAAGAATCAAATTGTTATTCTACAGCACCGCTTAACACGCTTATAAAGTTTTGATCAGAATTTTGCTGTCTTTACATTTTCAGATTGTTATTATTTGTGGTTTATAACTACATTTTCAGACTTAGTATTAGTATTAGTATTAACTATTTAAATTTCGTAAAAAAATATTTAATCTAAAACAGTTTCATTTATAAATAGCCATGTGCACAGGCTTTGCCTGCGTTTCCCAGAATAATAAGTTCTCTATCGCCCCGACTCAGAGTCACTAACGGTTACTTTAATCGCTTCTTAGTAAAGAATCACCATACAAATTCCGTACTAAGGAGCAATTAAAGTAACTGTTAGTGACTTTGAGTTGGGGCTAAAATATTATTCCAGATCCTAGTCTATGTACTAAATTTCATTAAAATCCATTCAGTACTTTTTGAGTGAAAGAATAAATTATCCACACAAACAAATTTTTGTATTTATAATGTGTATAGGATATGTGCAGGATTCTACTAACTTAGCAGACAATATAAATTTCAGTGTCTTATCTGAGCAAATTTGAATAAAATACTTGCAAACAATAGTTAAACTTTAATTGAATTAGAAGGGGAATTTCTCACAGTTCAAAACCAGTCAAACTGACTTACAATTATAATAGTCAATTATATTTTTTGTAGTCTTAGTTAAAACTTCTTGTACATTCTCTTCCTGATAGTATTTTTTCTCAAGTGCTGGAAGACTTCAGTTATATTATTAGAGAAGGTGCTTTATTTCTTTATATAGAATTAATCAATGCATCTTACTAAAGTAAAAAATTAAATCTTTTATCACCTTATCTTTATATCTCATATTATTTTATGCTAGCATAATAACTTATCAGAAATATTTATATAAATGAATTTATTCTATTTCAGATTCTTGTACACCTATTCAAGTTTTTGCCTAAATCTGACAGAAAAGCAGCAAGTGAAACTTGTCGATCCTGGTATATTGCTGCAAATGACCAATACTTTTTGAAGAAGAAAGTAGTGATTTTCTTTAAATCAATACTAAACGATGAAGAATCTTCACCACAGTACATTTTTGAAAACTCGTCAATACCATATTTTAACTTCTTTTTCAGTGAAGTAGAAATAACAAATAAGATCAATAGTTTTTGGGATAATGTAGGAGATAATATGAAAAGCTTAACTTTCAGAAACTGTGATATTTGTGAAAAAATATTTGTTTATGCTTTAGAAAAATGTCCAAATTTAGAGACTTTAAATATTCAAACATGTAAGGAACTGTTCATGTCTGGTCGGCTTTTGGAAGGAGAAACAGAAGGACTTGTGGCAAACAGTCTTGAAAAATTGAAAAGTATCAGTTTGGCAGGAAATCAATATCTTACTGATGCATTGTTTAATCGATTTGTAAAAGCAGCACCTGAACTAGAAGAACTCAATCTGTCTGCATGTTCACTTCAATTTCATTTCGGTCTAGTAAAAAGATTTTATCCAGCAAACTCAGATGTGTTCAAAAATCCTTCAGAAAGTGTTTTAACTTTCTATTTCGTTTTGCAACTTATTCAATCAAGGGCGAAAAGTATGAAAAGATTAGTATTTTCAAAAACTCTGATCGATGGAGGAGCACTAAAATGCTTATCGGAAACAGAAAATCTACAACTTGAATCTCTGAAAGTGCATTCCTGTGACCAGCTCACGAATACCGGCTTTTTAGCGCTCACCACACATCAGCCTTCTTTACGAGAACTAGACATTGGTTTATGCACGAGAGTAACAGATCAGACCATGGTATATATTTGCAAGAATTTAGTAAATTTGGAATCCCTAAACATTCAGCGATGCAGAGCTGTTACAGATTTAGGTATTGCGGAATTGAAAAAGCTGAAAAAACTGAAAAAATTAAATATTTCTCAATGTGAATTGATCACCAAAGCTGGGTTAGAACAAGGAATTTGTCCCGAAGAAAATCACACTTTAGAGGACTTGGATGTACATTCGTTAAATTTGGATCAGAATGGCCTTATTATGATATCAGAAAAGTTACCCAACCTAAGATCGATTGATTTGAGCTACTGCTTTAATGCTGTGACAGATGCATCGATTCAAGTGATATTTAAAAACCAATTACTACTGCATACTTTAAAAATAAGTCATTGCGATAAAGTATCTGATGCAGGACTAACTGGAATGGGAAAATTAGAATCAGAAGGTGATGACGACGGACCGATTATGTCAGATTTAGATACCGTTAATAGTTTTAAGATACATCTTGGATCCAGAGCTGAAGAGGAAATTGTACGCGATGCTAGAAGGAAACGAGATGTAATGCTAATGTGCGAAAATTTATCGCACGATTCATACAGTGGATATTCTTTGGCCAGACTAAAAGGCCTCAAGGAGCTAGACATCAGTGGCTGTAATAAAATAACAGATGTAAGTCTGAGATACGCATTTGCGTTCAAAGAACTTAAATACTTGAACTTGAGCAGATGCCAGCAGATAACTCACGTTGGAATAGAGCATCTGGTCAGAAATTGTCCTAGCATTGAATATCTAAATCTAATGGACTGTTTTAATTTGAAAGACGATGCTGTGGAAGTAATTGCCAAATATTTACGACGTTTGCAATATTTAGAATTAAGGGTAAGTTGTCAAATACTTAAAGCCTAAGCCTTAACTACATACAATTTTTAATTTGTTAGAGTCGCCATTTAGTTCTTCACCTACGCGGACGATATATTTATTACCAAGTTAACCCCTTCTTTGTATATTAATGTTCCTTACATTTGTATTAAAATATTATATGCTATATGTATAATATTTTTTTGCAGGGATGCAATCCGCTTACGGATACCACTTTGCATGCTATACGAAACCATTGCGAAAAACTGAAGTTCTTAGACATCCAGGGTTGTCGAAACATGTCGGCTGATTTGGCGTGCGCGATAGGGGCCATGCCAACATTACACACAGTTTTAGTAACAAAACCAGGACCATATATTAACGATGGAATTAAGAACAGAACTCCTGCAACAAAACTATTACCGACGTTACTGCGAAAACTTCGTTTACATTGATGTTTTTTTAATCGAAAACCATCTCGAGGCAGCTGTGCTTGTGATTGTGTGTGTGATCTCTAATGTGATAATTGGCTTTTATATTGTTTCTAATGATAATGTTTAACAAAATATTAATTTATATGATCAGTAAGAAAAAGGTATTACATATTTATAAATCGTTACAAAAATTCTAGATAATAGATAGATAGAATGGAAGAAAGTGAAAATAAAATATAAGTCATCAAGGATAAGAATAAACAATAACCAGTAAGTAGGTACGTACATAATTAATGAAGACTTTTTGAAGATAAGTAATCTTATAAGTTTAATACTTATGATAAACCCAAAAGATTCGGCATGTCCACATCGCGTCCAAATTCGAGCTGAGGCCCATATGAAAACGTTGCCGCGAAGTGGCAATCAGAGAAAGACCACAAAGCGAAATTCATGCCGTGGCTGTAAAAAGCGGGGGGACGGGGTGCCGAGCCCCCCGTTATACAAGAAATACACGCAAATCAAATCGAAAGTCGGTTAGGTTCGTTGGTGGCTTATGGTTATTAAAATATCTCGGATACCCGTATGGTCGGTTCGGGTTAAAATATTATGTTACTTCTATTATATTAAAAATCATACTTCATCTATGTAAAAACTAGTCTTCATGTACCTTTGTTTCATACTTTTTTACTAATTATTTACCTTAATGCTTTATATGGCACAAAATGTGCATATATGTAGGTAACGTTCACTAGTCTTCAGTTACTTTCGTGATACAAGTCTAATGTAAGTTAATTTCTATTGTAAATAATATATCTTTATGGATTCATTCAAATAATTTACTAAATTGAAAAGCACCAAATATATTAGAAAATTTTGTATGTGAATTTTTTTTAAAGTTCCGTTAGAAAAAAATATTTACAAATATTTAAAAATATATCCTACAAAAATATTTTTTTCGTATTTTACAATAAAGACCTACTTAAATTATTCGGTTTGTAACACAGCCAAAAAACCTGACAATGACCCTAAATAAAATCTTTTTCACACAGATGATGGGAATAATGTAGATATTTTTATCGTCGACTTTATTCACCTGGGTTTCAATATATCCATCAATTAAATGACGCATATAGCTAATCGAATCATTTAGTATACGGCAGGTATGCATTTTCGCGCATTTTACAAATACCATTTAATTAATACTTTTTTGACATCTTTTCATCTAAGGCACAGCCCAAGGATAAAGTTAGGTATGCAGTTAAAAACTTAGATATAATAAGATTAAAATAATGCACCTGGCGGTAGTGTTTCATTTCAAATAGTCTAAATAAAAAAAAGAAAATGTGTGCAATTCACACGTGGTAGAAGTGAAACTTTCCAAAATTTTGGTTTCAAGATAATGATATGAAAAAGCAATAAATCAAAGTCAAAGTCAAAATATTTTATTCATATAGGTATCACTGATACACTTATGCACGTCATTTTTTGGCTTTTCGGAAGGTGCTTTATCGTGGAGGAGAAGAAAAGCCTAAAGAAACTCCTCAGCACATCTTTTAAAAAATATTACAAAAAAAAGATAATAATACAAAAGTATTTACTATTCTGAGCGGAACTGGTTGCAGAGCTGGTCATTTCCATGCGTCTTTGTCATTTAAATACTCGTCTACACTATAATATCCCTTGCCTAACAATTGTGTCTTTACACGTTTTTTGAAAGTTTCTATTGGCAAGTCACGTATTAATTTTGGGATTTTATTATAAAAATGTATACCAAGCCCTATGAAAGATCGCTGCACTTTACTTAGGCGGAACGAAGGCGTAACTAATTGATGCATTCTTTTCGTATGGCGATTATTAATATCAAAATTTTGTTTATACGCGTTTATATTCTTCCGTATAAAAACTACATTGTTAAAGATATACTGGGAAGCTACTGTAAGTATACCTATTTCCTTGAACTTTTCACGCAAAGATTCCCGAGACCTAAGTTTATAAATAGCCCTAACTGCCCGTTTCTGGAGTATGAAAATTTGTTTTATATTGGCTGCTTTGCCCCACAGCAAGATGGCATAAGACATAAGTCATCCTAGCAGTTTCGACGTCTGTATACTGCCTTATTTTCCTAACAGCAAAAGCAGCCCTACCGAGTTTTGTCGCGAGATTTGTTATATGTGGGCCCCATTGAAGTTTACTATCTAAGGTCACCCCTAAAAAGACCGTCGATTCCTCCATATGCAATGTTTCGTTATTTAGTTTAAGAGATTTGCTGACTTTTTTAACATTAGGTAGCACAAACTCTATACATTTCGTTTTTTTTTGCATTTAATAGTAAATTATTGATAGTGAACCAACGCGATACATGCGAAAGAGCACTATTTACGTCGTCGAAATTTACTTTATACCTTTCACACTTAAATATTAGTGATGTATCATCAGCAAATAGTACAATATCCGCTTGGTTCTTTACATAATGTGGTAAATCGTTAATGTATACCAGAAAAAGAAACGGACCCAAGATCGAGCCCTGCGGTACACCCATCACAGCCGGTGACCCCGATGACTTAATATCGTTTATGCTGACTTTTTGTATTCTATTACTCAAATAAGACGCGATCAAGCTAAGGGCCTTGTTTTTTATACCATAGTGGCCAAGTTTAAACAGCAATGTTTCGTGCTCAACACAATCAAATGCCTTAGATAAGTCACAAAATACTCCTATGGCATTATGTGACGCCTCCCATGCTTCAAATATATGCTTTAATAGCCTAGCCCCGGCATCGGTTGTACTACGGCCTTTAGTGAAACCGTATTGCTCAGGATGTAATAATTTATTATTGTTGAAATGGGTTAGCATTTGATTCAATATTATCTTTTCGAAAATTTTACTAAGGGTTGGTAAAACAGAAACTGGTCTATAGTTATTAAGATCAGTTTTTTCACCTGTTTTAAAAAGTGGAATGATTTTGCTGCATTTCATAAGATCTGGAAAGATACCTAGATCTATACATTTATTAAAAACTACGACCAAATATGGAGCTATAATACCTATAATATGCTGTATTATTTTCACCGAGATGCCCCACAAATCACCCGTATTCTTTACCTTCAGAGACTGAAAGGCCTTAATTAAGTCTCTAGCGGTTATATGTTGAAATTCAAATAAAATATTACATTCATTAATATGATTTTTTAATATAGAAAGTGCTTCCGTCGGTGAAGAAGCTAGTGAACTGGTTAATGTTATAGGAATATTACGGAAGTGATTTTCAAATTCGCTTGCCACGTCTTTATCAGCACTGATTATATTATTATTAATCAATAATTCGTAATTGAAATCACAGGACTTTGCGTTACCGTTCTCACTGTTAATTATATTCCAAGTGGTTTTTATCTTGTTATCCGAATTAATAATTTTGTTCTTTATGTACATTGATTTCGCCTGAATACAAACAATTTTAAATATTTTAGAATAATTTCTCACGTGCTCCTGGAAAGTTGGAGAAAAATTGTATTGTTTCTCGGCGTAAAGGTCATACATCCTGTTCCTACTTTTATAAATACCTACAGTAGCCCAATCACTAAATTTACTATTTTTAGCTAGATCTACATACTTAAACTTGAATATTTTATTAAATTCGTTATTTATGTTATTAGACAATGTGTTATATAGTTTTATTGGATCTCTTTGTTGTAATGTTAACTGCGTTTGCATTTCCGAGTGGATTTTTTCTTTAAAAGTTGAAATCTTATTTTTAGTTATTGGTCTACATTTTATTATTTGTTTTTTCTTAGTGATTGAATTATACAACGAAATTTTTTGTCCGCAGTGGTCTGACTTCAACTTACTGAATATCTCTTTATTTAAAATCTCACAATTGCAAAAGATATTATCTAAACAAGTAGCTGTAGTTTCAGTTATTCTGGTTGGCTCATTGAATAATGGATTTAAATTAAAGCATTTAAACAAACTTAGTAGCCTAGTAGCCATAGTACTATCTGATAAAATGTCTACGTTGAAGTCGCCACATATCACTAATCCTTTTCTAGAAACACATAACCGTTTAAGTACATCCTCCAATGTATCTTCAAAAATAGTAAAATCACCAGAGGGGGGTCGATACGCGCAAACTATAACAAACCGCTCCAGTTCCACACAGGCCAGTTCAATAGTGCGCTCAATAGAAAGACTAACAATGTCTTTACGATCTTTACAAGACATATTGTTGTGCACTAATATTAGTGATCCACCATGAATTGCAGTCTCTCTACAGAATGCACTTGACAATTTATAATTACCTATACTGACAAGATTTTGAGTGCTTGGTAACCAATGTTCCGTTATACATAAAACATGTATATTACAGTATTTTATAAATAATTCTATTTCTAATCGAATCTTAAAGCAATAAATCGAAGCGCCATCTATGAATACAACTTAGCACTTTTTAAAAATCTATCTAGCAATAAAACGAATGTTCTATCTTACTCCTCACGCCATCTATGAATACAACTTAGCATTTTTACTGTCTGTATAATCGGCTGGTCGATCTACAGAATGAAAGAATGAAATTCTTATTTTTTGTTGATAAATTCTTTGAAAATATTTAAAAGAGCATTTGAAAGTATTTAAAAACAGTAAAAAATAAAATTAAAAAAAATAAAACTAAAAAAAAATAAAACTAAAAAAAAAGAAATATTCTGAGACGCGAACCTGCGCATCATCATAGCATCAGCATTGTGTGTCTACGTCCTGACCATTGGGCTACGGACAACTTAAATTGAAATACGAAATTAGCGGTTATATTATCTTACCTGTCGTTTTTCCGTTGCATCCGGTTTCAAATCACTAACGGTTCTAAAGAAGTTTCACTTCAAAAAAACTAAAATCTTTTGCATGGGATTCCGTATGTAAGTGACTCCACAAAATAATAAATAGGCGATTTTTTTTATTCTATCAGCTGTATTTAAGATAATGTTTATCTGATAAACTTAAATGCATTCATCTCAGCCATCAAAATTATCTTAAATTGCTCGCTGCTTTCTTGGAAAATAATGCAAAATAACTTCAAAATAATTGTAACAAAAACAAACATCATTGATGTCCTTGTAAATAGGTATCAAAATAATAATATATTGCGCCAATATTAAGATATAAATATCTGATCGCAACATTTTTATCGAATCAAAGGTGCAAAAAAGAACAATAATTTACAAAAGAAAAAGATATTGGATGCTCTAGTTTTCCTAACAATCAATTTATTTTTCAGACTTATAGCGTTGTAGCGTGACATCCATGATAATTTGTTTATTTTTTCTCCATTGATCCTCTTAAATTTTCATTCCAAATATTCCAATTATTATAATCCAAAAAAAAAATTTGATATCATACACGGTATGTACTTTTTAAGTAGCTACCTACAAAATTCCATCCAAATAAATTAATATACGTTACACCACAAAAATAATTAATAATAAGAATTAATAAAGAAGAGTACAAGTAGTTGATCATTGCCCATTTTTACCCAAAAATAAACTGAATACAAACTGATCTACCTTGACATGAGCGATATGGTGTTCATCTAATATAGTAATACGAGTATAAGTACCTATACCCATTGAAGTATTATTACTAGCGTATAGAACAGACACCGCGAACACCATGCATGTCCCAATGCATTGGCGCCACGTGGCTTCAATCTTCAATGGATTCGTTCGATTTTGAAAGGAGAACGGGGGCTCAATTTTGAAAATGGAACCTCCCGGGCGGGACACACATTTTGTTCGAGATGTCTGTTCTATGACATTATACTTCAATGCCTATACCTAGTCAATTTATAGACGAGTCTTATTTATTATACAATCTTACAGGATCTTTTTGTCATGATTTTTATTATTGAAAATACGGCAAGCATAAAATAAAAAGAATTTAAAAATTTATGTTGTATAATTTATAGCCAAGACAAATTTGTATTCGCTCATAGAACTATTATTACTATCGTAATTTACTATTATTTTTTAAACTGATACTTCAGTAAAAATTTATGCTAAGATTGTTTACTAAATACTGTGACTAAATAGGACTCATCTAAAAACGAACTATACATATAGATATATCTATTTACTTTTCTATGGAATAGAACAGTCGTTATTGCTGTCTTTATAAACATTCATTATAAATAATTATATTACTTTAAAGCTACCTTAATTTATTTTATTTTTATTTAATTTTTTAACATTTTATATCTTTTAAATACAATGATATTATGGCAAATTCTTTCCAAAAGGTTTGTGTAACATACAGATTAATAAAGTGTTTATTAAATATTTAAATGAATCTTGTTGTATATACTACCTCCTTTTAATTGTTTGTTACAAGATGTATGACTGAGTATTCAAGTGAATACTCAAAGAGTATTAAGTCTAAATTCGTGTTCTGAATGGAGGCTTGAGAGCCAGTACCAGTTTTCTTCTCTCTTTCTTGGCAGGCAATTATCAATGATGCCTTTGATTGGTGTCGCTGATGTCCATGGGTGAGCCACTTACCATCAAGTGGTCGTTTGTCGCGTATTTCCATTATAAAAATTAAACTGAGTAAAAATTGTCTAATTTTGAAAGGAATATAACTATCTAAGTATGTCTGTGATAATTGCCGTAAAATCTTATCGGTAATAGTGATGCGCAGTCTATTACAGTTTAAGTTTATATATGTATTTAACAATTTTACTATCTCATTAAGATTAATTTATTAACAAAAAGCACAGATTTGCAAGGGCTTGTGAGATTTATTTCTTATAATTAATTAATTTTTGACAAATGCGATAACTTTAGGAAATAAAAAACGAATATTTGATAAATCTTTTATTACATAGTATTTAAAAATAACTTACAAATTTAATATATTTTACCGTACTCTATTTAAATCTAAGAAATGTTGTTCATAGTAAATATGAAAATGTACAATGATAATGTTCAGCTAATTACACAATTTCAACCATAGGTAAATAATGCAATTTTATAATAGAATGACTACTTACACAACAAATCTAGGAAGAAAATAGGTTCACAAATATATTACTACCATTTTTCCCTCCAAATAGCCGTTCTATTCTAAAACAGTAAGAAGATACCGTATTCACATCATTGAAGGCAGTACATGTAGGTAGTTACATACTAAACACTGTCAACTTAATATGTATAAATATTTCTAAGGTACTTTGTTCAGATTAGAAAAACCACCCATGTTTTATTTATACCTGAGTAATTCGCTTAAAAACTCATTTCTAAAACCCCTTTATTTGTTTTACAACTTATTGAATCCTTGATTCTTTTGGCTAAGTATTTTATATTCGTGTCAATAAATAAGCAATATAAATGCATACCTACTGAGTAAGTAATTATACCTATAGACATTGTACAAGTAATGGGCGAATAAAATGTGAAGAGTGTAAGCTTACAACAACTTGTTGAGATGGATCACAGCCATCCATCACAGTCAGCCATCAATGATTTTTCAGGCAGTATCGCGCGGTCATACGAACCTAGCCTTTTTAGGATAACCTTTGAGCTAGGTTCATATCACCGAGTGGTCATATTAACGTAGCCTTTTATTTAGTTAGATCTTGTACGGCGCCGTGAGTCGTCCTGCGCGCTACCGCGCGGTCATATCGACGCTTGAAAGAAAAAATTGGCTAAGCGACATTGAACTAACTTTACAGGAGAGCAGTTTAAAGTTGATTTTTTTAAAAAATTGTTGTATATGCCACAATATAGATGATAAAATAAGGATTCCAAAACAGTAAGAATAACGTCGGTAGGAGGATTACAAAAAAAAAATATGATTTTTTGTCTAAAACTTCCAACTTTAAACTGCTCTCCTGTAAAGTTAGCTCAATGTCGCTTAGTCAATTTTTCCTTTCAAGCGTCGATATGAACCTAGACTTATTGAGTTAATTTTATTATTCAACTGTCGCATGAATCGATAACTTCAACTGAATCGACAAGATTCAACTTAGAAATTTCAGTTGATTTTACTCAAATATTTTTATTATATTTCCTGCATTCTTAAATTAGGCTATGAGTGTGACATATTGCAAACACACCACTTTATTAGATGCAGGGTCCTCTTTGTATATGGGTCCGTAACTTTTAATTGCTTTGAGCATTTTTACAGTGTACAACACCTAAGTATTATTATTAAAATTATGTAAATGTTTAATTTATAAATCTTACTCTCGCTCAAGATTCCCACTACTTTTATGGTTATTAAACAAACAGTTAAAAGGTGAATCATTTGGCAGCATGCGCACTTTATATATTTTTTTAATATTATTGTCTCAGACATACTAAATATGATATTACATATTTATCATAATGTTTTATTTGCTTTAATTTTGTGAACATTTGTTTTTCTTTATAGGTTTGCACGCACACTTAAATTAGAAATTCTCACCTAACAACCACGCGACTTCATTCATTTGTAATTAAAATACTGGGTTAATTTTGTTACCGAACACATCTCATTATTAATACAATATCCATTATTAGGTACTTCGATGTGACCAGACCAGCTTTGTTACCACAACAAGTATAAAGATCTAACATAAGTATAGAAACTATTACAGGATATAATAGGTTTCATTAAAACTAAGCTTAATATGTTATAATTACTAAATTTAATTGTGATAAAACAGAGTAATTGTCTATAATATGTATAATAATGTAGGTTCTTCATAATGAAATAGTGGATATATAACATACAACCTATATTTGATTAATATAGTAACAAATAATAATACCAATACGATATACCTTAAACCATTTGTCGCGTATTCGTATTGTCTATTTGCCATAGAAAATAGTAGATAATATAATAGATACATAATTTTATTATAGTTTTTTTTATAAGGCACCCGACCGGCAATATTTTATCAAAAGATTATGTAAGGGAATTGTTTCGAAAATATAGGTACGCGTTTAGTAGAATGTATAACGGCATCTAATAATACATAATACAATGTTTAACATAACACTCAAAGTGGCAAAAGTTTTGTGCCTTAAAAACAATCACCACACTCACATAATGAAAAATTTGAGAAAGTACTTATAGAATTTAACCCGAAATTAACATATTTTTCAGGTCAATTCATTTATTCCTACAATCGGTAAATTATATAAAACCTGGACTATAATACATTAAAGGTACACTGCAATCAATCCTACACATTTAAAAACAATAATAATTGTGATATTACGTAATAATTAAAAATTCAATCACAATCTATTAAATGCTGAAAGGTTTTTTATTAAATCCTGTATATTTTTATTGTTTGTAATGATACCATAAAATGTAATTAAACATTGCCTATAACATGAAAAACTGACATTCCACACGAAGTGTCAGAAAGTTTAGGCAAGCCTATACAGGATGTCCCAGCGCGAAGTGACCGCCCGGCGTCTCTTGATTATTTGGATAAAACTATCATCAAATACCATTAAAGTCTTACCCAAACTGATAAGAACAGTACTTTAATGGTACTTTATGATAGTTTTATCCAAATAATCAATAGACGTCGGGCCGTCACTTTGTCCTGGGACATCCTGTATGCCTATTAGTGATGTGCCGGATCATTTAAAATGTAGATCCGCGGATACGGACTATTGGCGTCAAGAACCGCGGATACCGAAACGGATCTTAACTTTCTAATTAATTTTTTAATGATGATTAATTAAAACTAATTTGTTCGTACAATATATTATGTTAGAAAGAAGATTATCAAGAGATCAAGACCCAATAAAGTATTGATAGATTAACAGTAAAAAGTTTGGGAGTTCTCTCATACTGCTGGCACATATTTATCATCACCTGCAACAAGCGTTCCAAGTGAACAATTTTTCAGTGCAACAGGAATTGTTCGTGATCCTCATCGAAACAAGACTTTTGTTGGGAGATGAAGCTGCCAAGTATAATTTACCATTACTTAATTTCAATTATGACTTTTTTTAAGTTCTTTTAATTGTCCCTGTGTTTCTAATCTAAAGTTAACACTTTCACGTCCCAACTCAGTCACTAACGGTTACTTAAATCGCTCCTTAGTAAAGGATCGCCATACAAATTCTATACTAAGGAGCGATTTAAATAACCGTTCGCGATTCTGAGTTGGGGCGTCAGTGTCACAAAGTATTAATTTACATAATTAGAATAATCATATAATTACAAATATTTAAGTTTTGTTATAAAACTGATCTTATATCTTTATATAATAAAAGTCACAAAGATTTAAACTCAATTTATGTCATTACAAATATATTTTAATTAATATTTTATTAAAACTTCCTATACTAAGGTAAGTGTTTAAATAATTATATGTATATTAGACAGTGATTTAGTTCTTTTAATTTACGTACTATTGGTATGTTAACTCATTACGATAAACGTTCGCAATCTAAAGATGCCAAATATTTGATTTTTAGAAACGAAAATACTTTGAAATTTAATAGTATTTTATTGCTACCTAATCACCTGCACATAGAATTGAATCTATGTATTAAAAATTAATAAGGTTAAAGATCCATCAAAAATGTAACGGATAGAGATACGGATATCCGGAACATCACTAATAGCCTTTTCATATAAAATGTATCTGAATACAAACAATTCCTTTACATTAGAAAGGTATAAACTAATAAATCGTTAATAAACATGGACATTATTATGACTAATTTAAGTATTAAAAGATCTTCCATTTTTATAAAAGTAAATAGACCCGTAACGCTGTGGTATTGAACAAATAATAATAATTCACATATTAAATTTTAATTACAAAATGCAAAAAATAAAAGGTTTAGCATTATTTACCTGCGTTATATGCGGAACTATTATCATTCACTATTATTATTCACAATCACAACAAAACACCAAGTACCTAATTCAACATAATTTTTTGAATCAACAACAACTGAATATTAATGGCCAACAAATTTAATATTCTCTTCTAATTATGTACATTCATAAATAACACGCGTTAATAAAACGTTTTAAAATAATATTCACCTAACGTGCTACATATAGTATATTAAAGAAATTGGTTACATATACAACATATATACAGCTAAATAAAGTATTCGACCTGAGTTTAGTAAGTGTAGCTGTCACGCGCGCGGAGCCTTCCCTCATGGCCTTAGCGTGCTGAAAGGCGATCTGATTGGCGCTTGGGGCGTGTTCAAAGTAGAACTGCTCGGGCTCGGAGCCATATTGGCGCTCTGCGAGTCGTCCGCTTCCAAATCGGGCATACTCATGTCCTCAAAGTCAGGAATATTCCCTGTATACGAGATTAGCTGATTCCCTTCAGCTGAAAGTTACCCAAGAAAAAAGTTAGTCACGTTGCAACATTGTCACATTCAACTACTCGGCGACTTCGTCAAGCTCAGGCATGGTAACTATAATATAGATCGAATGGTAACCGCTTATCATTATTATTATTATTATAACGATTCATATTAGAGTTACTTAATAACAAAGGTGCTATCTTCTAAACTACTTAAGAGAGTTCATCGAAAATTTTATTATCAGGTGTTGGTAAAAGCATTTGACTGATTTCATACGCAATACTACAGGACAAGACGCCAAGCTATAATAAAATAATAATATGTATTAAAGCAAAAAATATACTCAATGTTTGAATATGTCATGTAGTACCTACATCAAAATAATAAAATCTTCTAAAATAATTTAATTTTTTTGATTATAAAACAACAGCTATAATATTAGCAGCAAATAAACTTCGTATAGTATTATCAAATCAATCGTCGGGTTATATGTAATTTAAATTTATTGTAATAATAAGAACTGGCCTTTTTAGGCAAATGAACATCCATATTATTATACTTTTAAAATAATAATATAAAAAAAAGCTTATGTATCTTAGGTTGTAGCTTAGAACTCTTACAGTAGTACCCCAATCCACACTAGTACGTATATATTCTAGTATATCTAATTACTATACCTATATAATAAAATTTTACATCTACCAATTTAAAATGTACAATATTCTGATTCATTTCATACAGCATGGAGCGGATGACATATCGATACATGATCGATATGATCATGTACAAAATGCAAAAGGAAATAAATACGTATTTGATATGAACATGTTTATTATAAAATTATTCAAATTAACAAAAATTTCCCTTTTCATACGATATTATTGAAGAATCATAAACATGTCTATTGTATACAATAAAATAATTGTAGCTTTTGTGATATGACTTATGAATACACAAATATATGTATGTATATTTTCTGCGTATTCAAACAATTCATTTTGTTTTATTCAAAAAAATCCTTTAACTATTGAGAAACGAAGGTCATCCGCATCATCCTATGAGAAATTGACTATTTATATCAAGCTTGCATTTTAATATGTATCTAGTAAGATGCTGGAATTGCAAATTACAATATAGTGTATATATTATAACTATGTTAACTTAATTGTGGGTCAGTTTTTTTCGGAGCAAAAACAATAGTAAAATCAAGGTATCTTACCTCGGAATTACATGCAATAAATGGCATATAATCTCCCCAAGGGACAAAACTAGATATTATTTTTATGAACGTGCAAAATAACCGCAACCTATAATATCTATGAAAATAATTGCAATATAATGCGTCATGTAATAATTGAATTAGTACCATCGTCCTCTGCGTATGGCTCCTCGTCGTCACACCGGACATTCGAATCGTCGCCTTTCAGCTTCTTTGCTTTAATTAATAATTAAACAATCATTTGAAATAACTGTATAACCGATACTAAAGTACATATTACTAACTTATCCCTAAATAGCAAAATTGACGTCAAGAAAATTAGGGAAGAGCCTGGCATACAAGTTGTATGTTGTTCTATTTCTGTACTCCACAACATACAAGAGCAAAATTTTAGTTAAGAACTGTACTTTACAAGCCGACGCAATAGAAAATCAAGTTTTGTTATTATATTATCAAGCTTAATGTAAATGCACATAAAGAGCATCACACCGCCATCTTGCTGTAGCTTAAAATTATTCCCGTACCTACGTAATTTTACATTTGTTTCATACCTTGTACATTATTATCAATACTTATACTACATAATGTTACTCTGTATCATACATTTAACATAATAGCAGGAAGCTGATGTTGCTGACGACGGTTGAGGGTTTCGACACCAATGCTCCTAACACTATCACAAACGGCTCAGTCACCCGTTACCGAAACAAGTCCTCATGCCCCAGGGACATGCCTCGCTCTGCATTGCACTAATCTTGAAAGATGCGGTAGTTACAGGCTACTTTGTTGACGATGTGTCGACGCAACCAATCAGCCAATCAAAATCAATCATCGGATACTGTTTGGTTGTATCTACAATTTAACACAAACTTGAAAAATAACTCACACATGCTATGCTATATTTCTGAGAATGTTTGAAAGGGTGTTAACTAATAACGTACCTAACGTTATTTTAGTTGCAGGATGGTTGCTAAAAGGTAGTTAATGACCTCGTTTATTAATTTGATATTTTTATAGTTATTTCAATAAACTATGTCCAAACATGGGATAGTATAAATAAATATAGTTATAAAGCTCATGCATTAATAATTACAGAAGAAAATTGCTTACAAACTTCTTGTTTTATACCTTAAAATATATTTTATTAGGTTTGCAGACAATATTTTTTTATTCAATTGGCCATTACGAGCTAACATGATTATCTACCAGTATTCGTGATATTCAAAATGTATTTTTATGTAGGTAGTACACTAATGCATATGATCAACTGATTAAAAATGTGTCGAGGGTATATTGGTTTAGTTTTATTAATAAAATACCCTTAAGATAAATACGAGGGGTATTTATCAAAATTTTAGACAACTGCAATTAAATAAATTCATTAATACAGCGGAACCTCAACTTTCCGGTCCTCGTTTTAAGGATTTGCGATTATCTGGACTATAAACCCCGATCATTCCCGTCCGATTTACCGTCAAATGACAATAATTACCGAATACTTTAAACCTTTACTTTAATTGGTTGTAATTTTTTAATAAACATTGATTTTTGATAAAAAGTTTAATTTATTTTTGTTGTTTTTAATAATTACTTAACATTGTGTATTAGGTATGTATGCTATATTCTGTCTTGTATGAAAACCGCTTGTCTTCATACATTCTATTATCCGGATTTTCGATTATCCGAATGCCTATTGACAAAAATTAGTCCGGTTAATCAAGGCTCTACTGTATTATTGCCAACTAGCTGTCCAGGCAAACTTTGTTCCGCCTAACAAATCAATGTCATGTTACTTTTAAGTTTTAACTAAACGGTGATTGTGAGTGACTCCCTCTCCGTCTCCATCTCAGATTTAAAACAGTGTTGTCTTAGTTACACCATTTAAAACTCAAAAACGGTTAAATCTAAAATCGGATCATCTAGTACAAAGTTATTGGGGTAACGGGTAAAACTTCCGTGGGTGAACAATTAATCATCTCCTACTTTCGTACCCTTAAGGTAGGAATAAAACCGTCAAAACAAATGACAAATGACAATCGTCAAAATAAATGACAATCATCAAAAAAATTACAACCGTGAAAAAAATTACAATCGTCTAAACATAAAGACAACCGTCAAAACAAATGACAATCGTCGACACAAATGACATTTGTTTTGACAGCTGTTGTTCTCATATTTAGTTTTATCTATTTTTTTATGTTCATCGTGTTTTTTCAATATTTTTTAATTATTCTGCTATTCTGGGCCGAGATGAATCTAATAAGTCAAAAATCATTGAAATCAATTCAGCCGTTCTTGAGTTATAAGTGGTGTAACTAACACAACTTTCTTTTATATAATAATATAGGCATATAGATTACAACCAGAAAAAAACCTACAAGAAATTGTATAATAAAATATGGAAAATACAGAACGACGTTTTTTTCATTCATTTCATTCAACATTGTTATTTTTAATGGTCGCTATACATTTTTACCTAAATAGAAAGTTAGTTATTAAATGAATGCAACACTAGCTATTAGCTGTAACTACATCAAACTTTTTAGGAGAATATGTTATACTGAAGTTTTCGTTAGTGTCAAAGTCTTTGAAGTATTGCACAGACTTACCATTGCTACTTGTTTTCGCTCTCTCATCCGTTGGATTGTAAGTTAAACCATAGAATGGATCGTCAGACCCGAACAGCTGAAAAAATTGTTAAATGTATTTAAAAATCTACCCTTTATATACATTTTAATTATCATCATAAATTGTGTGAATAAGATACATAAGATAATCACAAAATATTAGAATCATGAAAAAACCCTTAAAAAATATTTTACAAAACTAATTTCAGTGTAGCTGAACTTACATAATCTTCATCTATAGAGGGACTATTAGGAATACCTACTAATTTTTGTAAATTTACCTTAGTGATTAGCCGAATTTAGAAAAAAGTCCTGATAACATTTTTTTTTATAATAATATGTAACTGTTTTATATTACACAATGAAAATTTTGAGTGTAAAAATACATTAAATATATGAATGTCAAAAAAAAATACAAATTACTTAAATAAAATAGTTGATTCAAACATGAGAAATTAAATTGTCAACAAAAATTTAAGGGTTAAAGGATATATGGATGAATTTTGAAATCGGATTATCAATTATGAAATGTAGTCCAAAATTCGCGAAGGTCCCACAATACTCATACTGAAAGGAATTAAATTCTAATAAGTTCTTTTTGCTACATTGATTATATGTAAATATTGTAACTTGCGATTTCTACCTGGGTTCTCTGTCTTGAATTAAGTTGGGGGAAGGCATCCTGTGTTATCGGCATCTTAAAATTTCAAGAAAAAAGTTACACTCCTCATCATTTTTTCTTACTTTAAGTTCCTTGTTTTAGACAAAAGATGTAATTGTCATCAATACAAACTTACACCACAAATGAAGCAGACATGATCCACAATTTACCATCCACTACAACTGAAAATATTGTCATAGCAGATTATTTTTGTAATACTTAAGATTACCGAAAACAAAAGGAAATAGGAAAAGGGTATTAAAAAGGGATATACATGACAGGAAAGCTGAATAAGGTAAGGATGAAAGGTAATTTTAAAATGAAGTAAAAAGGTCAGTGTCCTTATTTTTGTTGCTAATAATGTTCTTAAGAGCATTCCTAAAACATATTTTCTAATGTCCCCTTAGTAAAATCCTTAAAATTATTCAGATGACAGTTATCCCAGAAAATAGAAATATTAATATAAATACTTTAAATGGAGAACTGTTTAAAATCATCTATTTATTTATTTAATTATATTATAATTAAATTAAATGGAGTGTAATTTTGTACAGTTTTTTTAAGAGATTTTTCTAACAGAAAAGTTTACATGAATGAAAAATGAAAGGTAAAGCAGTAGTTTGGTTTTTCGGGGATTTTTTTGCGTTTTCATTTCATTGTTGTGAATCATGTCTTTACCATATAAGAATATAAATTAAATAATAAATGTATCCTAAAAAAATATGTAAATGGAAACTTCCTAAGTTCTAATAATAAAACATAAACTGACTGATGTTTACAATCATAAAAGGTGTTAAAAGATGAATGACATGTTCCATTCAAAACGAAATCTGGACTGTTATTAGTATTATAATATAATCAACCGGTTATTACGTAGCTGCAGCTGTGCGATACAGCGAGTAGCCGAATAGCGACAGTAAAAGGCACAAGGCACAAGGCTCCGCACGCGGACCGAACACGTTGTGTGGAACGTGACCGAGCCAATGCCGCCAACCTAGCGGCGCGAATCATGTTTGGCAGCTTCGTTGTTTACAGGTCGATGTACTAGTGTGAGTGTGCCGTAATACTAATTCAAATATGAGCGCGAAATGATTCACTGATACCACAGATCACTGATAGTGAATTGTTTGTTATTCGTGTTCGTAAACATCAGATTTGGATTTTTATGCATGTTCTTTGCTTTTATTTAATTATACAATTATCTATAATCGAAAATATTATAAAATTAAAGCTCCAACTTAAGAGTTACTAATGATTACTATAATCAGTCCTTAGTGAAGAATCACTATACAAATTCTGTACTAAGGAGCGATTTAAGTAACTATTAATGACTCTGAGTTGGGGCATAAGTCTTTATTTCAGTCGATCTGTTTCTGCCCTAAGATGTCCTATATTACGCTATACCTAGCAGTTTTAGAATTTTTTACCGTAACTTTCTGCAAGTACTTGCATTTCATAAGACCACGAGGTACACATTCCTACAAGACAAGGACAAATTATACATACATACCAATGAACTTAGCCTTAGTTTCAGCAAAACGCGCACGTTATGTTGAGTAAAATATAGAAAAAATATTTACCCCTAATAGAGTGTTTGTATCCAAGGAATAGGAATCACTTCGAAGTAACTCCCGCAGAGAGTCTAAGTCACTTTGCATTGTGTCCAGGTGGTCATCAATGTCATTCCTGAAATAAATTACAAATAAAATGATCACTCAATTGTTTCATGAGGGAAATGTTATTTCAACCTTATTAAAAATCAAATTATTGTTTCACACTACTATAATGAACATAACATCCATAAAGTAACATCAGCTAACACTAATCCTCTTGTAATTTTCCATTATTTTTTTTAGACACAGATATATAATAAATATGATGAACTGAGAGATGAGAAACTCAGGAAAGGTGATGGTTATAAAAAAGTGTTGAGATAAACTTACTCCATATCTGTGTATAATAAATGTGCCTATATTTAATAATATTATAATATTGTAGTAAAAAATATTTTGTATAATTATATTATTATCAGCTGTATACAGAAAATACATAACAAATTTTTCATAAAACTCTTTATAATATTATTATATTATTTTCAGGTAAAATCGATGGGTTATTGTCAATCTGCATGATATTGTTTATAAGCTAGAGCAGTCTAATATAGATATTTATAAAAGAATAATACAGAACAAAATGTAAAAATAATATTTTTTATGAATTCAATGATGTATTCCAATACTTTAATACAAAGAAAAAATCCAATAAATATTTATAGTAGGCCACTTCATGTATAATGCTATTCAAAATAATGGTAATTGCACATACTTGTCTGGACTTGATCCTAAGAGAGAAGCTAGTTCCTCTCGGTTTTTATTGGTGTTATCTCTCCTATACCTGAATATTAACCAATGATATTATATACAAGATATGCCAAGACGGCGCTGAAATTATGTCAGTCGAATTTAGACAAGTGTAGCGATTTCAATTCAGACAGTTGATAGCTGCCTCTGAGTGAGGCCGTCTAGCTGTCTTTTTCACAATTATGGTTTTAGTAGTGCCATCCCTTTTACATAATTTACCAATGTAATAGTGATTGATGTAGTGAAACAAAAGATAAATGTGTGTGTGTTGTAGCTCGGTCGGAACAGATTTTTTGGTTGATTTGTAAGGGCATAACATATCTATAGTTTAATATCATTGATATTAACATATTATACATGCATATCACACTTGAATGAAAATCATGTACATAAGCCGCCATCGCCTACAATTTATATTTAAAAAGTTTCTCTTTATATGAGGGTTTTATGGGAATCATTGAGATAATTAATCTTTGTTATTTTTTGTTTAAACTAAAGATTTCTAGCAGAGAATGCTTGTAGTAGTCTATGTTTCATGCCAGATTATTAAAAAGTGTACATTAGTAAATAAATAAAGCCTATTAAGTGTAATGTGAATGAGTTCAAAAAAGAAAATACTATACTTACATTGATTGTATCCTATTTACATTTGAGTTATTATTGACAGTGGCTAATGTCATGTTATTCCAATCAATATCATCCTGTAGCTCAGTCTTTATGGCAGCCAAATTCACATTGTTTTCAACATCCTTAGATTTCTTTGACTTCTTGGTTGTAGATTTATTGACTTCAGCAGGTTTTTCCACCTTAATGTTGATGCCACCTAGCATTTTATCTTTAGAAGTAGAAACAATAGGATTCTCTGATAACCCAACCTCTGTGAGTAAATCTTGTGCATTCACCTCTTCAGCCGAGACCACACCAGCGTCGCTGACAGAATCATCACTAGCAAATATCTCTGCAGGGAGCTTAAAATCAGCTGTAGGGTTTAAATTGTTGAAATTGCTATTTGTAAGTAAGTATTTAACATTTGTACCAGGGTTCTTTTTCATGGTATTCCTTGTTTTATACTTTGATGTTCCAGGTGAGACGCTATTTACAATGTTGGTAACTTGATCCACAGCAGTGTGACCTATTGGAGATGTAGGAGAGGGCATAGTAGGAGATGGTGATGTAACAATAGGTACAGCATTAGATGTCCTTAAAAACGCATTGCTACGCCTGTTGGGGTATACGATTCGGCTACCATCTACAGATTTCAAAATAAATTAAAAACATACACAAATAAAAAAAAAAAAATAACACTCTCCCATTACACAATTTTGTCAAACAATTAAAACAAAACCAAAATGTGAAATTCTTCAACAAAACCATAATAATAAGGTTATTGAATAAAATATACCTGTTTCAACATCTTCGCCATCTTCCATAGTAACATGGTATTGAGACGATAGGGGATCATTGTTATCCTGAGCCACATTAATTATGGGGCCCCTTGTAAAATCCACAGCCACAAAACTAGAAGGATCCAACGAATCCTGGGACACCTCGCTTTGGATAAGATCATCATGAACTAGCTCATGAATTGTGGGGCCATCCTCCTAAGTTAAATAAAAAGATACATTACACAATGTTCAAATTCATAAACTTCTTATTTTGGATTAATATTACAATTTGCCATTACCATATTATCTTCGGGAACATCCTCTAAAATTGTTTCTTTATCTAGTTTTATATTCTTTATTTTACCAGGATAGGAAGCATCTGTCTTTGAATTGTAAGCTGCATTGTTGATCATTAGCTGGTAAGGTCTCTTAACACCAACATTGTTACCATTTGTGTTAGGAGCCCTAGTAGGTTGCACCAAGGACATGAGGAATTGAATAAGCTGGAATTGAAAGTGTAAAATATGAAAATCAGTTGACAACACATTGCAAAGATTACATAACAATAATCAATACATAACACTCACATTATTTACGATTTGCTGTTGTTTTATATGTTTCTGCCTTAAAATAGCTACTTCTCTCCAAAGTGCTTCATTTTCCTGCTTCATGGCACTAAACTTAGCATCAAGTGTTTCCTGCTTTCCCTTCATCTGCTTCACATCCGCCAACATCTTGTTCATTAACTCAGGCTTGAATAATATTTTCTCACCATTTTCATTACTTGTCACTAATGACTTGGGATTTGCAATCTTTCTCTTTATATGCTCTAGCAAATAAGCGTGACCTCTCATGAAGCAAGGATGAGAAAATTCAATTTCATCTTTCTCATAACGTAAACCCCCATTTTCAACCGATGTTATCTTGTGAAATCCATACATATTCAATTGCCTTATAAAACTAGCCATATTATTGTGTTTGTAATATAATGGTAAGAGTTCCCTAGCAAAGTCTGCCTGGTTCTTTATTACAAATGTTTTTCCTCCCTAAAAGTAAAAAAACATTGATGACATTATTTTTTTATTACTTATGTATTATAATTACTTATGAATGATGATCGCATAATTTGTAATATATTATTTGATAAATATGAATAAGACAAAAATAAATTTTAATTAACACTTAGCTATATAACGCTAAAACCATTATAATAATTATTATTTTTACATATATCTAATTACAAAATTCAAAATTCCCAATTTTACGCAACATAATTCCATACATTCATCATGCGCACATACTGAGACCGTAGTCTACTTATGTGACGTTACGAAAAGTAGGCACACTTATCAATACAATAATTAATAAACAACCCAAATTAAACGGAATGAAGTGATTGCCTGCTTCGCTATCCAAACTCGTAATACGAGAGCATGGTATAAAACGTGACTTTAACTATTTATTTATCAAGCTCGCAAACTCGGTATCAGCTGGTTCTGCACAACAATGTTTAGATGCACTTTCTATAGCTTTTTTGTGAATACTACCCGACTATATGTAACATGTGTAAGGAAATATCCAAATTTAATCAAGAATTCACAATATAATACTTACAGGGCTCCACGAAATTAAATGATTCGTCTCCGAATCATTCACCAATTTCCAAAGTTTTCCCAGAAACGCTGGAACGCTTGCACCTATTTCCACAACTGAACGCATTTTATTAATTGTTTTAGACCGTTTCAGAAATAGTTTTCACCAAAAGCAATTGTTATTGTATTTTTCTTATGAAAATAACTTTCCACAAATCGCCATTTACGACATTCACAATCACAATTACAATATGTCGGACTAGGGATGCACGATATACATCGATGTTTTAAAAACACTTTATATAAAGTATGGAAACATCGATTCAATCCACTGTTGTTTTAATACGTCAACATCGAGTATACATCGATGTTTTTTATTCGATGCATCGAAAATGCAAACCAAAATAAAAAGCGTTTCCTTAGTTTTTGGACATCAAATTCACTGCCGATGACCTTTTTTTCGTCTCTTTTTTTAGTCTCAATGCAAGTAAATTAAAAACAATCGAAGAACGTATTGATGTATTTCGTGAAAAATCGATACAACATCGATGCCATTATGCGATACATTGCATCGCAAAAAGAATCGATGTTTTTTTTTCAATGTCCATCCCTATGTCGCACTGTCTGACTGACAGATAAAAACTCACACAAACACAAACCCATGTCGCCAACATAACAACGTATCAAAGATTAAATAATTTAAAAAAATATTACAGTTTTTAATAATTTTTATGACACAATTATTTATTAAATGTAAAAATATTAAAGACGAGTAACCGCCCTCGCTTTGCTTCGGTTTTCTTTATTTTTTACACCTTGGGTTACATTATTAGAGTTTTATTAAGGATCCCTAATTTTTAAATTTTAATATAGCCTATGTTACTCGGGGATAGTGTAGCATTCCAACAGTGTATGAATCATGACATTCCCCATGTATTATATTACTCTTTGGTATGAATTTTTCAAATCGGTTCAGTAGTTTCGGAGCCTATTCAATGGAAACATAGATATAGAAGTAACAAGATTCTCCCATACTTTTGACAGAGCGAGATCGCCAGTTACAAAATCTACGTGAAAGATAGAGACAAAAATGTTATTTTTTGTCCCCGTCAGCGTGGCCGATTTTATTATACATTTATACATATATATTGTGTTTTGGCGCCTATTTCGGTGCCAAACCAGTGTTGCCAGATCAGATTTTCAAAAATACTGTGCTGTCCATAATAAATGCTTGAGCGCTTGCAAAACTTATGTATCAGATTTATTTTTGGGTTACGGAAATTTGACCGTGTGTCACAGTTTCGCAAGGATCTCAAGTGGCTCCCAATCCGCTTTCGCAGGAACACTCGTATCCTTTGTTTACTGTTCAGTATCCTTAAAAACCCATCTTCCCCTTCCTATCTCCGAAAACGTTTTACCCATGCCCGTCCATCTATTGCACCTTGTAGAACGCACATTAAGTCCTTGCTACACATCCCTTTTCACAAGACTTCATCATATTCCCACTCCTTTTCTGTTCATGCTGTTAGGCTGTGGAACTCACTTCCGCCAAAAATACGTGATTCTCAGTCGCTTCACTCTTTTAAAAGACAAGTCAAAGAACACTACCTTTCCCTAACATAATTACAGTTTGTCACTATTACTGTATTGTTAATATCTATATTTGTTAATTTATATATATATATACATTGATATATATTTGTATTATATATATATATATATATATTTGCTAAGTATTTATGTAAATATGTGTATGTTTATATTATAATTTTTTGTATGTTAAAAACAATGTGCACGCTAATCAAGTTCTACATCACCTCTCCATTCCTAGGTCTGCTGGAAGAGATTTCTGATAGAAATAAGCAGTACCTTTGTACAAATTTTCTATTATTAAGTCTCACATATTGTATTTGTGTACAAAAATTGTTAAATAAATAAATAAATAATAAATACATTCTATAAATGTATGGACAATATTCTTTTAATTGACATTTTACTATCTTTAACCGATTGAAGAATAAAAAGCACTAAATGGTAACCCAAGCTCATAACAATTTTTGAAATTAGCCGGAACAAACAAAGATAAACAGACAAAAATTGTAAAACTAATTTTAATGGGATCTATTGTGTTAATAAATACCCCTGTGAAAGTTTTTCACAAATCTTCAATGTACACAAATTGATTAGTCACAGTCTTAGTACATGTATTGATTACAAGAAAATATATAATATAATTATATTAATTTATATTAGTGTGTTAATAAAATTTACATAAATTTTAGTACCCTTAATTTCTTTTTAGGTTGGTCCTACTAATATCATGAGTGACGTGATAATGTTGTACAAGAAGATCAAAATGTTCAAAGATGCATTGTTTGGTAAGCATATCTATAGTAGGGCCAAATTAAAATACAATATGTAGGTATTTGATAGCTGTATGGCAATGATCTTTGATAATTATTGACAAGCAAACATTATTAATATTTTTTATAATTTTGACTACTACGGACTACAAGAACTTGTTAGACCACAATGTTTTTAAATTATTGTATGTTATTATTATTAAATGTTACGTTGATATTATGGTTGTTTTATTTGAAAATTATACTATTATCTAAAATCAAAAGTCGTACTTATTTGGCTTCAACCCATGAATGGCCCACTACTGAGCACGGGTCTCCTCTTGAGGAGGCCTAGACTACTCCACTACGCTGCTCCAATGCAGATTTTTGGAGGAGTTAGTGGCTAATCCAAGTGTCGGAAGTCTTCATGCCGCCCGAAGGCTTCTGCTATGGCTTAACGACTCCGAAAAAATTTTTCCACTAGTTTTCACCCATACAACTACAGATCGCGCCTTTTTTATGGGGTTCAGGTTCAGACTCCCCGACAAATACATGGTTACATATACATACACTCCGAGTATGTAAATGGGGCGTAAAAGTACTAGTTCTGTGAAGAAAACTCTGTGACTGTTCTTGCAATGGGAAATTTCATCAACCTTCTAGCGTATGCCACACACATATGGGGCGAGGCCCTCGATAATAATGGGGAAGCACTTGCTGTCTCCCTTGACGTTTCGAAGGCCTTCGATAAGGTCTGGCACGCTAGCCTTCTAAGCAAGCTTCCAGCTTACAGCATATCCCCTGGCCTTATCCACTGGGTGAAGGATTTCCTGAGTGACCGGTCTTTCCGCGTTGTAGTCGATGGTTGTTCATCGAGAACGATGGCTACAAATGCTGGAGTTCCTCAGGGGTCCGTTCTCTCCGCCACTCTATTTCTGCTGCATATAAACGACCTGCTTATGCCCGGTATTTATGGGTACGCAGACGATAGTACAGTGGTGGAGAGATACCTACCAAGTTCCAGGGCCAGTCAGGACGAAATTCAGTCTCAAAGAGAGGCCATGGTGGCTCGTGTGAATCTCACACTTCGGGCTGTGTCCGAGTGGGGCGAAGCCAATCTTGTGAGATTCAACGCCGCTAAAACGCAGACGTGTCTATTCACCGCCAAGAGGAGCCCGCTTACCTTGGCTCCTACTTTTCGGAATGTGTCCTTGGATTATACCGACTGCCTTCAATTGTTAGGAGTAGAGATATCCTCGAAACTCAACTTTGGGCGGTTCATTGAGACCAAGGCTAAGGCTGCTGCAAGGAAACTTGGTGTCCTTGCAAAAGTGCGGCGGTACTTCACACCGAGGCAACTCTTAACCTTGTATAAAGCTCAGGTTCGGCCGTGTGTGGAGTACTGTTCGCACATTTGGGCAGGTGCAGCCAAATGTCACCTTTTTGCCTTGAACTCGATGGAGAGGCGTGCGAAGAGGCTCATTGGTGACCCAGATTTGGTTGAGACCAATCTGCAAAGCCTCGAGCACAGGCGTAGAGTAGCCAGCCTCTCGGTTTTCTACAGGGCACATTTCGGAGAGTGTGCACAGGAATTGTTTGATTTAATTCCCCCATCTCCATTTCTCCATCGAACGACACGACGCACGGCGGGTATCCACCCTTTTGTTGTGAATATCCCGCCGGTAAGGACGAGCGGTTTGGCTCGTCATTCGTTATACGCACCGCCAAGAACTGGAATAACTTGCCTGCGTCGGCGTTCCCGCCTGCATATGATGTGGATGTCTTCAAGAAAAGAGTGAATAGGCTTTTACTAAGTTAATGTGCTCACCACCTTGGACCACATCTCCACTTACCATCAGGTGGGATTGTGGTCAAGCATTAACTTATTTGTGTAAAAAAAAAAAAAAGTTTCAGGAAAGCAAAAAAAATTCGTCTTTGTACCAAATGTATATAGTTGTGGACATCAAATTCACCGTGGATTTTATTGGTCCGAGCGCGAAACTGATAGGAAATGTATATAACATATATAAAATTCTATACGCGTTCCAAAATTTTTCCAGAAGCGGGGAATTTCGATGAATTGACAACACTGACGCGAGGAATCGAGAAACTTTTATTGGCAGCACTACTGCCAAGTGCCAAAACTGCCAAATCACAAATGCCAATTGCCAACCAATTTGTATACCCTGTCCACAAATCTTAGAGACTAAATTGACGTTTCATGGGTGACCAGTTTCGGGTGCAAATTAAATAGTGATGACCATAAACCGGAAAGTAAATCGGAAAAATATTCGCAATTTTTACGGTCGGTCGAATATTTGTATTAAAGAGTCCCTAAAACTGGTAGAAAAATAAGTTTAAGCAACCATATCAAATATAATTATATCCATAATATATTTACCCTAATTAACTAAACTTAAAAGTTATTCTACTTACAAGAACGAGTATTTGGTTATGGTGACATTCGGTATACAGCTAATTTTATACTATATAGGCTATATAGCCAAGTACTAAATATCTAGGTAGATATGACAAATAGGCGATTCTCACACTGTTCCGCGCCCCGCTACAGAGAGTAGATCTGCCTTACCACGCGTTTTTTTAACGGTGTACCGAAGTATATCAGTTTCTATAGAAAACACGCGTGGTACAACACATTAAAACGACTTTCTGCGCCGGACAGCATATCGGGCAAACACGCTGACGCTAAAGTATGCCATATTGAGCCTCGCACGCACAGACGCGGGGCGTGGAGCAGTGTTAGAATTGCCAAACTAAATACCGACCTATTACTGAGGATATTTTGGTTTAGTCGGATATCTTGAAATAAATTCCTAAAAGATTTACTATAAACGAATGCGTATATTTTGCATATTATTTCGAGAATAGCTAAGTGTTATTGACACACTACTTCCGTACCAGCGGCCATTTGCTTCAAAATTGCATCATATTAGTGGGATTGAATTAATTTATTTTAAACGATGGAGGATTTAGTAATAACTTAAACACATCGAAAATATTTATATCATAACTTTATTCAGAATCATACCTAGTGCTATCACTGTAAAATGTATCATCAGAATCACGACCAACGTCTATTAAAAACTATTTTGTTACATAAAAATTGAGATATCGGAAAAAAATCTCATCGACTATATGCCCTAAGCAATAAGTTTTGAGTGAAAATAAATTTTATCGTCTTATCAATGATAATATTGTTACTAACTGAATGATTTTTTTAATTAGTTCAGTTTTTTCACTATTCTTACGAAATCCTTTACGATTCAAAAAACCGGAAAAGTAGATCGCACTTTAGCTGGTATCATTATTTCTAACTTTGACAAGTTTGACATTAGCGGTTGTCATTTTAGATTAGATTTGTGGACAGGGTATACCTATTTCTTTGATTATAATTTATTTAGCCTGTGTGTGTCATAGCGTGTACTTCTATGATCTATCCTTTTTCATGGTAGAATGATGATAGACCATTTCAAATACTTAATTAAAACTTAGTGAATTATTATCAGTAAAATCAGTGAAACTTGATTATCAAGGTCAATGAAGGTGTGAAGCAAAGGCTAACTAAAAAACAAATACGTGTCTAAGGAATTAGCAGATTATAGCGTATTCTTGACTTTATCAATATTAACAGTAGTATGGATGTAAGTACTACGACTTATTACTATTTACATTAACTATAGTTCTAAGTTCGACGCTTTTACTTAATTTTATTGATCTTTAACCAATCGGTGTTTTATAATTTTTTCAAAATAAATATAATAGTAAAACTCGTTAATTTTCTACAGATTGAAATACTAAGCACTTCTGGTTCAAAACCACTAGGAAAAATACATGTAGATGGAGATGCTACAATAAAAAATGTCAAAGATAAAATCTATTTGAATGTCAAGAAGTCACTATATCCTGATAGGCAAGCTATCAAATTGGAATTAAAAGGAAAGTCTCTAAAAGATGAGACAACCTTGAAATCTTTGAATATTGAAGATGGATCTAAGCTGTATTTACAAGACCTAGGGCCGCAAGTATCTTGGAAAAATGTCTTTTTGGCTGAGTATGCGGGTCCCTTGTTTGTCTATCTGTGGGTATATCAAAGACCATGGATTTTATATGGAGAATCAACTTCAGCTCCAGGGACAGTCACTACGTAAGTAACATGACTATCTGTTACATTTCACCCAGTCTTAATAAAAATGGTTTGACTATTTTTTTGCAATGGCTATCTATCCTACCATTAAAACAAAATAACATTTAATTAAAAGTTATGCATATTGTTAGATAATTTTAATTATGTAGGGTCGATGTGCCAGTAGCCGGCCATGTACCAGTATCCTGCCACCTGATGGACTTTGTTACCTTAATTAGAGATATGTATTAAGATTACTCCATGATATAATAGTAAAGTGTAAGTTTTAAACGTATTTTAGATAATATATGATATTATAGTAATAAGAATTTGTAATATTTACAACTATTCACATAACATAGCTAAAAAAATCCACTCACTTTACCTCTTGTCTTAATGTTGTGCATATATGCGATAAACAAGCTAAAAAATAAGAAGCAGAGCAGCATTCTTAGGCAAGTTTTATTACTTAGTATTAGTTATTTACATAAGTTACTGGGGTTATTACTTTAATTATTGACTGATATTTATTATTAAAATGTATTTTTCCAATTTTTTAATCAAAAATGAAATGGCTGAATTAATGAATACCAATTTATGTAAAACGCTAGTATACTCTCTAGTATAAGAACAACAGAACAAAAATTTTCTATCTATCTGTCTGTTCGTCCATCGATCCGTATGTCATAGCCACTTTACTTTATGCCACTTTATTAGAACTACACGGTTTAAACTTGGTAGGTAGATGTGTTCTGTGAACTGCTTTACGATTTTTATACAAAAATAAAAAAATTAAGTGGAGACTCACACATGAAACTGAAACTACTTTTTAACCAACTTCAAAAAAAGGGGAGGTTCTCAATTCAACTGTATTTTTTATGTTTGTCACCTCACAAGTTTCGACTGGTTGAACCAATTTTGATGATTCTTTTTTTTAATCGAAAGCTGGTGCTTGTTGTGTGGTCCCACTTAAATTTGAGCGAGATCTGACAATGGCATTCATGTCAAAATCATATAAGTCTTAAATTTGCATTAAGTATGTGCGCGATAAATGGACGAATAACTCAATATCACTCCGACCGATTTCGATCATTCTTTTTTTATTGGATGTACTTCATTTAAAATCGGTTCTTTTTTGTTAAAATTTTAGATTATTATTTCACATATTGACTATATTACAGATTCAAATAAACATAGATTGACTATTTTGCATATTTAACATAAATTTTCATTCGTCTAAAATGCGCAACTCTGCTAAGAGGCCTTATATTAGCACATCGACCCTACTAGACATCTATAATAAATAATAGACATTCAACATGAGACTGAAATCTGATAATAAGTCTATATTGGTAATAAGTCTATACTGTTTTCCTTAAACTATGTAAGCAAATATAAGTTACATACACATAGTCAATATGTTTACAACAAGATTATGTCCATTTGACAACCCTGTATCTACCCTGTGTCTAGTTGGTAGCGGCCCTGCTTGTGAGCTAGGAGTTCCGGGTTCGATTCCCAGCCGGACCAGATATTTATGTGACAGATAAATATTTTTACTTGGGTCATGGTCATCCATGCCACCCGCGAAAAAGGTAATTAATTACCTACTGCGGGAGTACGAGTGTGTGAGCGTTTATTTAGTATTTATGAATATTTAAGTAAATTATTTTCTACTATCAATGTACGCAATATAATGAGGAATCCACTTGTATTAAACACGGCACCACTGGAATGCTGGAATTTAAATAGCTTACCATTATTTTCTCCACTTTCTCATAAATAAAAAGTGTAGTTTATGCTATGCTATGTTTTTTATAAATTTTAATCTTCACTTTTTCAAAATAGAAATATTTTTTGTGAAATGTAAATGTATTTATTTATTTTATTTTATTTTAATTTTTTATTAAATTTTAATGTAATGCTCATTTGTAATTAAAATGGCATGTCACTTTATTTTGATGTTTAGCTTATTTATTTATTTATTATTAGCGTTTTTGTGTCTCAGGTATTTCTGTAAATGAGTCTTTAATAATAAATAATTAATGTATTTTTTTGCAGTGTAGCTGCAATCTGCTGGTCTATTCACTATGCGAAGAGGATTTTAGAGACAATGTTTGTCCATCGTTTTTCTCATGGCACCATGCCATTACGTAACCTCTTCAAGAACTGTTCATACTACTGGCTGTTTACACTCTACATTGCATACCATATCAATCACCCTCTCTACACGCCTCCAAACAACTTGTGGTTGTATATTGGTGTTGCAGGATTTGCAGTAAGTATTATATTATAGATGTGTAGTACAATTCTGTCTGTAAATTTTGCTATAGATAATTTTTTTTATGCCTTGAGCAGGCAAACGAGCAGACGGTTTTTTTGTTTTGCTTTTCGTTTAATTATTTTCAAAGCAAAGTATTCTAAATTGGTTTTGTATAATATGTGCCACTACGTTAAGCATTACATGCCTTTAAATATTTTGAGTTTGATCAAAAAAAATATTTTGTCCTAAAAATTTATGGGTGCACTTAAAAAGGTAGACTACCTTGATGACACTTGCCTCTTACATTTGTTCTTGATTTAATGAAGTGAATGAATTAACAACAGCCTCATATTTCGTCCAACTTTAAACTATTTTTAAAATTCTGGTATTTAATTAATTTTGTTATTGATAGTCCTGTTTGCATTCAAAATATGATAAAGTTAAACAAGTCTTAATATCGTCAACTTAAGGCATCTATAATAATTTGTACTATTTTACATTCTAGGTTTGTGAATTGGGCAATTTAAGTATTCACATCTTGCTAAAGAACCTGCGGCCTCCAGGCACCAAAGTAAGGAGGATACCCGTGCCTAATGGGAATCCCTTCTCAATACTCTTCAATTATGTCTCTTGCCCTAACTACACCTATGAATTTGGTTCTTGGCTGTTCTTCACTATTATGACCAAATGTGCACCAGGTAAGAATTTTAGTTCTGCTGTTACATATATAATAATATTTATTTATTTAATCTTTTTTGTACCTTCCATAATGTATAGGAAGAAAAAGCAGACTTAATGCTTAAAGCATTCTCCTCCAGTCAACCGTATTATTGTTTTTTTTTTTGTATATTTTTCAACAGTTAAAACATACCTACATGAGACCTGGTTGACCTACCTCTTATTTTAATGTCAACATCTTTTTTTATCTTTTTTGGACATTGAACCAACTCAAGTGAAACTAGTTTTCGGAAGAAAATAAATATGTATTTTTAGGTCACAGATATGTTTGGTATTCATTTAGATAAAACACACTATTATAATCATTTTGATCATTGAAAATAATTCCGAATAGAATGTATTACGAGTATATTTCAATGTAGTTCTATGACATCTATAAATTGTTACAAACATAACTTTCGGTAATATTTGTAATAAGCCAACATATGGAGCGCTAACTGAAAGCATACAATGACTTTTGACATTAACCACATTACCATAACAATTTATTCCTCATTTAAAATGTAAAGTGGATAAATCTACCCACAAAATGACTGTGCATTAGACATACAGTAGGAATTTGATTCCACCAAAATGTTATACTTATTACAGTGTTTCACACATTGAAGTATTGTTACTAGCGTATAGAACCGACACCGCGAACACCATGTACGTCCCAATGCATTGGCGCCACGTGGCTTCAATCTTCAATGGATTCGTTCGATTTTGAAAGGAGAACGGGGGCTCAATTTTGAAAATCGAACCTCCCGGGCGGGACACACATTTTGTTCGAGATGTCTGTTCTATGACGTTATACTTCAATGGTTTCACCTCATTTTTAACCCTCCCACCAATCCGCACTGGAGCACTGTACTGCCCTCCTTATGATAAACAACGTATCTGCATTTCAGCAAGTTCCGAGATAAACGCGCCTAAAGTTTTTTTTCTTATTTTTGTTGTCACGACTACACTAATTGAGATATTTTCAAAATTGTTAAAATTAATTGTTACTATATGTGTGTATTTTATGACTCATTACATTTTTCTGTTTTCTAAATGTTTTCTGAGTTAATAGAACCCAAAAAGTGTTAATTTTTAAGCAGTTGCATTGCTTATACCTAGGAAAATTATTCAGTTACGTTAATTATCACTAGGAAAGTGCTCTTACGTGTTTATGCCTTGTATTTCTTTCATATAGTTTAACGAAATCCTATAAATAATAATCGCATTGGCTCCTTGTGCCATTAATTAATCAAATTAATGAAATGTACGTAAGTATATTAGTTCATTGCGTCAAATAGACGAGATTTTTGGTATAACTTACCTATTTAATTTCAAAGTTAATAATATATAAAAACTAATATAACTCTAAACGTAATGGACAATACGTTGTTCTTCATAAGGAAGAGAATGAAAATTTTGCACATACGTTGTTTATGCTTACCTTTATTTTTATTTCTATAATACATACGAAAAAATAGATAATAGATCTAGATAGATCTAATTTCGCTGATTACGAATATGCTAATAACTCGTTTGCGCCAAAAATGTCAGATACGTTGTTTATCATAACGAGGGCAGTGTAGTGGAGTATGCTCTACACGAATGATCTCTAAACGAATGATGATGATGCAGTGAATCATTAATGGATTGAGGCTATTGTATTACTTTTGTCTGTTAAATGCGTTTTGTTTACGTTTGTCTATTATTACTTTTCAGCGGGCATATTTGCTGTGGTTGGAATGTACCAGATGTCTGTTTGGGCACTCGGGAAGCACCGCAACTACAAGAAAGAATTCCCAGACTACCCGAAAGAACGTAAAGCTATTCTGCCCTTCATTCTCTAAACTATGTAGCTATGTAGATTTATATAATATATTAATTATATAGCTTTGGTACAATCGCCTTGTACCAAATGATATTATGCATTATCGGGCTCATTAACATCAAAAATATTTCTTTGTAAAGTAGTACCGTATGTTGTAAGTACCTTTCCAAGTTTATGCATTTTTTGGTAATAGCTGGTAAATATTTGTGTAGTAAAAACTTATTGTCATTAATTACCTGTCTTGATCAAGGTTCGTTGATACAGAGAATTGTCGTCAATACTAGTTACCTTGCAAGACATAGCAGTTATTTATCTGCTTAATAAGGTATTAAACTTAATAGAACTTAATTAAAATTAATTAAATTTGATTAAACTTAATAAGGTATTATCTGCTTAATAAAGTAATTAAACTTTAAATAATATTTCACATAACATTTTTATACACTTAAACGTCGTTATTGACAGCGCATTTCTCGCTTAAATTATATTGTTTATTAAATTACTATTGGTTCATTCAGTTTATGATTTCGTTATAATTATTTTATGTCCAGTTTAAGTTTTACTTAGCGGTGGAAGTTCGGTGCAATCGCTTAAAATATAATTCATTTTTTGTTATAGTATCTGATATCATGTAACGGATATTTGATAAATGTATTACATCTGATATTAACGAAACTTGATCTTTATCGACACACACATATGTTTATCGCTATAATTATATTAAGCTGGCTCAAAGGAATAAAGATAAATTTATAAAATATAATCAAAATATAGTGGATTCTATATGTCGCGTATTAGCATCGTATCGCGTACACGAAGTTACCTGTCACTAAAAATGAGGTGATGGTTTTGTATGTATGGCTAGATATTTTCTTCATGGGTTGCATTTAATAGGTGTCTTAAATTGTTTATGGGTATAAATGTATAATTTATTAATAATTAGATTCTTTTATACAAAATACTAGTGTTATTTATTCAAAATGCATTCCTTTTTGATCTTCTCATAAAATCCTCATTATTTTACAATAGCATAATATTGACGACCAAGTAATACTCGTAATATCTATTAAGAAAATAGATTTTCACAAATGAAAAATTATATAAAAAGACGGAAAAAAATGTTTAACTAACAATATTTTTTTAATTAAGAAATCTCTGAATACATACTTCATATAAGATTAGATATATCCAATATTTAATGAACGAAACCCGTTTCGTGTTAAATGTTTTTAAATATTATATAACAATAAAAACTTAACGACCTTGTTGAACTTTGAAGGTGAGAACAAATCACTATTCTGTTAAGATACCTACACAGTTGTTCTGATTTAACATGATATTTTGGTCAAATCCGCTCTTAACTCTAATATTTTATTTATAATATTTTATTTTATATATAGAAATGAAGTAGAATTGAGAGCCCTTTAGTGTTTTAGTTGATAAAAGTAGCACTACCTTTTTATAATTGAAACGTATTGCGGTCTTTCGACTATACAAATTTTGTCAAACAGCGTATCTACACAATCAATCAAAATCTGTTTTATACCGAGAAAAACTTAATGAACTGGCCTCATGTCTGTTTATAGTGAAACAAAATTCTTTGAAGCTACTTGCTTCAGGTCGAAATAGTTGTTCTTGGCCTAAGTAAACATTTTACATATTTTAATGACTCCATAAAAAAAATCATTTACGGCATAACAAACATTATACATATTTTAATGACTCCATAAAAAAACTTCTTTTACGGGATAACATAATACAGCAAACAAATTTCAATGTTATAACAGTTTTATTTTTCTACATGAGTAACAATATCATCAACTTTATTTTCTGCTTCATCACAACGAACCTTCCCCAGCAGACGTTCGTTCTCTTCTTTCAGAGCTACTATAATCTCTTCTCGTTCCTGGAAACGAAAATAATATTGGTAACGGAAAGGAGAGGAATATTTTTATTTCGAAGCACATGTTACGCTTAGGTTACATTAACAAGATAATTGATTTATAATAGATACACTAAAATAGGTTTTAAAATTTAAAATTCATAAAAATAACTGCATTATAAGAATCTGTAGGTATGACATATTTTTTTGTTGCGTTCGCCTGTGAATTGTTATTCACCTTCAATAGGGATGTTTACACTAATTATAAATCAATATAAATTTAAGTCTAAAATATTAGTGGTAACATTTAAAGGCCTAAAATATGATTGTTTTATTGAAATCAATCACAATAAATTAAATACCATTAATTTAAAATGTTAAAAATTGTACTCACTGTCACGTGACCTCAAACGCCATTTTGAGAATATGACGTCATTGGAACAATTTTATATGGAAATTCAACAAACTTAGTAGACAGATAGTATTGAATATCGTTTAGTGACGTCACGTGACGTTTTTGGTGGGAAATTTGATAGTGATTTTTATTTATCAATTTTTGTTTTTAAATTGAAGATTATTATTTTTATAATATTTTTTTCGTGAATATTGAGGTTCTATCTATAAAATAAAGTTGAATCCTAAAATTAGTCAACATCCCTATTCTGGATACATTTTAATTAGTGGTTGCTCTAAAAACCTCTTTTGATTTCTCACCTCAATCTTCTGTTTAAACGCTTCTTCTAACTTCTCCCTGTCCTCAGTGACGTGTTTCAGTTTAGCACGAGCTGTAGCAGGAGGTATGTATCGTGCTGAGAGTCCGAGGATCGACTCCAGTTGGAAGCAACGTGTGCGGGTAGATTTCAATTCCGTACGTAGATTGTTTATTTCTGAGAGTAGGGTACAGTTTTCCTGTTGAATAAAAAAAGCTTTTAAAAAAAATATCTCTAATAAATGTCTCTTAATTAAGCTGGAAAAAATTTAGGTTATAATAATATTGAGAAATTATATTGTGGCAAACTGTTTATTAAAGATTAATTAAACACCGTTATTGATGGCATACCTAATTCTATGAAAACCGGCGAATTGTTTAATACTCCAAATGATTTTGCAAAAACTGGTTACATGAAGATACTTTAGTACTGAATCACAATCATTATGATCAATCTATACTTATGTAATGACTTTCCAACGTTAACATTGCGAAAATAATTCACACAAATTCGCAAAATATATTAAGAGTGCCTTGGTATGTTAGGTATTTATAAGGCAATTAATTAAAAGTATTTCGTTATTATTGATCTAAGTATACGTAATTACGTACTTATAATGTACACCTTAAATAAATAATTTATTTAAAAATTTGTTCCAAAGAGTTAGTTAAAATCGTTAACCAATATACGTAACGAGTCGAAATAATACACGAATTTAAAACCATAACACCTCACATATCCATAAAATCCAAAGATAATTTAAATCTTTTAGGTGCTCCCATTTTTTAGAATGCAGTTACACATAAAATATGGTAAATTCAAAATTAGATTTATTTAATAAATTGTCTGATCGTCTTTTGATTATAATAGTTTAGCAATACAGCGGGACAATGGTGCCAGCGTTCTGGGTAACATTGATATTAGCATAATAAATACACACGTCCATAATTTTTCCGATGTCACTCTTTGAGCCTCCCAACGACTTCTCAAGTTGTTGCTTGAGGGCGGCAACCTGTCTCTCAAGATGATCTCGTTGACGGTTAAACTCCCGAATCGCCTCGTCTTCAGCGATGCGACTGCGCACGAAGTCGATATCCTCTACATATTTATGAAACAACGCCTGAAATTGCATTCCAAAATTTTACCAAAAAATAACAGTCAGAGTCATTGAAGTATATTGTCATAGGACAGACATCTCGAACAAAATGTGTGTCCCGCCTAGGAGGTTCGATTTTCAAAATTTAGCCCCGGTTCTCCTTTCAAAATCGAACGAATCCATTTAAGATTGAAGCCACGTGGCGCCAATGCATTGGGACATACTTACATGGTGTTCGCGGTGTCGGTTCTATACGCTAGTAATAATACTTCAATGATCAGAGTAGATTCTCGAGTGCAAAGTAATGAAACGGAAATGCAAACAGGCAGAAGGATGCATTATATAAAATTAAAATTTGTCGAATAAGCTACATTATTGTATTTTACATACTTATTCAGATTTGACTTACCTTCACATTCAATTTTAATTTTGTTGGATCTTGAAAGTTTGCTGTCATATTATGTAAATCAATTTTTATTTTCTTTAACGTATTTTTCAGTGTTAAATTACGATCTGCTTCAGTTAGGAAATCCTTTTTGGCTGATGTAAGTTTTTCAGTCAACTGATTGATCTTAAGTTCTGTAATTTAAACGATTCAAGTGCTTTATATATGGCTAACTCTACTTATTTGTTGCTACTAATTACACACAAAATAAATAGTCTGAAAGAGCGGGTTTCAGATGTCAAGACCACATGAAATCAAAATAATGTATACCCAAAATGTGATCCTAATCTTCACTGACCCAAATAAAGATATCGAGGACTCGATAATGTCCAGGGCATAATTTGCGACGGTATTATTACTGATAAATACTTAGTAATTTATTTAACGAGATACTAGTGTAAAACAGTGAATTAATTATAATGAGAATGCATTCTAGTCTAAATCATAGTAGGTGTATCTAACGAAAAGCAAAGGTGTAGGTAACTTAAATAGGTAAATCTGCTAGTGCATGCCATACGTAGAATAAGTACTTACTTCATACGAGACTATGTACACAATGACGAAAGCGTTTAACACTTTACTACGAGATATGGCAGATTCTAGTCTCTAAACAAATATGATTTGCATTAGGTCTCAGAAACAATCCTTCGTGCATAACTGCTAACACATACATGCCATCTAAATATATGCCAGTAATGATAAAAAAAATTACAACTGATAGACATTCAAGTTTCATTACCGCGAAAATCTTTCTGCTTTAAAAGAGTTTCTAGCGACTCTTCGAGCTCTAGTGTGCGTAACTTTCTCTCTTTTATTTCACGCTCTAAAGGTTCTATCTGTTTATGACAAAATATGAAAATATTGTTAACAATGCAGCTGTAACTTTTTTTGTTTTAACTAATATTAATGAAACTATTTTTGCATTGTAGTAGAAATATGAGTTATTCCATACCAAGATCATGTTTCACGTTTAGTAATTTCAATTCCTCATTTTCCATGTCTTCAATTTGAACCTTTAACTCATTTATGATTCGTTCTTTTGGCTCAATCTAAGCATTAAATTTTAAAACTATTTTTGATGTATTCCATGATACGAATATGACAAGAAAATTTAATTGTATTTAAGTATAATCGCTTACCTGATTTTTCAATTCCGTTATTTTAAAGTTCAATACAAATTTGTATTTTTCTAATTCTTGTTTCTTTCTTTTGAGTTCATAAATTCTCTTTTCTTTATCTTGAATCGTGCCGTCTCTCTCGGTGATTTCTTTCTTTAAATCCGCCACATCTCTTTCAAGAGTAGATATCACCTTTTGAAATTGTTTATGTTCAGCTAAAATGGTTAAACGTTCAAAAATTAACAAATTTTTGTTTATCGCTATCAAACGCTTCCATGGTAAGTGCTGGATAATGTTTAATCTATGTTGGTTTTAGCTTATATTTACACGTTAGTTCTCTGTATTTGAAACCAGATATATCATACAATGGCATTGGTCATGAACATAATTATGATGTAAAATATCCCACAATACTTAATTTGTTTTATACCTTTTAACTGGGCTATTTGATGTTTAAATTCATCAATTTCCTTATTTGCACTAATTAATTTTTTTTTCATAAGACCGGTTTCTCCCTTAAGTCGTACGTTCGCATCTTTTTCTTCTTTAAGCTGGACCTCATAAGCCGTCCTTATCTCTATAATTTCTCGATCCGCATCCTCTTCTATAGATGCCTTTATTGTTTCATGTTCTCTTTTTTCCATGTCAGCTTGTTCTTGTAACTAAAAGAAGAAGAAGAAAAAGTTCTTTATACTTGTTTCATATTGTAATTATGATTATCTTATTTATTTAATGATTATTAATAAAGTTTTATACTTCTTGCAAGAGAAGATCTTTCTCTTCCAATTTTGCTTCAAATGCACTATTCATATCTCTAAGCGCCTGTCGTTTGCTTTCAGCTAAATCTTCTAACCGCTGCTCATAATCTTTTCTCATTCGCGCTGTCTTATCTTCTAGACTCTAGAAAATTTGAATTCATTAATCAAAGAATTTTCCATGTTAAGTTACATTCAATTGTCATATACATAGGTGTGCATAACATCTTACTTGATATCTATCGTATTCACTAATTAGTCTGATATTAAAATCAGCTTCAAGAGCTTGTAGCGTTTTCTCGTGTCCAGATCTTAATTTAGCAATATCTTGTTGTATCATGCCAATTTCATGGGTATGTTCATTTTCCATTTGCTGAAAGAGAGCAGATAAAATTAAATACCTACATTGTGTATTAAATTCCAAACTACAATCTTATCTGAGTTGTCGTCGAGAGATAGTATAATTATGTAATTTTACTTAATACTTATATTATGGATTTAATTACAAAACAATTGAGTAGATACCTCGTTTTTTTCCTTAAGTTCTTCAATAGCTGCACAATATCCTTCATGCACCTCTTTTAGTTTTTCTGCTTGTGTGGCTTCCGCTTGTCGCAGTTGATATGTATGCTCGGTTTCTAACTCACTCATTCTTGTACTTAGTAACTGTTACAAATAACATATTTTTTTTAGTAATTCAATTATTTTTCAAAACTTTATTTAGGTATACCTGCCTTCTTGAAAGTGTATACTTACATTTATGCTATTAATTTTCTCTTGTAAATCTTTTTTGCTAATCAAAATTTCTTTCGAATATGCAAAATCTTTGTCTAAAGCAATTGCCCGACCTTCCGCATTTGTTAGTCGCCAGAGACAAATTGAAGCATCTTCTGCGACCGATACTAGAATCTGGTCATCGTAAGCTAACGCAATACCTGTTACCCTTTTGTTGTGCATATGGAATTCATTAAAAATAGCTTTATCCAATAGAGGAAGCTGTACTGCAGTTACGCCTCCATCACCGCCTGTTATAAATAGCATCATATCTGAACGAGATAAAATGATCGTGTCAAGGTCACATCCGATTAGTCCCAAGTTTCTTCGGATTGTATTCGCGCCAATTTCTTTTATTTCACCATCACTTCCAACTCCATAAGTAGTTTTTCCTGTGCTATTAAAATTTTGTTAAGTCAGGATAGCTTCTCGATCAAACGATAATATTTAAATAATTTACTCAAGTTACCTGTTTACGGCACAAGCTCGAAACTGGTTAGTCTTTAAAATAACTTCTCCAATTCGTTGGCCTGTTGACATGCTCCACTCATACACTGCTCCTTCGGTGCCACATGATACTAAGGTTAAATCATTAGCCGACCACGCTAAACACGTGATCTAAAACGGTATGTGGGAGTGAGCATTCGCTAATCTTCAATAAATGAGTAGCAATGATCTTGTATGTAATGGAGATATCAATCAAGAATAGTATAAATTACGAAGTTAATTTTAGAGCATAAGACGAACAAATATAATTTAGGCTTAATATATTACGTACGTTACGTCCACCTTTTGTACCACTTAGTTATAAGGGTATAATAAAGTATAAATAAATAAATTACGTAACGTAACTAGAGTTACAGTAGTTAACAAATTAGAATTACTCGTAGGTATTGTCCTTAAGTTAATTTCATAAAACAAAAAGTATGTTTCGCTAACCTTTCCATTGTGTCCCTTTAAATTAAATACATTCAGGAAAGACACAGACGAAAAGACTTGAATCACTTGACCATTCACAGCACCGAAGAGATGTCCGTTAGTGCTAAACTTGGCTTGTTTGCAATTACGAATCGGAAACTCGCGCATCACTTCAAAATCATCAATCAGAACCACCATAAATCGTAATTTGTCCGAAAATCCTACTATGGAGAACAAACCTGCAAATATATTAGGAAAATGATAGATGTGACAGACGCGACGTAAGTAGTCAATAAATAATGCTGAAAGTTTACCGGTTGGATGCAATGATACGCAGTGAATTTCCTCCTGGTAAAGTTTTATCATCTCCACATCATCCGTCATATAATTCCAAATCCTAATACTCTTGTCCTGTTCCCCGGACGTCATGAATATCGGCTTCCAAGCACACATCGACAAGGAGTTGATTCGACCGTAGTGCATAGCTGGGCCGAGTTCACTAAATGTTATTTCAGGATTCTGTAGTGGCAAAATAAAATTAACATGGACGTTTTATTCACAAACTGTTGGTATAAAATGGATTTTTATTCATAAAATCTTGAGAAACTAATAGAAGCAGCTATTTCAAACCCTTGATTTGCGTATTATTTTTACTTTATATTTATGTCCTACAATTTTAAATTTATAATAGACACAATAATTTCAAACTATGTGTGCTATATAGCTTACAATATTACCTGTAACATGTGCTGGCCAAACAATTTGACGGTATAGAGCTGCTTCCTCAACGTCGTAATGAGCAGAGTTTCCTGATTCGGATCTATTGTGATGTGCTGAATTGCGTCTAAAGGCGACCACAACGGGTTATCACGCGTATGCCTAGTTTAAAAATACTTTTCATAAATTTTGTAGCAAAATAAACTAAATATTTTCTTAGATAAGTGAATACAATAAAAGTATTATATAAAACTCATTATTTAAACTTTACGCGCGATTGAAGTAAAACTTCTTTGACGTTGCGTTGGTGACATGTACCTATTACCAAAAAAAATTAACTTAATTTAACTAAATATCATATTAAAGTTGACTCATATTTACTAACAATATACTTTACAAAAACGAATATAAAGCTGTAATTACCGTTAATAAAGCACCAGAGGTTTATCAATTGTAAATATTTTTATCAATTGCGAATAAAAAATAAAATTGAAGGTTAAGTAAGCTTATGTCAAGATAGTCTTGTTAAGTATAAAATAAATAATAATTTATTTCACATATACTCATAATATTCTATACGTAGTAAGTTTCTGTTTTTAAATAGCGAAAACTGCGTCAACAGAGGGTTATTTCCGTCCGAAAAATAATCTGAGTTACTCTCAAGTCGCGGCTTAAGAAATTTTACTTCAAAAACATAATATCTCTATTATCTTACTTAGCTCCAGCACAAAATGCAGATATAATAATGGATATATCAATAATTAGGTACCTACCTTAAATAAAATACATAAATGAATTAAAAAAGTATAGATCCAGTCTTACTCGTAATTATCCGAAAAAAGTCGGTAAAATGTGAAGTCGGTAAATTATGATGTTTGTTATTTAATTTCATAAATAACAGATTATTTAAAAAATATACTTACTTGTAAGAATTTTTTGAAATCCTGAACAAGTTCCTTTTTCTCCAATGATGAGGAGTCTCTTTTTCAAACATGTGCACATATCCCGGACCGCAGGCATAGGCGAATCCTGGAAGATTTTGATGGATTTGGATAAACTTCCTTTTAGCCCATACCGCTAATAACTAATATCATAGGAAAATATCCGCATATTTCATTAAAATGATCTTACCTTGAAAAATTAAAAAGCCAAATATTTCGCAAACGAACCCCTAAATTAAAAAATGGTCTCATGATACCCATAATATTTTTGAAACACCTTGTCAACCCACATAACTACATAGGTATACCAAAATTCAGATCAATTGAAGGTATGGGCTAAAAGGAACTACCTTTTGGAAAAGATACGGAATAAAATGAGTGATGATGGATCTACCTTGGATTTTGTCCAAGACCCGAGAGCAAGCACTTATCTGACACGTTAAAGTCTACTTTATTCGAACAAAGTCGGGACTTCACGCTCAGCTCAGACAACATTAACTCAGGATCGTCCATCGTCTTAGATAAAATGATACATAATTCGTCTCTTAAAATCAACCCGAGTAATAAGGAGAAAATCGCTGAACATTTCGTACCCTTAGTGGAAAAAAGCATTAGTCATCTTACGTTGAATTTTAGTTATTAATATGATTGGAAAGTGGGACAAAAGCTGCATATGCTCAATTTTTTTCAAATTTTTATCATTAATCTTGACGGTTTTGTGCAAGAAATCGTAATGTAAATTACGATTGTAAATCATTTGACTACTTACTGATATTTTAACAGTTATTTTGCTCTGCTGTAAAATTGCAATTTTCAACTTATGCCTCTTTTCCACTGAGGGTGCGATTTAGTTGCAATTTACAAGAAATTTTTAAAATCATACCTACCTTTTGGAAAATTAATAAAACAAGTAACGGCGTGACACTCCGATTCGACAAAGCCGTGATCGCTCGTGGTTTCTTGTTTGCTGGAGACACTGCCCTTCTCTCCCTCTTCAGCCCTACATAATGCAATGATATTTATCAATGTTGGTAGATATTAGGTATTAGTGTCGATAAATAGAAACAAATATGAATGATGTGCTGAGGTCTGAGGAGTTGGTTTCGTTATTTATTCTCCTTTACAACGCTCATTGTAGAAACTATGATACATGTAAATAGTATTAACGTTCATAAGCGATGAGTTTCCAGTAGATTTTGGAAGTATTATAATAGTTAGGTACATAGTTTTAACAGTTTACAGTCACTAATTTATCGCTCGTTAAATATTATGCTTAACTAAGCTGAGATAATGTATTTTTATATACCTTTACAATTTGCTACGTAACCTTGTAAAGTTAGCACTGCAGATTTATGGCTATAGCAAACTATCCGAGTTGCTGTTGCATTGAAGCCACAAAAACAGTGAAGGTAGACACACGCTATAATCGCATTAGCATTACTATAGATAGGTATCTTAGGTAGGTACGTCAATAAATGCATCTCTGATTATAATATTTCACAATAACAAAGCCACTTGGTGATAAGTGAGGTTTATATGTGTTAACCCCGTTAATATTATACATCTGTATTTTCGTCTATAAATTTCTACATCAAACTATTAAGTGGCTTACAATAAGCTTACAATAATAATTAAATATTGGTAACATAATATATCTCTGTACCGCTAACTTTAATGTCTAACCAAAGGATAGCAACCAGCAGGAATCAACGACTCGTTTGGTGTGCAGGCTAACCCAAGCAAGAGGGTACCGTGGTAGCTAGGTATACCAGTAATAATCACAATAATAACACAGTGTAATCCTTACTCGCAAACGATTAAGAACAATTTCTGGTATTCTACTCACTCAGCTTCAACTTTTTTAAGGGACATCTCTATGACGTCCATAGCTTTGAAAATGCAATTTTGACGCAGCTCGCCATTCTCCACGACCATGATGACTCCATTATCCGTTCCGAACATGATGCGATCCGAAGTCAACCACATACAACTGGATATGTTGATCTAGAAAAAACACGACCATTATCTTGCGCAAACAAACATTCTTAAATTACTTACACAAGCCCATTATTCAATTGTTATGGTGGGAGTGCGAATTACTGGTAGTTTATAAACATAAAGATTCATTTAAAGTTTTAAACTAATAAATACAATTGCAATAAGTATGCATATCGACGGCGGAAAGCGAAAACGTAGTCATCCACAAAAATAGTTCAAAATGTCGTAGTCAACAAAATCTTGGCGAATAATTGTTTGGATGAGATTTGAGTTACAATTATATTATATTTAGAAAAAATAACAAGCCTAATATCCAAAAATCGTGAGTTTAAGTTAAAAAACACGCTAGTTATGATTTTTTTTTAAAAAGTGTAAAAGGTTATGAACATTTTCGTTTTTGTGGATGACTACGTTTTCGCTTTCCGCCGTCGATATATAAATGTTATTTAAACACTTCAATAACATCTATTTTTATCGGATGTTCACCGTTTTAAGCTAAAACAATTATGCCAGTGAAAAACAACTATGTAAATATGTTAATAATGCTTACATTTTCAGCCTTGCACCAACCCCACTGTCGCCACACTGTTTCAGAAACATTCATAATGCGAAAGGTGTATGGACCAGTTATCACTACAAGCGTAGCATCAGACGGGTTGCATTGGACCTGCAATACGAATAAATAAACCAAGAAGTGTTTATATTCGGAAGGCTTAACTAAATTGTTAGTGATGGAATTCTTAGGAGCTTCATGGTAGTTCGGGATGATCGCAACTGGCATTTGCTGAGCGCTTTCATTTTTCAGAAGGTACGCTGAGTCTTAGGTTCCAGTCTTTATTGTTAGATAATAGGTGTACTTATTCGGGCGGCCTAAGAACTTCGAACACTTCGTTGGAACATTGAGGCTTGTTTCCACTGAATTAGCATGGTGTTACTTCGCTTAGCTTCAACCCATTAACGGCCCATTACTGTGCACGGGTATTTCTTGAGGAGGCCTAAAGCTTCTTACTCTACTTCTTCTATGAGAAACATCCCGGGTTTTTCGTGAGCCGTTATTGAGTTAAAACTAAGTAGTAATAAATGTGTTCATCCCTTACATTTTCAACAATGCCTTGGCCGCTCGGGTTCTGTGCCTTGGCATGACTTTCCACTTTACCCTTATCCCAATTGTAGTAGTACAAGTACCAGTCTGGCTCTCCTGTTATCGCTACAAGATATTTGGAATCGTATGTAAACTGTACACATGCAAATTCCGTGGCTGTTGAGTTTTCAAACGGGACAGTCAGTATTTTACGTCTTTTGTACGTTGTTAAATCGTAAATCGTAATGTATGGTTTTTGCCCCTCTTCCGCAATCTCATTTAGCGCTAGCCATCGCCTAGAAATGAACAGTAATCTTTATAATTGTTGTAACATATCGTTTGAAAGGAGGAACATTTTACTTTACAAATACGTATCTACGTTGTTTACATCTATCAAGACGCAAAATCCAATGACACTAACGATATTTCTGTGAATAGCGACTTAATAAAGATTACAGCATACGAAGAATGCTTCACCCACCCACCTAGTTATTTTTCTTACCTATTAGGTGCTAGTACCAGGGATTTAATAGGCTTGTGTTTGTCTTGAAGCCTGATAAACTTCTGCTTTTTCTGAAGATGATTGTGAATCACTATCACTCCGCCAGCCGGATAAATAATCTCAGAGTCCGTCAAATAATGAGCATTGTATCTGTAACAAGTTTTTATAACATCGTTTAATTAGGATTACGAAGGTACACTTAATGTTGTACTAGAAATAAATTAAGATTATGTAAGTATCGTGTTTGTTTTCAGAATATAATCTAATTTTATAAAGAACTTGAGCAGTAGTATCTAAACGAATAAGAACTCTATTACACTATTCGTGTAGGACTCTATTTCACTTACATTTACTTACATTCACATTATACTTTTTGTACTTACTGTATATCAGTTCTTAGACCATAAAATATTCGTGCTGAGATATTTGGAGGAGTATTTGCTGCCATGATAGTTTAGATTCTAATAAAACTTAGTACACAACAATATAAGTAAAAATATATTTTCCTTGAATAGGTAAGTGTTATTTCAAACATTGAAATATGTTTAACAGTTGCCATGGATACAGTGACTGTCAGTATTTATTCGTGCGTCCTGCAGCTACAAAGAGGTCAACACATAAAACTACTCTGTGTTCAGTGTAAAACTATGTCGAACACAAACGGACCCTGAATCGACAGAAGGTCTTTGCAGACCCACAATATTTTAGAAAGACCTTTTTAACGATACGCCACATTATGCGGAGGACAAAAAAGTCATTCCCTCTTTTTTTTTTACCTAGAGATATAATATTATGTCTTTCTTGGTAGGTGATCGCTTCTGTGCGTAGACAAAAAAATTTTAATGCAGCTTCCGTTTAATGCGAAATGACTATTTTTATGGAAATAGCCGGCAAACGAGCTGAAGATCCACTTGATGGTAAATGGCTATCGTCGCCCATGGACATCAGCAACATCAAAGGCATCACTGATGCGTTGCCGGCCAAGAATGAAAGAAGAAAAAGAATCAAAGAAAGAACTGGCTCTCAGGCCCCCAGCCGGAACACGACGAGTCGTTTGGCGGCTGACTCATGCTCAAGGGTGGTAGCTATCCAGGAGAACCTCATGGAGAAATAATAATAGTAATAATGGTATTAATTAACAATTAAAATCTATGTTAACAATATAATCCCTCCTACCACCAGCGGGCCTCGCTCGCCTCTTACGACACCTATCCAGCGTGGGATTGGGGTTAGTATTCTAAGCCGCCCCATTACGGCTAAAAACTACGACTATCTTTAGTTTAGATAACAAAACAAAATGCGCATCTCATTGAGTTAAAAGTGGCATTTAGCGCGTGTCAAGCGTGATTGGTGCTCAATGTCATCTGTAGCAGCGCATCCTCTTTGCAATTTCCGAGGTAAGTCGCCACATCCTCTAGTCGCGTCTCATTCATAAACCTTTACAATGCATAACAACTTCATGTCACAAAATTATGTAATCGAGGAACACCATACCTACATATTGTTTCGAAACGAGATCAGTCATTACTCATTCCTCATCATCAGAGTAAGTACATCCCAGATCTTAAGAGTCCTTAGTAATGAAGAAATTCATTGATCGTCTCAAAAAATATTGTAATTGTTTTTTGATTAACTATTCTTGATATTATTTTTTAATAATTCTTCGCCATTCTCGTCTTATGAGAATTTTCTTTTATTGCTTAAATTGCGTTTCAGTAACGCTTCTTTGTAATATTCGTGTCTACGTTACCATTGTTATTCAATTCTTAGCAAATTTTAAGCGTGTTCGCGCTAATCAGGAAATTGATTTAAAATAAATTACCAAATTCAGGGCACGTAATTAAACTGAGCTAATGTACAAATCGCTCAGATGAATAAGTTTACTTTAGTTAAATTTAAATATACTTACCTAACATTTTTCGTAAAAATAAACGCTTTTCAAATCATTGCAGCATTAGCAATTGGGTAGTCAGCATTGACAGCATTCATTGCACACTTTTAACAGTCTGTGATTTAAGCCTGAGCACTTCCTTTTTTAGGGTTCCGAAGTAAAATCGGAACCCTTATAGTTTCGTCATGTCCGTCCGTCGTCTTTACTTCAGGCAACCAACCAACCAATCATGTTAGCCATCAAATAATAATATAAAAAAATCACTTTTATAAACTTGGTTAACATTCTGAAAAACTATATTGAAACATAACGGTAAATAAATGAATTGGGTAATCTAGATGACCCACTTCTGTCGGTCTGGTTTAATATACCTAGGCAAGCTTTTTGTTTGCTCAGCTCGAAATGACGATGACGTATTTCACCTACTTTCACCTTTGTTCTGATAGCACGGAGTGTCTAAACTGTAAATCGTTTAATTGATTGTTAAAATGCAGTGGAACAGTTCAAATTCTTGAGCAGAACAATGAATTCATCATACGCTCTCTTGGTGGAAGTGACAATCAATTTCACGATTCATATGCAGCAGTCATTGCATGCAATAATATCATAAAAAGGTGTCAATACGATACGATATGCCACTCTGCGTCTATGCTCGAGGACTTGGAGTTTGGTCTCAATCAGCTTAGGTTCACCAATAACCAGCAGCAGCAGCCTTAGCTTTGGCTTCAATGAACCGGCCAAAGTTAATGATTGAGGATATCTCAATTCCTAATAACTGTAGGCGGTAGAACGGCTAGGGCCTCCCCAATTTTCACGAGGTCCTCTCGGCTTTTGTCGTTTGTTTACTATATAAAATCAAGTGCCTAAATCATACTTATATCCTTTGTATTGGACTTTGCATCATCGTCACTGCTCGGAGGTCAGACACAAAGGTTATTGAATACCTAACTACTTTATTTACCGTCGTTGCCTTTGTGTTGGTTTTTTTAAATATTATACAGTACCTTTATGAGTAATTGAGTATGCATTGTAATGTGCCCGAATAAGTTGTGCACATAATATTTATATTACGAATTTATCTGCAATTAATGTCCCACGACTTAGAAACAATTTTGCAGTATATAGGTCTTCGTCCATCCTTAAATGAATGACAAGTTGACAACCTTTTTCCATGCTAACAATACAAAGACTCGTTAATGATATTAGGATTCATAATCTTGCCTAGAAAGATACAACCCCGTTTGATTAAAATATCTTCAAGTCAAGAGTGAATAGGCTTTTACCAAATTAGTGCGATATAAGTACCATCTATGACGTCATTCCCGCTTATAATCAGGTGGTTTTATAGTAAAGCATTAGCTTATTATGAATAAAAAAAGAAAACAAATAAACAATCCTTCTAAATGTGAAATAAGTAAAGTAGGTAATTGACTAACTGCTTCATTGCGTCTTTCTTGATCCGCAACGTGTCTGTGACGGAATTGGCGGTAAAGATGGCTAAGGATGGAATAATAATGGATATAAATAGGTAATAATAATGATAATAATGGATAAGATTGGCGATAAAGTTAAACAGCAGTGATACCCTACAATCGATTGCTTTCGGTCTTCGGCTCGAAAGTCTGCTATTCATATTTTAAAAAAGAAAAATGTTATATAATTTGCAGATAATTAATTTCTTAATATTGTTTACATTTCCTCTCAGTCCTCTGACTAAGTTTTTTGTTATTCGTATCTACTTCGCTTATTATTTGTTTTAACTATCTTTAAAAAATTAATGAATGGCTAAATTGATAGGTCTCTACGGCTCTACCATCTATAACGGCCGCATTGTAATACTGCTATTTAGCGGTAAAGTGGCATCGAATGAGATTGCAGGATACATTGAACTGAATGACTTATAGACTGGTATCGGCTATTTAAAATTTTAGGGTACCTAGATGTACGTACCTACCGTCACAAGCCGACTAGACTAGGGAATTTAAAAACAAATACAATTGGTAAAAAAAATTGGAAATACAATTGGTTCAATGTAATTTTTTGATACTTAGTTCTTAAAAAGGTAGGTAAATACTATAAGTACCTATGTATGTGTATGTGGTTACTAATACAACAGTAGGCAGGTAGCCAGCAAATAATTTTACAGTACCTCTTTCTACTTCCTTACTTCCTACGTCTTTGTTGTTACTGCTTACTACCACTTCTAGGTTGAAAATTATTGAAATTTACTAGGAACTTATAGTTTTTATGCATCTTCTTTAATCTTTACCGTGGTTACGCTAAGACGTAGGACCTAAAAAGCAAGAAATCATTATCCGCACTGGAGCAGCGTGGTAGAGTATGCTCTAAGCCTCCTCAAAAGGAGAGACCCGTGCTCAGTTGTGGGTCACTAATAGATTAAAGCCAGTGTATTATTAGTTCATTGGTTGAAGCCAACTAAATAATTTTGTATAAAATTTGTTTTTATTCCTTTAGGTTAGGAAAGTAAAATATATAATTCCTATTTGTGTCTGAAAATTCTGTAAAAATTTTTTTCGAAGTCTTTGTAAAAAACCAACTTCTGTTAAAACTCATGTGGTTACTTTGTGTAGATAATATATCTATTTCGTTGTGTAACCATCCGTTTAAGTATAAATTAAACAAATAAACCTTGGTGCAGCAAACAGATAACACTAATTAGCAACTGACCCAGTCAATGAATGAGCAGTATCGAACAATTGATGGCGCAACGCAATAAGGTCCCTATTTAGTGTCTCGCGTGATATCCTGTCGACTGTCGCCAGAAGACTCCGTTTTAGACCTCCAATAAATCGCCGGCTTGTTACGAAGGCGAATACAACAACCTCTAGGTTACTGACCTCTCCACGCACATTTTCACTCATTGCAGCATTATCGATCAACACATCTGTATAATGTATAGAAATTTATTAATTCTTTATTGTTATTCCCCTCGTTGTTGCTTGCATATAATGTCCTTCGTACGCCTACTACGTCACAAGAAAGTTAAATAATGGAACTAAGAACAAAAGCGAGGATGACTAAGTCGTTGTGTACACAAGCAGCTACCCAATTCCATTTATTCCGCAGTTCGTCGTCTTGGCTCGCTAACGCTAATAAATGAAACATCCGATGTTAGACACGTGCCTGAAGGACGAAGGTGAAAGAATATTACTGAAAGGAGGGCAAATAAACTATGAATGTGGCTGAAAACTGGATCGATGAATTGGACACGCAAGTCGCAGGTGTAGGGTACATTCAAAATTATGTTGAAGGTCACTTACCTAACCTTTACCATACCCGTATTTGTAATCAAAATTTATCACATTTTAACTAACAATACTTAGTTACAGCTTTTTGTGTAGTACTACAGAAGAAATAATAGTACGTATCGACGCTTGAAAGGAAAAATTGACTAAGCGACATTGAACTTTACCTACAGGAGAGCAGTTTAGAGTTGAATTTTTAGAAAAGATGTTGTTTATGCCACAATATAGATGATAAAATAAGGATTCCAAAACAGTAGAATAACGTCGGTAGGAGGATTACAAAAAAATATATGATTTTTTCTAAATATTTGATCTATAAACTGCTCTCCTGTAAAGTTAGCTCAATGTCGCTTAGTCAATTTTTCCTCTCAACCGTCGATATAATTATCTTAGTAGTAGTACTAGTAATAGCCCAGTGGTGTATACGACTCTCCCATACGTACATCCAGGTTGAAATCCTGCATGCACCTGTGATCTTTCGAGGTTATTTGCATTGCGTATTAGAAATTAATATCAATTGCTTCGGTGAACGTCTATTACCTGAGAATTGGCCATAACATTCTCCAAAATGTGTGCCTTGGGTTTGCTAGCGTGATGAACTCTTTCTCACATTGTGGAAGAAACCCAGGCCAATATTGGGAAAATAAAGAAGGCCCTAAAAGTGACGATCATTGCAACACCTTTTATATTTATTGTTTTATAATTTTTGTATTGCCTCTTAATAATTTTTAAGGGAATGACTAAAGTAGCTATAGTACTTTATGCTTATTTGACCCAATTTCTCCATTCAGCTAGAATCTTACGCAGTACCTAGTCATTTGAATGGTTTTTGAAGTCACTGTGCGTACCTTCTTAGCTAAAACTTTATACTTTACTTTATACTTTATAGCATACATAAGTAGGTACATAGGTACTTACGTAACAAATTATAAAATTATTTGTTGCTCTTGCTGACCGCATTAATTTTAAACGCTACCTATACTTATTAAAATTATATGTATATTTCAAAGTTGACTCGACCTTGGGTGACGATAACTTCGTAGGTAGCATACGGCATACCTAAGAAGTCAGTTTGACGTCAGCGTCAGTCAGAGACCAAACGCCTATAAAATCTTTAATGACAAGGCATGGTTAATATTATAAACGAACGTGACTAAGCTGACTGGATTACCTGTGCAATTAAATGATGACATGATTATTTTTAACACACTGTACCTATGTAGGTACTAATTACAAATGTCAACACTTAATGAATCTTAAATAGAAAATAAAATGTGCTTACGACTTTTCAAAATATTTTCTGATGGCATGGCTAGGGCAAGATGTAAAGCGAAGCTACCTGATTGTAATGTCACTAACTATAATAGTATTTTTTTGTAATAAATATTCCAATGTAAGTATTTTTGTTTTTAAAATATGTGCTAAGAAGTTTCTTTACGGCTTTATTCTCCTCCATGACAAGACAAAGCACCTTTTCGAAAAGCTGGTAGATTAAAAAAATGATGTGCATAAGTGTATCAGTGAAACTTATATGAATAAATTATTTTGAATTTTGAATTTTAGTAAAGTCTAACATATTTTGTAGAGAAACATTTGTAGTCCTAAGTTAAGTAAAATAATTATAACAAGTTTACAGTAAGTACTGACATCCACAACACCGGCGCGGAGGTGTTAGTTGTCACCAACGAGTTGGCGATCATTATACTCTATGACTGCAACCGCAGATTGTTTGTTATAGTTTGCAAACAAAAGACACAATTTCACGTCTTTAAATATTTTTTAAACATTTCACAATTAACTTTACTTAGACCTTGCCACTCTTGCCAGTGGTGATACAAGCCCAACAAACAATAAAATAAATGAGAAACCAGCGCAAGCAAATATTTAAAACAAAATTAATTGCGGCCACCTTCATGAATATCTGGGCAGGTTAATCACGAGTCACGATAGCGTGCGTGTTTGCCGCTTTGCGAAGTATGCATCGAATCGCTGCGATATGAATATGACGTTAGGGCTGCGGTGCAGGCTTGCGGGTGCGGCGGTGGCGCAGCGCCCGGGCGGCTCGGTAGTGTGTCTCGAACCGCGACGCCGAGCGCCGCGACGCCGATTACAACCGCGAAAACAAACTCAGTCCAATTATCTCCCGCGATAACGCGATCCAACGCTATCGGCTCGTGATAACTCACCAGTGTGATAACAGATAAAAAACCGAGTGGTCGACGCCTGTCTCACTGTGCCTCGTGTTATGTAAAACTATTTGGAGAGTATTTTATAATAATGACTACGATGGCGGGGTCCCGCAAAACCATCTCCGTTCACGACTACCCGGAACATCTTAACCCCTTCCATGAGGAAGACAATCACAACAAAATAAGGTTTTGGACTATCGGCCGGAAGCTCAGCCGAACCAATAGCATCAATTTCTCAGGAATCAAGGACCTAAGGAACTCATGGTGAGTGGGTTTATTCAATTTAATAATATAAGAAAAGAATACAGATAGTTAGTCTCCTAGGTGAGTATAATAGCCGGTTAATGACGAAGATAACTGTGCTAATGACGGAAAATGCCGTGCATATTATACGAGTCTATTTTACGCTCACATTTTCAGCTAATTTTCCGTTTTAGTACGGATTAGATCTGCTGCTACGTATATTTTATTTACGCACGAAAGTGATATATTTTTTATCAGTATTGATTTAAACTAATTAAGTATGGCATGTAAAATGTATTTCAGTTCAATTGTTATTATGACTCAGGCCATTCTTACGTGTTTTCAGTAATTACATTTTAAACTAGTTCTATGTTTATGTACCTATTGAAGTCCAGTAAACGCAATTTTCGTACTGATATGCTTCCTGTGTTTATAGTGGCATATACATATACTCATAAGTTGTGGTTTATTTGAGACACTTCCTTATTGGCCGGCAACGCGTTGGTGGCGCGTTTGGTATTGCGAAAGGCTACTCTGTGGGTCGACGCGAATATTTACCATCAAGTGGACCGTGTGTTTATTTTTTGGCAGTTACATAAATTAAGAAAATTACCTGGCAGGCTTTGCAACTTATTGGGAGCGACTTTACAGTTATATTTATTTAGCTAATAAGTATATTATATCAACATTGTCAGCACACAACATACGACTACCTATATACCAAGTAGGATACGTAAGAATTTAAAAACAGCAAAATAAACTTGACAAGTGCGAGTTAAATTCGCTTGGAGAGGTTTCCGTACGTTGATTATTGTATTTACCGTTATTTATTTATTTGGGAAGTTTCGTATATTTAATCTGTACGCAAATCTCATCCCTTCTTTACACAATACCATAGCTTATAAACCGCCATAAATGTTCATGTTGTTCACATAAATGCTCAGAGTACCTATTCGTATATTATATTATATTCGTATATGTGCATTACTCTGATATATTAATCACAAGTTTTAATAGCAAATCTATCTATTTCCACTCCAATTTTGTATCGCAATCATGACTGAAGCCATGTCTTCCCTCGTCATCCATGTTATCCTCGTCTCTGATCGGAGCGGTAGCGGGGTTACCATTTATCTTCTCTCTCACATCCCCTTCACTGTGACTTGCTCATTCTCTAATGGTCTTATTGGGAACGAAGAGTATTGCTAGACGATTTGCTAAAGTTAATCTCTCCAACACTAATTCGGGGTTAGATGTTATCATCAGGTAATTTTTATGTCGTTTAAATCATTTCTTAAGGATCTAAGTCCATTTTACGATCACACCGTCGAAGGCTTTAGCAGCCTTTGTCCTATTTGTATCGTTATAATATTTACTAGTGACAGAACGACTTAAGCAGGCAGAGGCTATAGCCGGTCGCGTATTATTTGAAGGTCTTGGATTTATTCGCCAATGACGAGGCGGTTATAGCATTTCATACAAAATTTTAGTGTCAAAGTAGTATTACCAATTCCAGCCAAGTGTTTGCGAACGTGTTAGGCAAGTGTGAATTGGGTACATTTGAATATCTACGTGATTTCTAGACATTGCATCCAGAACGCTTCCGGAGGGTTTGCGGTCACTTTGCTCGCCGCAAAATACACACATACAGTATTCGTTTACATATAGATCCAACTTTTTCCTTAGCAGAATACTTACTTTGACTTACAGAATTATGTAACATTGTCAGTATAAGCACTGACAAATCGCCAAAAAATAGAGAAGAAAAGAAAGAAAGTTCGCAGTCTAAATCCATGCGTTTGGTGTCCCGTAATCTTTCAATTCAGCAGCTAATACTGGGTTCCTGTTAGGGCTTCCCGGAACAGTTGCTTAGGAAGGAAGGTTTTAATTAGTGTCGGAATCACCCATTGAAAATTGGTTATGGCGATCTCGTGGCATGGACAGAGGCAGGTAGAGACTCTCATTAAGAAAGATTTGGATTTCTATGAGTGTGGGGGAACAAAGGGGTCAACTTTACGATTTGTTTACACAACAATGACATTAAAAATCTGTTCCGATCGAGCTATAACACACACACGTTTATCTTTTGTTTCATTAAACCGATCACACATTGATAAATTATGTAAAAGGGATGGCACTACTAAAACCATAATAATAGTGAAAAAGACAGCTAGTGTTTGTCGCTCGAGGTCGCTCGCGTCACAGCGCGTCACGAGATCTGTGACCAAATGGCACACATTTGCACACTTGGTACACTAACAAATTCAGTACGGAACAGTCAGTAAAAGTTAAAAGAAATATTCGATATTAGTACCAATATTTAACATAACGTTTTATGTACTTACCTATGGTATGTAATCCATCATTTTTATTCAATTTGGAGATATGATTTTTTCGAAATCTCAAAACAACTCGGCATTTTGGTGAAACTATAGACGGCCTCACTCACGGCAGCTATCAACTGTATGAATTGAAATCGCTATACTTAAACTTATGCACATTCGACTGGCGTACTTCTAGCGCCGTGTTGGCATGTCTTGTATATAATGTCATTGTTACACAAGCAAGTGTTGAGAATGAGATGAGCATTTCCAGCTGCTGTCGGAGGACACACACACTACGTTTTTGAACTTCTTCTGCTTTGTAAGATTTCTATAACGAGCGTCTTCGTTCTGTCTTTGTGAGTTTTCTGGAGACGTAGAAACGCAAAAAACAAGTAAACACGCGCGGAATACGCTGTTGACTGTTGCCGCTGAACCTCGCCAATGTTGTCAATATCGCGAGATCTCGCCCAATTTGCGCTTCGAAATTAATCTCTTTAAAATTTTAAATAGCTCGAGAACTCACGAAAGTAAGATAACGCGCATTGCAGTCCATAATTTCAGGAAATAACTAGGTAGACTAGTCTAATACAAAAGCTAGTGATGTGTTTAACTGTTTATAAAAAAACAACAATATATTTTTCTCTACGTGCAAAAAGTTAATAATAAACTAAGATCTAACTAAAGTAATTAAGTACTTAGTAGAGGTTGTGAAACAATAAATTAAACTATCGTTAGCGAAGTTACAGCTCACTAGTTAAATAATAGGTTACTTAACTATTCAATAATAACGGTAATTCAGCATAACTTCTAGAAACAGAGGAAATAAGAATATAGTTAACTAATTAATTATGGTTACCACCTTCAATCCTACTGTAGGTACGCTTTGCATGTCATCAACAGTATGACCTTCATGGTGGCCTAATAAAATAATGGTCTTTAATATAATAAAGCAACATTCAATTCTTGAATCAAGACTTTTTTATTATTAATTTGCTTATAATTAAATAGATAAGTAACGTAATCTAACACAACGTAGAGAAAATGTAGAGTCTGCAATATTATAAGGATTATGTAATATTGACATAATTCATTTGTATTGTGTCTATAATTTCCTCAAAGTGCCGTAAAGTTGACAAATATGAACATTGTAAATCAATGCTTGGAACAAAATTAAATGTAGATTGAATGTGTGCATCGTTCGTGCCTAATAAACGTCTGTTTCAAAACTATATTGCTAAATAATTGTGCCACAAAATATGAAATAATCAATTGATATCAACTTGATTGGCCATCAATTAGTTTCTAAGAACACTTGAACAGCAACAAACAACTACGTAACTAATACAGAATCTGAGTATGAGATATCCTAGATGAGCTAACTAATTAGTTAGCATACTAAAACGCGATGTCCACCTTTGATCTTTTCTTATTGGATGACCGCTCGCGTCGCACTTAGCATTATACCTACCGAGTGAACCTAAAATAATGAATCATTGCATTACGAAAGATATCGCGACGAGGAAAATTTTCGTCAAGTGTTGTGCAAACATGCAAATTAAGACTTTTTGTTGATGCCAAAGTATTTGTTGGGTAAGGTTTCTTTTGGGTGTGATTGGTATAAATGTATTTTATATTGATTATATTAATTATTTTACCGCGATATCAACAGTGAATTCAGCAGACCACTGCAGACATCGGGCATCTGTTCCTCATTGAGCAGGCCTGAGCTATACCTCTAGAGTCTAGACAAAACTCTTCTGTAAACTTTCCCATTATCCACCACTTTCAAAATACATTAGTTGCGGAAAAGTCACATGCTCATTTTTCCGCAATGTATGGAAATGACATACATTCTGAAGGCTGCGTTTGGCGTGAACACTTACAGAAAAAAATTTGTCTAGACTCTACATTTTACACTTTATTGTATTATTTCGACTCCACTACTTACCTATATTAGATTTAAATGCAACGTAGTGAAGCCATAGGCTTTAGTGCTAACATGAAAGGTAAACTATTCACTATCAAGGAGTATCATAACGTAATATTTGTTCTGATACCGTATTAGAGGTGTTTTTGTCAAAAAAATTATACTTGCTAATAATGCAAGTTATGTAGGGGACATCACCCGAGTATTAATAGAGCTGATGTCACTTAGCGGTTTGCAAACAATGAAGAAATACAGTAGACCGTAGCCACTTGTTTTGTACGTTATTATAAGCATCATTAAATTTGTTTATTTTATTACTTAACTATTTTCGTATGGAGTCTTCACACCCAATTTTATGCAAGTATCATTTACTTACTAGGTATCAGAAATATAATTACGTAATAGTAGAATTGCGTACCTAGGTATATTTTAACTGTTTCGGACATTGAAGTATAATGACATAGAACAGACATCTCGAACAAAATGTGTGTCCCGAAACCGCGATGACGCGTTCTTTTTTCAAACTCTAGAAGGTGATTTACATAGAGTAACTTTGTATACCTAAGACACTTGCCGAACCACGACAAACAGTCAACGACTCTAAATCTTTAGCTCTTCCAAATGTTTGATTTAATGTTTAATTGAATTCACTGAGTAATGTAATACACATAATTTATTATTTACCAAAGAGTAGGTACTATAGTCATTCTTATCGGGCTTATTTATTTGTCCATTAACACGCTTACTTGCCAAGTGTGTAAGCCCGACTCATGATTTTTTCAATTCAATTCAATTGACTGACCTGAACTGACTGAACTGGCTTGAATTGATTCAAGTCAATTTATTTGCATTTCATTCAAAAATGGCGGGAACATTCCACAATAATTGAAATAAATTCGTTTTAGTTGATTTAAGTTAATATTTTGTTTTCTTACTGATGATAAGTAATACCATTTTCTTTTTTGTATTTTTTTACGTGCAATTGTGACAGGTTCTCATCACGCAAGACGGCATTTTTTCAGTTTGTTACTAAACAATTTTGGCATGCGGCCGCAATGAACGCAGGTGAGTGACAAGCAAGTGAGTGAATGAAGTGAGCCACCCTGGCCACAATGAATGCACCCGACTCAATGTTCGGGGTGTCTGTTTTTTTTTTTTTTTTTTTTATAGCCTGAAGGGCAGACGAAAAAGCATACGGGCCACCTGATGGTAAGTGGTTACCGTCGCCTATGGACATGAGCAATACCAGAGGAATCGCCAATGCAACACCGGCCCTGAAGGAGAACTCTTTTCACACCTTTTTTGAAGAACCCCATGTCATAGCGCTCCGGGAATACTTCGGAAGGAAGCCCATTCCACAGTTTGCACGTGCGTGGCAAAAAAGTTCGTGAAAATCGGACTGTAGATGTACTCCACGAGTCCAATCGGTGTGGATGGAACTTCAATCCTCGGCGAGTGGTGCGATGATGGAAAAGAGACGTAGGCATCAAGTCGAACAATTCCTCGGAGCACTCACCGTTGTAAAGTCGGTAGAACACGCAGAGAGAACTGATGTCTCTTCTGAGACTCAGGTGCTCTAACCTGTGAGTGACTCGTGGGTCGTTGACAACTCGGACCGCGCGCTTCTGTATGGCGTCAAATGGGTTAAGCTGGTATTGTGGGGCCCCTGCCCAGAGATGTGAGCAGTACTCCATGTGAGGCCTGACTTGAGCTTTATAAAGCATAAGCAGTTGCCTCGCAGTGAAGTACTGCTTAGCCCGGTTCAGGACACCAAGCTTCTTGGAGGCCAGCTTAGCCTTGGCCTCTAAATGACGCCGATACTGTACGTCACTCGAGATGTCAACTCCCAGAATCCCAACACTATTACTCACGGTGAGCGCGGTACCCTGGAATTGAGGCGCTATGACAAATGGGGTTTTCTTAGCGGTAAACGCGCAAACTTGTGTCTTCGCGGGGTTGAACTCGACCAGATTGAGTCGACCCCATTCCGAGACTTGCTCCAGAGAGTTCTCGACTTCAGACACAAGTTTCATTCTGCTATCCGCCATTTGCAACTGAGAGGCATTAGCGGGGGCCGTGTAGTAGGTATCCCCTGTACTATCATCCGCATAGCAATGAATGCCACTTGTATGTTGCAGCAAGTCATTGATATGCAAAATGAATAGCGTAGGAGATAACACAGACCCTTGGGGAACGCCAGCATTTATAAGTTTCATATCTGAGCAACAACCGTCAACTACGACCTTGATATGTCGCTCAGATAGAAAACTGGCTACCCAATTGCATAACCTCTCAGGGAGACCGTAAGATGGTAGCTTCGTGAGAAGGCCCCTGTGCCAGACCCGGTCGAAGGCCTTAGCGATATCTAGGCTGACTGCCAGAGCTTCCCCGTTGCGATCAAGAGCTTGAGCCCACCGGTGTGTAAGATAAACTAGAAGATCACCAGCTGAACGACCGTGGCGAAAACCATATTGACGATCGCTAATCAGCTGATGATCCTCCAGATATCCTAAGAGCTGCGTGTTAATCACGCGCTCCATTACCTTCGCAAGCAGGGAAGTAATCGCTATAGGCCTGTAGTTAGCCGGGTCACTAAGATCGCCCTTTTTGGGGATGGGATGAACGAGGGCAACCTTCCACGAAGACGGTACTACTCCAGTGGCATAAGATAGCGAGAATAAGCGCGTTAAGACGGGAGTCAACTCGGGAGCACACGTCTTTAACACCACTGCGGGGACTCCATCCGGTCCACTCGACTTCTTGGTATCGAGAGACTGTAGAGCCCGTCTGACAGACTTTTGGGTGAAAAGTATATCATTCAACGAGCTCTCACACCGCGGGATGTTAGGCGGTGTGGTCCCTCTATCCTCAAGAGTCGAGTTGGCGGCAAAAAGGTTGGCAAGGAGTTCGGCTTTTCCTTTTGCCGTATGGACCACAGAGTCGTCCGATTTACGCAGTGATGGAAGAGATGACCGACAGAAGTTGCCTTCGGCAGCTTTAGCTAGCGACCAGAATTCGCGACTACCGGAGGGGTAACCGACCAGCCGCTCGCCAATCCTGCCGATGAACTTTGCCTTCGCCCTGGCCATTTGCTTCTTTGCTGACCGGGAGGCAGCGTTGAGCTTTGTCTTAAGCTCTGGGGTGGATGGATCCTTACGCGTGTACGCTGATACCCAGGCCTGGTAAGCGGCATGCTTTCGGTTAGATGCCGAAATACAGGCACCGCTATACCAGGGCTGTTTTTTACCACCGATGGATATGACAGAGTTGGGAATAAAACATTCCATGCCCTGCCGTATCACATCGGCTACCAAGTCAGCGCACACATTCGCATCCCCCGAAGAGAAACAGAGCTGCCTCCAAGGGTACGAACTCAAGAATTCCCTGAGTCCGTCCCAGTCTGCTGACTTATAGTGCCATACTTGACGCGTTCCGTTGGGTCGAGATCCCTCCTGGCGCGTCAAGGGTACAGATGTACTTACCAAGCAGTGGTCAGATGATCCTAGAGGAGCATTAACCACTACTCGGTAGTTAGATGGATGAGAAGTCAGCAGCAAGTCTAACAGAGAAGCAGTATGGATCACAACATCAGGGACTCTGGTGAAGCCAGTTACAACCTGAGTGAGCCCATAGGCCAAGGAGAAGTCAAAAGCAGACCTTCCCGCGAAGTCAGTGATCTTGGACCCCAACCAGTCCGTGTGGTGGGCGTTAAAGTCCCCCAAAACCACTAACTCCGCCGAAGGATACTGCTCCAGCACCTTGTCGGCCGATCTCTGGACGTGCTCAAATAGACGAGTCGTCTCCACGTCTCCGCTGTAGGACCTATAAAGACACGCGTACACACGGATGTGACCTGCAATGTCCACGCGTGTCCATAAAAGTGATAGGTCCTTGTCTTCAAGGCAGGTCAGACGGGAATAACAAATATCATCCCGGACGAACAAACAAACCCCGGCACGCTGTCTAAATGCATGCTCTAACCTGTAGCCAGGGTAATTTAGATAAGATGTGTCGCCCGGTGATGAAATCTGAGTTTCCGTCAAAAAGAGTAGGGCCGGCTTTGCTGTCTCAAGATGGTGGTGGACAGCATTGAGATTGGAATGAATTCCCCTGATATTGCACATGTCGACATTTAGTGTGGTAGGAGTGTCAGGGGTTGCCGCTGGGTTTAACCTAATTCTCTTTTTTACCTTGCCCATAGAATCAAAGAAGCGTAAAGAGGAGGAGAAAGGTAGGGAATACAGTGATCTAAAAGTGACCCCTGGGACAAGGTTTGATTTCGTGACACCGTACTAACATGGGCAGAGTGTGAGTTGCTGGCGTGGCGGACGGAAGGGCCCCTGGTCCCCCCCGAGCGTAGACACCGGGTACCACTCCGGTCTCTTACTCCGGCACGGCATCCACGCGACGGGATTATGCGCCGGCTGGTGGGACAGCCTCCCAGACCAGAGGTTAGAAGTGTTGTCTGGGTTCGGGTCCCTGTACTATCCGGCGGGCGGCCTGCGGCAGGTCAGCCGTTTCACCAGGTCTCCCTGGCCGCCACGCCAACATATCACGTCAACTCAAGCGACGGTGCCTCAAGAAATTCATAAGACCCAGGGATACACTGAAGAGTCACTGTATATGGGATGAGGAAAGGTGGGAAAGGGAGGACAACTGGAACTCAAGCCCCCAGCCGGAACACGACGAGTCGTTTGGCGGCTGACTCATGCTCATGCTGTTCTATACGAAGTAATAGTACTTCAATGGTTTTGGACGAGATTTCCACTATTACTTACCGTGAAACTTCGAGGTAAAATAACTTTAATTTTAAAAGGATATCAAGTAAACTTCAAGCAGAATAAAAACCTAAAATCATCTAAGTAATTTAATCTACAGAACACTTTAACTATCTGGGTATCTAGGAAACATGACACACAAAATTGCATACAGAACAAATCACTGCAGTCATTTACCCTCCAAACGCAGTTCATAAAACGAGTCAAGAGCGAGTAAAAGTCGTCTAAAAATATATTTGTCATAGGTAACTTTGTAAACTATAGATAATATTATCACATAGTAACTTAAAGTAACAATTTCGAAGAATTTGAATAATTACATATTATTATAATAATATACTTACGCATATTATTACGCTAGAAGAGACATTTAGTAATAAGTAGATAACTAGACTTGCGTACTTTTAAAATTTAGTCTATAATAATTCCAGCATGATTATTTAGAAATGAGAATGAATCAGCATTTACAATTAATTTATTTTTACAATTAATTTATTATTTTCTTAACAGTTTAATTTATGACTCACTAGAACATTTCAACTTATTGAGCAACCTTTGAAATTATTTCTCCTAACTTAAAGTTTGAAAATCATTCTTCATACTGAAATTATCGCCCAAAATTTGGACACCTACACAGACCTTTTAGCATATTAGTGTGTAGTACCAGGTATTATGTAAGTATTATGTGATATTAATCTATACTAATATTATAAAGAGGAAAGATTTGATCGTTTGTTTGTATTAAATAGGCTCCGAAACTACAGAACCGATTTGAAAAATTATTTCACTGTTGGGAAGCTACACTAACCCTGGGTGACATAGCCTATATTATAATTTTTTACTATTTTTCCCGAAGCGAAGCGAGGGCGATTTCCTAGTTAATAATAAGGACGTTGGAAATATTTGAATTGATCAACTAGAAAACTATGGAGATTAAGCTAAACGTACTTAACTTGTTTTTTTTTTAATATTCTATGTGTGTGTAATTATGTATGTAGGTAGGTAGATACATTAGGTGACGAATAGGTACTAAAATCTTCTGTATCACTGCAGTATTTCTTGGGGTTCTTCACGGTATCTAAGTGGTGACCATTTCCCGCAGTCCCGCACCAATGCACTCTATTTAAATATTGTTTAATTTAAGCATAAAATGTATCTAATTTATTTTAATAGGTTTATTGAGAAAGCCACAAAGTAACTTCCTCATTAAATCTTTTAACAGCAGCAAGTACCTATATAAACGTAATACTCAGTAGAATAATGACGTTATGAATAGTAATAACGACTTTCATTTTACGTCAATAAAATTTTTTAATTTGCGCTGTACATTTTGTTTCCTTTTTGTATAGAGGTACATGTAACAAAATATTAATACCTAAATGTCTCATATGAATGACATTCAACATTTTTCTAAAATCGTGTCACATCATATTCATCATGTAAAATTGACGACCCCGTAGCTTACCAACCTAGCTAGCGAAAAGGGAGGTCCTAGGTTCGATTCCCATCCAGGGCAGATATGTATTTAAAATAATAAATAAATTTGGTCTTCGTTTTAACGTAAATAATCTCATAACAATCTATACATATTAATAAAATTGAAGAGTTTGTCTGTGATTTCGAGATAAATGATTTTTTCAAGTTGCAAATCGTTACTTGCACGATACCAACACCGAAAAATGAGTTTTTAAAATTTTTGTCTGTCTGTCTGTTTGTTTGTCTCCGCTAATCTCCGAAACCACTGAAGGAATTTCAACAACACTTTTACTAGGATATTGCAAAGTGTCCAACTTAACAACTAAGCAATTTTTTAGGGTTCCATACTAAAGGGTTCCTTAGGGATGGTTTGTATGGAAAAATAAAAAAATATCAGCTGATTTGTTTAAAACTATTAAAAACGTATTTTCCGTACAAAAAGAGTTATACATGCATTTCTTAGATTTTACTTATATTGCATGGAAAGGCCATAAAATGTCTTTAAAGGTTATTTTTTTCATTAATCCAAATCCCAATTACTGAGTGGATATCTATTTTTGTATTTTGTTTTTAAGAGCATATTGTTTGCGTACCTATGACCTCCAATATAATTTCAGCATTTTATAAATTTCACCTGGGAAGTGCTAGAAAAACGCAAATTAAGTCTGTATGAGTAACCGATATCCAATAAATAAAATTAATTATTATCTTGGCAACTAGATGGCTCTGTATTTGTTGATTCACGCCAACGACTTTAATACATACACCTTTAATATATAATATAATTATGTCTGTCTGTGATTTCAAAATAACTGCATTTTTCATGTTATAAATCGCTACTAGCACGATATCAAAACTTTCAAAAGCTTTTTAATTTTTGTTTGTCTGTTTGTTTGTCTTCATTAATCTCTAAAGCTTCCGTGAAACAGGACTTTACTACAATATTGAGTCTTCAACTTAAATTATAGACAATTTTTTAGGGTTCCATAACACAGCGAGAAAATAAAATATGAGTCGATTTGTTTTAAACATACAAAAACCTTTTCTTCACACAAATTGAGGCATAGGTACATACATTTCTTAGTTTTTTTTATATTTTGCAAGGTTGAGCCAAAGCGTGGCACTGGAGTACTTATTTTTTTACAAAACAATAATTCAAATACACATAAATATAATTTAAGTGTATGTCGATGATTTCGAAATAAATGATTTTTTAAGTTGTAAATCGATACTTGCACGATACGAAAACCGAGAAACGAGTTTTTAATTTGTTTTAAACTTACAAAAACTTTTTCTTCACACAAAATAAGGCATACATGCATTTATTAGTTTATTTATATTTTGCAAGATGGAGCTAGAATATGGCACTGAAGTATGTTTTTTATTAAATATCTATTTTTATATTCACTTTTTTAAATAATTAATTGCGTATTTATGGTCTCCAACGTAAATTTAGCATTTTTTTTTTATATTTCACTCTGGAAGGGGTTGAAAATCGTAATTTAGTGTTGTACAAATAGTAGACATTGAACAAATTGAATAATTGATAATAAAATACATAACTCCACTAAACAAAACGTATTGCGGCGTGTTAAATCAAGCTTAGGATTGTTCTTTGAAATAACTAAGTGTTCCGTGATTTTTAGAGTTCCGTAAAAGTAATGTTGTATTTCTGTTTTAATGCAGTCCTGAGGAACATCGTGTTGAGAGTGCAGAGTGCTGAATTTTCTCATTTTCTGTGAAGCAATATCTTCCCTTTGCCGAATTGTTGATTTGCCAAAACTATAATGTAATAAATTCGAAAATGTGTTGTTGAATTAACCTTAACTCTCTCTCTCATCGCTGAACCAATCTTGATGTGTTTTGGTATAGACATAGATTGTACCTTGGAGAACGATATAATTAAGACTACTTTTTTTAAAGTCTGGGTACCTAATGTGAAATACTGATGGATCAGCAAACGTCATCATACAATTTATTTATTCAATGTTATTTAAGTACTAAGGGAAAAGGGAAGGGTATCGTAGGAAACACAAAATTTACAAAATACTATGATGAAATAATAATAATAAGTAAAAGCAACCGGCTCAGTGCGAACTAGGGTTGTTGAACCTAACTTAACTATTTAGTAAAACCTAACATAGCTGTGTAACGAAAAGATAAACGGAACAAACTTAACTTTGCCGTTTAAAAACTGTTGTCCCCATATAATATGTATCGACATGTTCTGCAAATAGGTTTAAAATTTTTTTTGTGATACTTACAAATTCACAGTTTTAAGATTTTTTATTTAACCTATGTTTTACCTAAGACATATCTTCTCTTCTAGCCGAATGTTTTTTGATTGCCTTAACGATTCAGAATATTATATGTTTTCACAGCTCCTAGGGATTGCAGATCTGACTGTTGGATTAATTTTAATTTGTTACCTTCACGCGTTCCTGAGAAAAAAGGTCTTGAAATACGAACAGACAGACGGGCAATGGAGTAAGTGATCTTAAGGGAACCGTGTTTTTTCTTTTGAGGTAATGAACCCTAAAAATATAGAATCGTTATTTCGAGTATTGACCTTTCATAGTATCGTGGTTCTAAGGAGCGATCATGTTGCTTTAATAGTATGTTATGTAAGTTAAGTAAAGCACCTAAGATTTTTTCCGAAGCGAAGCGAGGGCAATAATTGCTAGTTACTTTAGAATATTAATCTGTTTTGAAGGTGTGTATATTTTTCAATGGTATTATAAAAATATTTATTCTGATGAATCTTAAGATACTTATACTTAATTAATAGATTCTTAAATGTAAAATTAATTATCTTCATCTCATTTAAAGATCAGATATAATATCTGATGTCGGAGCTCCAAAGATTCGTGTCAGAACGGATTTGTACCTAATGGATCATATTTTAAGATGTTGTTCTTTGATGTTGCATCACTCTAACAGAAGCATTAATGACCACTTACAATATCTGAAAGGGCTCCTGGACTGATTCAGTTTTACTAAAATAGATTGCAAATGGTGTAACAACAGTTATGAATGTGAAAGTTTGATGTTTGTTATCCTTTCACGCAAAAACTACTGATGAACCATTGAAGTATGATAATGTCATAAATAAATAAATAACGCTTCACACTCATTCCCTGTGTCGTGGGTGCCATGGACAACACACAAGACAAGGACATTAACACCCAGACCGAGAACAGAAATTCAAACTCATCATTTAAATTTCCGCCTCGCTGGGAATCGAACCCAGGACCCTTGGCGCGGCGATCCGGCATGGTAACCATTGCGCCACACTGGTCGTCATAGAACAGACATCTCGAACAAAATGTTTGTCCCGCCGCGCTCAGGAGGTTCGATTTTCAACATTGAGCCCCGGTTCTCCTTTCAAAATCAAACGAATCCATTGAAGGTTGAAGCCACGTGGCGCCAATGCATTGGGACATACATGGTGTTCGCGGTGTCGGTTCTATGCACTGGTAATTATACTTCAATGCGATGAACGGACCATCATGATATACCTACCAACAGCACACAGGTAGGCCATTATTTTAAATAGGATTTAGGATATAAGTACTTACTACTTATTATGCCGGATGCCGCTAGTGATCTGTATAGATTGAATTTAACATTTCTTCTATAGGGATTCCGTTTTTCTACGGCACATAATTATGGAACTCTATTAACCCTAGGTCGGTCGCGCTAGTTTTTGTAACTTTGTCGGTCGCATGGGGTCTTTAAAAGTCCCATTCATTTTATTGTTTTTTTTTATATAATTGCTTCAGATATTCTCATTTTTATTTATATATTAACAAGATAATAAGGTGTACTTTTAAATAAAAGCATAATAATCCCTTTAATATTTATTAGTTTACAGCAGTTTTAATCAAACTAAAGAAAGACGTTTTTGGCTCATTTTTGGTAACTTTACTTTAAATTAATATTAAAACAACAAATATTATCTTTTCTTTTTAAAATCAACATAAGCTATCAAAACAAAGACTTATTTTACCGAGATCACAAAAAAAACATAAAAATATTAAAATATAAAAGTAAATTTTTACACCTCATTTCGCTCGTCCGAACAGCTTGAGCAAAGTGAAGCTGCGTGTCTTGAATATATGTTTTGGCAACATGAATACTGCACACTGTAGACTATTTTCTGTCAATTGGTCGCGAGCAATACCCACACCTCCTTCTCGTCATCTGAGGTTGATTTTCAGATCGATTTTGCAGGACATCAGGACCAACAACCGCTCATAGCCTTGCGGCTTGCGTTGATCCTAAGTAATCGACAAAGTTAGGTGACCGCTAGTGGCAAAAAATTCTTGAGCGTTTCCGTGCTTCGGAGGGCACGTAAAGCCGTCGGTCCCGGTTGTTATCATATGATAAAAGTCGTTAAGCCATGTCGGAGGCCCTCGGGCGGTTTGAAAACTTCTGACACTCGGGTTGGCCACTAACCTCACCACCAATCCGCACTGGAGCAGCGTGGTGGAGTATGCTCTAGGCCTCCTGAAGAGGAGAGACCCGTGCTCAGTAGTGGGCCATTAATGGGTTGAAGCCAGGACAAACAAAGCGCTTTATGTGCTGTTGAAATGTTCATGGAAGGATGTTTATTGTGCTTCTGTATTTGTCATCAAAAAGTTGAAAAGACAATGTTTTAAGATTTTTTTAATTTTAAATTTTCTTAGGTTTCTAAGGTTCTTTATAAGGATCCATTTTAAGCTAAATATAACATATATAAGCGTCTGCCATCAAACAAGAAAAAGCTTACACGATCGGTCGCGTGGGGTCTTTCGAAGCCCATGCACAAAACAAACATCTATCATGCACAAGCGCAGCGCGCTAACTGAGTGGTAACTGCACTCTTTTTAACTTAAGTATATTTTAGGAAGCTACTGTAAAGTACAAGTTTTTACCTTTATTATTTAAAAAAATATGGCAATTTTCCCAAACCCCGTGCTTTTAAAGACCCCATGCGACCGACCTAGGGTTAATAAGATGTTATTTAAATATCTCGCAGGCATATCCCTCACTAGGATTTCCTGTGTCATGGATGGCATGGACAACATAAATCAGACATCTCTAACATCCAGGACCAGAGAAAGAACATTTATCAGTGACATAAATGTCTGCCCTGGCTGGGACTGGGAATCAAACTATGGACCCCTTGCTTCCCAGGTAGAGTCTTTAACTTACTACCAACTAGGTAACGGATGTACCTACCTAATTGTTTAATGAAAGAAGAATATCCATCGAAAATTGCTATTGTGGTCTTACATCCAAATCATGAATCACACTATCTATTGATAAAGATAAAATAGATACCGTATAAAAATCCGTGCAGCAATTTTTAAGATAGGAGAGTTCATTTCATACAGACATTAGTATTTTTTGTTATTCATCTTTAATGGAATAAATAATTCAGAAAATTAGGATATAAGGAGTGACTGGTGAGTGATGACACTACAGTATGATTACAATATACATCAACAACAGTTAGATATAAAACTGTATGTCAATAGAATCATTTAAATCAGGAGTCTATTTATGCGGGTAGTCGGGTAATACCCTATCGCAACGCAACTATTTGTCACTCCGTGATTCTAGGTCCGAGATTAGCTGTTACCATTATCTAGTAACAGGGTAATCTAAAGTAAACAGAAAACATTATTGAAAGCAATTAAGTATTCAGAAATAGTATGTACCTGGGTAGGTACATACTATTTCTGGGTATGTCTGGGTATGGGTATGTTCATATTTGACCAATGTTCCATGTGATTAGTTTTTATCGTATCTCCCGCTTCTGAATTACCCTTCCGTAAGAAACTTAGATTTCCTTTTTTATATAACCAATCCCAAAAGCTGAAGATTTTTATGATTTTCTACTGGTAACCGATTGGTATATACGTACTACGTACTTCATGTTTATTATTGAATTGAAGTATACATTTAAAATTAGCTTGTTGGAAAAGTTCATTATACTGCTCGTACTTATTTCATTGCATCGATTTTATATAAATGAACATGACGCGAGCTACGATACGACCGTGTCTTGGCACTCGTCCAACCAATGTTCCATTACAAAACATCTCGTTCAAGTTCATGTAAAATTCAAACAGGACCTCACGAATTGAAAACAATTATTAAATTGAAGAAAATGCACTGACTGAATATGGCTTAAACCCCCACAGCCACAATGTAGTGTAGAGTAGAGATAGAGACCTTACCAATGGAAGAAGCAAGCAGAATTAACCTGTGAAATTAGCTTCAGATATAATATTATTCGCAGACATCTTATTAGAGCTAGGTTAAAGCAGTTAGGTACTTACCTAGTTTTTGGGATTAAAATTGGATCTAAAATTAGACCTGTATATTATGATGAAGTGAAGTGAAGTGTTTTTTTTTTGAGTACCTCTGTGCCTTATTGGATATAAACATTAAATATAAAAATGAGTAGGTAGGTAAACTGGTACTATTTACGTAGTTATGTACCTACAGAAGTAAATTGAATTGAAATCAAGGAACAATGGAGCCACAAATACTGACGGCCAATTTTTACCAATACAAGCGTGATAGAGTCACTGTAGCGATATTATATTGCCTATTAAATTTCAATATTAAGTACAAATTAACGAGGGTATAAAGTAGATGTGCAGAATTCGGCAGAAATAGCCGATCGTCCATTCTCGCGTCTCGTCTGCCACGGGCTACCGGCCATTTACACTTGTCAAATACTAGTTAGTGATTACATATTTTCAATTCCCTTATTATATTTTCCCTTATCACTATATCAGTCAAGTGATACTTAAGTTGGTATTCTACAATATTCAGATAACTTCGAATGCTTCCGTTGCAAATCATGGAATTGATAACATATTATTGCATTGCACTTAGAAGCATTTGCAGTCGTAGCTACCTACTTACGCTCACAAGTAAACACCAATGGCTCCTGACGTAATTAATATTATGCCAATTTAACTAGTAACCTTCGCAATGGTTGAAGCGGGATACGTTTACAATTTATTACCCGTTATTAATATCGTCATCTGCAATTCTACAGTAACTCTATACTGCCGGGCGCCGGCATGCAGCTCCTCTGTTGATACATCACTCTTTGTCCTTGCACCGCAGTAAAGTTATTATGATGAATGCCTTTGAATTTCACATTCACGTCTAGAACAATTGTCCCGATAATCAAGAAAAGCGGTGTTTATTTCAAGTAATTCTTAACTCTGTCTGTCTATCCTTACCTTACCACTAGGGTTGCCAGATGGTCGGGATTCGTCTGGATTGTCTCATTTCGTATGATGTCCAGAGTCCCTACCAAATACAAATTGTCCCGACAATTCACTCTTCTAACATAACACGCTTGGTGCAATGCAACATGGTGGCTGGCCATGGGTGAGACGAGCGAGATAGCGAAGTGGCGAATTACCTAAATTTATGCGCATCGCTCGCCGGCCATTCTGATGTCTTAATTAGCCAAAAAAGTAATTATTTTAATTTTTATAATTTAAACTTCCCTTCGTCTTCATCTTACGGCGCAGTTCGTCTTTCTGGGGGACTTTAACGCTTGTCATCAAGACTGGCTGTTCCCATACCAAAGGACCGACTATGCTGGAAAGGAGACATGTCATGTCATTTTGCCACATCCCTAGGCCTCTCTCAGCTCAGCTGGTAAAGCAAGCGACTATGCTTGATATCGATGGCCATAAAGGATATTGCCAGGACCTTCTGCTGGCAACCAATCCAGACTGGTACACTGTTGAGGTTACTTCCCCACTGGGTCCCCTAATCACTGTCTGGTGAAATCTGTGTCATCATATTCCCCTCCAGACCACGATTGCCGTGGTACACAGCGAGTATGGATTTACAGATCAGCAGATTCGGATTGCATCTTATCCTTCTATTCGGATGATCGAGCTGCACGGATGCTATAACCGATGCGGTACGTCAAGCGATGGAACACTTCATCCCTTTCTTTGACGTCCCCAAAGGTGGTAAGGCTCACTCTTGGTTCAACGCCGAATGCACTCAGGCTGAGAAGCACATACATTCGGCGAACCAATCATGTTGATGGTTGATGCTCGAGACCCTCCTATAGCTCCGGATATCAGTTCCAAGAAAAAAATTTAAAAAGGCAATACAGTAGTAGTATTGTAGTAGTTCAGTGTCAACCGCATTCAACATATTGGTGCAAACCATTAAGAATAAAGAGGTTCTTAAATCCTTGTGGTGTCTAGACGTGAATAAAGCCAGTGGACCTAATGGAATCCCAGCGCTTGTGCTAAACGCTTGTGCCGCTTGTGCACCTAAGATTTCTCCTGTGCTGACACGTCTGTTTCGCCTTTCAATTGAAACTGGATCAGTGCCTAAATACTAGAAGCTTACCAACATGCAGACCGTGCCCAAGAGAGGCAGACGTGCTGACCCCGCCATCTATCGGCCTATCTCGGATTACTTCCATACTCTGCAAGATCATGAAACTTACATTGAAAAGGCACCTCATGGCATACCTAGAACAAAATGATTTCCTTAGCGACTGACATGACAGTAGGGTTTCACCTTTCGGTGAAAAATAAAATTCTGCAGTTTTGAACTCAAATATCTCAGAAAGTAGGTATTTCACTTACATTTCATTGAAGATAAATTTCATTGAATACTTTTTGATCGTATCAGTTACTTCGTCGATTGATAATGTTTTATAAGTGCATCACTGGCTGCTGAAACGAAGTTTTTTCAAAAAGGCGGTACTTGTAGGTTTGCCAACTAGGTTCAATGCCCTTTGCTAATCACATGGTCAGCGAGGATTTTTTATACAAACCTATCACACGTCGGCCGACGTGACGGTATACCACTTCAAGAGCGTGGTTCAAGTAAAGTTGTTTATTTGGAATTTAAATTTAAAATCACATTATTTATTATTCAGTACAAATTCACAACTCCTCAGTGGGGCTTCGAAATGTACATAGGTATATCAAACCGATACGTACTTCAACGATGACATCACAAAAGCAAAGTGGATTAAGTGACTCATGTTGAACAAGATTCACTTACAAATCATAAATATTTTCTGAGTGCAAGTGGGTCAAGCAGGTACATCATTGTTTGGTTAGAGCGGCTTCGTTCTTAACCATTCATTATCGCTACCTATATTTTGAAGGTCCCAACCTTGCAGGATATTAGAGCATTATGTAGGTCTTACTTAGACATACAAATACAAATACAAAAACCTTTATTAATTCCTTGATACAAACATTTTTACAAATATTTAAAAATAAATTAAATAGTACTATAATAATTAATGTAATACATTTTCTTAAACAAGTAGATTATATTTTAATTTATACAAGCCTTAGATTTTAATTTATAATTATTATTTATATATTATTTATTAAGTTATTATTCTTATAAATCGTTTTACTAATTATTATTATTATTAATAACATTAATTATAAAATGAATGTATGTCACATTATTATTATTATTATTATTTTATTTAAGGACCTCTGAACGAGTAAAGGTCTCCTCCAATTTTCTCCACCTTTCTCTATCTTTCGCTACTTCCATCCAGTTCTCTCCAGCCACTTTTCGTATTTCATTCTTCCATCGGTCTATTGGTCTTCCTCTTTTTCGTGTCCCATGTGGTCCGGTCCATTCCGTAGCCCTTTTCGTCCATTTTTCTTTGTCCATGCGTGCAATATGTCCAGCCCATTTCCATTTTAGTTTTTTACAGTGTTTTAGAGCGTCTATCACTTGTGTTACTTTTCTAATGTCTGTATTCCTCTTTCTATCTTGTCTTTTCAGGTTTAGAATACTTCTTTCCATTGATCTCTGACAGGTTTGAATTTTATTACAAGTATATTTATTAAATATCCATGTTTGGCAAGCATAAGAGAGGCATGGTAATATACATGAGTCTAGCACTTTCTTTTTTAATTTTACAGAAAGATTAGATTTGAGAACTTCTTTATTGCTCCAGAATTTATTCCAAGTCATGTTCACTCGTCGGTTTATTTCTTCACGGTGTCTGTGCTTATAAATGATATCTGTTTTCCTAAATAGGTGTACTTCTCAACATATTCTAATGGAGAATTATTTACAATCACAGGATTTTTTGTAGCATTTGTCATGATTTTAGTTTTTGTAGTGTTAAGTTCTAGACCTATTTTTACTACTGACGAATTGTAGCTCGTTAACCATGGACTCTATTTGTGTGGCTGTTTCTGAAAAGATTATAATGTCATCGGCAAATCTAAGATGACTTAAATAACTTCCATTTATAATTATTCCTTTTTTGTCCCATTGTAGGGTTTTCATGATACTCTGGAGAACCTTACTTAGACATATAGTTACCTTAATATACTAAGTTAGATCCACATATCTACAAGTAAGATATAATTATCTCATAAATTAAATTTTACAATTATGTATTGGTAAATACATAGTAATATTATATTTTTACTTAAATCCTAATATTATATTATTATTTTTGATTAAACTGTTTTTTTAAATATTGTAATATATATTTTAAAACAACAATAATATTGTAATACATGTCTATATTTGTCATTGCAGTATTTTATCGATGTACATGGAATAAAAGGCTTTTTTATTTTTATTTTTATTTATAAATACGTAGTAAATAAAGTCTTTTTTTACCTATTTCAGAAATGTATAAATACGTTGATAATATAAACAGTTATTTAATTTGAACATGATTCTATACAAGGGTAATAAAATCACAATGGTTCAAGAACAAGTCAATCTTGAGTTATCTGCATATACATATGACCTAGAAGATTTAATGTCATACAGTCCAACTACAGCTGCACTTTGTTTACAGAACCTACTATCGCTGAATCAAGTGAGGCATTTGCCTTTACAGTGTTATTTAATCGGTTTATTACTAAAAATGGAAAAATAAGGTAGGTTAAGTAAATCAATCATATTTAATTTTAGTTCACTTCGATAAATAAGAAAGATAAGTGAAGATTTAGTTAACAATGCACAGTGATAAGTCAATGGTGTATCTAGTAAAGATAAAATAAAATAAATATTCAACAATCAATAATGTTCAGGTATGAAATGAATTCCACAATTTTGCTGTTAAAAACTGTTTCAATAACAAAAAAAACTTATGAGTACACCTTCTATAATATACACATTACATTATTACATTATTTACATTTTTCCTTGGCGTCACATGGAAAGACAGGGTGACAAACTAAAAAGGAGGGTACTAGAAAGGGCACAATTACCCAGCCTCACTGCTATACACAAGTACAGAAGGTTGAGATGGCTAGGGCACGTGCACCGTATGGCCCCCAATCGTTTACCATGACGAGTCATGTCATGCTTGGAGTCATAGCTGACGGTAAAAGAAATGATGGCAGACCACTACTGCGGTTCAAGGATTATGTCAAGCGTCTATAGTGTGGGGTACCGTTAAAAAGGTGTTCCCAAAAATATTATGGGTCTTGTAAGACCATTTTTGGAATTAGGATTAGGTGTCCGTTTGCGAAATATTTGCTTTAGTGTTAATTTTGGTTAGGGTCAAGTGTCCCCCCTGCTGGCTAAACGGTTGGAGTCGGACAAATGAAAAAATTATCAAAAATAGGTTACATGATGAATTTACAAGGAAAACTATCACGGCTATGTTAGCATCAGTAGTTAATGAGTAACAGTCGATAAACTTACTACTTCGAAACCCTACATTGCGCGTGACCTGCAGGCACTTGCTTGATATATTTGTCAGCATAGAATAAAGTAACGTTGTATTAATCTGTGGTAGTTTCAGTAACGTTGCATTAATCTGTGGTAGTTTCGTAGATCTGTCAAATTGACATGACGTTGAAGTACGATGTCACTCGGGAGACGGGGCTCCCCCGGTGACGCGAGGAGAACGAAACACAATAAAATGGCGTGCGTACAATTTACAAAAATAAGTTTCAAGTTATACGATATCGCGAAGTATAAGCGAAGTTACAAGTCCAAACTAAATAATGAGTAGTACCTAGAACCTACAGGCAATAAAACAAGAATGTGTGTGTGCCTGGAATCCTGTGTTTTATTTAGCATCCTGACATACGCCCACTGGGAGATATCCAAAGGAATATCTGGTAGAAGAATCTACAATACTGATACCCATCACCCACTATGCCCCGCGCCGGCCATTCCAAAGCGGAGACGATATCAGTACGTGGGATTGAGAACTCAAGAAGAGAAGGATTGCATGAAAATTATGAACCATACCTACGTACAACAATGGCGAATTGTAACATTGGTTCGACGTGAAGATTTACGATCTCGAACAGTACCTACTTACAAAACAAATTGAATCAAGCGATTACTGCATACTGTTTGTTTTTCAAGAATGTGAAGTATTATACCTGCTAAAGTAATGACAATCAAGCAACAATCCAATGATTGTACGAATTATGTAGTAAGCTGTAAGATGATTATTATGTTATCAAGACTAGCGTGTTCCCGGTCCCGATGATCACGACACAGGGTCTTGACTTGTGGTCTGCATTATGACATGGATCATTCAGGTAATCTGTATCGTATTCTTATGACTTTAGTGAATAACAGAGTTTGAGAATTGAGTTGAAAATTAAGAATTGTGATAGTCGATTATAACCAAGTATTATTAAATAATAACAATCACTACAAACTTGTTATATTTGGGTATTTTGTCATATTTCAATGTAAATTACATTGATTTGTATCGGTAACATAGAGTTGTTGCATTAGACACAAGACACAACTTGATTTCCATGGTTCTTGGGAAATTAAATGGTCATACACCAGGTAGAAAATACCTAAAAGATAGTTCAAGTTATGATAAAACTATCATTAACATTTTTAACAAAATAGTTACTTCGATGAACATTTAATTGAATTATTATTTGATGTTCAAACGTTTCTGAAACATGATTGCATATTAATAAGGCAATATTATGAAAATTGAAATTCTGAAATTACTTAATTCTAATAAAACTAATTGTTGTCTCTTTTATGAGAAGTTAAATGATACTAAAACACAATAACTTGAATTGAGTAAATTGAAAAGTTATTATAATCATTGATGTCTAAGTTTGTTTTTGTACATAGTTACATTGAGATTATTTAGGGGTATTTGACCAAGTAATTATTAACATGGAAAGAGGTTCTTGTACATAGATGGCATATTATGTGACAAGAAGTTACATGTATACCCTACATAAGGATTAAATGAAATGGTTATAGTTACATTTGGTAACATTATTCAATGTTAATTCATAATTCATTATTATGACAAACGGTGATGAGAATTGTTACCGTTGGTCATTGGGTCATTGTTGGTATACTGATCACCATTTTTTGAATACGGTTTAATGCTTGTGTGTAATTAACAATACAGTCAGTTGATACTTCTATGGACATAGTACCTATGTCTGAATATAAAAATCAAATTTGAGTTGGCCATTTGTCGGATAAGGTTAGTAAAGATGTGACATAACATGTTGATGTGATTGATGTGATATAAAGACATTGGTGTTCATAAATTTGAAAGTAATTAGAAGCTTGGTTATTGTGAACATTATTAATTTCAACTATTATTATTAAAATAATATACAGGGTGTAAAAATGAATGAGTGAAATAAAAAGTAATGATACTTATTTCAAAATATACAGGGTGACAATAACATGAATGTGAAATTCTGTGAGACAAGTTGAGTATTAACAAAAAATCCTGGATATAATTAAGTTTCTTTAATTGTTATTTTAAAAGATTTCTTATGGAGATATGATAACATAAAAGTAAAAGATACCTCAAAGTACCGTTTTTGTTGAATGAAAGTACAGTTTTGAGATAATGCTAATTGTAGAGCGGTAGACACATACCATGGCTGTAGGTTTTTACAAAGCTAGTAATTTCTGTTACACTTAGTCTTCAGTGACCGGGCTTTGTAGAAACTATTTGGTCCTCGGTGACATATGGTCCTTGGTGACAGATGATCCTCGGTGACAGATGGTCCTCGGTGACAGATGGTCCTCAGTGACAGATGGTCCTTGGTGACAGATGGTCCTCGGTGACAGGTGGTCCTTGGTGACATGGTCCTCGGTGACCAGTGGTCCTTGTTGGCCTGGATTTTGGGGAAGCTACTAATGTGTCTGTGATGGTCCTCGGTGGCCTTGGGTTTCTATGAGGTTAGTAATGCCTGTTACACTTGGTCCTCGGTGACCTGGACCTCATAGAAACTATTTCCCCTGTTGTTTTGGTCCATGGTGACCCGGGTTTTTATGAGGTTAGTAAGTGATGTTACATTTGGTCCGCGATGACCCGGACCTCATAAAAACTAATCCACTCTATGACGGTCCTAGGTGACCATGTGAAAAGTATGTCAAGAGTGAAGTACTCACACAAAAATGATGGTGAGTAAGGAGGTTCTAGGTGACAGTGGTGTGACACAAGATGTCATGTAGCTGCTTGGTCAGCAAGCCATGATTGTTGTATGTGATCTAATTTTGTGATTTAAAAGCATTGAAGAATTGAATGTACAATTGAAGTACTTGAGTTATTATTATTGAAACTTATGAGGTACCTTTTCGTGTCAAACATAGGCTTACTACAAATGAAACCTGTAGACAATTATCATGATATTATATGGGGTTTATGATGCCATAAATTGCAAATTGTAGCTACTACTGAGACAGAAAATAATGTGGTCCTATGTTGTATCACATGGATGATAACGATATGGGTGACAAAAACTGTCCGTAGTTGCTAGGTCAGCTGGTTATTGGAGTAAAGAACTTAGTATAGCACATGGGTGATTATGATATGAGAGAAATGAGCTGTCTGCTTTATAAATGTTGGTGATAACATTTTCTGACATATTGTTTGAAAGTACTGATCAGAAATAGTTCTAAACGAAAACTACGAAGTAGAAATGTTAATGTGACTTAGCGACATGACATTATTTGAAATTTACTTTTTGGTGATTATAATGATTTAAAATTGTAATACATCACCATCCATTAACTCATTCAGATAAACTGAACGTTAATCGGAATGGACCGTGGCGATTGTTTAAAATTGTAGTTTATTTTAAATTTCTGAACAGTATTTGACTATGACTTCATAATAAGTCAGGACGGGCCGAACGTGGAGAGATACTTGTGTTGTGTTCTGTTGTTGTTACAGGTAATCTCCAATGTCTCATGTGTTGCGGCAGATGAAGCTACGCCTCTAGTCAATCATGCGGTTTTAAGATGCCGAGTCGAGTTTAAAAAATAATTCGTTAGTTTTGTTGTAAAAAAAAAAGGTGTTGTTATGGAGTTTCTTGCGCTGCTTCTTCTCCATAGCGATAACATATTCCGAAGCAGTGGTAGTTTATTTAAAAAATGTTGAAAGATTTTTTTTCCAAGCACGCATTTCTTGATAATATGATGAAGAGATCTTGAGTAATCTTTGATAATTTCAATGGAGTTAACTTCTTGATGCTAAAGCTGCTCACACAAGGATGTGTGAAAAGTCAGGTTGGCCGTGTCAGCATAGAATAAAGTAACGTTGTATTAATCTGTGGTAGTTTCAGTAACGTTGCATTAATCTGTGGTAGTTTCGTAGATCTGTCAAATTGACATGACGTTGAAGTACGATGTCACTCGGGAGACGGGGCTCCCCCGGTGACGCGAGGAGAACGAAACACAATAAAATGGCGTGCGTACAATTTACAAAAATAAGTTTCAAGTTATACGATATCGCGAAGTATAAGCGAAGTTACAAGTCCAAACTAAATAATGAGTAGTACCTAGAACCTACAGGCAATAAAACAAGAATGTGTGTGTGCCTGGAATCCTGTGTTTTATTTAGCATCCTGACATACGCCCACTGGGAGATATCCAAAGGAATATCTGGTAGAAGAATCTACAATACTGATACCCATCACCCACTATGCCCCGCGCCGGCCATTCCAAAGCGGAGACGATATATTATTATAATTCATATTAATCGATCTCCTTTGTAGCATGACCAACAGACCAAGTAAGGGTAGGCGTGTGAGAGCTGGTCGTTCATCCGTCCATCCGTCACGGAACAATTGTGATCGCTCAAGTGGAATCAAGTGCACTAAACTTCCATTACTTTTGTCAGTATTGCGCCTACAGACATCCGTTAGCCCGACTGTGAGAGCCGAGAACTCCTGGCCTGGCACAATGGAAATTGGACTCCCGAACATAATAGACTTATTAACCCTAATTGAGTCTGAGAGTTCAGTATAAAAATATCGTGGATTATATAAGGAGCCCACTCGGATAGAGTAATAAATCATGACTTATGTGAGTTGTATCCTACAGCAAGGTGGACGTGCGCTTATGGAACGTTTTCCTTGTCGCTGTTGGATGTACGCTATACTACATAATATACCTGTCTCCTACGACATGTTACCTATTATACTTACGTGTCTCATACGTTATTGAAAATAATTTTATAATTGCTGTGTAGATAGTTAGCGATGCAATGTAAAGTATTTATCTACAGAGGAATTTCTACAAACACAACAATAAGAACAAGGCTATTTTACTATCGTTAGCAGTCAGTTAGTTTGCTCAACTTCACTGCAGTCGTATACTCGTCAGATCAATAAAATAAAATAGATAGGAAATAGATATCTAATATTACTATCTAGGTAATGTAATTCCATCGTCATGATAGCGTCGTCATGATGTGCTTCCTTCAATTGGTGCCCCTCATTTCCACAACGCATTGCGGTTGTTACTGAGTACCTGTATGTTTTTTTTTTTGAAACGGTAAGCGTAAAGGGCGTATTTTAAAAGTGCCATGTCACTAATCTTCATTTTTATCACATTCTCGACTTTTGAATGAAGCGACAACGATCTGTTAGCTATGTTTTTCGATCTTGATTGATGATCACTTAAGTGAGCGTTTCTATTCTTTGAGCCTAACGTCAAAAAAATGTCAAAAAATAATGATTTTTTTTTATTTTACTCCAGGTCATTGCGGTCTTTTATGAAAAAGGGCAAGAAGAGAGAACAGCCAATACAAACACATCACACAACACAGGCGCATCAACCCAGCTACAGTAACAACAAGCCGTCCAACCATCAAGTGAATGGAGACGAAAGTCCGGTGGTATTCAGAAGAGCTATGCAATGTAAGTATAATTTTCTCTTTCAACTAATGTCAAATCCATGACTAATTTAATAAAAGTATTTTTTTTCTACATCTACACAGAAATAATGATATTACATTTTATATTTTCAAGTTCTACGTAGCTGTCGGCATTTAGTTCGACGCTTTTATCGTCAGCAAATTGCCATAGATAAGTACCTACAGTGATCAATTGTTGTGACTAAATTAACAAGTAAAAAAGTGGACCCAATATGGAACCTTGAAGCACCCTCCTGCTATAGTGGTTTAGTTAGAACACTCAAGCTTATTTTTCCCACTAAAAGTATAATCTGCCGTTTTTAATAAGTATGCTAAAATACAAGCCCCTACCTACGCATTTCAATAAGTAAATAAAAATGATTGACTTTATCTATACTCTCGAGTCTATGGTCAATCTCTACCTACCTAGTACCTACAATGTAGAGAATAATATGAGAAAAATTATTAAATGTTCTTTGTTTTATGATTATTTATTGGTTCTATGCTAGTATGTAGACAACAACAACAATATGTAGAAAACAGTGACTATAAACAATAAAAACATCATAAATTATTTTTCCAGACTCTTCAATGTCTCGGAGCACCGCACCGGTGGCAGTGGCCGACCGCTACGTGTATGGCGGTTCCGTGACACCGCTCCCACGCTCGCGATTTCAGGAGCGACTTCGCAGTTCTCAGCAGGAGATTAACACATCAGAGTATGTATCATTGTGCAACACACTTAACCTGTATTGATTAGTAGCTGTGCCCGACTTGATATTCGTTGACATTATGATAACTAGAGTGATATCTTTGTTTAAGACAGTTACGACTTACTTATCCTACTTCCTGATAATTCCTACTAAATCCATTCATATTTTCCTACTAATAAAATAAATGCGAAAGTTAGTGAAGATGTTTGGATGGTTGGTTTTCCATCACGTACTAACCATTATACGGATTTGATGAAACTTGGCATACAGACTGACCATGTCCAGACCACTCTTCTGCGAAGCCGCGGATGCAAATTATGTAGTAATATTATGTATAATTCGAGACCCAGTACCAGCTAACGAATTCTACTAAATTCCGGAGTATAATAAGAACAATGATTCAATTAGCAGATCCTTGACTCGTAGTTAATAAACATTTCATTATTTTCAGAGTAACACCAAGAATGGCCCGAAGCGATATAATGGGGTCCCGACTCAGCGTGGAAAGCACAAATCCCTTCGATGAAGACAGCCCTGTACCGCCAGTGCGAGCTTCACGACGCAAGAAAAAGCGAGCGGCACCACTTCCTCCGTTGGCTGCAGTAGATACACCAGAACATAAACCAACGGTAATAAATATACAGATTAATGTAATAATCTTCTAACTGAACTTGCTATCAAATAGTTTAAAACAATATTCCAATTTCATTTTACAGATTGATAACACTGGCTTAGAACTAAGAATAACAGAAGTTGAAGATAAAACATCCCCCAAAAAGAATGCCGATGAAGAAATAGATGAATTCAATTTGAAAATTGAACTTAAAATCACTGAAGATGAAGATGTAAAGCCTGAAGAAAATGTTACTGAAGTTCGTAAGGACATAGAAGATACACCTAAAGATGAGACAATCGCAGAAGTGCCTAGCATTCCTGAAAGTAAACAAGCACCAGATGAAAATAAAAAAGAAGTTGATGACAGTGAAGAAAAAGACAAACAGAATACTGTGGAAAACAAAACAGAAATTGCAAAATGTACTGGATCAAAAGACGACAGTTGCAGTGAAGAATCATTCCCTAAAGTGGATATCATAAAATACAGAAGAAATTCCAGCGTGAATGAAGATGAAATCAGATTACGCCGCGGTAATTTAGAAGATTTTCATTCACTTTCGAACAAAAGAAGCAAGAGTCTTACAAACACTTTTGATGGAATTTACGTGGCTTATGATATAAATTTAAATGAAAACAGGAACGTAGACATTAACAGCAATGAAGAACCACGAAAAGTGACTTGCAAAGTATACGACGATGTAAGAAAAAAGAGCATTGATACTATTTCGAGCACAGAGAAAGAATTTATGGAAATAGATATAGCTACAAGAGAACTTGAAAGAGAAATCAGTAAATTGAATTCTGCGTTAGTCGAAGATGACATAATTATTGAGGAGCGGCCGTCTGTATCAGACATCAGAAGAAAATTTGATAGAAGTGACACATCACCAAATCCAATACCAAAGCCTAGGAGAAGTCATTACGGTGATTCACCAGTGAACGGTAATGTTCAAACGTAAATAGGAGATATATATGCATATAAATATTAATATAAATGAAATTTAGAATAACACATCCATAATTAGGAATTGTTTATAATTATCATTAAAAGTTGAAAATTAAGATTAGATCTCAAAATTCCTATGTAGTTTCTAAGGACGGGAACATGCAATAAAAGTATGCTAACATAATTAATTATAGATAATTATTTTCAATCCTAATAGGAATATTTCTCGATATAATCAATTACGTAGTCAATTTTGTTATCTCCATTCATCATTCAATAATCCAGCAGATAAAATATATGTATGAAGTCTTATGTAAGTATTAAGGAATACCGGTCGAGATAGACCTAAAATTTTGCTTACTCAAGTGAAGATTGGAGAATACAATATTATTATCCTTCAGATATCTCACGAATACATCAACATAATAGGGATGATGACTAATTTTAGGATTCAATTTTATTTTATAGATAAAACCTCAATACTCACGAAAAAAATATTATAAAAATAATAATCTTCAATTTAAAAACAAAAATTGAAAAATAAAAATCACTATCAAATTTCTCACCAAAAACGTCACGTGACGTCACTAAACTATATTCAATACTATCTGTCTACTAAGTTTGTTGAATTTCCATATAAAATTGTTAAAATGACGTCATATTCTCAAAATGGCGTTTGAGATCACGTGACAGTGAGTACAATTTTTAACATTTTAAATTAATGATATTTAATTTATTGTGATTGATTTCAATAAAATAATCATATTTTAGGCCTTTAAATGTTACCACTAATATTTTAGACATAAATTTATATTAATTTATAATTAGTGTCAACATCCCTATTATAAATATATTCATCACTGACACACACGACCATTATATAATTACTTCCACTTCTAAGGTGTATATATACCTAACTTCACAAAATGAAGAATATTTTTATAACAATTATAGATGAATAAGAAATGAATATTAATTTATCTTTGTCAAAAGGTTATTAGCAAATTGAAATCTGTTAATGATGATGAGATTTATAGAGAACAAAATAGCAAATGCAATTGTTATACAACGCATAAATACGTAATTATTACATAATATATTTTTATTGTTAATTATTAACTAAAAACATATTTGCCATAAATTATTTAAATGTAATACCAGCGTTTGTGATATGCAATATGTGATAAGTAAATAACTACGTATTATTGTCTAACTAAATCTAACTTAAAATAATTTCAATGTTAGATTTGCAGTTTGTAAATGTTTTGTACCAACAAGCCATATTTTCTTAAATATTTGTTTTAAATCATGCATAATGGTGCTGGGGCCAGCAATATAAGATGCAACTCTCTATACATTACTATCGGCAGTATATTATGACCGTCGTCCGTCAGTATAATTTGGATAGAGAACTTTTATATTTTTATAATCTCATCGCACTAGGCCATTTAACACAATATGAAGGCTTGTGTTTAAATGCCTACCAGAAATGCACTTATATTACTTCTAATAAATTCGAAATACCTGCCAAAACCGAAAAATTATCACCAAATTGTGTTTCATGACGTATTGTAGAAATTAAGCTAATTTCCTTTTTATTGCATGCCATAAAAATATGCAAGAGCCGTTAAAGTTAATTTCAGACCAAATATTTTAATTATCATTGTGAACCATAACATACTGCTTAGTGCTTACAAATTTAACGCATTATTTTTCGGTTTTTCATTCACAAACAGGTTTCCGAACGTCTTCGGCGCTGCGGAAAGCGGGCTGCACTCCGCCCTTGCGTAACAAACTGCAAGCATTCCATGCTCGCCTAATGATATAAGACGAATCTAATGATATAAATCCGTTCAGCGATTTGAAAGATACGAGTTAATAAAAAATATTACATTCATAGTTCATACACACGAGATAAGCCTTCTTGACGGTCGGGGAAAAATAAACTAAGAAAATGTTATTTTTTTCATGCATCTTTGCAATCAAGTCAAGGTAGAAAGACGGTATTTTAAGTGCATTAAGTCATAACAAAAGAAGTCATGTTACAAATGTACTAGAATTGCGTTTATGTTATATAATTAACACCACATTTGGGCTATGTAATTAATGTTGTTATCCTTTGTTTAAAATATAAATTATATTACTTTACTGGTGTCTTTAATTTATTTACCCAAAAAAAAAACAAATGTATTATTAACATGTATTTTATTAACATTGCAACAGCAACTTATAACTGTCGTAAAATAAAGTAGGTACCACAGACTTAAAAAAAGAACCAGACAGATTGTCAGCAACAAATTCAGTGAGGCACCCATAGTAATACCAACTCCTCTATTCGTACAAGTATCACACGTACACATTAACACCATGCTGTTATTAATCGGCCGCCATTACCGCATCGAATGGTCGGACCGCACTAAAAATTACACATGGTAAGCGGGCGGCGTCACTCTCGATAAGACAAGATGACGTCTGGTTCTTTTTTTAAGTCTGTGATAGGTACCTACAGGAAAAGTTGTTTAATATACAATTTGATAAATATTTTCCTTACATATTATTTTATTTGCAATGCAAATTCTTCACTCTTCCCTTCTTATACTTTATAAATCTCGGTAAATTTGAATTAGCCGTGGTAACAAGAACTTTGTATTCTTTTGGAAGTTTTTTCTGTTGCCTTGCCTGAAAATAAATTGAATAGGTAAACAAAAATAATCAAAGTTGTAGTAGAATATTGTTTAATTTAATTTTATGTACAATATCCAATAATTGTGTAAATTATTTATTGTTTAACAGCTATAAATGTGTAAATTAATACTCATATTTCGAAAATCAATAGCTTTAAATATTACTTATTTTTTTCCAACAGAATGCAAAGTAAACTTAGTAAATGATATTAAGATATAAACTTAGCAATCAATTTATTAACATAAATATTTAAATAACTTGAAAATTTCGTCCATGCAAAAATATTTATTCTTGATCCTCTACTTCAAAAACTGTTGAAAATTGCATTTACGAATTCTATAAAAGAGTTAAAAAATCTGTACCAAAAAAAAACATGCTATAAACAAACCTTATTTTTTAAAATCGGAGCAAGTATCGCCAATTTGTCAACTAAATTAACTTTGACGGCCAAAATATCTGTTTCGTCCTCTGAATACAAGTCTACTAGAGTATCAATGGCTTCTGCTAAGACCCACACCTCATTTTCTTTATGAGCTTGTTCTAGTATAAACTCAGTAATAGTGCATATTACATTTGATGATGTATCATTCAAGTTGTTCACTAATAACAAAGCTAGAATGCCTATCATTCGGATGAGATTTGATCGTATCTCTGGCATTTGGCAATCTTTTATTCCTGTCAACATCATCTGTAATTAAAGAATGAAAGAATTATGACTAATGAGTAGTTAAAGAAAGAAAGAAACATCTTACATAAAAACAGATGCATGATCAAAAATAAGCAATGAGAAATAAATGCGAAATAAAAAAGATACTTTTAGAATATATTTCTAGTAATCAATGTTTTTACATTGTCTTTATCCAATTTATTAAATTGTGTTTAAGTGACTAAAGTCATTGACTCAATACAAATGGAAAGTGAATAATACTAATTGTAATTTGACATTGAATTTTTTGCCACAATCTTACCTATCACTCTTACCTCAATGTCAGACAAGGCCAAATCACTGAATAGATTGCAATCACTGACATTTCCATTGCTCGTAAATTTAATTTTATCCAATGCAGCTCTCATCACAGCCGTTGCAGACTCTACAAGATTTAAATTGGTGTCCTTTTTGAAGATCAACTTCCCGGTGTCCACCCAAATCTTGTAAATACCATTAACCCCACCAAGATTTTCTATTGGTAAAGCCGATAGCATGTTATTTGTACACAATAAAGCTTTTGTTTGTAAATTGACTAACCTGAAATGAAAAATTACTAATTATTAATAGAAATAATTTGTAATCATTAATTAGTAGGTTAGAAATTTAATAAGTTTTAATGATAAAATACAAATTCTGTATCATTATTTTTAGTAATAATTTCCAATTGGCTAAAACTGGAATTTGAATGTCACACGGACACCATGCACCAAGATATAAATTTAATGTGTATTTTTAATGTTACTATAAGTAAATTATGACAAAGTTAATTCTTACTTTTTGCAAATGAGTTCAGAACCTTCATATTCTTTAAATATTAACATGACATTTTCTGCTGGTAGCTGGGTTCGGGCCCATATTTTATCAAATATCTCTAGTGATGTGAGAGCTTCCAGCAGGTTAGTTGGCAGTTTATCCTCAGCGAGCATTGTTCCTTCACCAATACAATTTTCTTCTTCATCTTCAATCTCTTCACTGTCAGATGACTCACTATTGCCTGTATCATCACCATCTAAAATTTAAAACATTTTAACAATATAGAAATGAATAAGAAAGATACATCAATAATATTTTTAGAAATAGCCTACAAACAATTGCATGATCCACATAGTAGTGTGGCTATTGTCGCCCAGACATCAGCAACACCAAAGGCATCACTGATATGTTGCTGCCAAGAAAGTGATACAGAAGATACAGAAAGAATAAAACTAGCTATATATCAGCTAAAAAGGCTGTAGTATAAATGGCAACTAAATGAAAAAATATATAATAATTGAAAAAAAAATTACCATCACAAGAACAAATATTTGCTAATATTTCAATAGCAGTTTGTTGGGCATCCAACATATGGGATACCGACTGTAGTTGATTCTCTAAAAGTTGAGCTTCTTTTCCCTTTGGTACATCTGCCTTATCAGTACCTTGAGTCAATGGCACATTGCTTGATAATTGATGGCACGCTAATCTGTGATCTATTGACAACGTCTTAGCTAGTATAGACATTATTTGGTTTATCACATTAGTTGGCAACTGGGCAATGTTTCCACCAGAAACATTTATAATAATGCCTGCAGCCAAGGTATTTATTAACAACATAGTTGGTTCTGTCTCATTGAGCGCTAAAAGTTCTCGTAGCTGTCTTTCACATGTAGTCTTCAGCTTTTCATTTGCAATTGGATTGTCTTCAACAATGACAAACAAGCACTGCATAACAGCTATAACTATTTCATTACCAAACACAGCCAAATCCAGGTATCGTGGCAGAATGTCCAGAATTCGGGAGCTCTCAACATATTTTATTGCTAGCTCTGAAACCAAAAAAATAAATCACATTAAAACCACAATTAAAAACAGTCACTAGTTACTTACCTAACTACAAAGCAGGATGGAGAAGTGTAAGTTGGAGGTCTCTAGGATTTTATTATTTACTCGATAGGTAAAAATAAATATCTATTATAAACACCATATTTTAGGTTAAATATGCAATAACTTAAAGATGGGCTTATACTATAGCATTATGCAATAGTGGGTAATCAGTAATAATAATAACAGATAAATAATGAGCATTACAGTTTTTTAGTTCATAATTACCTGAGCTTTCACACAAATTCATTAACAGATTAGTACAGTGAATAAATGTTTCAACATCTTCATCCTTATGTTTTAAGTTTGTTGGTGTCCAACATTCGCCATGCTACAAATAGAGCAAAATTAAAATAATAATATACATTGTTAATGCCATTGAGAAGTCAATAAATTCTTGTGATCACTAAAAATATTTAAAATTCGACTTTCCTGCATATAAGTTTAACTTACAAGGCATTTACTTTCTCTTATTGGTTTAAATATAAGAATATTTACCTCGTGAAAGTAACAGGTGAGCGGCGTCATCACATCTTGCTCCATCATTGCATCACATGCTTCTAGATGGATAGTTGAAAGGTTCCTCAGCACGCCAGCAGCCGCGTTGCGTACGGATCCTACGACGTCCATCATCAACGGGGCCACAACCTTAACCAGGCTCCGATTGATGACTTGCTCTACATTATCAGGACTTTCGATAAACAATGCCAGTGTTTGCAGCCCACAGTATTTCTCCTCAACATTTACAGACTGAAAAAATAATCTCCTTGAATTAAAGTGCCTATCTAAGGAAAAAGACAACATAATTTATAACACAAACAAATACATAATATTATAATATTATGAAATTTATAGCCATCTACCTACCTGCAGCTGGTCCAAAATGGTTTGCAGTGCAGTTTCCTTAGAATCGAGTGGCACTTCTTCGTCGGATACATCGTCCACTGGAGCGCTTTTGGATTTATGAATCTTTCGTTGTCTTATTTTACCCATGATTAAACTGTAAATTAAAAATCTTAAACAGATTAATACATATAACCTAAACACTTGTTTTCCACGCTTGCGGATGCCGGATAGATCTTGTCAAAGTCTTGTCACTGATATGACATTGACACTGACATTTATATTTTGACAATCAACCATAGGTTTTACCACAGATTAGTAGAGTTTTTGTCTACAGACCCATATAGTATAAACATGACGATGTGTGTCCAAAAAGCTTTTATTATGTAGTGTTTCAAGCAAGTCTGCAGTTCGTCGCTATGTATATAGTCGAATTCATAATGACGTGAAAAGTTACATTACATCTGACAGGTTTATGTGGAGTCGTTTTTGAGTTTAATAATAATAATAAGTTTTTGAGAATATTGCAATAAGTAGTATTAAGAGGGCTATCACAAAATCGAAGCGCTCAGGTTTAGGTAAATTTGACAACTCGCGGCAAGGAACGCGCCCGTGTGCGTCTAATGAAGTACGCTTTACACACATACAAACCACTATGCGTCGAACGCCAGGAACAAATCAACTTGATACTTGCTTTGGAAATAAATTAAATTAAGTACCGTACTATTTTTATAATTCGTGAAATATTGTTTGAGTCGATTAATGTTATCAGCTATCACTTATAACGGCTTTTTTACTATAATGTAAGGAAATGAATGCAATGTAATGTTGTTTCTACAGTTTGAATAATGTTGATACAGTTTGGTTAGTAGTAGGTATAAAGGGCATGTGATGTGTTAAAAGGGGTAGTTCAGTTGGTAATTATATCATAAATCCACATTTAATAACTTCATCACTATGTATAAAACCCTTAAATGTGTATAGTTCGAGATAACGTATAAATGAATAGGTACAATTGGTTGATAAAAACAAAGACTGAATAAAAAGTATATTTTGTACCAAATTTTTCGCCATGTTTGTCAATTCAAAGTAATTGATTCATAAAAAAATTTAAATTTATAATTCGTCTTCCTTCTATGTCTAGATTTTCCTGAAACAGGAAAAACCAGGAATGTAGATAGTTAAAAAAAAGTCAAATATGCAAGCATGTTTCGTTACAAGTTAACAAGAAAATACTCACCATATTATTTGTACTTGTATCAGATTGAGCCTGATCATCTATAGTTGAATAAAATATGGTTTCATTATCCTGTAAGAATCAAAGAAATTCATCAGTTATGCCATAGCTCTTAGATCATTTAAATTTAGTAAAAGTAATAAATATACTACATGATATCAAAACGTAATTTATCTGTTAAAAATTATAAGAAATAAATTATTATTATCACCATGTTATTTGTATTTCTGTCAGAATGCACTGTAGAAACTGTCGCTGTATCAAACGTCCTTTTACTAGCCTGAAAAAGCAAAATAGTCCGATAAGCATTCCTATATACCTAATATCAGAATATCATAGGAATATGCTTATACATTAGAATCATATCATAACTAACAAAAAAATACTCACTTGTATCAAGAAGTGTTGATTGCGCTATATTCGTAGCGAATTTATTGCGTGCGTATGTATTGCGTGGCGCACAAGGTGCCAACAGCGAGCGATACATCCTTCCTTCGTAAGCGCGTGGCGCGGACTAAAGCTAAAGACCGCTCGTTCGGAGATTTATATTGATTTACAGGACTGCATACAAAAATTGTTTAAAAATATTATTTTAATTTTGAAAGGATTAATTTTTTTTTTAAAGCAAGGTGACATAGTAACCTTAGTTATTAATTACTTTTTGTTTCAATTTGGATTATATTTTCATAGATAAAAAATACAATTTCAGACCAATAATTATCAGTAACTCTTTGATTTACAGAATTATTTTAGGTGCATTACTGTGTGAAACAAATTAAAGTGAATTAAGCATTCCAAATTAGAAGATACAATTGTACCATAGATATTTTTGTTGATGCTTAAATTATTATATCTTCGATATAACAAAGCATCTAAAGATGGTCAAAAGTAAAATTTTATGAAACATCATTTGCAAAAATAAGGTTTTTACTAATTTATGTAAATAAATTGAAACATTTATTTAAAGCACTCCAAAGAGAATTAATCAAACTTTCTCGTGCATGTATTTTTTTTTTGTTTTGGTGATTTATCTAAACCATAATCACACTTCAAACACGAGTCAAAACGCTCAAATTTAAGAAAAAGTGTGATAGCCCTCTTAAGTGCTGTCTGTAACTGTGAGTAAGAAAAAAATAATCCCGGGAGTTTCTTGCCGCTTCTTCTCCCGGGACCACTCACGGTAGGGATTTGTTGAAGCGATGGCGTTGAGTGACTTTGGAAAAGTGTTTGTAACAAACCTACTTCGAATAAAACTTATTTCATTTCATTTCAGTTATGAGGGGGTCAAAAGTGGCTCCAAATGGTTCGTGTAATATTACACACGGTGCTGCTCGCCATCCAGTTCTGTTAGCTTGAACTTGGTTTGACACGCTACCGCGTGCTAGTAATGCATTTTTCTTAATAAAAATGTGACTGTATTTTGTATATATTAAATACAACTTATCTTTATTAATTTTAGCTAACATTGAATATGGAAGGTATTTTAATATTTTAAGTTATATTATAAGTTATATATTTTTTTTAAGTTTAGAAGTACAAACGCACTTTTAAACTTAAAAAAAAATATAACTGCATGTCTAGACAAAACGTTTTTTCGCCGCTCACTTTCTCGAAGGATCAAGCGTCGATACTGAAATTTCGACACTTACCACTTACTATAGTCGCACGCGGTTATAAGCAGAAACACCCCATCCCATGCGAGCATTGCGAGCCATCCTCGAGCCCCTATGAAGCGCACCCAAAAACCGCTCTCGACGCGAGCCCACCAGCCACGAGACGCCGCTGTGCGGTCCCCGACCGCCCTGTCAGACTTGCGGGCTCGCGCGCCATTTGAGACGGCCAAATGACCAATATCCTCTCCATCCATCCATCAGCCTTTATATGTCCACTGCTGGACACACTCGTAGGCTTCTCCTAATTTGTGCCATTCTAACCGGCTTTGAGCCTTCTGAATCCAGCAGATACCTGCTGTCTTCCTCAGGCCGTCAATTCACCTGGTTGGGGGCGTGTAATGCTTTTTTCCAAGACGTGGTCTCCACTCGAGCGAGGACCTTTCTTCCCCAACGGTAATCGGTCCTATACCCTCTGCCACAGTCCTCTGCTAGGTCTTTTAATTCCGTGTCGTGCAGTGAGCTAACAAATTAAAGCCGGAAAAAAAATTAGGGAGATTATAATTATTATTTAAGGGAAGTTATTCTGCTGAAAGCGAATCATCACACCACCATGCGATTGCCTGTATTTATTTGCGACTGAAAGATACTCGAATATGATGTCGGCAGTTCAGCTCCCTTACAGAGCCAATTTAGCCATGTACAGTCACGAGCATAAATATATTACTATTGACACGTCAGCAATAATATCTGCCCAAGAATGCGTTCAATAATATCTGTCTGCACGGACGCAACAAAAATATCTGATATTCATAGACAGCATATTAAAGTGACGACAAAATTATCTGATAAAAAAGTACATCAAATAATTGTGACAACCACCCAAAACAAAAATATGTGACGACATTAGTCACAAAATAATGTGATCACCCTCGGAGTGCAAATATATGTTTGCCGTCTAATTCTACGTTTCTGTAAGCATTTACATTGATTCCTCAATCATAATTATGCATAAATATATGATGTTCAATAGTTGGCAAAAATATCTGACGTAAATCTTTTATTTTTATGATTTTTACCCGACTGCGCGATGCAAAGCAGGGCAATGTGTTTATCAGTCTATGTATGTTCCTATGTGGCGTCGCGTTATAGAGACCAAACGGGTTGACCAATTTTGATGATTCTTACATCAATCGATTCGCCTTAACCTTGCGAGTGTCACTAAAGTCATGACAATAAACAGGGACAACCAGACACCATAATTATCTAAATGAAAAAAAAAAAACAAAATTTGACGAACTACGTCAAGTGGGGTATCGTTAAATAGGTAATCAAAAATGATTTTTAGGTTCATTCATCATTTTTGATTTTAAGTGACAGTTTAGGATATACAGGGTGAATTTTTCAAGTGTGCAAGGATGGTCAAATCCGAAACTATAAGGAATATCGAAAAATGCTTAAAGGAGTCTCAAGACCGATTTTGATTAAAACTAAAACTACATCATTACATTTTTGAAAAATAAATATTCCTAGCCAGGAATCGAACCCATTGATTTTGAAAAAAACACACCCTGTATTATTACACCATTCGATAGTTTCATTGAAAAGGATAAAATTCTGGGAAGTAATGACATACGGCAAATTTAAGGAAAACGTTTAATTTCATTAAAATTCACATTTTTAGTACCTTATCCGTGGACCCGCGGTAATCCGGACCCTTTCTAATCCGGTGCATCCTGTAATCGAGTGGATAAAAGATAAAATACCCATTAAGATTGTAAGCATTTGCATTGATTCCTCAATCATAATTATTAGGCATAAATATATATGACGTTCAATAATTGGTAAAAATATCTTAGTGGGTAGTTTCTTTTTTATCCACTCGCCGCGGTGTTACATTTGAGATTTTTGCTTGTGAATGTTTGGTGAACTGTTTTGACTACATTTATTAAGTTATCTATCATGGCTCGAGTGATTTGATTGAAATAATTACTTTTTAACAAAAAAATTAAACCAACGAAAAAAAACTCAGAAGCGAAAAATCAAATAAATCATTTAGTATTATAAATTATGATCCTAAATAAACAGTAAATAAATAATTTTGAGACCATGCCAAACAGACAACATTAATTACATGGAGCGTAAAATAACGGCAACGGCATGCGATGCACACGGCAGCAGCAGCGCGGCGCACATCTTTTCACAGTTTGTTTTTTCATCAAAATTATTTATTTACTATTAATTTAGGATCTTAATTTATACTACTAAATGGTTTATTTTAGTCAATTTTTTCACTGGGTATATTTTTGTTAAAAAGTTATATTTTTTTTAATTTTTAGTTGTTATAAAAATTTTTAATCTATATACATATATAAATCAATTGCTGTTCGTTTGTCTCGCTAAAACTCCGAAATGACTTGACTGATTTGGCTAATTTTGATCTTGAAATATTTGTAGAACTTCAGGGAATGTTTAAACGGTGAGAAACATAAATAATAAGTAATAGAATTACTAAAAACGACAATTTAATTTTCCAATACAAAATGTTCCTAGCTGTGAAACATTTGATGCGTTTTGTCAAATTGTCATTTGGTTGTCAAATATTTATAGGTGCGTTCAGAAATTTGTCTGTTTCATAGCTGTAGTATAAGGTTCGATCTCTTTGAAAACTTAGAACCATAATTATTTTATAACTTTCTAATGTAACCTTAGGAACATATCTTACTTTTTTATTTTATAACTGGCAGTTGAGGGAGAGGGACAGGGGAGAGAGAGGGGGGAGTTATTAGGTGGTCCAAAGTTTGCCGGGTCACCTAGTATTAATTATAAATATTGGGGGTAATTTCCAATATGTATCATGTGTACTGTATACAGTCAGTTACATATAAGTTATTACTTATAAGTAATGGGTGGTAGATTCAGTTACAACGTAAAAAAGTAGTAGATGAAATATCAATCATCCCCTATTGTTATACCTTTAGGGGTAAAATTTTGTTTCCAAATTTTAATGAGAATAACTTCAAGGTATACATACACGTATACCTTGAAGTTATGCGTAGCGTAGTTATGAGTAGCAGTGATAGCCTATTGGTTAGAACGTTGGTCTCCCGAACGCGGGGGCCCGGGTTCAAATCCTGGCACGCACCTCTAATTTTCAAATATTATGTGCGTAATACAAGTTAATTATCACTTGCTTCGGTGAAGGAAAACATCGTGAGGAAACCTGCACACCTGAGAGTTCTCCATAATGTTCTCAAAGGTGTGTGAAGTCTACCAATCCGCACTTGGCCAGCGTGGTAGACTATGGCCTGTACCCCTCACGTTGTGAGAGGAGACTCCGAGCCCAGCAGTGGGACAATTATGGGTTGTTGCTTTGCTTTTTTGCTATTATACATACACTACCTATCCAATAAAAAAAGAATCGTCGAAATCGGATCTTCCAGTACAAAATTATTGGGGTAACGGGTAAAAATTCCGTGGGTGAACAATCAATTATCCCCTATTTTCGTACCTTAGGGTAGGAATAAAATTTGTCAAAAAAAAATAACAGCAACTTCAAGACATATCCTATCTATTAAAAAAAGAATCATCAGAATCGGACCGCCCTGTGCCGATTGCTGCGTCATTATACATTAAAAAAATATGCGTGTCAAATTGAGAACCTCCTTCTTTTTTTTCGTTGGTTAGTAAAATAATCAAAAACAAACTGTTTTTTAATTACCTAAATAAATAATAGTTTAAAAAACTAAAAAACATGCTTTTATAGAAAACCCAACTAAAAAAAATAGAAAATAAATTTGAATTAAGAATCATGTAATTGTAATAAAAGCGTGAGGTGCATGGTCTCAATGAGTAGAAGGATTATCATTTTGATAATATATTAAAAAGCACCCCACGCTTTAATTAAACACCCACGCTTAATTCAAATTTATTGTCTATTTTTTTACTTGGATTTTCTATAAAAGCGTGTTTTTTAGTTTTTTTTTAACTATTATTTATTTTTTAATTTTTTTGTTTGATTTCGTGAAATGAAATTTAGGTTTTTTTTTTCTTTCTTTTTTTCTTTAAATATTGAATTGTCATCGGTCCTCGATAAGTCTACGAAGTTTGAAAGAAATCTGACCAGTTAAAGCTAATTAAAGCGTGTAATTAGGTTTTCCTTTCTTTCTTTCTTTCTTTTTTTCTTTAAATATTGAATTGTCATCAGTTCTCGATAAGTCTACGAAGTTTGAAGGAATCTGACCGTTTAAAGCTAATCAAAGCGTGTAATTAGGTTTTTATTTATTTCTTTCTTTCTTTTTTTCTTTAAGTATTGAATTGTCATCGGTCCTCGATAAGTCTACGAAGTTTGAAAGAAATCTGACCATTTAAAGCTAATTAAAGCATGTAGTTAGGTTTTTCTTTCTTTCTTTTTTTTTTCTTTAAATATTGAACCTTCATCGATCCTCGATAATTCTACGAAGTTTGAAAGAAATTTGACCGTTTGAAGTGGGTCAAAATCAAGTCCAAAGAGAAGTTACAAATAAACAGACAAACAAACATACAGGGGAAGCTAATATAAAGCGTGTAAAATAAAAAGCTATTGTACAGTACCATCTCTGTAAAATCACTTCAAAAAAAGTGTTGTCATTCGTAAAATCAAAAAGTGTCGAAATTTTCCGTCTAGCCCCCTTTCACAACGCGCGATAAGGAACTTCGTTCCAAAAGTATAAACAATAAAAGATCGTCAGATATTTTTGCCAACTATTGAACGTCATATATTTATGCATAATTATGATTGAGGAATCAATGCAAATGCTTACAGAAATGTAGAATTAGTAAACGGCAAACATATATTTGCACTCTAAGAGTGATCACATTATTTTGTGACTATAAATGTCGTCACATATTTTTGCTTTGGGCGGTTGTCACAATTTTTTGATGCACTTTTTTATCAGATAATTTTGTCGTCACTTTAATATGCTGTCTATGAATATCAGATATTTTTGTTGCGTCCGTGCAGACAGATATTATTGAACGCATTCTTGGGCAGATATTATTGCTGACGTGTCCATAGTCATATATTTATGCTCGTGACTGTACTTATAAGAGTAGGTATTCGATATAGTTAGGCCGTAGGTACAGTTGTGTTGGACTTTATTTATTTGTTTCATTAGAACAGGTTTAAATATAATTGCTAAGATACTTATTATTAAGCTTTGCATATAAAACTCGAGTTAGATTCGAATGCGGCACCTTTATACCTCGCTCGGACGGCCGCCTCATTTGCATAATCGTATGTTTCAAAATCTGGCCGCGGAACGACGAACTTGTCGACTCCCCATGTACCCCTCTAGTGAGACTATTTTTAAATGTTAAGTGTATCGATATTTTTATTTGTTTTGGTTACAATTTCTGAGTAAATAAAAATAATAATTAATATTAATGTTTATGTACCTAGATAAAAAATCACACACATTTCTGCGCTATAATCACAGTAGGATTCCCTAAAATTCTCAAAACACACAGGTATCACGTCACTATTATCATAAAAATACATAATACAATACCTAATCGGAACCAAATCAGTGAAATTTCGACTCCCTGGGATGAGAGGAATTAGTTCTAATTCAGCTTGCATGATTAGTACATACATAATTATATAACATAAATGTTTAGTGGTAACTCTGTTATCAAAGTAATGAACAAAGCATGTTAAATAAAAAACTTGTAAAAATCATTGACACGCAAACACGATGTATGTTCTAAAGAATTGGCGCCAATTGGCTTCAATTTTCAATGTATTCGTTCGATTTTGAAAGGAGAATGGAGGCTCAATTTTGAAAATAGAACCTCCCGGCGAGACACATTTTGTTCCAGATGTCTCTTCTTTGACATAATACTTCAATGGTAAAAATCGATTTTTTTTCTTTGACCAAAAAAAAATTAAGTCATTGTATAAAAATTCTACAATTGTTGCAATGAATGAATCGACTAAGTGTATTTAATTGGTTTCAAGTATTTTAATCCGATGTTAAATGTCGAATTATGTATATTGAAATAAAATAATATCAAATTATCGATAAATTATTTGGTACGTCACTATCACGGCGACCGACGAGCAAGACCGCGGCGCCCGGTAGCCGCCTCTCAAGCTTTCTTCATAAATCAAAAAGTTGTTTTGATGTCTTATCGACGGATAATCGACGACGCGGCGGCTACTGCACTCCCAACCTAACTCCCATACAGTGTTCCTTAACCTTAGTCCTTATTCCGCTCTGCCAATCACACGTTAATCCTTGCTCGCCTTGCTCATAATTTATAAAAAAAAACAGTGAGAGCGTGCCTAAAATGAATAACAGAATCGAATGCTATGATTTAATTGTATGAATCCTACTCATAAAAATACATGCCTAGAATAAATATGTTGATTGCTGATCAATATTATCTTCAAGAGAACTTCATGGTCTCGGCTTTCTAGGCCCTAGACCACCATACCTAATAGTTGAGATAGTTTATAAATTAAAGATGAAAATAATAATAATAAATGAAATCTATCCATCCATCCATCCATCCATCAGCCTTTGGAGGTCCACTGCTGGACATAGGCCTCCCCTAACTTGCGCCACTCTGACCGGTCCCGATCCTTCTGAATCCAGCGGATGCCCGCTGTCTTCAGGTCGTCGGTCCATCTTGTCGGGGGGCGTCCTGTACTCCGCTATCCTAGATGCGGGCGCCATTCGAGGACCTTTCTTCCCCAACGGTTATCGGTCCTTCGCACTATGTGGCCAGCCCATTGCCACTTCAGCCGGCTAACTCTTTGAGCTATGTCGGTTACCCTTGTTCGTCTACGGATCTCCTCGTTTCTGATGCGATCACGTAGAATGAAATCTATATATAATTATAATGCTTTTCTTGAAAATCTTTAAATTATACTGGTTTACGGCAGGTTAACTACTACAACTTTCAAGCTGCATGCTAACTTGTAAGACGCACTTCCGGCACTTCCAGTAGTTTCGGAATATCATATTTCACAGTTCAAACCTACTTATATCATGTACCTAAGGTACTCTGTACTCATAACTGTCATAACATAAGTAATCCATTAAAATAAAAACCATTAAAACGGCGATTAGGGGTCGGAAACTCTGAAAGTCGCATCGATCGTAATCGCATGAATGGCCGTATCATCATAACAATGCTGCATGGAACGGTCATAAAAATAGAATCGTAAAGTCAAATGAAAAGATGTGTAGGTTAGGTAGGTAGGTAGGTATACGGTACATAAAATGCGCTGAATCATGTTGCTTTTAGTGTTATTTCTCATTGATGATAACGCTATCTATTTAAAATTTGATGGGTCAAGTGGAAATAGTTGGTTCCGCATGTGTAGGGAGCGTATTAGATTTTTGATTAGAGTGCTAATAAAGTAATAGGTAATACATTGAATGCTAATCGGCACTAAGAAGAAACGCTCATAGCCTGGCGGCTTCCGTCGATTCTAACTGATCACTGATCAGCGATGTTATTCAGCAACGCGCGCGGTCGGTAGTTGGATCGGTAACCGCTAATGGAAAAAAATTCTTCAGTGTTTCCGTGCTTCGAAAGACGCGTAAGGCCATTAGTCCCGGTTGTTATCGTTATATCAGTCGTTAGCCATTTCGGAGGCTTTCGACCATCCGTGGCTTCGGGCGGCATAAAAAACGATCACTTCACAGGAACGGCACAAGTCGCTGGGCTATGGACTATGAGAGTTGAAATGATGAGCTAGGTACTTTTTAAGTTTTTAACCCACTTCTACATACAACAAGAGGTACCTAGTACTAAATTCGGTTGTATTTTTTTACCTCAGAACTCCGTCTCTGAGGGAACTGTTCAAATATTATTGGTATATTGGTGTTTTAGATACTAAGTTCAGCGATGATTTTAAAGCTTCTTTTGCTCATTTCTTTGAATACGCTTATTTTATTATAAAATTTTCGTAATATCTGTAACACTTACAATGATGTAATTAGTTTTTAATTACCTCTAAAAACACTAATGATGTAATGACTATTTCATAAAAACGTATAATTTATCCTCTTTTTTACCATGCATTCGGCAAAGAACTCATTCTTTGAAGCACCTAAGTGCCGCGCATAAAATTAAAATTATAATAACCGGAGACTCGAAATAAATGTAGACCTAAAAAGTACTGAAAGAAGACGGCATTGACAGTTAATAGCAAGGAAGTTAGTACGGTTTTAAATAAGAATACTTATTCAGAATTAAATGGTTGACAATAAACTCTTTGTACGATTCCCTAGAACAAAGCTGGATTTCTTTTGTACGATTTAGTCCGAGCCTGATTCCCGAGTAAGTATTTGTTCTGAGATTTCGAAAGTCGATGTATTGTCAAATGATACGACTCGAATGATAATAGAATTTCTGGGAACAACCCTTATGGTCGTGGGGTTCGCCGCGGAGGGTGAGGTGCGGGGCGGGGCGTGGAGGGGGGGCTGTGGGGGCCTGTCCCGGTCCATCCATCACGCCGCAGGGGTGCAATTAGACGAAGTAGATGTGCTGACACGCCGACGCCGCCGATTGCCGAACGCCGACGCATAGCCCCGCATAATAATATTTATGTCAGTACGCCAAGGCACATGCGTCCATGTCTTGATACAAATTTAAGCTATGAATAAATTAAAATTCCACCTTAAAACTAGCTTTTGTATTTGTGTTATGTTGTACTGTATTGTGTATTGAGTATGATGCTTAGAGGAATATAATGAAGAAATGAGTCAAATGAGTAAATTAGTAACTAATTACTTGCGGGATTGTTTGTGGGGTGTGTTTTGAAGCTAGTTACTCATGTGTATTAGATACCTCCAACCACAGCCTCCGACACAATCAGCTCAGTGGGCTCAGTGCGAGCTATACATGACCCGTTATGGTTCGCTAACGTAAATGCGAGTCAGCTATGCTATTGGCTACCGATGCATTTCTTTTAAATTCTTTTCACTGCCGCCAAATCGGTAGCCAATAGCATAGCTGACTCCCATTTAGGTACGTAGCGAGCCCAATAGGTCACGTAAAACTCGCACTAAGCCCACTGTTCCCTCATACCATCTGATCACCAAAAATATTAGACTATAGGCCATAGGGTGTCTAACTGTCTAACGTATCTCGTGTGGTCTAAGCTTTTTTTAAAGTTAGATTCGATTCATAGTGAACGCCAAAATATCGGATGAGTGAAAATAAAATAAAGGTGCTGTTATTCTTTCTTAGACCAAAGTACTAAGGATCTTTAAAATAAAGCTGGAAGATACCATCAAACAGCAGTCTGAATAAATTGAAACCACATTCATGAAGAGGAGCTAGATTACTGTAGAGCAAATACAGTTTTATGAAACTTCTAAAAAATCTTTCGAGTATAGATACATATATTTTAGTAAAATGAAGATGTCAATTATTATTGTTTCCTAAAGTCAGTCAAACATAATAAAGATATTATCTCTATTTAAAATATTTATAGATGCCAAAGATTAATGATATTTTTATTGAACATTCAGCCAAGGAAAGAAAAAAGTGAAGTTTGTGTAGTTCCATAAGATTTTGTGTCTCTTTCGACCGTATCAAGTGAACTGTGATGAAAAACAATATCACGATATCCTGCCCGTACGAAAAAAAGTAATAGATAATCAGGCAATCAAGTGAGACGAATTTTCAAAAGCGTCTACAGCCAGCGCGGCGCGAACATCGTAACCTCGTCAGCATTATTTTATTTTATGTATTTATAGAATTTCAAATAATGACAGACTTGACGAAAGAAGCCCTGTTTATCGTTATGACTGCAATAAATTAATATGAAACACGAGTAGATTTGGACGAGACATATTCAATTGCATGGATGTCAGCTGCACACTGCACTTATATGAGTTCCCTGGTACGCAATAAAGGGGTGCTTTGAGTATTGATTACAGGCAAGCCTACAAAAATCGGCCTTATCCGTCCAAAGAAAGAAAAGGAAGTAAAAAAAGATCAATATTTAGACAGAATTGATTACAGCGCGCACGACCGGACGCGAATGTGCTCCCACCGGCGCTAATAAAATGTAAAAGAACAGGATGAGATTTTCAACGGAATCATGTTAACTCACCAGTTCTCACCGTTCTGTTGTCAAAACATCGCTATAAAAACTGCAATGCTTTTTTATAACTTCATTTAATACCATTGGTTTAATAGGTATAATGGGAAATGAATTGGAATTTTTGTGAATGCTTCTATTTCGCATTGAGTAGGGATCACGAAATGTGTAGACTGTAGGGATGTCGGCTTCACCCACACTTAGCTAGCGCAATCCGATCCTTTTGTTGTTCGAAAGGTTCGTTTCGGAGAGGAGATTTTATTTGCGTCTATTTCCTCGTTCTCTTGATTTGAAATGGGGCGAACAAATAGAATGGAATTCCGGAAACCAGCTGCACAAAATCAGTCAGCTTAGTTAAAATCATAGATTAGGTAACATAGGTAACTACTAAAGGACAAAGTTAAGTGTTAAAGTAAGTTCGTGGATCAGGCGAAGTAAGAGGAAATTTCGCATATGGGTCGTTCTACAAACTAAGGAATTTTCGATGTCCCAGCTGAAAATCATGAAAAACCTGACACTAACTTATTTACTTCTATAACATACTGTACAAGTACAAAAAACCTATTTCTAGTTCGTCACTAAAAATCATTTCGAGTTCATATTCTTATTTTCTTGACTTCAGTGCCAAATTCTCAGGAACCTGCAATGTCCCTCGACCAAAATGTAATTAAAAGTGTTACGTAATTTATTTACTACAACATTCAGGGCATAAATTAAACCAGAATAGTAGAGAAATTTTATTCTTGGCTGGAAGATATACTTTTATTTAATTGTTCCAAAAATGTTATAAAATCCTTTTCTACATTTTGTCCCCACCATTTTGTATCAGGATCCTGTTCAATGTAAAATCTATTTTTAATATTTAAAGGAACTTATGGCATGGTAGATTGGTTTTATGGAAAAAAATGCCGAAACCAAAAAAAAACAGGCTAAAGAAGAAATATTAGAAAATATAACGATAGCTGAAAATTTATTAATTAGCAGCTAGCTGAAAAAGAGAAAAGAAAGCAAAAGTAAAAAATGGAGAGGAACTGGCAAAAAAATAGCAACTGAAATATCGACTCGTGAAAAAGGCAAGTTTGCAAATATTGGAGAATACCTACTCAGATTTAAGACTGGTTTAGGAGTAGAATTATTTCAAAGATAATAAGATCTAATTTTAGTTATTATTCAAGATATTTTAAGTCTTACAAGTTATTAGTAAGAATTATTTTTTGTGAAATAAATAGTACCTAATTAAACATTGATTTCGGTACATTTTCGTGTTTTTTCCTAGTTTCCTAGTTACATTCACAGATTCCTGTAGCTCGATTTCCTTGAAATGGCTATAAATCTAAAACTTCAAAATATTTCGACTGTTTCACTTAACATTGTTAAAATACAACTATTACTTATTGAATCTACAAAAAATATCGGGTCGAAATCAGACTCATTTTCTTTCTTAGTTTGTAGAAAAACCCATATAATATATTATATCTATCGATCGATATGGTATCTAACTACACCAATCCGTTACATTTCAAATGTTATTATGTAAGTGTCCGCAATATACCTACCTCAATTAACTAATTTACTAACGTACATTCATTTACTGAACTACCTAATTTAAAATCATAATTATGTATAAGTATTATAATATTTTCTTTCAAGTTCATTTTAAAATCAGTGCGCATTTTTATGCGTATTGATATTATGAGTGCAACTCTACAATTTCTAAATTTATGATAAAAGCAATGACTACAAAAGGAAGGATAAGCCCATCTAAACATTTCACACAAATTTTCTTCATACAAGCTATAACTTGATCCGACGACATTTTCATTATTAATTTTTTTGAATCCTTTTTAATTATGATGAATATAAAATTATGAGAATTAGATAGACATTGATCAAGCTTTTTGGAAGTAAGTTGCACTTAGGTGCAAATTCTTATGAATAGATAAGTCAAATGAAAAAAATTTTTTTTTTTTAAACGCTTTTATTTCAATAATGTTTAGTTTATAAAATTAGCTACAAGTTGTGAAAATTTCAAGTCTCTACGTAAAATGTCTAAAGTCTGAAAATCGTTTTTTTTAATTTAACAACAAATAAACAATGAAAATTAGTTTAAAATATGATTTTCGTGTATTGTCATCGGAAATACACATGTCTGCCAAATTTCATCAATTTTCATTAAAGGGAAGTCATTCAAATTAACGTTACAAGATTTGATGCTCCGAAAAATCGTTTTTTTTTTAATTTAACAACAAATAAACAATGAAAATTAGTTTAAAATATGATTTTCGTGTATTGCCATCGGAAATACACATGTCTGCCAAATTTCATCAATTTTCATTAAAGGGAAGTCATTCAAATTAACGTTACAAGATTTGATGCTCCGAAGTGAAGCTAAATAAAAGCGTTTAATAAGTATCTAGGCATTTTCGGTAGGATAGTATTTGTACCTAGATATGTATATTCATTATCATTTTATTAATAGTTATAAAAACACATCCGCTACTATAGGGATGATGTTATATAATTTTCTAGAAGACGGCACCAATTTACCATTCAGTGAAGCACTTTAGATTAAAAGGAACCTAAATAAGGCAATTACATTTTGTGAAAGCTACTAACTTTGTAAAGAACTTTAATAAAAGGGTTCAACAGAAGGTAAGTACCATTGCGCTATTGAAGTGGGCTGCAGCCTCGGGGATTTTCACAGTAAATACGAATACGTACTAATGTTCCTACTTACCTAGGTACTCGGCTTGTTGGTTTTACCGTTTTTCATCAAAAGTAGGTTAAGAATTCATTCACGTTAGAGGTTTCATGAATTTTTACACTACTAAGGTTACATGATTCATGTAACATGAAATCAAGAACTTTTAATAAAAAATGAGAGCATTTACTCTTAATGCATTTATTTTACTTAGAAAAGATGGAACATAATTTTTAGGTTTACTTTATTATCCAGAATACTTACATCGCGTCATCTGAACACTAACTACCTTATATTTCGTGTTGTCCGTTCCGTCCCTTACACAATTCATCCATTTTTTGGTCATCCTCGTCTTTCTTCCTTCGACATTCATAACCATCACTCTTCTCATTACATGCTTTCCTCTCGCCTCATCACATACACACTATGACATTCGGAAGCCTTTCAATTTTTTTGTTACTTGTGCCACATTCTAACTTCCTCTTATTAGTTACTAAGTATTAAATAACTAATTTCTTGCTTTATCCATTCTAGTCACTTTACACATTCACCATGCATTCTCATCTCCGCCACAAGCAATTGTCTCTAACCCGTCTTCTATCCAGCCCAGCATTCTGATCCATACATTACGACTGCTCGATGGTGAAATTTGTGGGTCATCCGTATTCCCTCGCAAATACCCAGTTCAACAACAAACAACGATCCAATTTTGTAACACCCAGGTCAATTTCTCTATTTCTTGAACGATTGAGAGCGAGATGAGATCAGACCAGCCAGAACGACCTGCGAGAATCAGTCCGTCGAAGGTTATAGGCTGAGGCACAGAAATAGTGAAAACACTCAAGTCACAGTTGTAAGGAAGCTACTCAGGTACTATGAACTAATCAGCAATGCATTATTCTTTTAAGTTTAAAACTTGGCCTAAGTAATTTATCTTTGGTAGCGTGTCCAGGCCGTCGGAAAAAGACAAGCCCAGTTGTCTCGTACAACCCAGGATTTCGGGATCTCTGGCCCGACAACACAGAACACTCCATTCCATACATAATATTTACTAACAAAAATATGAGTGTTAACAGCTGCAGAGTGATGATAGTAAAGCAATGATAGTAAGCTGGGATTTTCGGCTTGAATGGTTATACTGTATTGTACCACTGGTCGGTACCTAGTACCTAGTGCAGTAAAAAAATCACGTAAACATTAAAGAACGTACATAAACTTAATGAAACACGCGGAAACACTAAATAATTCTTTCGTGTATTTACATTCTCCGGTGATAATTCCTCCCAAGTTTACTCTCGTCTGATAATATTTCATCTTTTATTTATATAAGGGCCATGATTCCCAGTTTATTTATACAAGTTGATAGATAAAGAGCGATAGGAAAGCGGCGCTCTTGTCATGAGAAAGAAAACAAAATAAATAAAGAAATCCGGCTCTTAAAACGTCCGTGTAACACCGGGGGTAGCTTAGATAAAGCAAACAACGACACCACCAAAATATAACTTTTTACTTTTAGTAAGCCGAAAGCTGTAATAAAACATTCAAGTATTTTACCGAACTCTAAGTACTTAATAATATTAATTTTATTAGTTCGCTCACCATCATGGACTTCATCGCCAGGAGGGATTGATGTAAGTAAAACATTAACTTAGGTATTTACTAAACGAACTGTAACTATTTTAGTTTATTTATTTATTTTAATACTTTGCATGTCTACTTTGCCCCTCGAAATATGTGATGTTATTCAACTGTGCCTACTTGTTAAATTTACTGTGCAAATGTAGCGAAAATAAGGGGGAGGTAATTTGGCCTAGTTTTAAATAATTCTTGATCCATGATTGTGATTTTAGTTGGTACAAAGAAAGCAAAGAAAGCTTTTTCAGCGAGAATATTTTCTTTTAAATACCTATTTACAAATACTAATAAAAACTGTAAATAGATTTAAACGATGACATCAATAAAGACGAAGGTAAATCTAATTCTAAATGAAGGTACGCTCCTTGGAAGGAAATTCTATTGACGATGTCGAGCGCAGTCTCCTACTCTGTATGCGACATTATTTTCCTCAATCGCTTTCAATCTAATACAACTGCGGATATTACTGTCAAATTGGAATTCTAAATTATTTTTATATAATGAAGAAACAACTTCTTAACATTTAAAGGCATTATTAGGGTACTTTGGATGGATTGTGTTATAGAGGATATGAAAGATAAGAGAGTTAGTGTAAAGATGACGGCTGATAGAGAAGTGTGGAAGAGGAAAACATATTGCGCCGACCCCAAATAAAATTGGGAAATGGGCAGGATGATGATGATTAGGGTACTTACTGTATTATTAAGATTAAGTATAATACTCGTATGTATGTAAATCAACAACTGAACACTAATTGAACACCTAAGTTTACCGTTACCTACCTCGTAAAAGTCTAATCATCAGTGCCGATAAGTGAGTTCTCATAATTATGATTTTAATAATAATAAGGGCAGCTTGTGGCGAGCTGTGGTGAGTAGCGACACCATGGACCCGAGTGCTCCCGGGGGTTCGACCTTTTCTTATCTTCAAGTGAGGATCGAGGAACAGGCCCCCACCTCTGTGCTTGGCCGTACCCGTGAGTACCCATTGCATTTAAAGAGTTCGAGCATCAAAAATATTAAATATGTCGGTGAGCGATCTCTTTGCTTCAACAACGATCGGCTGATGCAGATGCTGTCATACAAGAAGTCATGTAGAATAACTAAATATTTAGAATAAGGAATATGTCAATCTATTTAGAACAATACGTGTGGGACATGCTATGGGATTCGATAGTAAAATTGATCACGGAGTAGTAGAGATTGTTATTAATGTAAACGTTAGGAAAACTGGAAATATATCATGAAGCAAAGTAAAAGGAATATAAATTACTGAATAACCAATACAGTAGAATACTCTTTCTGCTTAAATATTTATTTATAGTACCTTAGGTAATTGGTTGCGTTGCGAATGTTGCAGTAGACTTCGGTGAGCTATTAATTACTTATATGGAAGTACCTACCAAGGAAGGAAATCAAACTATGATAAAACAAGTTTTTAGATGAAACCTTTTTCAACTGATTGCCAAATAAGATTGCATCGTTTCTGCAATTCTGCTTTATGTTTTGAATTTTTACTTTATCAGCGATGATGTTAAGAAATGTAAAAAGTTTTGATGGTAGTTCCGATAACAGCGATGAAACCGTTGTAAGAATTTAGAAATTTTCTAGAAAGTGGCCTCATCGGTACGGTCTCTTACGGAGCTTATTCTAGCGCGTGTCGAACGAATGTACGTTCAAAGTTGTAATTTGAATAAGGTGGCTATGGACAACTCACAGCTTACTTCCGACTTTAGCCAATTATGTAGCAACTTTTCGAAAACCGCTTCAAGAAAAATCTGATTCGATTTTTAAACTATGCGGTAAGTAAATGCTTTCTGATAAAACCGTACTAAGTATTAATTTTACATTACTGGTGAGTTGTGACACTGGTGACCTTTTCGGGTTTCCCTCATATTGGCATCATGCAGTTTGTCTACTTTTAAATTGGTAGTGGTATCTAGGTACAAAACAGTACCCATTCCAACATTTAACATTCCGTATTTCCGTGATAAAATTGTGGGAATTACCAAATCCACAAGAGCTTGTCCTCAGCAGTTCCTATTAGGTACCTGGCTTCAACCCATTAATGGCCCACTACTGGGCATCGGTCTCTCCTCTTGAGGAGGCCTAGAGCATATTCCATCACGCTGCTCCAGTGCGGATTGGTGATGGGGATTAGGTAGGTACCTAAGCATATGAAATACAAACCCTTCATAAAGTATATAATTTCTATGACAATAGATATGAATTTATTATTTATTCTGAGGATATGAATACTGTCCTAGTAATATGCGTCAGAATAAGAATATAATACGCGTACCACGGAGTTTCCCTGACAGATCATAGACTTAGGCCGTAGATGATACCTATAAAGGTAGTATATAATTACTTATGGCAAATATTCTCCAGATTCCTACCTCATTCCTGGGAGTCATATCAGTCATAACATAATGTTTTGTCTTTCCGTAAACATCAATGACATATTCGTAGAATGTCGGAAATAGCGCTTCCGAGTAACTCTTGGATCCGATCTCTAGTGACTTGTCGCCGGCTTGTGTTTATTTATACACATCTTAATCTGATGGCGCGATGGTGGACTTCTCTAGCGCGAATGTACTCGTAGTATCACGCACGACATCGAAGAAAGCTATTTTGTTAGCGATAAATAAACAGAAGGATTTTAATGAGCTGATAAGTACTGAAAATGTGTACGAAAATGTTTAATAATACAAACATTCTGTACTATCACTACTGAAAATGTGTACTGAAAATGTGTACGAAAATGTTTAATAATACAAACATTCTGTACTATCACTATTAATATCAATAATTACTGGTTTTAAAATCATACCCTGCATACCTGATTCTTTTGTTGACTGTACATGGTAGGTAGTAGGTAATTAGTTAGTTACTGATTAACCATATTATTTTTATGCGTTAATTTAATTTCAAAATGAGTAGGTAGGTATAGGTAGGTATCTAATCTATGTATATTTTATGTTTTTTATAAATACCGAAGGATACTAGCTGCTGTAGAATATTTTAATAATTGTATTAAATGCAGGCCAAACATAATGACTGAAACAGCCAACGCGACGGCTAAAACAGCCGAAGCTAAACTTTTTATTCCGATTTGTTTAGGAACACGCTATATTAAAGCGGCAGGTGTACGGTGTATCTACTTGGTAACTGGAGAGCGGAATCTTCAAACCTTTGCGACACCGACCGGCCGCGGCAGGCTCGGTAGGCCCGGCGCGGCAGGCCTGATGCGGCAGGCCCAAACAGACCCGACGAGCGGCACCGACGACCGCGACGCGGCAACGTGACGGCAGCCGGCGAGATCAAAGCTCGGCCGAGGGTCGACGCACGCGGCACTCGATTCTCGATCATCTCCCCCTCCGGTCTCCTCACTACAACAATATCTACGGTTCGATTCGTTTGAACGGCCTAACAACTAGAGATGGGAATAGTTATAGAATAGGTATGAAAACTATAAAAAAATGTATCTATAGGTACCTTTTAGATACCTGGACTACCTTATTAATAAAATTTGAAGCTTAAATTAACCTAGCATGGATCTAATTAGAAAGGATCATTACGCCATGCCATGCCATCACGCCCTTTGAAGTTTGATTATTCATAAATCACGCCAACATTATACAACCAGGGCACACTTTACTACTATATTTCACAGGCTTACAGGGTTTTTCACGAAGTAATTATCAAAAAAATTATGCGACTCTACTAAACGGACTACACTGCTTTAAAGCGTAAACTGGTAGGCTCTAAAATTTATTTCTACCTATTTTAATAATAAATTTATAATTTTTATAACTAAATGAATACTTTTTTAATAATGTTAAGCTTGATACATTTAGGAAACTACACTTTGTTCACTTAATTATCTGTTCATTACTTCATTATTATATGTGTCGTGTATGTGTCTGTGTGTGTCTGTGTGTGTCTGTGTCATGTCTGTGTCTGCATTATTTTTCATCATGCGTTGATCTCTATCGGCGCGCGCGAAATCTCAAAGAGAACCTACCTACCATCTTTGAACCGGTTATTGTTTACAAACGACCAGAGCATAATGGCTATAAATTGCTTCAACGAAATATCGTTCCTTCGTTATTCTTCGAAATGTTCTACCTCCGTCTTCTTCCGCATAATTTGACAGAGCCGAACCAAAAAGCTTAACAAATTACATTTATGCGAAAATTGCTATCGAATTATCGTAAATTGGACAGATTAAACATAATCTAAGACAACAGAACTAGATAATTAAATACATAAACGATTGTTTTAAAATTGTAAATAGGTAGTTTAGGTACGTTAACATATTGCAGCTTTTAATTTTTATTATAGTAAGCCTAGGGTATCTACTCGTATTATAATAATAATAATTATAGTGTTTAAATCATTAAAGTATAATGTCATAGAATAAAACAGACATCTCCAATGATTTCTAATATCATTGGACATCTCGAACAAAATGTCCCACCCGGGAGGTTCTATTTTCAAAATTGAGCCCTCGTTCTCCTTTCAAAATCGAACGAATCCATTGAACATTTGAACATTGAAGTACATACATTGGCGCCAATTCATTGGGACATCGTGTTCGCGGTGTCGGTTCTACATATACTAGTAAAAATACTTCAATGGTTAATGGTTCAATGGTTACATAATCTCTGTAGATGCTAGGTGCTAGGTGTGTGTTCCATTGGCTACGGGGCGCTGGTGGACCGGGGCGAAGGGCCAGCGGGGCCAGCGGGGAGCGGCATACAGCATTGAATTCAATGATATTATATGTATAAAAGAGGTAGATGGGTTACTAGCGCGCCGACGGCGAAGAGCGAAAGAGTAGTCAATTGACCACGCTTGCTCGCATTACTCGCAGTCGCTCTCTCAATACTCTGTCGATACGCACGCTTTTATTTTTGTCAGAAGTGCTGGAGATTTGACATACAGCGTTAAAATGCCTTCGTGTATTATGCGTAAATGCACTAATTACTTACGTAAAAAAAATAAAATTCATGGAATAACATACCACAAGTAAGGAATCATGATTTATTGCATTTTATTTCATTTCAATAATTCTCTAACAAAATAAGTATGACGGCATGACAGCGCGCCAGCTTGGCGCCAGCCGAATGTAAGCAGTGTTGCCACCTCAAAAATTATCTTGTCACCAGATCCAGTGTAAAATGTCGCCATATTTTGGAAATTTGGATTGAAAAATAACCACCAGAACTCGCTAAATTTTTTTTAATAAAATTAAATAATTTAAATGTCTGCAATTAAAAAAAGAGTGTGCTTTAGACCACATGACTAAAGTAAAACTTCTTTAGCTCCATCTATATATTTTATGTGAAACAGAAACGTAATTAATATACGAAACGTAACTCTCTCTTTTTATCTTCACTAACTTATATCTCCCTCTCAACTTCCGTTCGTCTCGCCCGATCATACTTTTCGTAACGCTCTCGTCACCCATTCACCAGCATACTCTCCAAGTCAAGCGTGCGTAAAGAAGTTTTACTTCAAAAATGTTCTTTTGTAACGGTCAATATAGAAAAAAAAAACATTTGATCAAAATTCAAGATTTTGATATATTATATCTTCCATTATATCTTCGTCATCTACAGACGCTGACGTTTGCGCAAAAGATGTTGTTGGTTGTGATAGATCTTTAAATGAATACTTTGTGTTTTTGCCGATGGCCTCAATGACATCGTTAGGCAATTCGTAATTGAAACATTTAATTTTCAGAATTTTCAATCTGTTTCTAATAAAAATTATGGCGTTAAGTAGTGGACTGGCCATTCTGTTTCGTAATTTGCTTTTAACAATGCTCATAACACTGAAAATTCTTTCAATTTCAGCATTAGAATGAGGTAATGATAACGCGGATATAGCAAGATGAGCTATTTCCCCAAAGTCATTAATTCCTGCAGCATTGCTATGCTCATTCACCTCAACCCAAAATTCTATGACATCATTCGTATTTATCCACTGGACAAAACAGATGTTGTGCCACTGCTGCAATATTTTGTCAATGTCACTGGCATTGTAGCCAAGTTCTTTAGCTAGTTCTGATATAGAATTATCCTTACCCTGGCGTAGAACTGTCTCTGGACACAATTTAGACATTAGCTCCAATACATTATAATTCATCGGAAGTCTTTGTTGGATTTCCTTTGCTAATTTTACATTGAATTCAATGCAGCGACGTTTTATTGCTGAAATAGCATTTGATGATAATGATGTTTTTGCGCTCTCTAATTCAAAAAGGTATCCCATATAAGGAACTGGATTAAGGTTTCTGTCGATATCAATATTTAAAAAGTCCTTATCTGTGATTGCTGCATTTGGCAACAGTATTCTGTTGCAAGTTGAACGCAAGAGTGTGATCAACACGTTTAATAATTGAAGTGGATTTGCAGTTTCACTTTCAAAGCTTTTTATAGCGATCTGTACATCATGTAATATACTTTTCAAAAATAACAAATACAAATAATTGGCGTCATCCTTGTACATATTATATAATACATCTGCCGTGTAGCACCGATCTTTTACAATTCCAAAATGTAAAGTCAATTCTATATATTGTGCCAAAATTCTTTGAACTGCTGGTTCAATAGACAACCAGCGTGTGTCACATACCTTCACAATCTGTAATGGTGCTTCACCACAATTTATAGTTTCGTAAATTTCTTTATATTCATCTTTACGCTTTGTGGAATGGGAGAACCAATTGTATGTTTCTCTGATCATGAATTCAATATTACGTGGTAGCGTCTGCTCCGATGCATGAGAAACCGCTAGTTGCAATGAATGACAAGTGCATCTAATAAGAATAAGATTTGGTATATCATTCTTCAGTATTCTGTAAACTCCATTATTGATTCCAGTCATTACAGATGCATTGTCTGTGCCTAATCCCACCATTTTAGTTTTATCAAGGCCATATTTTTGCAAGCAACGAAGTAGGGCTTCGACAATTCCCGCGGCATCGCCACTTTTGAGTGGTTCTAAAGCTAGAAAACATGAAACAACTTTTTTAAGTTTCGGACTGAAATATCTGATTACAACACCCAGTTGCTTGCTTATACTGATATCAGTTGATTCGTCAATGATGAGACTGTATCTCTGCTGTCCTATGTCTTTTACTAGTTCTTCGATGAAATGCGGAGCTAAGACATTTTTAATAACTTCTGTACATTTGGTACGATGCATTTTTAAGCCAACTGTGGCTTCGGAATCGGAGAAAACACATTTAACTACCTCAGTTAAATGATCAATGTTCGAAACTGAACTATGTTCTGTGATATAAAGAGCTAGCATACCTTCAGCTTTACGGGGTTTTGGTTGTGAAGACTTTTTGGCACTTGCGAATGTTATTGTTTGATTTCCGGATAATATTTGTAATTTTTGCCTATGCTTTTTTGTTTCTGCATGTTTTTTTAAGTCTGCTAATTTTGCTAGTAACTCAGATTTACAAAGTGAGCAAAACGCTTTCAGTTCGTCACCAGGTAAAGGTTAAGCCAGCTTTTGAATTCATCATGCTCCTCCCACTCTTTTCTATACTTTTGCGTATAGGTTTTTTTCTTGGGCGGCAGTTCCATTCTTAATCGAATTTAATACGATATTTTCAAATTCGCTGCTCCCACTCCCACGATGAAACGATACGATGGACTCACAATTTAACTAATTTATTTACTGTTCTTTCACTGAGCACGTGCAATTTCCTACCAACTTTAATCGAATTCAGTTAAAGAATGATAATGATAAAACAAATTGTTTAAACAATAACATCAATAACTATAAATGACAAAGTTTGGGATTCCTCGACCATAGACTACGTCCAGAAAAATAAAGATTTCAGTTTTAAATAAGTGTTGCCAAATTCCATATTGAAAAATCACCAAAAATCGCTAAAAAATTATTAGTCGCTAAACGATGAAAAAATGTCGCTAAGAACTCTGAAAAATCACCAGATCTAGTGACAAAATCACCAAGGTGGCAACAGTGAATGTAAGGCGATTTGTGACGCGAGCGACAAACACTAGCTGTCTTTTTCACTATTATGGTTTTAGTAATGCTATCCCTTTTACATAATTTAACAAGCGCTGATTGGTCGCAGTGTGTCGTAGCTGTTTTCGGAACAGATTTTTCGTTTCATTTCTAAGGGCATAACGTATCTCTAATAAACATCATTGATTGAATTGAATTAATTAGCCACACCGCCACACCGCTAGCGGGCGCGGGGCCGGTGCGCCACTCACTGTCTTTACAACATAATTTGCACTTCGTGCGGCGAGATCAAAGCCGCGGCCGGTCGATGGCGGCGGCAGCTTGGCGGCGCCTTTGATCACGAGCCTTTGAGTGCCGCCGCCTCCGCAGGGCACTCCTCCAAATAGTCAATTTTGTTTGGACGCTATTTTTTCTCCACTCGTGCCATGACTTTACTTCGTTTAGATGGGAATTTTATTTTATTGAATTATTTTTATGATTAAATTAAAAATGTACGTTAAGTATCAATTATACACTAAATAGTTTAATTATAGTAGTATAATAGTATAGTAGTGTAATTGTAGTAGTAGTATTATAGTAGTTTAATTATAACGTGAAATAAACTGTATCCTAAGAAACCTAGCGATCATTTTCTCTTTGTTCTCTGTTGCCAAACTAAAGTACAGCTAGAATCTTAACCGAATAGTTACCAATTTACTTACTTAGTAACTTGCTTTAGTAACAAATGCCTAAATTAAAATACGATGTTTAAAATGTGTAAACCATACCCAAACCCAAAAATAAATAAAGGAATGATTAACATTCTTTCTAATTTATTAAATTACCTACCAAACGTTCATACTTCATACCCAATTAGCAAAATAATGTTATAATGTTCAGGTGGATCGACAGCTCGTTTGCCGGCTATTTCCATAAAAAAATATATAAATGGTACCTACAATTACGTTTTAGATTTAACTTTCAGTCAATCAATACGGTACGGACTACGGTTGTATAAAAGTTTTTAGACGTGTACCTATAAAATAAAACTCATCATAATATTGTAAGGGTCGTTTTGTCGTTGCAACGGCATGATGCGTAAAAATCACATTGACGTTGCAAATGTGAGTAATAGTTTTGAAGTAAAACTTCTTTGGGCACGACTTGAGAGTAACTCAGATTATTTTTCGGATGGAAGTATTCGAACCGGTTGCTAAGCTATTATAATTTGGGTTATTGCCGAATGGAAAGTCGCAAATAGAGCGGAGTGTCCGGCCACGGCAAACGGTCGAGCGGTAGCCGACAAAGGGTTGAAATATAGACGTAATTAATTTGATGGCGAGCTACACGCCATGGCCGCGCCCGCCGGCCGGCTACACCGAGATCCTATCACACTGTCTGGAACTCTGGACTCTGGAGTACCGAGTACTGGTGCAAACTGCAAATGCATGGAGATTCTCGAATCTCGTAGACCCAATCACTGCTAATTCCACGGTTTGAACATTCGTTACTTCAAAATATTTATTTCGGTTAAATTGAACACATTACTGATTGTTACGACTTACGAGGTCCTTTGCCCCGGTTGTCAACCCGTTAGTCCCTTCAAAACCAAAACAAAACAATCTTTATTTTGATTATCACCAAACACGTTTACAATAATTTATTAATTTAAGTATTTAATAATTAGCTACTGCCTACTGCTCCTCTACTCATTCGTTCTGCGTTCACCATTTTCAAATTTTAACTGTCAAACTGTCAAAATTAGTACCTCGCGCATGTGCCTCCATAACTTCCATAAGGCAGTTCCTCTTTCTAGTACTACAGCGCTAGCTCTGCAAGGTATGTACTTGTCTAGCTGTCAACACGCACTTAGATCAAATTACCCTATGGTTACATCAGTGCAGCCAGCTCCTAGAACCTAGTGTGAGTTTTGTGATATGTTTCAAAGACTACAAACTAAGGCTTTCAGAGAAGTTTTCAGATTCGGAGCAAGTGTTGATAAATGTAATAGATATTTAGGTGCAATATTACTTACTGTTTCAACAGATACACAAATTATATTAACGGTAATCAGTGCAGCAGTGTAGTCTATAACGTCTAAATATCTATAACTTCTGTACCTTCTGGCTTCTACGTACCTATCTACCTTGTCGCAACGAAGCGGCGTATTTCAACGAATTCTGGGAATTTGTATCGCAGCATTCGCAGTATTTCGCAGCCTTTTAAAAAGCGCCCTTTTTGAAACCAACAGCCCAGTGTTAATTTTGCTTTCGTTCGTCGAGTATGAATTCAAACATCGACTCTGCACTGCAATACTTACAAAAATACAACATAGGTACAGGTTACAACCCGCCCATAGAGACCATGGTCAGCTTTTAAAACTAGATTGAAAGCGGGTTTTTGAGTTAATAAAGTATGAAATCGTTGCTCCTGTTTATTTTGTAATTTTTATATGTGTGGATTAAATATCTATAAGTAGGTATCTACCTCTTTAGATAGGTACGTACATAGCAAAATATCTAGTAGGTAAGTACGACATTCCAGAAATGATAAAGTAGGTATAATAATATGACAGTATTGTAAAGTACTGTACACATTTGCCAGTCTTGTTTATGACGATTGCACCTTAATAATAAATCGACCTTTTAGTTTTAAGATCTCTGCGATTTCAAGATTCGGTTTGATTTGCTAAAATACCTGTGTAGGTAATACATACATAGTATGTATGTCAAATCGTAATAATAGAGAGGCATTATTGATGAACCTAACTTTAATCTTAATGGATTTGATTGTAATGCAGTTACGTATTTCTTTATCTGTTAAATAATTTTTTTGCCCCGTTGATTTTGCAGTGGAAGACAAAAAGAAACATCCCGCGACTAGCGCTCACTTCACGTAGTAAAACGCAAAGTAAAACGTATCAAATCCCTCCCCGATAAAGCGTTTAGTTTGTACAATTATTACAATAAATAAATATAATCAATCTTTGTTTTTTTAGTGGCGTGAAGGAGAGACAATAGGTAGAGGTATGGAATATGGATACCGCAGTCCGCAGCGTAGGTCGTCTGAGCCGAGTCGCGGCAGATCAAAGCAAGCAAGATAAGTAAGTATTCTCGGCCGAGAGCCCACGCCCCTATTTTTGGTTACATTTTAACAGTTTTACATCTTATCTGTGTCGTGAAGGAACTTTTTGCTTTTATGGCCATTGCTATAAAAAACTGAATACTTTATTTAACAAAGCGCATTTGTTTCCGTTCACAATGGTGACTGGTACATAATTAAACAAAACTTAAATTAAATGTGGTCGTGGTAGGTACTTATTTTGTATGCAAAAAACACTTATGTATGTTGGCAGTTAAGTTACCGACACTTGAAAGTTTATCTGTAAAACTTTACGTTAGCCTGCTATTAATTAAATACGTAGGTAAGCGATTAAATTTTCTTAGTTGCGTTGCATGGAATAAGGAAACATAAAAGTTAGGTACAGACTTACAGACTCACCTCACTCAATTAGTCTCATCATTGGTCTGGTCAATAGTCATTAGACAAAATAGGGTAAAGTACCCAACGATTGTCACATCGCGTCATATCGTGTCAGCAACTGCGACCAAAACGGTTACGTTGCGGAACAAAGTCTGCCGGGTCAGCTAGTATAATATAATATGATAGAATAATATTTGCTTTAGCCATGCTTTAGCCCATCAATGACCCACTACCACGAACACGAGCTTACGTGACCTGTGAAGCACAGAGGGCTCAAGAAATCATCTGCACCTATTGAGTGCCATAAATGTCAATAATTACAATACTTTTTTAAAGCATTACTGGGCTACCTTTAGCCTATTTATTTACCTATAATAAGCTTTTTCGTAAGGTAAAATATTATGTAGGTAAATGTCTGCATTTGGATAGTTATAAACACAGAACATCTAATAATTAGTTAGAAAGGAATTGTGGGCAAGGTAGGCGCGCCAATACTGTGATCAAATGCGCACATCGCACAAAAACACGCGATTGCGCTGTTTAGTGACTCGCAAACTCCAACGGAGAAAAGTACTGCAAAATACTGCTACTTAATTACGTAAAAATGCCTTCATGTGCGGTAATTGGAAAAAACTTTGTTTCGGAGGCCATGATGAAATATGAGTCTGTCGACGGAGTAAGTAATTTCAATCAAAAAGTATAAAAGTATATAATGAATAAGTATACCTTGCGAAAATAAATACCGATAAAAATTTATCGACAGTCAATCCCTAGCTACAGAGTCACGCCTACTTCATGCACACATAACAATCCTCGTGCGTATTTGTTCATTTTCGTTAGTAGTGTTAATTGAAACGGCGACAGCGGTTCCCATACAAATTACGTGCTATGCCCCTTCTAACTAATTATTAGATGTTCTGTGGTTACAAACCTCGCGGTGAGTGAATATACATAATTTTGTTGATATTTGGGTGCCACTGCCAATCGTTACATCCTCATACTATTAAAAACAGTTAAAAATCTAATGATTGTCACCACGAAAACTAAGCACCTTAATAAAATTTGTAAAATCGTGAAATAAAATCAATTTATGTAATAATTTTAAAGCCAAATACATCAAACTTCTTCATTAATTTGCCATGTCGAACTAAACGTCAGATGAAATGAGAGTCGCCTTAAGTTTTTATTAATCTTTTTAATTTAAATCATCTCACGAAAAATGGTAGGAGCAGCAATGTGGTATAGGTTGCCAATTTATCAAATTACAATTATAGTAACTAGAAGTACAGTTATCATACATAAAAAAGTAATTTAAGCTTAGTTAAGGCTTAGCGTATTACGAAAAGGTGTCAATCGTTGAGGAGTGTCACTAATAGTAGGTAGATTCCCTAGGTCTCTTTTCTCTACTCTAAAAGTACCTACTAGGTAATACTTTCGTTTTATAATTCCATACCCTTATTAGGACTTATTACGAATTTTCATCTTTAACATAGCCATTGTTAGATAACCCTCACTGGTACAGAACGCTACGTCGCTACTGCTATTAAAATGTAGATCAGAGATTACATGGACAATATGGACATCGTGTATTTTTTTTCCGGTTGCTAATGGTACAAGCACGTGACTAACATTCATGGCGCAAAATTAAAAGCGGCCCCTTTGATCTCCTCTTTGTATCGGCAACGGATCACTGACGAATTGTCACCGTTGTCAGTGCCGCCGCCCGCGCGCCCGCCAGCCGCCGTGATGCATTGGAGCCGACAAAGGGACGCGGTAGCACAAAGTCATTGATATAATTTAAATCCCTTTGACGAGTTCCGGCGTTGCATCCCCTTGAAAAGCTTCAAACGTCCCCAGTCACGGTTGATGTGCAATATGGCTTTCATTGGCAAAAAGGTACGTTTTGTGCGTTTTGTCCATCGCTGCGTAATTGAGCTTTTGTGTTTTTAGACCATTTAATTTTTATCGCTGTTGATGTTTTAAAATCGATTAATTCATTTAATTTAGCGAAGCTTTGGTTGGATTATATCGATTTTATGTAAAACTTTGTAGGATGTTGACAAAATTATTGATGACAATGGAATGATCTATTACATTATGAAAATGATCCGATCAGATTAGACTTTTTTTATAGTGGGTATTGTTAAATTGCGACTCTCTGTTGCTTTATGGTAATCTACTACTAATTATTACAATTAAGACTAAGGAGAGTTGCAGCAATAATAGTCCATCTTATGGTTTAAAAATATAGTAGATATTACATGTATTATTATGTTTAATAACTTGTATACAACTTTTAACTGAGCTATTTGCCACATGCTACGGCATTAATGCAATGATAATTACATTCTAGCCTGTTATTAATTATTATTTATATTACCGGTTTAGCTGTTACGCAAAAGTACCATACTAGGTACTCCATATCATACCTTCCTTCCTAGTTCCTAGGTACCTAAGTAACTGTGAGGTAGGTAGTGTTAGTGTTATACTAATAGGATTGATTGATGTGAAGTAAGTATGCTATGTTATGTCCAGAAATGGGGTAAGTACCTATCATAAGGTCGAAATATGTTTGACCGAATTTAATTTCACCTAAAACTTTTCAATTAATAGATGTAATGGATGTAATTATAAATATAGATTAGTACCTCTGCATACGTTTTAACTAGCTTATTATGCTACTAGAAGCAGGTAATCTGCAGTGTAATCTTTGAAAACAAGTATGAAATATACAAGGTCTTCATGTTGAAAGAATATTTTATGGCATCCGTTATTAAAACTAAATTTCGGTCGTACTTACACATTATAGTAATAATCACATTATAGTAATAAGGCGGAACCGCTTTTTTAAACCTTCCGACATAGGAGCGGGAAACAGGTTCTTGTGTAAAAAAGGCATTCGGGCCGAGTCTCGGGTAGCCAGAAAGATGGCAAACGACGAGACAAAGTTTTAAAAATAATACTATCTAAAGACAGAATCAACTATTCTTACTGTAACTAGTGAACATACATACATTCATAAATAAAATTCATGAGGTTTCGTGACATGGAAGGTTGGAATGGAAGTCGGAAAAGGATGAAAGATAAGAATTTAAATTCAGGTGTCCGTGTTACAGGTGGTTGTCTACACTACAGAAAAAAAGTCAGAAGTAAAGTCAAGTTCATGATTATAAGCGTAGTTAGGTAACTCAGTAATTCTATTTAATAAACAATGTTCAATGCTCTATCGTGTAGATTGGCTAAAAGTAAAAGGAGGAAAATTATGAAAACATAGATAAAATCTAATTAGTGTTTTAATCAACTATTTAACTAACACTACTATTATGTTATTTACGTATGCGACATACATTGAAACACATACCTACCTATATAAAAACAGAAAATTGCGAGCCATTAACAAAGTTCATTAATTTAATCATAATAAACCGTCATGAGTAATTTACTCTAGTGAGAAAAATTTAAAGGTCTGGTCACTGGTGTCTCAGCAAGGATCAAAGGTTCAGTCTTTGAGTCTTGAGTCTTTGAGGTCTCCTGCCCCAGGACAGATATAATTATTTTGATAATTATCCTAATTATTAATTTTATTAATGAAGCAGTTCCAACTTCCAATACAAATTACAAAGCATGTTTCAGAACGGGTGCAGTGTCAGCTAGATAGGTACTAATAAAAGTAACTATAAATTGGATGTTGAAAATGCAGATTACTAGTATTATACCCGAAAAATTATCGTGAAGGCCTTTCGCCGCAGTAACCTATTTGTAAGTACACAATAATGTTTTTGGAATATTCCCCAAAACATCGATTTCCTGGTGACCCCAGCCTGGAGGTGCGAGGGGCGGACGGTATATGGTAATCGTACGTTATTACTCCTTTGAAGTACCGGCCGACGGCGACGTTGTGATCGTCTTTCTGTGGAATCAAATAACAATTAATAACGATTCTGCTGATCTAAAGTTTACCTGGCAATGCACTCAGAAACCGGCAACTTGACAGCGTTGGTAACCTATTCGCAAGGGTCGCAAGGTATTTAATAAATATAAAACAGAATTTCAAGTCGAAAGCGAAGATTATTAATTAATTTGCTTCGGATAAGAACTTTTATATTAACTCCAGAACAATTAGTAGTTACTAAATAAAAATTTAATTTAAATACTATATTATATTAAAAGATATTATATTAAAATTAGAAAAATCTGCATTGGATAGGATAGGTAGGTACTTGTATAGGTAATAGATAGGCACCAACGCAACATCAAAATAATGTCGTAGATGTAGGTCATTATTTGAATTCTGTAAAAAAAAAGAAAATGTGTGCAATTCACACGTGGTAGAAGTGAAACTTTCCAAAATTTTGGTTTCAAGATAATGAGATGAAAAAGCAATAAATCGAATCTTAAAGTAATAAATCGAAGCCCCATCTATGAATACAACTTAGCACTTTTTAAAAATCTATCTAGCAATAAAACGAATGTTCTATCTTATTCCTCGCGCCATTTATGAATACAACTTAGCATTTTTACTGTCTGTATAATCGGCTGGTCCATCGACAGAATGAAAGAATGAAATTCTTATTTTTTGTTGATAAATTCTTTGAAAATATTTAAAAGAGCATTTGAAAGTATTTAAAAACAGTATAAAAATAAAACTAAAAAAAATAAAACTAAAAAAAAATACTGAGAGACGCGAACCTGCGCATCAGGTATTGTGTATCTACGTCCTGACCATTGAGCTACGTAGAAGTTAATCTGAAAGTCGAAATTAGCGGTTATATTATCTTACCTGTCGTTGCATCCGGTTTCAAATCACTAACGATTCTAAAGAAGTTTCACTTCAAAAATCCTTAACAATTTCCGACAAGTTTTTATACCTATTGCCATTTGTTTGCTATATGAACCTGACTCGACTCACAAATCACATATTTTTGGCTAACAACAAATCATCACATTTTTTACAGAAATGTTGTTGAAAATGTTTTTCATTAACCATTACATTTCAGGTAATCCCTTTAGGTCCGTGAGAATACTTTAAACATACGGGAAGATTGGGAAGTTAAATAAACTGATTTAAGATGCGGTAGTAAAACAAAACGTTAATCGTTGGAAATGCCCTGGAATGCAGATAGTGGCGTTTTATTTCTGCCGTTGAGTACTGGCGGCTCGCCAGCTGCCACCAGTCGCTCCACTTCTCCACTCGTACTGCCACTGAGTGCCACTGCCACTCGGCTACTCGCGCCTCTTGCCTTACCTCTTATCTCTGCATACTGTAACCATTGTTTTCAAATTAAACAATCCCCGTATTCTGATTTCAATAACCTCGTTTTTAGGGTTTCGTAGTAAAATGGGAACCCTTATAGTTTCGTCATGTCCATCCGTCCGTCCGTCCGTCCGTCTGTCCGAGGTAAAGTGCCGAGACCCTTAGTGCTAGAAAGCTGTAACTTGGCATGGACATACATATTTATTATTATAAAAGTCACAAATCGTAGAATAAAATATTGAAAAATATTTTTTTAGGGTACCTCGTACTCCTCGTAGTACCTCCATTACAGGTAACATGAAGATGGAATTTTTTTCATTGTGTATCCCATAGTGTGGGGTATCGTTGAAAAGGTCTTTCAAAAATATTATGGGTCTCCTAAAGCCATTTTTGGATTTAGGGGTACGTTTGTGAAATATTTGATTTTAAAATGCTAATTTTGGTTAGAGTCAAATCCCCTCCCCTCCCGCCAGCTAAACGGTTGGAGATGGACAATTGAAAAAATTCTCAAAAATAGGTTATATCATGTATTTACAAGGAAAACTATCACGGCTATGTTAGCATAAGTAGTTAATGAGTAATAGTCGATAAACTTACTACTTTGGAACCCTACATTGCGCGTGGCCTGACACGCACTTGCCCGGTTTTATTGTTGTCGAAGACGGGTAATAAAAAGGTTTTTGTGCTTGATTTTAATAATAACTTAATTTATTTAATCAATACTAAATTCCTTAATATCTAGAAAAATGCAGGTATTTATGAATGCAGTGATTTTATGAATGGTATAATAATATAAGCAATATCCATACGCTTTTTAAGTTAGTGTGTTTAACTAACTTTTTAACCTATTGGACTGTACAGAAAAATATACAACAAAGAACAATGATAAAGGTATACAGTAATAGAGTTAATTTATACTAATAATTAAGCTGAAGAGTTTGTTTGGTTGAACGCGCTAATCTCAGGAACTAGCAGTAGCTTCGAATTGAAAAATTATTTTTGTGTGTAATAGTCCATTTATCGAAGAAGGCTACTCGTATAGGCTATACGAGTATAACATCATATATTTTAGTACCTAGTTAGTTTTTTCCACAAACGGGTGAAATCGCGAGGCACAGCTACTAGTAACTTTATAAGTTTGTTTAAAAGTTTGCCGATTTTGAAGAAAGCACTGTGACAAGTGGCTTTATATAAATTAATGATGATATGCAATTAAAAATTCAGTAGATATTAGAGTCAAATTGGGAATATACAGAAAATAAATAAACAAAAAAAAGTATTTTCACAATGTCGCAGGTAACAGCTAATAAGTGGACAAATATGATTTCAACATTAAACAAACAAACAGACATTTATGAGTTGTCGAAAATCAATCTTAAACGATTAGGGGGTTACATTTAAAGTCAAAGTCAAAATCAAATTGTTTATTTGCTATATAGAACATAGTTTACTTTTAGAAAGTTATTACAAAATTAGTCAGTCCATCCGTATGTCCTGCCTAGGGAGGCGATAATCAAATAAAAAATCAAATCAAATAAGGCGATGATCAAATAAAAAAGACATCGTAAATATTTTCAGCGGAGAGTCCTTCGGAGAAGCCGCACCGCGAAACGATGATGGGGCACGGACGGCCCGCGGATCTTGTTACAATGGCTTGGGTTGGTACATTTTATAGAAAACCGAGGACCGGTCACCGGCTCACTGGCGCACCGGCGATTATCGATGTTATAATGGACAACTTGCCCAACACGAGTGAACAGCTAACGCGTAGGTAACTCTAAAATGCCACCCAGGTTGAATCGCCGCACCGCGCTGTTGCGGGTACTAGCCATGTTAGTCTTGTTCTGTGAAGTGATATCTAGACACGTTTCAACTTTCAATTAATACGCCAAAAGTTAGTCTTGCTCCGTGAAGTGATGACATGTTTCAACTTTCAATTATGTAATACGCCAAAAGTTTCAAGACATACAATAGGTACATGAAACCATTTTCAATTTCGAAACTTTGAGGTTTTGATTAGACAATTTACTTATTAAAAAGAGACGAGTGATTAGCTGCTGCTAGCGTCACCTAATAACAGATTTTTGGAAATATCTGTAAAAATAGAGGGTGGAAATATTTTGCGGATGTATACACGATTATTCTTTATTCTGAGGTATACACACATTTTGTATAATTATTATTATTCATATTGAACTACGTACCTATGCCAGGAAAAGGCTAGGTTCTTACTTCGCACCTTCAGTGGAAAAAAGGCATAGGTAAGATGAAAATTGCAATTTTACAGGAGAGCAAAATAACTGTTAAAATATTAGTAGATAAGTAGTCAAAGGAATTTATATTACGATTTCTTGCACAAAACCGTCATGATAATGATAGAAAGGAGATGTTCAAAAAATGTATGGGGGCTGGTCCTAAATTTGTACAAAGACAAAACTTGGATGTGGAGAAAGTGAAAATTATTCCGATTGTGACAAGGTTGTGAAAATAAAAAAAGGTACCTCCCTTCTTTTTTTATTTGTGTTTGAATTTCCGTAGATAGATAAAAAGCTTGCCACACTGGGCACTTTTAAGTTCTGGCAACTCTAACCTGACACTGACAGTGACATTGAGTGATGATTTAAAAGTTGACATTTTGTTTTGATCATGGATGTATTACTCTAACTGGATAAGTAACTTATAATAAGTAATATATACAATAATTTATTTTTATACATATTTTTATTTTTATACACTATATTTTGTTGACAATATCAAATGTTCTTAATAAGTAATTTATCATTTTATAATGTTTTAACTAATTTGACGTTGGTAACTGTATACCAATAGAATACATTTTGGAGAACCATACCAAAATAGGACACAATTTTTCTAAGTAAGTGTGGACATCCTACAATTGTGAAGGACAACCTCAATCCGGCTTGTGATTGGTCGAATAGCCCTTCGTATATGACGTCATCGATCTTCAGGTACCTCTACAAAGTCAGTGATCCAGATAGAGTAATATATCCATGGTTTACAGTGTTCAGTCCAATATTGACATTTGACAATTGAATTTGATTGATTAATATTTGACACTCTACACTGACAGTTACTAACATCAAACTAGGATTTATGTCGTTTCGTTTCATGCAATGACAAAATAAAAAAGAGAGGACAGGCCCTAATTTGCGTATATATTTTTTCATTATACATGTATTGTGCAAATATGACCCGAAATACCAAAAATATATCTGTCTTCTTCTTACACGTTACAATATGGACTTGTAGAGAAAGTACAATACATATAGCATATTTCAATTTTCTAGTAACATTTTAATAAAGTCTATGCAAGCCCCGCCTTGAAGCGCTTTTCGCTTCGGACGCCATTTATTGAAACGAACATCCTAAGTAGTTCGGCTGTCATCTAATGCGATAATCGAAGTTTATTTTTGATTTTAAAAGTGAATTTGTGTATTTTGCTACTTTTTATTGCGTATCTAAAGTGAACTAAGTAAAACCTAACATGCCAAAGTGTTGCATCGGTGGGTGCAATTCAAACTTTCGAAAAAATTACGAAGGATTATCATTCTTCAGGTTAGTTGTAATTTTCATGTGTATTTTGGGTTTATTAAGATTATGTGTCTATATTAGGAATTCTGGACTGCGTTTTTCGCTATTATCTATAATTTCTGATAACTAGTTTCAACATAAATAGATCAAGTAAATATTTGAAATGGTTACAAACACACCTAGCGTTGTACCGTACTTTTCGAGTTATCGATATTAAATGCAACATTTATTTACATTAGTGATTAAATACTGTTTACCAAAATGTCGCTTTGCCAATGTATCGAAATTCAGAGCCATTGTCATATTTCTGGAAATAATATTTAAACATAATATTGCACATTATTATTACGAGTAGATAATAGCACAAACTATTAAAAGATTATTAATACTGCTCCTACTGAACTGAAGCCTCTTCCAATAATGGAAGTGTTTGCCCATAATCACCAAGCTGGGCAGGCAGGATTGTGATTGTAGTAAATGGTAGTTGTTACACAGAGGACGTTTCTGCCTGTTCTCCATTATATGCCCTTATTTGCCTCTTATGACACCTGGGGAAAAAAGAGGGATGGTGTGGTGACAAAATTGTATTTTGTTCTGCTGTCACCACACAGCTGATAAGGATATAATTTTATATTTTTAAGTAGTGTGAACTTATTTTATCATGGATTTATAACATTATTCGGTGCATGTATTTTTTTTTAGATTTCTGAAGAATAAAGGACTTAAAAAATTATGGACTGATGATAAAGGAGGACCTGCAGGAGTAATAAGAATATGCTCCAAGGATTAAAAAAATATATAATCAATAGGACGTTGAATGTTGGCTAAAGGATGATGTGGTTCCCACTCTTTTTCCAGTAAGTATACCTACATTTTTTATAATGTAGTAAAATGAATGCTTGTCTAGGCTCTTTGTTGTCTAGACTATTAAATGTTAATGTAGGTTATTTTTCTTTTAGTTTATTTTACACATAATTATATTAAATTGTTGTTATATAAATTTTTGATTTCCATGTTATAATGTGATAACTATACATTGCATATTCAGTGATACTCTAGCACAGTAATAATAAGTAAGTAATAATATATGTTTTCTTGCAGCGTATATGTCCATTGACATCGACAAACTTAATCTGATTTACATGGATCAACTGCCAACGACACCAACAAATATGGATGTAGACTTAACAGTTAATATAGGAGTCAGTACCATGGTGAGTATTTTCATCATATCATAATATAAAAAGAAATCAACTCTCTGATATATCAATGTACAAAAATATTATTTCAAATTAAAAATGCTGTTACAACAATTATTTATACAAAAAATCTTTATCAGTTTAAAGCATTTTTATATCTCGTATGTATATGGAATAATCGCCTGGCCACACTTAATTATTATACTCTATATATAATTGTATATGGATATCCTAGTTAATACTTAATATATTGTAAATTACTTTCCAGGTTTTAGCAGCTAAATCTGAAGATAAACTTAAAAAATTAGGTAGACAAGTAAAAGGACAGCGTAAGAAAATAAAGATGCTGAAGCAGAAAATATCGACATATCAAATCAAAATTGACGAGTTGGGGAAACAAAATTTAATTTATAAAAATGAACCTGATCTTTTATTATCTTTTGTTCTACGATAGTTTTAAATTTTTTTAGATGAACAGCAAATGACGGCACCATCCACCGTCTTTCGCAGTTCAAGCCTCTGAAGAAAAGGGTCCAAAGTGACTACGAGAAATACCTTAGGTTTATCTTCATAAATTAAATTATATTGTTCGCGCTTGCTACCAACATCACTCGGGACGAAGGAGGTGAGGCGGGGGCCCCAGCCCTTTGCCCGCGCCTGTGAACGCCTGCCAACCAGGGACTCTTCTCTCCTTACCTTACTTTCACGCGTATCCCCATCAGACTTAATAGCATTCTAGACCAATTACTATAAGCTGTATCTTTGTAATATGGTAATTGTTTGCAATAAATATTGTGAAGTTTAACCTTCTTTCTCTCATCATATATATTTTATTTCGCAAGAACCTTGAAGTGTACCCAGGATCCTAGGAGACCTATATTTGCGTTTGACAATCACCTTTTCCCTCCTGAATTGTTGAATGCTGAAACACTATGTTGGAATATTAGGTTGGATCTTGCTATTTTGAATACATAACAAAACAAAATTCTTTGCGAGATTTAGCCAGAAGTAAGTGTGAAACATATAACAATTAAAAAACTTCTATTTCGGACTACCACTGAAAATAAATTATAATGAATTGTAGGCATTTTTTGTCTTAAAATATTATATCGATATAAAAAATACAACACTATTTTTATGGGTGGAGCATGGGCGGAGTCGACGCCATTTTAGAGAACTATTTGGCTTCAGATCACGTGACCTTAAGGCCTGTCCTCTCTTTTTTATTTTGTCATTGCTTGGAACCAATGACAAAATAAAAAAGAGAGGACAGGCCCTAATTTGCGTATATATTTTTTCATTATACATGTATTGTGCAAATATGACCCGAAATACCAAAAATATATCTGTCTTCTTCTTACACGTTACAATATGGACTTGTAGAGAAAGTACAATACATATAGCATATTTCAATTTTCTAGTAACATTTTAATAAAGTCTATGCAAGCCCCACCTTGAGGCGCTTTTCGGTTCGGACGCCATTTATTGAAACGAACATCCTAAGTAGTTCGGCTGTCATCTAATGCGTTGTTCGAAGTTTATTTTTGATTTTAATAGTGAATTTGTGTATTTTGCTACTTTTTATTGTATATCTAAAGTGAACTAAGTAAAACCTAACATGGCAAAGTGTTGCATCAGAGGGTGCAATTCAAACTTTCGAAAAAATTACGAAGGATTATCATTCTTCAGGTAGTTGTAATTTTCATGTGTATTTTGGGTTTATTAAGATTATGTGTCTATATTAGGAATTCTGGACTGCGTTTTTCGCTATTATCTATAATTTCTGATAACTAGTTTCAACATAAATAGATCAAGTAAATATTTGAAATGGTTACAAACACACCTAGCGTTGTACCGTACTTTTCGAGTTATCGATATTATATGCAACATTTATTTACATTAGTGATTAAATACTGTTTTTACCAAAATGTCACTTTGCCAATGTATCAAAATTCAGAGCCATTGTCATATGTTTCTGGAAATAATATTTAAACATAATATTGCACATTATTATTACGAGTAGATAATAGCACAAACTATTAAAAGATTATTAATACTGCTACTACTGAACTGAAGCCTCTTTCAAAAATGGAAGTGTTTGCCCATAATCACCAAGCTGGGCAGGCAGGATTGTGATTGTAGTAAATGGTAGTTGTTACACAGAGGACGCTTCTGCCTGTTCTCCATTATATTCCCTTATTTGCCTCTTATGACACCTGGGGCAAAAAGAGGGATGGTGTGGTGACAATTGTATTTTGTTCTGCTGTCACCAGACAGCTGATAAGGATATAATTTTATATTTTTAAGTAGTGATCTAAAATACATGTGAACTTATTTTATCATGGATTTATAACATTATTTTATCGATGCATGTATTTTTTTTAGATTTCCGAAGAATGAAGGACTTAAAAAATTATGGACTGATGATAAAGGAGGACCTGCAGGAGTAATAAGAATATGCTCCAAGGATTAAAAAAAAATATATAATCAATAGGACGTTGGATGTTGGCTAAAGGATGATGTGGTTCCCACTCTTTTTCCAGTAAGTATTTTTATACCTAATGTAGTAAAATGAATGCTTGTCTAGGCTCTTTGTTGTCTAGACTTTTAAATGTTAATGTAGGTTATTTTTCTTTTAGTTTATTTTACACATAATTATACTAAATTGTTGTTATATAAATTTTTGATTTCCATGTTATAATGTGATAACTATACATTGCATATTCAGTGATACTCTAGCACAGTAATAATAAGTAAGTAATAATATATGTTTTCTTGCAGCGTATATGCCCATTGACATCGACAAACTTAATCTGATTTACATGGATCAACTGCCAACGACACCAACAAATATGGATGTAGATTTAACAGTTAATATAGGAGTCAGTACCATGGTGAGTATTTTCATCATATCATATAAAAAGAAATCAACTCTCTGATATATCAATGTACAAAAATATTATTTCAAATTAAAAATGCTGTTACAACAATTATTTATACAAAAAATCTTTATCAGTTTAAAGCATTTTTATATCTTGTATGTATATGGAATAATCGCCTGGCCACACTTAATTATTGTACTCTATATATAATTGTATAGGGATATCCTAGTTAATACTTAATATATTGTAAATTACTTTCCAGGTTTTAGCAGCTAAATCTGAAGATAAACTTAAAAAATTAGGCAGACAAGTACAAGAACAGCGTAAGAAAATAAAGATGCTAAAGCAGAAAGTATCGACATATCAAATCAAAATTGACGAGTTGGGGAAACAAAATTTAATTTATAAAAATGAACCCGATAGGTATTATATGTACCTAATGGTAACATTTTCAATAGCGTCAACAGCAAACATGAGAGTTCGTATGAATTACTTTTAATTAAATCAGTAATTATGACTTCTTTATTATCTTTTGTTCTACGATAGTTTTAAATTTTTTTAGATGAACAGCAAATGACGCCACCGTCCACCGTCTTTCGCAGTTCAAGCCTCTGAAGAAAAGGGTCCAAAGTGACTACGAGAAATACCTTAGGTTTATCTTCATAAATTAAATTATATTGTTCGCGCTTGCTACCAACATCACTCGGGACGAAGGAGATGAGGCGGGGGCTCCAGCCCTTTGCCCGCGCCTGTGAACGCCTGCCAACCAGGGACTCTTCTCTCCTTACCTTACTTTCACGCGTATCCCCATCAGACTTAATAGCATTCTAGACCAATTACTATAAGCTGTATCTTTGTAATATGGTAATTGTTTGCAATAAATATTGTGAAGTTTAACCTTCTTTCTCTCATGTACATGCGTTTACATATATCATATATATTATATTTCGCAAGAACCTTGAAGTGTACCCAGGATCCTAGGAGACCTATATTTGCGTTTGACAATCACCTTTTCCCTCCTGAATTGTTGAATGCTGAAGCACTGTTGGAGTATTAGGTTGGATCTTGCTATTTTGAATACATAACAAAACAAAATTCTTTGCGAGATTTAGCCAGAAGTAAGTGTGAAACATATAACAATTAAAAAACTTCTATTTCGGAATACCACTGAAAATAAATTATAATGAATTAAAGGTATTTTTTGTCTTAAAATATTATATCGATATAAAAAATACAACACTATTTTTATGGGTGGAGCATGGGCGGAGTCGACGCCATTTTAGAGAACTATTTGGCTTCAGATCACGTGACCTTATGGCCTGTCCTCTCTTTTTTATTTTGTCATTGGTTTCATGTAATGTTATTATTTAATACATTTACAACACCGATTTACAACATTAAATATAATAGTTACGTATTGAAAACATAATAATATAATAGGTGGACCTCAGATATGTTCATAATTCGTGTAAAGGACGTATGTACCTGTTAGAAAAAAAAACCTTTGCGTTCCTTTCCACCTTCAAATTATGACGAACATATTTCATCAATTTTCTAAAATATGGAGGTTCAATAAAATATACATCTTAAAATTTCAAGTAGATTAAAAAATATGCTTTCAAATGAAATATAAATTACGGCTGTACAAATTTGACATCTCATCTCCTTTGAAAAAATTGAGCATAATGCAGCTTTAGTCCCTCTTTCATTATTATTTAAAATTAATTCAAAATGAAACGTAAGACGACTGGTTTTTTTTGCATTGAGGGAGCGACTTGTACCTAACGGTTTAAATATTCCTGCCTTTAAAGATAAGAATTTTACTATTCTACTAAGTATTATACTTACTTATGTTATGGTAACATAGATAGATAGTCGTAATCTATTAATCACGGAGGTAAAACCCATACCGGTAATCTAGCGTTACGCATCCTAATGATTTCTTTATTACCGACATAAAACATTGTTTGTACTGTACGTCGTTTTTGGAATACGACCTCATCTTGGTCGCAGATAAATCGTCGACAGTAAACCCAACACGAAGAGGCCGTAAAATTCTAATTTGAAATCGCCCTGAAGCGAGTAAGTAACAAAATAACATGTTTTTTTTTATCTCACTCAACCAATGTTACTTTTTAAATCCAAAGATAAAAAAATTTAAGAACCCCATAACACAGTTTTATTTACACTAAAGAGACTAAACATAAGAAAGAACACTCTCGATTAATTCAACTTTCAAAAAATTTCATCAAAATCGGTTCATCCCTTTGGGAGCTACGATGACACAGACAGACATACAGATACACAGACACGTCAAACTTATAACACCCCTAATATTAAAGTAAAGTAAAGTATTTCTTTCTTTCTTTCTTTCTAATTTTTGGTGGTCAGGGGTTAAAAATACTGTAATATTGCCTGCCCCATTCCTGGTTAATTTGTTAAATTTGTTTGTTAAGCAAGTCTAATTTTCTCCTAAACACATCTTTTTATTTATATGTAGTTGTTTACGCAGATAGTTAATATATCAAGTCATCAATCAACGTAATACACGGATCTCTGCCACAATAATAGCGTCGTTCGCGATCTATAGCTCAGCGACTTAATAACTGTTAATTCTGCGGCCCAGACTAAATATTTCCTTTTTAGGGTTCCGAAGTAAGATCAGAACCATCCGTCCGTCCGTTTGTCCGTCCATCCGTCTGTCCGTTCGTCCGTCCGTCCGTCCGTCCGTCCGTCCGTCCGTCCGTCCGTCCGTCTGTCCATAGCAAAGCACCGATACCCTTAGAGCTGTAATTTGGCATGGATATTAGTATTAAAACTCCAGAATCGTAGAATAAAATATGTATTGAAAAAAAATTTTCAGGGTACCTCCCCTACAGAATGATTTTTTTATTCGTTGCGTAAAGGTCTTCCAAAAATATTATGGGTCTTCCTTCGAAGACCATTTTTGGAATTAGGAATCCGTTTGCGAAATATTTGGCTTTAAAATGCAAATTTTGCTTAGAATCAAGTATCCCGCAACTGCTGACTACACAGTTGGAGTTGGAGAAGTGAAAAAATCTCCAAAATAGGCTATATGATGAATTTACAATGAAAACTATCACGGCTATGTAAACGTAAGTAGTTAATGAGTAATAATCGATAAACTTACTAGTTCGGAACCAAAGATATTATATATTATGAAGAGGATCTTTGTTCGGAACCCTACATTGCGCGTGGCCTGACACGCACTTGCCCGGTTTTTTATTCTAGCTTAGTCATTCTTAGTTCAAACAGATGTCAAATTCGATTATGTTTAGGGATTAAAACATTCTAGAAATAAATAAGAAATGTCCTAATAGCTCCGGCCAAACTCGGTAGTTCGGATTTTAAAATTAATGATAATCCTAAAAGAGTAACGGAAATTAACTCTAAATACATTCATATACCTACGTTTTGTTCTGCTCCCGGTACATTTGTTTGCTGTAATGATTAGTTAAAGACTTAGATTTGTATTGTTTAGTCAGTAAATGCGTTTTCACACTTGTACGTAAACACGGAACAAGCTACCTGAATCTAAACTGTTTTAAGTTTTGAATTTTTTACTAAACCCTGATAGAGTGGTAGTTAAATCAAATATTTGCAATTACATACCTAAGTTTACATGAATTGCAATAACCGCCAGTGGGTACCTAGTACCTACCTAATGGATAGGTAAATCAAAACCACCTGAATGTATGTTCGTATGAAACGTTGATGTTTTCGAAATTGTACTCTGAATGGTAATAGAGCATTCATGTGAAATGTGAATGTGAATAAATGAGTGTGTAGGTTTCTACAATAATCTTTTTTGTAATCGGCGTTCCAGGGTCGACGACCGCGCGGAGGCTGCCAACGTAGCGGACCTATGCTCGGGCGCACCTTCCTCTATTACAGTACTGCCCTATACATCTTAACAACTTTCTTGAACTCACAACATAACGCGATTATGCTTAATCATTGTTTGCATAAGTTTTTTACGTTCACTTGTCTGCAAACGAGAAAACGAACCATGTGACGGTAACCGTTCGGTGGTAATCACAGAACATCTAATAATTAGTTAGAAAGGAATTGTGGACAAGGTAGGCGCGCCAATACTGTGATCAAATGCGCATATCGCACAAAAACACGCGATTGCGCTGTTTAGTGACTCGCAAACTCCAACGGAGAAAAGTACTGCAAAATACTGCGACTTAATTACGTTAAAATGCCTTCATGTGCGGTAATTGGAAAAAACTTTGTTTCGGAGGCCATGATGAAATATGAGTCTGTCGACGGAGTAAGTAATTTCAATCAAAAAGTATAAAAGTATATAATGAATAAGTATACCTTGCGAAAATAAATACCGATAAAAATTTATCGACAATCAATCCCTAGCTACAGAGTCACGCCTACTTCATGCACACATAACAATCCTCGTGCGTATTTGTTCATTTTCGTTAGTAGTGTTTATTGAAACGGCGACAGCGGTTCCCATACAAATTACGTGCTATACCCCTTCTAACTAATTATTAGATGTTCTGTGGTGGTAATAGTCATGTAGCATTGCATCGTCAACAGCAATATTTAGAAAAGGAAAAGCTTACATACCAAAGACGAGGCTCGCAATAAGAACTCCTTTTGATTTGAAAGAAAATAAATCCATTTCTACATGTATCTATTACCTATATGAATTATACGCAAATTATTACTTAGTCCTTTCACGACTAGGTGCGACGAATTCGGATTTATGACGTCACAGAGGCGAGTCTGAGATGATTTCATTCTCGTGTAGTAAATATAAACGTTGCTCAAATTACTCTAAATCTATTATACTCCCTTGAGACGCTTAATTAAAGGGCCAGTTACAATGACTTTTTTATCACTGTAAATGAAAGAGATATGCCTATAAAACTACCTTATACCTACCTATATCATTAGTGTCACTGTTTCCAAAGGCTTATTTTTTCTTTATTGCTCTACAAAACAAAAACATATCCAGGAAAATAGCATTTTATTCTCACACTGTGTTATTTTTCTTTAAGATAGATATTTAATTGTTGCAACAATCTTGAGTATAAAGAAAATTAGATTTCTTAACGTTTATAATCAGTTTGTTTTTAAAATATCATTTGTGTAACCGTCGCCAAACACATTTCAAAACACTGTCGTACCCTGCTATACCTTGCTTCTCACCCCGAGTGGTTCCCGTTCTCGAACTTGCGTGGTAGTCCTTATAGTACATTGTTATTTTGTAAGAAAGTCAAAATATCGTATAAGATTTGGGAATGTGCACCAAAATTGCATCATTGGTGTTTTAACAGATTATCGTGCATAGTTATGTATTGTTTTGTTTTAGATTTAGGTATATGTATGAATACAGGCTTTAGGAGCATATTTTGTTTCCTATACAAAGTTATATTCTAGAACATTCTATTTTGTTGTACTTAAATGTAAAGTGTCACTCATTCATGTCGATTCAGGACTCGCACAAATGATACTTATTCAATTTCGTACAAATGATAAAAATTTTATTACAAGCTTACAGTGTACGTATACATACTACATAGTACATAAACAGCGAACATACTTACATTATGTTCTGGTCAAATCGTACAAGTAATTTTTGATAACATATATTATTATGATGTCGAAAAGTAAACTAAAAATTAATAATTTCAAAGGGAAGCTTTATAATCTTAAAAGCTTGAGACACTGGTTACATTGTATACTATCCGTTACGTGTATAGGTTTACTATACAACGTCTATCACTGTCTCAAGCTTTTCAAATTTTAAAGCTTTTAATTTATAATAATTACCAGGTAATAAGCTGTTAAGCTACTAAGGCTGTTAAGGTTCATGATGATAATTATAAATGATAAATAATAAACAAACGCTGTCGGTCTCGGGTTTGATACCCGGCTGGGGCAGATTTTTATTTGGCAGATAAATGTTTGTTCTCGGGTCTTGGGTGTTAAATTGTGTTGTTTTCTGTATGTCCGCCACTCGCAACACAGGGAATCCTAGTGTGAGTGTGTTACTGTTACCATTTCTTTTATTACTAGCTACTTCTTGTAGAACAAAATTAAACAAAAACAATATTCACATAAATTTGTTTTTTTTCTTTTCATAAAAAAAATTATTTTATCCCCTCCACCCCTACAACACAAGGGCATGTAGAGATTTTGAGAACCCCCTCACTCTCGGGAACCTTACGTAATTAATGAATGGTCCCTATGCCCATTCTATGTATAAAGGGCCACCAATATGTATTATACAAAGGTCAAAGGAATAATTTCTTGTGTAATTTCTTGTATTAGTTAGATAGGTATTTATTTTGTTTTATTTTTATGAGGTTCAACACAACCATTTTTTTAACTTTTTCGTACACCTAGTAGGTATGAAAAAATTCACACGGTGAATTAATATGGACATCCTATCAGTGTGCTTATTTAATTTTTTACTAAAGCTAAAATTAGGCAAATTAATGAAATTGAAAAATACTGATAAAAAATAAACATAGATAATATTGTAATTTTTATTAATTAATTTAGGTATACCTACATATTTATAACATCAAAATAGTTAACTAATTATGAATTTCACGAAAGTTAATTTTCGTTCCTCAAGAGTCACGAAGCTTCCAATTCATTTAGCTACATTGTCAGTAATTTTTTCCGTTTACGTTTCCGTTTACGTCGGTATTTTTTCCGTTTACTATGAAGTATGAGTGTAGGTAAAGTTTATCAATAAACATAATATCAACACTACAACATACGCACAACTTTTTTAATGAAAGAACAACCTCGGTCCTCGATGCGTGCCGCCGCGCCGGCCGCCGTACGATCCCGCGCTCGCCCCTTCCCTTCTTCCATTCCAACATCCATCAGATCAGTCAGGTTCAGTTCAGTCACTTGACGGTAAGCGCGAGGGACGGTTGTACGCGCACGACTCGCCAATCACGACCGACATTCACGCGGACAACTGGGTCACGGGGTCTGTACGTGTATTGACAATATAAACTTATTTGTTTAGTGCTGTGAATGGTTAAAGTGGTAGTGCTCTCGCATCGTGATCAGTGGAATAACAAACCAGCGGCCCTTTTGAAGTGTAGGTGATGCGTGCGTGAGCGCAGCGCATGACGTGCTACGAAACGTTGAGAGCTTCGGCACCCGCCGCGGACGCTCCCATGGCGCACCACTTCGTTAAGTGGTGGCGCAACAAGTTCCGGAATGGATATAAAAAATTTAGCAGTGAGTACCTTTATTTACACTAAATTTAATTTATTGATACTAAAATGTGAAAATGTCTGGTTACAATAGTGGCACTGTGCCACACAAAACATTGACCTCAGTTTTGTTTGTCGGTAAACCAACCTATTTTTGGTGTTGTAACTACGTACCCATTTATTTGGATTTTGGTTATTTATCAATTTTATCTTGGCCTTTGCCAAGGACATAACGTCTATATATACATAAACAACATACGGCCATTAATTTAGTCGGCATAATTTCTACTTCAAACATTTTGGTCTGAGTAATAAACGTTTGTTATAAATTAACATTTAACTCAATATAGTTATGAAAGTCAACCTTAAATCCTTTATTAGTTGTAATATCGATTATTAAATGAATATCGATATGTTTTGTAACTACATTTTAGTTTCAGTAGTAGTTGAGGCGAAGTTATCATAATATAGATAAACCTTAATTTTTTTTTGCTAAAAGTACACTATTTTGCTAGAAGCATTTTAGAATACAAGTGTCGCCGTTTATTATAATCCGGTAAAATAAGAAATAACCATCAAATAATACATTAAAACGAGTGCTAACAGTAATAAAACGACATAATAAATTAAATATATAGGCAAATACAAACATAATTGAATTATTTTAATAAGCCCATAGTAAAATAAACTGTCCAGTTTATGGTTTCGTTTCAAGTAGAAAACTTTGCTGTTAATAAAATTACCTACATCAAAAATATTGAAACATCCGTTCTTAAAAGAGGCTGAGGCACCACCTAATACTGCTTCAAAGTGGACGTAGATCCCTTTGATCTTGGTCTATTTAGTTACGAAATGTGCGTTGAACACTTCAATTATAAAATGATACCAACTTTTTTCCTTTCAACTTACTAGTACACACGTCAAACCCAGAATGTGTTGTTACGTCGCGTATGGTGGTTTAACCCACTTTCATTCATATTTTGTTAGACATAAAGTCGAACTGTCGTGTTTTCGTGAAAAACACTTTTAATATAGTATAGTTAGACGCAAACCCAGTCGCGGCGCTCATTTGATTAACTTCAAAGAGAAAAGTTGAAAGCGCGTTGCCGAACCGGAGACAATGATACCTTTTATTTGACATCAAAGAATTCACCGCCCCTCAGTTTAAGTTCTCTTTTTATATATACATATTAGGTATGCATTATGGATACTTATTGTGTGCGGCTTCAGACAGAACTCGTTTTTAAAGTGTTTGTTTATCCTTACAAACAATATTTTTACCCGACTGCCAGGAAGGGTTATGTTTTAACGCGCGTATCTTGTATGTATGCATGTAAAATTCTTTATTACCTCATAATATCTTCTAAACCACTGAACGGATTTATTATAAAGATATCGTTAGATTCGTCTTGATAACCCAACTGTTTTCAACTTTTGAAAATTCTTATCTCGTAAACTGTTAATTTGCGTAAGTTGAAAGTTTGGTAATCGACATTTTATAAATATAATCTACCGAAAAAAAATAGTCATATTTTTGACGTTTCCGATAAAAGCTGAGCCAATATTTTCAAATGCTTTAGTTTGTTGTATTTTTAGAATTTGTATTAGTATGTACTTATATTTTAATCATTATTTAATTAGGTAAATTGGAACCATACATTTAATCCTTTTAATCACAATACTCATTAATCATACTTTCATTATCATTTTAATACGACTTGAAGGGATTAAAATATAATCGTAAAGAATTAAAATAACTTTGATAACCCTGCGTATTTGCTGAATATTACATTATCAACTTTAGTATTGATTTAAAAGTAGTTGGGATTAAAAGGATTTTGGGCTAGGAGGTTTTTTAGATCTTATATCCTGCTGATTTATCAGATATTTTATTGCACTTCTCCACATTACTTTCCATTCTTCGTACCTACTCATTCTTCCCATTGAGTTTTAAACATTCACTGCTAAACCAAGGTCCATTTCATTCATAATCACCAAACCTAAGAGTGGTGCATGACCAAGAGTATTTTTAGTACCTAATCCAATAAATGTTACACGTTTAACCATTATTCACACCGACAACACTGTTTATTACTTTGATTTTCCCAAAAAATTACCACCCTGAATGAAGTTATAAGAAGACAACCTAAATAAGTTATAATATTCTTTGTCAACACAATTTTTATTCGTATGTATGTACCTACATGAGGCCTATCCATTTATTTCTGCAACTTTTCTTTGCTTAGGGTATGCGTGCATGCTGGTAGGGTTTTTTACCTGTCTCGCTAGCTACCAGTGCCACCCTCCGTCTAGAATCAATCAGAAAAATGTATTATGTAGGTATTTTCGGTTGCCGATAATGGGCGGGTATCCCGCTTCCTCCTAGCCGGCAACGTGTTGGTGCCTTTTATATTGCCTTTGATATGACAACAGTGTCTGTGGTCCGTTTTTAGACGATTCTTATTTGGTAATCAATCTGTGCACTATTTATTGAAATATTAATTAAAATTAGATAAAAAAATGAGCACTTAATTTGATTACCTATCTGTCTTTAAATTCTTTTAATTTGTGTCAGAGTTATTTTTAAATTACAAATTACGATAAAAAGTCCCTGTAAGAATAGTTCAATGCTGTTGGTTGTTTAGTGTTTACCAAATAAGAATGGATTATACCAATCATATCAATATACATAAATCAATCTATAAATTCGAATTACAATAATAATAACAGGTATTTTATACCAAGTTAAATGTACGCAACATTTAAAAGTAATTAATAAAATAGTTTAAAGGTAGGTCCATATTAACTAAACGTTCCAATGAATGACCCAGAATTAGTTTAATACATATTTAATTATAATATCCGTTCGACAATTTTAGTCGTAAACATAACATAATCTCACTAATTCAGATAAAATTATAACTAATAAAATAATACCTACATACCTACTAGATTAATGATTAATCTCACTAGTTTTAAGGCTTGAGTTTTGTCGCGATAGCAAAAATTCATACCACAACCATTGAACTACTATTAGCGTACAGCGCAGCGTAGGTACTAGCGTTTGTACATTATACTTCAATGATCACAACATAATTTGTTTGTGTCCATTAGTTAAACACTTAGGCTTAGAAAGACTGACGGCTGAAGTGACAATGGGCAGGCCACATCGTTCAAAGGACAGATAACCGGCGACCACGTCTCAGTAAAAGGTGCACTGGTCGCCCAGGTGTACTGATGTCCTAAAGAAGACAGCGGAAAGCCGCTGGATTCAGAGGGCCCAGGACCGGTCGGATTGGTGCCAATTAAGAAAGGCCTATGTCCAGCACTGGACTTTAAGAGCTTAGTTAGATAGATAGAGGTTTAGAAAATGGGATAATGGGAATGCTGACAGAACCTGATCTGAGGGCTGAGACACAATTTGTGTGGGATAGTAACATTAGGTGCAATAGTAAATAATACTTAATTGTTTGGCCCGACAGTGCTTACTTTTAAATTCGGACCGAACAAATACGATAACAAAATGATACCTATTTTAATTCATACTAGAGAGTGACCCGCTCGGTGGTCAAAGTTCAACCGTAAGACAATCGTCAAAGGGTTACTTCACACACTTAAGGGGGCGTTAATTATTAATTACCTATTATTTAAGTATCATTAATTATCTGAGGCATTCAGGAGGGGAGGCGTTAGGGAGAGGGGGGGGGATCTCGGCAAATATCACGTAAGTACCTAATTTTTTTCGTGATATCAAAGGCATACTGATGCATTCCCGTCCAAGCCCCCAACCGGAACACGACTCGGTCTTTTGGCTGCTGAGTCAGTCAAGAGCGTGGTAGCTAGCCTGATTTAAGCGGACTCCATGGAGAAATAATATTATTTCCCTCTGTTTTTTAATTCCGCAAACCGATTTGACAGACGCTAATGTCAAAAGCTAAAATAATTTTGCCAGTTGTTTATGGCTAGAGCCGCTCCAAGATCTCGGTTCTTTGAATCGTAAGATATTTATTGTTTTTATCGGTTAACTTTATTGTAATTAAATTTAATCTTGAATTAATATCTTAATTATAGAATTAATATCTTAATTAATATGAATTAATATCTTGAATTAATAAATATGATCGTAGATTTATCGATATAATAATATGTTTTTATTTAAAATTGCATCCCATCTTGTTTTGATTAGTACCAACCAAGGATATTATCGATTAACTGAATTGCAATCTTCGTAGAAATACCTACCTGAAGACGGATGACGTAACATTGAATGACCATTTTCGACCAACATTGAGGTTTTCCTTTATTATTAATTTTGCAAATTTATTTCACAATCACATTCGTTCCTTTACCTGTAAAGTGATCGGATGTGTTTCGTAGACTCAAGCGTAATTTTACAAATGATTTACAAATGAACAAAATATGTAATTTTGTTCATTTGTAAATTATATTCTATAAAATTGTCTGCCTTTTATTTTTAATTACCATTTGTATTTACATATTTCAAACATAAATATCGGAAAACCTTTTCGATTGCGGTACATCACTATTTAAAAAGTAATAAAATCGTGCAACACAGGAAATGTCATTTCGGTTTGCGGAATTAAAAAACAGGGTATGAAAATTGACATTGATAAAGAATGCAATCTCGAGATCGAAATCTCGCGAGATCGAGATTGCTTTCCCTAACCACTGATGTTGCTCCCTAAAATGGAAAATATTGCCTGGAAGTCATGCATTTTTTTCATACTCAATGTTTTATTTTCCTCCATTGCCATTTTTTTCTGCGTAAGTAATCAATAAGATAGAGTAGCTAATCCGATTGGAATTATCTGATCTGAACTGATTTTGTAGGTTGATTGATGAGGCAAGGACCGCAATCATGGTTTTCTTCAACAATCTAATGGATGATTTAAATTTAAATCCGCTTTAGTAGGTAACTCTTTAATATTGACGCATTTCACTAACGCCCCAACTCAGAGTCACTAACGGTTACTTAAATCGCTCCTTAGTACAGAATTTGTATGGTGATTCTTTACTAAGGAGCGATTAAAGTAACCGTTAGTGACTTGGAGTTGGGGCATTAGACTAATTTGGTAAGGGTATATATCTAACACCTAAGTAAGTACTTACTTACGAGTTAAGGGTATATATCTAACACCTACTTACTTACGAGTACATAATTAACCACACTATTGCCTTCTGTGCCACAAGCGATACCTAACACAGTCAGAACTCAGAATAGAATGTAATTAGATATTACCCAGGGTTACAACACGAATGTGAGACCTACTTACCTACTTAAATATTAACGCACTATAAGGTGCGTTGGGGTAAGATCGTATATGGGGGAAGACCGTTTTTGTTAAATATATTCCGAATTAGTAGTTATTTTTATAATCTGGCAACAAAGCCTGCGACGCCTTTTCGTATTGCCCCACGTCCAAGTTCGTGTTGGTCGTTCCGACGCATCAGGTGCGAGTTATGCACGAGAAACAGAAAGTGTCGACTTTTAGGATAATTTACGAAATCCGGATTTACCCCAAACAACATTTTGCTGGCTTTTTTGGTGAGTATTAACTATTTTTTCAAATAATAAATTTTTGAGTTATCAGGATACGTGGTGTCTTTTAATATATCTGTTTAAAATAGGCTAAATGTGATTATAGGCTGAGTTCCGGACTTTCCCCAAGCAGATATTAATAGGTGAAGTTCGGACTAAAAATAATCGGATCTGAAAATTCTGAAATTGAAGTGAAAATGCATGAGGTTGTAAAACTTTATTTTAATCCGAACTTTAACACCCGATGTTTCATGGTGTTGCAATCTATCGCTATGTAGCTGATCTTGTTGATAAACAAAATTTCTCATGAAGTTAGTGCTTTGTTTTATTTTATTACGTGAATTCATTTGTATTTTATTACCTTTAATTATGTTTTCTTAAAATATTATTGTTAATAGATTTTTAAGATGCCTTTTACGGGCCGAACATAAAATGTAATGTGTATAATTATCTATCTTTAACTAAGCATTTTCTTTGTAGGGTCATAATGCCGCGTCAGTACGAGAGAAAGTCACTGCGGGCAACATCATATTCGCAGGAGGATTTAATATCGGCAGTAGAACGAATAAAAAGCGGAGAATAGCATAAATAAGAAGTTTAATAAATCTTTGATTAGCTGAACAATTGTAAGGTTTTATTTATTGATCCAACACATAAAAGTGTAACCTATCCAATCTTAAATATGCTAATAGATAAATAATTTTGACTGAAAGAAAAGCTTATCAGGATCAGGAACACGGAAGTTTGAGAGCCATGAAAATTTGAGATTTGGTCTAGTGGGGTAAGGTCGGACGTCCAAAACAAAAAAAAATACTTTTGTAATAATACTACTTTTTTTTACAATATATAAAAATTTCCAAAGAAAATCTTGTAGGACATATAAGAACAGATATTTTCGTTCTATGAAATCTGTGTTTTAAGGCACAATGGCGATTTTAGAAGGTAGTCCGATCTTTACCCATGAACGTCCGATTTTTCCCAAGGTTTTAAAATTTTATTCATAGGTGTTTTTCAGAAAAAATGACCCTAGAGAAATCGCGATGTCCCACAATTTCGTATGTTTTTATTTAATTTTTCTTCTTTATTATTCTGCAACTTAATCATTATCAAACAAGAATAATTATTTTATTATCATATTAAATTAAGTAATACCATAAAATATATGTATTTATCAAAGATACTACAAGGAGAAGAAAAAGCGAGGTGAAGATTTCGTATGTCCCACGGTGCTCTCAGAAACTTCAAGACATTCGCATTTAGTATAGAAGCACTGCTAATACTTTTAAAGTAACCTAATCTAGTCTCTATATATTTAAATACCTTTTCGGTCTTCGAATTCAAATAATTACTGGTTATTTTAGCAAAAATATCGATATAAAGGTTGTCCTACGAAAATCGGGGTACGGGAAAATCCTGTTTCGTCACAACGATTTAAAGGTGTTCTTGGGTAAAAATTTACTATTTTGTAATTAATATGCGATCCGAGCAACACTGTGATTGTTTATGGCATCACCATTTTACAAAACAAACGCCAGTTAGTCCAAAACCTGTGACGAAAGTCTTGTGTTTTCGGCGTACAAAAAAAGTGTTCCCACATAGTGACGGGATTTTGCAAGATAAATAACCACATTATTAGTGACATATCTTGTGTTATTTAAAGATCAACTAACAAACTATAAGATAACTTAAGCACATCAAACTCAACTTAAGTAAATGTATTTACTATTCAATAAAATAAGTCTGCTGGCATGAAAACGTCACGTCATGTGCGTCACGTGACATACTACTGGAACAATTTCGTGACGAACTTGAATTATAAAGCGTTATATACAATGAATATATTACAATTACTCTTACTCTGTCTGGCTGTTACACGTATTTCAATCGCTATATTATATACGTAAATGATATAAATTTTTGCTTGGTTGCTAATATTTATATAAGGATGAGTTAATTACGTCAGTGGGGCAGAATATTGTAAAGCAGTTTTTTTATTGTAAAATATCAGTTATATTGAATGAACAACTACTTTTTTTCTTTAGAATAGTTAACAGTATGATAATAGATCGTTTGTCAAGAAGAGATCTTAATACAGCGACGTGTTCAATTGAATGTCAAAGAATATATAAATCTGTCTAATCTAATTCCATAATTAAAAATAAGTTATTTTAAATAAGTACACACTATAAAAATTACCCAAAGACTTAATACCAAATAACGTTTTAGCTGGTGGTTATTTGATTCACACAGTTCTTACGATACGTTAATGGTCCTTGTATTGTATAATGTTATTTGAAATTGAAGATACTTTAGTTTTAATAATTATAGGTTGATGCTTGATTAGTTATAAAAAAATATTGTTTACTTTATTAATGTGGACACTGCTTTAATTGTTCTTGCTCCGTCACGCTAACCTCCCGATAGTCACTGTCCCATTTTTTGATGATGCTAAAATTGGTGTTAAAACAAATATAAAATAATTTCCAGTCTCTTATTTAAAACAAAAACTATGTATGCTTACACAGAAGTCATCACTTTGTTTTATATAAGAATTTGTCAGCGATATATTTAGAAAAAGTATATTTTTGTTGCTTATTTGGCGGCATTGTGACGAACTTGAAACACTGACTGTTTTTTTTTTGAAAGTAAATAATAATTGTTACTTTTTTATTCATTTTAAGAAAGACTTTGATATTTCATTGTTACTAATAAAAGCTGATTTTATTTAAATAATTCTTTGTTTTATATCTGATTGATTATTTCTTGTGACGCAAAGGAACGGTGTTCATCACATGCTGACAATAAAACTTGAATATTTAGTATATTTTCCAAAGTTTTTGTATATAAAATACATAATCAGTTAATTAAGATTTTCTTGATCCCATATATTGCACTAAAAAACCATTTCATTTAAATATTTAATTTCGTTTCCCAATCGTCACAGGGTCATTTTTTCTGAAAAACACCCTCATATTTTAAACACCCGATAAATAGTAGGTGCTTCATTTATAACAACATTAAACACATTCTGTCTTATAGGTTATTTATTAACAATGAATTTTCACTATAATTCATTGTGCTAACTATTGTAACTTTCGCACAAAATAAAGTTTGCCAACATCTTCCAAATACAACTAAAAACCGTCCGAACATACCCCAACACACCTTACTGTTTTCTGTCTTTACCTTTATGTACCTACCTACTGTTTATTAAATTAATAAATAATATTACACTGAATTTCAATTTTTCAATTTTCAGCTTGATCAGAAATGATCACCGATGTTTTGCTGGTCAAAAAGGAAAAGGGGACCCGCATTATTTCCCCACTTTCCGTCACTTTGACTAAAATGTAGAAATGTAAATACCTATGTTACGGTCGATTTTATAACAATCTAATTCTAATTTCTGAATAGATAGACATAGGTAAGGTGCTAGCCCATAATTATAAAAAGAAAACACCAAATAATCCACGATTGCAGTGATAAAATTGACAAATGATCGCACCTCAAAATTAGATCAATAACAATAATATATTGCTAAAGTACTAAAGTACTATGTCGACCGAGATTGTCGTGCCAATCTATAAATAATACAACCTCTACTTGCATAATGTTCTAAGTACCTAAACAGATTCCTAAAAAACAAGTTTAAGCCCACGTGGTGCATGCCAGTGATGCCACGGGCGAAAAGGTTGGCTATATAATTCTAAATAATAAGAGACGGCATCGGCAAATCTCAAAAGGATTTTCTAAAGCGAGCGGCCGGTGTAACACACGTCGGGCGCTGCGGCGTTTCCTGGAAGGCCTCGAAAGCGGATAGGCCCATGCCTGCCGACTGCCGTCCACATCTGCCGCTAATTTCACTTTTGGAAAAAAGAATTCTCGTACATTTGAATCACTTCTAACCAATGATGTTTAAATAAATATAGATAGGTTACAAATGCCCTTACAAATCAACCAAAAATCTGTTCCGATGTCCGCAAGGCACGCTTTATTGCTTTATCGCACGTCTTTATCTCACGTCAAAACTACATCGCTATCTCTTTCTTCACCTGAATAAGAGTTCCCAATTGGGAACTTTTTGAGTCACACAACGCGCGCGCTTATGACATATCTGCCTCTTTTAAATATATAATATCATTGCTTCTAACATGATAACAGAAGTCCGAGCCGCTTTCGGAGAAGAATTCACGGTGAATTGGTCTGCATTTATTACTTTCCTAATTATAATTATCTAATACATTCGTATCGTATCATCTATTCCATGGCTTTAAAAGTACAGCATATTATCATATTATGCATGAAATTTAATTAAGCCATGGAATACTTTTCGGTTTTGATTTATTTTTACTAGTCTGCACTGCAAGGAAGGATTTCTATCCTTCCTTGCAGTGCAGACGTAGAGTATGATTCTTCATACTCTTACACTTTCTGTATCAAACTGGATTCTAAAATTTATATCAATCAATACAACAGTAAATATTAAAAATGCTATGCAAGCGGATCGATGGTTTCACGTGACTATACTCAAACCATAGCGGTCATCCATCCGACTGCCAATCGCGCCTACAAACTCGACCGATCTGAATGATTCCCTTTTGCCTATCCTATAACTATATTATATACATAGTTGGCCAAACTGTAATATCTTCTTATTACTTATTGATATGTAACTATTTGAATACGAACTAGGGCGAACTGGGCGAAGTTAATCATGGTAATCATGAAACCGTAATCTGACGCTTGTAATTTTGTATGTAAATCCGACGCTTATCATGTGCATTTTATGTGACGTCTTTATTAGATTTTTAATTATATAGGTAGGTAATAGGTGATTATAAGTATAGCAGATTTTATAGTTAAGTCTGTCCAAAACAAGTTTTAAGTTTCATTAAAATTATTTTCATTGCAATTTTGCACGCCTAACATTATGTTAATATCATTGGTAAGTATTATTATTAAACCTTACTCTTCATGCGTCATAGATCTTGGGCTCTTTATTGATAGTGATCTCGGTTGGAACACCCAAGTGACTGAAATCTGCTGCTGCTCTGTCATTGCCAAGCTCACATTTTTGAACCGCTTGAAAAATTTTCTGTCCGTCGCAACTAAGGTCCATTTGGTGCAAGCGTTAATATTCTCGATCATTGATCACGGTGACGTGTGCTGTTTGGATCTTACTGAAGCCCAACTTGACAAGCTGGACCGACTAATATAGTGCCGTTCGTTTTGTTTTCTGCCTACGAAAGTTTGATCATATCTCTAGTTACCCTTCTAGGCATAAATGGCTTACGATCCGCGAACAACGGCATCTACGAGCCCTCAGTTCACTCTTCTCTGTCTTTTTCGATCCCCTTGTGCCAGACTAAAAGTCAAAATTTCAGTTCCTATGCTCTTCCCATGACTGTCAGCTCTGTTCCTCAGTATCTTACTTTTTATCCTTTTCCATTCATCGTTCTATCTTTATTTCTAATTCCTTTGCTGTACAGGCTATTCGCTTTTGGAATGCACTCCCCAAAGAAATTAGAGGGCCCGTTAATAAATTCACTTTTTAAAAAAGGGTAGTACAGGCTCACTTGCTAGAACGTCGCTCATAACAAAATGTCATCATATTCGTGAATTCTTAAGTTTTTATTTGTATATGCCAGTATTGCCAGTATAGTATATTTATTTATTTAAGTAAATAAATTTTATATATCTGTATATATTTAAATTTATATATAAAACTTACTAATATTATTCGTATATTTTTATATGAATTTTCCAAGTGTGCGTGGATGGCCAAATTCGAATCTATGAGGAATAGCGAAAAATAGTCAAGTCTTCCCATTTGTCCCCACTCTGTAGACCACCAATAAATTGATACGCCCCCAGTAGTGGCGGTGCTAAAGCTGAATATATAGTGATGCGAATGTTTTTTTCGCGAATTATGATAAACAGATGATATATTGATTATTTAATGCAAAATTTGTAGTGAAATTGTCGGGACATTTTGTATTTTGTTGGGACTTGTACTTTGTCGGGACTTGTCTGGATATCATGTGAAAGGTCGGGACAATCCAGACGAATCCCGATCATCTGGCAACCCTATTCGGAACCCTACATTGCGCGTGGCCTGACACACACTTGCCCGGTTTTTTTGTTCAGACAAACACCGGACTATTTTATTCCGATCTTAGCCGATAGAGTATAAAGTCCGACTTTGCCTGCACGCATCCTAATTATTGAACTATACTATTTGACGAAAAAACGTAGTATACTTAGAAATTAAAATATAATGGAAGGATTAGTTCGGATTTTTCATAACACCGTGAAAATATTATTTTTTAAATAAAAACTCGGCACAAACGTGTTTCTTCCTGAAGCGACAAACGAGAACTAAATCTAATGAACGCATCAGTCATCACCGCTAAATGGTGCTTCATTTTGTTATATCCAATGATATTATATATTAAAAAGAGGCAGATATGTCATAAGCGCGCGCGTTGTGTGATTCAAAAAGTTCCCAATTGGGAACTCTTATTTAGGTGAAGAAAGAGATAACGATGTAGTTTTGACGCGAGAGCGATAAAGACGTGCGATAAAGCAATAAAGCGTGCCTTGCGGACATCGAAACAGATTTTTCGGTTGATTTGTAAGGGCATAACGTATCTATATTTATTTAAACATCATTGGTTATATCAGTAACAAAACCATCAAATACGGTAGAAAATTAAATTATTCGAACTTACACCATGTCCGATCTTACCCGAACGTACAGGTTAATTCACTCGTAGGACGTCATAAGTAGGTACCTAAACCTAAACGACTACTTAATATGTACCTACTAATAAAATAAGTTAATCATAAGTTAATTTCTTTTTTACTCACAATCAGACTTAGATTCTAGATAGCGTGTTGCCTGATACGTGATACCTACATAATGGAATTCTGACCATTAAGCTAGAGTGCTATAGCCTAAACTATGTAGGGTACAGTTACATAATGGTTATGTGTAGTGTTCGCCCGTTACTATGACGATACCCCACCTTCGCTCGCGGGTCGACCCTCGCATTCTTTTGCATTGATTTAATTTAAATTACGTAATGCAAGATACTGTAGTGAAATAAAGAGAGATGGGATTGGGTTGGGTTTGATCAGACACAAGAGTCTAGTAAGTACATACTATAGATGTAGTCTAGTCCTCTAGTGTATTAAAGCTATTAATTTAGTCTGAAAATTATAGTAGGGTTTTTAAATTAGCACATCAAGCTCGGTTAGTATTGTAAATGAAAATTGCAAGTTTTTCAGTATTTTCAAATAAAATAATTAAACGCATGAGTACTTAAGTAGGTACTTAACGTAACTGGGATCCATTATGTTGTGGTGGCATTGTGAAACATCACAAACACCCACGATTTGCCATGTCATAAAATGTTTGTCCAGGCCTAGAATCGCATACAGCCCATAGGCCATACAGGACACATCGGTTGACGCCAACGCGAAACACTAACTGGGCGAAGGCGGCTAAGGGTCTTCAGGGCATCTAGTCTGCAAACAAGCAGACAGGAATAATTGTAGTAAACTAAATAATACTAAAGCTGTCAAAAACGCATGGATGACCAAGAATGGTACCCGTTTCTTAGATAAGGATAAAAAATGAACAGAAAAATGTTAAAAACATTTCATGATAAGATTTTAGAAGAGTGGTAGCTAAGCCAACTAAGCTACCCAGTTAAGTAAAAAACCCAAATAGCATCGTTTTAAATTAGACTGACAAAGAGCCTTCAATAAAAAGTTACTACACCTTGCCCTCGTTTAAATTCGGGAAATAAGAGTATATGCCTCAGTCAGTCCATACCCGCACCTGAAACAATCACAACTCATTTCTCACAGGCATTAGGTATATTAATTTTATGGTCTTTTTGGAATTAGAATTGAGCCCTAAGCTTTTAAGCCGTTCCGCGTCAATAAGTACGGACGGTATGGGGAGACAATAATATGATAGAAACTCATTCACTCAGCCGTTTGATCGTCGACGTTTATTCTTATTCTAAGTCGTCGTCTTGTGTAGCAAACAAAATAGATCTCCGCGAAGTGCTTTTTATTGAAGGATGATTTACAATTTTAATCCCATATCCATCCTGATCTTCGATTCTAAATATACTTACTTAGGTTTTAATTACTTATAACTTTAACATGTTCCTTAATTCTTTCCAGTTGGAACCGAAAGTGAGCGGACAGATACCGAAGAACTAGTTGGAAGAACGTCTTCTCAGTGCTCTGCGCCGCCGGACCTCTTGCCCAGCGAGGCCAGAGCCCTCCTCCAGCCAACAACACCACCACCACACCAAAGCCGGACGACGCATGACCCTTACCCTAAGAGGGTACCTTCACCTCCACCAGAAACCAATGAAGACAAACATCCTAGATTAAGATTTGAGGTAAGCTCATCTCACTATTAATTGTCCGTTTGTCAAAACTACAACATTCATTCATCAGGTTAAGTATAGAATTTAGAATACATTGGTTACTTATGATTGGTAATTGGTAAATGGTAACTTAGGATATGTACTTATGTAGGTACCTAGTACGAGTTTATGAGGATAGGAAGATATTAAGGGCAGTTAGTGGATAAGGTCGAAAAAAATCGTACCCTCAGTGGAAAAAGGCATAAGATGAAAATTCAGTGGCGGATTTATGTTTGATGTCGCCCTAGGCCCCATAAGATATGCCGCCCTTTTTGCTCTAAGAGGAGGTGACTATCAAAAATAAACATGCAATTTTTTTAAATTTGAATTATTATGTATCAAATTTTAGTAACTTAAATACAACGTTTTATTAGTTTATATAATATTCGTTTATAGTTTTAAATTAAAATTATTTATTTCAATATACTATACTACTTTTTCGTGGGGCGCGAACTGCGGAATAAATATATAATAGTTCTTTCAAAAATATCATTGGTCTGTGAAATTTATTTTTCGATTCAGGGGTCTGTTTGCGATATATTCGGCTTCAAGGTACTTTCGGTTTGTTTATTGTTTTTTGTAGGGCAACACTAAAAAACTTTTCATTGATATATTTTAATAACCGTTAATACTAACAAACGCCTCCAACATTGTAATGCCATTCAATGGGAACAGTTTGAAATATTCGACACAAAATACATATTTAAACTAAAAATATGAAGATAAAACCAAAGATATGAAAATTAATATTTTTACATATATGGAAACATTGAAACATTTTTCCTCCAATGTGTATGATCAGTTAGTACCAACAAGCGCCGCTTACATTTAACTGACGTCAAAAGGAGACAACACGGCCTGAAATACATCATGCAAAAATATATTTGTATGAAAAATATTATTATTCGTATGGAAACATCAAAATATTTTTAACAAACTATCAGTTCCTACAAACACCTCATACATTATGAAGACACCAAATGGAAACAAGTCACAACAGCCTCAAAATTCGAAAAACACACATTTGGATGAAAATTATTATTTTTTGTATGGCAAATATGGCAACACAAAATTTTTTTCACCAAAATTCACAAATGATCAGTACCTGCAAACGTCCTATACATTATAATGAGGAAATATTTCATCTAAAAATAATATTTATGAAAAATTTTATGTTTTTTTGTATAGCAACAGCAATAACATTTTATAGTTTTTTGAAAATGACTATTTTAATGCAGAAATATTTTTCATACATTTTCGTATCCCTGATCTATAAAATCTATAGATTTTGCTCAACTTCTCGAAAAGTTACATAATTTCTGGCTCCCAGTGTTGCCAGGTGATTTAGACGAAAATGTTCAAGTGTCATTATGAAAACCACAAAAAATTATATCAAAGGAGAATGCCCATTTAGTATGGAGAAATGTACTGACTTTAACATTTTTGTGTCTTGATAAAAATACCTTTATTTGATTATGTTATCTTAATAAATTACACATACTAACTTTAGTCAATGTTAATATTAGGAAATAAGAGATTTTAAACAAAATTAATTTGTATTTAGGTTATAATAAACTCACAGTAATATGGACTCTATGCAGGCGTATTAAAGTCGATTGCGTATGTAATGTCGATCTTTTAAGTTTCAAATTCATTTGACAGTCCCCAAACACCATGTAGTTTGTAAGGTATTATAATCACAGAACACAATTACTCCTGGCTGATTATAATAATTTTCTATAAAAAAATAATTCATTTGACAGTCCCCTTACGTCATCTAGTTTGTTGTCATGGATATATTATACTATAACTGTTGTATCATAATTATAATCAAATCAATGCAACCTATTGGCCCGAAGGATCTTAAAAGATTCCTGATTGGCCCTTATTCAAACATAAATGACCCAATGGTTTTCTTTTGTAAAACGGAAGTAAAGTTACTTATTAATTTCAGAAAATTATTCCCAATAAGGACTTTTTAGGAAATAGGGTAAAATACTTGAAATATTTAAATTAAATTTTTTGTCTAAAAATCATTGTAACACAATTATTTTTTTAAGAGTACTGGATGGGCAATCTTCTTTTATTAAAAATTAATTTTCCTTCTACGTTCATATTTTTGAATAGAAAGTTCAAAAAAATTGTATGAACAAAGAAAAAAACCAAACCTGACAATGCTGTAAATCAAATTACACAAACGGCCGAAACAAAAGGAACCGCTCAAATGTCGCCAACAAAACAAAACAAAAATTTACTCAAAAAATGCCAATTTTCATACATTTCACAAAATGGACGCCATGGCGTCAGCCACCTTGTTAACAAATAAATACGGTAAAATTGAGGATCGACCCAAACCAATAAACAAAATATATCGCAAAAACGTTAAAAAACCACTGCAATCCGATCCCGCAGTCACCTCGAAAACTTAAAAACTTCAAACTCAAATATCTTGGCAGCCATCTTGTTTTTCCAATTTTTTAAAATTATACTCGTATTGTGACATACAACCTAAAATTAAAGTATGAAAAAATATCACAATTGCAGAGTAGTCGCCATCTTGAATTTTTGGAAGTTCATATTTTTCCCATACCCACCATGTACAGTCAAACAACTTTCTTATGCACCATTAATACCCCCAGCAATAGTTTTGGCTGGGCTATGTGAAAAAACCAAAAAAAAATATCTAGGAGCCAAAATATTGCCAGTTAAATTTGATGAAAATGGTCAAATGTCATTACGACGACCACGAAACATTTTTAGTGCATTTTTGAAGTGAAACTTCCAACAAGGTTACGTTAAACGTTTAACAATAATAAATAAAATATACCCCAAACGTCAAAATTGGGGATTGACCCGAGGAAATAAAGAAAAAAAAATCAAAAAAAAGTTTAAACCCCAATGCAATCCGACCTCTCAAAGTCACCTCTTAAATTGAAAAATTTGAAATTAAACTATCTCAGCGGCCATCTTATTTTTTTTTAATTTTTTACAATTTTATCGTAACACTTATCCCAATATTAGCCGAAAACGAGACCAATCTCGGGTAGGTGGACAATAAAAAAGCGTATAGTTAGACTTTTGAAATGAAAGTCTAACTGTCCACTACCAATCCTCACTGGAGCAGCGTGGTGGAGTAAACTCTAGGCCTTCTCATGGGAGAGACCCGAGCCCATTAGGGGGCCATTAATGAGTTAAATTCACTATAAAAAATAATAATTTGCATCCACTATAAAAATTAGTATTGTTGTTTTCATAGTAGTATAGATTAAACATAATTCATATTGCACCGACAAATTAAAAGGTGAACTCAACATTTAAAATAATTTATAAATTTTTATTAATTTGAAGTGACAATAATCCACAAAAATATTTTTAGTACAAATAATTCTGATATTTTACCGCTCGTAAGTTTTTGGGGTTCTGAAAATTTTGCCGCCCCCAAAATCATGGCGCCCCTAGGCCCGGGCCTCACGGGCCTAGGCCTAAATCCAGCACTGTGAAAATTGCAATTATACAGGAGAGCTAAAAACTGTTAAAATATGTATCATTAAGTAGTCAAAGGAATTTACATAACGATTTCTTGCACAAAACCGTCAAGATTAATGATAAAAATTGAGCATATGCAGCTTTTTTGTCTCTCTTTCCAATTATATTAATATCTCAAATTCAAAACACGACATATGCTTTTTTCCATTGAGGGTGCGAAATGTCGTGCGTAGTGCTATAATGCGGTTGCTTCTTATTGAATGTGATGATCCGTCTCAAGGGGATCCCAATGATGAGGTCATAGGTAGGTACTTAGGTAGGTATATCTGCTACGATCAGGGTGTTGTGTAGAGAATGTCGGATGTCAAGAAAATGTTTTTAAATGTTGGATTAATGTTGTTAATGTTGATGTTGTTTTAATGTTGGATGTAAAGAAAGCGTTCCTAACACTTAGATCAATGACTAGAAGAATTAGTGCTGTAAATGGTTTCGAGTTCAAAAGTTCAGATCTGAATGATACGCAAATAGCTCAGGCAAATAGGTTTTTTCTGTGTTCTGTAATATGTAGTTATGAAAACACAGAAAGATGAGGTTGATTGATAAATCAAAAGAACTAAATAATTAAGTACGTGTAAATAAGCGAAATAAAAAATATGATAATATATATTATAGCGAGGTTGTGTAACTGTATAGATCACATAATGTGCTCGTTTCGTTCCTTGTTTTGTACAACATCGTACGGATCGGGCCCCTTGATGGATCCCGGGAGCCTAGCCGTAGTAATTTGCGGTCCGCGGTCTGCTTACTATTGATGCCGCTCGAAGTACCGATCTCATCTCATGAACGTACTGCCGGCAGGAAAATTAGAAACTGTAGCGTCTTTAGAGCTCAGTTTTATTCTTCTGCTTACGTTGTAACACTCATATTAAAAAGTTGTTCAACAACTTTGCTCTTGCATCAGTGGAATTTAGACTCGTCAATGAGGAAGTTCTCAATTTCTTTTCAACACTTTATTTGTTATTTGAATACTTATATTTTTAACGGGGGTCCAACACAGATTTTTATAAGAATTCAGTACCTTAACGGAAACTCTGATAATAAAGAAGTCTAGTTGCTCCTAGTTAGGTTCTATAAGTAAATAATTTTCTGCAAACGGAAATGATTTTCTTTTATTCGTCGCATTTACCACAGATTATAAAACAAATGGCAGATAGAGCGCGCTGTACACGAAAGTGAAATCACTAAAACAAAATATACAAACATTATTTACGATTTAGAACTATGTATAATTAGTAAGATCTAGGTATATCTCAAGGTACAGTACACAATCAACACGAGACATATGTTGGTACCGCCTCTCGTACCATTCATGAGTCCCGCTATATTTGTTGCTAGGTATACCTAGTTATTGAATAATGATAAGTATTTTATTATTATGAATCATCTATTTGTGTCGTATCAGTCTGGCGAGCGGCGCGTCTTTATTCTCGTAATCTCTCAGATCGTAAAGGCCTGACTAGTTTCCTTTTAGAGCGCGAGATAAGGGCGCCGGCCCTCAGAGCGGTCGCCCCAGCCGCCACACGATGTCCGGCGCCATTGGTTATCTCCATTAGTTAGGTGCCCAACTGCCCACTCATTATACTAGCGACCTCCCGTAACGGGCAGATCAACAAAAGAAACACACTATGAAACATAACTAGTATCTCGCATTAATCATCCCGGTAATTATGACATCCTACCTTATGTAGATATGCGAAACTTAAATATATAAATATGATATAGAAATATGCGAACGTATTAAACATTGACAGTTTTTGTTAACTGTACCGATTTAACGATCCGATGATCGGTATGCCTTAGGTTAGGTGTACATTCCTAACCATAGTATCCATTGTTAGTGTTTTAGCGATGCTCTTACTAATCTTCTTTCTTTTAGCCTTAAGTTGGAAGATGTTTATGACATGTACATATTTTTAAGCACGTCTAGTCGAGTTATATTATACGTTTAGAAGTTTAAATAATTATGTAAATGGAAAGTTTCAATATTTTTTAGAAATTCCCACTGTTGAAGACGACTGGTTTCATAAGCATCATAATGTATCTAATTAATTTAATACAATTTCTACCTAGCTAAAATTTATTTATCTACTAGCTATGCCTGCAGCTTTGCATACGGAAATTATGTTTTACCTTATTTGCAAGAAGCAAATCGGTTGATGTTTTAAAAATATTCCATACAAACTTTCGCCTCGTTTCCTTTTAATTTTCCGGGATAAAAAGTATCCTAAAATAGGACCCGGAGTATAAGTAACAACTTTAGGTACCAATTTTCATCGAAATCCGATCAAGGGTTTTAATGTGATGCCCGGACAGACAAACAGACAGACAGACCATAATTCTAAAAAAAATATTTTTATTATTGAAGTGCCCCCTAATCAATTTTTTTTAAATATTCAATGTACAGAAAATTTGCCCTTTAAGTTATATTATAGTATTGATAGATAAAATGATATTTTAAACAAGATTAATTTTTATTTCAGGAACTGACGTGCGATGTGGAACTTAAGCACCCGGAGCCTAGCAAGCAACAGCCTTTACAATTCTCTTTCACTCTTTATGATCTGGATGGGCACGGTCGGATGACTAAGGATGTAAGTATTTCTATTACATATTATTAAAATACAATATATCAATATTTAAACCGTATTATTACTAAACGTACGTCTTCCAATGATACTCACGTTTGCTCAAATAAGGTTAAGTATTTTTTAATAATGCTGTGTATCTGATACATATTTAGAATAACACAATATGTAAATAAGATGAAGACATTTGATTGATCAGATTTACATAATCTGTATATCACGATATTGCTTGTCTTATCTTGACTTTATTTACACACAATAATAAATAGTAATTTCCGCAGGATATAGCTGGCATTGTATCCACAATATACGAGTCAATTGGTAAATCAGTCACAGTACCGCACTACGGTTCTAAGACGATACAAGTGAGACTGACGGTGGTGCCAGAGGATGGGAGATCCAGAGGTCATAGAGATAGACGGGAGTGCCGCAGACGCAGAAGACGAGAGCAGCAGCCAGCAGCGCCTGTAGTAGAATGTCAGGATAACAGTGAGGACGAGCATCAAGAAAGATTTTCTCACGACGATGACGCTTCATCAAAGTCGTCGTGTTCCAGAGAAAGGCTCCCACCGCGACCGGCACCTAACTCTCGCTCTCGGACCCACCGACATCCACGTAGAGAGCAGCGGGAACGGAAGCATACGAAAAAGAGATCTGGCAGCTTACAGAGGAGAGAGTTGCTCGAAATCATTCAGGCCAACATGGAGAAAAACCATCTGAGCTTTCAAGCTTCGAGGTAGGTCACTCTTATACTACGTAGTTAATTCCTAAAGTGGCGCTCGGTTCAACTGGGGTAGTTCTGCGCCAGTGTTATTTCAACTGTAGTCTTTGTGTACGGTGCATTGGCAGGCCGCCAAACCACTCGTACGAGTGAAGTACGAGAGAATGAAACAAAATTGCATCGTTAAAGGTATTACAAGGATACGATTCAATTGCATTACACAATTTGTGTTTTTGCTCTGAAGATTTAGTTTTTTTTTCATTAGGTTTTTGCATAAAAAACTGCAGTAGCATAATAGCATAGGTGGATATCATCCGTAATCAATGATAATTGATAACTTATTTTTCACATTGTTTCGTCAGTTAGTAATAGATTATTTATTTAGGTCTAGAAAATGTAACTTTTTCTACCGTTTCTGAGTTTTGCTTATAAAATCCAGAATTTTTCATAGCTTTCGGTTGCATATACATTCTGCAATTTTCTTCCATCAAAAATTCGTACCTTCCTATTCGTACCTTAAAAATTGATTTTATCTATTTTGTACTAGTAATAGCATTATTAAGAAAGCTTTATGACATGTAAATTGAATTATGATATTTAATTGCGTTTTCTGACAAATATGTTCTGATAATTTTCCTCTTATTATCATGTAAATAATTACAATAAAAGCCAATAGTTAATTTACTGTTAACATCTATTGCAGGAAGCCCAGTGACCATGTGACGAATGAAGAAGAGATAACGAGTAAATACCAGAAGCTCCGTAACAGATCCTACACTGTGAGCGAGAAGCCTGCGAATGTGTCTCAGAAGCGAAAATCTGAACCTGGTAATGGATACCTGGACTTGGCGAGTGGGGGCGACTCGAACCTGTGTAGATACGACCGGTATCTCCACGCAGTGATCTGTTCTTCGGCGCGACACGCGCACACCGGCTACCATCAGAAGCAAGCCCAGCCGAGCCGTCCCCCCCGCGCGCCCCTCGCCAACCATCGATCTCGATCCCACGACATCCCACAATCACAGCAACAACCCAGAGTCCTCCAAATCATATTCTTATAGAACTCGGGAAAGGACACGGTCTTCAACGGCTTTGTCCTCTCTTATTATTAAGTGTCAGTGTGTGCTAGTGTGTACGTGTGAGTGAATTGTGGTTATCGTGGTTACCAAGTGTTTGAAATGACTGACGTAGGAATTTAACTTTTTGAAACATTTATCAGTTCAGGAAAGGCCTTCAGTGGTCGCGATGCTTAACTCCCGCTTTAATAAGTGTAAGCGACTTAAGGTTATAAGCTTACATTTTTGTGTTAGTTATCTACATACTCATAAGTATTTTTACTTATATTTAAAACATTCCACTTTGAAACTTGTAATTAGTAATAAAATACTTGATGTTTACTATGTAGCATTATTGAAGTTACATTTTAAGTACTTTTTTATAAACAAAGAAATTATGTATGTACTCATTATTATAAAGTAATATAATCTGATTAGAGGTTTGGCCTGATTGTAATTTGTATGTATTTGTATAATGCATAGGTGTAATGTGCCTTAATTGTGCGAGTTTCCGTATGGCTTTCTAAAGTTATATCACTAATGTGGAAATTTAAATTTTGTTGAAAGCATCAATGCTCAGGAAGTTAATAAAACTACTTTCTAATAAACGTCATAATATTAATTAATTGGTCCAAATGAGCACTTAATTTTTTTTGAATTAAGGTAAATAAAATGTAAAACATACTTTTAATTGAATGGAAGGTTTTTCTTATATACAAAACTTTCCAAAATACAGAATTATTGGACTTGCTCATTTGACATTTTCAAAGAATGTAAATCTTAACTCATTTTAGAGTTATAGACTGATTTAGCTATAAGAGTTAGGTGCTCGGTATTTTAATATGTAGTTTTGTTGTTTAGCATTATACTTAACCCTGTAATCTGACAAATATTCAGAATCTTCGTAAAAAGTAGATATAGAGTATGTAAGATACCTAATTAAGACTCGAAAACGGGTCGTAATTCTCTCTTAAATTATGTATACTTTTTTGTATTACCAGTATCAGTATTTATTATTGTAAGAATACAATTGAATCTCTAAAGTGTTTTATCTACCTCTATTTTTACTTTATTAGTGTATAATGAATAATTTATTATTAATGTAATAATTGAATCCTAAGTAATTTTACATAAGTACTTATTTGTGATAATGTATGAATGGTTTATCTGTATCTCTCATTAAGAGATCTCAAAAGAGAGAAAAGATTCAGATGTGAATGAAATGGGACCATAGCTTTTGTAGAATTAAAAACAGGTAGCTATGAAACATATTTATTAAAGCTGGTTGAACAACAGGGATGAAAATATATTGTTACAACAAATTTTCAATAATTTATCATCTTCGCTGTTGTCCCAATTTCAATGTAAAGTGTAAAAAGTGCTCGATCTTGTCAAATTATTTATTATGAAATATAAATTTAAAATTAACCAGAGTATTTTAAAATATACCTCTGCCTATTCTCCGTTCTTTATACATATAAATATTGAAAATAACTATCATAATCACAGCAGTCACAATCATAGTTATTTCCTTTGGGAGACCACATTTATTGACTGAATATGCATCTGGAGATATGGTCACCTGTAATTTAAAACAATAAATAATTTTCCATCCATCAGTAAATTAGCTAAAGGACAAAAGCTCATTACATACTACTAATTACTATACTAATAATACTAAATTACTTACCAACATATACTTAGGGTCGGGGCGATTCCGCCACGAAAAAGAAGGCACGGAGTATTCTTCAAAGTCAACATCTCGATAGGAATGTTTTTGTAAGCACCCATGGTGTGTGTGCCCCCCAAATGCTACTCTGGGTTTTAATTTACCGGCAAGATATTCTGTCGCCTCCTCTGAGAGTGCATCAATCTTCAGTCTAAACAATTTATTCCTTTCTGGTATCGGTGGGGCATCAGGTTCGGTGCAATTGGCGTCCGATAACCTATATAATGGAAAATGCTGAAAAAGTTTTTATGGGTCTTTTATAGTGCAATGATGGGTGAAGTGTCGCTCAAAGCCCGGCTGCTTGCTTCGATCCTATATAATCGTTAGTTGGATGGATCGCTAATGGCACAATTTTCTTGGCCGTTTCCGTGCTTCGGAGGGCACGTAAAGCCATTGTTATAAGCCGGAGGCCTCGGGGCGGGCCACTTGGGTTGGCCAGCGTGGTGGATTATCCTCACGAGGAGAGACCTGAGCGTGTGGGCCATTAATGGGTTGAAGCTAATAGATGAATTTGCTGAGCAGTACAGAATGACAAGACTTCCTGTTCTGGCGGCGAAAGTATAAACGTACAAAATAATCTCTGTAATTATTATTAAAATTCCATTGCAAAATAAATTGGACACACGGCGTTCAAATATTTGGATAATCAAACCAAAATATTGTTCGCGCAAAAATAACAGTGAAGAATTATAAAATCTGCAATACTGTTTCAGTAAATAAAAGGCTAATTATTATTATTATTATACAGAATGATTGAATAGCTTGTTATAGTATGAATGAAATGAAATTGTAATAGTGAAATGAATAACAGCTGTCTCCACCAACCTGCATCAGAATAGGCCGACTGTAGGTAAAGTTAACATTGATGTTTTGGCAATGCATCGCTGCAGGGTCATAAGCACAATTTAATTGGCCTGAAAAAAGCAATCAATTTTTAACGATTGCAAAAGTAAGGATAGGTTCATCGGAAATTTTACACTAATGTTCTGAATACAAGCAAAAAGTACTCTATTTTTCTTTCTTTTTATGGAAATAGCCGGCAAACGAGCTGACGATCCACCTGATGGTAAGTGGCTATCGTCGCCCATGGACATCAGCAACACCAAAGGCAAATCACTGATGCGTTGCCAGGCAAGAAAGAAATAAGAAAAAGAAAGAACTGGCTCTCAAGCCCCCAGCCGGAACACGATGAGACGTTTCTGTGTTACAAACTATCATATGTAAAACAGTTGGGTATATTGTCTGCAGTGAACGAATATACTACTTAGTATATTAGTTCATTGATTGTCTGGGTATATCTGTTTAAGAGTCATATTACTTAAGGATTTAGATTATCATGGTACTTATATTATAGCTGAGTTGTGACTTCAGTGTGAGGATTGCTTTTTGAAATATTTTTCTTACTTGAAATTTTTTCTATAGAGTTTCTAGCACCTAAGCAAAGGCGACAAGAATCACCCTGCATTGCCATGGAATTCAGAAGAATAAAGTGGCTTCCCTTCAAATTGATATGTTGAACAGAAGGAGACTTTAGCAACTTAACAAATCTTTGAAGGGATCCTCGTCGAATGCTGAAATAGTTAAATTATAATTTATTTGAATACATTTCAGTAAAGAAAGCAATCAATAAAATATTATTACAATAAAGATTACTTTACAGATATATGGCCTGGAAAAGGCTTTTTTCTTTTAACATTAGAATACTTATTTACTGACTAAAATTAATTGAAAACTACATTACTGTATTATTATTATTACTACATTTTACTTTATTCTCAACAATATTAATTTGTAGTTGTTGAGGCATAGCTATTAGCTTCAAAAGCCTTTTCCAGGGCTTTTTTATAGCCAGAGCTGACGAAAAAGCAGACGGGCCACCTGATGGTAAGTGGTTACCGTCGCCTATGGACATGAGCAATACCAGAAGAATCGCCAATGCAACGCCGGCCCTGAAGGAAGCTCATTCCACAGCTTTCAAATACATGGCAATAAATATATAAACAATTACTGTCTTACTCACTTATTATGAAATCCAATATCATGGTTTCCCACTGCAATATGTAGTTTTATATCATTCGGCACTGGAAAAACCACATGGAAGCGGTCTACATATTCTTGAAATTGTTTATCATTAGTCCATTCTCCTTCGTCAAATAAATCTCCTAGATCACCAATGAATATTAATAATTATAATTATAAAACTATTAAAATAAGCAAAGTAAATTCACTGCAAAATTAAACGTAAAGCAGATAAAAAAAATCAAATTAGATAATAAGATAGATATAGGTTATTGATTACAAAATAATTATGTAACATAATTATATTACCTAAAATAAAAACTACATCAGGTTCATGTAGACTAATAATAGCATTAAATGCCTGGTGCATTTGCCACTCCCTCCTCAGTTTGTCAAACCAATGTCCTCTATAAGGACCTAATAAATGAGGATCGGCTAATATAAATGCTTTAATAATACGACTGTTATCTGCACTATTGTTGACAAATGCAGGCCAGGAACACTGAAATAATAAATAATTTATCATTATAATTAAATATCATTATAATGATGGTGAATGACAAGAAAATTGGTATTTTATATCTTAGATACCAGCTTACCTGTGCAACCACAACATAATATATAAAGTATTCACAGTAGAGTCCTATTAAAATAAGTCCTAAGAAATATATTAACAACTTCTTCGTTATCCGGCGCATTTTCTATGCTAATCATTTCGTATCAATATTGACTTATGGCTAATAGATTTGGAATGTATGTTATAAGCACACAAGCTGATACATTAATAAAAGTTTTTATTGCCTTGTCCATTCGACTTTCTAAGTTCATTTTGGCTAAAATAGCAGCAAAATATTTTATAATTATTATGTACTACATAAAATTTGTGTTCATACTTTTTAACTTATTAAAATTATAAATAATTCTATCTTTATTATAAATAAACCAAAATCAAAATAAAACTTTTAATAGGTATACTGATACGGCTGATACCTAGCAGCCAGTGTTACCAACTCTTAAAAATATTTATCCCTAAAACTAAACCAAAAACCCCTAAAATCACCCAAATTACTTGGAAATCCCCCTAAAAATTTTTTTTTTAAATTATAAATCTTTATTTAAAAAATATGCACATATTTCTCTGCCTTTAAGTAAAATGAATTTATAATAATTAAGTTATTGTTTCTTCATTCATTGTCATTTGATTCGTTAAATACATAGGACTTATAAATTCTTACAAATAAATAAATTCCGATTACAATATCGATTTCTTTTGTAAGGTAAATTTTAAAATACTCATTTTTGCATTTATCTTTTTGCAGATTGCAGAATAATCTAATATCTTGAATTTAAATACCAAAAGTCCCAGTCTCCTTTGATTGGTTAGTTTGTTCCAGGGTCTCTTAAATCTTTATTTTGGTCAATAAATAAAAAATATGAAGAATCAAAAAACCCCTAAAAATAACCCTAAACATATAAGACCCCTAAAAATCCCAACTTACATATTTACCCCCTAAATTTGGGGGGAAAACCCCTAAGTTGGGAACCCAGCTAGCAGCAGATGTCAACACAGTCAAAGTTTGAAAGTCAGCTGTCAGTTGTCACAGTAATGATAATTGACAAATGACAAGATCACGTCCAATCCAATACGAATGCTGGAAGACCCTCTAATTCCCAAGATAGCAACATTTTTTTTATTTAACGATTATCAAAAATCACCCATTTTCCAAATAAAAATCAAATTTTATTGCAGTTTTATTTACAAAACATCGTATTGAAATTCTTACGAAATGAATTATGTGTATACAACATATAAGTAATAAACTTAGAAATATTGAATGTTTTCGTGGTGCGTATCCAATGATGTTTAAATAAATATAGATACGTTATGCCCTTACAAATCAACCGAAAAATCTGTTCCGATGTCCGCAAGGCACGCTTTATCGCTCTCACGTCAAAACTACATCGCTATCTCTTTCTTCACCTGAATAAGAGTTCCCAATTGGGGACTTTTTTAGTCACACAACGCGCGCGCTTATGACATATCTGTCTCCTTTTAATATATAATATCATTGTGCGTACCTACAATATTATAAAATCCAGGGAGGGGAGTAGAATATATTAATGCGCTGGTAATTAGCCACAGGCGTAGAATTTCTGTAGCTTCCTATCCCAGGATCCCGATCCAGAGTCCCAGTTTACACAGTTTGAATTTGATAATGTGTAGCAAAAATGATCATGAATTTTCGAAGATTATTTATTTTGTCTGATGAGACATCAGACACAGGTATTGATTATAATCAGTATAGGTTGGAAGGTAGTGCAATTTTCGACGTTTTCTTATTATGGATATGCCAAAAATGTACTGGGTAGGTAGGGGTATATATTATAGAGAATATTATGCGATAATATTATATCGAAGTAAAAAAATCGACCAGTTATTAATATTGAAAGCCAAAAATATATTTTTATAATAAGATTAGTTTAAATTGACCCTAGACTAACCAAACTTACTCATTTAAACATTTGCGGTCAATGCAATTCCAGAGATTTTAACTTATCCTATCAGGTAAAAAAACAGCAAAACAACATGGTAAATTAAACAGAAATCTTGAAAGTAGGGATTTATCAATGCAGCTGTTTGATTTTGTAATGAGCATAGAATTATGCTATAATGGTAACTACAAGCATAATAAGATTCTATTGTAAGGTACGCATGGGTATATGTATAAAAACAATTATTTAAAAAGCCTCATTTATTACCATTCTTGCAAATTGTACAATGTTAACTATTAGTAAATAGAAAGTGAAAAATTGATAAATATTTATAATTATTATAAAATATAATTTAACCAGTATAATGTATATCTTATCGAAACATTCCAACCACGTACACAAAATAATGGTGGTGAAAAAAAATAACAAAAAAGTAAACACATGATAATAGCTTAATAAATAATAAGGAATTAATATTATTTAATATCACAATACCAAAATTGTTTTCATAGAAATAAAACGACACTTTCCATGTAGTGGAGTCACCACACAAATGTTATGTGGAGTCACGTTAGCATTAAAAACGGCTAAATCTCGAAAAATAATTAAGTACTGTCAACTCTTTGTTTCGCAGGTATCACCTTCATACATTCTAAATATTGGATTTCGAAGTTTATAAATATCGGAACTTCACTAATACCTAGTTATAAAAATTATAACTAAAATAATTGAGTGCTAATCTTAACATGTTTTTTGTCCATTTTAAGTTTTTCCGAGTTTTCTGTATGTGACGAGTTTAAATAGGTATTAATACTTAAATAATTTTGGTATATAATACTTGATGTAAATTTAGGTTATTTGGTAAAATCAGGTTTCATAAGTCAATATCTAATTCCTAAGTTTATTAAACTATACTACTTGTAATGTTATGAAACCAAATATTTTTTTTCAAATGATTCCAAGTCCTATTCTAAGTCCTAAGTAATTAAAAGTCACTTACAAAGTATATCTTAAAATGATAGTGCATTAAAATTAGACATAGTAGCAGAGACATAAACCCATTTACACAATAAAGGAGTCTTATTGCTAAAAAATACTGCCACTACTTAATATGCGATACATTCCTACTGCTAGAACAAACTCAGTGCACTGCCTAATAAACTTTTAATCAGTTCCTTACTATGACTTACCATAAAACTTACTATTTAGTAAAAATATTAGCAAATTGACATTAATTTTTGCCTTTCCAAACATATCCATAATTGCGCAACCCTCATATTGTTTCTGTAATAAATCTTGTATATCTATTTCAACTTTTTCCATCTCAACTCCCATAAACTTGCCTTTTACTGTGAATACGCCATTATGGTCGGTGGGAGCGATTTCAAACTGCACATTCTTAAACTGCGATGGAGAGAGCCCTTCTATCTCCAATAAAACGCCTCTTTCGAGTAGTTTCGCGCCCGTATACTTCACGGTTAGCTTTGATTTCAGTTTCTGCACATCTTTCCCTGATCGTCTTAGACACGCATGTACACTCCTGAAATTATAACAATATGGATACGAATAAGTTATAATCTAAAATTTTAACAAAAAAAACCGACTTCAAATTAAGTACATCCTTTCCAATAACAATAAAAAAGAATTATCGAAATCGGTTGACGTGATATTGAGATCAGATCTCTATAATCGGAATCATCGGAATCGGAATCATCTCTATAAAATTTTCAGATCTCGATAAAATTTAAGTGGGACCACACGACACGCACCAGCTTTCGATTAAAAAAAGAATCATCAAAATCGGTTCACCCAGTTGAAAGTTCTGAGGTAACGAACATAAAAAAATACAGTCGAATTGAGAACCAACCTATTTTTAACCGACTTCAAAAAAAATGGATTGAGAACTTCCTTTTTTTTGAAGTCGGTTAAAAATAGGTTGGCATGGCATCATTAGTTTAAAGTCAATACATACTTTTTACCAGCATGAAGGTTCGCCAAGCAAGACTTGATGTACTCATCATATGACTTGCACTTTTCTTCAAAGTATTTCGTCTTTTCTTGCAGACTTTGCTTCGTACGAGCTAGTGTAGTCAAAGCCCTCTTTTGGGCTTGTCGGTACTTTCCTTTGTTACATAAGTCGAGAGCAATTGAGGTGATCAGAGCTTGATACCCATCTTCTCGTGTCACGTAACCTTCGTCTTCGAGCATTTGTAGGTTTCGACGAAGTTTCGCTATGTGTTCGCGGAGGGACATGGCCTCGTCAGCTCGCGCTTGACCGGAGTAGATCCGCCTTTGAACTTGCTCACTATATTGCTCCTGTTGTTCTCTGGTCGTTCCAATAACTAAAGCTTCCAGAAGATGTTCCCCTGGAATGATGGGAGATTAATATCAAGTAACGAAATGGCGGACATTAACATTACATTTTGACAGTAACAGATATTTATGGTTTTTTAATTTTTCTATAGATTGTTTCGCATTTAAAGTAAGCTGAATTAATAACAATATGTGCCCTTTATAATTAAAATATTATAAAATTGTAATATAAAAATGTGACTTACCATTCAAAAAGGGTATAATAGCGACACAGAGTTCTTTGGTTTTGATAAAAAGTTTATTCAAGTCTGTCATGTCATCTGCAGGAGCTTGGAATTTGTTAACTAGCGCTAGACATACTTCCAGTCTCGCATTCTCTTCAGACTCTCCCATATGCTGCCAAAATAACAGTCTCATAAGAATGTCTTCTAGCAGAAATTTTGCCGACAACTAATGACCACTGCGTCATCTATTTAATTATTCGTTATTAAAATTAAATTAAAATATTATAATAATTATTTTGACTTAAAGGATAAAGGAGTATATTTTGTGGTAAATAGCAATGAAGCTTGGAGCAAATGATATATTTCAAATACCATACCATATCTAGATCTCGGGAGGCAAGTTTGCCGACACTAGGCACCTCCCCTAAATCGTCCAACAGTTCGTTCAGTCGGTCGTTGGGGTCCACCGCTATGATGTCCTGGTACTCAACTAGCAGTGCATGAGTGTCCACTATTTCCTGTAAAATAAAAGTATACTTAGGTCCGTGTTAATAAACCAATCTTTAGATATCTGCGATCCCAGTCAGATCGTATGTAAAAGTGACATTTTGTCAGACTGACCACTCTTGTGTCGAGTTTAAGCTTGCATGCCTTATAAGGCGGAATGTGGCGAACGTAACAAATTTAATACCTTTGTAACTAACCCATATTCGTGCAAATAAATTGAATTGAATTCAATTGAGATCGGTTTATTCACAAGTACATTCATGAAGAGTTATTTTTAAATATTTTTTTCAAATAGACAGTTACTGTCAGCCCTATTTGCCTTCTCAGCTTCACGCGAATAGAGCAGTATTTTTACATCAATGAATAATTCTGACATTCTGGAAAGTTAGCCATTAAGATATCGACGCTTGAACGGAAACATTAACTAAGCTACATTGAGCTAACTTTACAGACGAAAAATTTAAAGTTGGAATTTTTAGAAAAAAAATTCATATATATTTTTGTAATCCTCCTACCGACGTTATTCTTACTGTTTTGGAATCCTTATTTTATCATCTATATTGTGGCATATACAACAAATTTTCTAAAAATTCAACTTTAAACTTCTCTCCTGTAAAGTTAGCTCAATGTCGCTTAGTCAATGTTTCCTTTCAAGCGTCGATATGTTATACCTGAACAGTGATATAAATATGAGGATGATGTAGCAACGTGGCTTCTGTGTACTCGTCTACGGCGAAGTATTCCTCCAGCGTGGGTCCGCGGCAGCACCGCCGGAACAGCTCCTTCATCTTCTCGTGGCACTCCACTATGAAAGGGTTCAAGCAGCGAAGGTGGCTGGACTCTTCGCCGAACTGGGAATATAATTATGGGTTCTAAGGAAGTATGCAATATAGGCGGAGCTGCTGTTCATTGATACGTTATTAATATTATTTTTGAAAGAATTTACTACTAGTTTGTGTAGTTACAATTTTTTATCCGGCTTTAGGAAGGGTTATGTTTTTCGCGCGTATCTTGTATGTAGTAGGTTTGTGTGTAATATTATTTATTACCTCATATCTTCCAAACCACTGGCATAAAATTATTAAGATATCGTTAGATGCGTCTTGACAGAAAGAGCTCACCATAAGGATTTCAAAAAGGTATATTATGATATCCTTTTTGATAGCAGGCGGGTTTTTAAATTTATACTAGTTTACTTTTTTTAATTTGTTTAATTTACACTAAAGCTACTTCAGTAGAATCAGATGGCGTCCGAGCAAATCTCGGTCATCCGGGTACTAATTATAATACACTTTAGTTATTAAATATTAATTTAACTCTTGATACGTAAAAAAATCATGTTTCTACCAAATCACAAATAAACTTAATTCATGGCAAAACTAGTCATCTACAAGAACTTATTACTACAGCTACTCACGCCTTTCTTAGCAGCAGAGAAATGCAATATTTTAGCAACGGAAGCAAGGTTCTTCCTCTGGTCGGTGGTGAGCCCCGCGCCGTTGGGCAGGTTGATGATGTGGAAGGCATCTGGAGCCACGATCGCTGCGTTTAGGAACTGGTAATAGACTAGATTACCTATCACCTGAAATTATCCGGGAATTAAATGTCGGGCAATTCGTCGGTAACATCTCTATGACAACATCTCTCTCTATGCACGGACAGTGGTAACCTCCACTTGTGGGAACATCTTAGTTATAAATATAATAGATGTAAAACCTACATATCAGAACTTTCATATCTAGTATCATGTGTATAAAATATCAATAAATTATTGTAGACACTTTAATAATTAAAAATAACTCATTTCATTTGAAATATTCTATTTTTCATCAACTTTATAAAATTATGAGGATTTCTTTCCTTCTGAATATTTTATTTAATTCACACTTACGCCCCCACTCAGAGTCAGTAACGATTACTTTAATCACTCCTTAGTAAAGAATCACCATACAAATTATGTACTAAGGAGCAATTTTAGTAACCATTATTGACTGAGTTGGGGCGTTAGTCAATTACTACGAAAATATATGTATAATACAATTGTATTTTTGGGTTGACACGCCAAATGCGCACGGAACAATCGCGTAACTTTATATTTTTATTATTCAATAAAAACTTACTTTACCTTTAAAATGTCTTTTTCTGGTGTATGAGGAAACTTTGAAGTCAGAGCTCTGTGTAATACTCGAGCCATGTATGTGATGCAGAATGGTAACAATTCGGTGGAATTAGTAATCTTATCTAGGAACATTGTAACTACTGTCTTCAATTGTGCTAACGCTACCTGGAGCCTCGATTTCACTTCTGAATAATTGAGTGCTTCTTCTTGCGTTACGTTGTATGGCAATTTTCTAAAATTAATAATAACAAATATAAAAATATAGAAATAGGTACATTGTATCATGTTTCATTTCATTAATTTCATTTTATTACTTACGATATTTGTCCAGTTTTCATTTCAGTCTCATTCCTCCATGCTTTATATATTTCAACAGGACCTGTTTCTATATTCAAGTCTTTGTCTTTTAAAATCTTTTCCACAAGTGGACCTATAATAGTTTGAAGACTATTCAAACCCGACAATTGTCTGGACAGACTTACAGCCATTTTCAGTACTAAAGGAGTGGACGCAATAATATCGAATGGTTTGGAAACTTTGCAACTTATTTCCTCCTCTAATGTGAATCTAAACAACTTCAGCAACAAATACTCATCTCTTGCGTACGCGCCGAAATTATAAAGACTTAATACGACGTTTTGTAGAAAGAAGTTAGTTTTATTCTGAGGAATACAGAATAGAAGTTTGGAGAGGTAAGTTGGATTCGTTTGAAGTTCGTAAAATAAATGTTGATAGCCATCCAGTAACCTTTTGCTTTCCTTGGTCAAAGATTTTAAGCCCTTAACGGCAGTGGATATAGTAAGAAGAGATTTGTTTTCATTGCGGTTATGAAATACCAGCTTGGTCATAGAGTTGTGTTTCACTAAATTATTCAATTTTAACCCATGAGCGGCCACTTCTTGTAGAGCAATACGATTTTGTACCAACAATCCAATTTTCAAGTCCATGTCATCTATCTGTTTCGAAAGCTCCTGATTTCTCCTGATAGATTGTACTACTTCAGATTTCAGACTTTGTAATTCTATTTCTCTGTCATAGTCTTCCGTTGCAAAGTCTAATACGGGAATAAATTTTTTAACAACTTTTAATGGCGGGTTTGGAGAATAAAATAATGAGGTAAATGCTTCGCGCGCCTTACGCCCCCTCCAAAGTGCTTGGATCTTGATTATTTTCTGTTCCTGAAACCGAAATTATAAGTTTAGTTCATTACATAAATTAGCGCCATCTATCTATACTTTTACCAATTTTTTTTGTTACAGGTAATATAGAAAAGAGTGATAAAATATATCGAATAAGAACTCTTCTTGCAATTACTCACCTGAACTTTATACCATGCCCAAGGATTAAGTTTCTTTTCTCTTTGCAACTTGGCTTCAATGGCCTTCATTTTTATGAGTGTACCAAACTTTCTTTGAACCAAAATGCGCCTCCACCAAGACTGAATCCGAATTATATACTCCACATTATCCCATAGATATTTTTCCCTTTGTATTTTTTGCCTGAATAGGTAACCTCTGCAATACCCTTGTAATTTCGTTATAGTCATTTCAAGAAGATTCTGTTTATAAGTATTAACATGATGTTTGTTTGTCTTCTCAACTAAAATCCTCACATCTTTTCTGGTTAAGTAGCGAGCATGGGGTACAAATCCTTTTGGAGTAGTCCAACTATATGTGTATGATTCAACATCGATGTAAATAATGTTTCCAGCTTCGGTATGACATACGATCCAAGAACAAATGTTCTGCTCCTTCTTTTTCAAAGCCTTTGAGAACCTTTGAAAATAGATATCCCTACAAGACTGTTCTATATTTTGTGGATCGATAAGTAGAGGGCACGAAAGAGCATACCAAAATTCTTTAACATTATTTTTTAAAATAGCTGAATTTAATTGCACCAAGGCATCAGTCAGCTCTCTAGCTTTCATTGACTCATTGTTAACTTCATCAATAGTCTGCACAATATCATCATACCAAAGATTCTGAGTCTCTTTATTCAATAGTTTCTTTTTCAAAATTCGCAAGTACAAGTGATATTCCTCTTTATGCAAAGTTGTTGGTAGTTTTAAACATGGAGACTTTAGTAAGGATATTAACATGTCTACGTCTTCTTTAGCAACTGCTTTGTTAATGTTGTCAATCACAAATATCACTGAAATGTAAGCAAAAATATGACATGTTACTCAACGTCCACTACATGAAATATAAAAGATGAAAACGGGTAATCCAGGGTGCACCACAATAATCTGAGATAGACTAAATATAGAGCCCTGTTACACCCCAAACTTAATTAAGATTAATACTTACGATCTTCATTATCATCGTCTCTCATGTTGACCATCGCAATAGTGTCATGGATGTCTTCTAAAGTCAACAATGGGCATTCACACTGTTCTCTATATTTTACCTCCAGTGCAGTTACCAAAGCTGAAAGATATCGTCGACGGCAGTGAGGCCGCAGAGTTTCTAAATTTAATTGTTTAGAATTGAGAGCACTCCAAACGGCCTCCTCATCACTTCGTTGCACTGCTTGTGATATAGATGCAACAGCTGTCAAGTAACTTATAGAGGCTGCTATTTCATTCTCATTAAGAGATCTTTCAAGTTCACATTTTTCGAGCCTCATCTCCTCAAATATAAGAGGTATCGCAAATTTATCAATCTTAAAATTAAAATTTAATGCTGGATTCACTAATGCTGCATATAGATCATCAGGATCACCTTCATCCAAAACCATATTAATAGTTTCAATTGCTGTTTTGTGATCTCTGTGCTGAAGTGCAGCATGATTCCCATCATTTATAATGTTCTGAAATATCTTATGCCAATTTGTAATACTTTCAACATCAATATCTTTGTTACTCTCCATTATATCCTTAACAACATCACAGTAAAAATCTATGTGGTCAACTTTGTAATTCTTCAATTTAACCCAATCTTCTTTAAAATATTTATGCAAACTGCTAACGTCATTGATTTTACAGGCTGCACATAAAGATCTCCATAAAAATTTATAGTTTGTTGATGTGATATGGCCCTGAATTTCAACAAGAGTTAACAATTCGTCATATTCGTCAGGTACATAACTATCATTAAGGGAATGATTGTGAGCTGCTTTTATTTTTTCAAATTTAGCAGCCCTTAATACATTTTTATATTCATCAATAAGATGATTTTGTATATATTTTAATTTCAAAGATGGATTTAGAATAGCAGATGTTATGGACAAATCGGTGTCCAACAGCATATTTAGTTCTTGTATATCATTATGCACATCAGTGTCATTGTCAACAATTTTTTTCGATAATATGCCTCCAATCTTTTGGAACATCGGAAGAGGATGCTCACATCTTTGTAAATCTTTAGTCACCAAATCTAGTTGTTCATCTGCAAATAATTATTTTACGGTTTATATCAAAATTTAAATGTAAGAATGTTTTACCTACATACAATTTCAAATAAGCTCTTACCTGTGAAAACTGCTTTGCCAAAAACATCATGAATTATTGGTGCCTTTCCGAGTTTGAAAAGATGAGAGCTTAAAGCATGAAGACAATAAATAACTCTTGGCATATTCTTTTTATCATAAATATCTGTAGTTTCAGGTTGGAAAGTCTGTAATAGTTAGATACCAGGTAACCAGGAATTAATGAATTGTAATAGTTTAAGATTTCTTAAAAATTCATAAACATAACACTTTCTTATTCCAGTAATAAAATTCAACGAAACGGTCTTCAAAAACATATATCAAAATTGCACATAGTATGCCTGTAATATTTGACGAGTTCCCTCAATTTCTCATGGGTCTAATCTTTTCACAAAATTTTGATTATTATGGGACCAATATAAATATACTTTCAAATAAGACATAATTTTCCAATTGGTTTAAAATACAGCAACCATATGTACAGTACAGCCAACGTAATTTGGCGCATCTGAACATAGGCTTTGCGAACTTTAGTGCATGTAAGACAGAGATAACGACACGAACATGCTAAGGGAACATACCAAAACCACGTAACCCATTTTTTCCAACTTTTTACCCCCCTCCCCCCCCCCTTCGTGACCATCCGTAGTATATGAGAAGACCCCCCCCCCTCCCCTCTAGTTTTCACGTGGTAATTGATAAATACGGTTTTCAATACTTTTTTGCAAAAACAGAGTTAAAAAATAGTAGTTTTGCTTTTATTTGACGACTTTGTGGCGCAATGGTTGCTAAAATATTGACTACGTGACAAAAACCTAAACCCCCCCCTCCCCTCTGTGACCAATCGTGGTGTTTTGAAGACCCCCCTCCCCCCCCTAAATGAGGCACGTGGTTTTGGTATGTTCCCTAACATGTGACTGAGAGAAAATACGCCGCGTACCGAGCATTGCAGAATTATGTTACTGCACAGCCTTCTGCGCGAAGTTCAGACGCGCCAAGATACGTCGGCCGTATTGTACAGGAAGTTGTAGTGACCAATTACCATCAGGCAGTTCATTGGCTTCATATACTGATGGAAGGAAATTTTATATTAATCATAGAGATATTTTTTTATCTGACTATTTATTTATACCATTGTTATTTCAACAACCCACGTGGCACAATGGTTACTATGCTGGATCGCAGCGCCAAGGGTCCTGGGTTTGATTTCCAGCAATTTGAATGATGAGTTTGAATTACTGTTCTCAATCTGGGTGTCAGTGTCTTTGTCTTGTGTGTTGTCCATGGCACTCTCGACACAGGGAGTCCTAGTGTGGGGCTATGAGTGTGAAGCGTTGTTGTTATTATTATTTAGAGACTTACTTCAGGCAATTCAGTTTTCTTCAATACTTGTAGAAATTTGTTGATATTATCAGTATGTTTAAACTGTAGTCCAGCTATCTGAAATATAATAATCATATATTTAAGAAATTCTTCAAATATCATAGTAAATATTAAGATAGTTAAAAATACAAAATTACCTTATATCGCCTCAGATCAATGTCATAAATTTTATTCAAAGGTAGTAAGTCGGGTGAAATAAAGTGTCCCAGTTTAGCTAAATATACTCCATTACGCAAACTTTCCTCGAATTCAACAGCATGGGGCAAATTTTCCTTGATACATGCTTCCATCCAAGTTTTAGCTTCTTCTAATCTACATAAATATTCGTATGCGACAGTTCTTTGTCTTATTACATCCATTTCCTGTGCAGTTTTGCGAACATCTGTATCGCCTAAAATATTTCACATAAATATCATTAAAATTTCATTAGCAGCGTAGAATAACAAAGTAATTAGCGTAAATAGTGTGATAAACAACCAACACATGAAATTACGATGTTACTTACAATCGTCAATTTTTCCTATCATTGTTTCTTCTGTTTCTTTACCCATGTTCACAATTATTATATTTCTATATCACAAATCTATAACATATTACTTGCATTATTCAACAACATCATCAATATTTATTTGTTATTTAGTTTTGATCGTCACTTTGATTATCTCCTTGACTTCAATAATTTTCAAAACACTTGTGGCGGTTGCATCATAGACTATATTTTTTTCATAAACAACACAGCGGATAGAGTAATGTCATTAGGCTCATAGGTAGAGAACCACAGAGTACCAGAGTACTTTTTGATACAGAGTGTGAAGCTGGATGCTTATTAAATAATGCTTATTATAAATTTTATAAGAGCGAGCGGAAATGTTAACCAAGCACACCAAAGATCAAAATAATAGCAATACAGAAAAAATGTGAGCCGTCATGGGGCGGTTGGCAGATGTGAAACATTGAAATTATTTTATACAATTACGAGTCATAATATCATAATTTATGACAGGAACTAAATATGGCATGATGAAAAAATACAATATTACGAATTGTCTCCAGAAAATGATGACAGTTTTGTCCTACTGTATGCTACAGGACAGCCTATCAAACTAAGTTTATTTATGATTACCCGCATTGTGTCATTATATTTTTTTTTCATATTGCTTTACCATAATAATAATATAGTGCGGCGAAGCGGCGCCACTCACCGCGCCAAAAATCAGGTTTACCCCTCGCCTATAGATGTTTCACATCAAAAAAAATTCAGCTGTTCTTCGCTCAGTGGTCCGAGTTCTTTGTAAATTTTGCACTCTATTCTATAGCGCCGCACAGACAGCAGGCAGAGTTAGACCGCGCCCGTGCTGGTTTGAGTGAACGCTTGCGTTCTATTCCCAGAAATACAAAGAACGCAGAACGATAACTCAGAATAACCGAACTCTTTCTGTCTGTGCGGGCTCTAAAAACGGTGACACTTTTGCAGTTAGCCAAGATCATATTATTTTGACATAGGTCAACTGGGTCAACCTTCAAGCTATATTCCCCTAAAAATTCGTTTATGTTGATTCCCTTCACTGTAAAAATATAATACTATGAGGAACTCTTTCGTTAAAAGCATACCGCCCAGGATGTTTTCATAATATAAATCTATGGTAAAAATATATTATTATTTATGTCAGAGTGGTCAGTCAATTTGCTTTTATAAATTACACTCCACAGAGTACTTAATCACTGTAGGAGTTTTAATTGTGTAGGGTGTTGCACTGGCAGGCAACACTTGCACATTATGTCAGGTGTTTAGAATATTAATATATTCAAATAGTGTCACAATAGAATGTGTTCTATTGTGACAAAAAGACTTCTATCTGAGACACGAACCGGTGTAGACATAATTTGTAATGTCATAATAAATAATATTATTATAAAGTGTAATTATACAGTATTCACAATATAGTATAACATGAAGTGAGTGTGTTTTGAATAGCCCCTCTCCTCCAAAGTCTAGACATACAAAAAGAACCCTCCAAAAGGTTATGGGCCCAGAATATTAAAAGATTAAAATTTATTGAAAAACCAGTGATTTACATAGCCTACATTATAACCTTGGATACCAGTTGTTTATATGAAAATAAGCATAGCAACCAGTGATGGATACTTAGAAGATAATGAAGTAATTAATGGGCTTCGTGAAGATGAAGTCAGAGATTTCAATAAATAAACAATTAAGGGGGTGAATAGTGAATGTAATTGTTCATTGATTGAACATCATAAAAACAATAGTAACAAGAAGTCAATAATATTTGATAGAAAGTATACTTACACGAGTTTTAAAATCCTTTTATGTCTCTTTTATAGTTTTGTTTTATTTTTCTTTTAATAATTATTTGGAATTTGTTTTTAGTATTTAAAATAAAATAATCTCTGTTGATATTTGGATATAAGTGAGAAAATTTGGGAAGTGAAAGATTGTAAGGAATAGTGAAAGGTTGTATGTGTTTTTCGAATTCAAGGGTGATGAGTCTAAATTTGTGTGGAATTGTATTTAGTAGTTTATGGGTGTTGAGTTTGACTGGTTTGAGTATGAATGGCAATGGTGGATGGGATTGATGTTTCATTTATTTATTTAATTGAAGTTGACTTATTATTGAGTAGTTGGAGTAGTAGGTTTTAAGTGGACTTATAGAAGTTCATATTGTGAGTTGTCGAGAAGGAGTTTAAGGAGATTTAAATAAACTTATGGAAGTTTATGCTGTGAGGTGTCGAGAAGGAGTTTGAGGAGATTTAAATAAACTTATAGAAGTTTATGCTGTGAGTTGTCGAGAAGGAGTTTGAGGTATTTGAATAAACTTATAGAAGTTTATGCTGTGAGTTGTCGAGAAGGAGTTTAAGGTGTTTGAATAAACTTATGGAAGTTTATGCTGTGAGTTGTCGAGAAGGAGTTTGAGGTATTTAAATAAACTTATAGAAGTTTACGTAGTGAGCAGTCGAGAAGGAGTTTAAGATTATTATAAGATATTTGTATGTATTGAGTGGTCGAGAAGGAGATAATTTTAAATAAACTTTTGTTTTATGTATGGAGTCGAGAAGGAGTTTAAGATGATTATAATTATTGATGTTTTATGTGGCGAGTCAAGAAGTTAAGGTTCTTGACGTTATATAGTTGAATGAAAGTACATGTTTGGTCGAGTATGAGTTGGACAAGTGAGAAAGGGATTTATAGTAGTAACATTAAAGTTGGTATTCAGTTTGAAAGGTTGAATTGATAGTTGTTGGCTGAAGTGAAATGGAGTTAGGTGGAAGTAATTGAATGTAAGTGGTTGTGAGATTTGAATGTATAATTAGGCATGTATGGAAGGTAATGTTAATTTATGAAAGGCAGTTTTGTGAGTTGTTTGGTTTTGGTATGTTGTATTAAATTATATACAGGGGTTAAATGTGTGCAAGTGTTGAGGGGGTGTGTAGGAGTTTTAATTGTGTAGGGTGTTGCACTGGCAGGCAACACTTGCACATTATGTCAGGTGTTTAGAATATTAATATATTCAAATAGTGTCACAATAGAATGTGTTCTATTGTGACAAAAAGACTTCTATCTGAGACACGAACCGGTGTAGACATAATTTGTAATGTCATAATAAATAATATTATTATAAAGTGTAATTATACAGTATTCACAATATAGTATAACATGAAGTGAGTGTGTTTTGAATAGCCCCTCTCCTCCAAAGTCTAGACATACAAAAAGAACCCTCCAACAATCACTACGTTTTAATTTTGATTTTGTGCGTTTGTATAAACGGAATTAAATAATATATTTTTTCGGTATCTACCAGTAACAACTTTATCAACGTTTTAATAAAATGGAAGAAGAAACAGCCGAAGTGGAGCCAAGATATGAATTGGGATGTATTTGCACATGTCTTCCTGATGACGTTTCATCTGAAAAAGTTGAGATACCACCACGCAAACAATTTATTTTGAACACCGTCGCTAGAACTGAAAATTACTTGCGTGAACGTCGTATACCAGAATTAATTCGGTTTCTTTTCACAAAAATTATAGCCGAAGCCTCTGATAAGCCTGTAGCTTTCCTCGAACAGCTTCTTAACGATTGTATGTTATTTCGAGCTGGTCATGGATCAGCCCCAGTTCTGTTTGAAAAGAGGTAAATCAATTATTGCAGTTAGTTAACGATATAATATCCATTGTATTAAACCAAAAGTTTGTAAATTATGGCTAGATTCGCAGAGCTAGATGAACACTTGTAGATAATAAACAAAAAGGATAATTATTAATCATCCAATTAATTGCTATTCGTAGGCATTTAGAGGCAATAATCAAAAGTTTCGATCCCGGGAATCGAGGGTGGCTGAGCGCTGGTCAAATGCGGCGAATGTACACTACTTTGGGCCTAACTCTAGATACCCTAGACGAGTTATATGAAGAAAGATATTCATGTGATGTTGTGCTCCAGAAAATAACTAAAGCTCAGGAAATGGAGTTATTCGACTTATTATCATCTGGAATGGTTGTGCCATTTTTCGATGACCAAAAATCAGACAAGTCTAGTGTATCCTAATTACTTACACCTATTATATTATATATTTCTTGAATAATATCTGTAATTAAATAAAAAAAAATGCTTAGTATTAAAGTCATTTGTTCTTAAATTGTGTATCCTCTATCGACTCATATCGATTACAGTTATAACCAACTTGATAAAAAGTGGAGTTATTATTCCGTTTTGCCACCCTAAATGGCATTCTAGGGTGAATACAAGTCCTTCTGATATGACATCATCGATCTTCAGGTACCTCTACAAAGTCAGTGATCCAGATAGAGTAATATATCCAAGGAAGGACCATTTTTGTATTGTGTCCATGTTAACTATAGACCCAGGATATATCATTCGATTATGATTATTTATAATGATATAAAAACATCTAAGAATTCTAAGATGATTATCATATAATATTATGATAAAGATATACCTTAATTGTGTACCTTAATTTTCAATTTACTCTTAATAGAATAATTTAATTTTTTTTTGTATGGAAATAGCCGGCAAACGAGCTGACGATCCCCCTGATGGTAAGTGGCTATCGCCGCTCATGAACATCAGCAACACCAAAGGCATCACTGATGCGTTGCCGGCCAAGAAAGAAAGAAGAAAAAGAAAGAAAGAACTGGCTTTCAAGCCCCCAGCCGGAACACGACGAGTCGTTTGGCGGCTGACTCATGCTCGAGGGTGGTAGCTATCCAGGCGAATCCTTGGAGAAATAATAATAGCAATAATGGTATTAATTAATAATTAAAATCAATACTACTAATATAATCCCTCCGAGGGCCCTATCACCAGCGGACCGGATTTAGTCGTCTCTTACGACACCCGTCCGGCGTGGGATTGGGGTTAGTATTCTAAGCCGACCCAATACGGGTAAATTCGGTAATTTTCATTTATTATTAAGAAAATAACAATAAGTAACAGTTAGTTTGATTTTATTATAATAGTCACCCTTAAATATTATTAAATTTTTTATAATATCGATAAGAACAACAATGCCTACATACATATTATGTCCTGGCAATATTTATGCATTTGAGTTGCCAAAGTGGCCCGTCGAACTCCTCATTGAACTCCATGGATTCGATTTTAATGACAACATAGTGAATAAGTACCTACTCTGTGAATGACAATTCAAATGACGATTTCAATGTCAATGTCAAAAATATGTCTAATCTAAAACAAAAGTAAAGTATCACGGATGTCAATGTCAATCAATTGAAGATTGAAGTAAACAAAACAGAATAATGTGATTGTAAAAGTAAATTAGAGAGATAATCCTCATCAAGTGTTCAAGGAACATGTTTTTTATTGGTATTTTTATTCATTTAACTTTTTTGTTTTCAATTTTCGACATTTACTTTAAGTCTCCTATTGTAAAAAATGTGTTACCATACCAACCACTTCATGAGCCACCGGCTGATAGGCTTGTATTATTTGTTATTGATGGGCTAAGGGCTGAATCATTTGTTAATTATACAACTATGCCATATATCAGGTAAGTATCGTCATGCTGTACTTATTAATTACAGTTAAGAAATCAGTAGTGCCCAAATGCAGGGTAATGCTATTTCCCCACATTTAGAATGCCCTTCGTGTCTCTCCCCACATGCCAGATGATCAGTGGTCAATTCAACTCAACTTGGTCCACCTAGTAGCTTACAGAATAATCTGGGCTGTGTTATATGTAAAACTATAAATTCTTAAATCACAAACATTATGACATTATTTTGCATTGAATGGTATGGTATACAAATTATGCAACATACTTAATATCCATTGATGCTGAATTTTTGTGTTGTTAATCTCCTCAGATCTGTGGCAAACTCGAATGGCCGATGGGGAATATCTAGCACAAGGGTACCTACTGAGTCTCGGCCAGGCCATGTTGCTATTATAGCTGGATTCTATGAAGATCCATCTGCAGTTGCTAAGGGTTGGAAAGAAAACCCAGTGGACTTTGACTCAGTTTTAAATCAAACAAGTTATGCTTGGTGTTGGGGTACATATGATATCCTTGAAATATTTACAAAAGGAACTGTGGATGATCACATCTTCATTGACACACTGGACCCATATGATCAATCTTTCAGTGCTGATAAAAATACCACCCTTCTAGATAATTGGGTCTTTAATAGAGTAAAAATATTTTTTGAGAATGCCAAACAGGACAAGAGTAAATATGAAAGAATGCATGCCAAAAAAATTGTTTTCTTTTTACATTTACTGGGGACTGATACATCTGGACATACTCATAAACCAAAAACTGTGTAAGTAGAGCTTATTATAACTTATAACACACTTATATAATATAAACATCACATTTATACTTGAATGTGACTTCTACATTATTAATAACTGATATTTGTATTAATAATGTTTATTCTGTTGTCAAATTAAAGTAAAATTTATGTTTTTCTGCAGTGAATTCTTGACTCATGCAAATTTGATTGATTTTTGCTGTTTGAGTCTTTGCATAGGACCCAAATAATAATGGTAATTTCTGTATTAAACACAAACTGGTATTGATTTCATCTATCACAACTTCATCTATTCAAACATAATTTTTTTTTAACATTCCAGCAATTTTTTGACAACAATAAAATTTGTTGATGAACATGTCAAAGAAATTGAAGCACTTATTAAAGAATTTTACGATGATGATGGAAGGACTACTTTTCTTGTTACTTCAGACCATGGAATGACTGATTGGGGTAATTATATTTAGAGTTTCAATTGAATTAATTGAGTTAAACAATGTATGAAATGATAATTCTATACATGCTTCTGCATATATTCTAATCTCATTATATCTGATGTTAGTATTTGAGAATTTTTTATTAGAGTTTAGAGTTGTATTATATAATATTTGACAGGGTCACATGGCACAGGAGATAATCATGAGACACAGACACCATATATTATATGGGGAGCAGGTGTAAAGCAAGTGCAAAATAGTGAGAACATCTTAGATCCTGAATCTCTCAGCATGTCGTTGGAGCATAAATACAATATACAACAAGCAGATTTAGCTCCTATCATGTCTACATTGCTGGGTATTCCTGTTCCAGTGAATTCCATTGTAAGTAAATATATTTTTTAAATTTTAATTGTGAAAGTATAACTGTTTGATCGCTGCTAATTGATTGTTGGCCTGGTAAATGTAATTCTGCTGTTTAATTGCCAAGCTAACCCTAGCATATTATTCAATTTTATGTATAGTGGTTTAATGAAAAAAATACATTTTGTATTATACAGTTTCTTAAAAATACAATTATTCTCCATTTCAGGGCCAGTTGCATACTGAAATTTTCAATATGTCTCAACCCAATGAAGCTAAGGCAGTATACAGCAATAGCAGGCAGCTTTTGTCACAATACAACAGAAAAAGACTTGATATTGAAGGCAATGTAATTCCCTTTCTGTATAAACCTTTCGAGAAATTTACTAATCGAAAGATTGAGGATATTGTCACATTTGCTGAAATGTTAATGAAGACTGAAGACTTTCAGCAACTGATTGAGTTAAGCAGAGAAATCATGGAACTGAGTTTAGCTGGCTTAGATTATTATCACAACTATTATCAAAAACCACTTCTTATAACTGTAACATTATCATTTATGGGTTGGATATGCTACTTATTGAGAATTTTGTTGGATCAAAAGAATTCTAATCAGGCTGAAATTTCGACAAGAAATAATTCAAAGTCAAATGATGGGTATACGAAGTTAGATTCTCTTCTGAAATTATCATGCGTATTTCTATGTGTTATTGTAACTGGTCTCATTTATGGTAATTAATTACTTATTACGAAGTAAATATTTAATATTTGTGTTTTCATTTTGTGATTTATTTTATGTGATTATTGTTTCAGTTCAAAATTTGCCAAGTCAGTATTACATTTATTTTTTGATGCCTGTTATTTTATGGTTCTGTGCATTGCATCCCATTCATTTGTGGGCTTTAACTGCTAGGCGGTTAAAAAGTGCAAGGACTGTATTTATACTCAGTATACAAATCATATGTTATATTATGGGTTCAATAGCAATGGTAGGTTGTTTGATATTTCCTTTTCTATTTTATTTTTATTTGTTCGAATAATTATAGTTAGATACATTATTCGTCACTATTTATTATAAAAATAAGTCCCCTACTGTGTCCATTTCTTTCCTGTACCTAATGTAAGATCTCAGAAACTACTGAAATCTTACATTAGGAATATGAGGAAAGTTTAAGTGTCAATGGTTGTTTAAATTGGCTGAAATACGTTATGAATATGATGTTTATTTTACCAAGGAATTAATGTGATATTTGCCTAGATAAAAGTTTGTAACTTAAGAATTATATTAATAATTTTATTAATATAATAATAATATTTGTTTTTCAGGCTCTTTCATTTTCCTATAGATGGATGCTTAGTGTACCACTTATGGGTATTGCTATATGGCCTCTAGTATCGACGAGTCGAAGACACTTGAACAATCTTGTAATAGTGGCGTGGCCGACGGGATGTTTGTTACTCAGTGGTTTTTCTTTCACACCGGTCGTGGGAAAGAGTGTTTTCATAGAACTAGTGTGAGTATAGACTTTTTAATCCATTAACATATTTGCTAACTGAAGCGCACAGGTACTGAAACTCAGGAGGCTTGGAAGGGCTTCTACATGATTGCTCAAGTACAGTGCCGATTTTAGTACTACCAGTGTCTCACAAAGGTGTGAGATTACTACGGCGCCCCTATCTGCCATTGTGGACGGACGGACGGACATGACGAAACTACGAGTATAAGGGTTCTGTTATGACTACCTGCGGCACCAATTCAAACCTGGTGCCCTGGGCGGCGCCCAACAAAACCCTACCCTAACGCCGCTACTGCAAGTACAGATAATTCATAACTCTTGTAGGGTTAATGAATACCATGATGGATCGTTCGTTTTGTCGCCTTTCCATTGCTTTGCAACTATCAAACGATAACAATCGACTATCGATTGTTAACACCTAAAGTGTTCTACGCCACTAGGTCCAGTCCCTTTCTAGTATTTTTTTAAATAAATTATTGTTTTTTTTTTAATTTTTTTTTTGTTTTTTTTTGTTTTTTTTTTAATTTTTTTTGTGCCTACCCTCAAACCAAAACCTTTGCCCGTCACTAAATCGACAATGATATGTAGCTTTTAATGGTTTACTGTCTGGCTGACTATTAGACGCGCCTTGAAATTACATAATTCGATCGATCATTACATCTCGAATTGTCACAAGACTGACAAGCTTTTGGCTAGTCAAAGCAAGAGCTTCTAAAGCGGTAATAATTACAGAACGATATATTATGTATTTATATACTATAACATAGCTATAATAAAAACTATTAATAAAAACATAACCTTTTTTGCAGAATAGTAGCTGGACTTCTGTGGATAGCAATTTCATTCGTTTATCTACGCTTTACGTTGGTACCACACAAGGTGACTAAAAACTTCGAGAGAGATGGTATTATAAGTAGTATCCAGATTGTATTATTGTCAGTATCATTAATTATAATTTTTATACAATCGAAGAGATTTGAAAAAGAAGAACCTGTTGTACAATCACTTCAAAGTATTTGCTGGTTTATATCAGGTGAGTGGTATCAATAGTGGTATTGATAGACTTGAATTGAACATCAAAGGCATGACCATAGCTTTGATAGTCAAAGTTCAAAACGGAAACGGAAACCCCTTTCATTACTAGTTATTCGACATAATTATTTGTGTAAAGAAAAACATCAACCAAAATACGTATAAATCATTAGAAATTCCAATTAAAGGCCTTATCATACTGGCGGTTTGCGAGCGTTTTGAAAGCGGAACGGGCGCGAAGGTAACACGTCGCGTGTGCGTAGCGAAGACGTCGCGGACGTGAAGCGAATACGTAGCGGTTTTGACGCTTGTGCGTGGCATGATTGCAATGTACAATATGCTCTCTGAACGCACACAACAAAATGGTGTCCGCGGCGAATTCGCCGCGCGTCCGCGACGTCTCCGCTACGCACACGCGGCGTGTTCGCTGCGCACCCGTTCCGCTTTGAAAACGCTCGCAAACCGTCAGTGTGATAAGGCCCTTAGACGATTCCATCAAGGTATCGGTTGTTAATTTGTTTTATCATAAAAATGGTTTGCTAAAATTAGAATGTTTTCTTGTATTTCAGTTGTATTGCCGATCCTACCACTTCTCTACACTAAAAGACTGATTAGTCGGATTATAGGAATTTATTCCTCTATCTTCATATTTTATTTACTGCTGTCGGTTTCACATGAGGGACTTTTCATGGTTACCTTAACACTTAATGTTGCTTGTTGGATTTTTATAGAATGTAAATTGATAGATATAAAGAGTACTAAGGTAAGAGGCACTTCTAATATAAAAACGTATAATGTACTTTTTTTTATGCTTTGAGCAGGCAAACGAGCAGACGGGTCACCTGATGGTAAGTGATCACCGCCGCCCATGGACATTAGCAACACCAGGGGCGTCACCAACGCGTTGCCGTAAAGAAGATGACGATAGACCCGCTTCTTGAAGGACCCCAAGTCATAGCTTAGAGGGAACACCGATGCAGGTAGTTTGTTCCACAGTTTACACGTGCGAGGTAGAAAATGACGTGAGAACCGGACTGTGGACGAACGCCAGGTATCCAGATAGTGTTGATGGAACCTGGTACGTGATGTGCGGTGACGAAAATTAACATTATAATTAATATTATAAAGGGGAAAGATTTGTATGTTTGTAGCGAATAAACTCAAAAACTAATGGACCGATTTCAAAAATTCTTTCACCAATAGAAAGCTACATTATTCCTGACTAACATACGCTCCAACTCAGAGTCACCAATGCTATGCACTAACGGTTACTTTAATCTGTGTAAATGTGTACTAAAGAGCGATTTAAATAACTGTTAGTGACTCTGGGTTGGGGCGATTGGTTATATTTAATTGTGATTAATAAATTATAATTTTTTAGTAAAAATGTTTGACCAGCGAAATGATTATGGTCAGGTACTTTTATATAAATAGCCGTTAACAACCAGACGTGACACGAGCCAACTGACGGTAAGCGGACAGTTGCTGTTTCACTATCGGTCTTAGAAAGGCTCAGCCAAGAAGATACTTTTTGCGAGGAGAGAGGAATAGCTCACCCTCTTTGAAAAGAGAGAGGAATAGCTCACCCTCTTTGAAAAAAAGGGACTTTGAACATCTGCATGAAGATTGCTCCCCCTAGCCCAAAAAGTTCTGAATTGTCCCCCCATGGACCAGAAGCCGAGTACGCCATGTACCTATGCTCTAATAATACCGAAATGAAAAACATTGCTAAATTTCCTTTTGTATTGCAGATCCTAGATTCCAGGTTCGACGACGGTGTTACGACAAAGAGACACTTAATGAATTTTGAAAGAAACATAAGCAACCATGATTTTAGGCGAGCTTTTATATTTGTATCCTTTTTGGCACAAGTAAAATAGGTTTTTTTTTTAAATTTTTTTTATGGAAATAGCCGGTAAACGGGCTGACGATCCACCTGATGTTAAGTGGCTATTTATTATATCCATGCGTCAGCTTTGATGAGTCCATTGCTGGATATAGGCTTCTGCAAAATTGCGCCACTTGATCGATTCTGAGCTTTTTAAATCCAGCGGATTCCATTTCTTTCCCAACGGTTATCGATCCTTCGTATTGTAGCCAGCCCATTGCCACTTCAGCCGGTTAATTCCTTGAGCTGACATAAGTTACTATGGTTTTTCTGCGGATCTTATCATTTCTGATGCAGTCACGAAAAATATCGAGCATTAGCCATCTCCATAGTCCGGTGCGCTACATTACGGTACATTTTGGACGACAAGATTTAAGACGTAATTTTCCGAACGCACATAAATACAGGTACCGTACTGGGGATGTAAACAGGGATATGACCTAATGATACTGTCTGGAAGATAAACAATGTCTCTCTTTTCGCAGTCTCGATCGAATACATTAGAATCGACGCTATCTGACTGGCTGCGAGTCATAAACATAGTTAAAATAATCCTTGCAAATATATTTAATGTTTGTTAACCCCCGACGAAAAAGTCTGTGGTATCGTAGCTCCCAACGGATGAACCGATTTTGACCTCGTTTTTTGAAGTGAAATTTCTTTAGAATCGTTGTGATTTCAAACCGAATGCAACGGAAAAAACGACAGGTAAGAGACACAAATACAAAAATGTGTAGGATGAAGCCAGAAAAGAATGAGACAGAAATATTCGTCAGTTAAAATAAATAAAAACGACATCGCGACAGTAAAAATGCTAAGTTGTATTCATAGATGGCGCGAGGAATAAGATAGAAGATTCGTTTTATTGCTAGATAGATGGCGCTAGCTGCTCATTTTACTCTTCATATTATGTTAAGAGATGGCGTTAGTTACCAGTTTTCTTTTTCTTATGTTCGTGGTTATCTTTTAAAAAGTGCTAAGTTGTATTCATAGATGGCGCGAGAAACAAGGTAGAAGATTCGATTTATTGCTTTTTCATCTCATTATCTTCAAACCAAAATTTTGGAAAGTTTCACTTCTACCACGTGTGAATTGCACACATTTTAATTTTTTTGTATGAAAGGTGACTTAATCGAGAGTGTTCCTATATAGCTATGTTATGTGTAAATCAAACTTTCGGGGGTTTTTTAAATTTTAATGTAAGATTATTTATGAACCTAGGACTAATTCATTATCATCCTTAACAATCGCCACAGACTTTGTACATTATTCTAGCTTATTTCGGGACGGGAAATATAGCATCACTGAACTCATTCGAAGTGCGATGGGTAATATGTTTCACGACATCGTTCCAGCCATACGTCATCACTGTACTGATTCTAATGAAAACTTTATGCCCGTTCCTAATAGTTGGCTGTGGTTTTCGAGCCATCCAACATTTAAGTAAGGTAAGTACTTGCCAATGATAATTTATAACAGCCAGTAGATAAGCAAAAGAGCCATAAAATGGTAAATAGTCGCCGTTTATAGTACACATTTTTAAAACATGTGACGTCATCGAAGTTTTGCCAGCCATGACATACCTGAGCGGAGAACCATATTTTACTATTCATATAATTAAGAGTGCAATGTCCTATTGATATCACTGAGTTATTAAACTCTTATTGATTTAATATTTTTTGCATTTGCAGGCTCCTACTGGATATTTAAATATAATAGTACTGATTTATTCTAATATAATGGGAATTCTACTGCTATATTATGTGAAGAACACTGGCAGTTGGCTGGAGATTGGGACTTCAATATCACAATATGTTATTGTTCAAGTTATAACTGTTTTTATAGTTTTAATCCACCAAGCTTCAAAAGTATTGACTGACATAGACGCATTTAATTTATTGATGTATGTTGTTAAGAATGGAAAAAAAGATGTTTGACCTTACTTTGTTTTTCTGTTACCCTTATATTGAATCAAATTAAATAATGCTGGAACATGCAACACTTATATTGCGCTTGTGTTGTGCATATAAATTAAAATCAAAACATGTGTAACTTATATTTTATTTAACTCCCATCAAAAACTTATTGATTAACTTTTAAACATACTTATGGTCTATGGATAAGATTTCAATGTAAAGTAATTGCTTTGTCAATTTGCTATACATATTTGGATTATGTACATTGTATACATTACAAAATCACAACCCAAAACTCCACTTGATTTGATACCTATGACTGTTTGGGTCTGTAATAATGTCAAATATTACAATTTACACTATGCAGTGCCGGCGTTTGGAGGCAGGATTGGCTCCTGTCCAAGATTGGCGCCCACTTAATCATGTGTTAATTTTTTGCTGAACCAAAGTGAAGGTATATTAAGAATTTTATCTTTCATTTAGAGTTTAGAATTATCCAGAGCTAGCGACGTGGTTATAGAAAGTTTTGTAGCTCCTACTTTTTTTTTCGTCCCTCCCCTCCAAATTTGGCCGCCGCCCCATCGCATCGCCCCCCGCCCTCCTTAACGCCGGCACTGAGTATATCAGTGGTAGGTGTTTAGAAGATTACAACTTCTACAAATACATTCAACTTGGTATAGAATTCAACTCTATTGAACTAAGTAAGCAATAACCAATAAATTTTACATTTAAGGGACCTCACAATACTTTTGTATTATGCTGTTTCATCATATAAGATACAAACAAGTATACTGCTTTAATACTACCCTACAAAATCTACATATACAGTTCAAAATCCATCCTGTTTGAACTGTAAAACTGGCTGTCTTCTCCATGTTTTCTCACCCAGACTCCTGTCTTAAAATTGCCGTCTTGTGACCACTTGTGCATTTGCTCAGTGGAGTGTGGGCCTGATATTTCTGCATTATCATCTTGGGTTCTTTTAAACTCCCACTTGACTTCTTTCGGAGCATCGTCATCATCTTCAACGTCTTGTGAAGTACCTTGTGATTTACTTCCCATACTTTGTTTTTCTTTTTGATCAAAATCATCAGAATACATGTCTAACTCTGCATCATCTTTCTTGTTTTCACTCTTGGCTATTGTTGCAGATATTTTTTCATAATTCTCCTGATAGATGTCCATATTGCCTGTTTTTGTTAGAATTTGATTGGCTAGCTCTGTAACTCTGGTTACCACTTTACTTCCTTCATCAACAATTCCAGCTTTTTTCCTTTTCCAGCGTTCTGCACTTGATATTTTCGAACTTGCTCCTGTAATAGATTGCAACATTTTATGTATGTCATTTTAGCTAAGAACTAAGGAACTAGCTAGAAATATATAAGAAACTTATTAAAACAGCTTAATTGGTAGTATGCCAAGCACAGGTCTCAGGTGTGCAGTAATTTATGTGACAAATGGTTGTATTTGGGTTATGGATGTTTGCAATGCTTAATTAGTGTTGTCCATATTCCAGACAATGAACTCCAGTGGCCCTCACAATTTTGTAATGAAACATTCACTTTAATCTTTTTGTTCATAGCAGAAGACAAACAAAGAAGGTACCATAAAGCATAGATGATAAAGCCCAGGATTTTAGGCATTTAACAGCATACAGTATTGAACAAGTAATATTCCTATTTAAAAGAATACACACAACCTCTCAAAGTACATTACCTAGTCTTTGTAATGCTTTGGCAATAGTTTCTCGAGGTTTCATATGTTGTAATATTTCTTTGTAATTTTCAATTAAATTAAATTTTTCAGTATCTTCCTCCTCTTCACTACTTGACTCATCAAACGGTCCTTTAGTGTCATCATCTTTGTGGACTTTGTACTTGTCTTCGGGTCTGCCCTTTACTTTGACCCAATCAATGTTATCAAGCCATCCATCTCTAACTTCTTTTTCTTTTTTCCAATGGTAATGGCCCTGAGTATCAAAATGTCCTTCTTCTAATTCTTCTTTCATGTTAAATGGAGTAATGGTAATCTGTAAAAAGGACATAAGTGATCATGAAAACAACTAAGAATAACATCTTTTTCTTGCAAAACGTGTAGGAAGTTTATAAATATATAATTTATCTCTATTAAACCCATATGCATTTATTACTTAGGCTATGATATCTAAAGCCTCACTTACTTCACCTTCCATTCCTCCAACGCCATCCTCTTCCCCTTCAATATCATCGACATGGAGAACATTGTTTCTTTCTTCTTCCGCTCCGCTGTCTTCTTCATCAGAATCGAGAGAGTGCTTTTTACCCTGACTTTTAGCTTGAGTTTCTATAACTTCTTCCTCGAACGCAACTGAAGCAGATCTTTTCGCCATGTTTAAATTAGGCAATTAGTCCCTTTCTTCCTTAAAACTTGTTTATAGATACTTCCAGAAGTTTTTACACTTTTAAATACGTAAAATACGCAGTGTAATCGTAAATCTAAGCGGGCGTTGTTTTCATTTTCAATTAAATTTCACAACAATTTTCACATTTATTTATTACAGTACCACAGATAAGACAAGTGTCAAGTTTTCAGTTTTGAAATTCACAGACTAGAATTAGAACAATATTTTATTTATACCCTGTCCACAAATCTTAGAGACTAAATTGACGTTTCATGGGTGACCAGTTTCGGGTGCAAATAAAATAGTGATGACCATAAACCGGAAAGTAAATCGGAAAAATATTCGCAGTTTTTACGGTAGGTCGAATATTTGTATTAAAGAGTCCCTAAAACTGGTAGAAAAATAAGTTTAAGCAACCGTATCAAATATAATTATATCCATAATATATTTACCCTAATTAACTGAACTTAAAAGTTATTTTACTTACAAGAATTAGTATTTGGTTATGTGATTGGTGACATTCGGTATACAGCTAATTTTATACTATATAGCCAAGAACGTCTATTAAGAACTATTTTAATATATAAAAATTGAGATATCCGAAATATCTCATCGACTATATGCCCCAGGCAATAAGTTTTGAGTGAAAATGAGTTATATCGACTTATCAATATTAATATTGTTACTAACTGAATGATTTTTTTAATTAGTTCAAACTTCTCACAAATCTTACGAAATGGTTTACGATTCATAAAACCGGAAAAGTAGATTGCACAAATTTAGCTGGTAACATTATTTCGAACTTTGACATTAGTGGTTGTCATTTTAGTCTCTAAGATTTGTGGACAGGGTATACCACAAACAGCTATAATTGAGAATTTGTTTACACCACAAAGCAATGGGATCTCGTATGTAGGCATGGATATATTACTCATTTGGATCACTGACTTTGTAGAGGTACCTGAGGTTGAATGACGTCATAACAGAAGGACCATTTTTCTATTGTGTCCATGTTACCTATAGTCCCATGTCTATATCTGTGATATATCATTCGATTGTGATTTTTTTATAATGATACTATAGAAAAATATCTAACAATAAGATGAATAATATATAAATATATTTAATATTTATCGTCATAGATAATATTTTTTTTCCACCCAGACCTCCTATATAATTACAATATAATGTCGGTACACCTCCTAAGGCCCAATGTTCTTACCCAAGGACTTTACAAAAAATTGGTATCCGCCCAGGCTAAATCAGCTTAATGTAGTCCTGGTGACACAATGTTCTCACACGAGAACAGTTCAGTTTTTCTAATTTAATTCAAAAATTGGCGCGGCTCGCCATTTTCTTAAGTTTTGACGTTCTTGAAGGATGTCCTAGTGACGTGTTTCAAGCTCAATCCTCAGGAACCAATCAGGTACAGTCTGTCATTTGGTTGCCGAAATGCCAAACACGGAGCGCACATGTAGTCGAGGTAAGATAAATCTCTAAGTATTAACAAAATCACATGTTTTTTTTTAAAACTAGTATTTTTATTTTTGAGTTAAAACACTACAGAGTATTTGAAGTTTACTATTTATGCAAATACACTATGTGAAATTCCTTTTTTTTACCTGTCATTTATTATGTTCTTGTACAAGAACATTCGGCTGCTGTTCTATTAGTTGCCTGTTATAATATGTACTCGTATAAGAACATTGAGTATTAATGACTACTTATTTTTCTTAGCGCGGAAAAAACTAGTAATCGAAAATTTTGCTAAATGATTTGGATACTGGAGATTTTATATTCTCCGATGAAACACTCATAGCCCTGCGGCTTGCGTCGATCTTAAGTGATCGACAAAGTTAAGCAACAGCGGGCGCGGTAGTTGGATGGGTGACCCCTAGTGGCAAAAATTCTGGAGCGTTTCTATCATAAGATAACAGTCGTTAAGCCATGTCGGAGGCCCTCGGGTGGTTTGAAAACTTCCGAAACTCGGGTTGGCTACTAACTCCTCCACCAATCCGCACTGGAGCAGCGTAGTGGAGTATGCTCTAGGCCTCCTCAAGAGGAGAGACCCGTGCCCAGTAGTAGGCCATTATGGGTTGAAGCTATATTCTCCGATGAAGATACTAGCAAACCACTGTTTTATCATTGGCCCTGAAAATACATCACCAAGCTTTAGCGAAACAGATGCAGATGAAGATGTACAGATCAATTCAAGATCAGCATCAGCAAACCATGGTAAAAGTAGTAGTTGTGGTCGCAGCCAGCGATAAGCACGGATTGCCAATTTATGTGGCAAGATAATTTGTAATGACATTTTTGGTATTGACATTGTCCGTATCTTGATTGTTTGTCCGACAAAATAGGTATGTGCACTTTACAGACATCGTTTTCTGATGGAATCAAGATCCACACCTCATGACCTCATATTCATGATATAATTTCTTATTGTTGTAGTTCTGGTCATTGGTACATATCTTCTTTCGCCCTTAGAGCATCTTCTACCTTCATCTGTTTCTTCACTGGCTTCTACAGATAACAATGTCACGGCTTTGCTGTCAAACCACGTTAGTGCCATTGTAATCTACGGTCCCATTACTTGATCTTAGAACTTGTGTACTACCCCTAGCTCGATGTTTCAGTACTCGGTCCTCCTCAATATTGGGCCTTGCTGCGGCAGGTATTCCATTCTTCATAATAGTACCAGAGCAGCCTATTCCTCTTTTAAGTAATTGTTCAATAAATTTTGCACATGACCAAAATTAGAAAATGGTAATTTAATAATTATGGACATAATTATTATGGAAATGTAATACCTAATTTGTTGCCAAAAGTGAAACTAGGCATACTTAATTATGCTAAATAAATAATTTTTATAGTAAAAATAATAACTTTTTTTAATCCTTAACAGCCCAATGTTACCCATTTAGAACATAAAAAATATACCAATTTATGTCTTAACGGCCTAATGTTCTCAGACATGAACAAAAAATTTTGAACCTAAAACTGCCTAAATTTATTATTTGTCATAGTACTAATTCAATAAAAAAATACCGCTTCAAAAAAACACTCTATCATAGTTATATTCATTTTTTTTGGTCTGGGCGTTCACCATAACTGTACATTATGTACTTGTACAAGAACATTGGGTGATAACCTGAAACAAGGTATATTTTATTTGGGCCTTAGGAGGTTATATTGTAATTATATAGGAGGTCTGCATCAATTACGGTTAATTGTGTATCATAATTTTCAATTTACTCTTGATGCAATAAATTAAATTTGCAATTTAAAATTTTCAAGAAATTCTAATAAAATGTATTATTTCAATATTATAATTTTTATCAGTAGAAAAATTACTAATAGAAAACATTTGAAAGAACCATATCAAAATAGGACACAATTTTTCTAAGTGTGGACACCCTGCAATTGTGAAGGACAACCTCAATCCGGACTGTGATTGGTCGAATAGTCCTTACGATATAACGTCATCGAACTTCAGGTACCTCTACAAAGTCAATGATCCAGACAGAGTAATATATGCATGAGATAACATTTAAAACCTTTTTTGTCAGTCTATCTGTCATTTCCATAGATATGTCATTTCTGAGTTCTCTGATTGGTTCTCTGTCTGCCAGGTCTGTCAATAGTGTCAAATGTCAATGTCAACTGTCAAGTGTCAATTATCAAGGTCCAGTCAAATCAGTCACAGCACAGTCAATCGAGATTCGCGAGACAAGACAAGACAAGAAAAGTGCTAAATTAAAATTGCCGAATAAGATTTATTATTAAATCTTAATCTTGAATAATAAATAGGTACCTAGTAATTTGTTAAACACCACTGAGAAACACTTTTACTTCTGCCCTATTTGTTTCGATCGAGTAATAAGTTACCTAATATCTAAAGGGAATTAGGTGAATGGATAAAAGTACTGTCCTAATTTGGTATTATTCGTCATAATTTTGACTCGAGGTGTAAATTAAATCAGTTTAGATTGACTAACATACTTTATACATATATTTACTTCATACATTTACTTTAAAAAACTTTCAAAATTGGATTAAAAACTCGAATTATTAAAAACGTATTAAGAGTCCTGTCAAACAGGCCTATGTCGAACACACGAGATAACTCGTGTGTATTTAATCAAAATGAAAGGTAAGTTTTGGTCCTAATTTTGTACTATGTTAGTTACCTGTAAATGCTGTTGCTGAATTTTATCGTTTCTACAATAAGACCTGTAACTCATCTAGTTAGTGTATTATGTGTATCAAGCATAAAAATACTTATCCTAAATCTCTCTAAACGAAATAAATATTAATGTATTATGTACTGCTTTTTATAAATTACAAAATTAAGCCTGTTTTATCCTCTTTCTTTTAAAAGTTGTTTGTGCTATATCTTGAATGCATATTCAAATTCAATTGAAGATAGTTCAGCAGTTTATATATTATGTTGTAATTGACCACCAATGTGGGCTCAGTGGACTGGTTATTATTCTACAACAACAACAATTTTATTGTTTTACAAATTTACTCAATCATTTTTGCTTTCTCTTTACATTTCAGTATCAACGGAGAAAAGTTGATATATCCTGCTGCAATAAGAAATAAGGACCCAATATTACAAGTATTAAAAAGATTTGTATTTTGTGACACTGATACTTTGGAAGATGAGAGTCCTCTGTTTTTGGAAATAGCATCAGGCTCCGGCCAGCACCTTGCACATTTTGCACCACATTTTCCAGGAGTTAAATTTCAACCCACCGAGGTTGATAATACATTATTTGGAAGTTTGTTATGTTATGCAAAAAGTTGTCCAACAAAAAATATTCTTCAACCAATATTGGTTGACATACGTAATAAGCTATCTTATTATGGATTTGAAGAGAACAGTGTTGATTACATGTACAATGCAAATATGATTCACATTAGTCCCTATGAATGTACCATTGGGCTATTTGAAAATGCTGGTAATTACTTGAAACCCGAGGCACTTATGATTACATATGGGCCTTATAGCAAAGATGGTGTCATAACACCTGAAAGTAATGTAGAATTTGATGCCTCTTTGAGGTCAAGGAATCCTTTGTGGGGCATTCGAGATATCAATGTTTTAGTTAAATTGGCTGAAGACAACAACTTGTCTCTAATAGATACTATTGAAATGCCTGCTAATAATAAAACATTAATATGGAAGAAAAATTAAAAGTTCATTTCGGTTCATATTTTGTGTGCTTTTGTTTTAATCAAATTAAAGATAGCCCCATAGACAGCACCATTCAATAAAATTAGATAAAATATCACAATCTTTATAGAAGGTGGACTGATTTTGTTTCAAGCACAATTTCACAATTTAGAGGGAGTTACCTGTAGTTTATTATCATTTAAAATATTGATTTTTCTAATATGCATTATGAATAAACACAACATTAAAAGTTATTACAATTCTTATATTAGCTTAGCGCATGTAACCCTGGGAATTGGTAGTGATATCTAAACTAGTTCTATATTAAATTAACTGTAGTAAATTTATGACATTTAACAGAAATAGAAGGTTCAATAGCCCGTAGCCATTGTATGCATAGCAATTTTAGAGTGAACATACCTAACCTAGAACTGATGGCATTTTGCTACATTTATTATGTGTATTTATGTACTGGAGATATTTTATCTAAACGAAGACCATTTTTTAATCTTTACTTTTTAATTGTTTCTCTCAGTGTTGTCACAACACACAGTTCAAGTCTGTTAGAAACATTAAATGTTACCTAAACTACACTTAAAATAATTTCTTAATTACGATATTTATTATGATAAACGTGTTCAATTCAAGATGTTTTATACTTATACTAAATAATAACTCTTAAATGTAACAGAATTGCTTGCCTGCAATATACAATTATTTTACTTCTATAGATTTTGGCATTTGTATTCTGCTTTAATAAGAATAGGAACAGACTGATAACTTAAAACATGACTTCCTTAATGAATATGAAAGGCAATACTTGAAAAAATAAAAACCACCGAAATGTGTAACATGTTGGTGGAAAAATAACATTTTTTTATATTTATTCTTTATGAGCTATGAAAATGAGGAAGTAATGCAAAGTGATATAATTAGAGAGACTAATATATTGCTTATATTAAGTATTAAGTATCATATAATAATTACATACTGTATGTGCATATTTATTAAAGTTTTTGGGCATCTATAAAAAGTTTTAAAGTTTTCATTTATCTCCCTACACCTACATAAACTTGTCTATTATTTTTAAACTTGCTGCTATAGACAGTACAGACATAACTGTAATAAAACATGATTTTTAATTGGGTCAAAATCCTCTAATAGAAACCCTATAATTATGTCAAAACTCAAAATACAAACAGGGCAAGCTACTGCTAAATAAAACGTTTTAATAAATATCTGCCCCTTCCGGGATTCCGGGAATCGAACCCGGTATAGCTATCTGGCCATATAACTATGTATCTCATACATACTACTGAATGCCGCGTCAAGTCAAACTGCAAAGAAGTCAAACTGCAGACTTAATCAAGTACACTTGCGCTGGTGTATGGCCTCCATTAGTCACACATCATGGTCATGGATACAGCACACAAAAAATTGTAACTGACTTGGCCCTCGTGTGTATTTGTGTAATACCCGTTTCAATAACGTTTCGTTTCACTCTTTAAAGTTACCGCAATTTACAAATTATGACTCAGTATTTCAGCTGTACCACATTCGTAATATATTAAATCATTAATTATTGAAGTAAATTAAATTAAACCCAACCAGAATATTCTAATCTACAAATAAAACCTATGGGAAAGAATAATTAAGCAGTGTTATGCGTATAACGTAACGCCATAGACGTATTTGGTACATTGAGATACAGGAGCTGCTATACCTACGAAAAAAACGTGCATACCTACGCAACGAAACATGGCGGTTTTATTCCTACTAATGTCCAATTTGACGTGACTTTGACATTCCTTTGTCAAAGTGGGTTTTAGTAGTTAGTACCTTAGTAACTTGGTAATAAGTCACAATTTACCCTATAGTAAAGAGATAAAACAAAATGGCGAACACGGCACACGTCTGACGTCATGAAAAATTTGACAGTATAGCGAAACTGTTGCGTATAGAGTTGGATTTTTTTTATTTCATACGTTAGACAAGGACGCCACTATGTTTATTATTTCGTCCTTTAAACTATTCCATAACTATCTATATGACATTATAACAAGTCCTTATAATCTATGTCAATGATTTGGTACGGTACTGACAGATGTCAACGTCATATAGACAACTGTCACCTGCACCATGCTACAGCCTGAGGCTACAGCGCACAAGGTATAAAGAGCTTTACTAAATTATTATGTTTGGACGTGCACCAAAAAATATTCACTTACAATTTAGTTAAAATTTAGTTATCTATGTACATAATACGTAATATGTATAAACGGGCCTTATATCTAATAGATAAAATATTTCTCTACATCTGACACATCATGACACTTTACAGCTTACTCTGTGCTCTGACAGTGACATTGACAATCAGTACCTAATAAATTATAAATGTTTTGAAAAATGGGAAGGGAAAGAACTTGATCTTGAAAGAAGTTTTAAAATAAGTTTTTGTTTATTTATTTCCTACAAATTCTGAAATAAACTTGTAAAAGTATGGATTTCGATACGGATTTTATTATGGAACTTTTCTTAGATGACAGTCTTACAACAATCAACAGACTTGTAGTAGCTGCTGCCAATGTTATTAATGAAAATAACGAAAATGTTGCGAAAATCAATGAGATAATAAGAACGGAGCAGAAAAATCTAATGGGTGGATCAATTTGTAATAAGTCTGAAAACCTTCAAAATTCAACAGAGTTAAGAAGATTAACAGGGTTTTATGAGAATATCTTGTTGAACTACAATGATGATGATTATTTTGAGAGATTCGGTATGAAGAAAAGCACAGTTCAGGTTTGTTCTATTTTAATTAAAAATAAGATTTGTGTTGTAAGATAAAAATATAGTTATTAGTTATGACCATAGGTTTGATAACTATTAAGTGATAGTTATTTTTTAAATCAATAGCCTTGCTTAGATCTACGTAGAGTCCTGTTCTCAATTCTAGACAAAGTAGATATTTGGATCAGAATAATGTCTTCTTGTGTTTGTTACTTATGGTTTATGATTTTTGATTTGTGTCAGCGATAGTAAGGATATCAGTAATTTAATGACCAATATAAATTAGTCCTTTTTCATCTTTTTCTCTACTGAAAGATATTTCTTTAACAATTAAGGTGAACTTACGGTTTGTCTTCAGACCAGATGATGGAACTCCTTAACAGCATAGACAATTTTTTTTTAATGCACTGAAACTTTTGAAAAAGGCTTACTTAAGGTCAACTCGTCGAAGACCGGCATACTTCATTAAAAATTTAATTCATTAGGCAAATTTTGCCATTTCTATAACATTTTAGGCAAATTTTATTGAATTAGGTAATCAAATATTTAGTTGACCATTAAAAAAAACTCTCAAAATTACTTTAAGGTTATCGATTAATGAAATAAAAATTAATTTTGAAACAATGGTGAAATAGACGGACTTTACTACCACGTCAGGTAAGACCGTCTTGTGGAAAAAAAACCTACAAATAGTCGGTTTACGTGAATATAGACATTGTATACGCGTATGTATTTCAACGCCATTTAAATGTGTGCTATCGTTTTTCATATTAAACGCTCTTATCGTCGTAAATCGCAAAAAAATACGTATGTCGGGTAAGTCCGGTATAGATCGAAACTCAGGGGTAAAAAACAATTAAATCAAATTAAAAAATCGTTTTTTTTGTGTATCAGTTTTATTAAAAGGAATCGCCTTCTTTAGGTCTACCATTTAAGAGATCAAAAACCAACTTACTTAATCGAAGTAGGTATTAAAATACACCTTCTTCTATATTCATATTATAATTGGTTTTTTTTTCAGCGCTAGTGCTAATAAATTCGTCGAAAGTATAAAATAGAATATTTATAATAGCATAAATGTATGAGTCAAAGAAAAATAATAAAATAACACGGCAATTGAAATGAAACATTGATTATCGATTTTAAGAGTAGACCTTAGGAGGTTTTAAGAGAGACTCACTACGCAGGAAGCTTAAATATACGAATCATATGTATAAGGATTAATTTTATAAAATTTGCTTAGGCGTAAAAGGTTTATTACATCTGGAAACGACGAAGACCGGCACATGCCGATCTTTCCCTCCAAGAACTAGACGGACTTCTCCACTATTGCAATTTGAGGATTGGTTTTTTTCACTAGATGTAACTTCGTAAAAAATATGTTTTATTCTATTCTAATATAATATTTAGATAATTATATTGATAATTAATTAAATTAGCTACACAAACCTTGATAAATATGATGAAAAACCACTTAAAATATTTTTTTGCCAACGTGTTGCTAGGTCGTGTTGCAAGTTGATAGCCCGACTAAATTTTATACGTATTTTTTTCTCTTTGTGTTATAAATAGCGCCATCTACGTCAATTTATTGAAACTAAAACAGTTTAAAGTGTTTGTACGCTGGGTTGTATTTGCTGTAGTTATTCAGAATTCGCTGTATTTCTTACTGTACGGTCCTACCCTCCAGACGGTCTTCGCCGAGTTGACCTTATAAAGTTTTTTTACCTATTATCTTATTCACTATTGGTGTATTACTAAATTGTTATTTGCCATTGTAAACCATTAACCTATAAAAACCTTGCAATAAAGTTTGTTATTATGATTTGATTATTTTGTGTTACAGGCATTGATCATATTTCTCAGAGACATTGTCAATACTGCAAGTAGTGTTATCCCACTGGATAAAAAAGTTCATATTTTTCTGTGGCTGCTTACAAGTGATGCATCTTTTAATGAAGTGGGGTTATTGTTTGGATTAAATAAATCATCAGTAAGTTACATCTTCCATGAAGTGGCATCTTTACTGTCTCAGCAGTGTCATCATTTTATTACGTGGCCCTCCTTAGAGGAACAGCATGTGACAAGAGTAATAGTTAATAGTGCACACAAATTTCCCAATTGTATTGGCTTTATTGACACCTGTTGTTTTAAAATTGGATCAAAACGCAATAGAAAAGCTCGCCCAGACTCAATTCTGTTACAAGCAGTCTGCGATGAATCTCTCTTGTTCATTAATATACATATCGGATCCATGGGTGTAACCCGCAAGAAAAAGGTGTTTAAAGAAAGCAATCTAGCCCAGGAATTAAAGAAAAATATAGATTTTGATAATCATATATTGGGTGGTTCAGAATATAAGTTACGAAAGAATTTAATAACACCATTTACGAGTGATGAGATATTGACAAGTGAAGAAATAAAATTCAATGAAATACATTGGAAATCCAGAGCTTATATTGGGAATGCATTTGAATTGTTAAAAGATAGGTTTAAAAGACTGAACCACTTGGATATCAGCAAGCCAGAAGCAGTTAATTCTGTAATTTGTGCTGCATGTGTTCTCCATAATTTTGTAATCTTACAAGAAGGCTGTGCAATGGTAAAAGAAGAAGCTGTGACTTGCGATGATTGTGTAACTTTAGACAGTGATTTAGTAACAACCGCAGTAGAAAAACGCCAGTTTCTATGTAATTATATTAATTATATTGATGGTACATGACTGTATATTCTCATTTTTTATGTATCAATACATATGGCTGAAGCTTAAGGACTGTGATTATATAATTGGTTATTGGCAATTTATTAGAAAAATTCGGACACGAAATTTAATACAGTTACCAGCAAAAATAAACATGATTAACCGTCTACGTAACTTTCTTCCCATCCACATTAAAATTGTTCTGGTACAAACTCTTATTTTACCTATCATAGATTATGCTGATGTGTGTTACTCTGGCATAAGTGTTGAGCTTCTTAATAAGCTGGATCGCCTCATAAATTACGCTATTCGTTTCATCTACTGCCTACGTAAATTTGATCACATTTCATCCTATCGTCGCCAGCTTAAATGGCTTCCACTTCGTGAGCGTAGGCAGGTTAGATCACTTAAAACTCTATTCTCTATTCTCTTTGAACCTCTCTCTCCTGATTACTTAAAAGAAAAGTTTCACTACCTTTGTGATTCCCACGATCGCCAATTGCGATCCACTGATTCTCTCGTATTGTCAATTCCTTCTCACCACTCTGGTTTTGTCTCTAACTCTTTTGCAGTACAAGCAATTAGGCTTTGGAACTCCCTCCCAGACAACCTAAGAAGATCTTGCAGTAAACAGAGCTTCAAATTCAAAGTCACTGAACACTATATTAAGAATTGGGGTGTTAGTTTCCTATAGCAGTATATTTATTTACCTGTTCTTTTGTATACTTTTGTATAATACTCTTTATTTATATCCCTATCTTTCCTTTAATAACTCAATTTATTTTGCAGAATAATGTTGTCATTTATTTTCACGTTTTTACTATATACTATAATATGTATATTATATTTCATTATGTTCTTTATCCTATATTTTATCGTATTTTCCGTTTCTACTTCTACTTTTATATTCTTGTACCGCCTTCACTGTTCTCTGTTTAAACCAAAGGTCGACTGGCAGAGAATGCTTATAGCATTAAGTCCACCTTTTGTACCACTTAGTTATAAGGGTATAATAAAGTGTAAATAAATAAATAAATAAATAAATGATTAGTATTTTTGATTAAAAACTTGCAACCAAAAAAAATGCAGAGCTTAATTCTGGATTCTGGTGTCGGAAGGTTTCTTGCACGATATTTTGTGTTGATGGCCCATAAATTTATTTTTATTTATTTATTTATTTAATTTCAACCTACGTAAGTGTCTTGCCATTTTGTCTATCTAACACTCTTAAAAACTAATGAATTAAGTTTGTCTCAGAGTGTAGATAAGTGATTACAATAAAAAAATATGAGAGGTGTCAAGGGACACCCGGATGGAACGAAGTTCCTTTCGATTTAAGTATTGTTTTGTTGTACAGCGCCATATCTGTAAAACTCTCTGAATCACTTCAAAAAAAGTGTCGTCATTCGTAAAATTAAAAAGTGTCGTAATTTTCCGTCTAGCCCCCTTTTACAACGCGCGATAAGGAACTTCGTTCCAACATTAAATTTAATTAGCGGCGCAGCGCGGTCGGTAGTTTGGTCGTAACAAGATGTATTTTTTATGTAAAGTGTAATATTATCTAGGTAAAGCATATTATTTATTTCTAATACATATTATTTGTATTTCTAGCATGTGATGTGATTAAGAATCAAATTGTGAATTTATTGTTTACTAGTGGATACCCGGCGTGACATACTATGCAAAAAAAAATTGTAAAAGTTTTACTTCCCAGAATTTGTTAACGACACTATCCAATGGTATAATAATATATGGTGTTTTTTTTTTCAAAATCAGTGAGTTTGATTCCTGGCCAGGAATATTGATTTTTCAAAAATCTAATTATGCAATTTTAGTTTTCATCAAAATCGGTCCCGAGACTCTTTTAACAGTTTTCGCACTCACATGTTCGGATTTGGCCATCCACGCCTAGGTACTTGAAAAATTCATCCTGTATAAAGATTGCAAATTTCATCGAAATCGTTACAGCCGTTTTCGAGATTGTGGTACTTTTACATTAGTATAGGATTGATTCAGGACTAGTTCAGAATGATTTTCCATAATCTCTCATCAAGTTAAGTCTCTTTTCCATTGATGATAAAAATGAGATTGACATATTTATTGTAGGTATAGAGGATGATATAGAGGATGAGAGGATGTGTGAATACACATGTATTTTAAGATAAAGTCCAAGATTTGAAATAAAGAAAAGTACTGTTCATTTAAATTGATTTATTTAATACAAATGTCATAAATAATACACAATATTGAAGAACACCGTAATATAAATATGTTTAATTGATTTTAGTAATAAACCAATATAAATATATTTACTACTAGGTGATTTAGGAAGTTCACAAAAGAGTAAACAATTACAAATTTTGATTTTCTACAAAATATACTTTTCAAAAATATTAAAAATAAAATAAAAATGTAAAGGATTTTTATAATACACTATAACACGAAGAGTTCAAGGTTTGCTGCCTCTGATAATATAGCAGGACATAACATAGAAACAAATCCGCATAAAATTATAAACTTTGTTTCACGGTGGGAACACTTGTTAGTTTTAAGATCTCTGGTGGTTTTCTCAGCCTAATAGTTGAGTTCACATTCTAAATCATTCAATTAATAGTTTTGTGAACTAAACTTCTTACATAATAGACATCGAAGTAATCATAGGTAGTGACAACAAACTCAAGTAGGACATTTTAAATATGAAACCTATTTTACGGAAGGTTACAGAGAAAGCTGTGGAAAAGAAATTAGGTATACATGTTATATTTTATGGATTTCGAACTAAAGCTTATAAGCTTTATACTAGTCATTTAATGAGAGAATAACAGATTATAATATCTTTCCCGATGTATCCTATTATACATTAGGCACTAGATTGGCAACCTACAAGGCACTATGCACTTAGCACAGCAATTTATACTATAATATACTATAACAAAAGTATACCATCATCATTATAACTTCAAACATAGATGTTAGGTACAATTTGCTTTGCAACAAATGCTTCACTAATAACTTTATTATTGTGTTCTCAAAGTATATCTATGATTTTACTAAGTTAATTGTCTGACTATGTCGACCACGATGTCTTAAGTTTTAACTTTAGCAATATATACATAATTATATTTACAACGAGCTGCAATGTCAATATAAGTAGATACTATAAACTTCTACACACTATTTTAGAATATGGAATGTATAAATAGGATATTAATATTACACAGACAATAAAAATGTATTAAACTAATAATTTAATCGGCCATTTTGAGTCAATGGGCAATTATGATGATTAAACGGGATGTTCAATGTTCAATGGGCTCAATGTAAATAAAGCTATCGACTGGTTACCGTAGTGGTTAATGAGCCACCGAGACTGTCTGCTAATATTAATTACTCCAAATAATCTCCAAGGTCACATTAGATAATTACAATATACTATGCCCATCGGGTCTAGCGGCTTATTGAAATCGTATAAATCGAATCGAATATAACCACTATTAAAATATAGATCCACACGAACTTCAGTACCGCGAACTCTGTAGTCCATTTTGAAAATGTCCGCTCCATAATCACTTTAGAATGAGTCCGAGCGCGATCACTGCGGCGTCCGTCATTAGACTAACATCTAAATGCAATACTTCACTTGTGTCGATTCAAGTCTAGTTTCTTCTATGAAAACTGTATGTACATAGATATAAAATCAAATATTTACAAGTTTCAAAACTTAATACAGTTTAGCGTTCGGGCCTTCTTTCGGAGGGCTTGGCACACTTTGCACTAAATTGTCACTTTCACTATCACTTTGTTATGGATCCGTACATAGTCTGTTGGGGTAGGTTTCAAATGTATGTCTTTTTCACTTTTTGTAGGGTTCCGCACTTGAGGTCCTTGTCGAGGGACTCTGTGGAGTTGCGCAGGTCCAGGGTTCGTTCCTTGCCGAGCTCGATGTGTAGGTTGTCCTGCTTGGCGAGGGGACACACGTTGGCGACCATGTTGACGTTCTTTGACCTGGGCGGCATGTACCCAGAGTTCACATTCAATGGCGTCTCTAATGGGCTTAATCTGTAAACAATAGAACACGTACAATTAAATTGAAGCAAAATTAATAGATCGTGGTAAATTTCGTGATCATGGTCACAAAAATTGTGAGTCCGTTATGCTTCAAATGTTATCACATAATTAATTAGATAACAAATACTCATATCATTCAGAGATTTCTTAAAGAAATAAGCAGTTCCTTTGTGCAAATTTTATCTATCATTGTTGTTTTGTGTAAGATTTCCTTCGTGTACAAAAATATATAAATAAATAAATAAATAAATAAATAAATCATTAAGATCAAGTTTGGGTCAAGTAGGGCTGACCTAATTTTATTTAGTTTAAACCTTATTTAGTTTATTTTTACACCTGTCTCTACATTGTTTACGTTATTTTTATTTATGAAACAATAAGGTGAATTACCCGTGGCAATCCTGCAAAGCACTACTGGCCACGGTTAACATTTATTTAAGTATTTTTGTTGGTACAAACAATTCGCATGCTCAGTGGAAAAAAGGCATAAGATGAAAATTGAAATTTTACAGGAGAGCAAAAACACTGTTAAAATATTAGTAAGTAGTCTAAGGAATTTACATTACGATTTCTTGCACAAAACCGTCAAGATTAATAATAATAATAATAATAAATTTTTATTTCAGGCCATTTAGCCCATAGCCTACTGACAAAAAATAACTTATATTAATAAAAATGTTAGTAACAATTTATCTTATTCTAATGATAAAAATTTGAAAAAAATTGAGCATATGCAGCTTTTGTCCCTCTTTCCAATCATATTAATAACTAAAATTCAACGTAAGACGACTTATGGTTTTTTTCACTTAGGTGCGAATTTTATCGGTAGTGCCAGGGTATTATTAATTTTATTTAAGTATTTAGGAATGACGCCTTACCTATTCAAGTGATTGTGCTGTTCATTGAAGGGTGAGGTGTCTGTAAAAAACGGGTGTCGAAATCGCCGCGAGAACAGATAGCCGATGACGAAGCCGACCATCAGCGTGACCAGACACGAAGCCACGACCGCCGTGAGCAGTGCCTGCGCGCTGTAGATGTTGCCGTCCGCTGCTTCCACTGTTAGCAGGTCTGGGGGAAAGAAGCAATAGCTGTATTATTTTAAATGGAAATAGCCGGCAAACATGACAATCCACCTGATGGTAAGTGGCTATCGTCGCCCAAGGACATCAGTAACACCAAAGGCAGCACTGATGCGTTGCCGGCCAAGAAACAGAGAAGAAGAAGAAAGAAAAAACTGGCTTATTGTCATCACGACTCATAAGTGTCGAACTACAGGGCACAGATCTTTTACAGTGTAGAGGCCTTAGTCCACCATACTGGCCAAATGCAGATGTGGAAGGGCTTAACACATCTTTGAGAACATTATGGGGAAACAGGGGAAACATTTTAAAATCATTATAGATAAATCAAAACGAAATAATGTTGTTAAAGTAATGACAATGTTGTTGCGTGCGTGTCATAACATCAAACATAGAGGGAACTAGCTGTTGCCCGCAGCTTCGCACGCGGAAATTATGCTTATTATGAAATTATATTTTTACCCCTCACAGAAGAAAATTTAATAACAGGTTAATTTATATTTAATTTAGGACTTTATAAAGTAAAACCTACGATACTATCACAAATCATTCCTCCGGCAGCGGGTTTTGAAAAATAAACAATATTCACATTAAGTAATTTGCTTTTTTTCTTTTTCATGAAAAATTTGAAAAATTCGAAAACATGTATTCCATCAATTAAAGGAGAAACGTTTGAAGCTAATTTAAAGAAAATTGTTGATATTTTAAAAATAATCCATACAAAGTTCCATCTTGTTTCCAGGAAAACATTTTAATTTTTCTGGATGAAAAGTTTTCTAAAATATGACCAAAAGTATAAGAAATAAAACTAATTTCCGTCGAAATCAGTCCAAGGCTTTTGATGTGATGCCCGGACAGACAGACAGACAGACAAACAATAATTTTAAAAACAAATTTTTGGTGCTCTAACATGTTATTGAAGTGTTATTTATTGGCTAAAAATTTCAATATTAATCCCTCTCCCTCTTCCAACCATAGTCCCTCTCCGACTTTCTGTCCCTCTCCTTCTCCCGCTCCCTTTCTCTCTCCCTCTCCCACACCTGGTCTCTCGCCCGCTTCCTGTTCCACTCCCTCTCCCGCTTCCTGCCCCTCTCCCTCTCCAGCTCTCTATCCCTCTCCCTCTCCTGTTGCCTATCCCGTTCCCGGTCCATCTCCCGCTCCCTGTCACTCTCCCTTTCCCGTTTCCTATCCCTCTCCCTCTCCCACTCCCGGTCCCTCTCCCGCTTCCTGTTCCTCTCCCGCTCCCTGTCCCTCTCGCACTCCCGGTCCCTCTCCCGCTTCCTGTCCCTCTCCCTCTCCCGGTCCTGGTCTCTTTTCTGCTTCTTTTCCCTCTTCCCTCCCACTCCTAACCGTAGAGTCCCCTATACTAAATTTTTGTTTCTCACTATAAGCTTACATATTAATTTTCATAATGACGAAGTTCCTGTAAAACTTGCAACCCTTTTATTTGCCTCTTAGGGGATGAAATTCCTAAAAACCTGTTAAGGTTAATTTTTGATTAATTTTCACATTTCTGAGTTCGATATTGACGAAGCGTCGTACAAACTCACATCCCTGGGTTAAAAAACCTCAGGGGATGAATTTCCAAGAAAACCTGTAACAATTATTTTTGTTACTAATTATAAGCTTAAATTTTTACATCACTTCAGAGTTCAAAAATGACGAAGTTTCTTAAATACATTTACATCCCATTAGTTTTGCCCCATAGGGAATGTATTTCGAGAAAACCGTAATACCTACAGTTATTTTTTTGTGTGTAACTATAAGCTTATACAAAATCTCACCCTTCTTACTTCAAAACTGACGAAGTTGCCATACTAACTTACACACTCTTATTTAACCCTTTAGGGGTTGATTTTCCAAAAAAACACAACTTTAAAATTTTGTTTCTAATCTTGAGCTAATATATAAATTTTCATGTTGTTAACTTCAAAAATGACGAAGTTGTGTACTGAGTTCCATCCTCTAAATTAACCCTTTAAGGGATGATTTTCCAAAAAATGTGTTAAACTTAATTTTTGTTTATTACTTTAAACTTACATGAAGAATTTCATATTTATACCTCGAAAACTGGTGAGGTTGGTTGTAATTGACTACCAACCCCTATTTTTAGGGGATGAATTTCGAGAAAACCGTGATACAGTTATTTTTTGTGTCTAAATATAGGCTTAAATACAAATTTTCACCCTTCTTACTTCAAAACTGACGAAGTTCCCATACTAACTTGCGCCGACTTAATTAACACTTTAGGGGATGATTTTCCAAAAAAACGTAATACTTAAAAATTTTGTTTCTAATTATGAGCTAATATGTAAATTTTCATGTTTTTAACTTCAAAAATGACGAAGTTGAGTACTGACTGTTGTCCTCTAAATTAACCCTTTAAGGGATGATTTTCCAAAAAAATGTGTTAAACTTAATTTTGGTTTATTACTATAAATTTACATAAAAAATTTCATACTTATAACTCTAAAACTGACGAAGTTGGTTTGTATGAAAATGACTTCAGACCCCTATTTTTGCTAGTTAGGGGATGAATTTCCCAAAATCCGTTCTTAGCTGACGTCTCCTTAGCATAATCTATCTCCCTGCCAAATTTCATCGTAATCGGTTCAGTAGTTTCTGAGATTTTTTGTTTAATCAGTGGTGTGTCTCTTTTCAATTTTATATATATAGATAATAGGCTCCTAGTAAATTGTGATCAGGATTTATTATAATAAGTAGAATAAGTATTGGTACTTCATTAATTGCTTGGGCCATACAATCTTATTTTTTCGAACGAACTGAACAGTGAACAGACTGAGCGGTTAACGAATATACATAAATCTTATTTTCTACTGGATTACGCTTACTCAAGGGATACATTTTACGATGGTAATCTAACTTTCTGCATGAAAAATATTACGTATTTTATATTCTGTACAAAAATAATGATATTATGAAGATGAATATTCCGTGTTGAATAAACGCAACAAAAAGTATCTTCGGTATATTGATAATGTCAGTTACAAAACCATGTTTACTTACCAGTTTCATGTTTGTTATTGCTCGGACTTTTCTCTTCTGATAGAACGTTGGTTTCGACAACTTCTATTAATATTTCGTTTTGAATGTCGTCCTGTGGTCGCAGCTTGGGTTCGGTTAGGATCGGCTTCTTCGTAACTGGGTTTCTATTGCTATGTCTATCGCCCGGCATTAGGGCCGGTAGTTTATTGCAAATGTCAGTCTTTCCGTTCTCTACATTCTGTAGAAATCTCTCCGGGTTCGGGAACTGTCGGTTCCCTACCCACGAGCATTGTTGCTGCTTCGAGTCCCACGCGCAATGAGGGTCTTGTAACGCTACGCATTCCCTGTAAATATGGTTAAATTAAACTATAGTTCAAGCCTATTTTGCTGTAAAAGTTAATTTAAAACATAAATTTTCAGAATGATGTCACGTCATGCTCCAACATGTCAACTAAACCCGTAATTTAAACGTTAACCTAATTAATAAGTTATAATTTATAACGTACCTGCATGATTGAACGTTCGTGCAATGTGAGAGAGTAACTGCTTTTATAATGTCATTAGACGCAACGATTAATTTCTCAGTAGTAAGTGCGACGTGCATTTGCTTGATCGGAACGCCAGATGGCAGAACTTGCACCTCAGATATCACAGCAGTTCTAACAGGATTTCTGCTGTATTCCTCAACACTCGCATCAAAAACACCTTCATTAGACGCAACATTTACAGCTTTGATTACCCTCCCATCGTCGGTGCCGATATACATGACATCGTACTTGTTCCCATTCATTGATTGCACTTGCGGATGTATTGCGATAGCCGAGAAACGATACTGTAAACTGACTCTAATTAGGATCGGCCGAGCCAAGAACGATGGAACGGCCCTGTCCATTAATGGATGAGTCTTAATGAAGTTAACTGCTGAATCTGAAAGGGTTCTACTGTCTTCCACGCAAGAACCCGGCTGAGGTTGAGGTATTTTTTCTCTTTCTAACGGCAACCAGTTAGAATTCATGCTCTCTTGGCCCTTGAATGAACCTTCGAACGCATCTAAGATGTCTCTCATTGCAAATGCGCATACTGCCGAGCCTCCGATGGCGTTTTGTGGCGTTGTAAAAACTGCGTAAACTATGTCGTTTCTACTGCTCCCGCTGCCATACACTCCGTTAATAAGCTCTGTGGTCGCCTCTGCAATAAACAACAACAAATGAATAACCCATAACATGTAGTTCTTTTGCATACCTATTTTGCATGAATATTCAGAGATAATTAGGTACTTACGGATTTCATCGAAATAAAAAGGATAATCTCCCGGAACTGAACAGTTGAGACGAGTTTTCAAAAATGATGTCCATCTGTCGCTAAAAGTGTGCGGACCTCCTTTATCGTTCAGACATACCCTTGCCACTCTTGAATATACAGCCTACGAAAAATAATACACTATGTATTAGTCATAATAATCAAAAAAAAAAAAGATTTTTAATTCTTCAATATCTAAAAAGATTTTAAATTCTTCAATAGATAGATAAAGAGAGATCATGTATCTAGCTATAATCAAAGAAAATTTACATTGTGAATAAAAATCTTTTAATACTCGTAACAATAACCCAAAATATTAGGTACCTTTCCACAATTCATGTATTCCACAGCAGTTTCGCGATAGAAGAAGTATACGTGACTGGTGGACGCTACGGCTCCGACAAAAGAAGGATCATTTAGTAATCGCAGGTCTGAATGCTCCGTCCGAACTGGTTCTCTATAAATTAATGGATCCGTGCCTGAAAAGTCTGCCGCCGTCGCAGTATATAGATGGCCATCTGTAAAAGAAGAGACATCTACGTTTAACAAAACATTAGTTCCAGTTCATAGACTTTTAATCTTTCTATACCGTGTTCGTGAGGTTTTTATAAATTACTTATAATACACTTCCTTTGTGAGGTAAAACCAGTTTTGTATGGCCATATTAGGTAGGTACAAGCCTAATGCACTTTTCATGAGCATAAAATAATTGCGGTCTCATTGTAAAGTTGAACATTTCTTGCACGTTAAGGCGATTGTGGTTTCGTGGTATAAAGCATTAAACGGGTAAGTAGCTGTAATATTAGGTAATGTAATAGTAAAGAAGTGTTTAACTGTACAGGCTATAAATCGATTGGAATCGCATCTTCGTGCGTCGTGTACGGCGCAACCCCCTCGCCGGCGCAAGCGCAGTTTAGTGCCCTTTAAGCATTTTGCCATCACAACATGTGATCATTTCATAGTCAGGAAATAGCTATAGATTATAAAGGTCAACTCGTGAATCGAATAAAAACTTAGCACAGTCCACTTTGAAGTAGCGGTAAAGTTTAAATTTACATTAAATAGGAATTTGCATATTTTATTATTTAATTCTTTTATCAGTGTGCGACAACATACGAACATATTTTAAATAAAGCCGTCATGGATGTGTAAAAATACGGTATACTTATAAATATTTATTGTTTTATCAGATAATGTGTGCGATAATGTATTCATAGCAACAACCCATAATTGTCCTACTGCTGGGCTCGGGGTCTCCTCTCACAATGTGGAGGGGTATAGGCCATAGTCTACCACGCTGGCCAAGTGCGGATTGGTAGACTTTACACACCTTCGAGAACTTTTTGGAGAACTCTCTAGTGTGCAGGTTTCCTCACGATGTTTTCCTTCACCGAAGCAAGTGATAATTAACTTGTAATACGCACATAATATTAATGTATTCATATTTACCAGTAAATATAGCTGTGGAGTTATGTTGAGGATTGTATGGACAGCGACCCGTTCCATCGAATTCTTCTAGGTGATGGTTTGGTGGATGACGAGCGTATCTTCGGCACAGTGGCTTGTACGCGTTGGTGCCGCAGACGAGCAGCCGGCCGTGCGATCGTGCTGCCACTCGAGGGTAGTTTTGGCATTCATCTGCTGATTTTCCTTTTAATTGACATAATTCTCTATGCGCGTCCGTAGATTGCCACTCCAAACGCTGCGGACAAAATTAGGAGTTTGAAATTGTATACTTCTGAGATTTTAATTGACAATTACAATTTAGCAGTAGATATCGACACTTGAAAGGAAACATTGACTAAGCGACATTGAACTAACATTACAGGAGAGTCGTTTAAAGTTGGAATTTTTAGAAAAATTGTTCTATATACCACAATATAGATGATAAAATAAGGATTCAAAAACATTAAGAATAACGTCGGTAGGAGGATTACAAAATTTTTTTTTTTCTAAAAATTCCAACTTTAACCTGCTCTCCTGTAAAGTCAGCTTAATGCCGCTTAGTCAATGTTTCCTTTCAAGCGTCGATATCTACTGCTAAATTATAAGAGCATTCACCACCTTTAGAAAAGTAGAGGAACTAAAATATTCTTATTGAGCATTTCTGCCTTTGCCTATGGATATCAGCGTTATTACATGCGCGACGGAAACTACTAACCACTACAGCTCGTCGGTTCGTTTGTCGAGCATAAAAAACATCATAAAAAGTTATACAAGTTCTACAAGTGACTCGGCTACAAGTAAAACGCCTTCGCACGCCTGTAATTTCAAGGCGAAAGCTTGTTACGCAAACTTGTACAGATTGCTATAACTTGTTGCCTGCTTGTAGGCTGATTGCAGGCATTGTGGAGCTAAAGAAGTGCTCTCGACATTTAGACCGTGTCATTGAATGCCACCTGAGTGTTAAGTATTTTTATTGATTGCTTATTTTGTTCTTTGCAACAAATTCTCAAGTTTTCTATGTTGAAGAGGAAAAACTATTATTACCTACCCACTACAAAGATTGCAACTTTGTTATTGTAAAACGTGTATTTGTTATTCTTGATCCTACTGTTTACATTTACAATTGACGCAACTATTGAAATACGTATTCAGAAATATTCAGTAGTATTGCAGATTTTGTTCTTTGAAGACCAGAAATTACGGAATTTCGGTATAACGGAATACGTATTTGTATCGGAATGGCTCTTTGCCAATTCGTTTTATATCTTCCTGTTACCGTACCTACGTCGTTGTACTCACATTCTTTTTGCTGTGTAATATTTAAAAAGGAATACGAGGAATCTGGATTACGAAGGTACGTTTTAACTTAAATTGAATGTCATTTCCTGATTGTTTTGTGAACAGTGGAACATGAAGTAAAGAGTGACTTAACGACACTAACAAAGCTTTTGGTTAAAATGCTCCTGGTTATCTAAAGGTATGGAGGTAGGTGAATTTATAATATAGATTCTACATTTCAATCTACCTAAAAATAGCAAACCTTAATCATTTAGTGTGGATGATGCGACTGAATGACGCGATGACGCATGATACATATTGTTTAATTTGTAAATCCATATTTGATGTACGGAAAATTGGTCAAAAGAGTTATTCAGTGATAGCTACGACGCTAAATACCTAGGTAGTGTCATGGACAATTAAATCAAGTTTTCTACATTGTAGGTATAGACACATGAAATGTTAATTGCAAGCATTTACAAACAAGTCACTTCTCAGCCGCACTAGCTGAGCTGGGAATACGCGCAAGAATGCATTGCTCCTCGCCTTCCGCCTGACGTCGTTCGTGACATATTATAATATTATTACATAATATACGAGCATAATATTATATTATGACGGAATATACAGAGATGAACTATATAGGAGCAGAAGTGGTAATGCGTGGTGAGTTGCTGTGAGGAGAGCCATGTATTGGTGTTGGCCGGTTGGCATAGAAAAATAATTTGGTTTTAAAAAAAGATAAAGAAAGTAATTTAAGTTGCCAAAGGTCATTAAAAAGTAAAAATTGTGAAAACATATATTATAATTTCAGAGTTCTACTATATTGTCTGTTCGACGTTTATGTAGATACATATTTGCGGTTGATTATGAAAAATATTAATTTAGACAATGTATTTTGGTATTTTGTCATATTATTGCCTACTTAAAGGTTGCAATAAAATCACTAATAACTTCTATTATGTGATCAATTCATTAGTTGATTAAATTAATTATTAAGCTGAGCGCGTACATTACATGCATAAAGCCACGTAATAGAATGAATCAGTCTTACTCGCGGTAACCGGTAACGATATTAAAATTAGTAGGTAAACAGCGATGTATTCAGCTCTACAATTACTCTACATTCATAGAATTCCGTGTTGGTACTGGACAAGTAATAAATTTACAAACAAGTAGGTACCTAAGTACTTACCTATGGATATGGACCTAAAATTATTTATTTATTTATTTAATCTTTATTTTACCTAATAATGATGGTATATAAAGCGAGCTTAATGCTAAGAGCATTCTCTACCAGCCAACCTTTGGACGAAGCGGAAAACAGCGATGGCGGTATTAAATTATTTTTCGATATACATTTTAAATTAGTAACTAAACTAAACTAGTGCTGCTTGCACTATCTACCTTAGTTTCTAATCTAACTTTATTGAAATTTAAATTAATACACCGAATTGCTTATAAGAAAACTTTACAGTAAACAGTTTCAAAAGAAATTTCAATTAACTGTAGATAGTAACTATTAATTGAGATTTTTTTATAAGTTGGTAAGAACTTTAAATAGAGATTTGAGACGATCCTGCAGTCCAACTAGTGTAAACTGTAAACCTCGTGGATCAAGCGAGGAGTCCTGGGTTCGGCTCCACTCCAAAAGACATTTATGTTCCATGTTTTTTCTCAGGTCATGGGTGAAATCGAAGGAAATTCTGGTAATTCTGGTGTGGGGATGTGAGCGTATGAGCTTTTATTTATTTAGTCCTAACAAAGAAATAGGGATTTTTACACATGGGATTTTTATAAATTACTATAAATTTTTGTCTAAAATACTAGTGGTAACATTTAAAGGCCTAAAATATGATTCTTTTATCGAAATCAATCACAATAAATTAAATATCTTTAATTTAAATGTTAAAAATTGTACTCACTGTCACGTGACCTCAAACGCCATTTTGAGCTTATGACGTCATCAAAAGTATTTTATATGCAAATTCAATTAACTTCAGCAGACAGATAGTATTAAATAACGGATTGTGACGTCACGTGACGTTTTTGGTGGGAAATTTGATAATGATTTTTATTTATCAATTTTTGTTTTTAAATTGAAGATTATTATTTTTATAATATTTTTTTCGTGAATATTAAGGTCCTATCTATAAAATTAAATTGAATCCTAAAATTAGTCAACATCCCTATTGTACTAATAGGTACCTATACATAATAAGTAGTTTACGATTGTTGCTCTTGCTATCAGTTATCAGTGCTCCAAATTAAAAGTACATTATCAGATTACACCAGTCGCTGTTCCTCTGATAAACACTCCTATCATTGACGATATTATTTCAACTTTATTACGACTTAACTGGCGACCGTACTTACTTAAATATGTTTCGCATCAAAATAATAATTACCACTTTATAACAAAATTCAGTTTAAAAGACTACCAACCTGATCTAAATTTTCAGAAAGATCATATAGACTTAAGTTGTAGACTGTACCCCTGAAACAAAGAAAGACACATTTTTAGTCTGAAACGTAAATATACACAACAAGTGTTAATGGTGTAATCATGTTTTTAGGGTTCTGAAGTAAAATTGGAACCCTTATAGTTTCGTCAAGTTCGTCCGTCCGTCTGTCCGAGGCATAGCGCCGAGACTCTTAGTGTTAGGTGATTTGGCACGGATATACATATTTATTAAAACTCCAAAATCGTAGAATAAAATATTGAAAAAAAAATGTTTTCTGGGTACCTCCCCTACAGGTAACGTGAGGATGATTTTTTTTTGTTGCGTACCCCGCGTGTGGTATATACGTTGAAAAGGTTTTTTTTTTAATATTATGGGTCTTCTAAGACCATATTTGGATTTAGGGGTTCTGTTGCGAAATATTTGGTTTTAAAGTGCTAATTTTGGTTGGAGTCATGTCCTCCCTCCCTGCCGGATAAACAGTTGGAGTTGGACAAGTAAAAAATTCTCAAAAATAGGTTATATGATGAATTTGCAAGGAAAACTATAACGGCTATGTTAGCATAAGTAGTAAATGAGTAATAGTCGATAAACTTACTACTTCGAAACCCTACATTGCGCGTGGCCTGACACGCACTTGCCCCGGTTTTTATTGAATTTATTGAACAGTTTTCACTGCAGTGACACTTCAGCTTGAGTTTGATGACCCCAATTATACAGGCGGATCCCGTCTCATAGTCTGCACATCCTAACGAACTCTTGTACAGTCGGTCAATCAACATCTAGGCCAATCGGTTGGGCGTGTGAAGTGAGACGTAGATTTCTAACAGCGTTCGAGAAAGAACTTTCAAGTAAAACCCATTGTAAAGGAGTTTGTTTTATGGAATTTCTATGAGAGCGCCATTGATACAAGTCAAAATACTGTCAATAAATATTTTCTCGTAATACCGGTGATTTTGACCACCGAAAATATCTATAACTTGACGTTCATGGGCAGAAGCAGGGTTGAAGAGTGCACTTGCATCCCGCTGATGCTAAAAATATACACATATTATAAAGAGTTTCTTTTTATTACATATATGGCTTTCTGTTTGGACAAAAGTTAAAAGTATGGTGTGTAGATGCAGATGCACCCCTCTCAATGTAATCCTTGCAGAGCCCATAACTATAAGTTATCAAAGGTACATAAAATAGTCTGCTGTAGGTCTTAATAAAAGTATCTTACCTGCCACCGACTAGAATTGAAAAGTCGTCTTTATCTAAAATACGGAAATGGTGAGGAGCCGTGCCATTACCGACGAATTGTTCTGAGGTTTCGTCCCCTGTAACAATAACATAAAAATTATGTAACGTAATAGAAATTAATACATGTAATTACATCTAAATTGAGAGGTTTGGTAATTCTCATTTGTAATATGAAACAAGGAAAAAATTATTAAAATTATCATACCAGGACCCCTGCTAAGATAAATACATAAAAACGTGAAGTATTTTTTTCTGTTTTTCCGCCTAACTGAAAATATCTTGAGATGTCAGTATTAGATACTTCTATTATGTAATAGGAAGACTTAAGTCTTAACTAAGCTGCACGATTTAAAGAAGCAATAAAAAATACACAATAAACAAAATTCGTAAGAAACGATTCGAAGATGTAGATATGCCTCTTTTATTTTTGGTATGTATTTGTCCAAACGTGTTGTACTTATCTACTTGTAAATGCAACAGCTGTCACTCTATTTAGAATAGTCAGCGTCCAACCGAAGTTGCCACAAGACTCGGTTTAACCCGCGATTTGCGGCCAAAATGTCTCGTAATGCCGCGGCCGGATGGATTTAGTTACAGTGGTATTTTTTATTTTACGCTACGATTAGTTCTATTCGTAATTTTCTTTTTATAGCTGTCTTTACAAATACATTTATTTGTCGATATAATTTAACTTATCTCTAAGTTCTACGTTTAACGATTTGCTTAAATTGCATGAAGCTTAGACATGAAGTAAATATTTTGCGTTTAAATACGATGATATCTCTTAAGAAGAAATAATTAGATAAAATTATGTTAATGCTAAAGATTAAGTCTTCTTCTCGCGGCGTGCATAGAGCTACGGTATTATAATATCACAGTAAACTAAATACATACATAAGTATTATATTAACTTAGTCTAGTCTTAATAAATCTTAAATTCTAAGATTTACCTAGTCAAACCAATCTCAGTTTGTAATTGTGTAAATGATTCTACATAATATCGTTTAACTATGTTTATGTAATTGAATGCTGATCTAGTGTTGTTCGTAGAAAATAGCTTCTTAATTGAAGTTGATTTAATGTTTGGTAGGTTACTCAGCAAGTACTTTAAATAAATGCGATAAGCAGGTTCAGGTTCATTAAAATGTATCTAATAGTCAATTATCTATATTCTTAATGATTGTTAGTGATTGTCTTGCCTAGTAGTGTAGTCTAATTTGCTAACCACATACCATTATTTTATAACTTTTGTAATTTATTGAATAATAGCATTATATTCAAATAAATTTTCCATGCAAATCCAAATCGTTTTTGTGCCGATCAAATGAACAATGTTCCCATTCTAAAGCGATCAACCAACAATACCAGTCTGCGATTTCATAACAATAGCTTGTGAAATTTTCACATGTCAATACTAATATATTCAGTTAGGTTTGGTTGGTAGTAGGACGTTAGCCGTTGCACCTGTTGGTGCCGGCTGTCGCAACGAAATGTTTTGTTTTTGCTGTTTTTGCACTCAATGCAACGTGAACAGAAGAGAACAATCCTCGTATGTAAGCGGATCAGTCTTATAAACATGGCAAATAGGCACTGTTGATGGAAAATATTGGACAGTTGAAATTCTTTGAACAATTGAAAATTAAACTGGAAAATAGTGTATGTATAAAAAGACCTATCATATTATGTCAAATTTCTTTAGTAAAAAGGTCACCGTTTTCGAGATTTTGTCATTTTTTAAAATTTTGAAAATTCGGCTCCGTTACCCTACTTCTTTCGGTTGAGTCCACAAATGAGCAGATTGTTTGATATTTTTTTTCTAACTAGGGAAAGGTCTAAAGTAGTACTTTGGATATTTTTGTTTTTAAATTTCTTCGACACAACACGCGAAGTGGTTGAAAAAAATGTACTGGGAAAGTATGGAAGAGATCTTAAAAATTTGTTTATTAAGAGCAGATTTTATAAAAGTATAACATTTTGATATGAAAATTTTTCAAGTTATAGGCATTACTCAGATTAAAGAAATAAAAGGAGGCATTAGATAATTTAGTGTCAAAGGGGTGAATTTGAATCAAATGTTATTTTTAACCGACTTCAAAAAAGGAAGTTCCCAATTCAACTGTATTTTATTGTTTACTGTTATGGACTAAACTTTTTAAATGGTTTTTATTTAAGTTACGTTCCCTTAAATTAATGATCTACTCGTAATGAATATTTGAAACAATTATTATTTGCAATTTTTTCAACCTATTAAAGAAATTTAAAATTTCCTCAGATTATGAAACAAAAGGCAGATAGAGCATGCAGTACACGAAAGTGAAGCTACCATAATTGTCATATATGCTTAATTACGCATATAATTTAAGACGTCTGAGAACTACAATTACTAATTATAGTAAATTAATAGTAAATTAACTAAATCTTAAATAACGTTTGTACCCATTTGCTTTGGTGGTTTCACATTCGTGAACTGAGCGCTCTATCTGCTTTTTGTTTTATAATCTGAGCAAGTATAACAAAATCTCCAATAAAATCAGTAAAATATTATGACATTACCATGCTTGATGTAGATTCGGGCATTGGCATCGGGCATCCACGCTTGAGCGGTGGACGCTAGAAACACAAGAATGGCGCGGGCGGCGGCCATCTTGGCTTAATCCCTAGCTTTTTCTATACGCGCCATCTTCCGCTGCACCCTGCAACAATAAAAATATTCAACATTATCATATTCACAGATAGAATAATATTGGGTATCTAGATATATCGGTATCTATTTTATTTTATGATCAGTATGATCGTATTTATGATCAGTTTTAAGACCTAGTGTAAGAATCAGATTTTTTTGGGTACCTGCAATGACATTATATGCAAGACATGCCAACACGGCGCTAGAAGTACGCCAGTCGAATGTGCATAAGTATAGCGATTTCAATTCATACAGTTGATAGCTGCCGTGAGTGAGGCCGTCTTTGGGCCGTCTATAGTTTCACCAAAATGCCGAGTTGTTTTGAGATTTCGAAAAAATCATATCTCCAAATTGCATAAAAAATGATGGATTACATACCATAGGTAAGTACATAAAACGTTATGTTAAATATTGGTACTAATTTCGAATATTTCTTTTAACTTTTACTGACTGTTCCGTACTGAATTTGTTGGTGTGCTAAGTGTGCAAATGTGTGCCATTTGGTCATAGATCTCGTGACGCGCTGTGACGCGAGCGACCTCGAGCGACAAACACTAGCTGTCTTTTTCACTATTATTATGGTTTTAATAGTGCCATCCCTTTTACATAATTTATCAATGTGTGATCGGTTTAATGAAACAAAAGATAAACGTGTGTGTGTTGAAGCTCGATCGGAACAGATTTTTTGGTTGATTTATAAGGGCATAACGTATCATTGGGTACCTGGAATTTTTAATACAATTAAAATATACATATTAATCGTAGCTAAAAGGGTACCTAAAGGACGAAAGGCGTAACTAGTAGACAGAGCAAAAGATTCAAAGAAAATAAATCAATAAGTATTTAATCCTATGTAAAGTAGATTGATTAGATAAGATATGTAGCTACCTATAATTAATTAGGTATAAGTGCATACAGTGCCACAGTAAATAGGTACCATGATAATATTGATTGATGTGGAATAGTAATCAATCATCATTATTAATCAGACGAGCGTAAAATATGAGACATATTTTACGCTTGGATAAATAGAACTAAGAATATTTCCTATCAGCAGCTATTTTATTATATAAGGGTAGCCTGGTAGCCTTTGCACTTCCTCCTTCAAGATGAAGGTCAGATCATAAGATAGGTATAAAGTATTAAAATTATAAATTCACAATGTTTGTGAATTTGAGATAAACCGTTACTCTTTAGTAAACCAGTGAATGATGAGCAGCTGAATACATTTCATAGTAAGCAAGTACAATTCACAGTAAGCAAGTAGTTAGCAGTTACACAATGGTCATTGAATTACTACGTACAAAATAGACTACACAAAATACACTTTAGAGGCCACAATATCAGCATAATAGTAAATACAGAGCAGAGCACAGATAAATTAACATCAACGAGCTAGTAATTTGTATCTATACGAGATACGGTCTCACAGTCCCCATCCCATGCATACACGTCGCATCAGCATTCACATACTACTTTTTATAAGTCAACCATTCTTGTTACTGTGAGAAACTTAACTTGTTTTATGTGTGGACAAAAATAGTATTTGATTATTCTACATATATTTAATCTGATTTTCTTGTATTTGGATCAAATAGGTAGGTTTTACATGGATAATCCTAAGCTGTACTCTATTATGGAACCGAGTCAGATTATTAAAATATCTATAATATTGTAAATGTTGGTGATAAAATATAATCCTGCTTAGAAAATCTGTTTTTCCAACGCTAATACATAAAGAAGTCTGTAAGTACCAATATAAATCTGTGTCATTTATGCTTTATCACAATGGAACGAATTATAGTACCTAGCAATGGAGAAATCAACGCAAGATATTGTGTAAAAACAACAAAATAAAGTTCGCTAAGCATAAATAAAATCGCAAGACCGTCAATACAGATTTAAAAAAAGGGTTGATGAATAAATAGTTAACATTCTTGGGTAACAGAAGGCACAGTTTAATCCATTCAGTGCACGAAATGCACAGATGCTGCACAAAGGGTTGCCCGGTTGGCGAGGAGGGCGTGCGGTTCAATGAAAATATTTCTCTATTCACGTTCATCTCAACTTATGACTTTATTTTGAATTATAATTTTATTTATACTTAGATTTTTGAATGCATGAGAAGTGAGAACTTTATTGTTTTAATTTTTTTTATCAAAAAATGTAGAGCTGGATAAATTATAACATAGGAATAAAACTGATCACATTTTGGTATTAAGTATATTAACGGCAAGGTTTCTATTTTTTTTAACAAGGGGAAGATCGGAAGAAAATAAGTAAATTGTTCAGCATCAAAAAATCCAAAACTCATTGCGATGTTATCATACTCAATGGTGGATGGTAAAAGCCAAGTATCGCTGTATCTTAAATGCTGATATTAGCAAATCGTCATATTTATGGATTCCTTCATTTTGGGCACTAATTGGCTTAATTTTTACATTTCCTTATTGTATTTATATTCAGCTATACCTATCAAAAGAAATTGTTTTTGCTAAACAACTTGCATTTCGCAAAAGTATTATGTTAATACACCAATTTCCACCAAGTAGTTGACCAATCGATGCATATACATTTCCAAATTACATGGAACTCCTTCTAATTATCCGTTAGCTCTCTGGCTACTAAGTAAATTCCGTAATACATTGCGCGCGAATCTGCAATTTGTCGCCGTTGGTTCCGGCACAATTACTGCGCTGAACAAACGAGCGGCAATCAGCTGGCAAATGGAATGCCGATATCCTACTTAGAAAATTGATACAAAAATAAATACGTGAATTAAGTACGCTCTGGCTCATATTGATGCGATAAATAGTTAATGGTTGATATCGCGTTTGTGTACTGAGCGCGAGTTTTTAATGGGAATTATGAACTTACTTGTCGTGCCATGTTTAGCAGTAGCTAACATGGGCCAAACGAGAAATGATCGCATCGATTTCTCTACATTAACACTAGAAAAAATAAACATCTTACCATCTTACGGTCGATTTTTAGAAAGATGATTGAAGTTAGACACATTATTATAGCTCCATCTTCATCAAAGATTATAGTCACAAGTAAAAAAGAAAGTATTCATTGATCTCAATTTTGCTATAGAAGTAGTAGTCATCTAGTTCAGTCAAACATTCATAAATAAACAATAACAATAATAATAATAATAACAACATATAACGCTACACACTAATTAGCTCTACATTAGACTTCCTTGTGTTGTGGGACTTGTGGGTGCAAAACGGGTCGTCTAAAATTGACAATATTATACAATGAATATAACGGAGATTATGCCTGGTCGGTGGTGGTTCGGGAAATAATAACAACAGTGGGCGTTTACATCACTTTAGTCAGAAACTTATTTAACACAGGTTTTACACTGGTTATAATTAACACGCCATTAGAACTGATTGTCTTCAATCATCCGAGTAACAGCCAACAAATAATAGGGCACGACGGCCTAGTGGCCTCCCATCACCCCTTACAGCCACCCCAATGCCTCGCATAATCGTTTGATCCTGTTACTCGTCAATCTGATATCACAATACAATTCACACGTCGCGTTCCGTCTTCAAGTAACAACGTTCTTGTCTAGGCGTCTGCTCAGCTCGAAGGCTGTATCCAGAATGTCCGTTCGTCGCTGGAAAGTTAATTCCTCGGTTCTCCTGTGGTGTCCAGTTGATGGTTGCCACAAGATGACTGCTCGTTTGACGTTCAGCCAGAGTGACAGTGACGTTTCACTCTTACAATCTTACTTCAACGATGACAGAGTTACTGTCACGCTGTCACGGCCATACTGACAATCGCCCGTCCTCGGGCGCATTATAATTTCATTTCATTTCGTTTAGTTTCATTTCATTTTACTTCAACTCATTTTATTCGTACTTTACGAAGAAATGCGTCCTTTCGACCAGCCCGTTAGGGCATGGACCGGACAACATCAGCCCCACAACCAAGCTCCTCATTCTGAACCGGACAAATGCGTCCCTTTGACCATCCCGTGAGGGCATGGAAAGGAAAACACCGTCCCTACGATCAGGCTCTGCACTCCTTTCTCTGGACCGGACAAATGCGTCCCTTCGACCATCCCGTGAGGGCATGGACCGGACAACACCGTCCTATCGACCAGGCTCTCCACTTCTTCCTCTGGACCGGACAAATGCGTCCCTGCGACCATCCTGTGAGGGCATGGACCGGACAACACCGTCCTCTCGACCAGGCTCTCTACTTCTTCCTCTGGACCGGACAAATGCGTCCCTGCGACCATCCTGTGAGGGCATGGACCGGACAACACCGTCCTCTCGACCAGGCTCTCTACTTCTTCCTCTGGACCGGACAAATGCGTCCCTGCGACCATCCTGTGAGGGCATGGACCGGACAACACCGTCCTCTCGACCAGGCTCTCTACTTCTTCCTCTGGACCGGACAAATGCGTCCCTGCGACCATCCTGTGAGGGCATGGACCGGACAACACCGTCCTCTCGACCAGGCTCTTTACTTCTTCCTCTGGACCGGACAAATGCGTCCCTGCGACCATCCTGTGAGGGCATGGACCGGACAACACCGTCCTCTCGACCAGGCTCTTTACTTCTTCCTCTGGACCGGACAAATGCGTCCCTGCGACCATCCCGTGAGGGCATGGACCGGACAACACCGTCCTCTCGACCATCTGGAAAAGACAAACCTTCGCAAAGTAAAGGTTTCCCACTCGGCCTCCCTGACCTCAAGCCCCAAGGCTTCATAATGAAAACACATGTAGCAGCCAGAAGGGGATAATTACCAAGAACTACAATCTAATAACACGACCTGTCTTTACAACAAAAAGGCTTCATGGCACTCAATTCGCTCACCACATTCTCATCGCTCACGCCTTCGTTACCAGAAATCGTCAATTACACAAACTCGTAACGATCAAATGTCAAATGTTGATATCACGTAATATGTCACAAACTCGACAAGGAATTATTACTGCTAGTGAGCAGTTATCAAAATGAGCCACAATAGAATCAATACAGATCACCTGTTATATTATGTCGCCATCCAATCACCGATGATGCTCATCGTAAGCCACGGTACAAGAAGCCGCGATGCGCTTCCGTCAGTATCAACAAAATTAAATGCAGGTAGTTAACGCCAGTCCTCCTTATTTCGCATTGATGAAATTTCTCGTCACCGTTTAGATGTTCACAGGTTGCATGTCCATACAAATGTCACTTAGTTTATCTGAAACACACAGAAAAAACAAAAGACAAAAACACGAAATGTCTAATTGTTATTTTTCGGAACTGAGGGTAGACGATAATTAAAGAATATCAAGATCTTCTGGTGTCACAAAACAATATACTTGCACTGACTTTGAATAACTTTGTTAATCATAATTACGTTAAAAGATACTGTACAATGACTTTATAATACTTCGTTGAATCAAGCACAAATACAACGAAACGATTTGTAGTTTACGCAAACCACCATTCTAATCAGTTCTTTCTAATCAATCTTATTTTAAGGAAAACCTTGCATGTTCCTGGATTTCAAAGCACAACATTCTTACACAAAATAAAATTTACAAAATCATAACTCTGAAAATTCTGTCAGGTGTTTTGACAGTTCAAGATGACGGCACCATTTACACTGCTTGACTTCCAGTGTATACTACACTAAAACACTATCGAATTATCCAATCTTGTTAATAATAATGAAAAAATATGCCATACCAAATCGCTGTGTTACTTTCCTTTCGTGTATAACCTCAAACCTTAATCACAGAGTACTCAAGACATTATTCCGATCCTTTGTATTCGAATTTTACATGCTTGCCGTCCACCGCTTGTAACATCATATCTGAAAAACCTGAAATGCGGATTCTTGCAATCCGAATGAAAAGATAGTACTTTTCCCTCAAAGACACGTCTTATGAAAATTTTTTTTTTTTTTGGTTTCTTTGGTTTGTTGATATAGTTTGGTGTCTTGGATGCTATTACTCCCTCGGCCATCTTTGACAAAATGAACACGTCCTCGTGTTCTGTGTTCAAATACTCGTAGTAACATACTCTGTTCCACTATTCACTTCCATCATAATTGCTTCTCGACTAATATCGACATCTTGCGTGAGGCGAATATCTGGGGGTAGGTTCACATATTTTCTTTGTAAAATTCCACGGTTCTCATTTACTCGCGTTTACTGTCGTTACGTTTCTCATTGCAACCAATTCATTTCAAATATCATCCGAACCACCGTCATTCTTCATTTATTTTCCGACATATGTGGGCGAAATTTTCTCATCATGTGGGTCCATTCCACTTCCGATAACGGAGATTATGCCTGGTCGGTGGTGGTTCGGGAAATAATAACAACAGTGGGCGTTTACATCACTTTAGTCAGAAACTTATTTAACACAGGTTTTACACTGGTTATAATTAACACGCCATTAGAACTGATTGTCTTCAATCATCCGAGTAACAGCCAACAAATAATAGGGCACGACGGCCTAGTGGCCTCCCATCACCCCTTACAGCCACCCCAATGCCTCGCATAATCGTTTGATCCTGTTACTCGTCAATCTGATATCACAATACAATTCACACGTCGCGTTCCGTCTTCAAGTAACAACGTTCTTGTCTAGGCGTCTGCTCAGCTCGAAGGCTGTATCCAGAATGTCCGTTCGTCGCTGGAAAGTTAATTCCTCGGTTCTCCTGTGGTGTCCAGTTGATGGTTGCCACAAGATGACTGCTCGTTTGACGTTCAGCCAGAGTGACAGTGACGTTTCACTCTTACAATCTTACTTCAACGATGACAGAGTTACTGTCACGCTGTCAAATATTATCAAAGATGAATATGTAAAGCAAACACAACATGGAAAAATATTGATAAATAATAATTATAAAATAACAAACGCTAACACACTACCTCCGCAGTAGGTTTTTACCAGTGTTGCGGGTGGCATGGACGACACATATACATAACACATCACAATATACATAACACATCACAACACCCATGACCCGAGTACAAATATTTATCTGTCACATAAATATCTGCCCCAGCCGGGAATCGAACTCAGGACCCCTCACTTCGCAGGCAGGGTTGCTATCAACTAGGCTACAGGGTCGTCGTAAATAAGAATTATAATGTAACTGCTGATACCACCATGCTGTTCAGTGAAGATAAACAGAATTGTAAGGTTACAGAGAACTCTCATAATTTAGGAAGAAGCTTTTTAATATTGCTTTTCCTTCAGCGAATAAACAGATAAAAATTATAATACTTAACGATCCAATACACACGGTTTCGATATGTGTGTGATTTCTAAATTTTATTTCGCACCCTAACATATCTTGGAATACATAATGCACCACGAGCGTGGCAATCCAGTTTTCTTGTTATGAACAATGTAAGCTCTAGGTGGGCTTCGGACGACATCTGTAGGTCGATCACGAATATTTGCGAAAAAGTATTCGTATCGTTGACGTAAGCAATTTGTATGACATTTTGCAAAAGCGCCCCTATCGTGCGTAAATGGTACTAAAATCGGCATCACGAATATTTGCGTCACAACTTGCGTATCGCCGCGTAACGCTGCGTAAACTGCGTAACGCTACGTGAGAATTTTGTATGGAAAACGGTGGAAAACGGCAGCACGAATATTTTTTTGACATACGGACGCTAGCTGGCTATCGTCATCTTACGAATGTTTTTTCACGGAGAATTGTTGCGTGAGAAAACTTTTGTATCACTTTTAAGCAGTGAATTTCAGTGTTTTAATTGTTTTTAAAACTATATTGAAGTAAAAATGCAAGAAAAACGTATAATTCAACGTATCACATTTTATTATTACCTATTATTATTTTACTATCACGCAGCGGAGTAATGAAATATAGAGTAGTTTCTAAGGGAAAAATATTTGTTTATATGAAAATAAGCTTAACATTGTGTGAGTAATCCAATTACTAAAATAATAATAATATATTAATATGTTGTAATATGATGATTGTCTTATTTAATTTGGTCCCAGCCAAACAAATTGCAAAGCAGATTATAATCACTAATTTGCTAAGTGCAATGAAATAGTATTTAAAATTGATATCTTCTTAGCAAGGCAGGTTTTAAAATCTAGTGCAATTAACTTAATCGTCTTTAAAATCAAACCAAAGAATTATCCTCAAAGTCAAGCTTGTGTGCATACCTGCTACTTAAGTGAAGTGAGAAATAGGTTTATGCGAAATAAAAATGCATTTCCTAATTAGTAATTCTTCCATTAGTATCACAACATAATATTAGTTTTCTTTTATTAGTAAAATACCTAGAAACGACTAAAATATACACCATATAGGTAATTAAATAACACATAATACTTGAGGCGCCAAATAAAAGAAGATAATAAATAATTATATCTTTATTTCAGGCAACGAGGTCATAAATAAATACCTTACAAAATGCAGGCTAACATACTTAAACTACTATTACACGTCTTTTATAACTAAATCACTCATTTTATCACTGTTATTATTATTATTATTATTATATCACTATAACTTCAGGAATGTAGACAAGAGCTCCGTTGTAAAGCACAAAATAAATACTATATAATAGGTTGAAGTTCACTGCATTACGCGAATCCAACTTATGGTGGAGTAACAACCGGTACTTCGTCTTCTTCACCAACTACTCCACGATATTGGAGACCTTCGCGATGTAATGGAGATGAAGTCGAGAAACTTTGTATATCATAAAGGTCATTGGGTCATTGTATAAATGTATATACAAATAAGTCCTCAATAATATATGGGTACTTTTCCATAAACGCCGCAATCACTATTAAGTATTACATTGTGAATTTTGTTATTTACTTTAGTTTATATAAAATTATAAAATTCACAAAATATTAGTTTGACAACAATTAACAAACGCAGTACGGCAGACCGCTAAGGGCGCCAAACCACAGGCTAGGTAGGGACACAGAGTACTTAAACGGTAGAGATTCACCTTGACAATGTACGCGTTCGAATACCAAGGTCAAAGAGACACGAAAATATTTTTATTTTTGTAAAATATATCATTAAGTACCTAAATGTTTCTTAATGTAAGGTTTATTTTTATTGAAAAGTTAATACAAGCTGTATTAACTGTGTTAAAAGTGTGATTTCATAGTTTTAATGAAATTTCTTTGCATAATTATTGTTTTTTCAATTTACATGTAACTTTTGAACGCACCATTCATTCGTTCATTCATTCACTTGGACCCCTCTCTTATTTACGATAGGATGACGTCACTTGCGTTGAACTTGCGAGTTGACGCTAGCGTAACGCAAGTAACTCGTGATGCCAACTAACGTCTACGTAAACTACGTATCGTCAATTCGATACGGTGACGCTACGAATGTTTTAAAAACTCGTGATCGAGGTACTGGTCCCAAACGAAATAGCAAAAGCAATAAATATGACATCTCGCTCTCTAACTTCGAATACCAAATAAGAAATAAAAACGTAAGGAGCCATTTCGATGAATACTTTATTGGAACCGGTTGACGCAGTTAAAGTATGCGTTTTTAGATGGTTTTTACTTTTAGTATTCCTGACGATCTAGTCAGTATGTTATTTATCACCCATATAAAGTTATGTTTATACCTCTCCTTGAATAAAATATAATCTGAAGCCATGCTCATATTTTACACATATTTTACAATAACATTTTTGACATTAACTTGAAACTGGTAATGTATAAAAGGTTAAATGTACAGGAAACAAGAAGCAGGTGAGCAGTTGTTACAAAAAATGGCGTGTAAAAAGATTACGATAAAAACTTGTCGAATATTTAACTATTCAACAATCTGTACAGACTTTGTAACTTGATCAGGGTAATTTCTCAGTTCCTGAGAAAGAATTTGCACCTGTTCAGATATTCCTCGCAATAATGCCGAATACATAAGTAATAAGAATCTGATTCTCAAATGTTCGCTTTTATTTTCCCCTTATTAAATTCCTATTCATGTGGTAAAGGCTGCCGTGCAGCTAGCAGTCCTAACTTTAATATAATAACTCCTTTTCCATTTTTGTAAGCACTGCTGAGGTTTTACCGGTTTTACTTATAAATGCCATAGCTTACAAAAAGTACCGGTAAGTACAAAGACGTATTTACAATTAATGCATTGAGATATTCACATTCACCTACTTACTCGTTATTTATTTACAAAGTTTCTATTAATTTAAAATCGGACGATGCGAAACGCCCTATGTAGGAGACAATGGTGGCAACTTGGCAAAGGTTTTTACTAGCTATCACCCCCTTTTTTGGTCAGCAATGCAATGCAACGGTGATGGTTTTGGTATTTATTATTCGTTCACGGGCGAGGGTGATCACTTCTCATCCTGTGTATCCGAAACAAAAGATACGCAAAATTTTCAATGTCGCTAATGATCTTACGAGACACTACTGATATCTGTGGGCTGTTATAATTTTAACAATATAATACATAGGCAGGTAAATAATACGACAATTTTCTGGCTTCACCGAGACTGCAACGTAAAACAAAACTGGAACCGTAATTACCTATATGCGGTTGACATTGGAGCCTGCGGCAGTGATCGGTGAAGTCTTGCGATCTCACGCAGCGCGGGAAGCTGTGGTCTTTTTCTTCCAACCACAGATAAGTAATGAGTGAGATTCCGTGTGCGACTAGCATTACACTTATTTATGATGCATGGTTTCTCATTTGTAACGACAAAATATGTATATTGTATAAGGTTTTATACCTATCTGTATTATTATTTACGTAATTTTAAGCTTACTAATGTCAAAGACAAAACGTCCTTCTTTTGTATTAATACAATAATTAATTAATATTTGTATTGTAACCAAATAATTGGTAGGATAGACTCGTGTAATAAATTGACATAGTATTTTATCGAATGGTATATAATAATTATGTTACCTGCATTTTGTATAATGCAGGTATTCTATATAATCCCTAGGCAATGTAAACATAGAATACCTGGGTCGTCCAAGTAATGTATGAAATATTATGAATATGTTCCTGTACTTAAGACTTAAGTGATCGAAATTTTGAAGGAATGATGTCCGTAGCTTACGAATTTAGTATTCAGTTTTCACGGATTAGGATAATCGACATGTCTCTGTTAATGTTGGCCATCTGGCAACGCTGTAAGCCAAGACGATAAAAGGAGTTTGTGGCTTTATGTCCGTATCAGCTTATAATTTATTATAGCTTCTGGCCGGTCACGCGTAAAGTGTATGTGGCATATAAAAGACGGGGAAAGCGTTAGGAGATAACCACCTACGTGGACAGACTTTATTTAGCTCAGATCGGTGTAATTTATATCTAAGTATGTGTGTTATCAGTCTTTAGTTACATTGTGTGTTGTTTTTTTTGTCTTTTAGCTTTTAAATATCTATAGGTCTATGATCATTGAGGCAATATCATAACTTCTGACTATTCTTGATATACCTAATCTAACATTTTAACAAAAAAATAACCGACTTCAAAGTACATCGTACTTTTGACATGGATAACATTGTCAGATCTCGCTGAAATTTATGTGGGACTACACGACAAGCATCAGCTTTCAATTAAAAAAAGAATCATCGAAATCGGTTGGCGCGATATTGAGTTGTTCGTCCATTTATCGCGCACATACTTAATGCAAATTTAAGACTTATATGATTTTGACATGGATGCCATTGTCAGATCTTGTTCAAATTTATGTGGGACCACACGACAAGCACCAGCTTTCAATTAAAAAAAAATCATTGAAATCGGTTCACCCAGTCCAAAGTTCTGAGGTAACAAACATAAAAAAATACAGTCGAATTGAGAACCTCCTCCTTTTTTTGAAGTCGGTTAAAAAATAAATTTTAGATCATGTTTATTTTAAGTCAATGAACTTTTCATTGACTGTTTGTTATTCCACTGCTGTATTAAAAACATTGTTATAAAATAAGTTATGATATTTATATGTTATCATAATTATACAGTAGGTACCTGTTTTATTTTTATAACATAACTAGCTGACCCGGCGAACTTTGTACCGCCTAACAACTCCCTCCTCTCCCTCTCGCTCTTCTTCATACTCTACTTCGACTGACAGTTATAAAATAAAAAAAGTTATGTTGCTAAGGTTAGGTAAGTTTTCTTAAAGTTTCTAATTTTCCACACAACTTTCTTAATATTTTTTTTAAATTTCTAACCTTCTGACAATAACAAACAACAAAAAAAGAATTAGCAAAATCCGTCCAGCCGTTCACGTGTGATGCCGTGACCAAGGGAAATATTGATTCATTTTTATTATACTTATACAAGGATCGCCCTCGCTTCGCTTCGGGAAAAATAGAAAAAATATATAATATAGCCTATGTCACTCGGGGATAGTGTAGCTTCCCAACAGTGAAATAATTTTTCAAATCGGTTTGGTAGTTTTGGAGCCTATTCAATGCAAACAAACAATCAAATTTTTCCTCTTTATAATATTAGTATAAATAGATATACATTATAATATAGAATTTTTTGTTCTTTCTATAAATCTAAATTTTTTGTGACCATTTTGTTTTACATCTATAGTTAGTTAAAATATTAAATAGTAGCGCTCAAAAGTTTCAGATATTTTTCAAACTCTTTATATGTACATATATCTACATAAACGAAATAAACTGTATACTTCTAGTTATAAGTAGCTAACATACCTATATTTTGCATGCACATACATAAATACGGACTACAGTTGCCAGGTGCGAGCACATATTTTTTTGTGGGAATGAAACACTTCAAAATTTGTGGGTCCTTATCTTTCGCGCCAGACAGGGGATAAAGAGGGCCTGTCTCCCTAAAATCCGCCATGGTTTGATGCATTGCGGTATTTGCATCGCGTTGATATAGATTTCAACTTGATAAATATTACGATTCTTCAGATATCTCAAGATAATCGACACTTAAGTAATTTTGCCAAAAAGTTTTTGACGTCTTTGTTATGAAAACTTAAATGATAGGGTAAATCGGAATAGTAATTAAGTAATGTAAATAGTTGCGTGAAAAACAGTTTATTTTTTATACGTAACGAAACATTAACTACGAAACACGCATACTGAGATCACCTTACTGACGATACGTGGTCGCAGCAGTTCCAAGATCCAATAGACATAAATAAAACCAACGAAGTGTCACAGATATGAATTTTTATCAGCGTAATGAGCCGTTTCGTTTCCAGAGTTCATTGATTTGGAATGGTTTAAAAAAATTGTGTTAGGTGTTAAGTAACGTTCGCATCACAATTATAAAACTAGGTATGGAAACTGTTTTAAAAAATATTGTTGACTCGCTAAATAAGTTAAATAAATTCTTTCCACATCAAATTGAACTATAAATGTTAAGCCTTAGGCCTTAGTTTAATTTTATTGTATGCCCTCCAGGTTGCTAATGAATGGTAATAAAGATTTTCAGTGAACTTGTTACCAAATAATCGACAGTCTAGTATATAAGAAACGCTTTTTAAAAACTCATCAAGGCATTGTTCATGTTTTTTTTTAACAATTACGGAATAATTTACGTTGACGACCTAAGTAATGTACTATTATAATAACTATGAAATGGTCAAGTTTAATTTACGTAAGTTTAAGTTATGTTCAAATATACTATGTGTCTAAAGTAAATATATATAAAAAAAGGCAATGACTAAATGTAAATTCAAAATATACCCAATTTACTGGCTATGTCCGCAGCAATCCATAAAAATCTACTAGAAATAAAAACTGGACAAGTGCGAGTTAAACTCGCATGGTAAGAGTACCTACCGTACGTTGATTAATCAAAGGCCAACAAAAACAATAAAAAAACTTTTTAAATAAATTTATCCCTATGTATTATTGCAGAAAGATACCAAAAATATATTTTAGATTCCTGCAATAAGCCCTTTCATTTGACATGCCACAAGATACGGTTTGCAAAACAGATTTTTGAAAATTTTGATTTCGTCATAATTTTTTTTACAAAATTTTGTTGTTTATTTTATACCATCGTTTTTGGGTCACAAAAACGCACAAGAGTATCAAATTTCAACTCATTTGGTCCAGTATTTTCGGAGCAAATCGGACCCGTGTGAAGGGTGGTCGCCCAGACACACGAGTGATCCTATAAGGGTTCCGTTTTTTGGTTTTTTCGTAAGGAACCCTAAAAATAATACTAGTATTAAATCAACGACGTGTGACATATAGCAAGTTTTATCAGTATAATAAAGAACTGTTCCCTTTTCAGAGCTCATTGATTTCATATAATATGTAAGTATTTAAACGAATTTAGATCGCAATTAGGATTAGACTTAGGTTACTTTATAAGAATCATACAACAGTGTAAATCTATAATTAAAACTGTTAAGTCATTTCCTTTCGTTGATTCATAACACTTACTTAAACAATACACCTAAAATACAAAGCGTTACGTAATTGGTAGTATCTAGGATCTAGGCAATTCATAAATAACATTATTCTAGTAGGCAACTTGTACATAACATTATTCCAACTTTGGTTATTAGGTTTACTTGTTTTTGTCCCTTCAATATAGCAGTGTCTTTTTTATTTTAAGTTTATTTTTTTCGAGTTTTTCCCCTCGATAACTTCTACGAAGATAGTTGTTCTTCATTCGGTGTGACTTCACCTACAATGTTTACATTCGTAAAGCTGAAGTGTCTCGCACTCATTGCGTTTGTTTAATGTTTATACTTCGTGGAAGTGTCGCTGTAAATCTTTTTGAAGAGTAAAATAAAGGACGTGTGTTTATTCATAACGAGAAGTGCAGGCGATAACGTGTCCGTTTTTATCTGATAATACCTAATTTCCCTGTGGTTTTGTGCCTGTTTCTCTTACAAATTTTGAATTGTTATGAACTGTAGAATTATCCACCTAGTTCAATAGGGATAAGTCATGACAACATGATTGTCCTACTTCTGATTTGAGGTTTCTAAGATACATACTCGTACAATGTGAGGCCGAATACCACCACATGCCAAAAAACATGTATAAGAACATATGTATTTGTGACAAATTAACACTTGCATCCATTTAATATTAATTTTGTGAGTGTTGAAGGTACAATGACCAAATCTCATGTTGCGTGAATATGAAATAAATTCTAGTTGTATTTAAATAACACAAATTCGCTAAACTCCATTGTATAATAAAACGATTCATTCATTAACGTTATTAAATTACGTAATAATTTACATAAATTAAAATGGTTATGTAGGTAAAGGCAATATAACGTGTCTAGTGAAGCTCAGCTTACATTAGTTTCATTCATATGTAATGATGCTGAATCATATCTATGTTTAAAACAATGATATTGCAGTAATAAATCATCTTCATTATGAATATTTATTATTTCTTAAATTTGTTTTTTTTGTAGCCAACGCATTAGTGCCTTAATTCTTTTTTAAAAACATTGATTTAACATAATTTATAGCGTTCCATAGTAAAATCGGAACCCTTATAGTTTCATCATGTTCGTCCGTCCGTCTATCCGTCTGTCCGTCCGTCCGCTGTTGTCTCTTTTTTCCGTGGTTCGTCCGTCTGTCTGACCGAAGCAAAGCGTCGAGACCCTTAGTCAAGAACCTTTTAACCAAAGATCCTTGCCCTTAGTGCTAGAAAGCTGTAATTTGGTATGGATATACATATTTATTAAAACTTCAGAATCGTGGAATAAAATATTGAAAAACATTACCTTCCCTACAGGTAACTTGAGGATTAATTTTTTTTAGTAGCATGCCTTAGTGTGGGGTATCGTTGAAAAGGTCTTCCAAAAATATTATGGATTTTCTAAGACCATTTTTGAAATTAGGAGTCCGTTTGCGAAATATTTGATTTTAAAGTGCTAATTTTGGGTAGAGTCAAGTGGGCCACTTGCATTTGCCGCTGCTGGCTAAACGGTTGGAGTTGAACAAGTGAAAAAATTCTCAAAAATAGGTTATATGATGAATTTAAAAGGAAAACTATCACGGCTATGTTAGCCTAAGTAGTTAATGAGTAATAGTCGACTTACTACTTCGGAACCCTACATTGCGCGTGGCCTGACACGCACTTGCCCGGGTTTTAAACTTATGAACGTAGAACGTCATAAAATATACGACTAACGATAATACCCTAATTATGATTATAATAAATATTTAATCTGTATGTATGTGTGATCCACGATGAACCAAACTTCGATCGATGAATGACACATATCTACGCTATTACACAGGATGTAGATAATGTTACTCATACTACTGCTCATATGGTCGTTATATTATAACGACCGTCATTTGCTTACTTTGTTAATTGAGTATTCTATTAATAATTGGGGTAAGTCTTGTGAATGAGTCCGAGTCGTTAACGATATCGCTTTCATGTCAATAACAAACGATAATGGGTCATCATTGTACACCTGATGGTAAGTAATTATCCAGGCAATGGTAAGTAAGTAAGTAACACCAAAGGCGACATCCAAAAAGGACGCCTTTCTGAAATAGTTTTAAAACTTTAAACATATCACTGGTGAAGGTGATTGTCTGTTAGACGATGGTTAAATACCCTATCACCAAGTACGATTAGTATCAAGATGAAAACTAGTAGAAAACCCAGTTACCTCCAAGTAAGGTTCAGGAAACTTTGATACCAACGTAGGGACGTTCAGAACACAGAGTACTTTATATATTTGGTTCAGAAGGATGCAACCCAAGAAGGGAAGGTTGTCTTCATAAAGTTTTTTTTGATACTTGGCTTTGGTGGTACAATTTCAACGTCTCTTGTTAAGTAGAGTAATAGAGTCTAGCTTTGGGACGGTATTACTTGAGTATTATTGTGTTCACGCATATTTATTTGTTAGTGTACACAGATACACAAAACAATTGAAAACAGATTACGAAGTTATAGATGAACTGTATGAATGTAAGTACATTCGTCGACGGATGGTCGACGGAGTGTCTAGTTGGGTTTACGAGCACCATTCATTAACGGAATTGGACATGATAAAAATAAATTAACAATTATTAAGTGTTTTTACTAACGACGATAATAAATATCACATGCGAGACTAATTTTCGAAGGAGAATAGAACATATAAAATTATGAAAATGATATTGTTTACTTAAATAGGTTGCCGGGTTAGAAGAAGTTAAAGTGCGTTAAGAACCTAAAATAAATGCCATAATACCTATCATAGTTATGATAATTATGATAGGTATTATGACATTTATGACACTGGTATTTAGTCGGATAGATTGCGGATTTTACACGTCTCAAAAATATTTCGGATAACTCTCAAATAATAATACGTATACGCAAACATTGTGCGATGTTTTAACCTTCAAGAAAGCAAATGATAATTATTTTTTAATCATACGCACATATGTAATTTATTATGAAAAGAAGTTCATTTGAGAAAACCGTTACACTAATATCGACTAACATGCCTTTGTGCTTCATGAACAAACAATTTTAGTGGAGCAATCGAGCTACTTTAATTAGCAGGGGCTTGCGGTCAAGTCGTATTGACCTTAACAATTACAATAGGCGTTACAATCACATCTCGCTGTAAGGAAGCCGGCGGACTTCTAACATTTATATGTATAATAAAGACTCCCTAACATTTCTGCTCTATTTAATTACATGGACATTTGGATAAAGGTCATACACAAGTGAGACATCAAATACCGTGTGAGAACAAACATTTCATACTTCTATAAATGTCCAGGTCGGGAATCGAATCCGAGTTAGATTCGTTAGACAAGATAGTATGAATAAATAACATACTTTTGTTCGTCAATGTACCACCAAAATAACTATAGTATAGTTATAATTGTGGAGGTAACATTAAATAATAACGTAAGGTTATGATAGACCAACTTACATATGGGCTATTCTAAGCGTGATAGAGCAAAATAAAATATTTAACTAGACCTGCTTTAAAGATAGACCTTATTAATTTTAAGACTTATTCAATTTACGCGTCATAACTCTACGTGGAGGAGATCCGCAGACGAACAAGGGTAACCGACATAGCTCAAAGAATTAGCTGGCTGAAGCCACACAGTGCAAAGGATCGGTAACCGTTGGGAAAGAAAGGTCCTCGAATGGCGCCCACATCTCGGAGAAAGAAGCATAGGACGCCTGGACGCCCCCGATCAAGTGGACTTACGACCTGAAGAAGACAGCGGGCATCCGCTGGATTCAGAAGGCTCAAGACCGGTCAGAGTGGCGCAAGTTAGGGGAGGCCTAATTCCAGCAGTGGACCTCCAAGGGTTGATGGATGGAACTCTACATGAAAACTTTGTAAGTAGGTTACATTAATTTATGTTTTTCACCTTGTCTTTTAATAGTAGTAAATTGCAATTGTAGAAACTGAACTTTGAGCTGCTTGAAGGGGCGCACTGAAAACCAGTAGCTGCGGCCTAGTAGCGCAGCATTAGGCTGCGTGTGTACGTTTTTATTCTGTACTGTATTTTACTATTATGTTGCAGTTTTGATTTAAATAAAACATTTTCTATTTTCTAAATGTCCGACAAAATGCCAAATGCCATGTATAGCATACATGTAACATGAGTTTCATGAATCTGATAGTTTAAAAAAACAAACGATGACTCAGTCAATTCGCTCGTTGATAAATAGTCTGTTTTGGAATTTAGCACTGATATACGATTCTAGTTTATACAATGGGTTTTGTTATTCATGGTGTAAAAAGTGCTCGTGTTGAAATCTTTGGTATCGCGTCCGTAATACTGCTATAGAATTTATTTTTTCTGCTTCTGTATAATAAGATTGTATATGCGTTTATAATTTACGATTTATAGCGCATTTTTATTCAGTATTCACGCAAGGGTTTTATTTATGACGCAGCTACCAATATCGACGGAATTATTATTATTACAATTATTATTGTTTGGAATATTATTGTAGGTATATTGAACTTTAGGAATATTATACACATATTTAATTATGAATTGTAATTTGTAATTGTGACTACTATTGCGTCTAAAGTATATAGGTATTAATCAATTATGAATATTAAAAATTTATGAGCTTTCAAAGAAGCTCAATAATTGTTTTCGATTACCTAGATAGGTATTGTTTGACTGGGTGTTTATATAAAATGAAATAATGTTTATATAATGTTTATATAAAATGACATAACAATAACTAAGGTTATATGAAACACAATACCTACCTAAAACTACATAAAAATAACAAGAAAAATATAAAACAAAACTTTTATAAAACAATACAGTTTATCGCTTCATATCATAAAAAAACTGTGTAGATATTATATCATGTACCCATAAATTCCCAGCTGAATAAAAAACATGAATGGATAAGAATATATTTTGATAAATGAACAGGCCCGAAATTACAATAACATACTGGAGATATTAAAAAATTCATACATTTTGCTAGTATTGTAGAATAAAACAAAGCAGGACAGTGTTTCTCCATAATACATTTGCCCCGTAGAGAAAGCGCTCAGCGCTGACTTGCCCGCGCTATGGGCTCACCAATTGCTTAGTTGCTAGGGTTACCATAACTCCAGTTTCCATTTTATAATTATTTTATGGTAACAAAGTAATAACAGCGTCACTATAGGCTATTCGTAAATTTATTTTAAAATGAAATAACATAATACGGTTCGGTTATAGAATCTGATACTCATTAAAGTGTTTGGTCGTAGGTAATGACTAAAACTGGTCCTAATTAATACTTATGAAATAAAATGTCATTAAGATTAAATTTATTTTGTGAATAGATCTTTAATTGATCAATTTAATTGGGCAACTGCTAATTCGAGCATTTTTACAACACATACAACATTTAAACTTCCTTTATTTTCATTTCAAAAATTCAATTTTTATAGAAACCTGTTCACGAAATAGAGGATAGATATATGCATTTAGTAGATATAATGAACGTTTGTAATGCAAGTTTTAAAGTAAATTGGGAAAGTAAGTATCGTACAGTGATTGCATTTTTTGAATGACTGTCGTTTTGGGATTTGTTTGTGATTTTACTTCTCGTAAGTAGAAATAGAATTTTCCAATCATATTACTAAAATATAACATGATTTACAACTTCTTCTCTGAAACTACTTGAACTCCTTGAAATTCATATTTTTAGCAAAACTCTTTTAAGTTTTAACTGTGAAATTAAATTGTGGAAATACCTACATCTACAATATTTTTTTTTTGTTTAGCGAACCGAACGAAATGAAGACGAGAGCTTTACGTCTCAGGAAAGTAGGAAGACATGGTGAACCTATTTGTGTGTCAACAATACGCACACATTCGTCTCCGCTCCCCCAAGCCCGTACTCCGTAGCCACGGCTTTTTGTAGTACCCTGTTCACTCCGCTCTACAATATTTATGGACTACCCAAACCCAGTTTGATACTCACCAACTTTAATTATTCAGCGTATAAACAATCCAGTAACACTAGCCATTCACTCATTCATTGCTGACATAGTAAATTCACTGTCACCGATACACTCAACTTTTATTTCACTGTTAAACAAATCACCGAACACATTTGTATTCACAGAATTATTGTATCATAGAAATCCAGAACGGGACCGGTTTTCTCGTTGAAGTTTAACGTGAGTTGGTTTTGTTTGTACAGTTCGTCGTAACTAAGCCGGTCGACTAAAGTAGCATGGACCCCCGACGTACACTCACACCGTACTCGGACTCGGCAGCGGCACTGGCGCGAGTCGTCAGTCGAGTCGGTCGCGACGTGCGTGCGGGCAGCGAGGGCAGCGGGCGCGCGGGGGGCGGTGCCCGCTACTCGACTCGTAGCTCGAACTTGCCCGACTGGCTTCTCTCTCTGTCTCATGCGCGTGCGTCGTTGCCACGTTCACCTATCCTATAGCTACAACGTTGCCAGCTTGTGTTTTTTGTTTTGTGTTGACTGTTGACGCTTTTGAATTAGGGGCCATAAAATAGAAACGTTCGTCGAATACTATAAGATGGTCTAAGTTTCCTGGATATTGATTTAGCTCGAGCAGCGGGTTGAATTGAGCTCTAAGTTTCACAAATACATTATATTCAGACGAGCTTATATGTATTTGCATTAGAAAGCTCGTAAAGTTAACAATAGCTATAATACAAATGATACGATAAAACCAATTAAGTATCAGCCTATTTATATTCATAAAAAATAAGAAAATTTGAAGAGATGAATGAAGTTGTACTTGTAGGAAATGAAAATATTATTCGTCGGGATCTAGAGTTGCTTCTTTTAACTTAAGAAGGAGCGAAAGACAGAGAGAGATTAACCTATAATCACAGGATAGATAGAGACGGTAGAGACCACGAGGTGTGGATGTAGAGTTCGAGTAAAAAATTCAAACTAAATATTTCGTCCCGTCCTGACTTCGACTTGGAGCTTATGTAGGATACAACCGTGTCAGGTGCTACCATGTGGCCGATACCTGCGGCCGATATTATTATCCCTGCCTTTGTAAGAATTATGAAAATGGATTCTTCATTTTGTATTGTGAAGATATCAATCTTCAGCTCTGCTGAATAAAATAGCAAATGACGTTAGTAGGGATTTAATAGGTTTCTATAAAATTTGAATTAGTTAACGTTTTTTCTAGAAGAAAGTAGGTATCTAGATACCTACCTATAAGTAAGTGAGTGATCTTCATCCAAATTTATTCCATCTTATGAGTTATTGCAGCGATATAGTAATAAATTACCAGAACAGATTTATCCAACCCTTTACTTTGGATCGACTGTGAAATATTATATTTTCCGTTTTTCGGTTTACTGCATGAGTTTGAAGAATCAGCTTCTGGCAAGCTGGCAACTCGTATACGAGCTTTTGGTGTTTCAGCTTACTAGCGTCCATGGATGGTGGTAACCACAGAACAGCTAACTAATTATTAGTTGGTCTGTGGTGGTGACCATTTTATTCAGGTAACTGTCTACACCTTTGTAGGTTATTCACATTTTCAAAATGTAACATTGATTAGTTAGCTTGAAAACACTGGAAACTGAGTGAAAGTTGGTTAAGTATGTTTTACGTGAGCGCTGGAAAATGAACAAACCGAGGAAAAGAAAAGCATGAACATTGTAATTAGGAGACAATCCTAATTTCCTACGTCACAAATCTGAAAATCTTTTATATTTAGTCGCCATCTTCAGTTCATATTTATATTACAGAAAAGAGCAGTACGCGCTATTTACAACCTCAGACCTAGGGACTTGTTCAGAGATCTCTTTAAGGAAATCAATATTTTAACTATGGCGTCACAATAATATTGAATAATATGTATTTTGCATGATTACGATAGTTTTCCTAAGAAGAGTGACATCCACAATATTAATACGAGAAACAAGGCTAACTTGATTGTACCAAATTTTAGACTCTGTAAAATTGGTGGCTCGTTCATGGATACATGTGTAAAAACTTATAATAAAATTCCATTAAAATTGACGGAAATGATATAGTTTACTTTAAATTTTATTCTTATTCTAAGCTTTAAAAAAACTCATATTAAAAGCATTCTTATGACGGAAGGATATTAAAAATTAGATGATTATTTTAATGCTAAGACTGCTTGGACATGAGTTTTATAAATATAGATTGTAAGTAGTTAATAAGTGCTATCTGTAACTGTGAGTAGGAAAAAAACACCCCGGCATGGCAGTTTCTTGCTGCTTCTTCTCCCGAGCATTGGCGTAGATTGCATGATTTTCAAAAAGTGTTAGTAAACCAAGCCAATTTTGAATAAAATATTTGAATTTTGAATTGGATATTTGAATTATAATCTGGTGACCATTTTATTATATTATATCAGTATTACAAAATAACAAATTGTACTGACTTGTGGTAACTATGATTAACTTGCCAGGAGGAAATACTAAACGGATTTATCCAGTTCCCTACGGTAAAAAATGTTGTAACATTTTTCTCTTCATGTTGAGAGATAGTCTTCTTTCACATACGTATTTTTGCCCTTGAACCTTTGTGAAAACCAATCAAATAAATCCAATCACTATGTTATAAAAATCGTTTTGAGTGCGGTTATCTCTAAATCTAAAAATACAACATGAACTTCGAGGCAGTTTGTATCAATAGGACTTTACCTACTGGCATATTGCCTTTTCATGTGAAAAGCTGACAAACGACTAACCAAGTAGCCACCTGATGTTAAGTGCTCATGGTCACAGTCACCCATGGACATTAGTAAAACCATAAGAATTGCCGATTAATTGTTACTCCTTATGGTATGGATTCAAGATCTGTTTAGGAACATCTAAACAGATGTGTGGAAGAGACATGAAAAAAATGTAGTGAGCTACAATATACTACCAATTGCTTTAGCTAATTTTAACAACAAAAACAAGTACTTGAGACATCGAGCACTTGGGTATGTGCTTGATGACTTCATGAAGAGATCCGAGGACAGGTCACAGATTACTAGCTCATAAGCAGATCATAGTTACAAATATAATCATTGTGAGCCGAATAAACTTTCGTAACAAAATTTCCTTACACCACTCGCCTACGCCACTGTCAGATGGTTCAATTAAAAATTTTGACATTGTATTTGAACATTAAAAAATATTTTCCTAACACCGTAGAATATGTATAAGCGTGTAACTTTAGGTAAATAGATAAAACGTGAACAGCTAAACCAACCCGAATTAACTCTATTATAGAGTCTGTTTCGTAACAACGTATTCGGTAATTAGATATTATGTTTTGACGAGACAAGAGGGAACTTGTGACACGGGACGGGGCAGCGCAGCGTAAATGCCACAGCCTAACTTAATCTTACAGCCGGCTAACCGGTTAACCAATAAGTCTAATAACTGTAGTTAAACAGGGATAACATGTATACGGGCTGAAGTACGGAGTACTTACCGGATTTCTGACAGAATTAGGCCTAGACTTTTGAGGGTAATCCTATTGTGAAATTACCCACTAACCTCGTTGTATTTGTTTATACTTTCTTTGGTATTTTACGACCATTCGGACGAATAGCGCAATGTGGACCGTGTCGACTTTTCGTCAGACATGAATGTGATTGCGACACAGACTGTGGATGGTCCACTGTAATTTCTTACACTGTGGTAACTATGCATAATAGCTCAGTGGCATTCGGTACAGCACAACCACTCTGCTTAATTAAACCAATACATGGTTTATTGGCGTGCCACAATGATAATGCCCATATTTTTGGAAGAATATCACGCATATTGTCATTGTTTCAGTACCCTGTATCAAAAATTATTTTTTGTTTCTGTTGCCTGTTCACAATTTTGGGATAGAACATCGGTATGTAAACAATGTCTTGTTCCCGTCATTATTTCCCGGAGTTGGTAATTGTTAATCGTCCGCTGTTTTTTTTGTAATGTTTTTGTTAAAATACAACGGTGCTCGTAGTTTATGAAAAAAGCTTTTGTTTTTTTCTAAACCACCCTTTGTACACCATTTACCCATATACCCACTCCTATTCCAGAAATTCATCAAAATTTTAATTTGGTATTAGACATAAGTAGATCTCTGTTATACCAATAAAGTCGTTTATGTTTTAAAATAAAACTTGTAAAGTGGATTTGGATTTGCTTCAGTGAAGGTTAGCATTTACATGTAGGAACGGCATTTTATACGGCTTGTTGCTTAATGTAGGTGGGCGAGTGTTAAACTGGATTCGATTACAAAAAACTTTATGATTAAATGAATAAAACGTGAAATTTATTAATTTCACTGCATTCATTTTGCAATTGCAATGAAGTAGTAATTGCGGTTTTAAAAATAACAACGTTTCGACAAAATCTCATACCTTCTCACATCTCATTCCAGCCTAGCTCTCATTCTCGGTGTGATTGAGTACTTTGTTCTAAAAATCTAATCTAAAAATAATTGAATCCTAAAAAAATTTTTTTTTTAAACGCTTTTATTTCAATAATGTTTAGTTTATAAAATTAGCTACAAGTTGTGAAAATTTCAAGTCTCTACGTAAAATAGTACATAGAGAATTATGCGTCTAAAGTCTGAAAATCGTCTGCCAAATTTCATCAATTTTCATTAAAGGGAAGTCATTCAAATTAACGTTACAAGATTTGATGCTTTGATGCTCCGAAGTGAAGCTAAATAAAAGCGTTTAATTAAATCAATTCTGAAATAATATAATCAAAAGTACTTCTTTGTGTGGCACTATATCACCACATATTTTATGACCTACCTACCCGTGCTACAAGTGTAGTTCAAACAGACTCAACCTTATACTCGTAATACTACGATAATACGATAGTAGATAATATTACGCTTATTTTTAGTAAGTTCAGAAAGATATCGGGCGTCTGTTCGGAATAGGTAATATATTTCCTGAGATAAGAAGGTCGAGGTTTTGGAGACGTTTGATAGCCCGAGCAGGTAGCGTGCCAGGCGGGGAGCCCGGCCGGGGCGCCCGTTGTCTTCCCTCTCATTTGTCCATCACATCTGCCTATCTTTACCCAATAACCGTCGTCAGGATGTTCGCCGTCTTACGTATATTCTAATATAATATTGTATAATGGTTTTCATACTTTGCATGCGGCAACAGTTGAGTTTGCTTTATTGAAAGCTAATATAAAACAATAATGCCGTTCCTCCATTTCTTGCTTGAGATGCTTTCGTTGTTATTGATTTCCAACGGCAACGGTGACCACTTATCGTTTTCTCTAATCTGTTCTTTTGTTAGGTTTTTATAATAAAAAAGATAAAGAAATCAAAAATATATCCCCATATTAAACGTCTCACATCAAAAGAATCTGCTAATTAAATATCGCTATCGTAATGTTCCTTTCTTCCTTTACATAACAGCTACGTTCAATGATCTAAATTTTCCTGCCTCCTTAAACAATTCAATTTGTTACTCGTGTTTTATATTCTCACAACCAAAAAATAAATTTGAAAGAAACTAATTTAGGAAGATACAGAGTCGAAATTACTTCAAGTTTGTGTATTTTAGCTCCGAATTACGCTATCTGATATGAAACGGTTTACGATCTCGCCGGAGCCTATTTGCATATCAGCGGTTGTGGTTCTTGAGTGCGGTACAACCGTACAACCCAGGGACAATATATTTCAAGCAAAGACGTCGCTATCTGTTTCTTTTGTACTACACAGTCGTCACAGTACTGAGAATGATGCAAATCTGCAAAGCCATTGGCGCTTTGCCATCGTATGGGTCTGTATCTAGAATTATCTTAAATCAGCAGTATGTTTCCTTCTGTTAATATGCAGTAAAACAAAAATTATTATCGACCTAATTTCACATTAAAGAGAGCATTTAAAGCTGTATATCACCACCAGTGGCCTGCCTAGGCCGTCAGAACAAGACAAGCCCAGTTGTGTCGTACAACCCAGGATTTCGGAATCAGCCCGACAACACAGAACACTCCATTCCATACATATATTATTTACCAACAAATAATATGAGTGATGATAGTAAAGCGATGGTAGATAAGCTGGGCTTATCGGCTTCAACACGGCAAAATACCAAGTGTAAGTTTAGGAGTTCACAAAAGGAATGATTTAACAAGGTATTCTGCGAAGTCTTTCCGGCTAGGTACCACCTACCACCTCAGTCAGCATCAAGGAGCCAGCCGCCAAACGGCTCTACCGACTCTACGTGTTCCCGCTAGGGGCTTGGAAGCCAGTTCTTTCTTTCTATTATTTTTTGGTCTGCAACGTATTTGTGATAAATTGGGTGTTACTGTCCATAGGTGACGGTGGCTATTTACCATCAGGTCAGCTTATTTGTCAGCTAGTTAAATAAAGAATAACATACTAACTAGAAAAACTTACAAACCAGTGAAGCAAGCAAAACTGAAATTAATATTAAGGAAATAGATGAATATTCTAAATAACCCAGTCAAGACGCAAATAGTTAAATATCTTCGCCGAGAACTGAGGATATCGACGAGTGTCAAAGTTAGTTAGGTTTCGCCGACGACGGCGTTGGAGAAAGTTGTAACGAATATTATAATAGTCGTGCAACGAATCGTGCAGAGATTGCAAATAAGAATCATATCAGTTATAATATCGTTCGCATATATAAATATTATGTAGTGCATGGTCAGAATAGGCTACTCATCGAATAGTAAATAAATATGAGCAACTGGGCAGTTTATAACGCAACATTGGTTTAATCGGCGCTGGAAAAGACTTACAAGTTGTTTGGAGAGCTCTATACAATAACGCTCTAAGAATTCCTTAAAAGGAAGTTTATTTCAAAGTTTGCATATAGATACACATCAAAAATGTTGGAAAGTGAATTATAGTAATAATGATACAGCAATACCTATGTTCAGTTTAGACCCCGTTTTCAGTTTTTTAGATGACACGCCTAACGTAGTAAATAGTAGTAGTGTTCTAGTGATTGAACAACTTATTTATACGAAACTGGTCTTTATCCAAAGTCATGCTAAGGACTTGACCGATCAAAATCGTGTCGATCTTGCTCTCATCGCGTACGAGTTCTTTATGAAGAAGGTCGAGTCCAATGTGTTCGGTAGCTTCGCGTGGAGAGTCGAAAGTTGGCTCCAACTTTTTTTAACTGCCATCATATCTGACATCGTTCATGCGTCTGATGTAAAACTAACTCAGTAAAACTTACTGAGCATGTCGCATGGTACGTAACGTAAAGTAAGCTATTATTTCAATTACTATCATAACTGTCTCACCGTTTCTAAGAAAAACATCTACGTTTTATATTAAGCTAAGCGCTAAGAAAAGGAAGTCCTTGCAAAATTCATTTATTGCTTCGGAAGAGCTAGTTATATCTTCGTAAAGGCGTAAATGGTTATCTCCGTATAGCGAGGATGATGCCAGTTAGACGGGGCTTAGCTAACGACGTCGCACGACATCTCAGCTGCCAAGAAACTGCTGCGTAAATATAAAACTGAATATAACATTACAGACTGTATTTTCAATCAATGGCCATCTTTCAAATTTAGTATTATGATTAAACTCAAATATTAAACTCTTTAGCATTATTATTAAACAGGATCGAATGTCGTCCTAGACAGAACACGAGAATTTTTTTAAATCTTTGGATACAAATAAATTCAAGGCATCTACTTATATCCTTACTACGGATTTATGATTGCCATTGCTCCATCAATTCGTCACAATACTCGTAATACAGAACCGAACCTTTTATTGGAATAGAAATAGAGCATCTCTCTTCTCGCGTGACATCAGAGCTAGCAGTTCGAATAGTTCTGCTTCTGGAACACCTTTTTTCTAATACAAAATAATGATAATTCAGTGATAATAATAATTCAATTCAATTCATAAAAGTATGCAATTTTTCATCAATATTTATTTATGACGTTATCACGTAAAACTATCGTCCGTAAACTGACTTTACAGACTACCAATTTTTTTACAGTTTAAAAAGAGACAAAATTAGACTTTTATGATATTCGTATTCATTCATACGACTCAAAATCGATTTAACCATAATTCGGAATTTGTGTAACTTTTTGCGTATTCTCCTTTGCCTTCACGCTGCCGAGCTACATCTTCCAGTCCGCCCAGATAAGAAGCATAGCCCCCATTTGTCATTACCAACTCGGGCTGCGTTCGCTGTGCTTAAATTAATATCTTTTCCGGCGAACAAAATTGCACAGATAAAAAATGGATTGCCTAAGCAAAGTTTTTGCGGTATCGAAGTGAAATATCTTATTACAACTTTACACTTCGACAACTGGAAGAAAATATCCAATTTTCTGTAATTTGTATACTTCGTCTAATAAGCTGAATGTAAATTTTATACGTTAAAAAATATTACGGAGAACTTTCATTATAATATATTTTTTATAATTTGATTTAACATTCAAAAATAGAAGTTTGAGCAGAATTATAACTTAAAGTCAACAGGGCGAGGGATAGCTTTTGAAAGTAATATGCTCTGATAAAATTTTCTTTGATCTGTACTAAGCTAAGTATGCTTAGCATCTTCTTCTTCTTAGTCGGTGTCTTCATTGCTGAAGGTTGTGTCTAGCTTGAAGTGTTGGTCACTTACTCTTTGCTTTCTTCTTCTTCTCTCTCGTTACGCTCTTGTCAGAGCGGTCGTGGTCATCATTTTATTCATACTTAGCATATGGCATGCTTATTTGCTTATGCTTTAGGTAAGGGTACCTGTAGTCTGTACCTTATACTCTGTAATGAACCGCTAATAGTAACAGCAAATACCAAATTGTATTGTTTATATCGTTATGTTTTTATTTAAATTCAAAGAGATTGGTTCACGGTCACAATACTTACGAGTAGGTCCCGTATGAATATCGTAGTTGCGGTACTATGTGGAATTTATTCCAAACAAAATGCAAATTGAGCTCGCGCGGGAATGTCGTCAGTGGTCCTGGACGTCCGTTTAATGGTCGAACATTGTGTCGGGAGTGCTAATGGCCTCGTAATTGGTACGAGGTCAGCCCACTGCCCACTTCATCGGGATTTAGATGCCCTTGATACACAAACATTATGAAAAAATTGAATTACCTGCCACAATTTTATCCTTTTGATCCATTTTAATTTGGCTTTTTACGACCATTTTATTGTTACGGTTTGATTAAAATTTATTCATTCTGGAGCATTGGAGTGGTGGGAATTTTTTTCTCACTAGTTCTGTTACTTGTAAGACTATGATTGACACCCGATTTTATTTGCCACCTATAAGGTGCAAAATTATGTCAAAAATACATAGAAATTGTGCTTCGAAACATGTTCTGTAGGTTACGTCTTATGGAATTTCAATATCCTGTACCGTTAAGGGAAATAAAATGGTAGTTAGTTTTGGCAAGTTGAAAATTATACAAAAATGCATGTTAATTACAAAGGTTGTTTCAGAAGTAACTGAGCAGTAAAATTAATCAAAGTAAATAGTAAATATTACAATGGATAATTAAATAAATAATTTAAATAACTTAAATATATTATTATAAAATCTCTCTAAGCCCGTATGGCGGAATTTTATTATAATAAACGATTGATGTACGGTGTACCTTACATTTGATGTGCATAATTTCTAACAGAATTTGAGATAATTGTCACTTTTAATAATAGCTTTTTGATTTTAGTAAAATTTTCTGCAGTAGGTACTACATAGTACATACACTATAGTTCAGTGTTAGGTACTTAGTACAAATACAGTCTGATGCGGAACGAGTGGATAAGTCTTGCTTAGTTCATTGTCAGCTGTGTCCCGGTGTCCTTGTGCCTTGGCCACAGTCCGATAGTATGTGCCGGAAACCGCTCATTGTATCTCACTGAACTGTGGACAGCGATTCACCATTCATGATTTTTATACACAGTGTTTTCTGAAATATATTAGTACTGGTGTTCTGCCCCCGGCTTTGGAATCTTCTGGAATATCTAGTACTAATTGTCCCGGAAAACAAAGGCAAAACTGCGGGCGGCGCGCTAGTAGAGTATTTAAAAGTGTCGTTTGACAGTGGTTAGTTAGCTAAGCACTTATAACACGGTGCTAGGGTATCACACACACTTGACAATCTGGATATATTTTACTGGGTGGTAGAAAATTTTGTGATCATCAAAGTTAGGTTCAACCCCATTGCCTTGTACGTTGACTTGGAAAAAACAGCAACCAAACATCAACCAAAAAAGTTATTTTTTGCTTTCCGTCACATTCTACGTATTGAGTGACGAAATGACTTTTAAATTTTGTATTACTTTTGGTATTTTATTTTAATGCAAATGTATTAGAGTCTCTGCACTCGGCGTATTTTTACGGCGCCGAAAACGCGATCGCACGAGGATACGCGTCGTTCGCCTTGTCATTTGCAGCGCTGAAAACGCTCAGACTCCGCCCGTTTTCGTCGGATGCGCTTCAAAAACACGCCGTTTACAAAGGCACTTATACTGCTAGACATTAAAGTTTTCCCGCATAAGTGTACAATTGTTACCTTAACCGTGGGAACATGTTAAACGTAAAACAAAACCAAAGCAGCAACTCCGTTTTTTTGCTAGTAAGACATTTTCCCATCTGCGTGATAAGCCAGGACACAAGAATTAACTCAAGATAAGTACGTCATTTGCATATTGTTGCAGACTCTGCACGGCAGAATGAAATATTATGGGAATAAAAATTGCTTAAGGGGCATGCAATGTCCGGATGCGCTCAAGACGTGGTAATTATTGTTGTCCTGACGTCATGCTAGTTGCTTCCCACGCATAAGCGGTCTTCTTTCTTATCGTGACAATTAAATCGCACTGACCTGCGATGACCGGACCTCTGTCGCCTCTACCACTTGACTACTTGACTCAAAAATATGTGCCATCAATATGTAACACATGGTATACTTATAAGAAATTGTTAATAAATGTATTTTCTTTCGCTTTGTTTTTTATAGACTGATTGTCAATAAATAAAAATTAGTTATGGTTCGGTAGATAGGGCCCTTTTTTATGGAAATAGCCGGCAAACGAGCTGACTATCTGATGGTAAGTGTCTATCGTCGTCCATGAACATCAACAACACCAAAGTCATCGCTGTTACATTGCCGACCAAGAAAGAGAGAAGAAAAAGAAAGAAATACGACATACGAACGGACGGACAGATATACAGTCTGACAGACAGAATGGTAAAAATTTGTAAGTCATGATCTTTATATATTACCTAAGCACAGGAGGTAGAACAAGAACCTAATACCTACCAAGTTGCGTCAAAACAATGAAGTCGTATACCATGTTATTACATTTGTTTTATTAGTGGTATTATACTCGTATACTCTCTACGAACAATATCCGTTAACTTTACGAGTAACTTGTGGGAATGGTTGTACTTCCGCATTAATCAATCCATTATGTTGCTCGCTCATCTCAAGTAGGAAGGAACTAAGTGTGCATTATCAATCTTAAGTACTGGGTGTGAGAAAATAAAAGTATATGAAACGGCGACCGTGAGATTCTACAACAGACCTTTGTAGCGCTAATTGCAATTTCCCAGCAGACACAAATAAATATATTTGTCGGGAACCGCTTTGTGTCAACAGTAAAAACCCTGCTAGTTGCTAATCGGCGAGGATAAGAGATAAGGACAATGGACGATTTCGTTCTCACGTATTACAATGCATGTACGAGTACTTAATATATAGAGATTGTAGCTTTATACCAGTAATTGTATGTTCAAATTTTCTAAGAGTTTCGAAGTTTTTCGTACATATTTAACTCACTGAAATTCTCATTTTAGTCCCAGTGACAGACAAACACCGTCCAGTTAACCCTAATACATATGGATGTAAAGGTTATTAGGTACAATTAGGCAGGACTCACCTCGCTAATCCTGTCCAATTTTCACCGTTTTGCAATGAAGTCTAAATATATTTGTAAATGTGAAGTAGATAACTATGGTAGGAACATTGATATTTTTTTTCCAAGGGATAAAGGTAATCATTGAAGACTAGTTTGTTGTCGATCATTGTTGCAATGCAAGTACCTTACCATTCAAGATCTTTGCACGCTGCTGCATATGTGATTGTTTAAGTAGGACTTGTTTAACGTTTGCGCGTTTGTAATCAGATTCAATATACTTATTCGTTATTTTACTTACATATTGCCTATGCTGTCTGAACAACTTTAGCAATACCACTTCTAAAGAACATAAGAGAACATGTATTACATTTCGAGTCGAACCAGTTTTCATGAAATTGTATTAATTAATTAATAACCTACTTTACGAGGCCATAAAAGCTGCGTTCAAAGGTATCAGAAGGTTCCCTACTTTAGAAAGTTTTACTCTTTTTGCATTTTTAAAATCTCAAAACATACGAGATAATGTCCGATTTACAAATTAATGGACGAATGTACAATGATTTACATATTAATAGACGAATGTGCAATGTCATTTGATTGAACAATATAGATAACAAACAAGCTATCTTTCATCTGATAATGTTATAAATACAATAATAAGGATCTGAAATTAAACTATGTACCTACCTAGTCAATATCTTGTTATGCCTGAATATCTCCTGTGCAACACAAAGGTATTAAGTTGCATTGCATGTTGGCCACATTCAACAGACCACAATTCTCATTTATCTATCTGATTACTAACATGAAAATGGATAGACGGATGTCCTGTTTCATTCAGTCCTTTTGTGATATTTTGCAACGTTTCGTGCGGTACGAACGGATGTCCATAATTAGATGCGTCACTATTAATTTCCATGCGTTTCATTGACACCAGCTGGCAATATTTTCTCTTTATGTCTGGACTGTCGTTCGCAAGTTACATAGTCTTGCTTATTTTATTATTCATTTATTAGGTCATGTAAAAACAATGGAATATACAATTAAGAAAAAACATAATATTGGTAATTATGTACAAAGCCACTGCTTATTTCTAAATTAATTTCTACCAGCAGACTTGCGACTGGAGAAATAATTTTGAGAGGTAGGTTTAGCGTGCATACACAAAGTACCTATAATACAATATACATAATATGTTACAAATAGATAAAACTGATGCAAATATCGATATAATAATACTAAATATACCTATAGATGTCGGCGAGCGACCTCTTTGTTTCTACAACGATAGGCCGTGGATCGACCGATGCAGATGCTGTCATACAAGAAGACTCATGAAGAAAAACTAAATACATATTTAGAATAAGGAATATGCCAATCTATTTGGAACATACGTAGGACATTCTACGGGATTCGACACAGAGTACTTAAACACTACATGGATTCGATAATTGATCAAGGAATAGTAGAGATTTTTATTTATGTGAACGTTAGGAAAACTGGAAATACATAATATATCATGGAGCAAAGTAAAAGGAATATTATTGAATAACCAACAACATAGAGTACCCCCTTCTTTCACATACATTATAATTAATACAATATATAAACATAAAATACAAAATATAATATCTAATATTTATGTTGACATGTTGCTTATTAGTAAATAACAATTGCATATTGGTAATTGTTTACGTGTCGTAGGCGTGTCACCATCGCGCTTTGATCACTCCTTGTAATATTGTATGATAGTTTTTAACATCAGCAAAAAAAATACTTATTTGTAATAAAACTGTTTTTAGACGACTCTTATTTGGTTTGACTTTATTCTTTGTTGAAATCTTAATTTATATTTGTTAAATGATAATAATTTATTCCTAATTTTTTGTATCGAAAAGACGCTGTAATGTTGGCTGCATTGCTTGCAAAGGAAGAATCGTCTTAAAAATGGACGATACGTGTACTATTCAGATTTATCTAAAAAGGCAACCTGGTGATATAGCGAAGTACGTGTCGCATGCGAGCAGGCGAGCAGGCGAGCAGGCGAGCTAGACTAAGAAATGTCTTAGCACGTAATTGAAAGCGCAGCGGGAGCGCCGTTTAGCCTAAATTATTTGATTGCCTATCACGTCCTTCCTGTGGACCTTAGCGAGCCATTACATACCATTTCCATGCCTTAGACGGTATGTCATCGAGTGAAATTATTTTGTAAGGAGAATGATGCATTAGGTGCCATTTGGTGACTTTCTTTTTGAATACCGTTTATTAAATGTAGGCAAACTAGGTATACTCAGATATCCTCATATATCAGAGCGAATATTGGATCAGTAATAGACAACAAGAAAAAACAAGCCATAATTTTTTTTCATCAAACCTATTTTATCCCGTCCGAACTAAAAACAGAGTTAACTAAACAGACATTTAAAATAGGTAGGTTGACGATTTTAAATGTTTGTTTTTATATCCTTTTTTATTGCCCTCTCTTTGGCCGTGGTTTGCCCGCTTTTCTAGGATACTAGTACCCTATGTCCAATTTCAGATCATGATCTACGTATGTGCTAAGAGAAGAGAGAAGAGAGACATTCAATCTGTCGCACTCGAATTAGTTGGGGTCGCCGTCATCGAAATCGATGAGGAAGACTATATAATTATGTATGTTCTAAATTTCATGAAAATCCGTACCGTAGTTTTTACGTCAAAGAGTGACAAACGTTCACATTTATAACATTAGGTAAGCTAGGATAAGTAAGATATTTATAAATTTTAATCAAGATTTATATACCAAAATTATGAAGAAGAATCCGAACGCCTCATAACTAAATTAGGGCCACGAGCCACGCAATAGGACTACATGACATGTTTCAATTCGATGCGGAATATGTTCATCAGTGTAATTATTGCATTGACCTGTACCCTAATTCACGTAACTTTAAGACGCATCGATTAAGTTGCAGTGACGCTGCAATCAAGTTGGAGTGACGCTACAATCAAGTTGAAGTTTGGCGTCTAAACCGTATTGTCATAATTTTTTGACTGCGCGTCAACTGCACGCCAACTGCACGCAAACTGCATGTGAACTTCACTTCTCCTGCACGCATCCTGCGCGCCTTTCAAACTTTATGAGACTTCAAACTTCAAAAGTTTATGAGAATACCAATCAAACTGCGATCGGGAACACGCTATCTTGACGCGCATTATCAGAATACCTTTTTGTGACGTGAGCGCGCTTGAGACGCGCTCGCGTGACGTGAGCGTGTTTGACAGCGCAAGAGAATACGGAAAGTGTCATTTTGATCGGAACGTCGCTGCAACTGCACTGCAATCGAACTTCTTAAGTTACGTGAATTACCCTGCTGTTCTACGTTAGCGTTGTGTAGGTACTTGTACAATTGTACATACATATTGCACGTGTGTGATTATAACGATTAAGGAGCAAATCAGTCTGTTTGTAGAACATAGTCATAGTTGTCCAATACTTGGTCTTGTTAGAATGGTAATATCCGTAAGCCAAGTGTGAATGGACTAAGGGAAAGGTGCAAAAGAGCTTAGGGATTTGATATCAAACAGCAATTACAAGTTTTCAGTTTCACATTTGAATGAATTAAATCACATAGGTCGACTGGCAGAGAATGCTTATAGCATTAAGTCCACCCTTTGTACCACTTATCTTTAAGGGTATATTAAATTGTAAATAAATAAATACATTTAAATGTGTTCACCGATTACTTGAAGTCTTGAAGACCATTGAAATACGGGAAGCAACTGATGATGGGTTCCGGAGATACAGATAGGAACTCCAGTGCATGGGAGTAATTGAATAGTGTTGAAAATTATATGCTGTTTTTATATTTTTCCATTTTGAATGTGAAAATGAATAGTTCATTATGTCATGTTAAAAATAGTTTTGTACTATATAAAAAGTTTTTGTGGGACCGATTTCATTTTACGTAAACTTTGAGTATACATAATATGTATCATATAACTTGTAAGATTTATAGACTGAGGTTTAACGGTTTTGTTACAAGGAAATGTATCGCTTCGCCGAGACCTAGAAGTTGGTTTGCAGTAAATATGCGTGGTAGCATTGTGGCAGTATTTCGTGTAACTTTATGCAAACATTCTTCATGCATTTCCTACCGATACACCAATTACAATAAATTGTAAATTGACTCGTTACTTAAGACACGATTTGCAAAAGCGATTTCTGAGCGAGACAGCGTAGTAAATTTCGCTACTAAAGTATTTCGCACTGTGAGATAAACTATTGCGTATGTTAGGTTCGGGGAACGTCTAAAATAAACAGATGTAGCCGATATATGGCGTTTCCTTATGAGTGCCGGGCTGCCGGCTCTCTACACTGGGCAGAAATGATACTGTTTCTTGGTAGGCAATTATTTCGAAAAGAGAAGATGACACAGAAATGCATTCACTCAAAATAATATTGGTAATATTGCCGGTACTATTGCTGATGGCAAGTGGTCTGGCCGTTAAGATATAAAATAAGAATTATATTGGATAAATGCTACTGAAATACCTGATGCCAGTACAAAAAAGACGTGTGCCTATCGAATACTGTATCCAGGCTTATCGCCTTAACCGTTTGCGTAGTGTGAAACTACCCAGATATACAGTGTCAACAAAATGATAATGATATTAATTATGATGATACATTGCAATCATTACAGACATGTACATAAGTATTCCAGAAACATGATTTAAGTTTAAAATTTCGCTTCTCAAACGATTTTTATGGAAATATAAGGCAAACGAGCTGACGATCCACCTGATGGTAAGTGGCTATGGTTGCCATTGGCCTGAAGCAACCCCAAAGGCATGAGACCAAGAAAAAGAAAGAAAGAACTCTGAAGCCAAAAAACTGAAACGATTCTTATGTGCATAGATCCTTAGACTCTGTACTGACTAGTAGACTAGCTGTGCGATGTTATTGCACATTCGCCGGTTTATACTTCCCGGACCAAAATAATCCACAATCGACGGCATCCGTTATTGAACAGCGAGTGCTGCTTGCCGGCCGTGTGTTTTAAAATGAAGCAACACGCCATGTTTAAAAATAACCAGCCAGACTGCTTTGGTTAGTTTCTGTTGCATATGAAAGTTATATGAAATATTGATACCGGAAAGTTTAAATATATTATGGTGCGTGTCATTCAGTTTGTGTATTCGTATTGTGAGCGAGACTCAGCCGAGTCGTATGTAGTGTTACCAGAATTGTATTCTGAACAAGGACAGGACACAAACTTCTAAAACTATCAGTTCCATCGTCGTGAACGTGATAATATGATTTGTTATTTTCATTTTGATAATAGGCTATTAGACGATACAGAACTTTGACATACGTCGATATCTCTCATTAAATTTATTCGTTGTTACTTTAGACTAGAACTTGTTCGACTTGTAGGATATTCGGTTCTTGAAACAGTTCTGCAACATTTTTGCCAATATACTGTAATTTTGACAGTAAGTCTTATTGTTAGTATTTATCAGTATACAGTAAAGATTAAACATTTCCTATGTACTTTTTTCGGCTTAATTATTGCGATGTGAAAAAAATTGGTTGTCTGTAAAGTCGGTTTACGGACAATGGTTTTACGTGATAACGTCTATTTCGTAGAAGAATAATTTATGATATAAATATTGTCAATTCGCACATTAGGAACGGGATTCGTTTTAAATATCAGGAGCTGCGCGACATCTGTGATTTTCTTGACTACAACTAAAGTCCGAGTCGATGTACTGTGTAAAGTTCTTTCAAGTAGTTCATACCTATAAACAGAGATGACGCTATTGTAGATTTTCGTTTTCATATAATAATAATACGTACGAGCTACGAGAAATCATTTCTTTTCAAAAGATTGTAAAATAAAATAAAAATGAAATGAAAAATGCCTTCCAAGCGGACCGATTACGCTTGAGTGGGAGAGAGACGGCCGGTCTAGCGTGCCTCTCTCTCTAATGCTGCGCGCGCTTCCGTAACGTTACTCCGCTCCGGCCGTTACTCGGTTTTCGTGAATGCCTCTCAGGCTCATCGTCTTTATAAACGTTATCACGTTAAAAAACTAAAACTTTAATAAGTTCACATCCATGTTAGATATTCAGATGACTGAGATTTTTGTTACATTTTACATTCTAGGCCAATACGACAAAAACTTATAAAGGAACTAATATAATTTTTTTTTTGTTCACACAAACATGACTTTAATAGCAGGTAAAATTAGTAAAGTTGCCTTCGTATCATGGTGATTATAATAAAAGTTCCAACAAGAGTAGCAAATGTGGCAACTGTGAGATATCCCACGGCGCTGGCATACGCCAACGGAAGTGGCGACCGGTTCTCGCCATTCCTATAAATCTCTAATGGTACGTTTACAGGCTTGCCAAGCTGAGCAAGCTCCACAAGCGGCAAACATTTAATTGGCCATTTGCCCTGGCTTGCGTGGGTTGCCGACGCTTGTGACCAATAAAATGTGGTGTTTCATTGCAACCAACTGCAGCAAGGCTTGCCGAAGCTTGGAAAGCATGTAAATGTACCTTATCACACCACTATACTGAGTTCACTGACTGACTCTTTTCTCCAGGAAAACTGTATTTAATAGACACGCCAATTGTAAAATTTAAGCAAGAGCTTGGGCGTTTAATAAACTCAAGGTATTATTAAGAATGGCTTCGTTTTGATAAGATTTAAGTTATTAGAAAACTTTGAATTAATTCTAGATTGGTTATCTTATGAGTTTTGAAGACAAGTATTTAACTATCATTATACAAATCTAATAATAAGCCTGCTGGTTTTTCTAAGTTTTCAAATATCAAATGTCAATAGCCGTAGAGGGAAAAACAAAAACAAGTAGTAGGCGGGCCACGTGTAGGTATGTTAAGTTTTATTTAGATATAATCGAAATATCACCTTAATATCAAAGTCCTAAAGATAAAACCTTGCCCTTAAAGAAAAAGCGTGAAAACCTCTTTTAAATTTTCACTATAGATTCTGGAACACGATTAGTAAAAAAATATCACAATCCATTGTAAAGGAGGATGGTAGCTAAACTATACTCATAAGAGCCTTACCACTGTGCATGAGGACCATAAATAAGCAGTCTGGCGAGTTTCAGCAGAAACTACGTGGCATTATAACCTCGTCTCTGATCACTTCATTGTTGTTATATTCTTGCTAAGTATTCTTGTTATTACTAATTTACATAACATACTTAGTTCTTTAAAAGCTAATTCTCAACAAAAGTCAAGTATCTAAAACAAAATAAATAACAAACGTTAAATCATAAAATTGCAAAGTATTATTATAATAATATTGTTTATCTTATTCCGTGTCCGTGTTTACGTTCAAAGTTCATAGACACACGTGATGCGCGTGATCGCTTCAGTATCAACAGTCCTGCGTGACCTATCAACCTGAGCCTTCTCGGTAACCGTGACCCCCTTAAGGCACAATTTTTTTGATGACTCCAATTGCCATCTTGTGAATATTGTTGTATTCATGTTTCTTATTACGTTGGTTGTATGGTACCGAGATTACGAGTATGTCGTTGTTCACAATAGAAAGGGATAGACAGCATCGTTGAAGTTTCATAGTCCAAGGGCTTGGGTTAATCATTGATTGATTTAGCATTAGTTCATTTCGGTCACTTTGGCTGAGAGTTAGTTAAGTGATGTTAGTGGTGAAATCAATAATGCCTTTGTGTTACAAACATTGTAGAGTCAAAAGTGACGATGACCATCACTATCAACAATGGATATCGATACAATAATCTACGATGTACCAAATACGCTCCTTAAAATATTAATGCAGCAATTTGTTTCATACTAATGAAATTAATAGAACTGTTCGGAAATAGGAGCTAAATAAATAAAGCATTGTATATGAAGTAAAAAATACAGAATGGTTGTATAAAAGTCAATGGAGAAAATATTTTATCATCTTCAATCTTCAATACAAAAAGAAATACAAGAAGAATTGTGTGTTCTTTGTTTGAAGCTGGCTGCGTTCATAATTATTCATCATATACTGTTTCAAGCTTAAACCTGAATGTCAACTTTAAAGGTATATACACAGACGTGAAAATTTTAAGTCTGTATTATAATAGATTAAAACTTTCTTGACTTCATTTCTGACTGAGTGCAAACTGGCGCGGCACGGCACTGTTGGGTTTGAAACACGAAACCCATATTTCAATCACTTAACAAGCCGCGCTTTGTAAATGGTTAAATAGAATCTAATGCAGTTTTAATGTTGTAGAAGTGGACCTATTAGCCGTGCAATCGTCCATGCTACACGGTGCGAGTCACCTGCAAACAGGCTGATTTCTGTGCGGAGGTATCCGCTTTTTCCATTATACATAATATAAAAAAATATTTATTTATTTATTATTTGTTGAACGTTCCTTATAACATACCTACAATTAGAATCGAGAAGTGTTGACAAAGATACAAGCCGCTAGATAAACTATTGTTTATTTAATGTTAGCTAAATAACTGTTAGATAAATCAAGAGACTCACTCTTGTTTTATACTCGTAAATAATAAATATCAAATACCTATAAGTAGTAGGTATAAATACTTTGTTTAATTAGGTATTTATAATTATATAAATAACTAAAATTTGCACAGATAACCTTCAAGAGTTCAAAGCAACATGTTGTTTAGATACTCTTATAATAATAATTTGTAATTAGCCTTAACGGTTAACGTTTACAATACCTATTCGAAGCTTGTTAAAAACAAGTGTTAATTTTAATGTGTAAACAAGAAAAAATATTACCACAGAATAAACATTATATTACTAGCTGTTTGTTATCAGATTAATTAATCAATACATGACTTCAAGGATACCTACTCATTTTTAGATCATCAATAGATTTTTAAGACGATAACGGTGTTACTTTATTTTGGTATCTACCATTAATTTAAAATAAACTCAATATCTCGATCGACTCAATATCTTAATCGAATGAGACGGCTTCGGTAGATAATAACAATAATTGTTAATGACAACTTGAGAGCGTCCGCGTGCTTTGAAGACATATTGAAAGCCCTCTATCTCAGTAGTTGTCGTTAGATAACAGTAGTTAAGTCATGTTGGAGGCTTTGTAGTGGCATAAAAACTTGCTAATTGTCAATAATCCCTCCTTAACCTTAATCTGGCTGAAGATAATGACGATTCATATCATCTTGAAGTCAAAAAAAAAATGCTGATGAATTTGTACCTGTTTCGGGTCGGCGGATTATTGATATCAATCATCTGTTAGAATTACAGAAAAAAGCCCGCCATAACGAATTGTTAAACTGTAATATGAGTAGTCTTTTATCTTATCTTATATCTTTTCGAGTTCGAATGTAATTATGTGTAAGCATAGTTGTATAATCAAATCTGAAGATATCAATGCTATTGAAAAAATTAACCGTATTGCTTCTGGCATCGGCAGTTTTAGGAATTATTTTCAGCTTTATGCAGAAAAAAGGGCACAGAACCGAAAACTAAATTTGGTACATCCTGGAAAGAAAAGAAGAATATTAAAGGTGAACAAAAAATAATATGATTATAGCCCTGCAAACACAACACCTGATATGCTACCTGAAGAGTTAGAAAAGGCGAAAGAAGAAATTTGAAATAATTTGAAGTAACTTACAGCTGATAAGAATTCTATTGAAAGGGCCACCGTATTGCAAAAAGACAGCAGCGAATGGTTTGAAATTAGAAAAAACCTTATTACTGCTTCAAATTTCGGTCCCGCTTATAAAAGAAATGTTACATTCGGTTTGTTGCGCCACGTGTTCATTTGAAACAACTTACAGCTGATAAGAACTCTATTGAAAGGGCCACCATATTGCAAGACAGTAGCAAATGGCTTGAAATTAGAAAAATCTTATTACTGCTTAAAATTTCGGTCCCATTTGTAAAATAAATGTTACACTAGGTTTGTTGCGCCACTTGTTAAAGACATACTTTATCACAAGAATTTGGTAAACTTTGCCTCGATTGCTCACGGAATCGAATATGAACGACAAGCGCTGCAACAGCTAGAAAAGCAAAAAAATGTGACGATTATGCTGTGTGGATTATTTATTGATCAATTCAATCAATTGGTGATGATACGATAGTAGAAATAAAATGCCCTATTACAGTCTCCAAAAAATGACTTTCCGATGCAATAAAACAGAACAAAATCCAGATTCTGAAATTTGAAAAAAAATCATGCACAATCCTTATAATAAGAGAAGCAATTGGTTTTACCAGATTCAGGGCCAACTTCATGTCCCAAGAAGGAGACGATGTTTGTTGGGAATTTGGGCAGGAGAAAATGAAGGTCTTTTTATAAAATTGATAGAAAGAGATGATGAATTTTGGAAAACTAAAATGGAGCCAAAGTCAGTCCTATTCTTTAAAAAAGTGTTTTTGCCAGAAATCGTAGACAGCAGACATACACGTGGGATGCCAATCAGAAAACCTCTACAAAGTAAAGAAACAGTGTCGACTTCGCCAACTAGTGCGCCTTTACACATAGACATACACAATTATTAATTCACTTCTAAACACATCCTAGACCACATAAGCCACTAATCTATCACGGCCCAATTTCCTGATCATATCTAGCACTAAAATAGCCTGGAATCCGATCTTGTTATTGCTGAATGAGTACGACGGAAGCTTTTCTCTGAGTGGCGGCACAAATTGTTGATTACAAAAGAGCAATTGAGCCGTCAGTCGCAGGAAACGCTCAGATTGAAACTTATGTCTGCAGAAACACAATACTAGAGTATGGCTTGGCATAACAAGCACCTCATTGTGGTGGTAAGTGTAATAAGTAATAACTAATAAACGTGTATACAGGAATTAGATATATCGTGTATCGATTTATAAATAGATAACTATAAGTCCTTATACGCGAAAGGAAAATAATATGAATCATAGTTATTTTTCAGCATATTACGCGCACGAAGGCAAATTAGATTTCGCATATAAATAGGTAGGTATTATTATTAAGATGAGAAAAAAAGCTACAATTAATGTTAAACGTGTTACAAATAACAATTCATTTTTTAGGTTTCTAGAAATTAATATTACGCGTATGTTCGCAGCTGATATAATAATAATATTTCACATTTTGATTATTTACATATTAGTTATTATGTTATACAGTGTTATTAGTTATTATGTAATACACTATAATAAATAGTATAGTCATATAAACAACTAATTAGTGTAGGTAACTGTACAATTAAGTATTCTGTCTAATAAAAACAGTGAACGAATATACTTTAGTATATTAGTTCATTGAATAAAAATGTTTGTGGGCATACTTATTAAAAATGTAAACAACTATAAACTTGTTATTAGACTGTCAGTCGCCAATGATAAAAGGTTATTGTTGAAGCTGCAACTAATGGTGAAAGTTACAGAACGAATTGAAATAACACGAGTTGTTTCCGCTGTTTCCATTGTGTGCAAATAGCTCATCGCTCATCATTTTAATTCTATGTTACAACACGCAGTAGAACTAAATGAGTACAAAGTGAAGAAATGCTTACACAATATTATTATACATAATAGCTACATTATGAATAAATTATAATATTTATTAGGATAGCCGTTATCATGCAGTTTACTTAGAATTTACAACAAAAAGAGGTAGAGAATTTTTGCTACTACCTGTCATCTATGTATCTATCTAAATTCTAAAGCCCTTACTCAGTGCCAGATTTATATTTTTTATCAGTGTAGGCCAATTTATTTCCGCCGCCCCATGTACCTTTCTAAAATAATAATTTTCCATTAATAGTAAGGAACTAGAAGTGTCAGTCACTAAGAAAGTGCGTAAAAAAACAAGAATTACAAGTTTTATGGCACTTTTTAATAGCAAAATCATCTATAATATCCGGATAATATCATCTTCTGAAATCTGCCGCCCCTACGACGCTGCCGCCCCTAGGCCGCGGCCTGTACGGCCTATTGACAAATCCGGGACTGCCCTTACTATGGACAGAAGGCCCAGAGCTATGAGTGTTTATACTGTTTATAAAATATGTAAATATAGACTAAGATAAGAATATTAATTAACTTTGCCATTTACTTTGAATTTAAACCGTGAACGTTTATCCCGATTACAGAACTCTCCATTGTCAATGTACCGATAAGCGTTCTGTCGTTTTGTTCGACTTTACAAGTCAGTTTAAAACATTTATTAAAGTACATAATACTCGTAATATAATATTATATTAAAGTATAATGTTTAATCTGCACTCGTTTTATAATTACTTAGCTCAGTCTTTATAAAAGTACGAAGAACCTTAATGTTACAATAAACCATTAATCAAATTATTAACAGACGAGCAGTTTTAAATATAATGATCAGTTTCGACATTTTAGAGGTTTTCAACTTTTTTACTTGGATTGCTCTTTTATTGTACGACGTACTGAAAAAAACTAAGTTTTAGGGCCTTTTTACGATTTCATTTGTGTAAGAGACTATTTAAAATCATCGTTATTGCGTTGCCTGTTTCGTCAGCCACATAATATATTTAACACTGAACACGTATATAATAAAATCTATACATAAAATCTGCGACAAACATGGTTTTTCTTTTCTCTATAAATGTATCATAGAAATATATTAAAAATAAGTTGAGATTTAATCGTGCAAAGTCATTTATCGAACGTTAAGTCCTAATCAGACCCGACCCGTAAAGAGTCGCGTGAGTGCGCGGGAAATTGTGACCCGCGTTGATTTTGCGCGGTCAAAGGTCCCAAACGTGGTGCACTCACCCTACAAACACCGATAACTCTCTAGATGCACGTGGCTATATCGACTGAAATGTGGAAAAATTACATTTTTAATGTAACCAAATTTGGCAAATCAGTTCATATGTTTTAAAATTTAAGATTTTAAACATTGAATTTCTTTACCGTGATTGAAATATTATTACTAGCGTATACTCGTAGAACCGACACCACGAACATGATGGCATAATGCATTGTAGCCAGACGGCTTCATTTCATTTAGCCTGCGCTCATTGCGACCGCACACCAAAATTTTGACAAAATAACATTTAAAATAACCATGAAGATTTCAAAATGTTATAACTTTTTGAAATCCTTATGGTGAGCTCTTTAATTTGATATCCATATTGTATTAACAAATGCATGAAAACAAACGCTCTAATCGTTATTTTATAATTTGTCACCTGAAAGTGTTCAATGGTTTCTAATAATTCAAAGATTATAAAATATCAGTGCCGACAGCAAATAATTTAGTACCTATTTAGAATAAACAAAGCTTTCAAATATATGTATATATCGGTGCAGTCTAAAATAAGTTCGTAATAATCTTTGAAATGAAGAAAAAGGGAACTGTCAAGAAGACAGACAGATTGAGAGTATCGCGAATCAAAGTAATAACTAAATAACGTTGAATTGATAAAATCGGGTGTTATCAGGCAATAAACGAATAGTATCCTTGTGCCTGTCGAACTGTGTGTTTTATTTAGTATCCTGGCAGTCCTGACATATAATTACGCCCACAGAGAGAGATCCATGTTCATAGTACTGAAGTAATCTTTGATACATGGTTTGCAGAGATGATCTGAGTTCATACGAATGAATACCTCCACAGAGCCCTGTGCGATATATACCTATCTTGAAATAGTTTAGAAATAGCTTGGATATATGAAAATATCGCGGCGGAGATGTTTATCAGTTTAGTGAAAGCCTTTGATACCGTCTACGTGCTGTGGCGACGTGCAATAGTGCGGTTGGCACGATACCTTTGGATGAGAGCCGATGTAGTGCTTAAAATATATCCCATATCATACATAGGTATAGATAGAATAATCTGCGGTTAGCAATGGAAACTGTACAAAATATTTGTATCCTCAAACGAAGGCAACACACATAATGTAAGCACAAATGTTCACACACTAAAACTAGGTTTTCTGCATTGCGGATGGCATCCTCAAATTGGTCATCATACTCATACACTAAATCTCACACCTAGGAACAAACAATATGTGGTAAAGTTGAAGTAATATTATAATAAATTGAATGTACGCTATAAGTGGGTCAATATCGAATTAACTTGAACTATGGATAATTTGGTTCTACTTTCTGGCTAACAAAGTAAATTATCCATAATTGATCTCTGAACGGTCCGTTAAATTTGTTTCCATGTAATGAAAGTAGTAAACTAGGTGGACCAGTGTTTGTTTGGAGTAAATAATTAACCTTATTTTAATCATAACTCAAAAATTGTTTTTAAGAATCGGGTCTGCGCTTATAAAAACGACAACTATACATTGGCACATCCGAACCGTGGCGCGAGGTACCTACACAGATCTCACACACAAGTAAAACAAATAATTTTAAATATACACTTAAGACACATGTGTAGAATTTGAATTTTTCAAATATCTCTGTACGGGAGTCTCAGTTTCAAATTACTAGGTTATCACTGTTTATATCTTGTTCAAATACATTTCAGTGGCTGCGATCAAGTAGGCCGCTCGGCACACGGTCGCGCGAGTGAAAGCACGGTCGGAGGTCAATCAGTTAACATTGACGACGTCACTTTCAGTTGCGGCTACGATGACCTATCAAAACACCATTTTTGTTTAGAAAGTGTTGGGTAAGTTTCAGTAACCCATTAATCAAATTAATAACGGCTCGATAGTTACAAAAGCGAGACGGCGATCAATACTGTAACGTTTTTTGTTTTCGAGGGCCTTGTCATTATACATTTTTAATGCCAATGTCATTGACGTCTGAGTTTTTCTTTAATGATAAAGTTTTGTTTAGTTGGCTTTTTTTGCCGGCTATTAAAGCTATGTCACCCATAAACTATGTACATACCTATAAATAACTAGAGTCGGTTCGTTTCGCTTCGCTGGGTTTTACATAGTCAGATTTTAACATACATATTACGTATATAACATACATATTGTTTGTTACCTATACGGGAAAGTCTAGTCAAAGAAATTTTGGACCACCTTTTTTCAACTGCAGATATTATTGCAAATATTATTAAGTATTTTAAAGAATGTTTTGCAATGGGAGGAAACGTTACATGGATTACTTTTATGCTGAAGTTCAATTTAACAACCCCATGGTCCAATTAATCGCACCGGTTGGGTAAATTGGACCTAAGACACGATCTCACATTTTGTTGAATTTTAAAAAATACGTATATAAATACCAAGTTAACAATTTTTTTAGATAGTACGCAGGAATTTTATAATATTATACTATCAAGAAAAATTCAATTGACTCATATTTTTCAAGGCACTTTTCCTCCAACTACCGTCTTTTATTTCCACCCTGTATATCCACTTCTATAAATGTTATAAATGACACTAAACTAAAAAAAATACATTTAAACTTGACCTCGATCAATTCAATGGGCCAAAGGGGATTTTACAGACAAATAACTAACGGTTTTAAAAATGAGATAAAAAATTAAAGCAATCGTTTTCAGTTCTACTGCAATTTCACGTAGGGCGGATGGTTCAATGTTACGGCGGTGATAAGCTTGCAATATTTCATTACCGCGGCGCAATGAGGCACAAATTGGTCGACGCAATCGCGCGCGCCCGGACCAATCTCATTAACGCCGGATTGATAGCCCCTGTATAATGTTACAAAATATTTAACGCTACATTCATATTGAATATTCACGACATCGGCGTTATCAGAACGCTCAATAGCCGTTAACCTATAAACTATTTCAATTAACACGAGGGTCCCTAGGTAGGCTTTAGCATGCTATGTGCGGTCAGCTAAGTAATTACCGAACGGGTTTTTCTTTAGTTATTCATTACGAGTATTTATATATTAAGAGTGTTTAAAAAATACGGTCGAGGTTGGACACAGCTTGGTGCTTTTTTACATTTTATATTGGTAACAGCTCTAGCAAAAAACTTTCATAATAATATTTTTTTGTTTCGTAATCGGACTACTACGCTAATTTACTTTTCGTTACTCAATTATTGACACATGCAATGACAAAAAAAGAGAAAATTGTATCATTTAAGTCGTTTGAAGAAAAACAGTTACTTATTGGCGCGCGTACATTACGAGTATCATAGAATGTATTGTTTGTGTATTATGTATTAAAGACACTCTAAATGCAATAAATTAATTTTTTTCTGAATTTTATTTATTTTATTTATTTATAAGTGCAGCCCTACCACGGCTGGGTGTAACAATAAGAGAGGGCAACAATTCGTCATTACACATTCTTTCACCTCCATCAATAACTTTGTTTACAGAAAAGACTGACATAACTCCTACAGCAGTTCGAGAGTCACGTATCCGTACGTAATCTGTGGGTATTGTGAACAAATTGGAGAGCCGTAAGAGATCTTGCCGGTTGGGTGGACAGTACTTACATCAATTTTTGTCCGAGCCCAATTTGAACAATTTATATAGGTAGATAACGGTTTGTTACGCAATGAAACATCGACCCGGGCTCTGAATAGTCCATTTGATCACTTATGCATCAAACGAGTTCCGACGCGACGGCTCCCCTCGCCTTTCAACTTCACGCGATCGACGCACACGACGCTCTCTGGATCTATTAAGTTTTAATAACCTTTTGGTTACGAAAATGGTTTTAAGTTTTAACTAAATAGCACTTTCGTAAGTTGATCCGTTATTTTAATAGGAGAGCATAATGTCTTGTGAATATAAAATAAAGTCGTCAAAATAATAAAAAAATATATTGATACTTATAATATTTTTTACAGTAGTATTACTTTACATACTTTAACACGTATTATTATGGTAACAATTTCTGTGCAAGAACAATTTTGCTGATTTTAAAAAACCTTTCAAGTGTCGTTGCGTGCTTTCATTTCTGAACCTTAATTTCTAAAATTATTACCCTCTGCAAATAAACTATGTAAATGTATACATTATGTACACCTAACTACACTTAAACAATAATAATCGTTAAAAAGACCTACCGCAATGGGTCGAATTACGTTTAAATCTGCTGCTGGGGAGGCACTTCGGCTAAGGCTAATTGATGGTTTACGCCTAGCGAATGCGTGCAAGAATGTCGCCTCCGCAGATTTCAGATTATTTTACTCCATAAACCTTTTGCCAGTTGTCCGCCAGCCAAATTTTTACTTTATACCTGGGTAGTTAGCTAAGTTACAAGTGCGTTAAATACTATCCTGTTTAATGTTAAAGTTAGTTATAAAAGATTAAATAAAGTTTTTACCTATCAATGTTTAATATTGATTATATTGCTTTTTTGTTATCTTTGTATTAACGACGTGTCAAGTTTAAATACGTATCGGAGTTTAAAAATAGCTACTGCATAACAGATTCGACAACATCATTACAAAAACTAGATATTGATAAACAGTATCTTGAGCTTTGCTCAATTAAAATAGAGACAAAATGTTTTGCATAAATGTAAATTGAAATATTGATAGCAGATTTCCCAGGCGACAGTCGCAAGAAACTTAAATTATATCTAAATAAGATCGACTTGTATTTAATAACTTATTTATTTAAACAGACACCGGTTTCTTCAATTTCAGTGTTTTTGGTAAAGTAAATTTGTTCCACCGGAATTACATTATCTTCACAAGAAGAAAATTGCGCGATCTTTTAAATTTTAAGGTAAAACCAGCAAAGGCTTCACTTTAATGTACCAACGTAAGTCACTTCAGCGATCAAAATATTTTTTGGGAATTAAATGCTAATAAAGTTTTTTTTTGGGAATTTGTAAATTGCGTTTTGAAGCCCAGTGAACAGGAAACACAAAGAGTAGTAATTATACCACGTTTCCTTTTTAACTGAGGGCGTAATACATATATCTATAATTACTAGCGCTGTTCCCGAGGCTATGTCCGCATTTTCAGGGATAGTAAGTGCCCTATATTATGAGAGGTAGACTGGACATCTAAGTATGTGTTAAATTTCATGTAAATCCATTCAGTACTTTTTACGTGACAGTAACTAACGTCCTCACATTGGCTTCAACCCATTAATGGTCCACTACTGGACACGGGTCTCTCCTCTTGAGGAGGCCTAGAGCATACTCCAACACGCTGCTCCAGTGCGGATTGGTGGAGGGGTTAGTGGCCAACCCGAGCGTCGCCGCGTCGGAAGTTTTCAAACCTCCCGAGGGCCTCCGACGTGGCTTAACGACTGGTATCTTATGATAACAACCGGGATCGACAGCTTTATGTGCCCTCCGAAGCACGGAAACTGTCACGTTACTGTCACGTTTATGAGTAGGATATTAGGAAGAAGGAGAGTTTTTTTTATGGAAATTGCCGGCTACGTTCTAAATTAAGGCCGTAAACGTGTAAAAGAAACCTAACACATGCTAAGTAAAATGCATAGGTACGTTAGTGGCGATTGGGTCGTTTATTATCTTGTGAGCAGAGACCGTGTCGAAGCCACTTCCCCTCGCTTCGGATCACTGCCCAGGATCGTCCGTTGGAGTCGGGCTCGTAATATCGTTTGCTGCACTCTTTTGGATCGTATCGCATCCATGGATCACTTGGGATATAGAAAATTTATGTACCTATAGATTACCTATAGTCCATTTTTTGGATGAACCCTACTTGGTAAACAATGTTGCAGTGTCCTTTTGTCGGAATTTGGAATTTAAAGAAAAGTTCGTTTAATGCCAAAACATATTTCTTTTTTACTAATTTCTTAACTAATTTAAGATATTATTTCAATAAAAAGACGAGAAGTACCAAGATAGTTTATCAAATAAGACTTGTCTAAAAAATGGAGCAGATATGCACGCAAAACTGTTGACAAATCGCTTTATGTTTCTTCTTTATCTCTCTAACTGCAGAGCTATGTATTTGTGGCTTATGAATTATTCATTTAAAAGTTGAATCTGTAGTGAGATTGTCAAATATTATTTTTTAAAACTCGACTATATCTAATTGATTAATTTAATACAATGTATTCATGTATGGTTGATAGGTTTTTTATACCAAAATGGTTAATTACCAATTATTATGCTCTATCAATTGAGCGTGTATGCTCGTTTGCCGGTTATCACATACCTACAGCTCTTTAAAATTCGTTCAACTATAATAGCTTCATTTATAACAAAATATGTATTGTTTTATACATTATAGCAATACATTTATCACTAATGGAAAGTAACGAAAAATAAAAGACACTGACTATTAATATCATATTATTATAATAGGTCGAGGTTGGATGATTAATCATCATACAGGTCTGGTGTAGAGTCATATTTAGTAATAAGAGATTTTTAACAACTATTACGTACTTTAGAATGCACCTAGTTACCAAAACCTAGGTACAAAAGGGTAAATATAAACAATTACATTTCATACACTTGGATTGTAAGTTTTGGCTCCTACAATTGACTTGGCTCCTAAAGAGCTTGCAAGGGTATATATACTACTACACTTGCTTTTACGTAACCATGTGTAAATATATAATATATTGATGTCGTTATCTGGACTGCTCTCTTTCACTTTATTGTATCGGATCGTATCTCGGGCGCTGCATTCAGTGGAATAGTGGAAAATAAAAATATATGCAGATCCACAACAATTTATTTTTATGGGGATTGCTTATGTATATTAAAAAAAAGCAAAGCAAAAAGCAAAGCAACAACCCATAATTGTCCCACTGCTGGGCTCGGGGTCTCCTCTCACAATGTGAGGGGTACAGGCCATAGTCTACCACGCTGGCCAAGTGCGGATTGGTAGACTTCACACACCTTTGAGAACATTATGGAGAACTCTCAGGTGTGCAGGTTTCCTCACGATGTTTTCCTTCACCGAAGCAAGTGATAATTAACTTGTAATACGCACATAATATTTGAAAATCAGAGGTGCGTGCCAGGATTTGAACCCGGGCCCCCGTGTTCGGGAGACCAACGTTCTAACCACTAGGCTATCACCGCTCATGTATAGGTGAATTCATAGATAACACTGATGCATATACTTATATCTTTAATTAATTTAATCCTATCAAATTAGGTTCTTTTTAAAAGCAGCTAAGCAATATATCCAAAAAGACGGTTCCTAACCTTTTAAGCGACATGAGGACTTCCAACACTTTGGTTGGCCACTAATCCGTCTATACATCCGCATTGGTGTAGCATGGTGGAGTATGCCCCAGACGTCCTTAATTACGAGGAGACCCGTGCCCTGCGGTCTTACGCTAATGGGTTCAAGCCAATGTTGTTTATTTTACTTTATTTTGCCTCGTTAACTAACATTGCCGAAGGACGTTAATGGTTTTATATGAATCGAGTATTTAAATTTCAAAAAGGTGAATTAGACTCATTGTATCAACTGGGTACTTCAGAACTTAAATTAAACACTGTGATTAAATGAACGAGGTTTCGCAAATTAGCCGCAGCGAAGAAAATGAGAAGTCTTTATTTAAAACTTGCATTGAGACCTAAATTAAAAGTAGACTAACTATAGAAATATCATTTGAATTTTCGATATGTCTTTTGATGTTTTTAATTAAGCCTTACAATTATGGTCTCTGGCAAAGGCGAGTCGAGTTGAAAACAATTAAAGTTATTAACTATTCACGTCTTACGACATGCTTTGTTACTTGAGGCTGACTTTTATATTTTCTAGAGTAGCCCAGCCACAATTCTTAGGGAACTGCCACATTGTAAGGAAAGTCATCAATCAAGCCACGCACGAAAGGGTATAAAAAGCACGGACGTTCTTTGCTCCAATTATTGTAATAGTAACTTTTGTATGTGGACTCAAGCTCCGTGAAATCTATTACGAAGTTTTCTTTCCATTACGCTATAGTTGAGGATTCTTTTTATTGTATTGTAAGAAGAAAGGGCGAACTTCTCATTATATTTTCTGATAGTTACCCGTAATTTTTGAAGTGGAAATTATATCTTAGATGCAGCACAGATCAAGAATAATATTGTGATTTAAAATACACAGTAAAATTAAAGTTAAAATACACACTTTTGTACAAATGTATTATACATTTCGTGGCGGCAGACGATCTCTTCTTAAGGTTTGATATAAAACAAACTTATTTTTACATTATTTTACATAACTTAGATTCTCGTCTTTAGTTTAATGTCAGTTATTAACAGGTTGGCCTTTTAAAACTCGAGAAACATTTTGAAAGTAGCAAGCTATATCTAGGTTGACGAGTTGAATAGCTAATGTATTTTGACATCTTACCAGAGTTGCTAAAATACGTATGCAGTGTAGATTACTCAAAAAATTCGTTAAGCAATTACACAAAAGTTCATTAATAACCATACATTACGAAATCCACTCTTTCCCAACCGAAGTTTCTGAGGTGTGCGTTGAATTTATTAACGTTAAGAATACAGAGGTTCTACGTAGTGTGTTCGAGCAACATGAATGGACTACGACATTATACGTGTGCCGTATCTTATGGGAATGTGATAGGAATACATTATAATCATTACAAAGCTTTTGTTTATAACGGATCCCTTTATGTACATTGTAATAATGTGATAGAAATGTGTATACTATCATTTGATTCGATGGTGTCGTGAAACCATCGTGTTTGTGGGTTTTAGATTTGTTGGAAGGAGATCTTGACCTAGCAGGCCTATTATTAGGTCCCTTATGATTTGTGAAGATAAATAGCTGATGAATCTATAATATGAAAAACGTAAATGAACTTATCAAGAAAATGTTTACTTTATGTTATAACTAGTAACCCGCTTTCGCTTCGGTGTTCGTATAGATTCCTACTAAAATATAGCCCATGTCACTCAGAAACAATAGATTTTTGAAATAGATCCATTATTTTTTGAGTTAATAAAAGCATTGCGAAGAACTCGTTGAAAGCCTTGGAAGACTTGATTTAATAGGTCTCAGGTAGCTTTGAGGATAAACTAATTTCAACGAATCATTTTCTCCTCAGTTCGAAATAAATGGTATGACTCAAACGGCATGTCCGGTTTTTACAGAATAATCAAGGAGCATTTACCGGACGACTATACGATTGTAATGGACGATGAAAGTAAAAACATTATCCTCGGCGTAAATGATGGATCTCGTGCCATTTGCTAAATTCGACATGATGTCCTTTTCGGAAACGAATATTTTTTTCTTAACACATCCATAAAATTACAGGCTAGGCGGCATCATTAAGCTGCCGTTTATTTTTTGTTGACGAACGAATGACCATTCTATATTATCAATGAGTTTAGTTATTTAGTTACATGAATCTAACAGTGATGGCTTGGAATTCTAATTAAAGCAGAATTTAAAGATGTATTGCAATAAATACTCGTATGCTTACAACAAAAAATACACATAATTGCTTGTATTATCTCTCTGCAAATTATTGCGAAAATATGAATATATAACTTACTATATGAATATATAATGTACTTTTATGAATATATAATTTTAAATATTCTCTTCATTAGTATATATTTGTGTGGTAACAACAAGTGGAGCTTCGTGCTCGAAGCTGTTGCTACAGCTAGTATTCATATGTAGCAAAATACGTCAGTGAAAGCAAACAAAACGTACGACCTCAATTTTTTATTTAACTTTTTAAAGAGACTTATATGTAATATAGAACGTTGCGGTACTCGGTTTTATTATAGGTACATAATATGATTATCATTTAATCTAATTATGATTTAATCTTATAAGGAATTCATTAGTACCACGGGAAACATTGCAATTATTTGCAATATTTTCATATGATTAGGGTCCGCTCACTAAAAAATTACCGTAAATGCCTGCAAAAACCTTTATTGAAGGTACGAGTAGATAGTAGTAGTATAGTAGATCATCTTCATTAAACATAACTTAGCTAAATGCACATGTTTTATTCGGAGAACTCCCTACACCTGTTTCTGTGCTTAATAATTGTTGCCTTTCAATTTGCAGAACATGATTGCATTTTAGATGTTCTAAATTAGTCTTTAGCGTTGTAAATCTAAATAGACGACGAGGATTGTTACACGTCTGTTTTATTATGAGCTACAGCGATCTTATGTACCAGATCAATGTACGGCAGAGTTAAGTTGCCCTCATATAATTTCCACATACTGCCATTTTAGAGGTGATCAAAAAATGTGGTGGATAAAAGACAAAAGATTACCCAGTCCGATAACGGCGAGCCTTTCTCGAGGCAGTCTCGGGGGCCCGGACCATTTGTTACACAGGGCCTCACAACCATTACTCAACGTGCTGATTCTTTTTCATAGGATAACTGCAATGTCGCCATCAGTCAAGACTACTTTTTGTCTGGCCGTTTTCTTTGTCAATTCATCTATCGTATCACGATTGAAAAATTCTTCACATTTTTTTTGGTTATTCTGTTTTAATGTACTTGAAATTATGGTCTCATAATGTATTCTGTCGGGATCTTCTTCTGAGGACAAACATGATATAGTCTTGTTGTCAATTAATTGAATTGAAATTGAAAAGAATTATAGTTAAGAAAGTTTTGTTAAATTATCATGCAAATATGTGGTGGTATAAGACTTGTAATAAATTAAAGAGTAATTAAAGTTTCGAGCTTCGAAGACTGTATAAAAAGCGGCCGACCTCGTATTATTAGGATGCTAGCGATCATCTAAGCAGCACGCGTACGAATCCAACTAAATCCCGTCCGAAAGCAAATAATTTTAGCACTTCAGGTAAGGGATAAGCAAAATTACCATCAAGTGAATGTTGAATGAATACCTTGGACCCCGAGCTTATCGACGACATACAGGGTAATTCCGTAATGAGCCTTTAAAAAATTAAGGCTTGAAGGATCCCCGGCTTTGTTGAGAAGGTACGCGAGAAAAAAAATCCGTCAAATACTTCTATGAAACGATTTTTTTTAACATCGAAGAAAGTTACAAAAAGCAAAGTGGTAAAATGTATGTGGGCATTATTCTGCATCAATCATGGTTTGACTTGGAGTCTCATTTTCGAGCTTACCTGTGATGTTTCTCTGTGAAAAAGGATTGAAAATCAGTGTTTTGAGTATCAAAATACTGTCCTTACAAAGGCTGTACAACCTTTTCTTCAAACAATTATCGAAAATCCACAATAAGTATTCCAACAAGATTCAGCGTCAGCTCATCGGTAAGCAGGACATAAAACTGGCTGATGGTCCATAAAATTGACTTTATCACGCAAGACGAGTGGCCCTCTTACAGCACAGACTTACATCCGTTGGATACAAAATATGGCAACAGTTGGAGCAGAAAGCTTGGCCTAAATCTCACCAGAATTTGGAGTTTCTCAAAGCATCCTTGATTAAAGCAGTAGCTGATATAGACACAAACCTCGTGAGTGCTACGATTCACGACTAGCCTAGGAAATTGAGGACCTGTATTCAAAATCAGGGATAGCATTTTGAATAACCTAAATAAAGTTTTAATTTACATTTAACTATCTTTGTTTTTATATAACTAATTTACAGATATATTAACTGCTTTAAAAGGGTTTAATTTGAAAGGCACAAATCCGAAGGTGGTCTAATACCACTAAAACAATGCATTAGGCACATTCGGTCCATTTGAAGATAATAAGCGAAGATGGCGCTTAATATGTCAACACAAAAACACTGATCTGTCAATGTCATAATTTTTTTAGCGTAGTGGAACACGCCGGGTATCTACTACTTTGTTATATCTTATAATAATATGTAAAATTTATTAGTATTGGCACGCTTAATTAGCTTAGATTCATAGCGCAAGGCTTAGCAACAATGTCTTCGCTTATTGATTACCGTGTCGGTAATTCACGTATGAGTAAACTGGACTTCAGGTGAAACCTACAGCTAAATGAAGCTCAGCACTACAGATAGGGTTCGAAGTATCGGCCTCTGGTATCGATACCGAGTACTCGTGTGGTATCGAAGGGTATGGTATCGATACCAAAAAAGTATCGGTCCTGAAGTATCGATACTACTCAGTATCGAGTATCGAGTACTCGCGAGGATCACAGTCAGATCACAGCTAAAAAAAAAAAGGTCGTCGACAGTGAATTTCTTTAGTCCGAGCGCTAAAACGGGCCGCAGTTGATCTTTTTCCATATGAAAATACTGAAAAGTACTCAGTATTTTAAAAGTACTCGATACCAACGTTTCATATGAGTACTTGCGAGTAATTACCAGGTACGAGTATCGAGTACTCAGTATCGAGTATCGCGATCAAAAGTATCGATACCTACTCAGTATCGAAAGTATCGTTCGATCCCCAACTACAGACGAACTGTTCTTGTATCAGCATGTGTGCACTGTGCAACACATGGTTAAAAATGTAAGGTGACAAAAAAGAATTATACATAAAATATGGATAAATTTTGGCTTCTATATCTTTCGAAAAATGTGTATTGTGATTTGTGACTAAATTGAATGTCAAAGGAATCAGCATTGGAAAATCAATAATCTAAAGAGACAAATCAATTGAATTTCATGAAATTAACGCTCATGTAACTTTACTGGACAACACCTCTCATTATTATCATTGAAAATCTAAGCCGAGCTACGGCAATTACATTAAGTTAGTACGATTTTTACGATCTTCTGGACATGTTCAGTATTTTATTCATATTCTTTGAAACATAATCTTGGCATATGTTTGATTCGAGCGAAATCGCACGTGAATAGCTTGCGAATAGCAATTTATGTCGCGTTTGCTACGTTTCTGAACTAAACAGCACACTCTTTTTATATTTAATAATAAAATAATAGATTTTCATCAAACTTTTTCTAAGAAATATGTGCTATCAGTGACATGTTTTATTCTCGTGTCCCGGTTAACCTAATCTCGGATAGCGTTATTCGTTTCGAGCACCATTCGTGTTCTGCTTGAAAACAAGAGTCGCATTTTATGTCGCACGTGAACAGCTTGCTGATAGCATAGCTCACCAGCGTAATGTTGAATGTACACACGCGCACAGGAAAATTGTACATTATATTCATACTAGGTTTACTTTATACTCGTACTAAAACAGTTGTACTTTTCTATGTATGTATGTTATTTGTAACTTTACTGTTGTAAAATTTCGGTTTTTTTATTTGATGTTTTCGAATTTTCTTTAGCCCATAAATGAATTATTTATTGTTACATTAAAACCTAAATGTGTTTAACTTAGATACAAAAGAAGAAATAAATTAATGAATATGCATTTATAAATCGTTTTATATTACTTTTAAGTGATATAAAAGGAAACATGACCAACCGAGCTAAGGTAGCCGCCACAAAACTGCAGTCCTATTAAAAGTCGGTCATAGTATGACCTACTTTTGACGACTAACAATGAGTAATGAAAAAAGAAAAAATATTTAATTTTATTCTTAGTCTTATAATAATTAGTTCTTAGCTCTTAAGATTCCATTCCATTCTAATAATCCTTATTTACGGAGTTATCTCGTTTATTCGTACCGGTGTGGCGGAACGTGAATGGCGTTCCGATGGCACAGTTCAGAGTGAAGATGGCACGGGTTGCATCACGGTTTGCATAACGCGTTGCCAACCTACTGAATGTCAACGCGAGGTCGTGCGGTCGCCGTACCACGGTACCGAGTTTGACACATTACGCCTTTCATTAGCAGGTTATGGTTTCGACATTTTCGACAGTTATTGTCTGTTGCTTATGGGCATCAGCAAACGTGTAGGATAAGCATAGGCGATTCGCATTTTTGCGATTGCATCGATGCCTAATGCGTTGTAGGGGCCTAGCAAACATGCTAGTTTAAATATGCATACGATGCCGCGTGCAATACGGCAAACGAGCTGACGATCTACCTAATGATAAGTGGCTATCGTCGCCCATGGACATCAGCAACACCAAAGGCATCACTGATGCGTTGAAGGCCAAGATAGAGAGAAGAAAAAGAAAGAAAGAACTGTATCTCAAGCCCCCAGCCGGAATACGACGAGTTGTTTGGCGGCTGACTCATGCTCAATGGTGGTAGCTATCCAGGCGAACCCCATGGAGAAATATTAATGGTAATAATGGTATTGATTAACAATTAAAATCAATACTACCAATATAATCCCTCGAGGGGGCTCTACCACCAGCGGGCCGGATTTAGTCGCCTCTTACGATAACCATCCGGCGTGGGATTGGGGTTAGTATTCTAAGCCGCCCCAATACAGCTAGAAAATTTGTCACTGCCTTCAGATTAAGTATATTCTCGTTTCCCTTTCCTTTTCTTGTATTCCAGGGGTTGTCTTGTTGTCCGATCTCTACACGATTTTGTGATAAGGACATTTCTTGTTATCACGGAGGGATAATATGTTACTTTACATTGTTATCCTAACATTGTTACTTTCTGCCTTCTGGTCCTGTTCTGTATACAAATTATTTTATGAATCAGAACTGTTAATCTGGGAAGTGAATTGACTGATTCATATTGAGATAACTAGTTCACAAAAAGTTATCAGCGAGCCAGTCATTTCATGTTCCGCAATAAAAACTTTTGTTTTAAAAAATCAAACGTATGCACTCAGCTTTATCTCTAAAGGAATTGCAAAGCCCTTGATAACATTATACACGCACCCTATGATTCAAAAGGGCTATATTGGTTACACTTTCTTGTCCTTTCTTTTATAACGTCTACCGACTAAGCATATTTTTAGGTCACTAAATCTTGGCTCAAGTCTTAGTAAAATATCGATGAACAATCGTGGAGTGATGTAGGGTGAATCACGAAGTAACTGACTCACAGACGGCGCTAACTGATGTTCTTAGAATAGCAAATAGCCTTGACGATCAGAAGTAGATTTAACTATAGCAATTTTATGGTTCTTATGTATTACCTGTAGAAACAGCGCAACATCCTGCTTAATTCATGCCATCATCTTATTAACATATCAGAGCAAGAAGCAAAATCTTGTTTACATTTTTAGGGTTCCGAACAAAAATCGGAACCCTTATAGTGTCGCAATGTCCGTCCGCCCGTCCATCCGTCCGTCTGTCCGCAGCATAGCGCCTAGGCTCTTAGTGCTAGAAAGCTGTAATTTGGTATGAATGTACCTACCTACATATTTATTAAAACTCCAAAATCATAGAATAATATATTCATGTTGGGTATGATTTTTTTATCATCGCGTACCCCATGGTGTGGGGTATCGTTGAAAAGGTCTTTCAAAAATATTTAATACAGCAGCCCGTTTGCGAAATAGTTGGCTTAAAGTGCTTAGAGTCAAGTGTCCCCCCACCTGCCGGCTAAACGGTTGGAGATGGACCAGTGAAAAATACAAAAAATAGGTTATATTATGATGAATTTACAAGGAAAACTATCATGACTTAAGTAGTTTATGAGTAATCTATAAACTTGCGCGTAGCCTGACATACACTTGGCCGGTTTTTTGTTAGTCTTTTTCAACGTCGCCTATTGAAAAAACCTCTACTGAAAAACATAATCTGCTCATAATTATGGCAGGCAAACTACAAATCTAAGGAATGTGTCAAAATAATTAAACAGAAATAGAAAAGTTTTAAACCCACATGTTCAAATTCTATCATGGTGACGTGTTCTTTTGCGCTCACATTAATGACTTGGTAAATAAAGAATATGAGTATGAAAGTCCCTTCTAAAGATGGCTTTCAATTACTAAAAATAAACCAGTGCAATACATATCTATATTCATATTTCAACTGTAAACTGTAAATCTTAAAGGAATGAGCTTTTAATTTACGACCCGTTCGTATTCAGTCTGTTGAAAAATTTAATGATATGTCTCCGCAGTGAAGATAATTTATTTTAATAGCTGTATGGCTTCCCCCACCTATTATATGTGTGTCACAAACAAACTCTGGGTCCTAGCCGTTTCGTTGTTAAATGTGTGAATATGAGGCTCAATCGGTATCGGCTCTCACTGGGATGGAGAGCGTCAGTCGTGCGGGACGATGCTGTCGAATAAAGATAAATGGGTTCGTGAATGCGGGTTAGAACGCCTAGAGGATCGGGGCGCGGGGGTACGGGGCTAATTGGCTGTCAACGATGAGTTCGGTTTTACGAGAACTTCGAACCCATACAGAAGGGCACGCGCTGCGCGCTGGACTGATGTCGGGGACGACTTCTACTGACATGTCGTCGATAAAAACGGACAAAACAATGCTTGATTGGCCATCGATGCCCTTCATTTGTCTATAGCTAGGATATATACCACATACATATATATGATAGGCTATTGTAACAAGTCTTATTAGAGGTTTTCTTGAGAAAAGCTTCTGCTTAATAATAAGTTTTTATATGTGTGAGATACACGCAACATGAACCAGTAAATAGAATATAAATTAGGTTTATGTGTATGTTACTAGATATACAAGTCTGAAACAGTTTCAAAGCGACAGGTAGGCGGTGAATGGCAAGATGAATATATGAGAGAAAGAGGTACAGTGTTACGAGTTCGTCTCACGGTCAAGTCAGGTGCGAGTGGGCTTCATTAGCATCACGCGCTCATTAACGGGACGACCCAATCAGCGGATACTTGTATAACTTGTTTTGAAACTTATGTGCTTGTTGTTTTGTTCACGTCTCTACGTTTCCTATGTTCTCTATGTTTTGATGAAGCTAAAATGGTCGTTTATAAACCGGTTGAGCTAAATTGTACCTTACTGTTTGTGTATGCTGGAAAAGCGGAGATGCAGATACTATAGCTTTTATCGGTAGCAAGTTAGTAACAGATTGGAAGTTTTACAGTGGTACTGCGCCCACTGTATGGAAAATTATCCAAACTGTTACAAAGTTAATTAAAGTTCCATTTTTACGGAATATTATAACTAGACTAAGTATTACGGTAATTATTTCAAGTGGAATATCCTTAACTTTTAACATTGTATTAAATAAAATAGGTATTTAAAGCATAGATGATACGGTAACCTCAACCTTATTTCAAGTGCCTATTTCGGTGATGAAAAAATGTAATAATAGACCTTTAAAAGTATCATTATAGTTCAAGATATCGTTATAACTTGAAGGTTATCTCTTCAAATCATGCGATGTCAATTATAGATAGATTCAACGGTAATAATATTAAGGGCCGGAAGATAATAACACTTTTTGTGAACAGTTTTTATTACTTTACAATTATTGTAACTAATACAATTCAAGGCGTTACGATTCCATCGTCCATGATTCGCATCAATAACTAAATAGAACGACAAAATATTATTGAGTGAGTTTCAACGCTACAGAGATTTATAAATTAATCTGTACCGTTAACTGAGGCGACAATAAAGAAGTGTAACAATATAAACACAGCCAGTTTCAACAATTTGAAACGATGTAGGAGATACATTGATTTAATATCCCAAGGTAACTTCTCCAGTTCTCTACCTGGTTTGTTGCATGTGGACCGACTATAGAGAGCAACTGGTTGGTCTACGGGACAAAAAACATGCTCGTGGACCCTAGCTCTGATGCACCCTACTGAACACCCAACCTGGCTATTTGGCAAGGTTTCTCCTGCTCAAGATCTGGCTAGCTAGACCGGCCTCCTTCTAAGATCGACCGTTAAAATATATCGTACGCTCAGTGGAAAAAAGGCATAAGATGAAAATTTACAGGAGAGAAAAAAACATTAAAAAAATTGAGCACATGCAGCTTTTGTCCCTCATTCCAATCACATTAATAACCAAAATTCAACGTAAGACGACTTATGCTTTTTTCCACTGAGGGTGCGATATTTTCACATGTACCTATCGGTCACAGTGTCGGGTGGTAGAAATATTTCGGGTCCCGCTCTTGTATCCTTGACATTGGCAATACCTTTGGTATTACTCATGTCCATGGACGTTGGTCATTTACCATTTACCATTTGCCTGCTTGTTGATTATATAAAAAAAAACGGAAAACGAATGTTACACACAATAGGCGTATACGAACATTAATGTAATTTCATTTGGGCGAAACAAACTAAAAGGCGCTAATAAATCTGAGATGCGCACTGAAGAGCCCGTCGGGATAATGAACTAATCACATTAGTTGCCACGCGAGATACAAATGGAAAACAAACAGCTAGATTCACTGTGCGTTATGTTGTAACAATTTTTCCCGACATAGCTCTGACAAAGGGCATGTGTAACCTCTGCTCTTTTATGAATTTCTGGTAGTTTTTGTTCTGTGATGCATAGTACACTCGAGTATTTTAAATTTAATTTTCAAACAAACTTGTTATTTTTTTCACAATTTGACTGTCCATATGAGTTATGAAATGTATATGGCAATGACGAGGAAAAATTAATAATAAAGTCGGGCGCCTAACTTACATTGAATATTCAGTAAAATATTTAAAGAAATATATTTTTTATCTACCACCTAATTTATTATAAAAAGTTATAGGCTTTTGACTGACGCTACTAAGTAGGTACCAACGCATAACAAGAGATTTTTATTTTATGGATAAGACCACTTTACAATGTTGCTATATAACATATCTCATAGCAACAATTTACAACCATAGATGTTGTAGACTTGTAGCCCATTAAAGTGTAACCATAATAATATTCTCCATCCACTATTCTCTTGCATAGTAATAAACGTGGCTGATAGTTATTCTTCCCGAGGTTGAGGCCACAATATGCGGAAGTTAGATGTTATAAAATAGGGTGCAAAACCTGAATATTCATTGACATTTGCGGCTAGACTCCGTGCAGCGTGCTAACCGCACATCTTGTGAAAAACATTGGACGTGAAAATTATACTTCGTAAGTACTACATTTTACGTCGAATAAAGACAATTGACTTGTAATACCTACATATCTAACTATCACGGATATGTTAGTAAGATATAAGTAACGAGTGACAGTCGATAACTTCTTCGATCAATTATAGTCCAATAATAGGTGGAGTATAGATCGATGATTTTATTACTTCGGAATCCTATATTGCGCGTGATCTGACAAGCACTTGCCCGGTTTTTTCTAATTCATTCCCAAACATACATACGTTTCTCATCGAGATTATTTCGCAGTTTCTTCTCTTTTACAACAAGTATAACTACATGGTAAATATTATTATATCCTTTCAGAAATAATAGTAAGACATGCACAAGTGTGTAAAAATAATGACATCTCATTAAAGAGATATTTTTTGATTTTGTTTCCTCCGCTTGTTACTCAGAGAATATAAATGTGTGCCGTGCCGTGTGTGGGTGGAAGCGTGAAAATATAATATAATATTTAAAAGGGCATGACATAATTAAATATAATATAATATGAAAACGTTTCTTCTCATTTTTAAACATGTCTGACAAATTCTCACTGAGAGTCCATATTGTCCAAGTATTCACTCAATTACAAAAAAACACTGCCCATAATGTATGTCAAGTCGTTACAACCAGGTAACAAGTGATATTTAAAAATCTAAATGCCACGGTTTTCATGTTTTGACGATGTTTTATACTAATTTGTATTTAATATCAAGATATAACTGTTATAATTATAAAAGTAAATAAGAGACAACGTAAAAATGTTCGTAAAAAATCCTTAATTGTTTACAAAGTTATTGGTAAACCAAAAGAGTGTGTTGCGTGCAATTGCTTAATTCTATTGAAACTGTTCTCTGATTCAATAAAATTTCAAGTGATAGTAACAATCGATGAATACGGACTATTTAGATGATATCATTACCATCAAAATATTATATTAAACAATCGTTCGACATCAGACTTCAATACGACATGGTCAGATATTATGATATCGGCGACTTTTAATGTTATACATATTTTTCTTTTTATTCCTCGATACTATTATTTCTAAGAAATGCTTTGAATACTAACGTGTATGAATAAATTATTTTAATGGTTCACTTTTTTGTAGAACCAGTTCGTGGATTGGTTTTTTGTAATCAATTTAAGATTTGGAGTGGAGTCGTGATTTGAGCGCGTGATGTGGAGAGACTTCCGCGGTTGATGCTATGAGTATCAAATACCGACATTAGATACACTTACATTCAGATTCACGAAACAGATGAGTTATTTTTGCCCATAAAGAAGTCTACCCGCTGCGATAAACTTCTTCGACGCTCCGAAAATGTTTTCGTTTATGTGGGTGGGTAACTGTGCTGGCGATGTCTTCGTAGAATATTTTCGTCTTATTGTATTGAGAGTAAAGTTATCTTTGTGAATAATAGATATGCGTACCTTTTTTATATAGGAGTACTTTATTGTATCGGGAATTCCAGTTTGGTGCGTGTACCGTAGGTACAACACTATCTGTACACTATAATAGATCAGATATTTTTGATTTTTATTTGGGTGAAATGACGCATAAGATTACTAATAAAGACCTAAAATAGATTATGGTATTATTGAATAAAATAAGAAGAAGGAAAATAAGAAGTTGTGAATTGTTTATTATGGTAATAATCGAAAGTGACGTTGATATTAATAATACTTTATAATTGCATATTATTTTATATTTCACATAATCTGCAGCTTTATGTGAAATATAAAATAATAATTTGAAATATAAAAATATAAAATTTTTTTTTAGATGATTATGTTACAAGTATTTGGTTAAAAAACAAGGCATGCAGCTTAATTTTCTTGCGACGTTTTCCTTATTCTTAGACATGCGAGAACGTCTTTTGTACTAATTTAAACCAGGAAGAACGCTTGCTTCCTTCACTGTAATGTCTGTTAAACTCCCACAACAAAAATTACCCGTGAATAAAACTTAACTATCTACAATTTACATACATAAGCCTACAGAAATTATTTCTGTAATTAAATTGCTTTTGGTTTGCAACAACATTCATAACAGCACGATGACATAATAGTTGATAACAGTAACTTCGTGACAAAGTTCGTGGAGGTCCCGTTAGGTTTAAACTTCAGAATTGCTTTAACGCCCCAACTCAGAGTCACTAACGGTTACTTAAATCACTCCTTAGTACAGAATTTGTATGGTGATTTTTTACTAAGGAGCGATTTAAGTAACCGTTAGTGACTCTGAGTTGGGGCGTTTGTGTAGTAAGATAAAACATTTTTAGGGTTCCGAAGTCAAAAAGGAATCATTATAATTTCGTCATGTCCGTTCGCAGCATTATGCTATCTGCGTTTTTTAAATTTTTAATAAAATTCATAAAAGTGGATAACATTTATTAGTATTTTGTTTATAAGTTGTGATAGAAAAGGTTTCATTTTAATACTTTAATAGTTATTGAATTCCGAGGCTTAGCCTTAATCATGAAACAAAAAATTTCATTATAATTCAACGCTCACAAGAAGGATGACAAAAAATATTATTCCGCTACATTTTATCTAGTTTTGTATTTTTATTAATGTAATACCCTTTGCCATAAAACACGACCCCAGGCGTTGACGAGGGATGAATTTGGTCTTTCGCGTAATTCCCTGAAGGCAGGCGCCGGTCTAAAATCTTGAATTATGTTCCTGTAAGCGAATTACTAAGGTAGAGCTGTAGATGAGATATGATTTGCTTTAGGACCGGACAAGGGTCAGCTTTATGGAATAGATATGGAGATAAGTAATTTATTTGCCAATGATTTTTGATGGGACTTATTTTATAGATTTTTAAATTTTTGGTGATTGACGTCGCTGACAATTTACGCTTTTTACTTTAATTTTTATTTATTTATGTTTATTCTATCGTGATAGAGAAAAAGACGATGTTTTGTTTTTCAATGCTTTGACAAATTTTTGTTACTTACCTATATATAAGCCATTTCAAAAAAATATCACAGTAATTTTTCCCTTAGGGGGTACTTATTAAGCTTAACTACCTAATTATTAAGATAAATGTTCTCTACGCGTCACTTCTTTGTTGAACAAAAATACTTGTTGTATGTATTGTAATTGAAATACTTATTATAATTGATATTAATTATGTATTAGGTTTAAACAATGTGATAGATATATACGTAATATCATAAAACAATACACCAGCCAGACCAGCTATTCTATATAAATAACTGAATTACATGCTTTTCCGGTAACACAGACATTCCTTGCCCAGATAGGCCGATACAAAATTATGTTATAAAGTTAACAGTCAACAATATCAAGATTAATTATTAAGAGAATGTATGGTAAACGTATTTACTTGTTGACAAACAACATTAAGGGTTTTAAAAATAAATAATATAATTTCCACCTGTTGCGAGCAGAGCGGCCTTATGGATTCGCAATGTTAACTGGCTTTAAGAATGGAGCGAGCACCTTGATTTCATTAAGGCATGTAAATTAATACCGTAGTATGGCAGAAGCCGTTTATTAAAATTAAACTCGGTCTGGCAGGAACTAGGGAGATTAATGATCCCTTGAACACGAAGTTATGTAAAGCGCAAATGGAGTGGGGCTCGGCACATCTTGGCGCGCTTCCAAAATCACTTGTCTCCCTTTATTTCGCCTGCGCAACTTATCCGGAGTAATGTTAAACACGTATGCACTTGATCTAACTAACCGATAAAGCCACGATCTGGCCAAAATAACTTTCGCAGCACATCTGATGTTAGTGTATAGTGTGTGTGTGCCATAAGGCAATTATACTATTAATCCATTTTCATTTCCATGCGTTTCTAATACGCAAGTTGCCTTTGACATCGATACGTGAAAGATTATATTAAACCGCCTTCTCTGACTTTTCTATTGTCAAATAAACGAACATTAAGTAGTAATATTAGCCCCATGCAGACACAAACAAGAACCATACCTGAAAACATCCGAAAACGTCTATAAAATAATTTTGCTCTTAAGAACATGGGAAAGGGTCTAAATTCGTTTGCTTCTATATCGTTATTGGATAATTACCTATGGGTACAATGGCTCGCAAGCCCACACATTTTCATCCCACGTCATTTCTCAGCCGGCACCGTGCGGCATCATCAGTTGCTGCGTAATTAAAGGCATATCTCATATTTTTTCTCCTACGAATGAAAAAAACGTGAACGTAACAAAACATTTTCGTGTGGGCAAAGGTCCGACGTGCAATTCACAATACACTTGTTCGAAGTCAAGACGGTTGATTCACAAGGCTCAAGTTATATTGTTCCCAGAGGAACGAAGCAAATAGGAAACAAGCAGAAACAATAAAAATAGTTCCAAGCATCCGTCGGCGGGGACAAATTCCGGCCAAATTACGTGAGGAAATTAGACATTCCGGGACATTTCTGCTGGAATAATTGAGATCCCGCAGCCGCTCGTTTGTTGAACTAAAAATGCGATTCCGAACACGCTCGCACCACTCCCTTACTTTATGTTAAACTCTATTGAGCATGAGCCGTTATAGCAATATTACCTGTATCGTAAAAATAGGTCCATAGGCAACTATTATTGACATTATTCCCTTGATTACTTTATGCACACATAGCTACTACAAGATTCAATACCTCTGGTTAGACTTAGATCATGTTAATCGATTTAATAAGACAATAATTCTTTATAATCTGCCTAAATAAGACACTTTGTTAGTCCAATCAAGTAAACTCATATACCTAACAATGTTTTTTATTATTACTTTCTTACTTCAACAACGTATCGATCTTTATAATATACCGATCCTAGTAAATCTGAGCGTTTCGCATTGGAAAAGAGACGATTATTTTGAGCCGTTGAGCCGTCCTCTCCCGACCATAATTCATGATTTTTCCGCCTTTAGTGAAGCATGTCCGGACCCTACCCACGCATGATCAGCCATAATGAAAACTATCTCACAGTGACGGAAAGGAAGAAAGAAAATAGTAGTGTTGCCAGTCTATAAAATAGAATATTGTAATCTTCTAGCAAGTTAAATATGATTTGCGTTGAATATTTAGCTGTGTTCAGCTTAAAACAAAAAAGCAGACATGGCAGGATTCATGTCTCAGAAATGAAATTTAAGGAAATCAGAAACTACTAACTGTACCTACTCATTGAAAGCTCTTAGATTATAGACTTACATTTTGTTAAAGTAACAGAACTAACACAACCAACAAATTGGGAAAAAATAATCATATTTACAATAAAGGCCAAATAAATAATAATAATACATATTCACATTATTTTGATGATACTCGGCTCGCAACACTGGTTTTCGCGGCTTGCACATCAAATAACAATGTACTAGATCCTTAGGAAGTCGCAAAAGCCGCGTCGACAATTTGTCCGGACTTTAGTCAAGTGGATATTTCCGCCATTTTCTCCGCGAGCTGAGCGAATATTGTAATCCTGGCTTCTAAAAATAGGATTATGAAGGGCCGGAAATCGCGGAAACTGGAAATAGACCACGCTGTCATACATATTAAAATGTTGTTAATTTCCCTACTAATTCATATTATTAGGAATTTTCTTGGCAAATTTCATACAAATTCTTTCTGTAATAGCTCATGAAATATCTACGAAATTTAATGTACCTAAGGTGCTCCATTTGAAGATACAAATTAATAGAATGCCTCTGGCCGTGTTCTTTAGCCAGAGGTAATTTGTTCAGAACGCAGGTGCGTATTACGCTTTCCTATCTTCAACGTTCGAGAGAGAGTAATGATAGCCCATTGTCAGGGTCGGAATAACACAAGCTTGAAATGGCCGGTGTTTTGTAGCTTTTGTATAAAACCATAGGTGTGGTGTATTTCAACTCCTTATAAACTGTTGTTTTAGTTTGGTGTGAATAAGAATTTCTGGTTTCCACAGACGTCAGTTTTAAAAATAAGCTTAAAAATAGTTAAGAAGCAATATTAAAGTTCAAAATAATACTTATTAAAACTATTATTTTTATTATCCATTTAATTATACAAACCAATTATAATTATTATAATAACAACATTGCATAGATTCTTCAAACTCAGAAATTTTGTGCAGCGATGAAAGAATGTTTTGGTATATCCGGAAATCAGAAAGCAGTTTGTGCCGGCCGCAGCAATGCAATGCGTGATTTAGCCGGCCGCTGGGAAATACACCGAGCGTCGTTTGATGGTGATGCGGGTAATACCTCCATACTCCATTGTGCTTATCTTACTATTGAACTATTACTCGCGAAACCGAAATCTGTACTGTAGCTACAAAATAATCTGTAAAGGAATTAAAGGATAGAAAGTTGTGGACTAATGACATCATTGGTCCTACTTAGTAGCAGTTCCAGACATTCAAATGAATGTTTTCGTCAAATTTTCAACTGAGTTTTGACAACTAAGGGAACACTTGTATTCATAAATAAATGTAACTATGATTATTTAAGTGTATTTGTATAAATATTTAATACTATGTAATTACAACTGAATCAAGACTAAGTTTGCCTAACCATACTTTACATTTTCATTCGGTATCTTAATAAACTCTTACATATTATCTCTCTTGCTAGTTACTCTAGCAAGCGAGTGATGATTCGATTCCCGGCTTGGGCAGACATTTATTAGAAATTGGTGTTGGATAGATTTGGCGAAAGTTAGAAGTGAATGAAACCCTCGCAAAGCGTTACATGGTAAGTCAATACTGTTCACGTTCACAGTAATGCCTTAATTCTGTTAATCCGCATTGCATTCGCTCGATGTCTGTTCGGCTAGTCTCCTCAATCCTAGTACTTGAAGCTATCAGACACGGCTATACAAGATGAACCTACATATATTATTGACGAGGTACAATGTTCATAGAAACTAACATCATGTTCATGAACTCGTTGGAATTGTTGTGAGACGATTTATCGACTTCTTAAATATATGTAGCAGCGCTTGTACTCCAAAACTATTAATCTTAAAAAAAATAAGTGTAGGAAGTTTTCTGAAGTTTGTTTGAAAGGTGTTTTTATTGTAAAATTAATAGGAAAGGAGATATTGTCGAAAAACTGCTATTAGGTGTCAGCTATCCAATATGGTGCGCGAGCGGAAAAGATATGAGGTGGCAAAGTTGAAATTCGGAAAAAGACAATCAAAATCTATAAAAATACCAATTTTCAAAACTCCCGGAAAACTCTCCATGTAAAACTACAAGATGATCAGACTAGGTATATATAAGCCATGTGTTTTGTACAATTTAGTCGACAATAATCTTTTTTGCGACTTTCTCTATTTCCAAATATTTCTCGTGTCGTACTAAAAGTGTGGAGGATCCCTTGTTAGATAGGTTATCTCTTACAGAAAATTGCTTTGCATCTCTAAGGAAATATCCACGGTAGGGAAAATCGTTCTTCGTAAGTTCGCCAAATCCCCTTGTAATAAATATATCAAATGTTAGGATGACAACAAATACTGACTTTTATTTTTGTTTCGTGTAGGATATCAACATTTATTAGGTATATAATTATATTATTCACCTTGCATAATTAGTACTCGTATTAAGGAATGTATTTTAATATTATGAAGAAACCATTTTTAACTTTTAGTCAAGTAAAATAATGTTGGTTCCCAACTTACACAATCCGTAAGAAAGACCTAAAAACAATATTTTCGAAACTGACTCATCGCAATGATTCAAATACAGATACCCTTCCCCCATTGTATTATATAATCAGAATACCAAGGGAGAGAAAACCAAGTAGATTTACGCCCCAACTCAGAGTCACTAACGGTTACTTTAATCGTTCCTTAGTAAAGAATCATCATACAAATTCTGTACTAAGGAGCGATTAAAGTAATCGTTAGTAACTCTGAGTTGGGGCGTTAGTCTTTAACTATGATTGCTCAATAGTTACGCAGTTTCATGCTTTCTTATCCTAACTCAAACAAGGTCGGAAGTTTAGCGAACTAAGAAACATTCCCTGTTATGCAGTAGTAATTTAATATTTATTATCCATTTACAAAATTGAGACAATTATTAGCGCTTTGTTACTTTACGTATAATTTACCATACTATTAAGACTAAACAAAAACATATAAAGACCCAAATTATTTAGTATCTGTCCTAGTATTATGATTACCTACTTATACCTACCTACTATAAACTAAAAATATAAACAACCTAAAATAAAAATCGTTCGCAGTATTGTGAAAGGACGCACAGGATGTTGGAAAACGTGACAAAAATGTTTTTAATAATAAATAAAAACATTTTATTTTTGGAACCTCTTGCGAAATTAGGAGTGTTTGGAATTACAAAATGGGAAGTTGTTAATACAGATATATTTATTTATATTTTTATTAGGTATGTATATCCATTTTTTAAGTAGGTTTTTGTATTAGGTTTAATGGTACAAAGATGAATCATATCCTTGAGCTAAGTGAATCAACAATTTTAAATTTATATTTTAATTTAAAAAATGTAACAGTTTTGTTTATGGCCTTTTCACATTGGTTTCGTGCGACACGATCATACTTAAAATTCTTAATAAGAAGTAAACATATCTGTTTTGTACAAAATAAATTGTCAGATATTGGACAATGGCACGCGAAATGCAAAATATTGTGTTGCTGTTAACAATTCGTTGGCATGCCATAAATACATAGCAGCCCACATCTATTTTACCTGAAACATGAACCCGACCTAATTGAGTGACTTTAAAACATGGAAATATAATTTATTTTAACTTTTCCTCTAAATACGCATTTAAAAGTTTTGTGCTACTTTTCCAACGGTAAGTACCTACCTAAATATCATAGTCATCACAGTCATCGTAAAGTTTTATTTTTGTAACGAAAAATTTTTCATTTTCTTTGCAAAAACCATTGTATTTTTAACTCTTACAATACCTAGTAACAAAAACAAAGATTGATTTAAAATACTATTAATATCTTTCATTCTTCATAGGTACATAATTATTTTTAATGGCTTAACAGATGCAGTTTATATTTACAAAACATTTATATAATTGTTCTATCAAGACGATTGTTCAGAATTATAATTATAATAAAGAATTATAGTAAAGTAAAAACTGAAATTATTACTAGATTTACGTTCCAGAGAAGTCATTATTATTTTTAAATGAGCTGGAAATCACGCTTCTTAAAAAGAACATAACGTCATTGTGATGTCAATTTCGCTAGCGGCTTTGAAAGAGTAAAGTCATCCTATTACGGTCCATTGTTAATAGACCACTTCAAGTAAGGGTACTTTTAATCGACTAGGTACGTCTACTCTTAATATTGCTTCCTTAGAGCCTCGACGCTGTACGTGATGTAATTAATAATGTTACTAGAGTATATTTATTTATATAAGTTTATATACTTCGATACTACGATATTGAGCTTTTAATAATAAGAAGCTCCACGTGGAATGACTCGCCAAGTATGACTTAAGTTTCCTCATTATTTTGTGATGGAAACAGGCGATGGATGAAAAGGCAAGTCTTGGTAAGATGATTAGGTGCAATATTAACATGGAAGATTGAATTGGACTTGAGGATGGATGAACTCTTTTGACCCTTAACACCAAGGTAACAAACACATGGTGTCAATATTACTCTAGAATTTTTTCTAAACTTACATACACGGAAATTTATTTAATGTTATAAATGCTGACGTATAGTAAATGAAAGAATCAAGACAGCTCGCGTGTGAACAGGGGTGAGGGTGCTAGTCACGCAACTGCTCATGACAGTTCTTTCCTACATATTCATAATACTAGGAAATACGAGCCAAATGTATTTCTACTTGCCTTATACAGACAACTGTTTAAATAATAAGGCGGTAATTTACAAAGTAAATACAGTTGGCTAGTTAGCCTTAGTGGCTTCAGTGACAACAACGGTAAAGAGCTAATTATCTTTATACCATGTTATTACCATTCTAACATTCTCTACATCTCTAAGATTCTCTCCGCTTTACTAATGTTATAAACAGGGTATATGAAATTGTGAGCTCTGTAACGTCTCTCTCTCTTTGACATGTGATTAATAAAAGTGACAAAACCATGGTATACAACAAATAATGTAATATTTTATTAGTGACGCGGTTATAATTAAATTGTGCCTTTGTATTTGGGTATTCGATTGTAATATAAGGTTTACAAGTAAAACAGATTAACTTTGAATTTAAATTCAAACAATTTATTATTCATTAAAACGAAATCATGGGGTGATTCAGTCCATAACATTTTAGAACAAATTGCTTTGCAGTAACGTGTTCCAGTTAATGCTCAATACAGTCTAGTTCGTTAGGGCTCCGTGCAGGGGTATTAATTATGGGGTGAAGCGGGGTAAAAGGGAAGCACGGAATAAAATGGAGAGCCCAGTGAGTCATCTATGAGTAGACGCGGCCAGACGGCGCCAGGCCGCGGGCCACTCGGTGTCTGAGCGCGCCCCGCCCTCCCCGCGATTGTAACAGAAATACTAACTCCACGTTAAAATGACTTGGTGTTGTCAAAACTCTTTTGAGCATTCGTATATTTGCGTAGCGAAATACAAGGCTTAAAATGTAAGAGTGGAGTTACTTTTACAGTATTAAATAATGACTCTACGTCGAGTCGTGATCTTTTAACAGGGGCTTGTTACAATTAATATTGTACAATTATTAGCTTTCGATCAAAATAACCGAGGCAATGAAAGTACGTAATCATCAGGATAAGTAAATAATATTGAACGTTAGAATTTTTACAGCTTTGCAGTACTCATTTGTAACGTAAATTAAAGTTGAGTTCTCTTTACAAAATCAATTGGGAATGCAAAGTTAAATGTAACGTAAATACAGGGGGAGGATTAGGTACGTCTTTGCACTTGAGCTTCAGCGTTAAGCACTCAAGCCAGCGATCCCACCTTAAGTCGGTGAATGATCCCTTTCATTTCAGCCATTTATCAAACGTACTTCTCGGTTATTTCCAAGTCCTTTGTGCTCATAAGTACTGTGACTTAAATCGACTTGTTCAAATCTCGCAACGCCTTTTTTATTTTCACAAGCGCTGACGAACATCTGATGGGCCACAAGAAATACGAGGGAAGTTGCTGGCGCATCATCAAGTCTAAAGGAGAATTGAGATCCTTTTGTGCGTATTAATAGCTCAGTAACATAATGCCAGGGAAAGCCTACTTGTGCGTGTGTGAAACGAACGAATATATGAGACGTGTGAGATAATGGAAAGCTAATGCTGAACGTGGAATCTAATACTCTAAACCATATTAATAGATGCGGGTTTTCATACAATTTGTAACTCCTCGCAGGGTCGACTTGACGAGGTTGAGTCGACTTCATTCCGAGATCGATTCTGACAGTTCTAGATATAAGCTAAATTATCCTGTAGCTCGGAGGCATTTGCACAGCATATATAAAGCGCATCTCTCGTACTGTCAACAGAATATCAATGAGTGCCACAGGTAACATGCCATTAATATGCACGATGAATAGCGTGGGAGACAGTACAGAACCTTAAGTTGCGAGTATATCAAAGTCGGAGATAAATACGAGTGAGAACCCTCAATGAAGACCGTTTTACTAGGCACAGCATATACCTATACCTAAAACTCACCATCCAGTTGGGTAAAACATCTCTCGAGTAAGATCCTAATATCACATGCGATCAAAAATATACATAATCAGAGGACTGCTACGATTTGCTCGCTGATTTTAGCAGCTAAATAATCTTGTTTAACAAATGAAAAGTTTGCTTGATAAACCAAAACATTATGAGCGTTACACAATTGTTCTATTGCTTTCGGTTCCGGTTGTTTTTCTTTGAAATAATGTAATCAAATACTGACTTCCACGGCAAAGGCACAGACACAATAGTGTAATGAAAGTGAAAATAAACGGCTTGAGCTGGAAACCAACTCAAGCGTCTTTAATTCGAATTAGCTGTCTTCCGGGTTATTTCATATCAATGGACCGTTGAACTTTTTTATTTCCACGTGTTGTCGCACTGTGTAAGACAAAGAAAGATTAAGAAAGTAAGTTTTATGCTAGAAAATGAGATGTATTTAAGCTGTTGGTATTTATTCTTTCTTATCTTTAAATTACTCTAACATTCTTGAATTTAAGAATGCAATGCTGCAATCAGCTTTGCGTTGTCCACGAAATTACTGAAGATTTGCATGTGCCAAGGAGATAGGATAGTTTTGATAGGACGTAGTACATACATACGTTAATGATACGGCATACATAAAAGGACAACAAAAATACGTGAGTTACTTTCGTGCCTGTATTTGTTAAACTGCTTAAATTAATCCTCGTGAAAATGGGAAAGGAAATTTATGTGTTGTAATTTATAGGTGGGATAATATTTGGCTACAACAACGTTGAAACAATTTATTACTTCGAATGTGTAATGAATGATACGTCTAGTATCAACAAATACTATAGGACGTAGACTTTTGGGCAAACGTCAAAATTATGACGGTGATGAAAATATTTGTACCGGATAAATAGTTGTTTCATTATAAGTATTTTCACATCAAACAGTTTATATTTTATTTTATTAACTTTGCCATCTGTTGGCAGATAAAAGTGAATGGTTTGGTATATAGCTATAATTTGAATGTTTGTGGGAGACAGTGTTATAGACGAGTGAGCATTAGTTCACTATTTATAGCTTAGCGCCGCGAAAATAAAATAAGACACACGCCGCGCTGGTACCAGTACCCGTTAAAAGTTAAATGGTATTGACCTTTATTTTATAACATTACGTCTAAACTGACTCTGGTTATGTTAAAACCATTAAAAAGTATATTTTACGGGTACACGTCAAGCCATAATTACAGTCATAATATTATTATAAAGATCACTTTACTTATGCTTTTAACAACTTTATCTTAAACATAATTTTATATGGAACAAACTTGTGTCAGATTTTGTTTATATAAATAATAGACAACTTGCACAATGGTGCATAAGTGGTTACATGGCCATCAGTATACTACCATCAGTACCATCACCAAGGACAATTTTTATCGGGTAAGCTGGGGATCCGTATTAATCCTGGCTCGCAACATTGTAACTGAAACCCGTAAAAACATTTTTTTTACACAAATAAGTTAATGCTTGACCACAATCCCACCTGATGGTAAGTGGAAATGTGGTCCAAGGCGGTGAGCACATTAACTTAGTAAAAGCCTATTCACTCTTTTCTTGAAGACATCCATTTCACAGTTGCTTCTTGCAAACTCACCTTATACGAGTGCCATCAGAAATAATTTGGGTGGTACATTACTCAGCAATATCCTTCAGAAAGGACCTGGGTGTCATAACCTAATCAGTCGTTTATAGTCATATAGTGAGTGCACCAAGATCCTTTATACTCTTAAATTGTCCTGCTACTAATAGAAGAGAAAGTAAAAGGCCGCTAATTCGATAAAAAATATTTCATGACCGTTTTTACTGCTTTATTGCAAAAGTGTTATTGCTTTTAATTAATGATATTATTTATTGCATGTAATAAATTTTTTGCAACGAGTTGAGACATATGACATTGAAACTTGTCGCAATAATGAACTTTTCATAAGATTTTTATTAAGTCGTAACTACACACTCGTAATCGTAACTTTGCCTGTAAATTTTATAATAAAAACAGTCACAGGGAATTTTACTATAATATGGGTATGTTTTTCGTGAGTCAGTTCATATTGGTATAACAGCAGGAAGGGGGTTTGAACATTTTTGTATGGAACCTGGCATACTTAACAAGTCCGCTGTTTCGGAAAAACCTCGTTTGATTAAACATGTGTCAATCGATGGAGTAGGTGATTACAATCAAAAAGTATTTAGTGATGAAATATCGTTAGTGATATACTTTCTGAGATATTGGAGTTTAAAATCGTAGAAAAATAAAGCATTAGGTAACAATTTAATTAATTGTCTTTTATATTTAGTAGATCAAAAATGTATGTAGTATGTAGTATGCATTATACTTATTTTTCATTTGTGATCCTTTGCTTTATTTTTCTACGGTTTTGAACTCAAATATCTCAAAAAGTATAGATATTTCATCACTGAATACTTTTTGATTGTAATCACTTAGTCTATTGATTGACCCATGTTTTATCAATGTCTGCCGATACGAAGTTTTTTCATAATGACGGTAGGTTGTATGTATGTCAACTAGGTTCAATGCCCTTTGGTGAAGTAACTGAGATTTTCTTATTCACACAGACAGAGAGACATACAGACTGACGAAGACTTCAATATCACAGACCAATAATGTAAAGCTGAACAATACAACATAATTTATTTTTGCATGTTTCTTCTTTTAAGGATAAAGTTTTCTTCGATTTTTTTGTAAGTTTAGCAGCGTATTGCAGTGATATCAGAGTAGTCTTTTAGAAATGAATGTTCTATTAGATATAAGTACATTTATCGACGCAACTTGATTGTGATTTGCTAGCGCTCTGCCCGTGGCTCTGCTCGCGTTTTCCAGGATAAAAAGCAACCTATATATGCACTGAATAAAAAAAAAGAATAGACGGATTGTCAGCAACAAATTCAGTAAGGCACCCTTAGTAATACCAACTCCTCTATTCGCACAAGTATCACACGCACACATTGACACCATGCTGTTATTAATCGGCCGCCATTACCGCATCGGTTGGTCGGACCGCACTAAAAATTACGCACTCATGGTAAGCGGGCGTCACTCTCGATAAGACAAGGTGACGTCTGGATCTTTTTTAAGTCTGTGTATATATGTTATTACTTCAGATCATGGTACCTGTGTGCCAAATTTCATGAAAATCGTTTCAGTAGTTTTTGCGTGAAACAGTAACAAACATCCATCCATGAATTCATCCTCACAAACTTTCGCATTTATAATATTAGTAGGATTCTATAATATTTTTTAAGTCTCAAAACCATACATTACAAGAATAAGTGAGAAAATGAAGTACAACGAAGACTCAGACGCAATAGAACCTATTTTTAGCTTAGCGCCGACCTCTAAATAAGAGAACGCCAGACGGACTGCGAAATCCGAAGCGCAGTTGTGAAAATACTGAAGATACGATATCATATTATTTTGACTAATCTAACTAGTGTGCCCGAATAGTTTCTGAAAATTCATTATTACATAATTGCTAATTCGATATTGCAGGTTGTCGACATGTTTTAATGACTACACTCAGTATAAACTTGCTCAAAAACTTTGAAGTAATAAGCATCAATTTATTTATGTTATTCAACAGAATATGGAATCCTTGTATGGGGCCTAGAGCTAAAATTATTGTTATAAATTTGTGCTCAATAAATATTGAGTTTCTTTCAATTATCACAGGTGTGATGTGTGACTCATTTACTAAGTTTCAAATTAAATTTTATGACGTTAACGTAACGCTTTTGAAAATATTGTAAATGGTCAGTTTCAAATTATTTATTTTTCATTGTATCTTATCACGGAACACAGAGACAAGAGGTGGAAATGGTATAAGTGTTGATTAGTATGGGAACCGTTCTAGCCAAAAAAACACAAGTAAATGGATAATCGTATTACTTACAACTAACAAACTTACATTTTGATTGGTTGTTAGTTGTCAACTACGAATAGTCCGAGAAACCTGCTATTTATGTTTGAAAATTCACTTTAATATTTGATGTTAATTCTTATTTTTCAATGTCATATTCAGTGAACTTAGTACCTTTATCAATTAAGATCATAATACTTTTCAAGTTCTGCTATACCACAGCTATACACCGCTAGATGGCAATATTCTACGTAATAAATAATTCTATACTTAATATATAGTAATAAGGTTGACATTGAATTGCAGTTGGTTGTATTACAATGTCAATCTTATTGGAAAATGATTAAATAATACCGTCTTCTGAACGCTAGATGTCGTGACTGGAATCTAATATCAACCTTAAATGTATAGCGGTAAGTTATATTTTTGGTTAATTAGGCCTAGGGATGTGCGTGGTGCTTTTACCGCGGTATCGACAATTATCGATATTTATCGAAACTGGTATACTACAAGGTAATGTTGGTACTTGTTCTTGTACAACTTGTGTGTGTGTATGTGAAAACGTGCTCAAAATTTTGAAAGCTTATATCTATTTCAAGGCGTAGACGTGGCCGTAGCTTTTTTATATTAACGTTAGCTAACTAAACAGTATGTCGATAAGTGAAATTTCAATGTAGCTCAACGTAGCTTAGCTATAAAAACAATGATGTGAATTAGGATGAATTTCAACCTTAACGTTATACAAAAAAGGTAAAAAAGAATGCCCATAGCCAGTACTCTCAAAAAAATTATTGTGTCACAATGATTTTTGGACAAAAAATTAAATTAAAATATTTCAAGTATATACCGTATTTTCTAAAAAAATCCTCTTTGAGAATAATTTTCTGAAATTAATAAGTAACTTTACTTCCGTTTTACAAAAGAAAACCATTGGGCCATTTATGTTTCGATAAGGGCCAATCAGAAATATTTTAAGATCCTTCGGGTCAATAGGTTGCATTGATTCCATTATGATTATGATACAACAATAGATGACTTAAGGGGACTGTCAAATGAATTAGAAAATTATTATAATCAGCCAGGAGTAATAGTGTTCTGTGATTATAATACATTATAAACTACATGGCGTTTTGGGACTGTCAAATGAATTTGAAACTTAAAAGAACGACATTACATACGCAATCGACTTTAATACGCCGGCATAGGCTCCATATTACTGTGAGTTTACTATAACCTAAATTCAAACTAATTTTGTTGAAAATCTCGTATTTCCTACAATAGTAGGTTAATAAACACTGACTAAAGTTAGTATGTGTAATTTACAAGACACAAAAATGTTAAAGTCAGTACAGTCATTTCTCCATACTAAATGGGCATTCTCCTTTTGTTCGACCTACAACGTTTAGTAGTAGAACCAATTGCGCCATCTAGTGTCGCCAAGGAATAGTTTAAACACCTTTATTTTCGTGGAATTATATTTCCTAGCTTTGAAGCTCTCATAGCCCGGCGGATTGCGTCGATCCTAAGCGATCGAAGAAGTTAAGCAACAGCGGGCGCGGTCGGTAGTTGGATGGGTGACCGCTAGTCCAAAAATTTTTTGAGCGCAATTGCAACATCCAAACTTACAACCTTTTTGCTTCTGCCCAGCAATGAGTAAGATATACTAAAAGATCACCAGCTGATCTGCCGTGGCGGAAACCGTATTGACGGTCACTGAAACTATGAATTCTTCTTGTAAAAAATGCTCTGAGCATGGTACTAGATTTTACTGGGAACCAATTGATCCGCCCAGTAGTTTTAAGCCAGTCTTCTTTTCTCTATGCGTCTTAAGGAAATCTAAGAAGTAACTATAGAAACCAAAATAAGCATAATATTCAAATAATTATTATAATTATTCATAATAATATTATAATATTGACCAAGTTCACTGTTAGAGATTGCCAACTGGCATTATACTATTTATATGTATTAACTATAGGTTACGAACATATTTTCTCTATAAATAGCCATTTAAACCCTAATCAGTCGGGTCTTGGTCGTATAATATTACATCGTAAATAAAATTACAACACACCGATATCGATAAATTTATCCCATCCCTTCCCGAGTAGCAAAGAATGTTTTCAAAGAATGTTCTGGAAAACAATAGTCGAGTAGCAGTACCATTTAAAACATAAAAATAACCTTATTGCCGTGTAAATAGAGTAGCTTTTTGATCATAAAAATGTATTATTTCCTTTAATTTTATGTTTTGAATTTGAATTAATACAAAATAAATATAAAACTAGGCTTAGCTGTGGGTGGCTGTGGTATGAAACACTGCCATTAAATAAATTCTTAGCTCTGCTATCATTTTTGCACCCAAAATTGCACAATAAGTCATATTATTATAATTTAAGTCAAATTTTAATTTATGTAATGCACAACCGACGCAGCTCAGTGACAGATATGTTATGCGGGCAAGTAAGCGGAGCTACGCTTACTGTTAGTCGCTGTGCCCCGCCTACTTCGCACTTCCACCTCTTGTCTCTGTGTTCCGTGTATCTTATATATGTATATGTATAACACTTTACATAAGACGAACATTAGGTCAACCAAAAATAAAGGTGTGGCTGAAACATATACATTTTTAAACACTACGGTGCTTGTGAAAGTCTGTAAGTTGGGGCTTTGCTAGATTTGCTTGAGGCTTGACCTCACTTGAAAAAAAAAGGTTACATTTTGATAATTATGTACCTCTAATAGAGCCCTACCTCATTGAAAATGTACATACTTAAGAAAACATTTTTGATGTTATGTGAATTATATTTTTTAATTTTATCAACTACTCACGGATGATACGCGTTGAAATTGCCGCAATTCCGTTTGGGAAATAAGGAAACTTAAAAGCTAAAAATAATATCATCGCTATTTCCTATCTCATGGGAATTAAAAATAATCTGGCCTTATCACTTGCCTACACGAAATCTGTGTGTTAAATCTCAACTTCATGTCCTGGTAGTTCTGCTCTACAACTCAGAGCTTAATCATAATGATTGCCTCTCCTCCTGTTATTCCCTTGTACCTTGGTCATAGCTTCGAATTGCTTAGCTCATACTTATTTAATCTACTTTGCTTTGTTTCAGTTGGAACGTTGAAAAGCCAGATAACAAAATTAAGAACACAATGGAATATTATAATTATCGTATCGCTTTGTTCTTGGCTTAGCCAATCTGGGCATTTGTGATGATCGGTTACGAATGGACAGATTATACAAAACTCAAAGCTTCTTTCAATGAAGTGTCTCGTCTCTGCTCGTTTGCCGGTTATTTATATTGAAAATCCCCTGAACATATTTTTTGAACGAGAAAGTAGACAGCGTTGTAGACGATAGCGTAGTTGTCCTATTTATAGCCGAGTGCCGCCGCCGCGCCGTCGTGTTCACCAATATAAACCGAAATGAGAAGCACGGTACCTTTATCGTAGCCGTAACCTGTTTAAAAATTAACTGTTAAAGACCTTCAGGGGCTTCAGGAAACAATATAAATTTTGTACACCACGCAAATATTTTGTTGGAACGTGATTTATGTGCTCAAATTTTATATTTATGTTTTCAAAATACCTCAGATTAAAATTTACGTTAAATTGCGCCAAATATTGAATTTAATTTAAAAGTTACTTGAAGAACGGCAAACAATTTAACAATGGACCTGTAAGTTTTTTTTATTTGAAAATAAATTAATTTAGTTAAGCAAGTCTAGCAAAGAATCACAAAGTTAAACTTTTGTCTACTGAATTTGTAACTTTCTTATTCGTCTCTCGTAACTTTTTGTGTTCGGCTATTCTACTTTGAAAAAATGTATTCTCTTTATGTAAATAGAGTTTTTGTCTCTTTATGCAGATTAAATGGAGCAATTATTTGAAAGTGTTAATGTAAGCCTAGCATACATAATTACGTTTGAGATAGATAAAAAGACGGCCCTTCAAGTATAGTGACAACGTCTCATATACATAGGTACTTGTTTTGCATAAGTACCTACAGTGGACCTTCGACGAGTATACTGACTTTCACTCCGTTCGATGCCCTCAGCATGCTATAGTAAGATATCTGTTGCTTTCCTTCACAAAGTTGTCGAGTCGTAAAGGCGCAGTAAACTTACAGTTATCATTTAAATTTCTGTAACAACAGTCGTGCTGTTCATGACGAGAACTCGCTAATTCGCTTTATTCACTTGTCACAGCCCACAGAACATAGAAACTTATGTTATTTGTAATGATTTTCGGAAAGAATCTACCTAATTCGATGTATCGATATACACGAATAGATCTGTAAGGGCATTTGGCATAAATTGGTAAATGATTAGTGGATATTAAGTTCAATCACTGTTAACTACGAGTATAACGCCAGTTTCTGTACTAAAGCCAGATTATGTTGATAATATCTTCTAACACATCGATGCTAGTTTCTCTATTCGATGCTTCGATTGATTTATATCATCGTTTGTGTAAATGGATGATAGATACCAGAAATCGATTTATACATAAACGATATATCTGAGGTTTCTTGACTATGCAAAATTCAATTACAAATGTAGATTTATTTTGTTTATAAAATAAAATAATTGAACCTTAAACTTTGTTGACTTCCCTAAGTTTTAAGTTCAATAACATTTTTTTACTTCATTTATGGTTTTTATTTACAGAACTAGATAAACTAGTAGGTATATAATCTATCTTCTATAGCAGGTATGATTGTGCTGGTTATGTATAAAATTAATGTATCTAATCACAAATGCTGAAACAACGTGGATACAACAACATGATGGCCAATGAACTTGATAAGGCTTGTTTTTATGTACTAAGGTAGATGTACCTAGCTCGTAAGTACAGAGAATTTAGTCTTTCTTTTGCAGGTTGCTATTTTCTGTACTATCCAGCGATATCCCAAGGGTAATCTTGCATTACAGTAAAATGTTTTACCTACCAGCTTACTTCTTAAAGCAAGCATGATTTTTTTTCAGTGTTTGGCTGAAGAGTTTCGTCTTGGTGTCAATTAGAATGTTCGTTCCTTCCGTCTTGTTTTGAAAGAGTCGATTTAAATAGGGTTGTTTATGGCGCATGTGTGGTCAATATCATAAGTAGTTACAATCATGAAAAAATATTATAAAATTAATGTGTCGTATAATTATGTGTGTATGTCAAAGAAATGTACATAAATAGGTTATACTCATAATATACCTAAGTCCTATAAAATCTATGATATTGCCTTGTCTGCTGGCTTTCGTATATATGTATTATAAATAAAATAAAACATCTAAATTGAAAAACAACACAGCTGTTTCAAAATAATAATTGAATGTAGTTTGGTATTTCCAAGACATTCAAAAGCTTCTCAGCGAAATTTGTTACATTTGTTAGTCATTTGAAAAGTTTAGAAAGAAAACCATAGTCTAACCAAATCACAGTAAAATGAATTCAAATCGAGAAAGTTGCTTCAAGTTGAAACTCTTTATAATAATAAGGTTTATTCGACTCGATGTTTCATGTTTATTTTAAATATTTTATGTTAAAGAACTGGAAGAAAATATTTCTTTGTTTTTAATGTAGCTTCGTAACAATGCGCGAGAAGCATCCCTGTGAAATAATACTTAGGAACATATAGGTATACTTATTACAGATGGATGGTTTAGTAAAAACCTGTTTTCTTAAATAATATATGCGAAATGCCATTCACAATGTCCTAAAATGAAAGATAAAATCAAATCTAAAGCAGGCGTTATGCTTTTATAAACATGCCGTTTTTTCTGGGAAAAATTGAAGGTTGCCAAACCAAATAAATATTTCAGGAGCTATTTCTTTCTGTAACCTTGTAAGGATTCCTTGTATAAAATCAAATAAAAGTGAAACTTATTTTGTATTTACGTTCACTGCTTCGCTCGTGTGGTTAGAAAGTCAAGTAACTTTTAGGTTGTTCCGACTGGTGAATTGTCATCGACCATCGTTATTAGGGCAATATATGTATAAATATCAAAACGTTTTCTTATGGATTTTAAATATCAATGAGAAATTCATACTAATTAGTTAAATGTGTAATAAGAAAATGTTAAATGTCGAAAATAATTAGAAATTATTTGACTTATAAATGTTTTGAATGAATAAGTAACTGCAACTAATTAACTAGACACAAAGTACTAAAATGTAACTACAGACAATTTTATGTCGGATTTATTTTCTTGTCCATGTAAATAGGGGATGTTAAGTAAGTAGTTAAATCTCTACCAATAATGTCACAATTTCCATCCATCCATCCATCTATCAGCCCTTGGAGGTCCACTGCTGGACATAGGCCTCCCCTACTTGCGCCACTCTGACCGGTCCTGAGTCTTCTGAATCCAGCGGATGCCCGCTGTCTTCTTCAGGTCGTCGGTCCATCTTGTCGGGGGGCGTCCTGTACTCCGGTTTCCGAGACGCACAATTTACCAGACATAATTACAAGATACTGTGTAGCGGTGTCTGATATACGGTAGATATGTATAATACATACAATACAATTTGCAATTTTTAATAGTAGATCCTGTAATCATATCAGTGGATTTATTCAGATAGATAAATGTTAGTAATAATACAACACTTATGTTTGTATTATTACTGACAGGTGGCCGACAATGGCTGTGTAACTGCAGTTTTTTTTTGTATAAAGTTTTGTTTTTCAAAGTGAATATAAACGGAATTAACTACGATACTTCATTTTAATGCAACATGTAAATATACTGGTACCCATTTTAACCTTAAAATAACAACTGGGAGTCATACGTAATCTGTACCCTTTCCACTCATAGAACATCACTTAAAACGGTGAACATTTGATTTGGAGTTGCCATGTTCCAGAAACTTATATTTTTACTGAGCGTAAAGAAACGTGACCTCGGCCGTCTAATGCCTCGACGTCATTACTTAGTCCCCTCTAATGGATATTTACACTCACAGTACACATAAAAAGCGACATCTCAGTATTGAGACGATATTTCTTAGGAATTCAGACAAAAGCAAGACTCATTGTAGCCGCCACCCACGGAGCTTTTTATTATTAAATTGACTACTTACCCGAGTTTTTTCTTAAATTATGTCGTTTGCGCCAACCCATTTGAATGAGTTACCTATATTACGTTATATTTGTTAGCTTATGTATTTACTCATAGAATGCCATAACAATAAGTAACTTTTAAAAATTAAGTTGAAATGCCATGCTAGCGGAAGTTCTCTTCATTATTGTATATTGTTGGAGGCAGTTTTCAAGGTTTTAATATTATATTGTTTTAATATTATATATTATAAAAATGTTAATATTTAAGACCTATTTATACCTATACCTATATCGTATTTTGGTTACTATAACATTGAATATAAACAAAACAAATGTGCAAATAAGATAACTATATCGATAGAAGTTTGTTTTATGTTTAAAACCATATAATAAAGATCTTATGTACCTATTGCATAGATATAACCTATTGTTCCCTAAAGTAATTTTAATTCAAGATTTTGTTTTGATCAACCATATAACAATATTTCAACATGAACAAGAATGTAGGTGCATTAAGCTATAAGTAATGGGTAGATAACCTGCTAGAGCGGATCAAATACCCCGATTACTTATCTAAGCCGTGAAATCACTACTTAGTACTAATACACAGCTAGATGTGAAATGCCAGAGGGACTACGTCAAGGTATAAATTATGTATGTATATTACAGCTATGTAAGTTCTGTATCGTTGTTTTAGCTCCCGCTAAATCGGCTGGGCGTAGCCGCCCACGCGGGCGGGCGGTGGACAGGGTACAATATTACAAGTAACACAAAAAATTTAATAAAATAGTACCAAATATTTACTTCTAAATCTAGCTATCTAAATTTAGTTATAAAACGTTAACTGTCCTAGTACATAAGCCTTAGCCTAAGACCTTCTTGTGAGAGCAAATAAACGATATTATTATATTATATTATTATTACTTCGTAAAAGAAACTGTGCATAATAATATTTTTGAACAAAAATGTGTACCCGGAATGTTGTTAATACGTAAAAATAATAAGGGTATTAAGGTCAAATATTAAATGTTCACTTAATTTCTGATAAAAAATTAAGTTTCAGAAACATAATGTAGTTATTTATGTTTTTTCAAGGTTTCACCTAGGTTTCACATATCAGTATTTGTGTATAATATTATGTACTTGTAGTGTTGTGGACTCATGAGTTTACCAATATAATAATATATTTTTTGCTAGATAACTAACACATTGAGTTAAATGAAAAACAAATCCTACCAGATTTGAAAAATATTTTGTGTATGGTAGCCTAATGGAGAAGGTTATATCATTACAACTCGTGACAAAAAGGAGTTGTTACAGGAGAACGGGTATTAAGACGTAGATACCCGAAACGAAGTTATGTTTTATCGAGTTCAGTTAAGATTCCTTAAGGAAAAAAATATCTCAGGATTTATATCAGATAATTATATGCCACCTCATATTCTTTTTAGTCGTTTAAAGTTTATTAAAAGACAGTAGTCTATTAACAACGTAACACTTTGAAATGTGATATTACCTAGAAATGGGAACCCTAGGATCCCATAGGATAAGGACGCCCTTGAAATTGCGCAGTTATTCCTGTACATCATCATACAAGCTCTTCCAGTAAGCGTAATCTTATACGTGTTTATGACTAAAGTTTAGGTTTGGCTCGAGCGAAACTTTCAACATTTAGTTTGTAATTTTATGCATGGCTTAAAATAAATGGAAACGGAGCTAAACGATTTTAATTAAATTATTTTTGAGATTTTTTTTCTTTATTGTGTTTTTTAAACTTAGTATGAAGTGAATGAGTACGCGATTTAGTCTCCCTTTTTCCAACCTCCTTTACTCATGGACCATGGAGGACCTGCTGGACAACGGACGAGCATTTGGCACCAGGTCCCTGCTGAGAAGAGCTGCACTTTGTCCTACTTATTTTACTGACTGCAGTTCCTGAGAGCCAAGTAATAAGCGGGTCTACTTTTCTTTTTAGTTGGCAACGCGCTGAGATGTGCTTATTAGGTGGTTCATCTGCATATTTTTGTGCTTTTTACATAAATATTCACACTGGCCAGATGACAGCCGTGTGTGCTTATGGAGGCCACACACGATCAAGTGTACTTGTCAAGTTTGCAGTCTGACTTGTCAAATTTGCAGTTTGACTTGACGCGGCATCCAGTGTGCATGAGATAGCTATACATATGGAAAGATAGCTATTATATACACGATCAAGTTTCCTGGATGCCGCGTCAAGTCCGCTGCAAACTTGACAACATAGCTTGACAAGTTCACTTGATCATGTATGGCCTCCATTTAGCGTGTGCAAAACAAATGTTCTTAACTCATAATACTAATTTTTACTTTGTTTGTTTGTTTGTCTTTTATATTATGTTTATTAAATCACTAATTACGCTTGGTTTAGTGAAAATGTGACTATACATGTGATTTTTTTACAGATTCTGATGTTTTATTTTTTTTACAGTCACCAATGCAATAAACTTGTTATTGCCCATACTAACCACTGACCAGGTCACAATGTGTGCCTTTACGAATCTTAATAAGTATATAGGTACCTAGTACGGTACGTAACTAGACAGCCGATATAAGACGAACGTGTGTGTCTATTTAAATTGCCGTTGGTGTGCAACTATGCATATTACAAAACAGTTTTTCAACTAACCAATGGAGTTTCTTTTTTATTTTAATTTAATTCTAGCTGCATTTAACTGTAAACAAATTAAAATTTTACTGTTACCATACGAATAGGATATGCGTAGAAAAGCAATACAGTTCACTAGATCAATTATACTGGTATCTAATCGGGTATTAACTGAATTGCTTGTAATTATACTGCAGTACTGACGTATAACGGTTGTATAATGTATACCCCGCTCGTGCTGCCATCTAGCTTTGCGTTAATTACGAATTGCAAAAACTAAGCCAGGAATGTAGGCGTGCGTTAATGTTCCCTAATGGTTAAGAGTTATTACCAACAAACGGTAAAAGTAAAAACCAGGAACCTGAAACATACATGACGTTATGTCTCGTAGTTAAATTACATCTCTTTACGGTTTATGAGGTTCAATAAATGCTTGTTTTATTCGCATTGTAGGTAGGCAGGGGTGTACCAAAATCTCATGGCGTTTTTGACAAGCAGAAAAATGGAATTTTAATATGACAATGAAAAATTTTAAAACTATAACAATTGTCAAGTCAAAAAAGAGTCGCATGGAATTTTTTTTCTTCTCCTAATATGATGATTATTTTCGAATTTAAACGACAATCTACAAAATTAATATATCATATGGATAATATATTAATATTATCCCTCGTAGGATTGACTCGTTTTGATACTTCGTTTTATTGATTAAATATATTTTTTTAATTAATGTAAATAGATTTGCAAATTATATTATTATAAAATAAATGAAATTAACATTGCTAAAAATTAAAGCTTGCAAAAAATGTTGTTAATATGATATGAAAAGTTTTATCATGCAAGTTCATACAACTGAAACGTTGGAGAATACAGATGGAAAATACACATATATACAGATGGAAAATTTTATTGTATTTAGTATAGTGTGATAACGGAAATAGGATAATTTCGGCTCAAAATTCAAATCACGAATAAAATTATTTAAAACAAATTACCAATCTACAACATACAGACTAAACATAAAAATAGCTTGTAAAAAGTGCAAAAATTTCCTTACACGAATTCTTGTCCCTTTTAATTAAAATTCGTATCCGGTGATTACTCGAAGCAATAAAAAGCTTTCCAATAGGAAAATATTTGAAAGCTTTATTTAGTACCGTGCGATTGGGGATAAAAGGAATGCTAATAATATTTATTCATACTGAAAAGTAAATTACCACTTCGGATTTAGTATGCGAATATAGGAAACGGAGGCTTTCAGTCAACACTACGAGTTCCTGAATGTAAAATTAATTTATCAATATTCGTACAAAAATTGCCTTTACAGCTGTTTTTCAGTTCGTTAATCAAACATAAGAAATTCGAAGCCAGTAGGTATTCAGAAATATTAAAAGTTCTTTACTCAGTATGGCTTCAACCTTCTTGAGGAGGCCTAGAGCATACTCCACCACGCTGCTCCAATGCAACAATGGATCGGTTAGTGGCCAACCAAAGTGTCGGAAGTTTTTATGCTACCCGAGGGTCTTCGACATGAATTAACGACTGTTATCTTATAAAAACAACTAGGACCAACGGCTTGACGTGCCCTCCGAAGAACGGAAATGCTCAACAATTTGTCGATCTTCTAGGATAAACACTATGAGCGTTTCAAATATAATTAATAGAAATAAATCTAATATTATAACACAAGTCGTGTTGACTCGCTACGATGCGTTCAAAGTTTTCTTCCATTTAATACTAAAATATCGTTATGTTACTCTCTTGTTTTACCGATTTAAGATTACGCTCATGTTTGCTACTTAGACGCCACAGAGTAGCTTTTAAATATCTTGAGTGCTTGCAAAACATAATATGTAACAGACTTGTTTTTGGGTTACTGAAATTTGATCGTGTGGCACAGTTTCGCAAGGAATACTCACTCGTATCCTTTGTCTACTGATCAGTATCCTTAAAAAAAATTCTTCTCTTTTGTACCTCCGTAATCGTTTTTCCCACGCCCGTCCACCTAATGCACCGTGTAGTACGCACATTAAGTCCCTGTTACACGTTCCTTGTCAGTTGTCACAAGTGACAAGACTTCATCATATTCCCACTCCTTTTCTGTTCATGCTGTGGAATTCACGTCCGCCAAAAATACTTCACTCACTTCACTTAATTCACTTTTTTAAAAGACAAGTCAAAGGAGTTAGTCCAGGGTCGATAATTTTTGAAAACAAAAAAAATTATAATAGGATGAAACCTATTGCAAAAGGAAGAGAATATAACAAAAAATAAAGGAAAAATAATTTACGGGCGATCTGAGGTCGGGAAGTGGGGGGGAGGGGGGGTTTAAGGGTAAAAAACGGTTTATCTCAATTTCCAGCAAAACTATAAGTCCTATGGAAAAAAGTTAAATGGCAAAGTTATAGGTAATAAAAAGGTCTACAATTTTTGTATTTACACTTTTTTCACATAACCTCAAAATTTATGTGAAAAATTCAAAAAACCAAGTTTTTGGTTTTTTATTTTTATCTTTTACAAAAAATTTTTTTTTTAACGAAATTTTGTGAAAACTTACCTTTCTATGTCCCAAACATACTGTAATTTTTTTGATTTAAAATATTTATTTTTTCACCTTATTTTGACTTAATATCGAAAAATCACCCTAATTTTCAATCGAAAATTCACCTGTCAAAATATCCGCTTTTTTAAAAAAATCTGTGAGCTTTTTATTTGCTAAAATCTCTACTTTCTGATGGTATATAAAAAAATATACACTGCCATGTTAAATTTTCTCAGAAAATGCAATGAAACGACAACTATTTTCACAAAAATTATTCGAGTTCGAGTTTTTAAATATATATTTTTAATATTTATGTACAATTTTGAGCCATTTATTAAAATTTACACTTTAATTAATCGAAAAAACGTCAAAATCCATGTTAAATTAATAAATCAATAAGCAAAAAAATTACAAATCCATAAAGATTGCAAGAAACATGCAAAAATAGTTGTCGTTTCATTGCATTTTCTGAGAAAATTTACCATAGTAGTGTATATCTTTTTTATACCATCAGAAAGTAGAGATTTTAGCAAATAAAAAGCTCACAGATTTTTTTAAAAAAGCGGATATTTTGACAGGTGAATTTTCGATTGAAAATTAGGGTGATTTTTCGATATTAAGTCAAAATAAGGTGAAAAAATAAATATTTTAAATCAAAAAAATTACAGTATGTTTGGGACATAGAAAGGTAAGTTTTCACAAAATTTCGTTAAAAAAAAAATTTTTTTGTAAAAGATAAAAATAAAAAACCAAAAACTTGGTTTTTTGAATTTTTCACATAAATTTTGAGGTTATGTGAAAAAAGTGTAAATACAAAAATTGTAGACCTTTTTATTACCTATAACTTTGCCATTTAACTTTTTTCCATAGGACTTATAGTTTTGCTGGAAATTGAGATAAACCGTTTTTTACCCTTAAACCCCCCCTCCCCCCCACTTCCCGACCTCAGATCGCCCGTAAATTATTTTTCCTTTATTTTTTGTTATATTCTCTTCCTTTTGCAATAGGTTTCATTCTATTATAATTTTTTTTCACTTTTCATTATTTTTAAAGGCTTCTACCCTGGTCTAAGTGCCCTTTGACCTTTCCTTATCGTAATTGCATTTTGGCACTATTACTTTTATATTAATATCTCAATAAGTATATATCATATATTATATGTATACTCGTATAAGATATTTGATATATATTTATGTAAGTTTATATAATTATTTTTAGAATATTAAAAACAGTGTGCACGCTAATCAGGTTCAATATCACCTTTTCATTCATAGGTCTGCTGAAAGAGATTTCTGATAGAAATAAGCAGTAGCTTTGCACAAAATGTCTGTTACTATGGCTCATATACTAAATCTGTGTACAAAAATTGTTAAATAAATAATAAATAAATAAATTACGTGCAGGTTTAAGTGCCTCATATGGCGTATTAAATTAATGGTATTCACAAGATATTACAAAATCTCTCTGTACATAAAAAGTTATTTCAACACATGAAAATGTAAATTCATTAAACGCTTTTAATCCAACTCCACGTTGTCGCGACATATTAAACAAGCCTACCATACCCATTGGAGGTCAACGATACGATGCGACTTTCTACATACATGTCCCGTAGGTTATCCAGAATAAATCTATAAATAGGATAATAATATGACAAAAATAAGATAATAATGAATAAGTATAAAATTAAGGAAATAACAAACAGATATGTAAACTAACTTTAAATTAATGAAATTACCTTGGTCAAACATGATACCTGTTTAAGGTGGGTAATAGATTTTTTTGGACTCCTTTTAGTTTTACTCATGGCAGAAGGGTAAAGTAGGATTACTTACTTTCTCGTGGATATTCTTACAATCTCGCTTGATAATATGTAACAACAAAATAAAAAATATACACAAAAAACCCACAATAGGGTTTCTCTAAAATGTTTGATCAATTCTTTTCTACGTTATTATTGGTCAGCATATTCATCATTTACAAACGTTCACTCTATACATATAAAGATTTTCCTGGACAATCCATCTAATTTCTAACAGCGTGGGTATCCTCTTAGCATGTGGTTTTAAGCCTGTAATAAAATGTGTCAGCTGTGTCCTTTTTTGTATGCTTTCAGTACAATGTCAGACGTAGTCGCATAATAGGGAGAGGTCGCGAGAGGTCACTGGTCTCCCGACTCCCGATAAGGCTGCAGGTGCCAGGCAGCTGTTATAAGCACGTGCCGATATTATAAACAGGTTAAAAATAGCCTTTGGGAGAATAAGGAATGAGTGATAATTAGTTCTTCTTTAAGGCGGAAAAAGGTTTTATGTCATTTGTTTTTTAGATTCAGACTCCAATGTCTTGTAGATGTAGTATGTTAAAACTTCTTTTGGTACATTTGTAACGTAGTGGAGTATCCTTAACCTAAATTAGGAGGAGAGAGACGCTTGTACTCTGCTGTGGGTCAATATGGGTTGAATGAAGCTAGCGTCGTATTTAATCAGTGTATGCATAATATTTCATTATGGTATTAAGTTCCAGTGAGAATGACATCTAAAATTAGACAAGACGGTCCTAGAAATATGCATCGGATATTCATATGTAATTAGCTTTATTTTTCTCCATACATTAGAGTCTGACACAAAACTAACAAAAACATTTTATCATTTATTTACTCCTATCTCTGGATTGTATGTAACTGCGTCTTTTATAAAGCTTTTTATGTAATGGTCGGTTATAAAAGAGTTCCAATAATAACCGAGAAATGCTTAACGGAGTCATAACATATCAAATCTATGACGTCAATCTACACTGGGCTTTTACGATCAATGAATACGATGCGATCTATGAATGCTATAAAAGTTATTATTAACCTGTCTTGTTTATGCTTTTCTTTTTGTAAGGTTTGAATGGAGCAACTAAGTGTAGCTGATTATAAAGATTCTACAAGCGTTTAAAAATATTTATACGAAGTTGTTATTTTTTTACAGATTGCTTTTTTTTTTATGGAAATAGCCGGCAAACGAGCTGACGATCCACCTGATGGTAAGTGGCTATCGCCGCCCATGAACATCAGCAACACCAAAGACATCACTGATGCGTTGCCGGCCAAGAAAGAAAGAAGAAAAAGAAAGAAAGAAGAAAAAGAAAGAAAGAACTGGCTCTCAAGCCCCCAGCCGGAACACGACGAGTCGTTTGGCGGCTGACTCATGCTCGAGGGTGGTAGCTATCCAGGCGAACCCTTGGAGAAATAATAATAGTAATAATGGTATTAATTAACAATTAAAATCAATACTACTAATATAATCCCTCCGAGGGCCCTACCACCAGCGGGCCGGATTTAGTCGCCTTTTACGACACCCTTCCGGCGTGGGATTGGGGTTAGTATTCTAAGCCGCCCCAATACGGCTTTTAAACAGCAATTTAAATTTAATATATTCTAGAGACAAATAAACTTATCTTACATTACCTAAATATGTATAAATAAAGATTTTTTTTCTTTGTATACTTTGGTTCAATATTATTCCGCGAAATAACGAATTTCTTTAGATAATTTATTTTAAAGACATGTCCAAAATATCTGGACAAGGTTTTCAACTTTATAAACTTGTCTGTACGTAAACAGTGCGATTTGCTTTAGTAATGTGGCTTATTATTTATTTACACGTAGATTTAGTTTGAATTAATGATACAGTGGGAAATGTGTATTTCAAATATACATATATTTATAATAAGTTTAGAACGCAGAGCTAGGGAATGAATGTTTGACGTGCAATTACAAGGAATTCTCAATTTCGCAAAACAAATACACTCTTCATACGTAAAACTTTTGCTTTGTATTTCTGCTAGATACGTGTAATCATAAATATGTTATAGAGGAGTGAATTAATAAATTCTCACAAATTATTATTTAGCTTTTTATTATAATGTAAGTGTAAGTATAAATGTAAGTATCATGAGCCAGAATGCCTCGCAAACCCCTTTCTTTCTTTATTCCTCCACATCGCAGAACCGTCATAGGGTCCAACTCTCCCATCTCTAGAATGGTTAAATCATACAACAAATGTGGTGGCTCACCGGACACTGATATAAATGCTGTTACATTGTCTAAATTTAAAAGTAGTTTGTCAAAGTTAGAAAAAATTTAATTGTATTAATTATTATTATTACTTATAGGTCTCTTTTATCTCTTCAAGGTTAAATTTTGTATTTTTATGTCTTTTTTTTGTAAAATACCTGTTTTAAACACGTCTATTCTTTTAAAGCTTGTTATGTTCATCTGTAATTGACTGTCCATTTAATGCATGTTGTGTAATCACATTTTTTGTTTGTTTGTGTAATCAAATGTACCAGTCGTTGATGAACTTTAAAATAAAAAATAAAATAAAATAAAATCATTGGGGACGAATGAATTTAGATCATTTTCCGGGAAGGAATAATTAAATATAATTGCCATAGGTTTGAACCGTGAAATGTTTCGATTGAATTGGTACGCCCATAGTCAAGTTAGTCCTTAAAATGAATAGTTTTGCACACATATTATTAATCCGTGTTTCAATAAATTGTCACAATTTATTACTTAACATTACTATTATACCATTAAGTTAAAATGTATCGAGGGCAAATGATGATCTGGTTCTGGGAACAGGTAACAATATGAATGCTAATTCTGACATTTGGGTGCGGTTGGCCTCCACTCTTGATTTCTCATTCGGAACTGAGCCGCGGCGACACGACACGACACGAGACACGAGCTCGACACTAAATTCCTATCACCAGATTGGCTCTTAATAGTCTAATTTCGTGGTATACGCTTATGGTCTTCAATATGTCAGCGTGGCTTAACTAGTGCAACTGTGGATGACATTGGTTGAAGTAGCAACTTCGACGATGTAATAGGGATGTTGACACTAACTGTTTAGGCGCCGAAGACATCGCCCCGGGGCGGTCTGAGTTCTGCGGTCGAGTTCTGCGTTCAGCGTTCACAGTTGCCCACACAGCGAGCGGTCTAGAAATCTGGAATTCAGTAATACCACCAATACTTACCACATTTATGCAGTAGCATATATATTTTTTCTTTTTTTGAACATTCTAAAGCATACGAGAACCTCAAATCTCAAGCAATGACTGAATATATTTGTACAATATTTTTCTACGGTCTAGCGATGCCGCCCATTAGTCTGCTCTGCTTTACGCGAGCCAATAATTTACGGCTGTTTCCACTACACGGCTTAGAATGCAGTATTTTCCGATACCATGATGTCAGCAGCTTGCCTTGAAATTGCAGCATTCCGTTTCATTCCGCAGTGCACGTGGAAACGTTCTAGTTAATTATATAGTTACTTATCGCAATTGAACATACATCAATCAACTTGAATAAACCGGCACGGGCGCGCGCCTTTTGCGCTTTGACTTTTCATTGCTTCTAATAAATAACTCTTGAACCAAACTCACGAGGCAATCGAATGTTCTGTCGGAAAAGAGATTATGTTGCGTAACCTTAGTAACGAGACGTATATGCGTGTATTTCGTTTATGTCGACTTTGGCTTCAGATAAGTAATTTTTATGATCCCAAGTATTTTTAATACTCGTTTATTAAGAAATATTCTTTCATTCAGTGTCTCACCCACAGCAAATTTATTGGTATAAATTTATTCGTGAGGCTATAACAAACATTCTAATGTGACCGCGACCTGTGAAACGATCTTTGAGATACCTTTTATATCGCATGACATTATCGTGTAATTACATAACCAGTAAGCAACCTGTACTTCCGACGCCCACGTTTGGAATAATCTATTCAATTATGTTTTAATGGTTTCAATGTTCGGTGTGTTTAGTTGGTCTGAAACATGGCTAGTTTATGGCATCTAATTTATCCCTTACGCCTTATAAATCACATGTCATGGTCTCATATTGTTTACTGCTGTCTCTTGGCAGCCTGTGAACATGTTCAAGCGGTTGTTTCGTGGCATATATCGAGTAGAGGGCGTTCTGAAGATAAAAGACAGCTGGCTTTAATCTGCTAAACAATGAACTCGGCTGAGTGACAGGGCAGGCTGAGCGTTCGAGGAACTCAATAGTGCCTTGACAAAATGGCTAGTGAATTGAAAGTCAGTGAGAATTTTTAATGTAATCGTTTTATGACCTCGGTATCGACAACAACATGTTAGACTAAATTTATTTAAACTGGATTACTAATAAATATTAGTATATATAATATGAATAATTTCCTTTAAAAGAAATAGATCAGTTGTTAAAAAGTTTACTATTTATACATGCCGTATGATACCCAGAATAGACACTTGATAGTCTTAATATGCGCTGAAGGTAGCAAATTTTTCACTTTGTTTTACTTATAACAACCCATTTATACCTATGTATATTTTAAAATATTCTTTATCTGATTTTAAGCACCTGGTCTACTTTTTCTGACCATCTCGACGACAAAATGTCACTGGCATTTCCTGTCGTGAGCCTTGAGCGTAAAATGTCGATATAGCTAAATGGACATGGTATGTTTTAAGTTTATGTGTTATATGTTTTCTATGTATTGTGTTATATTGAATCTGTTATGGAATTTAAAAGGTCATTAGTCGATAAACGAGCTGATGATCATCGTCGCCCACGAACAAAGGTACCAAAGGCATCACCGATGCATTGCGGGTCAAAAAAGCCGGGTTATGAAGAGATTGTTTGAAAATTAAATCGATGCTTACTCATTGATTTTACTACCGTTTTTGACAAAAAATATAGTTGAATAACAATCAAGGAGCAAGCATAGGTTCCTTACGCGATATACATACGGTGTGTACAAAACGGATTAAATATTGGTTTTCATATCTGAGAAAATACCAGTATGGTTTTGATAGCACCGCAGTATCGAAACTTTGACTTTCGAAACTCAAAACTCAAACTTGGAACATTTCGGTCGCTCATAAATTAGATCCAATGTGAAGATTGTCAAAGTGTCTAAACTGATTTTAATTTCGAAGATGCTTAGCCGCCGATATCTATCAATGTGTCACATGAGATCGGTAGCCAATTACTCATGTGGTTGTCGGTATGAAGTTATGTACAATATATTTCTAATACGTAATCCATCGGTCAAGAACGTAATAATTAAAAAATACTTTTCATTTTAATAATCTATCATGGAAATGTATTCTAACATTTAATTGTGTTTATATTACGTTCACATACTCGGATACGTGTAGGTAGCGTTCATTTGTCAAAAAATTAGACACAAACTCGCGACTCAACATGAAACATATAATAATATATAGGTTTGTCTTTTATAAACGAATTTTTGTTTACATTTACTTCTAAATCGTTAATCGATTCCTTCATTTCAAAATCATTCTTTAGGCATCATTACATTCTGTTAGAGCGCAGTCAACCAAGAACCGAGTTTATTAACAGTTGACTGCATCGTGGGAGGACCAGGTGGTTGACTAGAGTGAGTTCAAACCAGCACGCGTTGGGTTGAGCATTGTTGCTTTAGTTAAACTAATCTTAATGATAACGCCTACCGCGACAGACAGATTTAATGCAGTTCAAATTATTTTATGATGTTTGGTTTGACATTGCTCGCAATTAAAGTATGTTAGAAGTTATAGTACGTACAATTAGTTAAATTTTAAATCATACACAAGTATAGTACCTACTTAATTTTAGCGACGAAGTAAATGATTTTTTATCCTTAAAATGTTTAAGTAACAATAATAGTAGACAAAATAGAGATACTGTAGTAAGTAATAACCCAGGGATATTTATTGTAACACCAAATATCATTTTTGTACACTGATATGAGGTTGACGTAATTTTTTGCTTTATTAGCTTTACGGAATGATAAGGTATGGACAAACAAGAACATTGCACAGTGTAATCGAGGGTGATGGATTCGTAATCAGCTTCAGAAGTTACTTCAAATATTTGTGAGCTAATAAGTAATATAGTAGAGTATAGTGTATTAAGAAATTAATTGAATTCCGTAATATTGTCAAAAATCCGTCATTAATATAACGATTATATCAATGAGATATATAAATGTAACATACTTAGGTCTTAAGGGCCTAGTCTCGTAGTTCACAAAATAAGAATCGCGTGCGGCTAGTCCAAACGTCAAGCGTCTGCACGTAGGCTCCCCGCAGTCCCCGCATTCATCCTACATAGCGTAATTATTTGACTAGTTCGGAAAGTTGCTCTACTAAGTATTATTTTTTCTATAGAAGAGTTGTCTGTGTTTTTGTGTTCTATAGTATCCCCTATATAGAAAATCTAAAGGCTGCAGTCTTGCAAAATTCACTCGCGGCGAATTATTTTCACAACTTTGTACATTTTTTCATACAAAGTAGTGAAATATCATAAAATATTATTATTACACAAAATAACCATAATATAAGTAATAGCTGGTTATTTTAAGTTTTTTAAGTTCATCTAGGTGGATTTTGTTAGGTAAATCAATAGTTAAATACAGGTCTTTCGCGCCCAAAGTAATTTAGAGTTATGTTTGTGCGCTTACTTTATGGCAACAAAGAATTAATTTACAAATCTGTTCTGCTCATAATTAGCTCCACATTCTTGTCTTGAAAATTTACTGAATATTTTTTTCTAATTATCTTTCATTTCTTAATTCCGAGGTCACAATTCCATCAAAATTCTCTGTTTTTTATCTCTTTACAAATGGTTTGTTTCATAATAAATAAGCATCGTATGTATGAAAAAATTTGATTATTTTAATGCCATGAGTTCAATAAAGCAAACACAAAAAATGCACCAAATGCAAAAAATGCATGGAAAATTGGGTGCCAACGTAGTAGTGATGAAGAGAAATAGAATCCAAAGGTAAGTAGTTATATTATTCATGTTTAGGGCCTAACTACAGGGGCAAAGCAGCCGGTATAGAACAAATTTTTGTATTACAGAAAAGAGCCATTAGAGCTATTTATAAACTAAAATCAAGGGAGTCCTTGCGAGTCAAATTTAAACAAATATAGACATAATAACTGTATACATATACATATAATAATAATGTATAAATATACATATAATAACTGCATATAAACAAAATTGTGATTTTTCAAATCGTCAAACAAGAAGGATGCATCAATTGGCTACCTCTTCGTACCGTCTTTCTAAAGTGCAACGTTCTTTTATGGGACTAGGTATAAAATTTTATAATAAAGTCCCAAAACAAATACGTGACTTACCAGTGGAATCTTTTAAGAAACGTGTAAAGGCTCAGCTCTTAGGCAAGGGCTACTATAGCATAAATGAATATTTAAATGACAAGGATGCTTGGAAATGACTAGCTAGGCAACCAGTTCTGCACAGGTTAGAGAATACCTATTTTTGTAATAGATATAAGTTTAAGTTTTAAAAGATGTGCTGAGGAGTTTCTTTACGGCTTTTCTTCTCCTCCATGACAAAGCACCTTACCGAAAAGCTGGTAGATTAAAAAAAATGACGTGCATAAGAGTATCAGTGATACCTACATGAATAAAGATTATTTCATTTCATTTCATTTCATTTCATTTCATTTCAAATTAAATTAGCTAGCGAAACTCCACAGACGTGATAGGTATATAATAATATGATAGAACTAGGGATTGCAATAAGGAAAAACGGATCCGGTAATCTGGCCGGGTCCGACGTTTTTTACGTATACCGGATCTGGTGGAATTTACCGGATACGGTCACACCAATTTTTGGTAAAATAATCACCTTGTTGCTAGTATAGATGCTTTGAATGCCTGGTATAGATGTTGTAATTAATCTAGTATTACAATCTGGTATTCTCAACGTTCAATAGGGGTGATAATATAGTACAGCGTGAAATTATATTTTCGTTGAAATCACTTCTTGTTTATAATTGGTAATATTTGCCCTAAATGGATATAGGTGTAAGCTATAGGTGTATATCAATTGAAGCGCAATAACATGACAACAAAAACCCCCTTTAAACATATTAAGATGTGTAGTTGTATACATGTACACTTGTTATGTACACTTGTTCTGTATGTTTTATAGTTTGTATAATTATTTATTTCCCACTTTATAATATTATATCCCTAATAAGTATCATTTAATCATATACACATAAAATTAAATAAAATAAATAATTAAGTTGTAAATTATCTTCAACTTTGGATTGACCTGCTTCTAAAATAATATTAATATACAATATTAATAAGATTGACGCCACATGTGAAACTACACGAAAAAGGGGACTACACTGTAAATCAGCAGCCGTGGTTGGTTCCTAGCCGCTCCATGGCACAGGCAGAGGGTAGTCCTTTTTCGTCAGGTGACATGGTACCCGCTAAATTTTCTATGTTTCATGTCAAGCAATAATTTAGTAAAGGGTTACATTTTGTTAGTACTTTTTCTTTCACCGTAGTTTAACCTTGTAACCCATGTACCATGTTATTTTCATGACGGAATAAATGTTTCTTTCTTTCTTTCTTATTAGCTCCTTCTTAAAGAAAATAAAGAGGAAAAAATGTAGGAATTGATATAACTATGTACTATATTTTTAGAAGACAACTTATATTAACTATGAGTTCTACTAACAGTCTGATAACTATATAGTTATATAGTTCTACTTACAGTCTATAACGAACTAGTTGAACCGTTTTTAGGTATTTATATAGTATCGATAGCATTACTACTAATGTACCTCACTGGCGTGTTGATGCATATTGTTTAAGTTTACGATCCATATTGAAATCAAATAATTATGTACAAAACTATTACTGATACACAAATATTTACAAAAACTATTATTAAAATACAAATATTTACAAAACACGCAAAAAATTATAAAAAATAATAATAAAGTAGAGCAACTTTCGATACACAATCTACGTCAGAGCCGGAGCAAGGTTAGAGTGAGAGGGAACAGTTTTATTCGTCGTGGACTACACGTCTGAACGCTTCGGCCGTGCATTGGCCACTAAGGAATTTCCCTCGCATTTCTTGTTTATAAACTCTTTTTTTGTAGGTCTTTTGAGATTATTATTATTGTTAGAGTAAGGTGATTTAGGTGCACTTTTTTTTTGTATTTGCTTTATTGAACTCGTGGCATTAAAATAATCAATTATTTACATACATACGATGCATAGTTATTATGAAACAAACCATTTGTAAAGAGATAAAAACCGAGAATTTTGAAGGAATTGTTATGTCTGAATTAAGAAAATGAAAGATAATTAGAAAAAACTATTCAGCGCATTTTTAAGACAAGAATGTTGAGCTAATTATGCGCTGAACAGATTTGTAAATTAATTCTTTGTTTCCATAAAGTAAGCTTACAAACATAACTCGAAATGACGTTGGGCGCGAAAGAGCTGTATTTAACGATTGATTTACCTAACAAAATCCACCTAGATGAACTTAAAAAAAATAACTAGCTATTACTTATATTATGGTTACTTTTGTGTAATAATAATATTTTATGATATTTCATTACTTTGTATGAAAAAAAAATACAAAGTTGTACAAATAATTCGCCGCGAGTGAATTTTGCAAGACTGCAGCCTTAAATTACTTGCAGAATCTATTATTAATTTACCTCAGATTAAAAATCTACAACCAACGAAACAGCGCCAGCATCGTGAATCAACACACAACCTTATTCGAATCATCGAATGTATAAAATGGATTCTACGCATACTATTTTTTTATATGTAGTGGTCCGTCTGTATAGTTGCATAATCTGTATGTCCAGCGTGGGCCAGCCAGTGCCCCCGTCGTTCATGAATGAGCAGGTGCCACCTCCGCCCACTCCCACGCGGGCCATTATTCATTTATTCACATGTATACGTAACCGTACATACATTTTGAGACGTCTTTGTGAATTATTGCATGTGTAATTTAGATCTGTTTTCACATAGTTATGTGGTATACACGAGTTATGTTAAAATAGTAAATAGTTTATTGTTTTTTTATTTGGTTGTTCTCTCATTCACTAATTTTACTATGTTTGTACTATATACATAATAGCTATTTTATTTCAAAGGGGTATATTTGTATACACTTAGTATACGTATACTTACAATCATGTCCACTACGTGGTACAGTAAACAGCAACAGCATCGCTTCTGTAACAATTAGAAAATCAGCTTTAACAAAATTATGTTCCAATTAGTAACAGTAACAGTAGTAGTATATAGTATATTAGTATATTATCAGGGATCGTAGATTATTTACAATAAAAATACAATTATGTATATTACTTCTCTTTGCAATTTTATATTGGCGATATTTCCAATAATAAAATATTTTTCTATTTTTGCTATTATATTTTGCTATTTTTTTACCAATGCTATGATAACCAAAATAGGGTTGCTCATCTACAGTATACAAACGTAGGGTCGCTGCACATTCATTACAATACAATAATTAATATTATATTATTTTTAATTACTTTTATTTATAATTAGGCTTACAATAGAGTGACCCGACGATTAAGTAAACCGCCTATTTTCAAATGATTGAAATTTGCGCACACTGCGAAGATGTCATTGATATAATAATAATTGAAAAAGTTATGCATGAATAATATTTTAATTTCCCACATTCAAAGGTTACAAAATAAAGTTTAGTAAAAGTTTAAGGCATGAAATATAAATTTTAATGACAATAATAATAACGATACGGCTATGTGAACAGACCCTGACATTATGATAATAGGATTGACAATTTGATGAAGTCTTCATATTATACTAGTTACCTAATTGTTCCTTTGTATAAATTAACAATTTGAAGTCTTTAGTACCATATTTTGATACTTACAGTCCCAGGTCCTTCAATTCAACTATTGAACTGAATCAGTAAACTTCTAAGAAAATAACAGAAAAAAAGAAAAAAGGATTTTTTTATTTTCTTCAGTTATATTAATGTACTCTTTTATGTATTACCTACCAACAATAAATTGTAAACTCGATACCGCAGAACAGATAATATAAAAATTATTTCAGTATCTACATTGAAGTCTAAAAATATAATAATTCTGACCTGAAAAAGCACTTGCACCCAAACACAATGTGTATTCTTTAATAACATACTGGAACAGATCCAATTTACACAATATTGTTTTGGTAAACACAAACGAACTCACGATGTTCCGAATTGTATGAAACATAGTGTTACGTTTTTTATATTATTGTATGTATCTGTTAGGTTAATTGGCAGAATCTTTGTAATGATCGCCTGTGGCAATACCATCATACTTCGTAATTCTACCGTGAACCTTGCTTTACAACTTTTTGTTTGACTTTTAACAGTGTCGGTTATAACTACTAACCATGTGTTTCACTCGTATCGATATATAATATTTTTTTTATGTTAGTAGCCGACATATGCCACCTTATGGTAAGTGGCCATCGTCGAACATGGACAAGAAAAGAGAAGAGAGAACTGGCAAGCCCTCAGAAGGAACACGACGAGCTATTTGGCGGCTGACTGGTAAATAGGAGCTCTCTGACTTCGCTTACTAGTCCAGAACCTATTCTGTCGGAAAGCGACCGGCGCACACTGGTGCGTCCGGAACGCCGATCTCCACCGAGACTTAGAGCTCGACTCAATACAACAAGTCATGAAAAACTTCTCTGAGAGATTCTTCAAATCCTCAGAATCCCACTCCAACCCAATGATTAGGGAATCAGCGGACTACACCGCCCCTTCCCTGACCGGCCATCAAATACGAAGGCCGCGCAATGTCCTCATGGACCCGCCCAATAAGCTCTCGTCTGACCTAGAACGCCTCTTGGCCGCCTCCAAGGACACAGACGATACTATCCCAGATGATGCTCATCCTTTTGATGGCACAATTACCTCTTCGACAACACTAAGTGTAGTCACCCAGCGGACGCTCCCTAGGGAGCGCCGCTAGCGCTCCGTCTCTTCAAGCGGAGTCGCTTCAGATGAAGGTTTTAAGGTCGTAGGACCAAAACCATTGAGGCAGAGTTTAGTGTGTATTCTCCACTAAGGACCGAGCCACACATAACCAGCACAGACCGGCTGTGCTGCGTATGCGTAAATGCATTCTCTGCCTCCCTCCCGTGACCTCCCGTGACTTCGCTTACTCTGCCCTTCACAGATTTTTTGAGTTTTGAGCTTCACCGAAAATTTTGAGTCTTTATATCAATCATATGATATCGATTTTTTACAAATCCCACGGGAGCCCTGAACTTTTCCGGGTTAAAAAGTAGCCTATGTGTTAATCCAGGGTATAGACTATCTCCACAGTTGGTCTACCTATATCTGTGGCTATCTCCATTCCAAACAGTCAAATCGTTTTAGTAGTAGTGGAGTGATTGAAGAACAAAGATCCAAATATCTTCACAAACTTTCACATTTATAATATTAATATTAATAGGATTTTCTAAACGCAAATAAATGGATGGCATCTAATCTCTATAATTTACGAGTCATTAATATTTAACGGGGGGGGTTCGGGGTACCCTCAGGCTAGTCTAGATAAGGTAATTCATTGGCTAGTTATTTTTGCCAGACAAAGCATTAATTCATACATAGGTACATAGTTTTAAAGAAAGTGATTTATTTAGTCAGGGACAACGCTTTTTTATGCCAAGAAAATTAAAAATATCGTATTTTCATTATTTTCTCCAATAAAGCAGTAGGTATCCAATTATTATTATTAGGCTACAGAGAAGGACCAAGTAACGTAACCAACGTCAGATGTCAGACATTTTTTCCAATACGATAATAAAACAGTAGATGAAAAAGCAATCATATTCTGACAAGATAGGCCTATAGACGGCCAATGGCGACGTAGACATGTCGTATAAAGTTAACAATTTACCTACTTAAGAAGATTAATAATACTTCGTTAACCCCGGGGCATCTTATCGACACCCGCAACGCATAAGGTTGTAACTCAAGTTACAACCTTTTCCGTCTATACCACAGGCGTATAGTCCGTGAAAAGAGCTACACGACAGTAGTATCGACATATCTCTAGCATTCGTAGTTTCGAAGATAGCCAGTTGAAGAAGGTAGTAATTGCCATATGAAGAAAAGTTCCAGCAATATTTTAGACGTAAAGCGAATTACGTCTCTTATGTTCGCTGTTGAGCGTGGAAGTAACATCTCTTACAACTTTTTGACGGGCATCACAATACACGTATCGGAACCGTAACTTAAGATACTGCTTTGTCACGGTTTAGCTGTACTGAGCGACTGGCTAATGTTTATACGATTTGTGTGTATTTGTCCTACAAATTTACATCTGAGCTCCGTGTTTTAATTAAAATTTGTGGTTATTAGGGTTTCATAGTCCAAACGGAAGCCTTGTGGTTTCGTCATGTTCGTACGTCCGTCCGTGCGTCCGTTCGAAGCATAGCGCAGAGACCTTTAGTGCTAGAAATCTGTTATTTACCCATACCAGCCGTGCCGTACCAGCTAAATGATGTTGTTGGATTCACTATCTTCTGTGTACGGTCAGTTTAGCTTGTTTGTTGTTCTTCTTGCAGGGAGCTGGAGCTTGAGAGGAGATAAAACCGTGTGAAGAAAACATGGTTTCGTAAGGTGACTTCGCTAAATAGACAGATCCCTGGCGAATACTTTGGAGCCCTGGTTTCACTCAATTGTGTTTTTTACATGATTTGTGTTGTTCTCACAAATCGCATCGCCTGCACTTTGTAATAATAAGACCGAGAGCTTATGCTGACACAATAAGAGATTTACCACTGGATCTTTCAATAATTAGATCCTACCTCGTGGACGGTGGTTAAAATGCTGGTATTAAACTCATCCACTGGGGTGACAGGTGTTGGGCGAAGCACAGACTTCATAAGGCGTAACCGTTCCAGCTTCACGACGATATTTAATGTGCCTCTTACAAGACGGTTATGGCTTCTGGTTTTTAAGCTGCCGTTTGTCCGCCAGAATGAAGTCCATCTCACTATTTGTGGAACCATCGGGACTTATCCATGTCCACTTGCGTTGAGGCTTCTTTCTGAAGAAGGAGTTCATCATAAACAGATCTTTCCTCTCTAAAAAGTTAGCCAACAAGTGTCCTCGACGATTCCGCCATCTAATTCCGAAGGGAAGGGTCCCACTTTTATCTCGGCGCCATTTTGCCAGTCCCCCATCACAACTGTGAAATAAGCTTTAGAAGATACCTCTGGATCTACTATTGTCCTAACACATAACCTCAGTCTCATCGTCGGGGTATCGGCGCATATGCCTGTACAACCTTCAACAAATAACTTTGAATATTTTTAGTGTTAGGTACCTGCGATACCCTGGCTGACACGCCCCAACTTGACGAGTTGATTGTTGACGAGGGGCTTGTAGATGAGAAACCCGACACCATTTTGCATCCTTGGTTAGTCATTGGTCATTTGGTTTATTTACCCTGTCGGTAATAGAACAAGTTCCCGGATTATTCATTTCTGCTCTTTTATCTTTCCATTGGTCCTGTGTCCTGGAGGTATAATTATGTTGCCAGGTGTCGAAGTCGTCATTGGTAGCATGAGCAATTAAACTTATTTGATCTTGATAATTTATTTTATAATATAAGCTTTATAATTAATATTAAAATTCAAGAATATAACTTACTTCCATTATAAGTAGGCTACCTTTCATCACTAAGACGGTTGTAACTAGCTAGATACAACCTTATCGCTGCTGAAATTATCCAAAACCTTGGGTTGTAACTAATGCTATCTCAGCTTCTAACAGTATTTTTTGTGATATATACGTATCAAACTATAGTATTTACCCCTATAGAATTGATGCACATATTAATTTTTCAGCAAACCCAATACTTTTTTCGTAAAAAGCATTCAAATACCTAACTTTTACTTTTTTGCTTATTCTGAAAAAGACGGATTTCAAGTTACAACCTTATGCGTTGCGGGTGTCGTTATATTGCTTGCGTTAGCTAGCGTTCACATATTTGGAATTATATCGAAATTCATTAATTATTATTTATTGCATGTTCTTATACATTTTGTAATGTCATGGTTCAAGGATTTACTGTAATAAATTAATCAAAGTCTGACACATAACACTCCGCCTTTCACAGCTCACTTAGATATTCAAAATAATTTATATATTGATTTGATTACATAAAATCAGCTCGTTTTATAATTATTTTTAATGAGATGTATTTCATTAGATATTTTTAAAGATTTTAAAGATAATAATTATATTATTCCTTTATTTAAATATCCTGAATAATTTAAAGTAAAGAATATCTACCCGAGAATAATACTTCCCAATTTGTTTCGTTTTAAGAATCTTTGTATAAATACGAAAGTTAACCAATTACCCGCACTTGGGTTACCAAGGGATTAATAAATCACCGCTTCAGTTTCTAATAGATTTCATTGGACCTTAAAGTTTCCTTAACTATTAAAACCAGAACTCTTAGGGTTTCAAACTGTTAAAACTACTTCGACTACAGCATTGAAGTATAATGTCATAGAACAGACATCTCGAACAAAATGTGTGTCCCGCCCGGGAGGTTCGACTTTCAAAATTGAGCCTTCCAAAATTCCTTTCAAAATGGAACGAATTAATTGAAGATTGAAGCCACGTGGCGCCAATGCATTGGGACATACATGGTGTTCGCAGTGTCGGTTCTATACGCTAGTAATAATACTTCAGTGGACTACAGTATAACATTTATACGTGATGTTCGTTGGTATATTATGTGATATTATATTCCTACCTCACCTAGTATATTTTTATTACGTTAATATTTTTAGTTGTATTTTTTATGTACAGTGGCTTTTAATACTCTGTTTTTTGTTTTATTTGTAATATTTATTATTATTTATAATAGTAATAAGGACAGCTTAGGAGGAAATTTAAGCTTTCACGGTTACATCCCACATTTTTCATAATATTTTTGTTATATTATTATTACCGTGGTCTGTTGAGTGATCATATTTTCGTGCACCTATTTAATTGGTCGAGATCGACGGGTTTGTTCCCGTAAAAACGTAAAAACATTCAAATTACTATATAGAATTAAATTTAAAACGCATTTCTTATTAATTCCGAAATTTATACAGATAACGGCATGAAGAAAAAGGTACAGGTAATTTATTTCTCAGCAAATAGAAAGCTGTATTTATTGCTTTAAGCAAACAGGGCAAAACGCAAACAAAACGTAAACAAAAAACAAGAAGGAAGTGTAATGCAATATTTAGGACGGTAATCACGAGACGCACGCGGCGGGTTCGCTCGCTCGTCAAACGACTAACTTTTTCACAACACCAATAACCGTAAAATTCGATTATCGGTTACCGCGTGCAGCGGAACGAAAACGACAGTTGCTTAAACCGATATTGCAGTTTAACCCGAAGCGAGCAATTGAGAGCAAGAAAAACTTGATTGAGATATTTTAATACAATGTCACGTCAGATAATTGACAAAATCACGTATTTTTTCGATTGATTACTCCAACTACGATACTTCTTTGATAATTTATTATTCCATAACATTTAAAATTCCCAACACATCACTATGTGCTTAGATTTTCTATAATTAATATCAGCAAGGCTATTCTGTTTTGTAACTCGACAGCGTAATCCGCGATAAACTTCAAAATTGAAGTTGGAGTTCGAAAGTCACTTCACTTCGCAAGTGCTTACTAGATGATTAGACAATGACATATTTATTTGTCATATTTTTTAGTCGTTTGACGTTCGAGTTCGCTTCGCAAGTGCGTACTAGATGCTTAGAGAATCACATATCAAGATTTCTGACTCGAACTTCAATTTTGAAACTTATCGCGGATTCCGCTGTCGCGTTGCAAAACAAAATAGCCTTGCAGGTTTTCCTTAGAATTCGAATAGACGGACACACATCTGATCGCATAGTCCAATACGACTTATGGTTTCTTTCTTATTATTATTATTTTTAACCGGGAAGCTAATTCTCTCATGAATTTGAATGCAATACTGACATTCTTTATACTGACGATAAGTAAATTTTTTTAGCAATGGAATAAAACTTAGATATAATCAGATATAATAAACATATATAATAAATATATAGGGACCATAGAATAATGAACATAACATTTGACCGTGACATAAAAGGCTCTATCGAATTAACATCGCTAGTCGCTAAGATTAAACATTTTTGTGTGAATATGTTGTGAACTCAACATAATTAAACGAGACATTGAAATATTTGTATCCATAAAAAGTTTTGTTTCTTAATATTTCATTCTTGATGTCATTTGAAAATGTTTATAGTTGCTTCTTTTATGTGAACCTTGTTTTGGAATTTTTGTTTAATTTGAATCATACTCCCACAAAATAGCTAACGTGTTTTTTTCAGCTATCGTGCCTAGCACAAAAGCTGATTAGTTGATGATGCTTTTATCCAAGTACCTACTTGGACATAAATGCACCTGCATTCTGAAGAAAGAAAGCACATAGAAAATATTACTACAAACGGTATGTTGCCCTAATTAAAGGTCCATGCTTAAGACCGACTCGCTTATGAGCACTTCTTGCTACGTATGAAAAATATCTAGGTATAATTAAAACGGAGTCATAGCATAGATAAATAGATGATCGCCCGCGGAGTAGTTCTAACGGCAGAGTAATAATTAATAATTATCTGCGAGCACTGGGGCGCGATTAACATTAATCATAGACACGGCTCTAGGACTAATGTGAACATCACTCCTACCACACATCCCACTCAGATGCGTAACAGCCTTCGGGTTGAATGACAACACCATAAAAAGACACGCTGTAGATGAAGTAGATAAATCACCATGTAGATTTAGTAATCGCGGCTGACATTGCGTGATATTCCGTCATTAATAATACTTTTTGCTGATTTCAAACGGCTGGGATCTGGAATTTATAAAGTTTGTTCGTGTGTTTGATAAATTTACATTCTAATGTAGGAGTAACTAAGTACCTACGACTTAATGATGTTGTAACTTTTATTCATAAGGACATTAGCAAATGTTTTGTTAATTTGCTCCTGTTTCGTTTTATTAATCTTTGATTAAAGACTATAACATTGTTATTTAAAATTAAGACACTATATTTTTAGAGCACGAGTTGAGATTGCCAGTGTGTTTGACTGTGAATGTTTAATGTTTGTTTTGTATTGATATAATAAACATTAATAGACGTACCATTAAAAAGAGAAGGAGCCCAGTAAAATAATTTATCTTAGCGGTGTCTCTTCTGAAGTCTGTAAGAAACTTGACAACTTAGACAGTTGATAAACCAATAATCCATAATAATTAATCTATGAGAGAACGTTAAATACGTAATGTTTTTTTATGGAAATAGCCGGCAAACGAGCTGACGATCTACCTGATGGTAAGTTGCCATCGTCGCCCTAAACATCAGCAACACCAAAGTCATCACTGATGCGTTGCCGGCCAAGAAAGAGAGAACACGAGAGAGAACACAGAGCCGGAACACGACGAGTCGTTTGGCAGTTGACTCATGCTCAAGGGTGGTAGCTATCCAGACGAGCCCCATGGAGAAATAATTAATAGTAATAATGGTATTAATTAACAATGTAAAGATTACACTTTAATTTTTATAAAGCGATTGCCAATAATGCCAACCAACTCAGTCTAAGTCACCAACCCTGGTGTCATAATTCGCCATATTTTTGCGTTGATTTGTGCCAGAGATCGCGTGAGGAGCGCAGTGCCCGTGCCTGGCTCCACCGGCACCCGGCGGTGTCCCGTCCCGGTGTCATGTCTCCGGTCACGCTATGGTCGCTTCTTTACTGAACGACACGACCACGACATCCTACTACCCTACTTATAAATATGAAAGATTGTGAGCAAGATTGTGATTTTTATTATAATTTTTTGACGTAAAAACTACTGAATGGTTTTTTATGAAATTTAACACACTGGTAGACCATGATTGACATGACATGACCATATCTCCCGAACGCGGGGGCCCGGGTTCAAATCCTGGCACGCACCTCTAATTTTCAAATATTATGTGCGTAGGGGAAAGTCGCCACCGTTCGTACGCGGGGCACATTCATACAGTAAGAATAACAAATAAACTAAATGACATGAAACTACGAGTTTTCTTGTGTATGTAGACATATGGACAGCCATGGTGCTCCGCGAAAATCGCGCCACTCTGTGAGATTTACCAACACATAAAGTGTTTTCGCGCATGGTGAGTAATTTTTTTACTAAAGTTTATCATCGTAGTGTAAGTAGAATTGTTGATATTTTTTACCACTATAGATGAAGAATTCATGTTAATATTGTTTGTTTTGTGTTTTAATAAGTAATATTTCTTAAACTAAATTTGAATTTATTCAAAGTTGAAATTAAATTTCTTGCAAGGCCTGGGGTACATTCGGACAGTACTACAGGGGGAACATACGTACGCGTATGAATGTTCCCCCTTAGAACATATTTACACAAACTAACGCGTAAATATCAAATTTAGATTATATTATAATAAAATACATATATATTTTATTTATTCAATGATAATATTATAATATTTGGTATTATTTGTATATCTCGATCAAAAAGTTTCGCTTTTATTAAATAGTTTTGTTTTTGATTTTTTCTACATAATGACTGAACTATAACTCACGTTTCCTGTCATAAATTACAACTTTTAACTATTATGTTATTACTTATTATTACTTATTATTATATTAATACATTAAAATATAATATTTGTTTGTAGAATCATGGTGCGGAACTATAAAAAGAAGATTACGCGAACCCAAAAAGTTTATGAAAAGTCTGTAAAATAAGCAGCTGTTGAGGAAGTAGACATTTATCCTTCAGAAAAGCCGCGTTCAAATCTACTTGAAATCTAAAAATCCACTAGAAGATCTGCTAGAAAGTAAAATAATAATATAGAAGTCTATTAACCCTCGTGAGTTACTCGCCGTTCCTTGCTCTAAGATCATCAAGAATTATTATAAACTGGCGCACCTTCCAAGTCGACCGCTATGAGTGACTGAACCAGAATCGACTATTGATATTGTCATAACATCATGTCATAAGATCTTATCCTACGATTGTGAGAAATAGAAAAATCAGTATGGAAGAAAACCGGTTAAATCTTGTACATACACTTAAAAAAAATTAACTAGAAGAGAGACACAAACAGAGAGAAATCAAGAAAGAAGAGCAGGAAAGAAAAGCCAGAGTTAATTTAATGTTTAATTAATTACTGCCTAAAGTTAAAAATATCAAATGATAATTACAAAGTTCTCTAAAATACTGATTGTCAAAGCAAAAATTACTAGGAAGTTAATTGATTGTGAAATATTTTTTTTGTTATATCTATCAGAATTATTTAAGTTGATTATGAGTAAAGTTATTTAATATTATGTAAGTTTTAAGATAAATACATATTTTTGTGATTTAAGAAATGTTTGCGAGTTTAATTTACTTCTTAATTACTCTGTATGAACGTGCCCCGCCTGCTGTACGAAAGTACCCCGCATGTGGGGAGCCTTCGTACAAATATCTTATCCTGAAAAATTCACTATAACTTTTTTAGTTTTTAGAATTGTTTATTCAGACTTATTTATAATGATCTACAATATATTTAACACACTTCGGTACACAAACTATATAATTTAGTCCATTGATCATAAATTAAAAAAATAAAAATGTAAAAAGCGTACGAAGGGTGACGACTTTCCCCTATTACAAGTTAATTATCACTTGCTTCGGTGAAGGAAAACATCGTAAGGAAACCTGCACACCTGAGAGTTCTCCATAATGTTCTCAAAGGTGTGTGAAGTCTACCAATCCGCACTTGGCCAGCGTGGTAGACTATGGCCTGTACCCCTCACATTGTGAGAGGAGACCCCGAGCCCAGCAGTGGGACAATTATGGGCTTTTGCTTTGCTTTGCTTTGCTTTTTTAGACCATGATTTGAAATAGGTTAAGTTAAAGAGTATTATCTCGGAACACGCGGGTAAAGCCGCGGGTAGAGTGCTATTCTAATGTATAAAAAATAGCGCTCCAGCCTCATAACCCCAGGGGTTCTCTGTGCCATGAAGCCATGCACCCAAGCTCTTTCGAATATGGTTCTTCATGTATGTACAATATTTATTGTATACACACACAAACTTTCTTGTGTGCGTTCGAGTGTCGTGGAGTAATAAAAGTTAAGAGTGTTAAATTAAGTAATTTAAGTAAGTAATCTTTGTTAAGTAATTTTAAATTATTTCTTTATTTATTTATGCTATATTGACCCTTAACAAATAAGTGGTACAAAAGGCGGACTTAATGCTAAACAGCATTCTCTACCAGTCAACCTTAGGAATGAAAATGGAAAAATCACTAATAATAATAACCACTAATAATAATCCACCACTAATAATAATGGAAATTATCACTTTATTCATTGTCGTGTCGCAGCACCAGTAGAATTATAAAGCTGTGCCGTAGTCGTGTCGTTCAATGAAAAACCGCTCTATCTTGTGTCGATTGAATTGCTATAAAATTGTGTTGCACTACGAACGTTTATTCTATGAAAACTGTAGGGCTAAATATGACGAGAATGGATTTATGTGTTAAGAGAATACATTTATGAAATATTAGTGCTAGTTAGTCGCCTCATAAGTGGTCACGTAAAAGGACATTGGTAACACGAAGACATCACAGACCCGCTGCTGACTATAAAATGCGGTGCATCACGAGTAGGAGAGGTTGGCTTAGGTTCAAGGATGGATGGATCACCTACACCCCAAAACACGTTGTAGGCACTATGGAGAATTCCATAACACAGCTAATTGTTATTCATCATTATGTGTACTTTATGATTACTTATTTGATACTTCTACAAAAACAAAAACAACTTCGTAATTGCATACCTAATGATTGCGGAGAGGAATTGATTGATTATGCGAGTGGCATTGTCATTATTTTTTGCATAATCATTTACATTGAATTGTGCGTGGTGGCATCGCGTGACGGAAGCGACGGTTCGTGCCTGGCTCGAGCCGATGTCCCTCGTCTGCCGCATAATGTCTACTTGTCACTTTTGGATTGAATGTTTAGAAAGTTATTTTTTAGGACTCAGAGACGACACTTTGTTACTTGAGCACAATAGCACTACTGCCAAAACTTTGTCAGTTTATAATTTTGTCGTAAAAACATCTCTAGATAAATACCTTGTTAAAGCCCCTTGCTAATGATAGACTTTTAATCGGCCGGATTGTCTATCCAATGCTTTAGCTTTGGTTTACGATTTCTAGTAATTTTTGTTTTACAGAAAAAAAACACGTTTTCCAGTCAGTCTGTAACTCTGTACTCTATAGCCACCAAAGGATTTGCACATCAACCATTTGAATTGCAAAACAATCGGTTCGGATTATGGTTACGGTTTTTTGGTAGAGGTATTTGGTAACATGGGGTCTCTATTGTTCTTGTATTTTCCAACAAAAACTACCAGGCCATTGTCTGTTTGTGTTTGCAAAGACCTAAGCTTAAGTAATTCTTGTTGTGGATTCTGATTCATTCAAGTGACTGTTAGGTAAGTGACAAAAACTCATATTCTATAGTATCGAAAGAAAAGTATTTATCATTGTAGATAGGTCATTGATTGATAAGTCATAGATAATAATAATAAAAAAGTAATATTATGATCTACCTATATACTTAATTGCTTATTTTTATTACGATGTTAAGTAATAAGTCATCATATCGTATTTTTATAGATCGATTTCTCGGTATAGACTGAAGCTATAGGTTCATTTGTTACACAAATGATTTTCCTTGACGTGCTCTATGAAGACGAATTCTTTGAAATTTATAAGCTGCAATGGTAAAGGAAAATTACGTTGAAACCGTGATTTCTGCGTTACGTTATATTTCTCTATAATGTTCTCAAATATGGGTGAATCTGTACTGCAAATAAATTTTCTCATTCTCTGAGTCATCGTCTCATTTTCTCAAGATCTGCAGTGAGTTAGGTATGGCTTGGAGATGGTAAATAAATCAATATAATACAAAAATAAAACTCGGAGTCACTTCTTGACGGTTCGATAGGTCCGATGAGTCTGGAGCTAGATTTCCAGCCAGAGAATGTGACAGAACAGATAAATATTGTTTGTGTAGTTGTGCTCATGTAGCAAATGTTTTGTAATGACTCATTTGTTTATCTTCATACTTACTATATACGAGTAAAACACTGGTAATCCTAGTGCGGGGTGTGTTACTTTTTTCACAGCAATTTTTTGTGCTACTTTAAAATCTTACGTTACATGCATAGGGCCTAAATTACCATTTTTTTATTGATAACACTAAAGCTCTTTAAAAAAGCTATCATGCAAAAATAAAATTGTGGACAAACAGGACAAAATTATTTTACACTGTTTTATCCTTGCCTATTTATACAGAAAATCTGTAAATAAAATGAATTTATGTTTCGTCTGTCTAGATTTCCTTTTACGATATTAAAACTAAGCTTCAACTTCCTTGCAAGTTTAACTGTACATAAACAGCTGCGTGATTTCTTGCGAACGCTTTGAGGGTGGTGGCACACGTGCTACGCTTTGCTACCGGGTAAACTGTTCCACCATTTACGGTGCGATGAAGTGTTCTAAAGTATGTAAATGTATTGTATCTTTAGGGCATCAGTTACAGATACATTTAATATTCACAATTTTTTTTGTCAAGATGATTGTTGAAAACTACACCTCACTGATAGATGTCGCCATATTTAAGTGAATATATAAATCTGTATTTATTTTATTACTAACACTTTCTTGCTTTGTTCGTAAGTTAGTTATCACTAAACATGTATGGATCAAGCTGTACACTAAATAAGAACTACTTCCTTCTCTCGTATGAAGTTGAAATTTTGCATATTGCTTTGTTTGTAACGGCGATGTAGTATTTAATAAGCATGACCTGACAATACATTCAGGTATATAATCACTATAATTTTTAGTTCTAACATATAGGATATTATACCTAAATCGCAATGTTTTTCATGTTTTCCTGATTCGTTTTTATCTTCCAGTTATTTGTCATTTTGAAGATACAAACAACACGATTTGAAAATTACTCAGCCAGCGAAAACGTCTCGTTCAATAGCGCGATTCCGTGTGCGCAAATATGTGTGGGTTTTGATCGTCAATATCGCATGGTTCAGCGATCGAGGCATTTGTATTTTATTTTCGGGAGTCGCATCTCTTTGTGTGATGCTACGCGTTCTGTTACGTGATTTCACACGCACGGAATATTTTTCTACGAAATTAAATCCTATTTATGGATGAAATTATTATTTGATAATATTTAAGTAAGGGCCTCTTTCACCATCATCACGTAAAGTCTCGAGTAGGCTAACTGTCGAATAAAGTGACGAGTAACTATGCATACGCATTTCAAAATCGCCGAACAGCGCTACCCCACAAATAAAGTAGACAGTAACTTACTTCTAACATCATCTGTCGATTAGTTTGTCTAATTGATGAGTAAGTCCAGTAACGGTACATGCAGTGAACTAAAAACTATTATAGCTATTCTTATAAGTACGTTTAAATAGATTTAAATATGTAATCATATAAACTGTCATAAAGTTACTAATACTGAAAAGTTTCATGTGTGCGGTCGCTCGAAGAAACGATCCTCCCAGCCAATGGGATCACGTCTAACGCACTGCTTTATTCGCACCTGCCTCAACAGGAAGATAATGAGGCTGCACCCGGTATCACTCACCCCTAGAGTGTTATTTGAAACCGAGTGCACCTTTGTTTGGTTTGAAATTATGTGGTATTTCGATTATTATCTTAGACGAAGTTCTTAAACATATTCAGAATAATATTCTCCATCAATAGGTCCTTCCTTATTCTACAACTAACTCTTTATCAAACCTTAATTCTTAATTCCATAACCAGAGCTAACATCTACTGAAACATCAAATGAAGTGGAATTAAATCAAGAGCACTAGTTAAATTGAAAACGGTAATTAAAATTTGTGCAATTTCGATTTGTGAATGCGAATTTCTTAGGGAATAATATGGAACGTATGCTCGAGTAGTAGGGGAGGATCGTGCACTCCGCAACGATTAAAATTCAAAGCCTGTGGAAATGTAATTACTCCAACGTCTGGTCCAAGTTACGTCGACTTTTATCGCGGCAATTACGCTTGGTGTTTTTTACTTGTCGTCATCACTCGCCTCATCCGACCAACTGTATTGGCACCGTTGTAATTGTAGCCATTTATGCTGTATAATCCACACATACATAAAATAATCATGACTGAATCTTTTTACCTTTTATATGTCGTCCAAATTTTTTTTTAATCAATAAATTCAAGCCTAGCTCTATTAAGGTTATATAATTCCAAAGGAAATCCTATAAATCCCGCTATTACTTACTCGTAATTATTAAAAGCGGTAATTAAAACCCCTGCTTCATTTTCAAAGAGCAGATTACTGGAGAAAATAATAAGGAACGAGCGGTGAAGTAGCAGCACGGAGCGCTAGGACCTGTGGTTAGAGCGTTAGGTCTCATGTTCTCTACGATATAAATCTAAGGCTGCAGAAATCAGTTTGTAGAAATGAATTCAGCGATACTAATTACTCGACTGAGCCCCTACAGATCTATAGAGCAACGGAAATGATTTTCTCAAATAAAAAACAAAGAAAGTGATTAAAATGTTAAAACTCATGAAATGTTAAGGAAAGGACGCTAGAGAAGAGAAACAGACAGAACTTTAGAACTCATGTAAAATATATGAAATTGCAATGAAATATGTAAGGTTTTGCAAGGAAAATAAAAATATAGCAAAACAAGGGTTCAATTGTTTCATACTTTTATTTAAAACTATAAAAACCGGCCAAGTGCATGTTAGGCCACGCGCAATGTAGTGTTCCGTAGCTCATTAACTTATTCATAAACAGTTGGTATTATCGAAAGCGAAAATTAAAACTACATTATTTTCGTTATAGAGCGCGGTTTATGAAAACAATACAGGATAAACGTTCGGATAGGACCGGCTAACAAGTTATGTAAGTGCCCACTGCCCGTACTCCGCATTTGAAATTCAAAGGCCGTAGAAATGTAATCACTGCAGCTAAACGCCAATTTTATCGAGCTAATTAGGTACGCTCTACTACTAACTACACTTATCACTAAGTGCGATTATTGTAAAGCATAGATTTTTCTAGGTATTGAAAGATGTAAGAAGAATTCAGTGGATACATGTATTTAAACATGAAATACCTTATGATGATAGTATACGAATTCCCATTTTTTTTGAATGGATAGTCCAAATTCTCCTTTAAAAAAAGATTGTATGCTCACTTCTTAAATCTTCTACAATGTAACTAGCTTAGTATTTTTATTACTTTTTTTTATTTACCTTATTATGCCTCACTCTACATTCATCTTAATATTTTTCTGGTTTTACAACGTATTTTATCATAATATTTATCTATTTTATCCTATTTGCTTCCTTGTGAGTATCTGTTTATATATAGATGTTTATATGTATATATCGGTGAGGCCATGAATCTCCAGTGAAGGTCCAGGGACGGACCTCTTTATTCTACAGCGCTTGTCTGATGCAGAGGCTGGCATATAAGAAATGTCATGTCATATTTAGATTAGGGAATTGTCAAGAATGTAGGAAATATTAATATTGATGGCGTAGTGTTGAAGTACTTTGGAATATTGATGTGAACGTTAAGAGAACTGGAAATATATTATAGTGCAAAGTAAAAGGAATATCATTTCATAACCAACACCATAGAATACCTCCTTCTGCTAAATATATATATATATATATGTATGTATATATCTATGTATGTATATATGTACCTATTTGGATCTTTTCAAATTTCAAACATAATTTCTAACAATATTGTACCGCCTTTAACTGTTCTCTGTACATCCTGAAGGTTGACTGGTAGAGAATGCTATTTAGCATTAAGTCCGCCTATTGTACCACTCTTTGGGGTTCAATAAAGATTTAATAAATAAATAAATAGTTGTTGTTGGCTCTAGCAGCGTTTACAGCTTCACGCGGACAGTGGGGAAGGCTGGAGAGACTGAGCCGAGAAGCTATCACCTACTTTTCCAAGATACACAACTCTAACTTTAGATTAATCAGTAAACGAGGCCTAAACGCATGAAACAAGCAATTTTCATTTCTTGTTTTTATTTAATTGTAAGCAGGTATGTGTTTTTTTATTATTGTGTATATTATTGATCACTGTGGTCAAAACATATATTGAATTTTATACTTCAAATGGTAAACTTAAAAGTCTAATGAATTTTCCAACCCAAAATACACGAAGACGTATATACCTATGATATATCCCCATAACCATTTGAGTGTCTTCATTTTAATAAAGGATATTCCAAATTGGTTCGAAACTGATCCTGAACCTTATTTATACCTAATACCTATACTCGTAGCCTAATTTAGTGGTAAAAATACTCATGTGATACTGTAAAGAAACATTTTTAATTAGTTGGTATGCCTATTTGTTGTTACAACAAATATTGGAAAAATCAATTCAATTAGAAGCAGGTAGTATGCGGTTGTTTAATATTTAAAGCCATGAAAAATGCCATGGAAAAAGTAGAAAGTCGAAAATGTGTTATGGAAAATGCATTGTTTTAGTGGTCTCAAACCATTTTTGCATTATTGCCTTTCAAATGAAAGCATTTTGGGGCACATCGGTTGGATGGTTTCAAAGTATATGAAGGACACCCGAACAAACATTCTTTGTGTTTTATATAACATACATAGTAATTTTAGTAATTTTAAGGTTGTAACAGCTATAAAGGAAGCTGTGATAGTGGTTTAAGTTTAAACATGATTATGAGGAGCTTGGTTCAAACACAAGTGGTGGTAATTTATCTAAGTGCTGCATACAATGATATTATAATGTATCATCATTGGCTGCATACTAAAAATTAATCATTACTTGCTTCAGTGAACAAAAGTTTTTTGTGGAAAACTACACACCTCAGAGTTTACAATAATGTCCTTGGATTTGTGTGAAGTCTGCCAATCCACACTTGGTAATTGCAGCGCAGCAATCCTTAATCCACCCTAACCACCCGTTATCCGAGGAGACCCGAGTCCTGCTTTGGAACTTGTATCAGTTACTGAAGCCCATGGGCACCAAACCTAGTTGATATTGTATTGTGTTTCAGATAACAATTTATACTATTTTAAACTTACAGCGTTACACATTTCATCAGAAACTCCATTGATTGAATATTGGCGTCATATTCAACACATAACGCAGCAAAATAGCGGTTGCGTGAATCATGTAAAATTTTTTAATTAACTTTTCAACCAATTAATTTGATTGGATAAAACATTTTGTGTGTGTTTCCATACAATATTCCATTACAATAAGTCTCCATATATGTAATTCAAACTTATAACACCCCTCTTTTTTGTCGGGGGTTAAAAAGAACAATAAGTATGATGCATGATTCTACTCTGTTGTCTCTTAAAACACAGATTTAGGTATCTTCTTACTTATAATTTTCTTGGAATAATCACTGTGAAGTTTTGTTTGTTTGTGCCCAGGTGTGGTTGAGGCGCAATCAGCAGTAAAAAGAAACGAAACTTCCTGGGAATTCGCACTTGCAGTTTCTTAACAACACCTGTTTCTTTAAAATCACGGTCGAGTAAGAATACCATTTACGTAATATCGAGACCTATACTACCTATAAAATAAACGATAAATAATTAAACGCTTATTTAAATATTACACGGCTGCTGGGAAAAAAACAAACAAGATTTGATTGGTTGAAGAATGGGTTCGACTTGTAACTAATTCTTCTACATAATTATGGTGTAGTTGTATTCTAAACGACTGGGCTTGTTTTCTTCTATATTTGTATAAAATTTTACGCTTTCGGATTTTTTGTTTTATTCATAATTTTTATTTTATTTTACACTTTTTAGTTCGGATTTATTGACTTTTACATATCTTCAAATTGTTGTACGGGAAAAGTGGAAAATCGACTTTATCAATGGACCGAAGGTGCCTAATGCATTGTTTAAGTGGTCTCCAACCACGTTCTAAGATAGCCCTTTTGACTTAGTTCGTTGACATTTTTTTTAATTTTAACACTATGACGTCTAGTTGGCGCTGTGATGATTTTGACTATTGTCATGTTTTTAGTGACACTCGGTTGACGTAAGAATCATCAAAATCGGTCAACAAGTTTGGGCTCTAAAACACCACATAAGAAAAAACATACATACATAGAGTGATAAACACATTACCTTCTCTTGCGTCGCGTAGTTGGGTAAAAGTCGGGTATTATTATTATTATTTCTCTATCTATCTATCAATTCTATCACCCTCGAGCATGAGTCAGCCGCCAAATGACTCGTCGTGTTCCGGCTGGGGGCTTGAGAGCCAGTTCTTTCTTTCTTTTTCTTCTCTCTTTCTTGGCCGGCAACGCATTAGTGATACCTTTGGTGTTGCTGATGTCCATGGGCGACGATTGTCACTTACCATCAGGTGGATCGTCAGCTCGTTTGCCGGCTATTTCCATAAAAACATATAGGTTGAACTACAATTACCGTAACAATTTATAATTATAATATAATACTATTTTATAATATGTATAACGTCATTAAACTCGAATACACATCTACAGGGAATTTATAATTCAAGATGTTACATTGCAGTGGCTGTATGTATGCGATCCTCTTAATTTATGTTGCTTTTTAAAGCAAACGTAAACTTGAACCTCTTGAAGTAACCATGTCCATCGCTGTCGTTAGTAACCATACTTGGAAGACTTGAACTATTTACTATCGGTTGCCTGACCAAGCATACCTTACTAGTCAGGTCTTAGAAAGGTGAGATGTTGCTTACTAGGAGTTAGTTCCCTTTTGTAGCTTACGTTACGTCGTATATGCGAACGTTTCGACGGCTCCTACGCATAAGGTCGTATGCAGAAAATGGCAACTTTACAGTATGGGCATTTAAAGTTTACTTTTGTCATTACTCGAAAATGAGAAGGAAATTTGAATTTAAATCAAGCTTATAATTAGTAGTGCCTTAAGTCATCTTTAAACAAATATCATTGATAGAAAATGAATTGTAATTTAATGAAAAATACTGAAATTACATACTTATGACTTTATGCGTAGGGATGCAAGAGTTATGTTATTGAGTTACGACAAGTTATGACGATATACGTACAGTAAAATTTCCTTACCTTCAAGTTACGCCGGGTTACTTTGGGGTTTAATGGTTTACAAATACGATTAAAAACGATATTAAAAAAACTAACTTATTTATATGATAACAAGAAAGTTCCGCAGTAAACAAAGCGTGAGTATAACAAATAAACTAGAAAGGAACATTATAAACATGTCGCGAGAATTAATTAATCTACAAATTATTAGATGAATCGATATCCGTATTTTCTTCATTCATCGTATTGCGTGTGTTTGGTAATTTTTCATAATACTTATTATATTCTTTCGGTATTATGCGTGCACGGCACAGACTTTGTAAATCCTCATATTTGCAGTTGTTATAGGCAAATAATCTAAATAACAGCGATCTCAATTATTAAGACTTTCTTGGTTATTAATTCTTCGTGATGAATAGGTTTTTCTGGTAATTAATAAAGTCATATAATGTATAAGTTATATAAGTTATATATATAAGTCTTCGTTTTCAAAGCTGTAGCGATATATGCCGATCATTGGAAGTTATTCCCACTTCTTTGATTTTAGTAAAAGTTATTTTGTGTTTGTTAGAGTTTTTGATACAGTTTTTCCCATACAATAACTTTTTGAAATTATAAAAAATCTGTAATACTCATCTCAATCACATTATAATAAGGCGTGTTAACTTTGGCCCTTCTTACTAATGCATACCATTGTTCTGGCGTATATATGAGATATTTTTTTGAATTTCGCTCTACTATAGCATGAACAGAATCTGCTTCATTTTGAGTATGTCCTCGCTCTTAGAACAAATGAGTTATTGTTACATCTTATTTTTAGGAGCATAAGTATAAAATGAAAACACAATATAATTTTGGTTTTGCCCAGCACAATTACCTGACCAAAAAATGAATTCCTTACCGCCGTCTTATACTTTAGTCTCAATAAGTTTAAGCAGACAACTTAATCTGGCCACATGCAACAATATGCTTCTTTACTGGCTAGATCAAAAACTGTAACATTTGGGACCGATAATTTTATTTTATAATAAAATAAACCAACATTTCCATGAGGACAATTCTGAATTTATTAAAAATCGAAGCATGCTGTAATTGTTTTTAAAGTTTTATCTTTTTCCTTTAAATTTCTTGCTAATTCTTTTGATATCATATGTGTTTTTTTGTTTATTAATTTCTTCTTCTGTCATATTATTTTTATTTACGTGTAAACATAATATTCGTTACAAATATTCTGCTTGGGTTTGTAAAATAAAAAATATTTAATCTTTGATTTATAATACCCCAATATTGTCGTGCTGATTTAGCTTTTTTTGTTATATTTTTACTACTACACCACTCATTATATAGAGAAAACATATTTGCAAACCTGAGTCGGCTATTTAAGTAAAGTTTTGTAGACTTTTTGCGCACATAGTGTGTGTTTACTCCTGGTTTAATCTCTTCATCTATGATAACACCTCTCGAACCGCCACGATGGTCTGGGGAAATAGATTCCCTGCCTGAAAACCACTTCGACATGGCCGTATTAACTGTTCGCTCTCCTATAGAGAGAGTATTGAGGAGCATCGTTTTACATACCAAAACAATATTAGGTTTATCTGAATTAGGCTCTGTTCTTGCTAAGGAATATTTCCAAGTTTTCTTACGTCTAGATTCAGCCTTTGTACTATTGTTTTCAGCTAAACAGGTGATTCTAAAAAAGATATAATATCATTTAATTAACCACCACAACTTATTAATAGCACAGAATATTAAATTTATTTATGATTTTAACAAATAAAAAATTGCATAACGTCTTATTTAATATTGAGTTCGAAGCATAACGTTGTATGTTCTACATACGACTATAAGAACACAGATTTTTTTATTTAATAACGACGCATGTAGTCGTAAGTAGTAGTTACGACCCTTACCTTCAATGAAAAAACAACGCATAACGTCGTAACTATAACATTACGACGTTATGCGTGGAACTAGATTAAAATTATAAATATCGAAAAAAGCACTTAAATATAATAATAAATCTAATCTTATATGCTTGTATTGCGATATGATTTCTAACTATTTAATAAAAAACAATCAATTATTAACCAAAACTTACCAGTTTGACTGGATTCATTAGAAGGTTTTTTTTTCATTTTTGTTAAGTGCTAATTTTAAAATTCTTGATGATCGTAAGTGGTTCATTTTGATTATAATAATGTAATACAATCAACATATCACAACTCACTTGATATCATAACGTAAAACACTTCAGAATTCATATTATTTACAAAATAAATGTCATACTTTATTGCGTGCTCCGTCAGTGACATACGACGGCCGTAACTGCCCTTAATTGGTCTCGCACGAACCAATAGCACCACGCATATCGTCGTACCGTGAAATGCAACTATATGCGTGGTAACTTTCAAAATATACGACCATAAGCGTTTCTAAAACTCGTTAATTAAAAGTAATATTAAAATTCTGATTTCAGGAATTTATAAAACTCATATACGTAATTACGATAGTGTAAAATATGGATTTTCAATAAAAATGGCGTTAAGACCTTATGCGTTGCACCCGTCGGTTTAATTCCATCCATCCCTCCAACAGCCTTTGGAGGTCCACTGCTGGACATAGGCGAACGAACATTTAATTAACTATGAAAAATTCTATTAGCTTAGAATAGGTAAAACAGAGATATAATTAATTTGTTAATTTAATTTTAAACCTTTTTAAACATGTTTTAAGTTTCTTAAGGTTTTTTAGTAAAGTTAGTTGATTAGAAATGTACCCACAAAATAAGTTTGACGTCCCAACTCAGACTCACTAACGGTTACTTTAATCGTTCCTTAGTAAAGAATCATCATACAAATTCTTTACTAAGGAGCGATTTAAGTAACTGTTAGTGACTCTGAGCTGGGGCGTAAGTCTTTTGTATGTCTTTTGATAGCTATGTTTACTTAAACAATTTGATTTTAAATTTATACTTAGTTTTTTACTAAACATATTTTAAACTTATACTTACTATATTATATAAGTATAGGTTAACAACTAGAGTACTCCGCATAGTTACGGGAAATGGATCTATTTCCTCGGAATAGGCGATAAAAAGTTTTTACGTTTAGTTTAGAAAATAAACTCTTGACCTTTTTACCCGACTGCGCCAGAAGGAGAGTGTGTATATGTATGTATGTATGTATGTATGTATTCATATATGTATGTATATTTGACACGCTCTGTAGCCTAAATAGCTTTATCGATTTCAGCTTGATAGGTGCCGTTAGATTGGTCCTAATTGTGAAAGTGACACTGGGTATATCTGGGTATATTTAGTATTTTTATGCAGTCTGGTTTTTTTGCAAATTTTTTTATTGCATTTTAATATTTATATTTTAAACATAGCACATGGGAAACTGACCTGTTAAAATAATTAATCGGAAAAACGGAATTAGTAAAACTTTTAATATAAGTTGTTTGCGCGCCGAAAACAAACCTAAGCAAAGCAAGATTCGAGCAACTTAAAATAATAATTATACTAATCTATAACTAACAATGTTAGTTAGTGATTTTGTATTAAAATATTTATTACCAACCTCATTCAAATACAACTTCCCTTCTATCCTATCTCCACATAAATTCCGAGTGGTTTAACTGCTTTTGGGTTAATTTTTTTAAAGCTGAGAGACTATTAGCGAAGTTCGCCTGTGTATTTTATATGTCCACCAGGTCTTCTTATCGATTTGTAATCGATCGTATATTGAATTAAATTACCAATGAAATCATTGACTCTATTTAAAAGGCGAACGCTTCTCAATTAGCAAATCTTCGAAACAGTAGTCGAATAGAATTACCGTCAGTCTCGTTTCTAACACGCTTCGCTTGTAATTTATTGTGCTCGAGTTCGTGTAACATAGAGTTAAGAATGTTTCACATACCAATAATCTGAAAAATTAAAAATTATTATATTTAAAAATGTGTGGACTACTATTTTCAAAAGTTATACATAAGAGGTCTCAGGTCATATAGCTAGACAAAGTATTTTTAAGTAGCAGACCTCAATTAATATGCATAGATAATATGTATATGCAAAATTTAATGAAATGGTAACATTCATAATAATACTCAGAGATTGTGTTGTGACTGACGATCCCAACGTTCGTTTGCTAAACATCTCGTATTGTCGATCAATTATCAAAATATTATTACGATTGCGATTGTGCTGCAAAAACACACCAGCAGTGATTGTTTTAGTTGTACAACTTAAACAAGTATGAAACATTATTTGAAAAATGTGTAATCTATGTGTAAAAACTCGTTTGTCTAGCCGTCGCCTTGTATGGCACGGTCACTGGCGATTTCATAGCGAACACAGTGCACGCTCTGCAAATCAACCGATATCGATGCCTGATATTGTTTAATGCGCGAATAACTGCCTAGTTTATTATAAATCCTTCAACGTACCTCTAACGATTAAATAGCACGCGTTCGTAAATGATAGATTTTCAAAGCCTGTGCACTTATCGCCCACTTAATCTAGGTCTTTGAGCGTTAATTCATATTCATAGGGCCCTTTTATTTGTAAATTATAGCCAGATATAGTTTTGTGACATTGCTGCACGCATTGTTTGAGGTAACATACCTAGTTGTTATTTATATAGGATTATATATAGGATTATTTTCTTTTTCTTATTCTAGATAGTACTAATGTCAGTCAGGACTTTGCCTGTGGAATTGTTTTAGTTTTAGGTCAAATTTCGCTAAGCAGATGTAAATAAATTAGGTCAGATTTATGGTAGGTATTTGATAATTTTTGGGACCTGGTTGTTTGTTAAACGACTTCAGAAAAGGAGGAGGTTCTCAATTCGACTGTATTTTTTTATGTTTGTTACCTCCGTACTCTGGACTGGGTGAACCGATTTTGATGATTCTTCTTTTAATCGAAAGCTAGTGCTTGTCGTGTGGTCCCACATAAATTTGAGCGAGATCTGACAGTGGAATCCATGTCAAAAGCATATAAGTCTTAAATTTGCATTAAGTATGTGCGCGATAAATGGACGAATAACTCAATATCACGTCAACCGATTTCGATGATTCTTTCATGTGATCCCACATAAAGAGCGAGATCAATGGCATCATGTACTTCATTTGAAGTCGGTTCTTTTTTTGTTAAAATTTTATGTATATCAATAATATCTGCAACACAGATAATCTTAGTGAAGGGTTAGGTCTAGGTTATACGAAATATCGGAACACTATTTCGTTTTCGTTTAATGTTTACATTCATAATGGCCGACGGATAAATCTACAGCTGAATAATAGTTAAGCTTGCTTGAATAATATTACTGCAGTAAAGGTATTAACGAAGTAAGTAGGTTCGTAAGTAACGGTTGTGCAGACTTGTATTAAAACGCAAGACATTCCTAACATGAGACTAATTGCCCTACGAAGACCGCTTGGCGTCATTCGTGCAGGTGCGCTGTTGCATCAGTCCGGCATTCCGACAACTCGCCCACTGTTCTCATGACTCCAGTATTACTTTATGAATGAATATCAGAAATGTCATAATATAGAAAATTCGCTTAAGCTTTATTGCGTAACAACCACGACGACCCCGAGACCTCAAAGCGGAGCGAAGGATCTTGGGTTCGATTTCCAGCCGGGGCAGATTAGTGTGAGAAATAAATGTTTGTTTTCTCGGCGTAAATTTAAGCGTTGTCTTATTTGTTTTGTCTATGTAAGCTAGCGTTTATTTAAACAAAATGCAGAGTGGTATTTAAGTAAAGTTGTTGACTAACCTTGACATACGAGCAGACGAGCCACGTGATGGTAGGTGGTTCCCTTGAATGACAAATTAGGAGATGGCTATGATGATAGGTGGTTACAACGTCTACAACACTAGTGCGATTCATTGACAGCCATAACGAGAACCGTAAATCGATTAGGATAGCAACAAATTATGTTATTTGGTCAGTAGCTGAGAGAATTAAAATTATCTAATTTTGAAAAATATTCGATATTATTTAGGTGTGCGGAAACTGAACAAAGTTCTAACTTTGCAATAATTTTATAAACTACGGTCACCCGATACTAAAACAAAAAATAAAAATATTTTGAGATTGAGTCAAGTCAATTATTCTTAACTTTTATGAATGTTGTTAGAGGCCAGTTACTTAAAGACAAGTTACACGTATCAATGTAACAAATCTTGAGTAACACAAACACTGAAGTAATGTATTATTTTGCTCATATTATTATAAGCTACAAGCCTCTTGATGGAATGATGAGGTAACCAATTAAATGGACCTTGAATTCAAAACACGATACAATCATGATGAATTTTTTGCTACTCAACGCTGACGCTATTCTCATGACCCACATAATAATCACGTTCGAGTTACGTTACTAGGCAATGATATTATATATTAAAAAGAGGCAGATATGTCATAAGCGCGCGCGTTGTGTGACTCAAAAAGTTCCCAATTGGGAACTCTTATTCAGGTGAAGAAAGAGATAGCGATGTAGTTTTGACGCGAGAGCGATAAAGACGTGCGATAAAGCAATAAAGCGTGCCTTGCGGACATCAGAACAGATTTTTCGGTTGATTTTTAAGGGTATGCCCTTACGTATCTATATTTATTTAAACATCATTGTTACTAGGTAAGACAATAGGTTATAGGCATGATGTAATGAAGTCTCTTGTGATTGATTTGTTTAGGGAAAACCATTTGGACTGCATTGCGCTATCACTGCAGTCCATAATTGATAATAACGTGGATAGTTTAATGAGGTTATTTTTGTTATAGATATACGGAGGATATTAGGTACATTTGTATCATTATAAATGTAACGGGTATTCTCGGTTTTTGTATCGTTAGATGAATAATCTCGTTAACAGAAAGGAAGCAAATACAAACGTACCTAATTATGTAAAAAACGTCTTTTATGTTTGTGTCTGAAAAACTTAAGTAATAATTGATGCTTTGATTTGAACTTTGATGGTGTTTTAAAAGCTAGTGTTTTATATAGGATGGTTTCTATGTATTTTTTGTGTTACCATTTGGTGTATCGTCAGCTCGTTTTTTTGTTAGTTAGGTATATTAAGTAAAAAAGTGCTGTGTCCGCAAGGTTAAAACCATTCATTTGTTTAAACCGACTAATAAATATATAAACAACTGATAGGGAGAGATCAACGCCGCCATGGGCATTGGTAACAAAGGCATGGTGTCTGGAGAGTTGCCAAGAACGATGATCGAACCCGGTTTTACCTCTATTTACGCAGAGGTAGAGATTAATACACGCGAATGTGCGAGTTGTTTGTGTAGATATAAAGCAAATAAATAGTTTCACTGTACTTATTTACTAGTGGCGAGTGACGAAGTAAACCGCATGTTTGTGTAATTAGGATATACATATGTTTCGCTGAAATTATTACAGATATTATTATAATTGATAGGTTTAAGTATTTTAAAACTAAAAGAAGCTCGTGCTTGAAAAAATGTGTGTACTGTATAGGGGCTTTACAACATTAAATTAGTACCGACTATATTTACTAGTAATTCAAATTCAACCCGTGCATTTATTATTTATGACGCTAGTAATTATATTATTTATGATGATTTCCTTTGATGATTTGCGTGATAGATTACACTTGCAAAATATCTTATAATCCTCATGTTAGAACGAAATAATTAAAGGATGGCGCTTTCACAAAATATTAACATTTTGATCATTAGCACATTTATCTTTTGACAATAGCCGAGTACAGTTTGAATAATTTTGATGGCCGTATTGGGGCGGCCGGGTAAATTGACTCCAAAAGATGCGGGTATCAAAAGTGGCGGCCGGTCTATGGCTACTGTTATCAATTGGCAACGCTATAATACGATATTTTTTTATGGAAATAGCCGGCAAACGAGCTGACGATCCACCTGATGGTAAGTGGCTATCATCGCCCATGAACATCAGCAACACCAAAGGCATCACTGATGCGTTGCCGGCTAAGAAAGAGAAGAAAAAGAAAGAACGAAAGAACTGGCGCTCAAGCCCCCAGCCGGAACAAGACGAATCGTTTGGCGGCTGACTCATGCTCAAGGGTAGCTATCCAGGCGAACCCAATGGAGCAATAATAATAGTAATAATGGTATTAATTAAAAATTAAAATAAATATTGCCAATATAATCCCTCGAGGGGCCCTACCACGAGCGGGCCGGATTTAGTCGCCTCTTAAGACACCCATCTGGCGTGGAATTGGGGTTAGTATTCTAAGCCGCCCCAATACGACTAACATGATAATGATAAAAGTATATTTTGTCACGATAATGGGCGCTTTGAAATTTATTTTATTTTCCTCTAAGATAATTCCAGTGAAGGGTGAAATCCATCTGATTTTCCTGCAACCGTTGCTTGATTATCAGCCATTCTAAATGGAATTGCTTATCTTAGATTATAATTTATTCATACTTCGTACTTATTACAAGTGTTATTCGCAGCACTTAGTTATGTCACTAACTTTCTGTGCCCTAGATAGTAGATTACATACCTACATAGTTGTTAGAGGCAATTAGCACTTGTTTAAATATTAATGGTCGTAGCGCACATATCAACTCGGAAAGGGATCGGCACCGGATAGCCTCGCCGTCAACCTAACGTAAGCTCGGCTACGGCTAGGCGACGCCGCGCTTACGGCTAGGCGACGCCGCGCTTACGGCTCGCCGGCCGCTGGTTGACGGAATGAATGACAGCAGTTCGCCGACGCAGCGGTAGCCGCGGCGCCGCGGCGCGGGGCGTACACGAGGAAACGGAAAGTCGACGGATAGCGTACGGTGAGACGTAAGCGCGGGTACGGCAAGTCGTCCACGCACCGTACCGCGGTTCGTGAGCTTGTCTCGAGGCGAGGCGATTACGTTACGAATCCGATAAGTGTGCTTTACAGTAGGGAGTTTCATACAAAGAATACTGACATGCAAGAGTTGATACGTTTACGTTCCGTTTACGAGTTGATATGTGTGCTATGACCATTATGGTCGTAGCGCACATATCAACTCGGAAAGGGATCGGCACCGGATCGCCTCGCCGTCAACCTAACGTAAGCTCGGCTACGGCTAGGCGACGCCGCGCTTACGGCTAGGCGACGCCGCGCTTACGGCTCGCCGGCCGCTGGTTGACGGAATGAATGACAGCAGTTCGCCGCCGCGGCGCGGGGCGTGCACGAGGAAACGGAAAGTCGACGGATAGCGTACGGTGAGACGTAAGCGCGGGTACGGCGAGTCGTCCACGCACCGTACCGCGGTTCGTGAGCTTGTCTCGAGGCGAGGCGATTACGTTACGGATCCGATAAGTGTGCTTTACAGTAGGGAGTTTCATACAAAGAATACTGACATGCAAGAGTTGATACGTTTACGTTCCGTTTACGAGTTGATATGTGTGCTACGACCATAATGGTCCTTCGCCTTTCCGTTTCCTCGTGCACGCCCCGCGCCGCGGCGCCGCGACTAGCGCTGGGTCGGCGAACTGCTGTCATTCATTCCGTCAACCAGCGGCCGGCGAGCCGTAAGCGCGGCGTCGCCTAGCCGTAACCGAGTCGATTTGGAGCTGTTGGTCGGTTATAACGCGCTTACGTTAGGTTGACGGCGGGTTATAACGCGCTTACGTTAGGTTGACGGCGAGGCGATCCGGTGCCGATCCCTTTCCGAGTTGATATGTGCGCTACGACCATTAGTCGTAAGAAAACGGCTTATATTTCGCAACTGTAACTACACTTTTTTTAAGTAAAACTTCTTTAGGCGCGACTTGAGGGTAACTCAGATTATTTTTTGTACGGAAGTATTCGGACGGAAATAAGGTTCTGTAGTCTATAGTCTGTTGAATGTCAAATGAAAACAAAACCATAGACAAAATTGAAGTACGGATACATAATTCTATTAAGATTACATTGTATCTGTGACAAGCCCATATATTAAATAAATATCACAGGGTAACGAATAACGATATTATAATGGTATCTATTAATAACGATAATTATAGTTTTATATTCATTTTTGTAAAGTATATTGTTAATAACTATGAGTCAACTGTAATATGGTATTTATTTTAAATTGTTATTTTTTGTTAACACGTTTTACCAACGCCAAAGAAGTTTTACTTCAATCGCGCGTAAAGATTATACGCACACACTTTTTTATGTGGTAAGGATAGCAATTGAGCTTGCAGTGCTAAAAGACCAAATATCCAAATAAAAGATCTCTCTATGGTCTCCCAGTGGGCTCTATTTACACAATCCCTTACAACAATCTTATAATCTACTTCCACTCCTACCCGGATTAGATTTTTATACCACGACTTTTGCCAAAACCCGGGACTTATAATCTCTTTTTTTACATCTGATAAGTTAATGCTTTATTGCAATCCGGATTCTACATACATACATCCATTCTATACGAGTTTTTATTAATTTGTAGGTTTGTCAATCTTTAAAGCGGCTTAACCGATTTAGATGCAGTTTTCACTGATGTATTATAGTAAGCTATAAACATTAAGTGTTGCGTATATTTTAATTGGTTCACAAAATACGACTTAAAGCCCCTCGCTTTGCTTCGGTTTTCTTCTTTTTACACCTTGGGTTACATTATTGGAGTTTTAATTAAGGATCCCTATTTTTTTGAAACTATAATATAGCCTATGACATCCGGCGATAGTTTAGCTTCCCAACAGTGAAAGAATTTTTCAAATCGGTTCAGTAGTTTCGGAGCTTATTCAATGCAAACAAACAATTAAATATTTCCTCCTTTATAATATTAGTATAGAAAACAAATTATGTCAATCTCCGTCTATAAAATTACGACTGTGGGAGTAGATAAATCAATAAGAAACGGACAGCGGTTCCTATTTGTAATAATAGTAATCTTATGATTTTCTAAGTAATGTTATAATTTCCTTTCCTTGTTGTTTTTCTCGCCTTCCCGACCTCGCTCGGAATAGTACACTGATGGAAAATGTCACAAAGCATTACGTCTTCTATTTGTTATCTAAAGGCTTTTCAATTATTACATAAATAAATAAACTATAACAGCCAAGCGAGTTGCCTAGACATATAATGTGTGCCCGGTGAGAAGTCGAAATTATGACCACTCTCGTGTCAGGCCTTCCAATAGGGCTACGTAGTGTTCAATATATGGTAGGTATGTATGAGACAAATTCAGTCAGTCTGAATGTAAAATCGACTTGGCGTATTTAAGGTTTTCAGTCACAGTGCCGAAGAGCTAAATACATATCCCACCAAAAACATAAATGTAAAAAAGGAGAGCCAAGTTTAATACAAAAATTATGCTTGGCTGTGGGCTTCGCCGCAAAAAGAATGGAGATCTAAATGAGTGCCAAGTTCTATGCAAAATCTAAATAATATGTATTTATAGGAACAAAATAACATTATGAACAAGTATTAAACTCTATTTCTTTGCTTTATTGGATACCTATAACAATTGCTGTTATTTAAAAAAGTGAGATCTTAAAGTAGGTTAGATTTGACTTGGCCAGTTTTTATCAGACTGACTTTATGACTGATGTATTGAAAATTGAAAATCATTACTTTTTGTAAAGAAAAATATACCCCGTTCACAAATCTTAGAGACTAAATTGACGTTTCATGGGTGGAAACGCGTAAAATTACGGGTGGGGCTGCGGTGCGGTCTACAACATTTATGTTCGAATATCTATTTGGCGGACACTAGCGCCATTGATTAGGGTGGCATAACTCAGCAAACTTCACTCCGTTTACAACAGCCATGTTCATATACACAATAAAGGTCGTACTGAAAATCAGTAGCCGTGGTTACCCTTTTTTTCCCCGGGGGGGAACATGCATTACGCATACCACCCGGGCGCAGGGGGTACCCGAGTGGTTATGTGGGACTCCCGTATAGGCTAATGAGTCCAACGGTATACCCACTAAAACCCCCCCCCCCCCATCTTCCTTCTCGCCGCCTTGTGAAGGGGTTACGGGAACGCTTTCACACACATCCGCGACCCTGCCAGCGCGGCGGCAGCCGCCCACAAGCGGCTCCATCGCGAAAGCCCTCCACGATGGGCGCACCAGATGGTAAGGTGCGTTTCCCCCCTCCGCCTCCACCAGTACTGTAGCAGGCTCCCCCCGAATCTGCTACTAGGAGGCCATGGATACCAGATAACTGGTACACGGTGGAAGATTAGGTCTATGGGTCTTCCACCGACCACACCTCGGCCGCAGAGGATAGGGCAAGCGGCACACCATAATACCGACATGCCTTTTCTTCTGCGACCCCACCAGTGCCGCTTCGGCGGAACGGCCCCGCCAGCTTGCAAGGGGTAGGGGGAGTGGCGCACCGTAATACCAACACGCCTCTCCCTCTGCGATCCCTCCACAGCCGCAGAAGATAGGGAGAACGGCGCACCGTAATACCGGCACTCCTCTTCTTCTGCGGCCCCACCTCCACACACGTCTGCAGCAAACTTGTTCAGCCTGCTGGGAGCGCCCTCCTCGGGCCAACCGGCGGCCCAAACTGGCCGGACCTGGTTGCCTCTTAGATTCACCGTGGGTGACCAGTCCACGGTTACTAAGCCCCCCGCCACGACAAGGCGGGCAACCCCCGGGGGGGAGCCCGTGGCATATGCTGAGTGCGTACCTTTTTTGTTGAGCAGTGCTGCAGCAGGTTATGTCGATTTTATAACTTATAATATTTTCTAAATGATTTATTTAGTGTAAATTTTATAACTTGTTGCAGTGCTTAAATAGCAAAATAAATAATTTCTTTCTTTCTTTCATATATCTATTTGTCACACACTAGCGCCATTTAGAAATGGCCATTATTGGAACCTCTATTTTTTGTAAACAGCTGGAAACTTTTTCAACTTTCCCTTCATAATTATGAGATGGCCCTCGTTCTACCTCAATATTCCATACGCTGAAGTATGTCATATTGAGCCCCGCGTGCACAGCGGCCTTAGTGCGAGTTTTACGTGACATAACGAGCTCACAATGTTGGCTAAGATTTGTCTGGGACCGAAGATTTTCTTTTCACTGCCGCTAGATGGCTCTGCTTCGGTCTCTTACAAATTTTATATGGGGACACCACTTATTTTTCGACTTTTTTTAATTTTTTGATTTTTTCCTACGCTTACACACAATTACCGAGCTGGATTCCAAATTTCATCCTTCTAGGTTATCTGGAAGTAGATTTGATTTAGGTACTATATGTCAGTCAGTCAGTGCTAAAATTTACGACTTTTTGACCTTCATATCTTTATAACCGTTTGAGCTAGCTGCATGAAATTTGGTCTTCTACATGTCCATATGGATATAATTAAACACACGTAGTTTTATGTGTTTAAGTTAAAGAGGTTTTGAGTTATAAAAGGGTCAAAAGTGGCACCAAGTGGTTCGTGTAATATTACACTCGGCGCTGGCTAGCCAGTTCATTTGCTTGAACTTGGCTTGACACGCTGCCGCGTGTCTAGATAATCCGAGGACGTTTTCGGTGGTCATGTTGTACCGTGGTGCCATATTTAAAGAGCCTCATTTAACGTAGGCAGGCACTAAAGAAAAAAAGTAAAGTTTAATATTTCTGATCGAAATTCGAATATTTCAACAGACTATCGGACATACGGTCCAGTAAAGAATAAATAAACAGCGATAAAGATTGGTATCCAATTTCATAACGCGACGACTTTCCAGACTCATTTGCGTTTCCAGTTTGTAACAAAATAAGTACAGCAAGACTGCAAATGACCACCGGCGTGAGAGTCACTTGCCACTTGACTAAACATCGGTGTTGATGGGACCGGTTTGTAGCCAGTGTAGCCACACGTAGCCTAGCCGATGTTTAGCACCATTGCCAGCCATGTTGCTAAGTACTTTGAGTACATAGTGTTTACTGTTATCCAACTAAATAGAAACGCCGAAACGCGTACTGTTTAGATAAACCGTATTTGATAGAAAAACGTGCAGTATGTCAAAATAAATATAGAGAGTAGATAAGCCTTCCGAAGGATTGTAAGTTTGTAACCGAAGCAAATGAAAATTAATATCAAATAATACGAGTATAGAACTTGTAAAATTATAATTTATTGGAATGGTACATGGTATATGTACGATTTATTTCCCCAGTTCACTTCAATTCACTGTTCAAACTTAATATAAAAAACCGGGCAAGTGCGTGTCAGGCCACGCGTAATGTAGGATTTCGAAGTAGTAAGTTTATCGACTATTACTCATTAACTAACATAGCCGTGATAGTTTTCCTTATAAATTCAAACCAAAGCTATTCGTATATTAGAGTAATAAACTACGAACCTTAGAGTATACATAATAAGGTACCAACACATTATAATAGTGTAATCAATATCATATTATTATTCATTAGCAAAGCGCAATCTAATTAACACATTAATGTGTTACTGTTAATGCTTAAGATATTATTAACATATTGACCATGTAAAGATAAGTTATCTTGCATAGCTTTTCACGAGGTGTCGACATTATCTCTTAATTAAGTAATGACGAAACAAACACGACCTGTTTCTTATCTTCGAAATGGCACCTCTAGAAGAAAGTTATGTAAAAAAGGCCTATCTTGCCAATAGACACATGTAAAAATTTATCCCACCAAAAACATAAATGTAAAAAAGGAGAGCCAAGTTCAATACAAAAATTATGCTTGACTGTGGGCTTCGCCGCAAAAAGAATGGAGATCTAAATGAGTGCCAAGTTCTGTGCAAAATCTAAATATGTATTTATAGGAACAAAATAACATTATGAACAAGTATTAAACTCTATTTCTTTGCTTTATTGGATACCTATAACAATTGCTGTTATTTAAAAAAGTGAGATCTTAAAGTAGGTTAGATTTGACTTGGCCAGTTTTTATCAGACTGGCTTTTATGACTGATGTAATGAAAACTGGCCAAGTCAAATCTAACCTACTTTAAGATCTCACTTTTTTAAATAACAGCAATTGTTATAGGTATCCAATAAAGCAAAGAAATAGAGTTTAATACTTGTTCATAATGTTATTTTGTTCCTATAAATACATATTTAGATTTTGCACAGAACTTGGCACTCATTTAGATCTCCATTCTTTTTGCGGCGAAGCCCACAGCCAAGCATAATTTTTGTATTGAACTTGGCTCTCCTTTTTTACATTTATGTTTTTGGTGGGATATCATTACTTTTTGTAAAGAAAATATACCCTGTTCACAAATCTTAGAGACTAAATTGACGTTTCATGGGTGGAAACGCGTAAAATTACGGGTGGGGCTGCGGTGCGGTCTACAACAGCTATGTTCGAATATCTATTTGGCGGACACTAGCGCCATTGATTAGGGTGGCATAACTCAGCAAACTTCACTCCGTTTACAACAGTCATGTTCACATACACAATAAAGGTCGTACTGAAAATCAGTAGCCGTGGTTACCCTTTTTTTCCCCAGGAGGGAAAATGCATTACGCATACCACCCGGTCGCAGGGGCTACCCGAGTGGTTATGTGGGACTCCCGTATAGGCTAATGAGACCCACGGTATACCCACTAAAAACCCCCCCATCTTCCTTCTCGCCGCCTTGTGACGGGGTTACGGGAACGCTTTCACACACATCCGCGACCCCGCCAGCGGCAGCCGCCCACAAGCGGCTCCATCGCGAAAGCCCTCCACGATGGGCGCACCAGATGGTAAGATGCGCTTCCTCCCTCGGCCTCCACCAGTACTGTAGCAGTCTCCCCCCGAGACTGCTACTAGGAGGCCATGGATACCAGATAACTGGTACCCGGTGGAAGATTAGGTCTGTGGTTCTTCCACCGACCACACCTCGGATGCAGAGGATAGGGCAAGTGGCACACCGTAATACCGACATGCCTCTTCTTCTGCGACCCCACCAGTGCCGTTTCGGCGGAACGGCCCCGCCAGCTCGCAGGGAGTAGGGGGAGTGGCGCACCGTAATACCAACACGCCTCTCCCCCTGCGATCCCTTCACGGCCGCAGAAAATAGGAAGAACGGCGCTCCGTAATACTGGCACTCCTCTTCTTCTGCGGTCCCACCTCCAAGCGCGTCCGCAGCGAATTGGTTCAGCCCGCTGGGAGCGCTCTCCTCAGGCCAACCGGCGGCCCAAACTGGCCGGCCCTGGTTGCCTCTTAGCTTCACCGTGGGTGACCCGTCCACGGCTACTAAGCCCCCCCGCCACGACAAGGCGGGCAACCCCTGGGGGGGAGCCCGCGGCATATGCTGAATGCGTACCTTTTTTGTTGAGCAGTGCTGCAGCAGGTTATGTCGATTTTATAACTTATAATATTTTGTAAATGATTTATTTAGTGTAAATTTTATAACTTGTTGCAGTGCTTAGCAAAATAAATAATTTCTTTCTTTCTTTCATATATCTATTTGGGAAAAATAATAAAAAAAAAACATAATATAGCCTATGTCATCCGGGGATAGTGTAGCTTTCCAATAGTGAAATAATTTTTCAAATCGGTTCGGAAGCCTATTCAATGCAAACAAAGAATCAAATCTTTCCTCTTTATAATATTAGTATAGATAACAAAACTGTAAAAATGATCGATGTCTGATATTAAAGGTATTTAAATATTTAAGAAAAACTAAACTACTAAACTCTAAACTACTACTAAACTAATCCATTTAATAGGGGGAGGGGGTAATTATTACAGTCACAGGCGAGAATGATTTTAAAATTTTTTCGTTGTTGGTCTTGCGTTTATTCCTGCTCGTTTCACTCACTTATTGTTGTTTTGGGGTAACAGTTTTGGCTTGCCGTATTTTAATCTGATCACAAATAAAACATAATTCAATATAACCACAAATAAAACTCCATACTTATTTTCCTTCAGATAAATGTTTATTTTTCTCGCATTACGTTACTAGAACGCACGTGATGCCAATTGACACCTTAGTAAAGGCGGTAGAGTTTACATTTCGATAACAAATTAGCACATGATATTGCCACCTAAGGTGTTATTCACATCTTTACAACCAGTATGGCCAACTTAAAAAAAACTAGCAGATATTTTTGTTCCTCTTCTTTTCTCCACTGATAATGATAATGATGTCCATAAGCAACGATGGTAAATTATTACTATGATTAATACTTTTGAATTACGAAAATCATTCCTGATATCGTGTTATTTTAATAAAGCATTACATATTAAGTAACACGATTACAATATTTCTACTTTGAATAGAAAATGTATGTACCAATTAACGTTAGATATATATTTAGAATTAGAACTTGTTGGGTTTATTCAATATGGGTTTAAAACATAATCCTAACTGTTTGTTAATACTGAACTAGCGTTTACGGTAAGGTATTACCATATTCAATGTTTATTAAATACTTACTTAAATTACCTAAAGTAATTTACAAATACTAATTAATCCTGTTTGAGCTTGTTTACTTTAGAATTAAATTACGTGAATTAAATCTAATGGCATATTAATTGGTTCGTCTTTACTCATATGTAGGTATATCAGTTTGCGCGTAACTGCGTAAGACTATCAAACCGTTTTTGGAAAAAACTGTTCCAATAATGCCACACTTAATTTAGATATAGTTGATCTAGTGACAAATATCATACAATTAATAAATTACCTATTTTAATAGTTAATTGTAGGAGTTAAATCAAATAGTTAAAACAAAATTATTACACATGTCAAATTATGAGACTTATAAATGAATTTTTTTAATAAATAATTTTTTACATTATTTTGATTATTGGAGAAAATTAATATTTATTAGCAACAAATACTATTAAAGTAAAAAATCGTCACCTGTGATCAATACTTCAGACATGACTTCTATCTTACTTTCGTTTGGGTGTGGTACATAAGTGGCAACATCCATCCTTGGCCCTATCCTTCTTGAATGCTCTTGGAAAATGGAAGAGGTTATGGTGAATGGACCCCTAGGAGCCCTCCGGGTCTTTCGGTCCGATAGTGACAGTAGTCCTTTGGTCCATCAGACCTGTCTACTCTTTTATCGGTTTAGAGATAGATTGATCACACATCACCATTTACCGAGCAGAATAAAGTTATGAGTTTAATTTTCGTCCGAAATTATACGTTTATGACCTTCCCAAAAAGGGAACCGAACTTTAAAGTGGTACCTACTGAATAAACAACATTTAATTAATTATACTTAAAAGCATTATGAAATAGTTCGGGTTATTTGGAGATGTTAAAGAGTAAATTAATGTCGGGACTGAAGCATGGTTCCAAGGGTACGCTGTGATTAATCGCAGTGTTGTATGCCACCGCTCTTTGCTATTAAGCTGAGTCTGCTTTTAGAGGCTTAATTGTAGGATATAGCAGAATAATGACTCAGTAAGGTATACGATGTCACAAAATTTAAAGCCGCTTATATTCAGAGTTGAAGTTCAGCTAGCCGGCATGGTAAAAGGATTGTTTGAAGATTTTTTGCAAAGTTTAGCTCATTTTAAATGCTTGTTTCAGAACTAAATTTTGAATATATGGGATTAATCTGAAAGTGTAACCTTTCAAATAAAAAAATTCTAATACGGTTGATAACTGAGGGAGTTCTAATGTAACAAACATTATAAAAGTACAACTTAACTGAGAACCTTCTTTTTTTTGAAGTTAAAAAATTCTCGTTACAATTCTCCACGATTAGCACCTAAATATACCTAACATTAACGAGCCTACTTAAGCAGGACTGACCGAAAAACATCATTCTAATGGTAACCTCGCAGGGAGGGATTACGCGATGAATGATTAAATAGGATCCCGTAATTCGTAAATTCAAATCACGTAAGGCTGCCCCGCGTAATAAGCACCATGAATACTGATAATATGCTTCTCTTCTTATAATAGAACGTCATGTTATGCTGGTATTCTACAGCTGTAGTCGAATGAAATACGGACGTTGATTTGTTTTTGCCTCACCTCAGTCACCTTCCACCTATTAGGATTTCGGATGATAAAGACAAATAGGACATCACAAATAAATCAAGACGTTACAATGAATACCGCTACTTAAGATCTACCTAAACTATATCTCGGAAAAAGGAGCATAGGACGCCCCCCGTCCAGGTGGACTTACGACCCGAAGAAGACAGTGGGCTACCGCTGGATTCAGAAGGCTCAGGACCGGTCAGAGTGGCGCAAGTTAAGGGAGGCCTATGTCCAGCAGTGGACCTCCAAGAGCTGATGAATGGATAGATGGATATAAACATTTGGAACTAATTGTTAAGCATTAAACATACTTATTTGTAGATATAATATATTAATCGTAGAATTTGATTTCACTGCAAAACATGCGTTAATAGAAACCATGACAACTAACATAAGCTTAAAGCACGTGAACTACTTTTATCCTGATATACCAAGCGTTTTATCAATTGTATGAAAATTTTATGGGCCAAATTATATTCATGGAATTCTTTGCAAAGCGATCCTAAAATAGGAATCCTGTGTTGGTTTTCAAATCGGAAAATTAAATAATTCATAACCCGTATGAAGAGTATCGAAAACAATGGAAGTGCATTTCACGCCGTCATTTTGCTTTCACTTTCGCACCCCATATGCACCGTGCAATTTAATGAACTCTTATTAACGCACTAAAAATTAAGTAACTTTAGCTACGTCCTTACTATGTCTGCAGTGAGAACATCTTTTGTTTCAGTCTTTGGCAAGTTAACTAGCGTCCTGTCGATATACGGCTAGGTAAGCCTAGCATACGGTATAAACATGAAGTTTTATTACTTGGCTGCGTTCCATGCAATACACGTTAAACCAGCCTATTTACAGGGTAGCCGTTGTTAGCAGACTGTGTTTTAGTGTTAGGGTTAGTTCCCACGGGCGCTTTTCGATGCGCACTGCCAACTATAAAACGACGATTCTTAAATCAAACACACGATTTACATGTTTCACACATGGACGCTATTTCGACGCAACTGATACTCTCGTTGGTGTTAACACAGGTTTTAACGATACATTGATAAAATATCTGAATAATTCAAGACTCTTGTACATCGAAATAGAGTGCATGTTGTTCGTAACTATTCAATTTTGGGCGGAGAAACGAGTTTTAACTTGTTTCGAAGAACAGCATCCAGTTGTCGTGTATAAATAAAACTTTGAACTGCAGTAGAAACGCTTCGCTTAACGGTGAACAATGGCTTCTAGGCAGCTAAGCAGTGGGTTGCAAGTGGCTCACACGTGTATAAGTGGTATTATTTGCTACCAAACTAAAGAGAACTGGTGGTGTAAGCTAAGCTTACCTTTGTATACTTACTGACGCGATCTGAGTGAAACCGGTTTTAATTTATTGGGAACAATATTCATCGATACTAAATCGATAGAGCTGTTGGTCTATCCTGTTTTATTTCTCTCTCTTTCACTGATTCTGTACGGTCTCTCTCTGTTTCAAGTATGAAGCGCAGGTATGTTGGCTTCTTTCGCTTGAGTGAGTGAAATAGGATATAATTATAACAATAAATTCGTTTATAGTGTCTTATGTTTACCATAGCATAATTCTGTACAGCTTTTATTAAGAGCCAATTTTCTTATAAACTTTTACAGAGATATTAAATATGTATTTTAAAACCTAGGGCAAATAAATAAAATAATGTCAAAGATGCTAATGATAAAAGAATAAAAAGACATCTAACAATGTAAACGTGAATGTCTCTCAACAAAATATGAAACTGATATTTTTCAGTTGGAATATGCTTTGTAAGCCCTATTTAACCACTGTATTGTATTGTGTACCTGCTATCTAAATAATTGTGTTTTCTTGGGAATGACTAAAAAAGACGTCTTTGTTGCGAAGTCTTCGTTGCGAATTACACGAACTTTATTTAATTGAAAAATCTTTTTTACTAAAATAAAAGTAAAAAGTTTTAGAATGTGTGCATGACTATTTTTTATTGTAGCAATAAAATAATGTATATTTTCATTAATCATTTTTAATTTTAAGTCGAAAAGACTTTCAGCCCATAGACTTCAAAAGGAAATCGTCTTTTTAAAATGTAACTAGTAGCGACACCTGTAAAATGATCATAAGCGATCGAAGCTTATTGACGGGACTGTCCTTCTCGCTTACGCTTAGTTTCGCTTGGAGTGACAATGATTGATGACGGACCTTCCCCAGATTCACCTAAATTATATTTATTTAATAAAAAAATTGCTTTCTAGTACAAAACGTTTGTAAAGATGCGTTGGTCGCGGCAGTGTAGCGTCGCACAGTATGGCGCAGTTGATCGTTACTAATGGACAAGTGCCAACGCGACTGACTAATGCGACTGCGGTCCTGTCCAAATGTGCTGTGGCAAATACCGGACCTACCCTAATGTTATGTTGTAATCACATGGCAAGAGTTCATAGCCCTCAGGCGAAAAGCTATACAAGTTTACCTGTTAAGTTTGCAGCGAACTATACAATACAATACAATACAATACAATACAATACAATATCTTTATTTGCATGAACATGGGTAATTTACATAAAGGATTATATTAAATTTGTAGGTCCGCCAAGTTCCACCTGCTAAGGTATGCAAATATTAAAATAAATAATTTAATTTTCCATTACAATTTGTACAATTTGTCCATTACAATCTTAATTTAAAAAATAAATTAGTAAATTAGTTAGAAAAGCAATATCAAATAAATCACATTCATATTATTATGTCTTATACACTATGTCAAAGTTATTATTATTATATTATGAACACTTGTCATCTAAAAATTCATTTACAGGGTAGTAGGCTTTTTGTAATAAATAATTTTTTAGAGATATTTTAAAGCTATAACAGTTTTTACATTTAATACAACTAGGTAGGGCATTATAGATTTTGGGTCCCATACAGAAGACTGAGTTATGAAAGAGATTGGTCCTTGAGTAAATACTTTTTAGCCTATCCTTGTGTCTATTTAATGTTAGAGTCTCGTAATTATTAATGTTATTTCTTATTAATAAAGCAACTTCATAAATATATAGCGAAGGAAGCGTTAAAATTTTTAATTGTTGAAAGTGACTTTTACAAGATTCGACTGTCGTCAGTTTGCATATTGAACGAATACATTTCTTTTGTGCTTTGAAAACGCGATCAACCCCTGCAGCATTGCCCCAAAACATGACTCCGAATCTTAATGTGCTTCCAACATACGCATGATACGCAGTGAGAGTCGCGTTGATATTAACGATTTTAGATAACATGTATAAAGCATATGAAAACTTATTTAACTTTTCGGTTACATGTTCCAGGTGAGTTTTCCATCTGAGGTCATTGTCGATATATATACCTAAAAACTTTGTTGATTTAACTTCAGTTATAGATTTACCTTCATACGAGATATCCAAAGCTAGGGGTTTTGAATTTTTAGTAATGAAAGTCATGAAACAGGTTTTGTCCAAATTAATTTTAAGATTATTATTATTAAGCCATTGTATTAAGTTTTTTAGCGAATTATTAATATTATTTTCATATGTCAATGGATTATTATTAATAAATATACCAGTACTATCGTCAGCGAAAAGAATCATAGGTTCCTTTATTGCTTGTGGAAAATCGTTAATATAAATTAAAAAAAGTAATGGTCCCAAAATACTGCCCTGTGGTACTCCAAATGAAGTTTCCCGTGGTTTTGATAGATATTTTACTATAGTTTTGCTTTCCAGCTTAAGTTTGCTTATTTCTGTAATTTGCTGTCTGCCAAAAAGATATGATTTAAAAAAATTTAATGCATTGTTCCGGACGCCATATGCTTCTAATTTTTTTATAAGTATAGAATGATCAACATAGTCAAAAGCTCTACTCATGTCCATATATATCGCTGTCACTTTCTTTTTATTCTCAATACTACTCATTACTAAGTTTAAGAAAAATATTGCTTCATTTATTGATTTATTTTTTCTAAAGCCTACTTGTTCGTCAATTAAAATATCAAATTTTTCTAAATACATATATAATTTATTATAGATTATTTTCTCTAACACTTTTGATAATATAGGTATCAGCGCGATTGGTCGATAGAAGTGCATGTCGTATTTGTCATTTTTCTTAAAAATTGGTTTCACTATAGTCACTTTCATTTTATTTGGGAAGACACCATGTTCAATACATAAATTTATAATGTGAGATAATACTGGAGATATAATATTAGCTGTACATTTCAATATCTTTGTGTTTATATCATCGTATCCAGTACTATGTGTATTTTTAAGAGATTTGATTGTAACTAAAATATCTTCTAAAATATCTATCGTACAGGTTGGGCTTAAAAATAAAGAATTTGGTTGATTGTGACTAATGGTGGATTGATATTCAGTACTATATTGTTTGCAATTATTTTGTATTTCATCAATGAAAAAGTTGTTAAAGCTTTCAGCAATCAATGTCGGATCAGTTACATATTTTGACCCAATTTTAATTACATCAATTACCTGTTTGGGAGTATTGTTTAGCGCACCATTTATAATATTCCATGTTGCCTTCACTTTATTATGAGCATTATTTATGTAATAATTATTTTGACATTTCTGAGTTAGTTTGATAATACACTTTAATTTTTTTGAATACGTTTTAAATTTGTTTTTATCTTTTTTAGTTTTTGTATGTCTCGCTTTCCATAATAATTTTCTTTTTATTTTGGTACAAGTTTTAATACCTTTGGATAACCATCTATGTCGTTTATTTGTCATAATTTTTATTCTCGTTTTGGGAAAACATAAATCATAAAATAGTAAAAATAGTTCCAAAAATTTGTTATACGCTATATTCGGGTCAATGGATGAGTAAACTTCTTGAAATGACAGACTTGAAAGACAATTATAGAACTTACTTATATTTTCTTTATTATATTGGCGTCTATACATAAACCAGTGACTTAATATTACCCTTTTTTTAGTTGGACACTTTATCACTTGAGCGGTATGATCCGATAAGGCCAGCTCAAAAACAGAACTAGTACAGCCACGTATATTATGAGCAATATTATCAATACAGGTATTACTGCTTAGTCGAGTCGGCACATTGATACAAAGTTTAAGATTGTATGAATATAACAGATTTTCAAAGTTTATAGATACATTATTTCTTTTCAAGATATCAATATTAAAGTCGCCGCATAATATTATTTTTTTATTTTTATAACACAATTTAGTCAAAATTTTGTCAAGATTTTCAAAAAACAAGTCAATAGCTGATAAGTTATTTTTTGGGGGTCGATACACACAGACAATTACTATTTTACACTCAGTTAATTCAATTGCACTACATTCTATGACATTCAGTATATTGTACGTTTCAATATCCAAAATAGTACGGAACCTATGTCCCCTATGAACTAATATGCAGGATCCTCCGTGTCGGTTTTTTCTTAAGCAATATGAGGCCAGTTCATAGTTAGGAATATGTAAGAAACTTATATCATTATATACCATGTTATTTTGATTTGATGAAATATTGTTATATTGTTATGCACGAAAAAAACTTTTATTTAACTCTTGAATATTTGCGTCTGGATTAGATTTATGTATGTCAATTGGGTCAGTCTGTATACCTATGTCAATTTTATTTGTTGAAATATTTATTGTATTAACACTTTGTTGCTGGAATTTATTGTATTTAATTTTGTAATCCGTGTTTAGTATTTGTCTTAGAATAAGTCTACACATAGACAAAGTAAAGTTACGCCCCTTCGGTATATATCGATGGTAATCTAGGTCCAAATAGCATGCATTAGAAGTTTTTGTACAAGCAAATCTTAACTCATAATTAAGTTTATTAACATTCAAATAATTATTATATGGGATTTGACAAACAGATAAGTTAGTATCAGGTAGACTCTGAAGCCATTTGTGAGCGTGTATTTGAAATGAATGAGGATCCTTATCATTACATTCCTCCAATAACAACAATGTGATCATTTTCGGTGAAGGTGAGTGTTTCACTACTCGTGCACATTATTTCGCTTAGAGTTGCTCCTGGCTTCCAGAGAGAAGTTACAAAGTAATGCTCTTCACCGAGTAAGTTTTGAAGTAATTTCTGTACTCCTCTTCCACGCTGATCAGCTAATATAAGCACTCTCTTTTTGGTTTCTTTTTTAATAGCTGTACTTATATAATCTTTTTTCCGTGAAATAGAGGCTTGAAGGTCTTCCGAAGTGGTTTGTTTATTGCGCGGCACTTCACACTGGTTAATAGGATTTTGGCACTGATTCTCTACCGTGGCATTTGGTATAGGTGATGTGTCTGGGGCGGCAGTTATCAAGTCCGGCTTGTATAATTCCTGTGTTATGTTACTCAAGTTATTGTTCCGCAGCAGTAAGGGGCTATTTGTAGTACTGAGAGATTTACGTTTTTTATTTTTTGTTAAGGTTGAAGTTTGAGGTGATGGAATTTTGTCTTTTTCGGTTGTAAGTGATTTGTATATTTCAATAATTTTATAGCATTTCTCCATTTCTTTTTTTAAACACGTGTTCTCATAATTTAAATTTTCTATTTCCTGATGTGCTGCATCAAGTTCTTGAGTAAGCTTAGTTAATCTTTCGCTTTCGCTGATTTCGTCTGTCGAAGTATTCGGTAGACTTAAAGCCGTTGTTTCAAACATCAAAGAAGATGTATTAGATATATTCTGAAGTGAAATGGTCTTCGCTGCGTTACATTTTCTAATAGAGTAATACTTTCTGTCTCCATAATGAAGTATTTTAACGAATTATGATTGTAGTTATATATCTTTTTTGTTTTTCTCTTCTTTATAAAAGTAAAAAAAAAAATAAAAAAAAATTTGTTCACTAAAATTCAAATGTTTGGTTTTATATGACGGAAAAATAAACAGTCAAAATTCTAAATGCAAAAATAAAAAGTATGGTTCAACAGCTCAGGATCGATCTGACGACGCGCACGATGCATAGCAGTTTAGTCGGCCTCTAAGCCACTGGGCCATAAGGAACACTACAAATTTAACGAAATAACGAGTTGGCTCAATAGTCAGTAGTAATTAATTGTACATTAGGTGGGTACGTTAGAGACGTTTGAATTGTATTTGATGCACTCGCGTCGATATGAGTCACTCGTAACACTCACTTGTATGAATAGTAATGGAGTTAATGTTAAAGATTTTGTAGTTTTGATTCACAATATCACATTATTTCAACGTTTATGCACTTATCTTTGTTATACATATTGGTTCTTATGTTTATCTTAAACTGTTTAGTAACTTTATTGAGACCTTTAAACACTATTTCTATGTATAAGTATTTTTATAACACGGAACTCTTAGTTTAACGTGCGACGGTACCCCGCGCGCCCGCGCATCCGCGAACTTGATGTGGCATCCAGTAAACTTGACGGTGTATAGCTATCTGGCCATAGATATCTCATGCAAAGTGCATGCCAAGTCAAACTGCAAACTTGACAATTACACTTGATCGTGTATGGCCAGCTTTACGTCTCGGTTCTGTCTTTGAGTCCGAGCCAACTAGTGTCGTGTGCTTCGCTGATAGGACTCCTGTTGATGGTCGACGGTAAACCCAATATACTTTTCTGAACCAATCGTGATAATAATATGTTCTTAAATTGTTTCAGGCACAGTGTCGGAGAGGCAGTTAAAGAAGCGGGTCTGCGCTTACATTTACCTTTTATTGGTTGAGTAGTTGTCTCTACTAAAAATTAAATGTCTAATGATTGACAAAATTTTAATTTATTTTTATTTATTTTTATATTTTCCAGTGGGCCCATGGGTGCAGTAGGAATGTAATTATTCTAGCGTATTTTTACTTTATATTGTATCCATTACGTTTTATGGGATGCCTTTGAGCAGCCCAAGAAAATTAAAACTAAACTTGAATGCCAAGTTTGCTAATCAATTCGCACTTGAGTTGCGTGCAGAAGTTCACTACACGCCCCTTTATTTATTCTACATTAACAACTTTCTTCTGAACTGTGTTTGTTGTGTACTTATATATTTACTAGCTATGGGAGTGAAATGTCTGTTTATTGATGATTAAACGAACTTACCTTAAGTGAAGTTCTACATAATTATCTGAAAATCTTCCTGGCGGGTACGTACTTGTGGTATGTACTACATATGTATACTAATCTTGAGAACGAAGCTAAAAGATTTAAAATACAAGTAGATAATATTATATTATAATTGCATTGAAATCTCTCTTTTTAAAAAACAGCGAAAGTTGATCTGGCGTGGAGAGGGTTCCATACGTTGGTTATGTATTTATTTTTGCCGTTTTTAAGACCTCCTGTAATATGTTAGTAAAGTTTTCTGTATTTTTTTCAAAATTACCTCAGTAGTTACGGAGAAAAGGGGGGGGGGGGGGGGGGGAATGGTTAATTGTCGCCTCCAATTTTTGTTTTTTCTGAAATAATTTTAAAACTATCCGTTTTAGAACTATAAAAAAATATATTCGAGATCCTTAAACCAAGCCCTTTCATTTGACATGCCACACGATACAGTTTGCAAAAAAGTTTTTTTTTTTAATTTGGACACACGAGCGATTCTTTATGGGTTCCGCTTTTCATTTTTTGGAACCTTAAAAAGCTTTTGCTTTGCTTTGTTTTTTTTATTAACTCTTTGCTTATTTCATCATACCTCTTTTGTCTAACTTATAAGTCAAGAAGTTGAATATGAACGTTCTAGTCTCTCTCTATATTGTGGTAAGGACCGTTGAACATTATAAATGAACCGCTGCCAAAAAGATAAATATGACTGTTTTTCTAACTCAGCGTAACGCATTGAAACGACAAAATGCTATTTGTTTTCTAGCGCACTCCTAAGTTCTAGAAGCTAACTTTTAAAGTCAAACACCAAAAGATCGATAGTGTACACGTTTGTCGGGAGTGGTTGTGGCATTCGTTGCTTTTATACGCGGTTTGAACAATTGATTGCTGCATAGGTATATGGAGGAATGCCAACTCGACTGACAACAATCCTGTGACGCTAACTACTATTATTTTTCTTTACTACGGCAAAACAAAAGCAAAGCAACAACCCATAATTGTCCCACTGCTGGGCTCGGGGTCTCCTCTCACAACGTGAGGGGTATAGGCTGATAGGGGTATAGACTACCACGCTGGCCAAGTGCGGATTGGTAGACTTCACACACCTTTGGGATCATTATGGAGAACTCTCAAGTGTGCAGGTTTCCTCACGATGTTTTCCTTCACCGAAGCAAGTGATAATTAACTTGTAATACGCACATAATATTTGAAAATTAGAGGTGCGTGCCTGGATTTGAACCCGGGCCCCCGCGTTCGGGAGACCAACGTTCTAACCACTAGGCTATCACTACTACGGCGAAAAACTGTAAATAATTTGTGAATAAGGTTATAAAAACAAACCGTTAATTATTAAAACAATTGTTTCAGTATTGTGGGGTTTTGTTTTCATGTGTATTATTTCGTCGCGTTTGGTTTGTTCAGCCGATCGTGGTACTGAGTAATGGACGGGTGCCAGCGCACCTAACAAATGTGTCTGCGTTTTTACTTCTGTGATGCAGTGAAGAAATAAAAGAACTTCTAGTAGATTAATCTAAAAATCTAACAAAGAATTATCCATCTATATTATTAATAAATATTATATAACATATTATATCATATTATATAAGTAGGTATATTTACAGGTAGATTTACAGTCAAAATAATATTATTTTATTTTATGTATTGCCATTTAAAGTTAATTATATCAATACATGAAATATTTACCACGTCTTTCATTTCATCATTACAATCAACACAAAAAATATAATGACTTCACAGAAAATTGTTATACTTTTAGAAAATACCAGACACTCATTTAGAACGAAAATCATTTAGAAGTGAGCATTAAACGCAGTTCTGCATTGCATGAGTTGTATCGTTCGTGTATGGTTAGTTGAGCCGATCGTTCGATCATGAATATCGTGATATGTACGTGACTAATGGACGAGTGCCAACGCGACTGACAAATGCGACTGCGTTCCGGCCGCCGCAACGCCAAAATATCAAGACCACATCGCTTTACGGCAATAAAGTGGGTTCTGAAACGTTTTGAAATGTGTACCCTAAATATTTGAAGGTTAATATTTATAGGCTTACTCGTATACTAATAAGGTAAGTAAAATAATTGTTAAAATTAAATTAGATTGTTACATTAGAATAAAGTCAAAAACTACTTCCTATAAATGGTGTTTTCCTTCACTAAAGCAAATGTTGTTACGTATATTTCTAAAGTCCTCGCAGAAACTTTATATATGATTGATTGTGGAAAACAATCAAAACTTTTCTAAGTTCATTATAAGCTACACCTACCTACTATCAGATTACAATAGGTTTAATTATAGGAGTGACAGGAGTTAGATTTGTTTCACCTTGTATGTGTTAACTCGCATCAATTCGAACTGCGAGAAACCAATCGCTTAATACAAAGAAAGTGAACTGAGGAAACGAATGTTCGCCGGCAGCTTTAAAATGGCTGCTTTGTTTGTGTAGGCAAGTTTGTGTAGATTTATTTATTCAGCCTCCGTAGCCATATTTTTTATACATATTTGTTTCCTGGCGTTAATGGAACACCTGCGTACTGAACTAAAGACTGTTTAGCGCTCGATTTGTAGTTAGATCGATGTAAAATGACTAGTAGGTAGGTACCTACCTAAGATGTTTTTGATAAATAATAATGATCAAGGCAACGGGTGAAGTATTCGACTCCATTGTTTAAAGATCTGCGATACTAAAATGATATTTTATTTCCTTATAATAACTCTAACAAGGTCAAACAAAAATTAAGTTCTCAGTTTTAAATTGAACTAAAAAAATTAACGATAATTTTAGCGGCCAACTGGCACGCACCGTACTCTTTACGCAGTTGAAGAGTCTGGAATAGTCGTCACTCTGACACAGTTTCTATTTAATTCAACAAGCAGTAATCGCAATGAACGCTAAATATAATTACGCATTGGCATTCGACACACGCCGCTAGCCCTCTGACGGCGAACATAGCAACCTCACGCGCATCCAAATAAGCGTCTCACACTCTTGCAGCCTACGGATGAGTCTTTAATTTTATGTCCTGGGTAGTAATTCGGCTCAAAACAATGGCGCTATATGCAGCATCGAATACAGATACCGCTCGTTCGCTTCATAACCTGCAGGGAATAGGCAAATGAACGTTTTTTATACACAAACACAACGCACCCGTTATTAAAATACTCGGAGTACGTGCGCGGCCGCCTCGTCGATAATGTTGCGTGACTGCGTAGGTAAGAATACATTTGACGTTCTATGATAATAAATCGTACATTATAGACCTGAAATTATATTGTGAATTTGAATTGGGATATAACAGTATGTCATATTGAAAATGACTTGTTCAAACAAAGCGCGGTATTGTGTCGGAGTATCGCGACATCGTACGCGTTGAATGGACTAACTGGCTATTATGGTATATGGGCTATTATGTCGGATCGTAAATAGTAAGTATAATATTCATGGAGTACAGTAATGTAAACAAGGGGGTACCGCTACGAGCGCGCGCCGCCCAGGCCGAAGGCGAGAGCCGACCAGTTTAATGAAGAGATTTGGCACGACTGCACGAGCTTAACGGTGCATGTCTGCAGATAAATGTGTTACTGCACAACAATATCGATCTATATCGATGCGTGCATAGGTTTTTGGTTCGAGAACCTTTGCATTCAGTTTCATATAGGTACCTAATCTTAAATTAAAATTTAAAAATCCCCGACAGTTTTATTTAGGTACACTAAATATAGCTAAGAACACTCTCGATTAAGTCAACTTTCAAACAAAATAAACTAGACCAAAATCGGTTCATCCGTTTGGGAGCTACGATGCCACAGACAGACATACAGATACACAGACACACAGATACACAGACACATTATAACAACCCTCTTTTTTTCGTCGGGGGTTAATGAATAACAGTAAAATAACTAACACACACCTTAGCATTGTGTTGCTAGTGAGATCGGCGTACAAATGAGACCAAATTACCAAGACCTATAACAACGAAGAGAACAAACAAACATCTGTCTTATTTTCTTCCTCCGAATCTCAACATGGGACTCTTAATTTTGCAGCTGGACTCGCCTCCAAATAAATAATGCAGTGTTTAGGGTTATCTTGAATTCAGCATACTTGATTGGTGGAAAATTCTTTTGCATTTCGAGAACTTTCATTCCAGACAAGTAGTTTCAATTGCCACCAGACATTAACACATTGATTTCTCGTTGACCTATTAATTCAATATTCACATCTATTTTCAGATGACATAATTTCGTAGACTAAATTAAATTCAGTAGATAACCGTACCTTGACACTGCTGGACCACTCCACCTCGAATCTTACTTCATTTACATATTCGTTGACTTCGTTGTATTCCCTAACAAGTCGCGTTCACTCACTGATACCGGCGATTAAGTTCACTACACTACGGGAAGCCTTTCAACCTGTATTTCTGTATTTGTTCGCCGCTCTGTCTCTTATATTGCCCTCTTTCCTATTTCTCTTTTATCTAAATGGCAAATAAGTACTAAACACTGTGCTAATTTTCATTTACGTATAAGTATATTTAAAGAATGCTGATTAATTATTTGTTTTGACTACGGTGTAAGGGGACGGTCCATTACTTACTTTAATTTGGAGGGTAAACGGGTAACATTTATCCTTGAATCTTGAATCCAAGCCAAACTCCCTATCCCGTGGTCCTGCTGAACCTACAGACAAGGTTATGTTGCCAATATTCTGTTACATGTTACTGAACTCAATAACTGAGGTTTGACTCTTAAAAAACTGGCGTTGACTGATCGCTGTTGGTCTGTCTTTTAATAAATAAGTAGATAGGTAGGTTCACTATCGAAGTACCTAACTATTGCTATAAATATTAGATTTAATTATCAACACCAGCTAATGAGAATTTGATTTATATTTGCATAATAAAATAGTTACATATTTATGAGTAGTAATTGAAAAGTCATTTGTAGTTAATTTCTTGTGGTAAGTTCGTGTGCACAACGGTTAAGCGGAATTGCTTCGAGGTACAGATCGACAAGTAAGCTATTTCTTAATGTTACAAATGTATTTACGAGTCACGACCACGTAAGATGAATCACGCGTGAGATAGATTAGTCTATATTTGTGTTACATATTTTAATTAGGCACCTTCACGAATATAATATTTATGAATGTAGCTACAAATTCATTTGAGTCAGTAATTAGCGCTTATGACTGATTGGTTGAATATATTTTATGTTAAAGTTCCAAAATATGAACAACTAATTCATGTAGTTAATGTTATAATATCTGTATTATGTTAACAAAAAATAACCTTCGAAATTTTGCACAGTAAGAAGATATAGTGGGGTTCCCAAAGTAGCAATAATTTAAAAGATCGAGTACAAGGGAAGACAATTACAAATACGACAAAAACGGTGGAAGCAATCCAGTGAGCTTGCTCTTAATTGGATGAGACCACTTCCTCCAAACGACATCTCTTGTAACGCGGGCCGCAACCAACCTAGCCTTTCATAGAACGGAAATATCTTAGCCATCTTTTGTAGCTAAATTCTCGCGACTGAAGCGTATATCTTAAATTGCTACAATTTAACCGTGGTAGTTTTAATCACTCCTTCGTTGTCAGTAATTTAAAAATTCCTTCGGAGGTCAAGTTTCTTTGCAATTAAAATGCTGAAATTAATTGGGTGTAATTTTTACACCAGCGCTATAAATCAAGTCAAATAGCAATTTAATCGTATTTTCTAAAGTTGAGCATTGTCACGCAAATGCCTGTTATTCGGGTTGACACGACAATGACGTTTGCGAGACCTTCAGAAGTATGGATACACAGGTAATTGGCCGCCGATAACAATTTCAACGTTTTATGTACCCCCTAATCAACTTAAATCACATCTAATTAAGTTGTCCGATTTTATCGTTGCTATTCATCGCTTTTAACATTACTTCTTTCTCTATGGACTATTAGTTTAAATTGAGTAGCATGCTTAAATCATGATCTTTAGTTTTGTCGTCAAATAATCTTTTACTTTCTTCACACCCAAAAAATTAAGTGAATTATAATAATATAATTCAATTTGGCTTTTTATCAATCAAATAACACGAGTTACAATAAAATTTTATCTTCTCGTTACATAGCCAATGAAACTATTTACTCTTCTTATCGCATCTGTTGTTTGTCTTTTCATGAATCGTATACTTCGTATGCATGGGAAACGTCTGCATGGGAACATGCATGTGCTAAAGCCATTTGAAATATACGCGGTCCAAGTTCCGGCTAACTTTGACTGTGGGCTTTAAAAACTTAAAGTGGAAAGTTTTATCAGTTCTGTACCTTGAGGGAAATTGTCGTTCTAAAGATTTTTTAGTCCCAGCCGCTTTGAGCAAAGATTAGGAGTTTAAAGGATCGATATCTAATAAGTTTGTAGATGCCGTCATTCTCGAAGTTTTTGGGTAAGATTTTATGAAACTCGAAAGTATTTGAAATAGATAAGAGTGAGAAAAGATGATAATTTGTGGGTAATTTTGTCATTATAGCAACTTGTCTGAATTACTTAACGTCCCCTCTACATTACAGTGCTTCATTCAAGATAAATGGCTCCTAGCGGTTAAGGATCCAAATAAGGATAGTTCTACTCGATATTTTGATCTGCGAAAGTCCCATTTAAATTACATCTCTATTAAAAAACGAGAACCAACAAACCACAATCATACGTCCAAAGGATATGGAAAAACAAAAGATGGTGTAATCAGTATTATACTGCCGGAAAATGGGAGGTCAGCTATTATGCGGAAAATCATCCACGGCATTGTATTTACGGCAAACAGAGTTCATGAATGAGCAACTGAGTATTCGCGTTGGTCGACAAGCGGTATTTATCAACACGGTCGTCATTTCAAATGTGGGTCAAGTACTAACTGTTTAAGCTATTTCGTTCATTCAATTTTGAAAGCCCGTAGTTTTGTAAATGGAATTGGCTCTTATAATGCACTTTAGTAGAAGCAACAAGTTGCAATCGGTTAAGTTAAAAGTTATAAAAAATTAAAAATGTAGTAAGTATTGAATGAATTTACCCAAAGTAAAAAGTTCAATCTTTTAGCATAATGTCACTGTTTTTAATAAAAACGATTTAAAATTGTTGTATAATTTTCCTTTTAACAAAAGACTGCAGCCCAACTCTTCTATCCACGAACTGCTAAAATTCAGTTTCGCATTACTCTTGATATATTTTTAGCTTAAACTTGCAAGTACTTACAAAATCTATTGTGTAGAGAAATATATGAAAAAGCTCCTTTTTTCTCTGTAGTACTAAATTAGCGCTGCTGAAAACGGACGTTTTCATGGGTAGCTATAAATTATACGAGTAAGAACTGCTCATGATGTTACTGTAGCGCAGGTACGCAGTAAAACAATTTTCCTTTTTTGTACCACTATTTTCTGCAATAAAAGGTTTATTTGTTTTTGTACGTTGCTTATGAATTATATTATATCAATGTTAGGAGTGAATTTAGAAAACTGAATAATACAATATATGTATAGCATTTCAAACTTTGATCGGGTACTAGATTTTTTTATTGTTTGCGTGTCCGTAGTTTTCGGTTATATGCGTTTATTAACCGACTTCAAAAAAAGGAGGAGGTTCTCAATTCGACTGTATTTTTTTATGTTTGTTACCTCGGAACTTTGGACTGGGTGAACCAATTTTGATGATTCTTTTTTTAATCGAAAGCTGATGCTTGTCATGTAGTCCCACATAAATTTGAGCGATATTTGACAATGGCATCCATGTCAAAAGCATATAAGTCTTAAATTTGCATTAAGTATGTGCGCGATAAATGGACGAATAACTCAATATCAGGCCAACCGATTTCGTTGATTATTTTTATTGGATGTACTTTATTTGAAGTCGGTTTTATTTTTTTGGTAAAATTTTAGATTATTTTTACCGTTGTGGTGAGTGACCACAGTCGCTCCATGGACGTCAGTAACATCTACTGTAAAGATATAAGCTTCACTTTGGTTGCTATCCACAATGCTGCTTCATTGCGAGCTGGTTTAAAATGTAAGTGTAATATCGATAATATCAATTTCTGAAAACTGACAAAATTTTAAGTAAGAGAGAAATTGCAAGACATTAGGGTATTTTGGGTCATGGTATAACAGATCAAAGTTTCAATTTCAAAACAATCTGCTTATTTGCTTACCATCTACCTACGTACCTAGCAAAGCTATTAAATATTAGTTCTCCCAGATATTAAATTTAGTCTCTTAACTATAAATTAATTTATAGTTTGTTCAAAGTCTAATCTTGTAAAAGCTTTTCACTTTTAGTAGCTAGTTAATTAAATTTATTCGAAT